>JAOPSE010000004.1:50593466-52993466 GCA_029449295.1 Zea luxurians | reverse complement strand
GGGTCTGCATCTGAGTTTTTTGATTTTGCCGACTCCGAGAGCTCGGTTGAGTGGACTGAGGAGTCGTCGGAGGAGAATTTGGATTATTTTGCGGCCTTGGACGTGGCTGCGGCGGAGGCTTCACCACACGCCGCGGACGCGTCGGACGTGCCAGGCCCTAGCACCGGGCGCCGTCGACGAAGGGCGGTTGCAAAACGTAGGGTTAGCGCGGAGGAGCGGGCTCTGCTTCGTGTGAGTGGGGCTGGTCGGCAGGAACTGTTGTCCCTGCCGACCGCCGAGGGTGTAGGTGAAGGGGAGCTGCGAAGGCTTTTTGCGGGTGAGGAGCTCAGGATAATGTTATTTAATTATAGGGAGATGGGAATTATTCCTAAGGTTGAGCCGATGTAGAGTGTGGTGCCCTCGCTTGTGTACGTCGAGGCTTGTATGGTGGAATTGTGTGCCCTCGCGTGCATGTGTGTGTGCGAAGGCGTTTTGTACTTACTAATTTGTTTTGCTGCGCTGTGTTGGCTTGATTATAGTTGGTCTTGGTGTGGATGGTTTGATGTTGTCGTTTCGGCCGTTGTTGTGCTAGTCCAGGTGTACCCTTAGGTGTCTTCTGCACAGATAGTCTTCGGTTTTTTCGCACTTGTTGTGCTGATCCGGCTGCACTTTTAAGCGACTTCTGCACGGATAGCCTTCGCGATAGACTCAGATTTTTTCCGCACCTGTTGTGCTAATCCGGCTGCACCCTTAGGCGACTTTTGCGCGGATAGTCTTCGCGATAGACTTAGATTTTTTTCGCACTTGTTGTGCTGATCCGGCTGCACCCTTAGGCGACTTTTGCGCGGATAGTCTTCGCGATAGACATAGATTTTTTTCGCACTTGTTGTGCTAATCCGGCTGCACCCTTAGGCGACTTTTGCGCGGATAGTCTTCGCGGTAGACTTAGATTTTTTTCGCACTTGTTGTGCTAATCCGGCTGCACCCTTAGGCGACTTTTGCGCGGATAGTCTTCGCGGTAGACTTAGATTTTTTTCGCACTTGTTGTGCTAATCCGGCTGCACCCTTAGGCGACTTTTGCGCGGATAGTCTTCGCGATAGACTTAGATTTTTTTCGCACTTGTTGTGCTAATCCGGCTGCACCCTTAGGCGACTTTTGCGCGGATAGTCTTCGCGATAGACTTAGATTTTTTTCGCACTTGTTGTGCTAATCCGGCTGCACCCTTAGGCGACTTTTG
Source organism: Zea luxurians (assembly GCA_029449295.1). Taxonomy (NCBI): domain Eukaryota; kingdom Viridiplantae; phylum Streptophyta; class Magnoliopsida; order Poales; family Poaceae; genus Zea; species Zea luxurians. Next base: position 52,992,249 of record JAOPSE010000004.1, on the reverse strand, counting down.
CGCGGATAGTCTTCGCGATAGACTTAGATTTTTTTTCGCACTTGTTGTGCTAATCCGGCTGCACCCTTAGGCGACTTTTGCGCGGATTTGTCGCACGCGAGGGTAGCTAGCGCTTAGCCTCGCGGTGACCTCGTGGTGGTCGAATGTCGAAGACCGTCATCGCGGTCTTTTTCGACGCATGTCTTTTTGCGGGGGATTTTTTACGCATATATTACATGGCTCCGCCTCGTTAAAAACCTCACCCCCAGGGAGGAAAAGAGTGCGGGCCGGTGCAAGAATGTTTTTGCGAATTACAAGGGCGAAGACGGCCCTGAGGAATCAAACAAAAAATTTGCGGAGGTTGTCAATGTTCCAGGAGTGCTCCAGGTCCTCGCCGGTTGGCGTTGTGAGCCTGTAAGCGCTGGGGGAAGCTTTTGTCTTGACGATGAAAGGGCCCTCCCACCTGGGCTCCAGCTTGCCCTTGGACTCCGTTCGAGCTGTCCGAATGAGTACGAGGTCCCCCTCGCTGAACTCCCTCGGGGTGACTGAATGGTCGCGCCATGCTTTGGTCTGGGCTTGATACTTGTTCAGGGCCTGTAGGGCGAAGACACGGTCTCCGTCGATGAGATCCTTTGAAGTTGGCTCGTCCACATCTGGGACGGCCGCCGGGACTGTTCGCGGGGACCCGTGCTTTATTTCTTGCGGGGTCATGGCCTCCGATCCGTATAAAAGACGGAAGGGAGTGAATCCGGTCGCCCTGCATTCAGTCGTGTTTAGTGCCCAGACTGCCTCGGGTAAAAAATCGCTCCATCTGCCCTTTTTTTCATCGAGGAGCATTTTTTTGATAGCTGTGAAGATTTTTCCGTTGGCGCGCTCCACGACCCCGTTGGACTGCGGATGATAGACTGAGGCGAAGGCAAGCTTGGTGCCAATGGAGAAACAAAAATCCTTGAAGCCTTGGTTATCAAACTGCTTGCCGTTGTCGACTGTTAATTCGGACGGTACTCCGAAGCGGCAAACGATGTTCTGCCAGAAGAATTTTTGGGCAGTCTTTGATGTTATTGTGGAGACAGCCCGTGCCTCGATCCATTTGGTGAAGTATTCGACCGCGACGAAGGCGAACTTAAGGTTCCCCTGAGCGGTGGGCAGGGGTCCAACAATGTCGAGACCCCAGCGCTGTAGAGGCCATGTGTGGGCGATCAACTTTGTATACTGCGAAGGGCCGCCTGACCGAGGAGAGAACTTCTGGCAGGCTTCGCAGGACCGAGTGACCCGATTCGCAGCGCAAATCATTGCGGGCCAGTAAAAACCCTGGCGGATCACCTTAGCAGCTAGGGCTCTCGGCCCCGCGTGCGAGCCGCACGTGCCACTGTGGACTTCACGTAGAATCTGCATGCCTTCGGCCTCGGTGACGCACTTAAGCATTGGTTGACTGACCCCTTTTTTATAGAGTTGGCCTTCAATCAGAGCGAAGTCTCGGCTTCGATGTCTGAGGCGCTTGGCCTCACTGATGTCGGCTGGGTGATAATACCCCTGCAGGAACAGGGTTATGGGTGCGCGCCAGTCTTCGGTCATGATGAGGTTGACTGTACGGTGGCCCTCGCTGTCATTGGTTATTTGGAGCCCTTCGGGGCTCCGGACTGCTGGTGTGCCGATGACGTGGAAGAACACGTCGGAGGGCAGAGTTTCGCCCCTGGCCGCGGCCTTGGCCAATGCGTCGGCCTCCTCGTTCTTGGCCCGGTCCACATGCTGCACGGTGAACCCCTTGAACTGCCTCTCGAGACTTCGGATGGCCGCGAGGTATTGCATGAGTGCGGGGTCCTTGGCTGCATAGTCTTTTTCGACCTGGCCGGCAACTACCTTGGAGTCTGTTTTGATGATGCAAGTGGTGACTCCAAGGGCCCTTAGCTTGCGGAGGCCGAGGATGACTGCTTCGTACTCTGCTATATTATTTGTGCATCTGTCGGAGTCCAGATTGAAGCTGAGTCGTGCTGCATATCTGTGCTTGACCCCGACTGGTGAGGTTATGATTGCGGCGACGCCTGCCCCCGCATGGCACCATGCGCCGTCGCAGTGGATCGTCCAGACCTTCTCTGTGGTTGGGTCCGGCTGTGTTACTGGCCCGGTCCAGTCGACGACGAAGTCTGCCAGGACTTGCGATTTGATGGCTGTCCTGGGCTCGAAGCTGATGTGGTAGCCGGAGAGTTCGGCTGCCCACTTGGCGATCCTCACCGATGCCTCCGGGTTTCTAAACAGTTCGCCGAGCCCCCTGTCTGAGGTGACGCGGACCTTGAATGCTTCAAAGTAATGGCGCAGCTTGCGCGAGGACATAACGACTGCGTAGGCGATCTTCTCCAGCTCTGTCATGTTGCATTTGGACGGTGTCAGGACCTCGGAGACGTAATAAACAGGGCACTGTCTGACAGCGCCTTCGACTGTCTGCTCCTGCACTAGTGCCGCGCTGACCGCGTGCGGCGAAGCCGCGACATAGAGCAATAAGGGGAGCGAGGAGTCGGGGCTCGTGAGGGTGGCCAGCTCCGTTAAGTACTGTTTTAATGAGGCGAAGGCCGCTGCTTGCTCCGGCCCCCAAGCGAAGTCTTTTGCGCCGCGGAGAGTTTTGAGGAAAGGAAGACTTCGCTCGGCCGACCTGGAAATGAATCTGTTGAGAGCGGCCAATCTGCCTGTCAGACGCTGGACATCCCTGGTGGACTGCGGAGGCGACATGTCGATGATGGCCTGGATCTTGGTTGGGTTGGCCTCGATGCCGCGGTGCGACACCAGGTAGCCCAATATCTTGCCCTGGCGAACACCGAAAACGCACTTTTCCGGGTTTAAGCGGAGTCGTGCGTCTCGCATGTTTGCGAATGTCTCGGCCAGGTCGGCGAGATGGTCCTCCTTATTTTTGCTGGCGACGACGATGTCGTCCACATATGTAAATATATTTCTGCCGACCTGCCCTTCGAGTACTGTTTTGGTGAGTCTGGAGAAGGTGGACCCGGCATTCTTGAGACCCTCCGGCATTCTGACGAAGCAATAAGTGCCGAAGGGTGTTATAAAGCTGGTGCTGGCCTTGTCTTCCTCCTTCATGTATATCTGGTGATAGCCGGAGAAGCAGTCGAGGAGAGACATGACCTCGCATCCGGCCGCGCTATCGACTATTTTGTCGATCCGTGGCAACGGGAAATTGTCTTTTGGGCAGGCCTTATTGAGACTGGTGAAGTCTATGCACATCCGCCATTTCCCGCTTTTTTTCTGCACCATTACAACATTGGAGAGCCATGTGGGGTAAGCCACTGGCTCAATGAATTTAGCCTCTAGGAGGCGGTGCACCTCCGCCTTGGCGGCCTCTGTCTTTTCGTCGGACATTTTGCGGAGCCTTTGCTTTCTTGGTCGCACCGAGGGGTCAATTCCCAAACTGTGCTCGATTATAGATCGGCTGACTCCGACCAGGTCGAGGGCGGACCAGGCGAAGACATCTTTATTCTTGGCCAGGCAGCAGAGGAGCTTCTCTTCTTCATGCGAAGTAAGGTCTTCGCTGATAGTGACTGTCCGCTTGGGCGTGGCCTGATCGAGGGGGACAGTCCTGGTCCCATCCTGACTCTGCAACTGAGCCTTGTCGTGCTGTTTGTCAGTTGGGCTGGCGGGCGCAGGGACCTCGCGCTGTGTCGTGAGACAGTGCACGTTCCTCTGACCCGGCACGAAGTCTCGCTCTATGTTGCGCGCTGTCTGCTGGTTACCGAAGACTGTAATTACGCCTAGCGGGCCTGGTATCTTCATGCACAAATACAGTCCGTGGATGGCAGCTTCAAACTTATTGATGGAGCCCCGTCCCATGATGGCGTTGTATGGATATACCATATCCACAATGTCAAAAGTCACCTGCTCACTTCGGGCATTGGGTGCTACACCGAAGGAGAGGGGCAATTCTATTTTGCCGACGGGGAAGGTGCCCTTGCCGCCGAAGCCATACAACGGGTTATCCGAAGGCTTAAGCAGGCTGTGGCTGATGCCCATGCGATCGAAGGCGTGGAGGAAGATGATGTCTGCCTGGCTGCCGTTGTCAACGAGGACCTTGTGTAGGTCCCAGCCTGCCACGCTGCAATTGATGACCATGGCATCGCAGTGGGGGGCGCTGCGCAAGTCGACGTCCCGTGCGTCGAAGGTGAGCGGTACGTGGGACCACTTTGTCTGTACAACTGGGCCCGTGACGGCGACATGGTTTATGCTGCGGTAGTGGTCCCGCTTCTGCCGCTTGGTGTCGAAGTCGGTGCTGGACCCCCCAGTTATCATATGAATGACTCCGCGATAAGGTTGATCGGCGAAGTCCTCCTGCTTTGGGGCGTGGGGGATGTTTTGTTGTTGCTGGTGTGGTGGTGGAGGCGGAGGATGTACGATTTGTACTTCCTGATGATGTTGGTAAGCGTGGTGCGGTGGATGCGGGGCGGGAGCGTGGATATATGGTGGAGGGGGTGGCTGGTAGTTATGCGCGACAATTCTGGGGTTGTCGGCTGGCTGCGCCCTTGCCATTCTGTCTCTGGTGGCCTTCACTTCGGGGCAATCTTTGGTTGGGTGGGCGCAGTCTTCGCCATGGAAAAGGCAGTAAAATCGGCGCGGTGGAGGGGGTGGCTGCGCACGCCCTCGGCCCCTGCCGCGAGTTCCACTTCCGCGGCCCTGGGGGGGATATTCCTGGCGCCGAAGGGGGTCAGCGGCCGGCTGCTGGTTGGCAATGTTGTGCACTTGCGGCTGACCGCGGCCATCTCGACCGGAGTCTGGTTGCGGAGTTCTTGTCCACGTGCGGCTGGACTGTGGAGCGTCTTTTGGCTTCCGCTGGGACTCAATCTTGCGCTGGTGGAGGTCCTCGGATCTGGCATACTTTTCAAACAGCTGGTACAGCTCTTGGAGGTTCTTCAGTGGATCTCTGATGCAGTGGCTGTAAAGGACGCCAGCGCGAAGACCACTGATAGCATAGTGGATGGCAATCTGGTCATCGACTGAGGGTAGCTGTGACTTGAGTGTGAGGAATTTGCGGTAATATTCCCTCAGGGTCTCCCTCTCTAGCTGCTTGCAGAGCGAGAGCTCGGCCAGGGCGTCGGTGTCCGGGCGGTACCCTTGGAAGTTGAGGAGGAACTTGTCCCGGAGACTTCTCCAGGAATCGATGGACAGCGGAGGCAACCTAGTGAACCAGGTGAGTGCGGGGCCCTCGAGGGCGATGATGAAGGACTTCGCCATTGTGGCGTCGTCCCCCCCGGACGATGCGACGGCGACCTGGTAACTCATTATGTATTGAGCCGGGTCGGTGCTGCCGTTGTACTTGGGGTAGGTCCCAGCCCGGAAGTTAGCTGGCCAGGGCGTCACTTGCAGGTGAGGCGCCAGGGGACTTCGCTCATCGAGATAATTGACCCCTTGGAATGGCGCGGCGTGCGGGAAAGTGAAGTCGCGCTGGGGGAAACGCGGGTCCTCCGGTTGCGCGCGGTGTTGCAGGGGTGGCTCATGCTGCAGGCCGGGGTGGCCTTCGCGCGTGTCTTCGTTTTGTGCGCGCTGCTGGAGGGATGACTCGTGCTGCGGGCCGAGGTGGCCTTCGCGCTGCATCAGCGCGATCTCCCGCTCGAGTTCCTGGGCCTTGTGCTCTTCGTCGCGTATCATCTGCCGCACTTTGGCGAGTGCGGACAGACGCTGGCGCTTGGCCTCCAGTATCTCCTTCTGCCTCTGGAGGTTGCGGTTCTTGAGGCGCAGAGCGCGCAGCTGTAGCTGTTCTTCTGCTGAGATGCCGAGGACTTCACCGTCCTCGGCGAGGTCCGCGCCCTCCGGTGGTGCGAAGCCTGAGGGAGGTGCGAAGCCTGAGGGTTGTCCCTCAGGGTCGCAGGTGCGGAGGGTGTCGTCTTCAGTGGCCTCTTGGTGGGTGGATTGGGTGAGGGCGAGGGCCTTGCCCTTTCTTGCGGCGAGCAGTGCTGCCTTCGCAGCCTCGTCAGCCTTCGGGTTAGCTCTCTTGGGTGCCATCGCGGGTGGTTGTCTCGTAGCACGAACGGTGGGCGCCAAATGTTGGCACTGTCTCTCGACAGCAAAGAGGTCCAACACGGGTGAATGGTGATAGCAACAGGGCACTCGCGCGTGATGGCAAAAGCTCTGTTAATCTGGCCTCTCACGGGCACTGTGCGGGGGTATTTATAGGTATCCGAGTGCACGGCGCCTTGCGTTAAGGACGCATGTGCCCTCAGGTACCTAGTTTATCCCCAGAATATTCCCATAAAGCGGGGTTACAAGCTGTAATTACAAGTACGCCTTTACAAATTAGGCCCGTAACACAAACGCGGCCACGCAGGGCCCGTTACAATGGGCCAGATCTCATGTGGGCCTCGGAGCTGACCGAGGCCGCGCCGCGGGGAGGCGTCGCCGCAGGCCTTCGTCTGGTGCCGAATCGAGCGAAGGGTCTCCGTGTTGTCTCTGGTGCTGATGAAGCGAAGGGTGTCCCTGCCTGCTTTGTCTGTCAGGGCAGGGGCTAAGCGGTGGAGACTTCGGGCGAAGGGTGGCGTTTCTGCCTTCGCTCCAACAACATGAACTCCCACCTTTTGTGAGTTCATGCCACATTATTCCCCACAACTTGTTGAGCGATGAACATGTGTGAGCTCACCCTTACTATCTCACACCCCCACAGGAGAAGAACAGGTGTTTCAAGAGGAGCTGCATATCGAGGAGTTCGATTCGATCTAGGTGGCGTCTCCCAGTTGACTTTCTGGCGCCAAGGATAGATTTTAGATCCTGTTATATTTATCTTTTATTTTTGTAAGTCTTCCGCTATGTATTAAATACTCTGATTATTGTGACATTTATCTCTATACACTCTGTGATTATATATGTTGTCTTCTTTGGCGCATGTATGAGATGCACCCGGCTTTGTCCTTTAAAGCCCGGGGTGTTACAGAAGTGGTATCAGAGGAATGTTGACTATAGTACGAAACCTAGATAGAACTGGACAGACCCTTACCTACTTACCTTACTCTGATTCTTTCTATACTTATCTTGATCTTGTCTCACCTTCTACTGTTCTACTCTGATTAGCCTTACCTTTGCTACTCTGATCCTTTTCTACACTTATCTTGATCTTTCCTCATCTATTTCCGCTTCACTCTGATTATTCTTACCTTTTTCTTCTAAAGACAAATGTGGATTTCTCACTTTGAAATCATTTGCCTAAAGTGACTTTAGGAATAGGAGACCTACTCTTAGGAACAAAAATAAAACTATTTTTATAGGTATCTATGCGCTTGAATGCTTGTTCTTATGATGCTTGTTTGATTTGGATCTTTGATTGAGTGTGATTAGTTGTGGAGTAATGTCCACAATTACATTTGCATGTACGTATAGGTATAAATATAAATAAATAGAATTCATAAGATAACTAAACAACTTAGATTATCCTCCGTCAAAGTGTATCTATTTTAATGGATCCCTCTTACCTTAAAAGATTCTTTCTTACTTTAATGGATCTCTCTTAACCTAAAGAAATCCATCTTATCCTAATAGATCCATCTTATCTTAAAAGATTCTTTCTTATCTTAACAGAATCATCTTATCTTAAAAGATTCTCTCGTATCTTAATAGACCTATATAATCTTAAAAGATTCTTTCTTATCTTGACAAGATCCATCTTATCTCGAAAAGATTCTATCCTATCCTAGTAGATCTAACTAATCTCAAAAGATTCTACCATGATCTTAGAGATTCATCTTGTTCTAGTAAGCATACTTATCTCCACCACTATGCTTATCTCATAATGGTGTGACCGACATAATCTATTCTAAAATAAACTAAGTAGATCTTATCTGGATTAATCTGGTCACTCCTAGACCCCATTCAACCTAAACTGATCCAAAAAAAATTATTAGGTCTTATTTAGTCAAATCTAGTTATACTAAACTAATCTAGTTTCCATCTAATCTGAACTAACCCAAGGTGACCCACTCAAGCAGGTTAGTTAATACTAGTAACATGGATTAGACCCTACTAGCCATGTATTAACTTAACTTAGCACATTGGATCAACTCAACCATGAGCTAATCCAACTCATAGAGCCATGATGAATGGTATAACCTTTCTATTCCCACCTAACATCAAACGAACCTTTTGACCTACATCAAGTAATCAATCTCATCTTGACAAAATCCTATCATACCTTTGGGCATTCACCTTATACGACTAGTTATCCCAATCTTGATATAAAACAAAGATTAAGCCCTATTAAAGGATCTTCAAATCATAACCAGCTACTAGCTTATTCATTCTGCTTATCGAATAAATTCCCTTGCAAAACTACTTTGCCATATGTTTCTAACTCTCATGGTCAATACTAGGAAGGAAAGATTATCAGGCAACAACAAACAGAAATGAATCCTCCAAATCCTCCACCGGGTGAAATGGATCGAGTGGTTGCTACCCAAAGGCTGGTAATACAATAATTGACAGACATGGTGACTGAAATGCAAAATCAGATAAGACAAGAACGCGAGGAAATACGTCAGGTCCGTCTGGAGATACGTCAAGAAATAAGGCAAGCACAGTTGGAAAGAAAACGACAACAACAACCTCCACCACCACCACCCGCTCCACCAAGCTACATAAACATATAAATAAATTAATACTATTTGTAAGATCTAAATGTTAATTTAGTTAGTAAATGGTATGATACTAGTTTAGGAGGAGTAAAAAGGTCTAGTTGACCCCATGAGTTGCTAATAAATTATGCATCATGCTGAGATTTTTGTTTGTGCATGTGTCAAGACAATATGAGTATACACCCTTTTCTTGCAAATCTTGAGGACGAGATTTCTGTTAGGGGGGTAGGATTTGTAACACCCTAATATCCCACTACTGGTATTTGAAAAAAAAACTTTCTATAAAATGTAAATAAATAGACTCTCTTAAATATATATTATTAAGATATCCAATATATATATATTATTAAGATATCCCTCTTATTAATAAATTTGAAGGTACTCTTAAACAAGAAACTAAAGTTAAATTACCTTTTAATAAAGATTATATTAGGGATTATCTTCTCAAAGTAAATAAGTAACTAATGAATAGTTAAGTTAAGTTTGACCTCGTGATGATAACCTTGGTGAAGCATATTATGGAGAACAGAACTTGACCTCCAAATTTAAATAAAAATGAGGAAAGGAATTTTAACAGAACCATTTATTCCTTATATAAGTAAATAAAAAGGCAGAACAATAGTGTCTATACCCTTTTAAATAAATTGTGACAATTAGAACATGGAAATTGAAAACCTAGATTTGAATTTACTTGAAGCTTCAACTCTATGTGAAATTGGATTAAAACTTGGAATTAAGAAAAGAGAAGAAAATGCTATATGTTGGGACCATGCTTCGTCGCCGAAGGTCCTGAAGGAAGAAACAGTTTCGGTTGAAGCTGTCTGTACGTAATGCCGAAGGGTGTCGCCCATGAAGCTTCGGAGTTACAAACCGACTTAAAGATAGAATGACCTTTTAGTCCATAAGAGTTTGAGTCGATGTTGTAAACTTTTATGAGGGGTATGATTGTAATTGTTCACAGGCTGTGTCCTGTGTCTATAAATAGTGACCAGTATTCCTTTACTGTTCACGCATTCCTGTAATTGCTGAGGCATCGTTCGGGAATCATTGTTTGTCAAGGCAAAGGTATAAATATACCTAAACATTGTATTCAAATATCTTAAATTCGTATAATAAGATATGTGAATGATGTCACTTATTTTTAATGCATGTATCTTTAATAATTGACTTTGTATTATCTTTACAAGTTCAATTACGAAAGTGAAACTTTCGTAACATTACGCCCGTGACCTTCGTCCGAAGTTCATTAAATCCTTACGGAGATAATGTTTCGGCGGACGAAGAACCTTAATATTTAACATTTTATGTTGCCTTGTTCTTAATTCATAGCATTTGAGAACAAGTCTCCAACATTGGCGCCCACCTCCGGTCAACACACTTCCACTTTTTTGAGCTGATGGCTTCGTTCAATGATCAAGCTGGAGCTGCTTCGGCCCCGAAGCTGCTACTCCCGATAACAGGTGGTTCATGCTCAGAGCCAGCCAATAAAAAGCAGAAGAAGGAAGCACAGAGAAGGGTACAACATGTTGGGGTGCAAGGACCCTTCATCAAGTCAAGATGGTCTCACATTCCAATTACCTTCTCCCAAGAGGATCTTCAACTCAAGGATTACCCACACAATGATGCTATGGTTATCTCTTGTGTGATCAAAGGATTTCTGGTCCATAATGTTTTGGTTGACACAGGCAGCGCAGCTGATATCATATTTGCTAAAGCTTTCAGACAAATGCAAGAGCCCGAAGACAAGATCCATGATGCTACGCATCCTCTTTGTGGCTTCGAAGGACGACAAATTGTAGCACTTGGGAAGATTACCATGCCAGTAACCTTCGGATTTGTTAACAACACAAGGACTGAGCAAATTGTGTTTGATATTGTTGACATGGAGTATCCTTATAATGCTATCATTGGTCGCGGTACTCTCAATGCCTTCGAAGCAATTCTTCATCCAGCTTACCTTTGCATGAAGATACCTTCGGACCAAGGGCCCATCGCTATTCATGGAAGTCAGGAAGCTGCCAGAAGGGCCGAAGGAAATTGGACAGATTCAAAAGCGATTCATAACATAGATGGAGCTGAAGCTTGTGAGCAGTACAAGTACAGAAGGGAAAAAGCTGCTTCGGCTGATCAGCCGAAACCCATGCTCTTATGTGAGGATATAGCAGAGCAGAAGGTGCTATTGGGATCTCAATTGTCCGAAGAACAGGAGAAAACCTTGATACGGTTTTTGTTCCACAATAAAGATGTTTTTGCTTGGTCAGCTAATGATCTTTGCGGAGTTAACAGGGATGTTATTGAGCACTCGCTCAATGTTGATCCATCCTTCAGACCCAGAAAGCAGAGACTTCGGAAGATGTCTGATGACAAGGCTGAAGGTGCTCGGAATGAAGTGAAAAGACTCCTCAGTGCTGGAGTTATTAGAGAGGTGAAATACCCAGAATGGTTGGCTAACACTGTTATGGTGAAGAAGGCCAATGGTAAATGGAGAATGTGTATTGATTTTACTGACCTCAATAAGGCTTGTCCGAAGGACGAGTTTCCATTGCCAAGGATAGATTCCTTAGTCGATGCAACAGCTTCATCAGAGCTTACGAGTTTGCTGGATTGCTATTCAGGTTATCATCAAATCTGGATGAAGAAGGAGGATGAACCGAAAACCAGCTTCATAACCCCTAGCGGGACATATTGCTACCTTCGGATGCCTGAGGGGCTTAAAAATGCTGGAGGAAGCTTCAGCAGAATGACAGCGAAGGTTCTCCATTCTCAGATAGGCAGGAATGTACTAACTTATGTTGATGACATCATTGTAAAAAGCACGAAGCAAGATAACCACATTGCTGATTTGCAGGAGACCTTCGCTAATTTTAGACAGGCTGGTTTAAAGCTGAATCCAGAAAAATGTGTCTTCGAAGTAAAGAAGGGGAAATTTCTTGGTTGCCTAGTTTCAACAAAGGGAATTGAGGCTAATCCAAGTAAAATCGAAGCTATACTTCGAATGGAACCACCAAGCACAAAAAAGGGGGCTCAAAGATTGACGGGAAGGCTGGCATCTCTCAACAGATTCATATCCAGATCAGCAGAGAGAAACTTACCATTCTTCGAAGTGCTGAAGTCAGCCGAAGTCTTTCAATGGGGACCAATCCAGCAGAAAGCCTTCGAAGAGCTGAAGCAATATTTGATAGATCTAACAACATTAACTCCACCAATGCCAGGGGCTCCTTTGTTATTATATGTGGCAGCTTCGCACTCAGCGGTTAGTGCGGCACTTGTCCAGGAGAAGCTTGAAGGCCAAGTTAAGAAGCAGGCCCCAATATATTTCGTATCCGAGGTTCTTAGTTTATCAAAGAAAAATTATACAGAATTGGAGAAGGTACTGTATGCTGTTTTGATGGCCTCCAGGAAGCTTCGCCATTATTTTCAAGCTTACAACATAATTGTCCCTTCTTCACAACCTCTGAAGGATATTATGAGAAACCGAGAAGCTACTGGAAGGATTGGAAAATGGGCTGCAGAGCTCAATGAATTTTGTATTGATTATGTTCATAGATCCTCGATTCAGTCCCAAGCGTTAGCAGACTTCATTGCTGACTGGACGCCAGGGGCTCAGGAGGAAGAAACAAATAAAGATGCCGAAGCATGGACAATGTTTTGCGATGGGTCTTGGGGAACCTTCGGAGCAGGAGCGGCTGCTGTGTTGGTTTCACCTTCCAAAGTTAAAACTTGTTATGCGGCAAGACTTGATTTTAGTTGCACAAATAATATCGCTGAATATGAAGCTCTGCTCTTGGGTCTTCGGAAGTTAAAGGCAATGGGAATCAGAAGGGCCATTCTTAAAACTGATTCTCAAGTTATTTCTGGTCATGTTGACAAGAGCTATAAAGCAAGAGACCCGAAACTTGAAAAGTATCTAGATACAGTCCGAAGGATTGAGGCTTCCTTCGAAGGTTTCGCTGTCAAAAATATTCCTCATGGAGAAAATGAATACGCTGATCTATTGGCCAAGTCAGCAGCCCAAGGGCTGCCCATACCTTCGGAAGTATTTTTCGAAACAATAAAAGCACCTTCGGTCGAGCTTCTTGAAAGAGCAATCCTTAATATATCCCCTGTTTATAGCGAGGATTGGAGAACCGAGATCGTCTCTTTCCTTCAGGGTAATTTTCTTTCAGACGACGAAGCTTATAACAGGAGAATAGAAGCAAGAGCTCGACCATATGTCATAATAGAAGGGGAGTTATACAAGCGTGGGGTTTGTTCCCCATTGCTCAAGTGTTTATCTAGATCCGAAGGTATAGAATTAATGAAGGAAATACATGCGGGCCTGTGTGGATCTCACATTGGATCTAGGCCCTTGCTTGGGAAAGTTTTTCGCCAAGGATTTTATTGGCCAAAGGCAGCTTCGGATGCAGCGGATATAGTCCAAAAGTGCGAAGGTTGTCAGAAATGTGCAAGAGATCAAAAACAACCTTCGTCTTTAACTCAATTAATACAACCCACTTGGCCGTTGCAGAGGTGGGGCCTTGATTTGCTAGGCCCATTACCACCAGCACAGGGGAACTTAAGATATGTGGTAGTGGCAGTGGAGTATTTTTTCAAATGGATTGAGGCAAAGCCCTTAGCCACAATAACTTCATTTACTATTCAAAAGTTTTTCTGGCAGAACATTGTTTGTCGCTTCGGAGTGCCGAAGGCCATTACTGTGGACAATGGGACACAGTTTGATTCTGAAGCCTTCAGAGAATTTTGTGATTGAATTGGCACGAAGATCCATTTTGCATCAGTTCGACACCCAGAGTCAAATGGACTTGTCGAAAGAGCTAATGGGATCATAATGACAGGAATAATGAAGTCAATCTTCAACCAGCCTAGGGGAAGATGGCCCGACGAGCTAATCAAAGTGGTATGGAGCCATAATACAACCATGTCAAAGTCAACAGGTTTTACGCCCTTTAAACTATTGTTCGGTGACGAAGCATTAACCCCAGAAGAGGCCAAAGCAGGATCAATAAGGGTAGTAGCTTCGGCAGAAGGCAAAGACGAAGCTGATTGCTCTGTAGAAAAAGATGCTATTGAAGGGATCAGACTTCAAGCTGTGGAAAACATCAATAAATATCAAGCTGAAACAATAAAATGGCGTGACAGAAAAGTCAAGCTGAATAACATTGAACCAGGACACTTGGTACTTCGAAGAATAGCCAACCCTGAGACAGCAGGCAAATTACAGCTCAAGTGGGAAGGCCCCTTTTTGGTAGTATCTTCGTCAAGACCCGGTTCTTACAGATTGAAGGATATGGACGGCAACGACATTCCTAGATCATGGAATGCGGATGAGCTTCGACGATATTATGTTTAGCTTGATGTAATTTTTTATATTCTTTTTCGTGGCACCCTTTTCCTTTCCAAAGGGGGAGAAAGGTTTTTAATGGGGCCACAACATGTAATTTTCCTTATTTCAATTTTATGAGAGTGATATCCCCCAAAAAATGTAAATGTAAATGCAAAAGGAAAAAGAAAAGGAAACAGGGAGAAGCTCAAAAGTCGTTCCTAAGGGAATGCAGAGCTTACAGCAAAAAATAAACGCTGATTCCGCTGAAAGTAAAAGGCGAAGAAGCTCCTAAGGGAGGCTTACAGCGAAAAATAAACGCTGATTCCGCTGAAAGTAAAAGGCGAAGAAGCTCCTAAGGGAGGCTTACAGCAAAAAGTCAACGCTGGAGGACTATGATTATGTATTTTGATATTCATTTGCACAATGCATCTCATCATGTCATTTGCATTCATAAACATGCATTTAGACATATAGAATCATCATTGTACCGCATAAAAACACAGATGCTTCGGCGATGAGGAAAAACTCGAAGGAAAATTTTTATGCTTCGTTGTGTACGAAAAGAAGGGAAGGTGTTTTTCGCCTTCGGCTCAAAAGAGAAGTTTCGTCCACAGCAAAGCAGATTGTATGCACACAGCAGAAACAAAATATATTACAAGGTATGTACAAATTTACATAAGTTGTTCCATAACTATATTACAAAAGTTTCTCCAGAATTTTTGCAGGACAGTATATTGTAAACAATTATCAAGCTTCAGGCTAGGCTTCGTCAAACTTCAACTTTGTCAAACTTCAGCTTCGTCATCCTGCGTACATCAAACAGCAAAATAAGATAGGTGCAAATTTCAAAGAGAAGGTAAAAGTAACAAAATTAAGTTTCTTACCGGCTTAAGATGACTTCGAGCTTCGTCACCCGCCATCTTTCGCCCGCCATCTACCCAGATCTGGGTCATGAATCTATTTCCAATGCTTCGGGCTAGGCTTGGGATACCTATCAGATCTGATGCTGACAAGCTGAAGTTTGGTCTGTTCACAATATTTCCATGCGTGCAGCCAGCCTTCAGAAAAGCGGTGGCCGTGCCCCGAGAAGCTACCAGGGCGCATAAGTCGGCATGCCCACCAATAACTTCATCAAGGGCATCAACCTCGCCTTCAATATATTCTAACGTGCTTGGCAGATTATCAGCTGAAGGTGTAAATTTTTGCAGAGCTGGCTCCGACAGAATGAAACACATCCTTCAGCCGTTGCACGCATCGGCTGTCGAAGCTTAGGCATTTCTCTTGAAGTTCTTTAAAGGATTTCTGCAAATTTGAATTTTTATCCATCTCAGTCTTCAGGCTTGCTTCGAGATATTTCTTTTCTTGCTCAAATTTTTCTGACTGTTGGAGCAATTCATTCTTTAAGCTGTTATTCTCAGTTTGGATTTCAGCCAAAGAACCCTCCATAGACTGAATAACAAAATCTTTCTTTTCTAATGCACCTTCGTGCTCTTTGACCATCATTTCAAGATCTTGGATGGTGAAATCCTTCTTTTTCAAATCAGCTTCGTAGTTTTCAACCTTTTCAGCCAAATTTTGAATGACGGCTTTGTTCTTCTCTTCTTCGAGATCTTGTTGCATTTTTAGAACTTTACTTAACAGTATGCTCTGTCGAAAAGATCTTCGTTAGAAAACGACCTAAAAGATAATAATAAAATAGCAAAAATATAGCAAAAATATTTGTTACCTTGAAGTTAGCATAAAGCAAACTTCCGGCGATATGGTGCCGTTGGTAACGGCAGAGGTCCACTTCCAGCTTCGGCAAGCCTATGTTTTTGCAGAGAGTTCTAACAATTTTAGCTTCGCTGCGGTTTCGAAGGCACCTCAGCTTTCCTTCGTTAACCCCACCAAATAGTGTAGCCCCTGGCTTATATCCGCAGGCTATGGTACATCTTTTAAGCTCTGCTTTTTCAGCGTCTGCCAGCTCTTGCCCAAGTAGATCTTGAAATTCAAAATCTTCACCCTCCAAAATGTCTTCAGCTTGTTTTTCCCCTTTTCAGTGCCTGTGCTCGCCGCGGCCACAGCAGATTCTTCCTCAGTCATTTTTAAGAGTATGTTATCAATAACTTCAAGTGTCTCGTCCAGGTTCAGATCTTCTGCGGCCTCAGTTTCAACTCCGGCAGTTTTGGCTGTGCCAGTTTCAGCTTCGAAGATTTCCGCTCTGGTGGTTTCGGCTATGGCGCCTTTAGCTTCGGCAGTTCCGGCAGTCTGGTCAATAGCAATTCTTGATGCCGGTGTCGGTAACGGTGTCCCATGAATTACATTTGTTATTTGAATAATCCTTCGTTTTTTCGGCAGTGCAGGACCTTCTTCTGCCGAAGCTGCCTTGTCCTTCTGAAAAAACTTCGTCAGTTCCAACGCCAGCGGACTTAGCTTGACAGGCAAGGGTTCAGTCATTACCTTCATAATCTCTTCTACTTCAACAGCAGAAGGCGTTGCAGGAGTATCTTCTTCTTGAACCAACGTTCTTGGTTCTGGAGATGCAGTTTTCCTCTTTCCTGCAGTGGCACCTTCGGCTCAGGATTCAACTCTTCAGGGCTAAGTTTTTCAGAATCTCCCCTTTTCTTTTTGGTCACCTTGGCGATCTCTTCGTCAGCAGCGCTAGAAATTCTTTTTCACTTTGGGCCTCCAGCATCTCTGCCCAGGCGATCATAATCAGCATATTCAAAACCTATGGCATCAAGCACCCTGTTCAGCCTTCGCTTCGGCCGAGTACCGAAGGCTGCTGTCATCAGCTGGTCCTCTTTTTTGGAGTAATTTCCAAGTATTTTGTTACTCATTACTTCAATTGTATCGAGCCATTCTTGGCAGGGTGTTTTAAAATATTTCTTAAACTTATAATAATATGGTAGTCGGACAAGCTCCCCTTCCTTCTTTTCTCCTTTAAGCTTCGGCATAGTCCACTCCTTCATAGTCGGAAACACTCTGAAGGCCAGAAATTCCTGCACTAGATCTCTAGTGCCAATGTGTTCTGCAATAATTTTGAATTCGGCCAGTGCGGCCCAAGTTGGACCTTCGGTTGTCATTCTACAACGGGGTCTTGTTTCTCCGAAGATCAGTTCAAGAGGGCTCTGTACTAGCTTCTCTCTGTCTTCGTCAACTTTGACATAAAACCATTCTGACTTCCAGCCTGCCGGCCATTTGCTTCGGTAGCTAATCACAGGAAATTTTGCGGTCTTCCGATAGGCAAAATTGTAACAACCAAAATTTTCGTGCAACCCATCCTTTCTGGCCTTAGTCTGGTAATGCAGCTCATGTACTCGACAGAAGCTATCAGCAAACGGCTCCACCGCCTGGCTTCGGAGAGCCCAGATATAAACGCTAAGCCTGACGATGGCGTTGGGGGTCAACTGGTGAAAATAGATCCCAAACCTTTGCAGCACATCAGAAATCATCCTATTCAAAGGAAATCTCAACCCAGCCTTTAAAAAACTCTTGAAAATAACTATTTCATCCTTTTCTGGCTTCGGGGTAGTCTCCTCTCCCCCGAATCGAAGTAGCTTCTTCTCATCTTCTCTGAAATAGCCCACCTTCACCATCTTGGAGAAATCCGCCTTGGAAATAGTCGACTTCCCGAAGTCCAAATGACTAGGCTTGCTCGGTACTGTGATATGGTAATCATCGTCAGAACCAGCTTCCTCAATATCTCCTCGTTCTGCTTCGGCAGCAGCTTGTTCTGTTTCGGCACTAGCCTGTTCTGTTTCGGCAGTAGGGATTCTTTCCGAAGTCACCAATCCGGATCGTTGCATTACTTCGGAGATAGGGACAGTCTCTGCACCTTCGACTTCGCCTCCCTCACGCTCAACTCTAGCAGTAGAGCGCAACCTGGCCATTCAATTTTAAATTTCTTGAAAGATTTCTCGGGAACTAAATAACCTCTTCTTCTGACGAAGCTTCTCTTCTGACGAAGCAGACACCAAATTGGAGCTTCGTCTGAATCCGAGAATCGAGCTTCGGCTATGGTTAAAAATTTTGGCAGCAAAACAGTGTAATAGCAATGAATGCTGTGGTAATTTTACACCTACCAGTCTGTTTATATAGTGTTGCAGGAAGGAAGGTGAATCGTCGGGAATTTTTACACCAGGCAAGCGGTTGCTCGCACTCGCTGAACGGTGGACCGCAAAAGCCAGAATAGTGAACTCGCATGATGGAATCGCTACGCGCTTGAAAGCTGTATCGTTTCTCGACAACGAGCTCAGGGAAGGTGTTTTTCGGACCTTCGGCTTCCTGAAGCCTGAGAGACTTTTTTCACGGATCAAGCTCGTTACGAAAAACGATCTAGCACCACGAAGGGGCTACTGTTGGGACCATGCTTCGTCGCCGAAGGTCCTGAAGGAAGAAACAGTTTCGGTTGAAGCTGTCTGTACGTAATGCCGAAGGGTGTCGCCCATGAAGCTTCAGAGTTACAAACCGACTTAAAGATAGAATGACCTTTTAGTCCATAAGAGTTTGAGTCGATGTTGTAAACTTTTATGAGGGGTATGATTGTAATTGTTCACAGGCTGTGTCCTGTGTCTATAAATAGTGAACAATATTCCTTTACTGTTCATGCATTCCTGTAATTGCTGAGGCATCGTTCGGGAATCATTGTTTGTCAAGGCAAAGGTATAAATATACCTAAACATTGTATTCAAATATCTTAAATTCGTATAATAAGATATGTGAATGATGTCACTTATTTTTAATGCATGTATCTTTAATAATTGACTTTGTATTATCTTTACAAGTTCAATTACGAAAGTGAAACTTTCGTAACATTACGCCCGTGACCTTCGTCCGAAGTTCATTAAATCCTTACGGAGATAATGTTTCGGCGGACGAAGAACCTTAATATTTAACATTTTATGTTGCCTTGTTCTTAATTCATAGCATTTGAGAACAAGTCTCCAACATTGGCGCCCACCTCCGGTCAACACACTTCCACTTTTTTGAGCTGATGGCTTCGTTCAATGATCAAGCTGGAGCTGCTTCGGCCCCGAAGCTGCTACTCTCGATAACAGGTGGTTCATGCTCAGAGCCAGCCAATAAAAAGCAGAAGAAGGAAGCACAGAGAAGGGTACAGCATGTTGGGGTGCAAGGACCCTTCATCAAGTCAAGATGGTCTCACATTCCAATTACCTTCTCCCAAGAGGATCTTCAACTCAAGGATTACCCACACAATGATGCTATGGTTATCTCTTGTGTGATCAAAGGATTTCTGGTCCATAATGTTTTGGTTGACACAGGCAGCGCAGCTGATATCATATTTGCTAAAGCTTTCAGACAAATGCAAGAGCCCAAAGACAAGATCCATGATGCTACGCATCCTCTTTGTGGCTTCGGAGGACGACAAATTGTAGCACTTGGGAAGATTACCATGCCAGTAACCTTCGGATTTGTTAACAACACAAGGACTGAGCAAATTGTGTTTGATATTGTTGACATGGAGTATCCTTATAATGCTATCATTGGTCGCGGTACTCTCAATGCCTTCGAAGCAATTCTTCATCCAGCTTACCTTTGCATGAAGATACCTTCGGACCAAGGGCCCATCGCTATTCATGGAAGTCAGGAAGCTGCCAGAAGGGCCGAAGGAAATTGGACAGATTCAAAAGCGATTCATAACATAGATGGAGCTGAAGCTTGTGAGCAGTACAAGTACAGAAGGGAAAAAGCTGCTTCGGCTGATCAGCCGAAACCCATGCTCTTATGTGAGGATATAGCAGAGCAGAAGGTGCTATTGGGATCTCAATTGTCCGAAGAACAGGAGAAAACCTTGATACGGTTTTTGTTCCACAATAAAGATGTTTTTGCTTGGTCAGCTAATGATCTTTGCGGAGTTAACAGGGATGTTATTGAGCACTCGCTCAATGTTGATCCATCCTTCAGACCCAGAAAGCAGAGACTTCGGAAGATGTCTGATGACAAGGCTGAAGGTGCTCGGAATGAAGTGAAAAGACTCCTCAGTGCTGGAGTTATTAGAGAGGTGAAATACCCAGAATGGTTGGCTAACACTGTTATGGTGAAGAAGGCCAATGGTAAATGGAGAATGTGTATTGATTTTACTGACCTCAATAAGGCTTGTCCGAAGGACGAGTTTCCATTGCCAAGGATAGATTCCTTAGTCGATGCAACAGCTTCATCAGAGCTTATGAGTTTGCTGGATTACTATTCAGGTTATCATCAAATCTGGATGAAGAAAGAGGATGAACCGAAAACCAGCTTCATAACCCCTAGCGGGACATATTGCTACCTTCGGATGCCTGAGGGGCTTAAAAATGCTGGAGGAAGCTTCAGCAGAATGACAGCGAAGGTTCTCCATTCTCAGATAGGCAGGAATGTACTAACTTATGTTGATGACATCATTGTAAAAAGCACGAAGCAAGATAACCACATTGCTGATTTGCAGGAGACCTTCGCTAATTTTAGACAGGCTGGTTTAAAGCTGAATCCAGAAAAATGTGTCTTCGAAGTAAAGAAGGGGAAATTTCTTGGTTGCCTAGTTTCAACAAAGGGAATTGAGGCTAATCCAAGTAAAATCGAAGCTATACTTCGAATGGAACCACCAAGCACAAAAAAGGGGGCTCAAAGATTGACGGGAAGGCTGGCATCTCTCAACAGATTCATATCCAGATCAGCAGAGAGAAACTTACCATTCTTCGAAGTGCTGAAGTCAGCCGAAGTCTTTCAATGGGGACCAATCCAGCAGAAAGCCTTCGAAGAGCTGAAGCAATATTTGATAGATCTAACAACATTAACTCCACCAATGCCAGGGGCTCCTTTGTTATTATATGTGGCAGCTTCGCACTCAGCGGTTAGTGCGGCACTTGTCCAGGAGAAGCTTGAAGGCCAAGTTAAGAAGCAGGCCCCAATATATTTCGTATCCGAGGTTCTTAGTTTATCAAAGAAAAATTATACAGAATTGGAGAAGGTACTGTATGCTGTTTTGATGGCCTCCAGGAAGCTTCGCCATTATTTTCAAGCTTACAACATAATTGTCCCTTCTTCACAACCTCTGAAGGATATTATGAGAAACCGAGAAGCTACTGGAAGGATTGGAAAATGGGCTGCAGAGCTCAATGAATTTTGTATTGATTATGTTCATAGATCCTCGATTCAGTCCCAAGCGTTAGCAGACTTCATTGCTGACTGGACGCCAGGGGCTCAGGAGGAAGAAACAAATAAAGATGCCGAAGCATGGACAGTGTTTTGCGATGGGTCTTGGGGAACCTTCGGAGCAGGAGCGGCTGCTGTGTTGGTTTCACCTTCCAAAGTTAAAACTTGTTATGCGGCAAGACTTGATTTTAGTTGCACAAATAATATCGCTGAATATGAAGCTCTGCTCTTGGGTCTTCGGAAGTTAAAGGCAATGGGAATCAGAAGGGCCATTCTTAAAACTGATTCTCAAGTTATTTCTGGTCATGTTGACAAGAGCTATAAAGCAAGAGACCCGAAACTTGAAAAGTATCTAGATACAGTCCGAAGGATTGAGGCTTCCTTCGAAGGTTTCTCTGTCAAAAATATTCCTCGTGGAGAAAATGAATACGCTGATCTATTGGCCAAGTCAGCAGCCCAAGGGCTGCCCATACCTTCGGAAGTATTTTTCGAAACAATAAAAGCACCTTCGGTCGAGCTTCTTGAAAGAGCAATCCTTAATATATCCCCTGTTTATAGCGAGGATTGGAGAACCGAGATCGTCTCTTTCCTTCAGGGTAATTTTCTTTCAGACGACGAAGCTTATAACAGGAGAATAGAAGCAAGAGCTCGACCATATGTCATAATAGAAGGGGAGTTATACAAGCGTGGGGTTTGTTCCCCATTGCTCAAGTGTTTATCTAGATCCGAAGGTATAGAATTAATGAAGGAAATACATGCGGGCCTGTGTGGATCTCACATTGGATCTAGGCCCTTGCTTGGGAAAGTTTTTCGCCAAGGATTTTATTGGCCAAAGGCAGCTTCGGATGCAGCGGATATAGTCCAAAAGTGCGAAGGTTGTCAGAAATGTGCAAGAGATCAAAAACAACCTTCGTCTTTAACTCAATTAATACAACCCACTTGGCCGTTGCAGAGGTGGGGCCTTGATTTGCTAGGCCCATTACCACCAGCACAGGGGAACTTAAGATATGTGGTAGTGGCAGTGGAGTATTTTTTCAAATGGATTGAGGCAAAGCCCTTAGCCACAATAACTTCATTTACTATTCAAAAGTTTTTCTGGCAGAACATTGTTTGTCGCTTCGGAGTGCCGAAGGCCATTACTGTGGACAATGGGACACAGTTTGATTCTGAAGCCTTCAGAGAATTTTGTGATTGAATTGGCACGAAGATCCATTTTGCATCAGTTCGACACCCAGAGTCAAATGGACTTGTCGAAAGAGCTAATGGGATCATAATGACAGGAATAATGAAGTCAATCTTCAACCAGCCTAGGGGAAGATGGCCTGATGAGCTAATCAAAGTGGTATGGAGCCATAATACAACCATGTCAAAGTCAACAGGTTTTACGCCCTTTAAACTATTGTTCGGTGACGAAGCAATAACCCCAGAAGAGGCCAAAGCAGGATCAATAAGGGTAGTAGCTTCGGCAGAAGGCAAAGACGAAGCTGATTGCTCTGTAGAAAAAGATGCTATTGAAGGGATCAGACTTCAAGCTGTGGAAAACATCAATAAATATCAAGCTGAAACAATAAAATGGCGTGACAGAAAAGTCAAGCTGAATAACATTGAACCAGGACACTTGGTACTTCGAAGAATAGCCAACCCTGAGACAGCAGGCAAATTACAGCTCAAGTGGGAAGGCCCCTTTTTGGTAGTATCTTCGTCAAGACCCGGTTCTTACAGATTGAAGGATATGGACGGCAACGACATTCCTAGATCATGGAATGCGGATGAGCTTCGACGATATTATGTTTAGCTTGATGTAATTTTTTATATTCTTTTTCGTGGCACCCTTTTCCTTTCCAAAGGGGGAGAAAGGTTTTTAATGGGGCCACAACATGTAATTTTCCTTATTTCAATTTTATGAGAGTGATATCCCCCAAAAAATGTAAATGTAAATGCAAAAGGAAAAAGAAAAGGAAACAGGGAGAAGCTCAAAAGTCGTTCCTAAGGGAATGCAGAGCTTACAGCGAAAAATAAACGCTGATTCCGCTGAAAGTAAAAGGCGAAGAAGCTCCTAAGGGAGGCTTACAACGAAAAATAAACGCTGATTCCGCTGAAAGTAAAAGGCGAAGAAGCTCCTAAGGGAGGCTTACAGCGAAAAGTCAACGCTGGAGGACTATGATTATGTATTTTGATATTCATTTGCACAATGCATCTCATCATGTCATTTGCATTCATAAACATGCATTTAGACATATAGAATCATCATTGTACCGCATAAAAACACAGATGCTTTGGCGATGAGGAAAAACTCGAAGGAAAATTTTTATGCTTCGTTGTGTACGAAAAGAAGGGAAGGTGTTTTTCGCCTTCGGCTCAAAAGAGAAGTTTCGTCCACAGCAAAGCAGATTGTATGCAGACAGCAGAAACAAAATATATTACAAGGTATGTACAAATTTACATAAGTTGTTCCATAACTATATTACAAAAGTTTCTCCAGAATTTTTGCAGGACAGTATATTGTAAACAATTATCAAGCTTCAGGCTAGGCTTCGTCAAACTTCAACTTTGTCAAACTTCAGCTTCGTCATCCTGCGTACATCAAACAGCAAAATAAGAAAGGTGCAAATTTCAAGGAGAAGGTAAAAGTAACAAAAATAAGTTTCTTACCGGCTTAAGATGACTTCGAGCTTCGTCACCCGCCATCTTTCGCCCGCCATCTACCCAGATCTGGGTCATGAATCTATTTCCAATGCTTCGGGCTAGGCTTGGGATACCTATCAGATCTGATGCTGACAAGCTGAAGTTTGGTCTGTTCACAATATTTCCATGCGTGCAGCCAGCCTTCAGAAAAGCGGTGGCCGTGCCCTGAGAAGCTACCAGGGCGCAGAAGTCGGCATGCCCACCAATAACTTCATCAAGGGCATCAACCTCGCCTTCAATATATTCTAACGTGCTTGGCAGATTATCAGCTGAAGGTGTAAATTTTTGCAGAGCTGGCTCCGACAGAATGAAACACATCCTTCAGCGCTAGAAATTCTTTTTCACTTTGGGCCTCCAGCATCTCTGCCCAGGCGATCATAATCAGCATATTCAAAACCTATGGCATCAAGCACCCTGTTCAGCCTTCGCTTCGGCCGAGTACCGAAGGCTGCTGTCATCAGCTGGTCCTCTTTTTTGGAGTAATTTCCAAGTATTTCGTTACTCATTACTTCAATTGTATCGAGCCATTCTTGGCAGGGTGTTTTAAAATATTTCTTAAACATATAATAATATGGTAGTCGGACAAGCTCCCCTTCCTTCTTTTCTCCTTTAAGCTTCGGCATAGTCCACTCCTTCATAGTCGGAAACACTCTGAAGGCCAGAAATTCCTGCACTAGATCTCTAGTGCCAATGTGTTCTGCAATAATTTTGAATTCGGCCAGTGCGGCCCAAGTTGGACCTTCAGTTGTCATTCTTCAACGGGGTCTTGTTTCTCCGAAGATCAGTTCAAGAGGGCTCTGTACTAGCTTCTCTCTGTCTTCGTCAACTTTGACATAAAACCATTCTGACTTCCAGCCTGCCGGCCATTTGCTTCGGTAGCTAATCACAGGAAATTTTGTGGTCTTCCGATAGGCAAAATTGTAACAACCAAAATTTTCGTGCAACCCATCCTTTCTGGCCTTAGTCTGGTAATGCAGCTCATGTACTCGACAGAAGCTATCGGCAAACGGCTCCACCGCCTGGCTTCGGAGAGCCCAGATATAAACGCTAAGCCTGACGATGGCGTTGGGGGTCAACTGGTGAAAATAGATCCCAAACCTTTGCAGCACATCAGAAATCATCCTATTCAAAGGAAATCTCAACCCAGCCTTTAAAAAACTCTTGAAAATAACTATTTCATCCTTTTCTGGCTTCGGGGTAGTCTCCTCTCCCCTGAATCGAAGTAGCTTCTTCTCATCTTCTCTGAAATAGCCCACCTTCACCATCTTGGAGAAATCCGCCTTGGAAATAGTCGACTTCCCGAAGTCCAAATGACTAGGCTTGCTCGGTACTGCGATATGGTAATCATCGTCAGAACCAGCTTCCTCAATATCTCCTCGTTCTGCTTCGGCAGCAGCTTGTTCTGTTTCGGCACCAGCCTGTTCTGTTTCGGCAGTAGGGATTCTTTCCGAAGTCACCAATCCGGATCATTGCATTGCTTCGGAGATAGGGACAGTCTCTGCACCTTCGACTTCGCCTCCCTCACGCTCAACTCTAGCAGTAGAGCGCAACCTGGCCATTCAATTTTAAATTTCTTGAAAGATTTCTCGGGAACTAAATAACCTCTTCTTCTGACGAAGCTTCTCTTCTGACGAAGCAGACACCAAATTGGAGCTTCGTCTGAATCCGAGAATCGAGCTTCGGCTATGGTTAAAAATTTTGGCAGCAAAACAGTGTAATAGCAATGAATGCTGTGGTAATTTTACACCTACCAGTCTGTTTATATAGTGTTGCAGGAAGGAAGGTGAATCGTCGGGAATTTTTACACCAGGCAAGCGGTTGCTCGCACTCGCTGAACGGTGGACCGCAAAAGCCAGAATAGTGAACTCGCATGATGGAATCGCTACGCGCTTGAAAGCTGTATCGTTTCTCGACAACGAGCTCAGGGAAGGTGTTTTTCGGACCTTCGGCTTCCTGAAGCCTGAGAGACTTTTTTCACGGATCAAGCTCGTTACGAAAAACGATCTAGCACCGCGAAGGGGCTACTGTTGGGACCATGCTTCGTCGCCGAAGGTCCTGAAGGAAGAAACAGTTTCGGTTGAAGCTGTCTGTACGTAATGCCGAAGGGTGTCGCCCATGAAGCTTCGGAGTTACAAACCGACTTAAAGATAGAATGACCTTTTAGTCCATAAGAGTTTGAGTCGATGTTGTAAACTTTTATGAGGGGTATGATTGTAATTGTTCACAGGCTGTGTCCTGTGTCTATAAATAGTGAACAATATTCCTTTACTGTTCATGCATTCCTGTAATTGCTGAGGCATCGTTCGGGAATCATTGTTTGTCAAGGCAAAGGTATAAATATACCTAAACATTGTATTCAAATATCTTAAATTCGTATAATAAGATATGTGAATGATGTCACTTATTTTTAATGCATGTATCTTTAATAATTGACTTTGTATTATCTTTACAAGTTCAATTACGAAAGTGAAACTTTCGTAACATTACGCCCGTGACCTTCGTCCGAAGTTCATTAAATCCTTACGGAGATAATGTTTCGGCGGACGAAGAACCTTAATATTTAACATTTTATGTTGCCTTGTTCTTAATTCATAGCATTTGAGAACAAGTCTCCAACACTATACAAATAAGATAAAATAAACATAGAAATTAAATAAATTCAGTTCATATGGATATATGAACTTAGGCATTTTTTACTTAAAGTATGAATTTAAATTCTAAACCAAAATTTGGAAAAGAAATGAGGAAGAGATATCATACAATACCAAATAAATTTATAAATAAATAACTTATTCATATTTTGGTATAATCAGTGGAACATTTAGCTTGAGTACACACATATCACAAAGTTGAATTTAAATTGAGGAGTTGAATTTGAAATTCAAAATGAAGAAAAAAACAACAGAAAAGATAAAAGGAAAAAGGTAAAGCAGCGCTTGGGCCGATTTCTTTCCCCCTCGGCCGGCCCATCTACCAAATCCCACCGCTGACACATGGACCCGGGAGCCAGTAAAGGCATGTGTGCGCCGCTGCACTTAATCCGCTGGCATGCGGGGCCCGCTTGCGCGGCCACTGGTGTGCGCTCTCGCATCCTTCCTTGCCGCTGCCTCTGTCTGCCGGGCCCAACGTGCCAGACCGCTCGCTCTGTTGGTGCGCTGGTGAGTGGATCCGCGTGGTCAGCTCTATCCCCTAGCTCGTAACAAACTTCGTGCGTGAAGACCGGGTCTTCTTCCCCAATCGCGCCCACAGATTTCAACAGCCGCGCGTGGACGGGAATGGCCCTATTCTACCGGAGCCGGGGCATGCAGCGGACTTATCTTCTCCGCTGGGCCCCAAGTCGTCAGTTTCACTCACCATAACAGACCCGCGAGCATGCCGTAGCCGCCATTGCCGCCGTCCGGAAAAATCGCCAATCAACCAGGCTTGGGTGGGGTAATAAAAACCCAATCCTCGGGTGCCTCGCGACCTCTTCTTTGCTGTCTCCGTAACGACCCATTAGCGAGAGAGCAAACCCGGGAAGGGGGAAAAGGGTGGGAGACATCCGCCGTCGTGGTCTTAGGCCCGCGCCGGTGATTGGTGGCCGTTCGAGTGATCGTGGGTGTTCGGCATCGTGCGTGGTGCTTGTGGGTGCGGAGTATCGCTCCCGGGATCGATTCGGGTGCCTGTAATTGCTCGTCGGGCCTCATCGCCGTCATAAATCTACACCGCGTCGGGAGCGGCCCTCGACTCGTCATTAGCGTTGGTGAGTTCTCAACCATCATGCCCGCCCCTTTTTCCTTATCGAATAGAGCTAGTCGGTGTTAGGGGTGGACTTCTGGGTCATCAGGCGTATCGCTCATTGGCGGGCGTCGCCGTGCGGTCAGCAATCGCCGCCGTGCACAGTCTGAGGGTAGGAGGAGGTTCGTGCACCGTCGGATTCGCTGTGGACGGGCGGATTAAATCTAGGCGTACCCCCCTTAGGTGATTTGATTTGGGCCGTAGGACTCGATCAAACGGTTCGTGGTAGATCGAGCTTCATAAAATCCGAACCGTTGATCTCCAATCCCACGGTTGATACTGCATACCGATTCATAATGTACTCAGTCTAATCTCGCGCGTCCGAATTGGATCGTGCGATTCATAACACATCATACCCCTTCGCCGCGTTTATTTTCTAAAAGAGACCCCCACTTTTCAAGAACCAACCCGCAGTCCACACTGAGGGTTAGTCTGAGTCTAGGGAATGTTTCTAAGTTGGCCCCTGTGCTATACAGAATTTGATGCACAGTCCTGAGGGAAATAAAAATAGGAAAATAATTATAGAAATGGATTTTTAATACAAAAATAAATCCAGAAACTTATATAATTCATATTAAATTCATTTTAGCTCCAAATTAATTCATTCCAGGGACATTAATTTTGTTTTAATATTGTCTACCACTTAGTACCTCAGTTTAGCAATGAAACATGAATTAAAATTATTCATCGGAATTAATCTATACCATGTACTCAATAACTCTAGAAATTCATAATTCAATAACTGTAACTCCAATTTGACTCGTTCCAGTTGCGTTAGTCCCGTATAAATATTTACTATACAATAAAAACACTTAATATACCATGTCTCATTCTTTTATAATTAGGTCTTTACTTAACTTATGTTGGTTAGTCTTGTTATTGTGCTTATCATTATAATCTACTAGAATATGATCCATGGTCTATTTATAACTTAAGATTAAACTTGAGATAATTATTTATAGAATAATCTCTTATATGATTTATATTAACCAATTTATAATATAGTTTAATATTTTAGTCACATAAATCATCTATAAAAATCATAACTCCTTAACCGTAATCCCGATCTCAGTAGTTCTCGATTCCGCGATCTCGTAGCAACGCGTAGATCATTATTATGCAAATTGTTCTTATGTTTGGTGTGATGTTAATTTGGTCTATACACTGTTTGCTTGTATTGCTACGACTAGCTGCGCGTGGTTTCGAGGATCTGAAGAATCACCCTGGTAACTGGAACCTCAAGTGCCAGGCAAGTTGTGCCCTTGATCCACTTTTGTTACCCAATAATATTACTTATTATCACTATTCAATGCATAGGTTTAATTTTGATGGGACCCAATAGGTCACCCTAGTTTGTTGATCCTGTTTACCTTGTTTACCCCTGATTCACTTGGGTAGTTATGCTATTGCTCTATATGGTTTTGGGATTAATATTTTATTATATCCATGTTCCAATTATTCTGTTATGTTATTTATGTTCATGATAAGATCATTATGTTAATTAGAACATGGAGCGACCACCCGGGAAAACAGTGCTACCACAAGGGTTTAATGGGACGCCCTTCGCTGATTAACTAGGAAAGCTAGTGGATGACTACCTTACCCGAAAGGGGCAAGGGCAGTAGGGGAGTGGTCAGTGTAGGGAGGTCCTTGGGTTGATTTTGCTGCGATGGCGGTCAGGCGAGGGATTCCTGCACTGGAGCTTCCTATAAACTTGTAGGGGACCATAATTAGGGGTACCCTCAAGACTCCTAATTCTCAGCTGGTAACCCCCATCAGCATAAAGCTGCAAAGGCCTGATGGGTGCGATTAAGTCAGGGATCAGTCCTTTCGAGCGACTCGATCGTGCCTCGCCCGAGCCTAGCCTCGGACAAGGGCAGCCGACCCCGGAGGATTTCCATCTCGCCCGAGGCCCCCCTCCAACGGCGGACGCATCTCCGGCTCGCCCGAGGCCCTGCCTTCGCTAAGAAGCAACCCTGACCAAATCGCCGCACCGACAGACCAAGTCGCAGGAGCATTTAACGCAAAGGTGACTTGACACCTTTATCCTGACGCGCGCCCTCCGGCAGAGCCGAAGTGACCGCCGTCACATCACCGCTCCACTGACCGGCCTGACAGAAGGACAGCGCCGCCTGCACCACTCCGACTGCAGTGCCACTTGACAGAGTGAGACTGACAGGCAGTTAGGCCCTGCCAAAGGCACCATAGGAAGCTCCGCCCGACCCAGGGCTCGGACTCGGGCTAAGTCCCGGAAGACGGCGAACTCCGCTCTGCCCGACCCAGGGCTCGGACTCGGGCTAAGTCCCGGAAGACGGCGAACTCCGCTTCGCCCGACCCAGGGCTCGGACTCGGGCTAAGTCCCGGAAGACGGCGAACTCCGCTCCGCCCGACCCAGGGCTCGGACTCGGGCTAAGTCCCGGAAGACAGCGAACTCCGCTCCGCCCGACCCAGGGCTCGGACTCGGGCTAAGTCCCGGAAGACGACGAACTCCGCTTCGCCCAACCCAGGGCTCGGACTCGGGCTCAGACCCAGAAGACGACGAACTCCGCTTCGCCCGACCCCAGGGCTCGGACTCCGCCCTGGCCTCTGCCGAACGACCTCCGCCTCGCCCGACCCAGGGGCTCGGACTCGGCCTCGGCCATGGAAGACAGACTCGACCTCGGCTTCGGAGGAGCCTCCATGTCGCCCAACCTAGGGCGCAGGCCAGCCACGTCAACAGGGAGCGCCATCATCACCCTACCCCGAGCGGACTCGGGCCGCAGAGAACAAGACCGGTGTCCCATCTGGCTAGCTCCGCCAGATAGGCAATGATGGCGCCCCGCATGCTCTGTGACGACGGCGGCTCTCAGCTCTCTTACGGAAGCAGGAGGACGTCAGCAAGGACTCAACCGCTTCGACAGCTGTCCCTCCGTCAGGCTCCATCGCTCCTCCGACGGCCACGACATCACACCAGCTGGGTGCCAAAATCTCTCCGGCTGCCACATCGGCATGTACTTAGGGCGCTAGCTCTCCCCCGCTAGACACATAGCGCTCTGCTACACCCCCATTGTACACCTGGATCCTCTCCTTATGCCTATAAAAGGAAGGACCAGGGCCCTCTTAGAAAAGGTTGGCCGCGCGGGGACGAAGACGGGACAGGCGCTCTCTTGGGGCCGCTCGCTTCCCTCTCCCGCGTGGACGCTTGTAACCCCCTACTGCAAGCACACCCGACCTAGGCGCGGGACGAACACGAAGGCCGCGGGATTCCCACCTCTCTCACGCCGGTCTCCGGCCGCCTCGCTCCTTTCCCCCCTTCGCGCTCGCCCACGCGCTCGACCCATCTGGGCTGGGGCACGCGGCGACACTCACTCGTCGGCCCGAGGGACCCCCCGGTCTCGAAACGCCGACAGTTGGCGCGCCAGGTAGGGGCCTACTGCGTGTTGACGAACAGCTTCCCGTCAAGCTCCAGATGGGCAGTCTCCAGCAACCTCTCCGACCCGGGACGGTGCTCCGTTTCGAGAGTCTTGGGTTCATGTCCTTCGACGGCAGCTACGACATGATACTCCTTCCACCGCCGCGCGACAACGACAATGGCGGCTGACAGCCCGCCCGCCGGCGGCGGAATCGACGACGTCTTCCCCGCGTGGTGGAAGAACAACATTCGAGCTCGCCCCGTCCTCTCCCCCGCCAACGGAGGAGGAGGCGGGGCAACCAAGGCCAAGCAGGAGGCCGCGCCTCGTCGGCTGTCGAGCGAGTCGACGTCCCTAGCGCCCCAACGGGGGGCGCGTCGGGCGTCGACCTCGCGTTTGAGACGAAGGCGAGCGCCGTCTCCCCGCGACACGCCAATCCCGAGCAAGCGGACAATGCCAGCACGCTCGCGGAAGGCTTGCTGGGCGTCACCCTCGTACTTGAGATGACGGTGCAGTCAATCCCCGACGTGACTTCATCGCCGTTCATCGACCAAAAGGTACCGACCGATTCCCATCCTACGTCATTTGGATTCAGCCTCAACCCGCCTAGCGACCTTGCTTTAGCGGGCACTCTCGTAGAGGCGAGTTCAAACCCTCCAGGGTTTCGCATGCGGTCGCCTTGGGACCGGCTGACGGACGTCTCGACCTATGGGCCCTCCGGGTCCGAGGAAGACGACGACCCTAGCATCTGTTGGGATTTCTCTGGACTTGGCAACCCTAGTGCCATGCGGGACTTCATGACCGCATGTGACTACTGCCTCTCCGACTGTTCCGACGGTAGCCGCAGCCTCGACGACGAGGACTGCGGCCCAAGCCGTGAATGTTTCCACGTCGATCTAGGGGGTCCCTCCGAAGGCAATCATCTCGGCATGCCGGAGGACGGTGATCTCCCTAGGCCGGTGCCTCGCGCTGACATCCTGCGGGAGCTAGCTGTGGTCCCCGTTCCGGTGGGGGGTCACGACCCACAGCTCGAGCAAGTCCGTGGGGCGCAGGCCAGGCTCGACGAGGGAGCAGGAGCGCTTGAGCCGATCCGCCGGGACGTCGGGCAGGCATGGGCGGGCCAACCCCCGGCCGGAGAAATACGTCACCTGCCCCAGGGTCTCCAGCTCCGCGTCGCCAACGACGTCAGGGTCAGGCCGCCACCCGCATCCAGTGGGGTCGGTCAGAACCTGGCTGCAGCAGCGATGCTTCTCCGCGCGATGCCGGAGCCATCAA
The DNA here is from genome assembly GCA_029449295.1 of Zea luxurians. Lineage (NCBI taxonomy): Eukaryota > Viridiplantae > Streptophyta > Magnoliopsida > Poales > Poaceae > Zea > Zea luxurians. Next base: position 52,960,078 of record JAOPSE010000004.1, on the reverse strand, counting down.
CCACTGAGGGTCGGCGAATCCAGGGAGAGCTCAAGAATCTCCTGGAAGGCGCTGCGGTCCGACGGGCCGAGAGCTCTGCCTCCCGAAGGCAGGGATACCCCTCGGAACCTCATGCCGCGACTTCCCGATTCATGCGGGAAGCCTCGGTCTACCCCGGGCGCACGCGCAACACCGCGCCTGCGGCCCCGGGCCACCTCGGCAACGAGCACCATCATCATGACCGTCGGGCCCACCTCGACGAGAGGGTACGCCGAGGGTATCACCCCAGGCGTGGGGGACGCTACGACAGTGGGGAGGATCGGAGTCCCTCGCCCGAACCACCCGGTCCGCAGGCCTTCAGCCGGGCCATCCGGCGGGCACCGTTCCCGACCCGGTTCTGACCCCCGACTACTATCACAAAGTACTCGGGGGAAACGAGACCGGAACTGTGGCTCGCGGACTACCGCCTGGCCTACCAGCTGGGTGGAACGGACGACGACAACCTCATCATCCGCAACCTCCCCCTGTTCCTCTCCGACACCGCTCGCGCCTGGTTGGAGCACCTGCCTCCGGGGCAGATCTCCAACTGGGATGACCTAGTCCAAGCCTTCGTCGGCAATTTCCAGGGCACGTATGTGCGCCCCGGGAATTCCTGGGACCTCCGAAGCTGCCGGCAACAGCCGGGAGAGTCTCTCCGAGACTACATCCGGCGATTCTCGAAGCAGCGCACCAAGCTGCCCAACATCACTGACTCGGATGTCATCGGCGCGTTCCTTGCCGGTACCACCTGCCGTGACCTGGTGAGCAAGTTGGGTCGCAAGACCCCCACCAGGGCGAGCGAGCTGATGGACGTCGCCACCAAGTTCGCCTCTGGCCAGGAGGCGGTCGAGGCTATCTTCCGAAAGGACAAGCAGCCCCAGGGCCGCCCATCGGAAGATGCTCCCGAGGCGTCTACTCCGCGCGGTGCCAAGAAGAAAGGCAAGAAGAAGTTGCAAGCGAAACGCGACGCCGCCGACGCGGACCTTGTCGTTGTCGCCGAGTACAAGAACCCTCGGAAGCCCCCCGGAGGTGCCAACCTCTTCAATAAGATGCTCAAGGAGCCGTGCCCCTATCATCAGGGGCCCGTCAAGCACACCCTTGAGGAGTGCGTCATGCTTCGGCGTCACTTCCACAGGGCCGGGCCACCCGCGGAGGGTGGCAGGGCCCGCGACGACGACAAGAAGGAAGATCACCAAGCAGGAGAGTTCCCCGAGGTCCGCGACTGCTTCATGATCTACGGTGGGCATGCGGCGAATGCCTCGGCACGGCACCGCAAGCAAGAGCGCCGGGAGGTCTGCTCGGTCAAAGTGGCGGCGCCGGTCTATCTGGACTGGTCCGACAAGCCCATCACCTTCGACCAAGACGACCACCCCGACCACGTGCCGAGCCCGGGGAAATACCCGCTCGTCGTCGACCCCGTCATCGGCGACGTCAGGCTCACCAAGGTCCTTATGGACGGGGGCAGCAGCCTCAACATCATCTACGCCGAGACCCTCAGGCTCCTGCGCGTCGATCTGTCCTCCGTCCGAGCAGGTGCTGCGCCCTTCCACGGGATCATTCCCGGGAAGCGCGTCCAGCCCCTCGGACGACTCGACCTTCCCGTCTGCTTCGGAACGCCCTCCATCTTCCGAAGGGAGACTCTGACGTTCGAGGTGGTCGGGTTCCGAGGAACCTACCACGCGGTACTGGGGAGGCCATGCTACGCGAAGTTCATGGCCGTCCCCAACTACACCTACCTGAAGCTCAAGATGCCGGGCCCCAACAGGGTCATCACAGTCGGCCCCACGTACAAACACACGTTCGAATGCGACATGGAGTGCGTGGAGTACGCCGAGGCCCTCATCGCCGACCTGGAAAGCCTCTCCAAAGAGGTGCCGGACGTGAAGCGTCATGCCGGCAACTTCGAGCCAGTGGAGACGGTTAAGGCCGTCCCCCTCGACCCCAGTGGCGACGCCTCCAAGCAGATCCGGATCGGTTCTGGGCTGGACCCCAAAATAGGAAACAGTGCTCGTCGACTTTCTCCACGCGAACGCCGACGTCTTCGCGTGGAGTCCCTCGGACATGCCCGGCATACCGAGGGATGTCGCCGAGCACTCGCTGGATATTCGGGCCGGAGCCCGACCCGTCAAGCAGCCTCTGCGCCGATTCGACGAGAAGAAGCGCAGAGCGATAGGCGAGGAGATCCACAAGCTAATGGCAGCCGGGTTCATCAAAGAGGTATTCCATCCCGAATGGCTTGCCAACCCTGTGCTTGTGAGAAAGAAAGGGGGGAAATGGCGGATGTGTGTAGACTACACTAGTCTCAACAAAGCATCTCCAAAGGTTCCCTACCCTCTGCCTCGCATCGATCAAATTGTGGATTCCACTGCTGGGTGCGAAACCCTGTCTTTCCTCGACGCCTACTCGGGGTACCACCAAATCAGGATGAAAGAGTCCGACCAGCTCGTGACTTCTTTCATCATGCCCTTCAGCATGTACTGCTATGTCACCATGCCGTTCGGTTTGAGGAATGTGGGCGCGACGTACCAGCGGTGCATGAACCATGTGTTCGGCGAACACATCGGTCGCACGGTCGAGGCCTACGTCGATGACATCGTAGTCAAGACGAGGAAAGCTTCCGACCTCCTCTCCGACCTTGAAGTGACATTCCGATGTCTCAAGGCGAAAGGCGTCAAGCTCAATCCCGAGAAGTGTGTCTTCGGGGTGTCCCGGGGCATGCTCTTGGGGTTCATCGTCTCCGAGCGGGGCATCGAAGCCAACCCGGAGAAGATCGTAGCCATCACCAGCATGGGTCCCATTAAGGACTTAAAGGGCGTATAGAGGGTCATGGGATGTCTCGCGGCTCTGAGCCGCTTCATCTCACGCCTCGGCGAAAGAGGCCTGCCTCTGTACCGCCTCTTAAGGAAGGCCGAGCGCTTCACTTGGACCCCTGAGGCCGATGAAGCTCTCGGGATCCTGAAGGCGCTCCTCACAAAGGCGCCTATCTTGGTGCCTCCAGCTGACGGAGAACCCCTCTTGGTCTACGTCGCCGCGACCACTCAGGTGGTTAGCGCCGCGATTGTGGTCGAGAGGCAAGAAGAGGGGCATGCATTGCCCGTTCAGAGGCCAGTTTACTTCATCAGCGAGGTACTGTCCGAAACCAAGATCCGCTACCCACAAGTTCAGAAGCTGCTGTATGCAGTGATCCTGACGCGGCGGAAGTTGCGACACTACTTCGAGTCTCATCCGGTAACTGTGGTGTCATCCTTCCCCCTGGGGGAGATCATCCAGTGCCGAGAGGCCTCGGGCAGGATTGCAAAGTGAGCGGTGGAAATCAAGGGCGAGACAATCTCGTTCGCCCCTCGGAAGGCCATCAAGTCCCAGGTCTTGGCGGACTTCGTGGCCGAATGGGTCGACACCTAGCTACCGACGGCTCCGATCCATCCGGAGCTCTGGACCATGTTTTTCGACGGGTCGCTGATGAAGACGGGAGCCGGCGCGGGCCTACTCTTCATCTCGCCCCTCGGGAAACACCTACGCTATGTGCTACGCCTCCACTTCCCGGCGTCCAACAATGTGGATGAGTACGAGGCTCTGGTCAACGGGTTGCGGATCGCCATCGAGCTAGGGGTCAGGCGCCTCTACGCTCGCGGTGACTCGCAGCTCGTCATCGACCAAGTCATGAAGAACTCCCACTGCCGCGACCCGAAGATGGAGGCCTACTGCGATGAGGTTCGGCGCCTGGAAGACAAGTTCTACGGGCTCGAGCTTAACCACATCGCTCGGCGCTACAACGAGACTGCGGACGAGCTAGCAAAAATAGCCTCGGGGCGAACAACAGTTCCCCGGACGTCTTCTCCTGGGATCTGCATCAACCCTCCGTCAAGATCGACGACTCGCCCAAGCCTGAGGCGCCCTCGGTCCAGCCCGAGGTGCCCTCGGCACAGCCCGAGGCACCCTCAGCTCGACCCGAGGCGGCCTCGGTTCAACCTGAGGTACCCTCGGCCTCCGAGGGTGAGGCACTGCGCATCGAGGAGGAGCGGAGCGGGGCCACGCCTGATCGAGATTGGTAGACCCCGTACCTGCAATATCTCCGCCATGGAGAGCTACCCCTCGACCGAGCCGAGGCCCGGCGGGTAGCGCGACGCGCCAAGTCGTTCGTCTTGCTGGGCGATGAGAAGGAGCTCTACCACCGTAGCCCCTCGGGCATCCTCCAGTGATGCATCTCCGTCGCCGAAGGTCAGGAACTCCTGCAAGAGATACACTCGGGGGCTTGCGGCCATCACGCAGCGCCTCGAGCCCTTGTCGGGAATGCTTTCCGGCAAGGCTTCTACTGGCCAACGGCGGTGGTTGACGCCACTAGAATTGTCCGCACCTGCGAAGGGTGTCAATTCTATGCGAAGCAAACCCACCTGCCCGCTCAGGCTCTGCAGACGATACCCATCACCTGGCCCTTTGCTGTGTGGGGGCTGGACCTCGTCGGCCCCTTGCAGAAGGCGCCCGGGGGCTACACGCACCTGCTGGTCGCCATCGACAAATTCTCCAAGTGGGTCGAGGTCCGACCTCTGAACTGCATCAGGTCCGAGCAGGCGGTGACGTTCTTCACCAACATCATCCATCGCTACGGGGTCCCGAACTCCATCATCACCGACAATGGTACCCTGTTCACCGGCAGAAAATTCTTGGACTTCTGCGAGGATCACCACATCCGGGTGGACTGGGCCGCCGTAGCTCATCCCATGTCGAATGGGCAAGTAGAGCGTGCCAACGGCATGATTCTACAAGGGCTCAAGCCTCGGATTTACAACAACCTCAACAAATTCGGCAAGCGATGGATGAAGGAACTCCCCTCGGTGGTCTGGAGCCTGAGGACAACGCCGAGCCGGGTCACGGGTTTCACGTCGTTCTTCCTGGTCTACGGGGCCGAGGCTGTCTTGCCCACTGACCTGGAATACGGCTCCCCGAGGACGAGGGCCTACAGCGATCAAAGCAACCAAGCTAGTCGAGAAGACTCGCTGGACCAGCTGGAAGAGGCTCGGGACAAGGCCTTGCTACACTCGGCGCGGTACCAGCAGTCCCTGCGACGCTACCACGCCCGAGGGGTCCGGCCCCGAGACCTCCAGGTGGGCGACCTGGTGCTTCGGCTGCGGCAAGACGCCCGAGGGAGGCACAAGCTCACGCCCCCCTAGGAGGGGCCATTCGTCATCACCAAAGTTCTGAAGCCCGGAACGTACAAGCTGGCCAACAGTCAAGGTGAGGTCTACGACAACGCTTGGAACATCCAACAGCTACGTCGCTTCTACCCTTAAGATGTTTTCAAGTTGTTCATATACCTCGCACCCGCGCAAAGTTTAGTCATCAAGGAAGGGTCGGCCTTGCCTCGGCAAAGCCCGACCCTCCCTCGGGGGCTAAAAGGGGGGGACCCCCTCTGCGTTGAAATTTTCCTCGAAAAAAGATCTCTTCTGCCAGAATATCTTTCATGCTTTCTGACTACTTCGAAAAGTGGATCCTGAAAACGACAGAGTACACGTAAGCAGCCAAGGCTGACCGAGCCGAGGGACTCCTACGCCTCCGGGATACGGATACCTCACTCATCACCTTCTGTGATAAGTAACTCGCGTTTGGATAAAGTGATTCCGCGGACCGAACAAGTCTTCACATTCGGAAGCTCTTCTGCCGAAGCGATCCTTCGAGCCTTCTCGACTGAGTCGGTGACAGGGCCTCATGGACGGGTGAAAGTGCGCGTAAGCGGCAAGGCCGACCGAGCCGAGGGACTCCCACGCCTCCGGGATACGGATACCTCACTCGTCACCTTCCGCGAGAAGCAACTCTCGCTCGCACAAACATCCCTGCTACCGACAAAAAAGCCCAGATACTCGAAACAAGAGGAAAGGAGACGCAGCTTTACAACACAGCGAGGGTGTGTATTCTAGCCTCGGCGGCTGCAGAAGGCACACGCTACAAGACACTCTGATCCTGCAGGCTCGGGTCTTGACGCTGGAAGGGGGGAGTAACACCCTCGGCATCGACGACACCTTCAGCAAGGTCCGACCTAGCCTCGGACGGCGACGCGGTCCAAGGATCCCCACTCTGGAGGACGACGTCATCGTCACGCCCGGACAATCGCTGCCAGGGACTTCTCCGGGAATCCGGCCCGAGCAGGCGGCTCGGCCGGTTACCCCTGGGGCCTCGGCCAACCATCTTCCAAGGGCGCCAGCCTGACCCGAGGCCTCGGCTGATCGACTCCGGCGTCGGTCCCGCTAACGGACAACCCGGCTAGGCTTCGGCCAACCAAGTTTCATTTTCGAGCCAATTCCGCCTCTGTTCATGCTGATATCGCTACTCCTGGCCTCGGCTCGTCGAAGAGCGGCCAAGGGGTCCCTTTAACTAAGCTAGAGGAGCCTCAGACAACAAGGCCGACCGAGCCGAGGGACTCCTATGCCTCCGGGATACGGATACCTCACTCGTCACCTTGACACGGGGCGACTCATGCTTGGTGAAGCGGTTCAGACAACCAACAGGCGAGTCTTAGTGCTCGAAAATGAGGAAAAAACATGGCTCCGTGCCAAAATTACATACATGTTCAGGCCTCGACAGCCGCGATGAACAAAAAACCCTGGCATTCGAAGTGCCATTACAAACGGAACTCTGGTTCCCCCTCCGCAGGTACGAACAACCCCACTCGATAGGGGTGGGCCTGCGGAGCAACAGAAGAATGACGAGCGGCTCGCCGCCGCCCGCTCTGACTACGACGACAACGACCCCCGCTCCGGATGGCCGAACTGCAGCAGTGTAGGCCTCAGGGTGGGCGCTGCTGCAATCTTGCACTCGCCCACGCCGATGCTCGAGGGGCGAGGACAAGTACAAAGAACCAGAGGCCCGAAGCGCGGATGGTGGCGGTGATCCCGTCGGCGACGGGGGCTTCTCGAGCCGCCTCCGCCTCGGCACCGACAGCAGGGGCCATCAGCCCTCTGGTAGATCCCCACTCAAATCCTCCCGGACGAGTGGGGCACCGGCCTCCGCGTGAAGGCGCCGTCCCGGTGCAAAGGCAGGACCACCCCAGAACACGAACGCCGCCCTAGCAGCGCGCGGCATCTTGGGCGGTCCCCCCGTGCACACGGCGCGGCAGCCGCCTTCTGGCAGAAAGGGCCGCCGGGAGCCAGGCCAACGAGCTCGACACGCTGGGGGTGACGACGCCCACCGTCGACCAGCCCCATGTTGTCGAAGTCCGGGCCGCCCGCGGGGCCAGCGAGCGCCCTCTCCCTCGAACGCCGCAAGAGAGGGTGACCCGCGAACCCGCGCGGGAGGTAGAGCTCCGGCTCAGCCCAGCACCCACCCCAGCGAGGATGATGAACATCCTTGAAGCCGAGGGTGGGACCAAGATCGCAGCCCGGCTTGCTTCTCCCCACCCAGGAGCTGGTGGTCACCGTCTCGGGTGACCGCCGGCGGGGGGGGGGGGGGGGGGGGTACAGCCGGGCTGGCTGATGAAAATCCTTGAAGCCGAACGATGGCTGAAAGGTACCAACTCCCACGGAGTCGCGTTCCTCCAACGATGAGGCGAAAAGACGGCGGGTATCCCCCATCCGGGGGCTTGGAAGGTGGAAAGACGCGATGCATAAGGGAGCGAGAAGACATGGTCGCCTTCCGAAAGGGGTCGCCCTCCTTTTAAAGGCAACTCTCCCTACTTGCGCCCCCAACCGTCACGGGCTGAGTCTTCTCCAACACACTCCAAGGCCCTCCCCTGCGGCGTGGGGGCTGGGTCCCGCATGTCATGCAAACGGACTCAGAGCAGAAGAAGCCAAACCGCCGCGCGTGGTGCACACGACCGCCCAGCGGTTGCAAGTGACCCTCCACTTTTGCCCGGACCAACGGGCGAAAGAGGCGGGCAGCCATGCAGGCGGCATGCAACCGCGCCAAGTGAACGCGCTTCTCCGACTCCCGACACGCCAGCATGGAGGCCCAGGCCCACACGTCACGCAACCGGCGCGCCGGATGCTGCATGCAAGCAACTGCACCGCCACTTGCGCCACCACCGTGCCTCCTCGATTGCGGAACCAATACAGCGACTCGAGGCAACCCGGCGCACGACCCAGCAGCGCCAGCCTGACGCGGCGGTCAATGCGGCCAAAAGTGGGCCGGCAGTAATGACGGTGGCAGGCGGGCGGGAGCAGCGGTCACGTCGTTAGCCAAGCTCACGTCCCATCCGGGGGCAGCAAGAGAACCCCCTCTCACGGCGTGAAGACAACGCGCCCGTGATCCGTTCCTCGAACGGCTCGCGCACGCGCAACGGCCGCCCCGCCAACCGCTCGCCCCGTCGCATTAACTCCGCGGCAGGACAGGCGGCGCTTCTGGCGGGAGCAGTGGGCGACGCTTCGCCTTCGCCGTAATAACTGCGACAAAAAAGGTACGCTGTGTCGTTCGATTTCGTATCCTTTTCCTTTTTTCCTCTTTCTCTATCTCTTGCAGCAGGGACCGGGAAAGGGGGATACCCCGAAAAGGATCCTTCCCCGTGAAGGAACCAGGCTCCGAGCCTCCCTACTGATCAGAGGTTCGAAGGCTGGCCCCCCGAAGGGTTCGACAGTCGCCTCAGATCGCGTGGGCCCTACACCCACTACTGGTCAGAGGTTCGAAGGTCGGCCCCCCGAAGGGTTCCACGGCCGCCTCAGGCTACTCGGGCTCTGCGCCCATTACTGATCAGGGGTTCGAAGGCTGGCCCCCGAAGGGTTCACAGTCGCCTCAGACGCCGAGCGAGGGATGACCAAGGGTACGTTCGATACATAACCAAGGCTCGGGCTGCGCTCCCGAGGTACCCTAGGACATTTCCGAGACTAGCGGGAGCGATCTTGTAACGGAATCCCATCAGAGGGAGGCATCGAGCCCTCGGACCCCGTCGCCAGGGGACCGGGTCCGGCAGATCACCCGCAGGTACTTTTGCGCGTGCCTTTGGGCCCCTAGCCGACCCCTAACGAACGGGGCACGGACGTCCACTCGGATTACCCGCTTGCAGCTCACCGGAGACACCATGTTCGGCGCCCATCGAGGGTAACATGGCGCTTTCCCCCCCTCCTCCTTGCGGAAAGGCGACGCAGGGGCGTATGTAAAAAAGCCGAGTCTGTCCCTGATCGCCCTCTCGCCCTGTGCGGAGGCTCGGGGGCTGCTCTCGCAAACCCGGCTCCGGCCGAACCGTTGACAGCGTCAACATACCAGCCCGAGAGCTTGGGCCCCGACCGTACACCCGGGCTACGACCAGTTTGCATGAGGGAACAACCAGACCAGCCGAAGCATTACGCGAGGCATTAAGACCTCGAAGGAGTGAAACCACTCCTCCGAGGCCTCGGGGGCTACACCCGGCGGGTGCGCTCGCGCGCACCCACCGGAACAAAATGCAACCGAGAAAGGCTGGTCCCCTTGCAAAAAAGTGCGACTAAAGCCTCCAAGCGAGTGCTAACACTCCCTTCGAGGCTCGGGGGCTACTGTCGGGGACCATAATTAGGGGTACCCTCAAGACTCCTAATTCTCAGCTGGTAACCCCCATCAGCATAAAGCTGCAAAGGCCTGATGGGTGCGATTAAGTCAGGGATCAGTCCATTCGAGCGACTCGATCGTGCCTCGCCCGAGCCTAGCCTCGGACAAGGGCAGCCGACCCCGGAGGATTTTCGTCTCGCCCGAGGCCCCCCTCCAACGGCGGACGCATCTCCGGCTCGCCCGAGGCCCTGCCTTCGCTAAGAAGCAACCCTGACCAAATCGCCGCACCGACCGACCAAGTCGCAGGAGCATTTAACGCAAAGGTGACCTGACACCTTTATCCTGACGCGCGCCCTCCAGCAGAGCCGAAGTGACCGCCGTCACATCACCGCTCCACTGACCGGCCTGACAGAAGGACAGCGCCGCCTGCACCACTCCGACTGCAGTGCCACTTGACAGAGTGAGACTGACAGGCAGTCAGGCCCTGCCAAAGGCACCATAGGAAGCTCCACCCAACCCAGGGCTCGGACTCGGGCTATGTCCCGGAAGACGGCGAACTCCGCTCCGCCCGACCCAGGGCTCGGACTCGGGCTAAGTCCCGGAAGACGGTGAACTCCGCTCCGCCCGACCCAGGGCTCGGACTCGAGCTAAGTCCCGGAAGACGGCGAACTCCGCTCCGCCCGACCCAGGGCTCGGACTCGGGCTAAGTCCCGGAAGACGGCGAACTCCGCTCCGCCCGACCCAGGGCTCGGACTCGGGCTAAGTCCCGGAAGTCGACGAACTCCGCTTCGCCCGACCCCAGGGCTTGGACTCGGGCTCAGCCCCAGAAGACGACGAACTCCGCTTCGCCCGACCCCAGGGCTCGGACTCCGCCCTGGCCTCTGCCGAACGACCTCCGCCTCGCCCAACCCAGGGGCTTGGACTCGGCCTCGGCCATGGAAGACAGACTCGACCTCGGCTTCGGAGGAGCCTCCACGTCGCCCAACCTAGGGTGCAGGCCAACCACGTCAACAGGAAGCGCCATCATCACCCTACCCCGAGCGGACTCGGGCCGCAGAGAACAAGACCGGTGTCCCATCTGGCTAGCTCCGCCAGATAGGCAATGATGGCGCCCCGCATGCTCTATGATGACGGCGGCTCTCAGCTCTCTTACGGAAGCAGGAGGACGTTAGCAAGGACTCAACCGCTCCGACAGCTGTCCCTCCGTCAGGCTCCGTCGCTCCTCCGACGGCCACGACATCACACCAGCTGGGTGCCAAAATCTCTCCGGCTGCCACATCGGCATGTACTTAGGGCGCTAGCTCTCCCCCGCTAGACACGTAACGCTCTGCTACACCCCCATTGTACACCTGAATCCTCTCCTTACGCCTATAAAAGGAAGGACCAGGGCCCTCTTAGAAAAGGTTGGCCGCGCGGGGACGAAGACGGGACAGGCGCTCTCTTGGGGTCGCTCGCTTCCCTCTCCCGCGTGGACGCTTGTAACCCCCTACTGCAAGCGCACCCGACCTGGGCGCGGGACGAACACGAAGGCCGCGGGATTCCCACCTCTCTCACGCCGGTCTCCGGCCGCCTCGCTCCTTTCCCCCCTTCGCGCTCGCCCACGCGCTCGACCCATCTGGGCTGGGGCACGCGGCGACACTCACTCGTCGGCCCGAGGGACCCCCCGGTCTCGAAACGCCGACAAAACTGTAGCGGGTTTTCTAAAGCTAGTGGAACTTTGTAAAGGCCTTGTAGTGTTACCCTGCCTCGCTTCCTTGGTAGAGGTGTATGGGATTCATGACCCCTTGGCAGATGGGTAACACGGCTTGTGGGTAAAGATGCGCAACCTCTACAGAGTGTAAAACTAGTATACTAGCCGTGCTCACGGTCATGAGCGGCTCGGACCCTCACATGATTAATTTATGGAACCTAAATTCAATTTATCATATGCATTTGCATGGGATTATTTATTAATTTTGTTCTATTATTTATTATGGTTTGGTATTCACATACATTTAGTAATTGCTAATAAAATTTTCACCAACTTATAAAAGCAATGCTCAGCTTCAACCTTTATTTATTGATCAGCCTTACACTTCACATGAACTCCCACCTTTTGTGAGTTCATGCCACATTATTCCCCACAACTTGTTGAGCGATGAACATGTGTGAGCTCACCCTTGCTGTCTCACACCCCCCACAGGAGAAGAACAGGTGTTTCAAGAGGAGCCGCATATCGAGGAGTTCGATTCGATCTAGGTGGCGTATCCCAGTTGACTTTCTGGCGCCAACGATAGATTTTAGATCCTGTTATATTTATCTTTTATTTTTGTAAGTCTTCCGCTATGTATTAAATACTCTGATTATTGTGACATTTATCTCTATACACTCTGTGATTATATATGTTGTCTTCTTTGGCGCATGTATGAGATGCACCCGGCTTTGTCCTTTAAAGCCCGGGGTGTTACAGCTAGCACTCGGTAAACTCATTACCTTTCTAGCACAAGTTGCAATTTTGGATTGCCTAGTCACATATGAATCAATTGACAAGCTAGGAATGGAATAGTTACCAATAGGGCAATCCTTGCATAGATGTCCCTTCCTTCGGATGTAACACCCTGAATTTGGGGGTATAAAATTTTTTTCTAATATCCACCAAATTCAGGTGTTACTCTCTCTTTTCTTTGCTTTCCTTCTCTTTTTCCCAAAAAATGGAGAATTATTTTGTTTTATATTAGCATAAACCTAGTGGAATAAAACCCTAGAGGGGCCTTGTTTGTTGCATAGCATGCCAGAATAGCAGTCTCCTTGGTATGTTCATTTGTTGTGACTTGGCACTCATTCAAAATTCTCGAAGTTTATTTGAATTTCAAAGTTTATAAACCAAAACCTAAGTACCCAATAGCAAAAGAAATGAGGAAAATAGAGAAAAGAGGAAGCTTCAGCCCCCTCCCTTCCCCTTGGGCTCAGCCCAAACGGCCATCCTTTCTCCCCCCGCCAGGGCTCACCCCGGCGCGTGGCCCAGCCAACCCCTTTCCCCTAACCCAATTCCATGCGTGGTTGGGCATCACGCGGTCCACCTGGCACAGGCGCGCCCCTCCCCCAAACCCTGGCCGCATGGGCATCCCTACCCCAGCCACTGTCACGGTCCTGGGTCCACCGGTCAGGTAGTCTTCCAGTCGTCTTACCCAACTGCCGCAGCAGCTCACGCCGCCCTCTCCTCTACCCGCCCCTGCTCCTGCAGCAAGCAGCTCCCTTCCCTTGCCATAGATGTCAATGGCCTCCCCCTATGTCTTGCTCCTCCTCCCATGGACGAACTCACCCTCCTGCTGCCCGCCCCAAGCCCTAGTTGACCTCAATCACAGTGCTGATCGAGCGGCCATGGCGGTTGAGCACTCCTTGTCTCGACCCCTGTGCGGAAAGGCTCTGCACAAGCACGCCGGTAGGCCCCCCCAGGCACGGTTTGCCTCCCCAATGTTCTCGCCCGGCAACCGTGACGCCCGGCATGACGGCCTAGCGCAGCGTGGCCAGCCTCGCCCCAGCTGACCTCAGCCGTTCGGCGGTGCCCCTGCGTCGGTCGAGCACTAACCGCCCACATCGTGCCACGCTGGAGCCACATAGCACCAGCCTCGCCGCGCCTGCCATTCATGCTTGCTTCGTCGTTCGTCGATGCCCCATCATCCATGCCATGGTGTTCGTCATCTGCCCCATGGCCTGACGTCTAGGACGACTTCATCTCTGCGAGCAGCCACACCCCCATGAGCTCCGGCCACGACGCCATCAGGCTGATCCCTGCTTGGTTCTTGGTTGAGTCCACTGGTGAGCTCATTCATCAATCTACCTTATGTGATCTTTGTTGTCATCGTTGGAAGCCATCATGGCACAACCCGCGTGGTCCTCTCTCGCCCAGTCCCTGCTCCCTCACCAGTCCCGCGTAGCGGCGCGCTCGGCACCCGGCCCAGCCCCCCTCTGCGCGCGAGCTCCACCCCTGCCCTCTACGTGAGCCCGATGGGCGGCCAACAGCGAGCCTCCCCCTTCCTGGTGCTCGGCTGGCAAGCTCCCTTCCCCCCGTGCGGCGACTATTTCTTCCCCTTATGAACGTGCTAGAGGCTAGAGAAAGGCTAGATCAAATCCCACCTTTTTTGGATTTCATATGGATGTGTCCGTGTGGCCCTTCGTGTGGCCCCAATCCAAACAATAAAAAATGTGCTGCATTGCTTTGATTCTGTGAATTAATAACTATTCAATATCATTTGTTTTGAAAATCTGTTTCAAACCTGTTCCAGTTGCGTTAAATCTATAATAATGTCACCAACGTGTAAATGACTCTAGTCTTTAATATCATTACTTATTCTTTATTGTTATTCGAAGCATTGTGCTATGATGAGTCATTTATGTAATCGCTGTGTACATGAATTTCTGATCCTGGCACGTACATGGTTCGCATTCGGTTTACCTTCCAAAAACCGAGTGTGACATAAGTGGTATCAAAGCCTTGTTGACTGTAGGACCGCTATCCTAGAGTAGCAGTGGCTGTTTTCAGGACTTATTGACTACTACTTCACCCCATCCTTGATTCTGCTTCAAAATATTAGTCACCTCGACTAAATCTATGTTGTGCTCCTATATGCCCCCTTGCCAAAAGTATTTTATTCTAGTATGGTCTATACTTCTATCAATCTATTAGATTTGATCTCACTCTTGTGCTTGCGACATCTTTGTAGATGCCCCCTGACCATAACCTTCTTGTCTTTTGGGATCCTTTCCTCTTTTGTCATTAAGTTGCTATCATTTGGCAATCTTTATTCCCCTGGTATTGATATGCTCGTATCCCTGGATTCTTTAATACTCTTGTTTCAATACCTACCTCTAATAAAAACTCTGCTGCCTATTTAAACATTTCAATTTATATGTCCATGATCTTATTGTCTTTTGAGACCATTTCCTATTCTATTGTTAAGTCACTATCTTTTGGCAATTTGTACTCTCTTGGTCTTAGTATGCTCATACCATTTGAATCTTGCATACTCTTATTTTTATATATGCTTACCTTTATATCCTAATATCTTTAAGATATTTCAGTTAACGTGCCCTTGACCACCCTTGTTTCTTAATGATCCATGAGCGGTCATTTTATTTTGCACACCCGTGGTAATCTCGTTGTTTCCTTGTAACTTCCTGCGGTAATGAATTTTTACTTCAACTCTTCCATTGGAACCTCACTTATCTTATCCTTGATTGTTTTCTCCACTTTGTCACTTTGCGAGTCTTGTCTTAACTCTGTCCATGGATTATGCTTTTCATCATTATCACCTTTTCACCCCTATATCTTACCTTGATGTTTATCTTATACCAGCCTTTAAAATATCCTCTTTTCCATCTCAATCTGAGCATTGTACTTTACCTACTTTTCCCTTGGTCGTATCCTCTTCTTTGTCACCTATGAGTTTTTAACTCTATCCTTTGTTGTGTTTTTGTTTGTTATTTCCTTTACCCTTCTCATCACTCTAACCTACCTTGTGATTACATTATGTCCGTTATCTAAAAATCTCCAATCTCCTATCCCAATTTGAGAGAGGTGTTTTACTTACCTCACCCTTGGCTATATCCTCTTCTTCACCACGTGTAAGCTTGGACGTGATTCCATTATTTGTTGTACTCCTACCACTATCTCTTCAATGTCTTCATCTTTTCCCTCATACCCTTGTTGGTTATCACCTTTGACCCTTGCGACATTGATGTCTTCTACCTAAATGCTGACCTTGAACGTATCCTTTAAAAGCCTCCCCTTTCATTCAACCCAGTTTGAGGGTTGTGAGTTACCTATCTCTCCCTTGATTTCTTTTCACTTCTTGTTGCCTTACAGGTCTTGTATTAATTCCATCCCTTGCTATGTTTTTATTTGCTATCACCCTCACCTTGTCGTCCATCGATCTTGCCTTGATACTCATCTTTATTCCTACTCTTTAAAAATCCCCTCTCTTCCACCTCAATTTGAGAGTGGCACGTTACCTGTCTGGCCCTTGGATGTACCCTCTCCTTTTCCATTTGCAGATCCTATCTTAACTCCATCCTTTATGGTACTTATATCCTTTGTCTTATGCCTATTTACCTCCTATCCTACATCATTGTCAGTTATTACCTTTAAAACCCTCATGATATATATGCCCTTGCCTTCCTGCTTACCTTGAACCTACCATTTGAAGCCCCCTCTTTTCCATCCCTGTTCGGGGATAATGCCTCATCTATTTCATCATTGATTGCTTCCTCTTCTTCGACACCTTGCAAGTCTTGTCTAAAATACATCCTTTGTTGTGTGTTCATCCGTTATCACCTTAACCCGTATCATCCCTCGATCTTTACCTTGATGCTTATCATGTACCTGTATTTTAAAGCCTCCTCTCCCATTTCAGTTCAAGAGTGTTGTCTTACCCCTCCTCTCTCTTGTTCGTTCCCTATTCCTCTATCACGTTGCAAATCTTGTCTTAACTCGATCTTTTGGTGTGCTTTTGTCTGTTACCTCCTTTACCTTTGTCATCACTAGATCTTTCCATGATGCTTATCCTATTCCTACCTTTAAAATATCATCTTTCCCATCTCGATTTGAGAATGGTGTTTTACCTATCCTGACCTTGGTTGCATTCTCTCCCTGTTGGTTACAATCCTTGCTTTAGGTCTATCCTTTATTATGTTCATGCCCCTATCCTGCATGTCTTATTATTTCCCTTGCCTTTCGATGGCCTTAGAGTAGTTTCCCCTTTGTAAGGAAAGACCACCATCTAGTTAACATTAACGTGTAGCAACGAGATGTTTGTTGTTGTGTGCTCGTGATGTTTGTCTGTGTTATGACTGTTTTGCTTCTTTGTGATGAGTGTTGATGTGTTGTGGCTCTTAGTCCACAATGACATCAGTTCACTAGCTGAGTGCCATAGAGTTAGATAGCTGAGTGCTCTCCCTTTTCTCTCTTTAATCCATCTATGCTTACCTTTTCTATCTATACCCTTCCCTCTTGCACCTATCCGGTAGGCATCCTTGAAAGGGAAATGGACATTAACCATTTCCTATAATCGATTTTGGTGGTTGACTTACAACACAAACCACATGGACTAACTAGTTTGTCTAGATATCATTTCTCACAGTTGCATAAGGTTCAACACAAACTAAGAAAGAAATTCAGTTAGGGACTCAACCAAAAATTGGAGCAAGACTTAGAGTGTGCTGGTTTTTGGCGCACCGGACAGTGTCCGGTGCACCAAGCCTGCCAGAAGATGAACTAACCACTCTCGGGTTTCTGCTGGGCACACTCCACTATAATTCACCGGACTGTCCGGTGATTCAGTGGAGCAATGGCTCTCTACGCGCCAACGATCGTCTGTGCAGAGCTACAGTGATGAACAGTGCCGTGGTAGAAGTCAGAGCGCAGAAGTCAGAGGGCACCGGACTATCCGATGCAGTAAGACGACAAGATGCTCCAACGGTCAACTACTCCGAACCCTAATGAACACGCTGACGTGGCATGCACCGGACAGTGCACAGTGACTATCCGGTGGCACACCGGACTGTCCGGTGCGCCCATCGCCAGCAAGCTGAGCCAACGACTAGGAAGTGGTTGGGGGCTATAAGTACCCCCCAACCACCTCATTCACATCCATCCAAGTGTTCTGAAGTTTACATTCAATACAAGAGCAATAACATTCACTCCAAGACACAATTCAAAGATCAAATCCTCTCCAAGTCCAAAAGAAGTCAGAGGGCACCGGACTATCCGATGCAGTAAGACGACAAGATGCTCCAACGGTCAACTACTCCGAACCCTAATGAACACGCTGACGTGGCATGCACCGGACAGTGCACAGTGACTATCCGGTGGCGCACCAGACTGTCCGGTGCGCCCATCGCCAGCAAGCTGAGCCAACGACTAGGAAGTGGTTGGGGGCTATAAGTACCCCCCAACCACCTCATTCACATCCATCCAAGTGTTCTGAAGTTTACATTCAATACAAGAGCAATAACATTCACTCCAAGACACAATTCAAAGATCAAATCCTCTCCAAGTCCAAAAATCATCTCAACCACTTAGTGACTTGTGAGAGAGAGTTTTTGTGTTCTTTTGTTGCTCTTATCGCTTAGATTGGCCTTTTCTTTTTCACTTCTTATTCTCAAGTCTTTGTAAGCTAAGCAAGAGACACCAAGTGTGTGGTGGTCCTTGCGGGGTCTTAGTGACTTGTGAGATTAAGGAAAAGGCTCACTCGGTCTAAGTGACCGATTGAGAGAGGGAAAGGGTTGAAATAGACCCAGCCTTTGTGGCCTCCTCAATGGGGACTAGGTTCTTTGGAACCGAACCTCGGTAAAACAAATCACCGTGTCTACTCGCTTGATTCTCACTTGATTTGTTTTGCACTCTTTCCTCTCTCTAACGTTTCCTTGCTAGTATTGATTTGAGTTTGCTCCCATATGTCATCCACATCCTTTGAGCAACTCCTATCAAGATAAATAATGTTTCGGACTTGAATTAAATTCTAACGCTAACCTCTGGCCTTAGTGTGTGTTTAATTTTATAAATTTCAGATTTCGCCCATTCACCCCCTCTAGGCGACTTTCAATTGGTATCAAAGCCAGTGCTTCATTAAGAGTCTAACCAACTCGAAGTGATGTCTCGAGATCATGCCAAGAGGGAGATCGTGACTGGCGAGAAGGCCACGGGCTCGGGGAGGACTCTATCAAAAGAGTCCGGCAACAAGTACAAGGAGAAATCCTCTTCCTCCATCAAGTCACATCGAAGGGGTGACAAGAAGAAAAAGAAGATGAAGAAGGTGGTCTACTACGAGACCGATTCTTCAACACCCTCCACCTCCAGCAACGAGTCGTCCATTACTTCTAAACGACATGAGTGCAAGAAGTATAGTAAGATGCCCCTACGCTATCCCCGTATTTCAAAGCGTGCTCCTCTACTTTCTGTTCCCCTAGGCAAACCACCATATTTTGATGGTGAAGATTATTGTATGTGGAGTGATAAAATGAGGCATCATCTAACCTCACTCCACAAAAGCATATGGGACATTGTTGAAATTGGAGCACATGTACAATAGGTGGGGGACAAGGACTACCACTTAGATGAGGCCGCCCAAATTAGGCACTTTAACTCCCAAGCCACTTCTATACTCCTCGCCTTCTTGTGTCGAGAGGAGTATAATAAGGTGCAAGGGTTAAAGAATGCCAAAGCAATTTGGGACGTCCTCAAAACTGCGCACGAAGGGGACGAGGTGACCAAAATCACCAAGCGCGAAATGATCGAGGGAGAGCTCGGTCGATTCGTCCTCAACAAAGGAGAAGAGCCGCAAGCGATGTACAATCGACTCAAGACCATGGTGAACCAAGTGCGCAACCTCGGGAGCACCAAGTGGGATGACCATGAGATGGTCAAGGTTATTCTTAGATCACTTGTTTTTCGTAATCCCACTCAAGTTCAACTAATCTGTGTAGACCCTAGATATAAACAGATGTCTCCTGAGGAAGTGATTGGCAAGTTTGTGAGCTTTGAACTTATGATCAAAGACTCCAAACACATTGTCAACTTGGAGCAAGGCGCCACCTCCACACCCGAGGTACAACCCATTGTATTTAAGGTAACAGAAGAAAAGAAGGAGGAGTCTACACCAAGTAGAATTCCAATCGACGCCTCCAAGCTCGACAATGAGGAAATGACGCTCATCATCAAGAGCTTACGCCAAATCCTCAAGCAAAGGAGGGGAAAGGATTACAAACCCCACTCCAAAAGGGTGTGCTACAAATGTGGTAAGTTCGGTCATTTCATTGCAAAATGTCCATATACAAGTGAAAGTGACACGGACGACGACAAGAAGAGGAAGAAGAAGATGGAAAAGAAGTACTACAAGAAGAAGCACGACGAGGCACACATGGTGCAGGAATGGGACTCCGACGAGAGTTCCATTGACTCCTCCTCCGACGAGGACGCCACCAACATCGCCGTCAACAAGGGACTTCTCTTCCCCAACGTCGGCCACAAGTGTCTCATGGCAAAGGACGGCAAGAAGAAGAAGGTACACTCTAGAGCCACCTCAAATATACCACATCTAGTGATGATGGTAGCTCTAGTGATAATGAAGATGATTTAATTTCTCTTTTTGCCAACCTCACCATGGAACAAAAGACAAAAATTAAATGATTTAATTGAAACCATTAATGAGAAGGATGATCTCTTGGAGTGCCAAGAGGACTTGCTCGTTAAGGGAAATAAAAAATTTGTTAAGTTGAAAAATGCTTATGCTATAGAAGTAGAGAAGAATGAAAACCTATCTAGAGAGCTTAGCATTTGTAATGATTCAATTTCCTATCTTAGAATTGAGAATGAAAATTTAGTTTCTAAGATTAAAAATTTGAATGGTTGCAATGATTCAATTATCTGTCTTAAGGATGAGAATGCTAGATTAAATGCTAAGATAGAGGAATTGAATGCCTGCAAACCCTCTACATCTACTGTTGAGCATGTTTCCATTTGTACTAGATGTAGAGATATTAATGCTGAAGCTATTGATGATCAACTTGCCATGATTAAACAACATAATGATCACATAGCAAATTTAACTGCTAAGATTGCCGAGCATGAACTTGAAAATGAAAATTTTAAATTTGCCAGAAGCATGCTCTATAATGGGAGACGCCCTAGCATTAAGGATGGTATTGGTTTCCAAAAAGGAAGCCAAAGCAACACCAAGCTTAATGCCCCTAAGAAATTGTCTAACTTTGTTAAGGGTAAGGCTCCCATGGTTCAGGATAGAGAGGGCTATATTTTATATCCTCATTCTGTTTCTTATCATGCATTGTATAAAAATAAGGCTTCTAGTTCTAGGCATACCACTCATGTTAAAATGCCTAAGAAGAAAATTCCTACTGCATCAAATGAGCATAATGTTTCATTTAAAACTTTTGATGCCTCCTATGTTTTAACTAACAAATCAGGCAAAGTAGTTGCCAAATATGTTGGGGGCAAGCACAAGAGTCCAAAGACTTGTGTTTGGGTACCCAAGGTGCTTGTTTCTAATGTAAAAGGACCCAAGACTGTTTGGGTACCTAAGAACAAGGCCTAAACTTGTTTTGTAGGTTTATGCATCCGGTGGATCAAGTTGGATAATCGATAGCGGGTGCACAAATCACATGACTGGGGGGAAAAGGATGTTCTCCTCATACGAGAAAAATGAAGATCCCCAAAGAGCTATCACATTCGGGGATGGAAATCAAGGTTTGGTCAAAGGTTTGGGTAAAATTGCTATATCTCCTGACCATTCCATTTTTAATGTTTTTCTTGTAGATTCATTAGACTACAATTTGCTTTCTATTTCTCAATTGTGTAAAATGGGCTACAACTGTCTTTTTACTGATATAGGTGTTACTGTCTTTAGAAAAAGTGATGATTCAATAGCATTTAAGGTAGTGTTAGATGGTCAGCTATACTTGGTTGATTTTAATGATAATCAAGCTAAACTAGACACTTGTTTAATTGCTAAGACTAATATGGGTTGGCTCTGGCATCGCCGACTTGCCCATATTGGAATGAAGAACTTTCACAAGCTTCTAAAGGGAGAACATATTTTAGAACTAATAAATGTTAATTTTAAGAAATACAGGATTTGTGGCACATGCCAAGCAGGAAAACAGGTTGGAGTCCATCATCCACACAAGAACGTGATGACGATGGACATGCCACTTGAGCTACTCCACATGGACCTATTCGGCCTAATCACTTACATAAGCATCGGCTAGAGTAAGTACTGTCTAGTTATTGTGGATGATTATTCTCGCTTCACTTGGGTGTTCTTTTTGCAGAAAAAATCACAAACCCAAGAGACATTAAAAGGATTCTTGAGACAGGCTCAAAATGAGTTCGGATTAAGAATCAAAAAGATTAGAAGCAATAATGGGATGGAGTTCAAGAATTCTCAAATTGAAGGATTTCTTTAGGAGGAGGGCATCAAGCATGAGTTCTCTTCTCCCTACACACATCAACAAAATGGTGTAGTGGAGAGAAAGAATAGAACTCTACTGGACATGGCAAGAACCATGCTTGATGAGTACAAGACACCGGACCGATTTTGGGCTGAGGCGATTAACACTGCCTGCTACTCCATCAACCGGTTATATCTTCACCGAATCCTCAAGAAGACATCGTATGAACTCCTTACTGGTAAAAAGCCTAATGTTTCATATTTTAGAGTATTTGGGAGCAAATGCTTTATTCTTATTAAGAGAGGTAGAAAGTCTAAATTTGCTCCTAAAGCTGTAGAAGGCTTTTTACTTGGTTATGACTCAAACACAAGGGCATATAGAGTCTTCAACAAGTCCAGTGGATTAGTTGAAGTTTCTTGTGATATTGTGTTTGATGAGACTAATGGCTCCCAATTGGAGCAAGTTGATCTTGATGAATTAGATGATGAAGAGGCTCCATGCGTAGCGCTAAGGAACATGTCCATTGGGGATGTGTGTCCTAAGGAATACGAAGAGCCTCCACAAGCACAAGATCAACCGTCATCTTCCATGCAAGTATCTCCACCCACCCAAGATAAGGATCAGGCTCAAGATGATGAAGATGAAGATCAAGAGGATGAGCCACCTCAAGAGGAGGACAATGATCAAGGGGGAGATGAAGATAATAAAGACAAGGAAGATGATCAAGAAATTAGGGATCAACGACCACCACACCCAAGAGTCCACCAAGCAATTCAAAGAGATCACCCCATCAACTCAATTCTTGGTGACATTCACAAGGGGGTAACCACTAGATCTCGAGTTGCTCATTTCTGTGAACACTATTCTTTTGTGTCCTCTGTTGAGCCATATAGGATAGAGGATGCACTGAGAGATCCAGATTGGGTGGTGACAATGCAAGAGGAGCTCAACAACTTCACGAGGAATGAGGTATGGCATTTAGTTCCACGTCCTAATCAAAATGTTGTAGGTACCAAGTGGGTATTCCGCAACAAGCAAGACGAGCATGGTGTGGTGACAAGGAACAAAGCCTGACTTGTAGCCAAAGGGTATTCACAAGTCGAAGGTTTGGACTTTGATGAAACCTATGCACCCATAGCTAGGCTTGGGCCGATTCGTATATTACTTGCCTATGCTACTTACCATGGCTTTAAGCTTTATCAAATGGATGTGAAAAGTGCCTTCCTCAATGGCCCTATCAAGGAAGAGGTCTATGTTGAGCAACCTCCTGGCTTTGAAGATAGTGAGTTTCCTAACCATATGTATAAACTCTCAAAGGCGCTTTATGGGCTCAAGCAAGCCCCAAAAGCATGGTATGAATGCCTGCGAGATTTTCTTATCACTAATGGCTTCAAAGTTGGTAAAGCCGATCCTACTCTCTTCACTAAAACAATTGCAAAAGACTTGTTTATATGCCAAATTTATGTTGATGATATTATATTTGGGTCTACTAACAAGTCATCTTGTGAAGAATTTAGTAGGATCATGATACAGAAATTCGAGATGTCTATGATGGGGGATTTGAAGTATTTCCTTGGATTTCAAATCAAGCAACTCCATAAGGGCACCTTTATCAGCCAAACTAAGTACAGTCAAGACATACTTAAGAAGTTTGGAATGAAAAATGGCAAACCCATCAAGACACCCATGGGAACCAATGGGCATCTCGACCTCGACACGGGAAGTAAATCCGTAGATCAAAAGGTATACCGGTCGAGGATAGGATCTTTACTCTACTTATGTGCATCTCGACCGGATATTATGCTTTCTGTATGCATGTGTGCAAGGTTCCAAGCAAATCCTAAGGAAGTTCCCCTTAGGGTCGTGAAGAGAATAATGAGATATTTAGTTTACACTCCTAAGTTTGGGCTTTGGTACCCCAAGGGATCCACATTTGATTTGATTGGATATTCTGATGCCGATTATGCAACGCGTAAGATTGATAGAAAGAGCACATTAGGGACTTGTCAGTTTCTGGGAAGATCCCTGGTGTCATGGGCTTCAAAGAAACAAAACTCCATAGGTCTTTCCACTATCGAAGCCATGTACATTACTGTAGGCCATTGCTGTGCGCAATTACTTTGGATGAGGCAAACCCTTAGGGACTATGGCTACAAATTGAGCAAAGTGAGTGCAATCCGCATGGCGGATAATCCCGTTGAACACAGCTGCACTAAGCACATAGATATTTGGTATCACTTTCTGAGAGATCACCAACAAAAGGGGATATCGAAATTGCTTATGTTAATACCCACAACCAATTAGCCGATATCTTCACCAAACCACTAGATGAGAAGACCTTTAGGAAACTTAGGAATAAGCTAAACATACTTGATTCTCGGAATTTTGATTGAAACATTGCACATATAGTTATTTCATATACCTTTGATCATATCTCTTTCATTGGGTACAATTGCATATTTCTTATTCTTCTTGTGCCAAGGCTAAGAATAATGTGCTTTCAAGTGTATTTCTATGTTTAGTCTTAGATTGAAAGGGAAATAGAGTATTCGGCAAAGACAAGGCTTCCACTCCAAACTCTGATGGTATCATTTACCCTTTGTCGTTACTCCGCAAACTTTCAATTGGTATGACCTTTCACTCATATTTACCTTATCATTTGGGAGAAAGTGTTAGGCCCCAAAGGGGGAGAAAATGAAAAAGGGCTCTCAAGTTCTTTGTTTTTGGCGATTGATGCCAAAGGGGGAGAAAGTATTAAGCCCAAAGCAAAATGACCGCACCACCACCATTTTAAAATTTTAGTGTATTTTTCAAATTGGTATTAAAATCTTTCAAAAAGGAAATGTTTATTTCAAATTGATATTTGAGTTAGCCCCAAATGAATCTTCAAGTAGTATGAATTTTCAATTGGTATCTTTATAAGTCAAATATTCAATTGGTATCTATTTTAAAAACCCTCTTGAAAGCTAAGGGGAGAATTCAGTCAGGGGGAGCTTTTATTTAGTCCAAGGAAAAGCATTTGAAACAGGGGGAGGAATTTCAAATCTTAAAAAATTTTCTTGCAATTCCATTTCTTGACTATTTGCAAAAGATTTTTCCAAAAGATTTGCAAAAACAAACAAGTGGTGCAAATGTGGTACAAAATGTTAAAAAGAATAAAAGCAATACATATACACTTAGTGATACTTTCAATTGGTTTAACTCCAAGTAACCTATGCACATTCATCATAAATGCAAACTAGTTACATTTCTGCACTTCATATTTGCTTTGGTTTGTGTTGGCATCAATCACCAAAAAGGGGGAGATTGAAAGGGAAATGGGCATTAACCATTACCTATATCGATTTTGGTGGTTGACTTACAACACAAACCACATGGACTAACTAGTTTGTCTAGATATCATTTATCACTAGTGCATAAGGTTCAACACAAACCAAGAAACAAATTCAGTTAGGGACTCAATCAAAAATTAGAGCAAGACTTAGAGTGCGCTAGTTTTTGGCGCATCAGACACTATCCGGTGCACCAAGCCAGCCAGGAGATGAACTAGCCACTCTCGGGTTTATGTTGGGCGCGCTCCACTATAATTCACCAGATAGTCCGGTGTGCACCAGACTGTCCAGTGAGTCAGCGAAGCAACGGCTCCCTACGTGCCAACGTTCGACTGTGTAGAGCTACAGTGATGAACAGTGCCACGGCAGAAGTCAGAGGGCACCAGACTGTCCGGTGCAGCAAGACGACAAGACGCTCCAACGGTCAACTGCTCTGAACCCTAACAGACGCGCTGACATGGCATGCACCGAACAGTGCACAGTGACTGTCCGGTGGCGCACCGGACTGTCCGGTGTGCTCATCGCCAGCAAGCTGAGCCAATGGATAGGAAGTGGTTGGGGGCTATAAATAACCCAACCACCTCATTCACATCCATCCAAGTGTTCTAAAGTTTACATTCAATACAAGAGCAATAGCATTCACTCCAAGACACAATTCAAAGATCAAATCCTCTCCATGTCCAAAAATCCTCTCAACCACTTAGTGACTTGTGAGAGAGAGTTTTTGTGTTCTTTTGTTGCTCTTGTCGCTTGGATTGGCCTTTTCTTTTTCGCTTCTTATTCTCAAGTGCTTTGTAAGCTAAGCAAGATACACCAAGTGTGTGGTGGTCCTTGCGCGGTCTTAGTGACCTGTGAGATTAAGGAAAAGGCTCACTCGATCTAAGTGACCGATGGAGAGAGGGAAAGTGTTGAAATAGACTCAGCCTTTGTGGCCTCCTCATCGAGGACTAGGTTCTTTGGAACCGAACCTCGGTAAAACAAATCACCGTGTCTACTCGCTTGATTCTCACTTGATTTGTTTTGCACTCTTTTCTCTCTCTAACATTTCCTTGCTAGTATTGATTTGAGTTTGCTCCCATATGTCATCCGCATCCTTTGAGCAACTCCTAGCAAGAGAAAGAATCTTTCGGACTTGAATTTAATTCTAACGCTAACCTCCGGCCTTATTGTGTGTTTAAGTTTATAAATTTTAGGTTTTGCCTATTCACCCCCCTCTAGGCGACTTTCAATCCTCCACTCGTCAATCGACAAGATCAAAGTGGCGCAGCAAAAGAGTGTGTGGGTCCTAACCCATAGGTCCAAGGGATCCTCAAGAAGTGTATCGCTTAGTATTGAGCGTTTGAAGGTCAAAGCAACTAGTCCACAAGTTAAGCTTGTAGAGTCAAAGTCAACTCAAGAAAGCTGTGAACAACCTATGAACCAACCTTGTTTTCTTCTAGCTTCTTCTTGAATCTCAAGGGCGAGATTCCTATTAAGGGGGTTAGATTTGTAACACCACGAATTTGGGGGTATAAAATTTCTTTTATAATATCCACCAAATTCAGGTGTTACTCTCTCTTTTCTTTGCTTTCCTTCTCTTTTTCCCAAAAATGGAGAATTATTTTGTTTTATATTGGCATAAACCTAGTGGAATAAAACCCTAGAGGGGCCTTGTTTGTTGCATAGCATGCCGGAATAGCAGTCTCCTTGGTATGTTCATTTGTTGTGACTTAGCACTCATTCAAAATTCTCGAAGTTCATTTGAATTTCAAAGTTTATAAACCAAAACCTGAATACCCAATAGCAAAAGAAATAAGGAAAATAGAGAAAAGAGGAAGCTTCAGCCCCCTCCCTTCCCCTTGGGCCTAGCCCAACCGGCTGTCCTTTCTCCCCACGCCAAGGCCCACCCCAGCGTGCGGCCTAGCTAGCCCCTTTCCCCCAGCCCAATTCCGCGCGTGGTTGGGCGTCACGCGGCCCACCTAGCGCAGGCGCGCCCCTCCCTCAAACCCTGGCAGCGTGGGCATCCCTGCCCCAGCCGCTGCCACGACCCGGGGCCCACTAGTCAGCTGGTCCTCCACTCGTCTTCCCTAACTACCGTAGCAGCCCACATCGCCCTCAGCTCTAGCTGCCCCTGCTCCCGCAGCAAGCAGCTCCCTTCCCCTACCATAGATGTCAACTGCCTCCCCCTGCTTCTTGCTCCTCCTCCCATGGACGAACTCACCCTCCTGCTGCCCGCCCCAAGCCCTAGCCAACCTTAATCACCGCGCTGACCGAGAGGCCATGGTGGTTGAGCACTCCCTATCTCGACCCCTGCGCGGCAAGGCTCTGCACGAGCACACCGGAAGGCCACCCAGGCACGGTTTGCCTCCCCTTTGTTCTTGGCCGGCAACCATGACGCACGGCACAACGGTCTGGCGCAGCGTGGCCAGCCTCGCCCCCAGCTAACCTCGGTCGTTCGACGGTGCACGTGCGTCGATCGAATACTAACCACCCATGTCGTGCCACGCTGGAGCCGCGTAGCACCAGCCTCACCGCGCCTGCCATTCATGCTCGCTTCACCGTTCGTCGGTGCCCCATCATCCATGCCATGGTGTTCATCATCCACCCCATGGCCCGGCGTCTAGGATGACTTCACCTCTACGAGCAGCCGCACCCCCATGAGCTTCGGCCACGACGCCATCAGGCCGATCCCTGCTCGGTTCTCTGGTGAGTCCACTGGTGAGCTCATTCATCAATCTACCTTCTGCGATCTTCGTTGTCGTCATTGGAAGCCATCATGGCACAACCCGCGCGGTCCTCTCTCGCCTAGTCCCTGCTCCCTCACCAGTCCCGCGTGGTGACACGCTCGGCACCCAGCCCAGCCCCCCTCCACGCGCGAGCTCTGCCCCTGCCCTCTTCGCAAGCCCGGTGGGCGGCCAGCAGCGCTAACAGCGAGCCGCCCCCTTCCTGGTGCTCGGTCGACGAGCTCCCTTCCCCCCCATGCGGCGACTATTTCTTACCCTTATGAACGTGCTAGAGGTTAGAGAAAGGCTAGATCAAATCCCACCTTTTTTGGATTTCCTGTGGATGTGTCCGTGTGGCCCTTCATGTGGCCCCGATCCAACCAATAAAAAATGTGCCGCCCTGCTTTGATTCCACGAATTAATAACTATTCAATATCATTTGTTTTGAAAATCTGTTTCAAACCTGTTCCAGTTGCGTTAATTCTATAATAATGTCGCCAACGTGTAAATGACTCTAGTCTTTAATATCATTACTTATTCTTTATTGTTATTCGAAGCATTGTGCTATGATGAGTCATTTATGTAATCACTGTGTACGTGAATTTCTGATCCTGGCACGTACATGGTTCGCATTCAGTTTACCTTCCAAAAACCAGGTGTGACATCGACATATGTAGCAATGGCGATCTTCTCGTTTTGAAGATTTCTTCTTTCCTTGTCTCTTGCTTGCTACATGGTTAGTAAATATTTTCTTTTCTAAAACTATGCCTTTTTGTTTTACATAGGGACATGACTTAACCATATGTGCCTTCTCAGAGCATCTAAAACATTGTTTATCATCCTTGTTAATAACCAAGCCATTTTCTTTAATATAGGGACATGGCCTAATCAAATGCCCCTTTTCAAAGCATTCACTACACTTCTTATTTTTCTTAGTGTGAAGTGTGGCTTGATCATTACCTTGGATGTTACCTTGTATGGAGGCATGGTTGAGGCTTTTGGTAGAAGTATTGATTTTGTTCTTTTGTTCCTTCCTATTGACATTCCTCAAGTCCTTGACATTTTCCTCGAGGGATTTTGTGCATGCCACGGTTGTTCTCATCTCAAACTTCTTCACAATGTCATCACAATTATCTTGAGAAGGTTAAGCAATGCACTTCCCTTTTAGTTGTGTCAAGCTCATTCTTAGCCTCTCATTTTCTTCCTTGAGCTCTTGATATGCAATATCATCTATTCCTGGAGATTCTAGCTCAAAGAAGGATTTGATTGCTGGCGACCAACAAGCATTAGCACATGGCAATATAGTTTCAATTTGAACACATGTGCATGAGTGAGGTTGTTGAGATTTTAAGTTTTCTATCACAACCTCATGAGCAATATTTAACATGATATGATTATCCATAAGTTTTTTATGAGAACATATAAACATATCATGTTTTTCTTGAAAAGCTAGATTTTCAATTTTTAGCCTTTCTACTTGGTCCTTAAGCAAGGCATTCTTATTTACTAATTGAGCGATACATAATAAGGAGTTGTCTTGCTCAATTGAAATAGTTTCATAACTTTGGACCAAATCAACATGAGAGCACTTTAGCTCTTCATGTACTTTAGTTAACTCTTCCAAGCTTTGAGTTTTTGTGATGAGGACATCTTCTAGCTTGTGAAGAGCTTCACTTTACTCTCTCGTTCTTTTTAAAAGTTTGAGCATGACCGCCTTATCTTCTAGGCTTAGATGAGTGTAGAGTTGCATGAAGCTTCTTTCGTCCTCCTCATCCTCATTTGTGCTTCTGCTATCATTTTCATTAGCCACACAATATATGTGGGAATCGAGATGGGAAGACAAACCTTTTGGAGAGGTGGATTCATCGTTTGTCTCCAACTTTCATTTTCTTTTTCTTCCTTTAAAGAGTTAGTTTCACAAGGACCAAAGGAAGTAGAAGCATCATATGAACTAACATGTTTGGACTCATCAAATCTATTTTTAATTCTAGTAGAAATATCATGCACATCATGAATAGGTTCATCATATCTAATTATGAAGGCATGATAATCTTCTTTGCTAAGAGAATTACCTAAGATGTCAAAAGCAAGATAATTTAAGCGTAAACATCTTTGATCTTCCTCGGAAGCATTTTCCTTATCATAACTAGAAGGTATAATATTCTTGTCTAAAATTTGTTCTAATTTTGGGTCTATGGTCCTAAAAGCATTTATCACACTAGTAGACCATGAAGCATAATTAAAACAATCGGAAAGTAATATCTCAAGAGTTACCTCATTGTTCTCCTTCGATGGTGTCTTCTTGTTCTTTTGGGATTTTCTTCGAGCCATCACATCGAGTTGTTAGACTCAATATGAAGTGCCTAGCTCCGATACCAATTGAAAGTCGCTAAGAGGGGGGTGAATTGGCGAAACCTGAAAATTGTAACTTTAAACCAGGCTTGTTCCCTTGATTAGCGGTTAGAACAAGATGAACAATTATCGGAGTATAAAACTAAGTCCTTTGCTTGCAAAGATTATTGCTTTCAAAGAATGCAGAATTAACAAAAGCAACACAACTAAAATATCTATGAAGAAAAAGCAAGAGGGCTTATATAAGAAGAGGAATAACACAAGTTCTTTTTTGCAAGGCGTTGCTTCTAAATATGAGAATTTAACTTGAAGCAACACAAAGTAATATCAACAAAGAATAGTGCAAGAGAACTTAGAGAGGGAGAAGACAAACAAATCACAAGCAATAAACATAAGTGACACAGGTGATTTGTTTTACCGAGGTTCGGTTCACCAAGAACATAATCCTCGTTGAGGAGTCCACTAAGGACGGGTCTTTTCAACCCTTTCCCTCTCGCCAACGGTCACCAAGACTAGCGAGTGTTCCTTCTTCTTTGTCAACAAAAGACCAAAGTCTTCGCAAGGCCAACCACAAACATAAGGGGCTCTTGCTAGCTTTACAATGAATGGGAGTCAAAAATCCATGCTCAAATGATCACAAGAGGTAGCACACACTTTATCTCAATGATTCTTACAAGGCACTATCGCTAAACACACATGAGTAGCTCTTTCTTGCTTGATCTCTCTTTTATGGCACTTGTGAGGCTTTGATGTGGCCCAACTCTTGTGTATGAGATGTTTCAATGAATTGAGGTGGTCGGGAGGGCTTAGATATGTCTACTATATGCCTTGATATGTTGCTTGGGCTCCCACACCTTGAAATAGCCAGTTGGGGTGGTATTTATAGGCCCCAACCCTATTTCTAGCCGTTGGACAGAAAGCAGCAGCTTTCTATCGACGGGCACACCGGACAGTGTTTGGTGACTGCCACGTCAGCCGACCGTTGGGGTTTGTAGCAGTCGACTATAACACCCTAAATTTGGGGGTATAAAATTTCTTTCTAAATACCTACCAAATTCAGGTGTTACTTCTTGTCTCTTTCTCTTTAGTCTCTCTCTCTCTTTCTTTTGATTTAGAATTAAGTTAACTAGGAGAGGGATTAATTATTTATTTTGTCAAAACAATGTGGGTCATGAAATGTTGCATCATGCTGAGCCTAAATTGTTCTTTTGTTTGATGCACAAGTTTGAAATGGTTTGAATTTGCATTTGATTTGAATTTGATTTGAAACCCCTAGAGTAAATAAAACAGAAAAGCAATTATAAATTCTAGGAAAAATAGAAAACCCCATTTTAGCCCAGTAGGCCCATCTCGACCCAGCCTCGCGTGTGCCCGCACGCCAACCCTCCCCTGACAGGCGACCCCTGCTTGTCAGCGTCTTCTCGCGCCTGCTCTCTCTCCCCTCTCTCCCTCTCACTGTCCGGTGGGACCGAGCTGTCGGCGCCAACTCCCCTCGCGCACGCGTCCCCCCTCTCTCTCTTTGTCCCGTGGGCCTCGCTCGTTAGCCCAGCCGTCCGTTCGCTCGATCGCTCTCGCTGACCCGTGGGTCCCGTTTGTCAGACCCTTCCCCTCTGAACCACCCGTGCAAGACCTGCGTGTCACCGTTGACTCCGCACCCACGACGCACGCCGAATCTGCGCCCGTCCCCACTCTGGCCTTTTTCTAGCTGCCCAGTACCCGCTCGCTCTCCTCTTCCCTCACTCGTGGACTCACATCCCTCAGCACTTGCCTCGCACCGCATGTGCACATGTAGGGAGCTCCACCGCCACACGACGTGGTATCGCGCCCGTTCTGTGGTCGCCGTTGAACCCTTGCCATTTCCGTTGCCTCGGTAAGCTCTGCCTTGTCACCCACAGCCCAAGACACCCTCGGTTCGCCCCCTTCCCCTCTAGTTTGCCTGGTCCGCGCTCAGCAGTTCACTACCGCAGTTCCGCTGCCGTTGACCCGTGTCCTCGCCGTGCCCTAGATGACGTTCGTGAGCCCCTGAGTCTTCCCTAAAGGTAACTGTCCTAACCCCGCCCCCATTTTCCCCTGTCTTGCACTTAGTCGCTTGTGATTGCTCGCTGGAGTGTTCCCCGATCCACTGACCGGTCACCTCACCCCCTTTCCTGCTACGCCGATCCTGCCATAGTGCTCGTCGAGTCCTCCCCAACCTCCTTGGTTACCCAGACCACCCCTAGCGCCCCTAGAAACCTCGGCCTACCTTGTCTCTGGCCGCTGCGCTACCGTGACCATGAACATCGTTGCCCTTAGCTGACCAGAGAAGACAAAGCCCATGGCGCCCAATCCTAACTGTCCAGTCTTGAACGGATGGTCTGGATGTGCAGATAACGATTCGTGTGGTCCGTATAACCAGAACCGTTGATCTGAGATCTAGCGGCCAGCATGCCCCATGCCCTCAGCACACCATTGACCCATGGGCCCCACGCGTTAGTGCCTCAACCCACCCCGAGCCCACCTGTCAGGCGCTCGCAGCACGCACGCCGCACGCCCTCACTCGCTGTTCTAATCTGAACCATTGGTCAGACGACTAGCACAACCCCGTACCCCTTCGAGTGTAAATTTGCTAAAGAGACCCTTAGGTTTCCGAGAATCAACCCTCCATCCTGTAGTTAAGCGTGCATGCCTCTGTATTCTTATAAACAGACCCTGACCTTTTTAGTAATCACAGAATTGGACTAATTTTGTATTTTAAACTTCAAAACTTGTTTATTTCATATATTTTTCATATGAACTCCAAATTGAGTGATTCAAATTGCAAAATGTTCATAGGATTATACTCTATCCAAATAAATTATGATCATTCACTGTCTGTGCACTTTAATTTCATGCCTGAGCTACAGGTTAGTGTATGTGACAATTTGTTTATGAAATAGGAAAATAAAAAGGAAAACCCTAATGATACTTAGGTATTTAACTTTGTGAGATTAATAATATGTCATGTATGAATTTATCCCTGGTATAATTCTTTGTCTCACTAAAATTAGTGGAACTAAATTATGTAATCCATAATATTTAGGGAATCACTAATCTCTAAGTGTACTAATCCACCCTAGCACTTAGGTTTATCTTTTGTGTTTATAATGTCCTATCAAACTTGTGTTTACTTAAGTGCATTTGTTTGGTGTATTGTTATTTTGTCTTTATCCAAATGTATTGAATGCATGATCGCTTTGTTTAGACAACGAGCAGCCAGTGGTTCCTGAGTGTGTTGCTGAAGATCTTCCTGAGCAAAAACCTGGTGAAGTCAAGTGTCCTCTGACCCATTATGTCCCATTCATTTATAATTCATAATCCCACATTACTTAATTGAATCCTAAGGATTGACTAGCTTTGGATGTATCTTGACCTTGATTACCTTTTGGGTTACTATGGTTAGCTTCATGCTATTGCTTTACTTTAATCAATGAACATGATGTGAATATTTATGATACGATGATGTTATCCCGATGATGATCTTGTGATACTTTAGGGGACTAAGTGTTGGGGACTTGTTCTCAAATGCTATGAGTTAAGAACAAGGCAACATAAAATGTTAAATGTTAACACCCTTCGTCCTTTGAAGCATTATCTCCCTTAGGATATAATGATCCTCACACGAAGGTCATGAAGGACTTACCTTCATCACCGCAGCATATGTTAATGAAAGAAGAAGCATATGAAACATAAGAGACAACATGAATAATCATATGGTATTATTTATTATCTCTTCTTCATATTATTATGGATAAACAGAAACAATATTGAATTATATTTATACCTTCGGCTTGATAGAAGGTAAAAGTCCAAGCGTGACGCACGAGCGAATACCAGTCAGCGTGAACAGTACGGGAGTACTGTTCACCTATTTATAGGCACGGGACACAACCCGATCAGAATTCATGTATGCCCTTGATAACTAGTTACAATCATGACACAAATCATCATGGACTGATCGGTCTTTTCCTATTTAAGTCAGTGTAGCCCTTCGTCTCAAGGCATGTCGTTATGCCGAAGCTCCCTGGATCGTAGCTTCGGTGTATACCTTCGCGCTGTGTTTGATTATACACTGATCTTCCGAAGGTGCTTCTTCTTAAAGGACCTTCAGCGATGAAGCAGGCTGCCAACCATGCTTTTCATATTGTGTACAGCTTCATTACAAGTCCGAAGGTTCCTGTACATACATAATACTTGGGAAATATTATTAATCATGTTTTTGAGGACCTTCGGAAGATGAAGGCCGCCAACAGTAGCCCCTCGCAGTATTAATTTGTTTAAATAATGAATTTAGACTGCTACATGAACGAAGGCCTTAAGCCAAAGGTCCGAAAAAAACACCTTCCCTTTGATAGAATAGCAACAGTCGATGATAATCGAGGCCCACCAAGTTGCAAGGCACTAGGCGTATAAATATAAACGACAGCGGTAGTACTTGATATGTCGTTTCCATCATTTGCATTTTTGTCTCAAATTTTTTAGCTCTTGCTCACTAGCTCTCACCTGATATTCAAGCTTTTTCGAGCTTCGGTTTAAGAACATGCTTTCACCATGTCTGGGGAGAAGATGACTGAGGAAAAGAAAATGACTGCGGAAACGAAGGTAACTGAGGAAACGAAGTTGTTTGAAGAAAAGAAGACCGTAGATCCTTTTATCACCGAGTTTGTTGAGTCTATGTTAAAAACAAACACAGAGAAGATTACTAAAGAGATTCTAGAAGGTTTGTCTGAAGATACTGATGATAGTGATAGTTATGATGTGGAGAGTGGAGACGAAGATTTTGAAGACCGGCCCTAGCGTCCAAGTCATACTGTCTTCGGAAAATCAACTATTAAACATAGTCATCTTGAAAACATGAGAGGGAGGTACTTTCGTGATATGTCTATCGTAAGTGCTGGCAGAGACAACACTGCCCCTGCCCCTGAGGAAAATGAAGTTGTTATCTACCGAAGCTTTTTAAAGGCTAGTCTTCGGTTTCCTTTGAGCAAGTTTGTGGTTGAAGTGCTAAAGATATATCAGATCTTCCTTCATCAGATCACCCCCGAAGCTGTTATTAGGATGGGGATTTTTGTCTAGGCTGTAAGAAGTCAAGGGCTAGAGCCAAGCGCAAAGTGCTTCTGTAGTATGCACGAACTTTTATATGAGACGAAGGCTACTAGCAAAGAACAGTACCACAACAACTTCGGTTGTTATGGATTTGTTGCTCGCCCCAACGCAAGCCACTCGGTGCCAACATTCTGGAAGAGATGGCCCGAAGCCTAGATGGAGGAGTGGTTTTATGTTAAAAATGATTTAAAAGCAAGGGAAGACATCAAAGAAATCATCCAGCGCCCCATCTGGTCTCGCTTCAGCCTCCGAAGGCCAAAGGTAGAAATTGATGGCAATGTCGAAGCATTTCAGAGGGCTTTTAGTACCGTGTGTGCCTACATTGGCACAAGGGATTTGATTCAAGAGCATATATCCTTCAGGGTATGGCCACTTGTGGAGAGTTGGGATATGCCAAAGGAGACCACCGCTGACTCTAGCGAGGGTGGTCTAGTCCGACTAAAGTATACCTTCAGATTTAGGGAGAAGTTTGATGAGCCAAACAACGACTGGCTGAAGTGTATAGAAGCTAATAGTGATGATCTACTTGGAGCATACTCCAAAGTCGAAGATAATACTCTGTCCACAGCCTTTGGAGGTCAGGGTAAGAAAAGATTGAATAGGGTATTCGATGCTATTGGCTTCGTATACCCTGATTACCGCTACCCTCTGTGAGGGCAAGAGAAGAAGAGGAAGGCTGCTGCTTCGGCCACCACAGTCGTGCCGAAGAGCAAAAGGTTGAAGGTTTTGACCCACCCGCTGTGATACATTGAACCGGCCAAGGTACCTGAACTTGGCGAAGGGCCCTCTTCAGCTGCCGAAGCAAGGAAGACTGCTTTGATTGTGCAGAGCGTTGAAGAGCCGACTGTAGTGTCGAAGGTGCCTACAGTCGGGCCTGCCGAAGCTAAAGATGATAAGGCCGAAGAGCCACAGATGAAGAAAGTAGTAAAAGAGCCAGAAATCCTGAGGCCACCAGCAGAGGCAAAACTGCCGAAGGTACAAAAGGCTTCTGCCGCAACTCCCAAGAGGAGGAGGATGGCCAACATGTTGGATGCTGTGCTGGAGACTACAAAGGCCTTGAGCCCTGCTCCTACAAAGAAAATTGCTGAGGCTACCAAAGCGCAAGCTAAAGCCAAAACTGGGCAAGCAGAAGCCGAAGCTACAAAAACTCATGTTGAAGCCGAAGCTGGGCCTTCAGCACCCACCACAGTGAAGCCTGCCATGCCTGAGGAAAAAATGGCAGGGTGGATTGCACCTGAAAAAACGAGACTCCTACTCCCGAAGCTCCGATCGAAAATGTTGACTACATCATTCGACACACTTTGGGGAAGAAAATGTCCGAAGAAGAAATTATGGAAGCCAAACACTAAGCGCAAAAGCTAAAATATCTGAAGGGACCTTTAGTGTTTAATGGCACTAATGATGACGACTTCTTATACTGTCTCCCGGACAACAAAGAAATATCCGTTTGCCGGGAAATTGGTAAGAGCACGGGATTCCCGAAGCTAGAAGATGGTCTTTCGATTTTGTCGAAGGATGATCTTGCTGACAGCCTAGCATACAACAATATAAAGGTATAGAAGTTAGCTTTGAATCCGAGAATGACGTACTTTATTTGTCATGCTCAATTCTTTCTTATCTTTTGTTACATGGCTTGATTCTTAGCAATGCCTTGAGGGCACAGAAGAATATTGAAGACGAAGGCTATACAATAGCTCTGAATAACCTTCGTTTAGAGGTGATTGAATTAAGAAACAAAGGTCTTGAAAAAGACAAAATCTTAATTTCATTGGTAAACAAAGTGAAGGAATATGAAGCTAGTTTCAAATCTCAAGCCGAAGCCCAAAAAACTAAAATTGAAGACCTTCGGAGGCAACTGGCCAAAGCTAAGGAAAACTGCGCACTCACACAAGCTAACCAAGAAATTAGCGAATATTGGAAAAATCATCTAGAGAAAAATGTTGAAGAACTTCGCACATCCAAGGAAAGGTGCTTTGAGAAATCCTTGGATTGCGCGAAGAAAATAAAAGCTAGCTTCGCCAAAGTGGGTGCCTACTCTGCTGAAGAAAACTTCATACGAGGCAACCCCGAAAGCGTTGTTGAATGGATAAGTGGAGAAGCCAAAACCTTTGAAGAAATTTTGAGTGATCGCGAGGATGTTTGCGCATTTTCCGGTGCGTGGGGAATTTCAGCCATCTTGGAGAAGGCGGGATGTGATCACATTAAAGCCGTAGCCTAGGCCGAAGCTGCCTTCTCCGTAGATGATACGAAGGATCCTTCAGCTGAAGCAACCTTGATGTGCGAGAAATTTTACAATGATGTCTGGGTGAATGGTGGCTGAGAGATGGCCCATGAAATTATAAAGAAAAGTGAAAAAGACACCCATGACGCCCGAGCAGAAGCAAGGCGAGCTGAAGAAGCTACAGAACGCGAAAAGCGTATAGGTATTATCTTTTGGTTTTTAGCTTCGGCATTTGTTTTTGTGGCTTCAGACTAATTAATTTTTCCTACTTCAGCTGAATTATCTCCGCCGCCGGAACCGTGTGATCCCCTAGCTGATCCAGAGATGAAGGAATCATTGGATATCATAAGCATGGCTGAATCCATCGTTGACGAAGTCGTCAACAAATTACTGAATGAAATTGCCGAAAAAGTCCTTAAAGAGGAATAGATTTTATTGTAATAACCAGTTTGAGAAGCTTAATGTGTATAACAAATGAAGGAAGATTAGGTTTCTACTGTAACAAAACTATGTACTATTTGGAGTGTGTATTGTCGAATTGAATATGTAAATTATTGCAGTTTATTTCTTTGCGATGCATGAAATTTACACACATACCGTTTTTGAGCCTTCGGCGAAAAAACACCTTTCCTTCTTTTCATGCTTCATAAAGAAAAAGATCCATACTTCATAAAGAAAGATATCCATGCTTTGTAAAGAAAGATCCCTTCTTGTGACAAGGTTGATAAAACTGTATTTCCCGAAACTTACTTCGTGCCTTAGCACCTTTTTATTTTGACGAAGCTTTTGCCGAAGATCAGCTTCCTATTCAATTCTCGTGTCATTGATGCAATATGATGTATGATGTGATGTTATGCGAAATGATGTGATGATATGATGCAAAATGATGAAGATGCCGAAGACACACACCCACATGCCCACACTGGAACACACAAGCTCTGCATCCCCTTAGGAATGTCTTTTGAGCTTCTTCACCTTCTATTTCAGTGATATAAGTTCTGCATCCCCTTAGGAACGTCTTTTGAACTTATTTGCCTTCTATTTCGGCGGTATAAGTTCTGCATTCCCTTAGGAACGTCTTTTGAACTTCTTCGCCTTATATTTCGGCGGTATTTGGCTCTGCATTCCCTTTGGAATGACTTTTGAGCAGAAAACTTACGCTGTGTTCCCTTAGGAACGACTTTTGTAGCTTCAGCAATTTTGGCTCTGTATTCCCTTAGGAATGACTTTTGAGCACAAAACTTACGCTGCGCTCCCTTAGGAACGACTTTTGTAGCTTCGTCAATTTTGGCTCTGCGTTCCCTTAGGAACGACTTTTGTAGCTTCGTAAATCTGTGAAGAAGATATATTTCATTCTGATAGAAACAAAATCATTACAAGAAATTAAATCCAAGTTTTCATTGCTTGTTCCTTATTCAAAAAAGCAAAAATAAGCTAGAAGATAGAAGTATTTAGGAAGCAGGATATTGGTCAGTATATGTGCTTTGATTCTGGTACAGTACTGTTAACTGTACGAGCTTTGAACTCCTCCTTGAAGTCACGTTGTTGTTGTTGGCACCCTTCTGGCTACTGGCTTTGGGAATATGTAGGTTGTAGTGGATATGGCGGTGGAAGCTGAGGCCAAGAAACCTGTGAATGGCTTGCCGAAGCGACAAAGGCTGCAGGTTGATTGCCCACATATTCTGGTATGTAAGGAGAGTGGCACGAAGCAGTGTGTAAGACCTGCTTCGGCTGATTCTGCCAAGCTTCTGCTTCGGCAATCTCCTTTTGCTTCAGAATGGTGATTTGGCACGTTCTTGTAGTATGGCCCTTGTTCTCACCACAGAATAAACAATAAATTTTCCTGGGTTGATCCCCATATCTTCCTCTGAAGCCCCTGCCGCCTCTGCCCCTTAAGCTGGTGGCCTGAAGGAGCTTTGTTGTTGTCCCGAAGACTGTGGCCTCTGAAGCTGGCTTCCTTTGTCATCATTCTGACTAGAGTTGTGGATTGATCTGACATGCCTAGGGTGGATTCTTCCTCCGAAGCCCCTAGTCATCTTAGAGAATCTGTAAGCTTCCTCCTTTCTTTGGCGAAAGTCATTGTCAGCCCAGATGTACTCATCCATTTTCTGAAGCAGCTTCTCCAGAGTTTGGGGAGGTTTCCTGGCGATGTATTGAGCCGTAGATCCTGGCCGAAGACCCTTGATCATGGCCTCAATGACAATTTCATTGGGCACTGTGGGCGCTTGTGCTCTCAGTCGCAAGAACCTTCGGACATACGCCTGAAGGTATTCCTCATGGTC
Source organism: Zea luxurians (assembly GCA_029449295.1). NCBI lineage: Eukaryota > Viridiplantae > Streptophyta > Magnoliopsida > Poales > Poaceae > Zea > Zea luxurians. The sequence goes on along the minus strand of JAOPSE010000004.1, from coordinate 52,920,663 downwards.
TTGTGTGCACTAGAATAAGGCCTGAGCCGTGACTGGCTTCGTCTGAAAGCCTTGAAAACTGGTAACCAACATGTCCTTGAGCTTCTGCCATGACGTGATTGTCCCTGGCCGAAGAGAAGAATACCATGTCTGGGCCACGTTTCGGACTGCCATGACAAAGGACTTTGCCATGACAACTATGTTGCCTCCATGTGAGGATATTGTTGCCTCATAGCTCATCAGGAATTTCTTTGGGTCCGAGTGCCCATCGTACATGGGTAGCTGAGGTGGCTTGTAAGATTGTGGCCATGGGATAGCCTGCAACTCTGCTGCCAGTCATCAAAAGTAAAGGTACCATGATTAAAATCATCGTACCATTCATCTTCATTGAATGAGCCCTCTTGACGAAGCTCCCTATGTTGGGGCCTTCGTTTATGATTATCTTGAGTAAGATGACGCACTTCCTCAGTAGCTCCATTGATCTTCCTTTGAAGATCGGCCAGCCAAGCCATCTTTTCCTTTTTCCTTTGCACCTGCTGGTGGATGATTTCCATGTCCCTAATCTCCTAGTCCAACTCCTCCTCCCGAAGTGTTGGACTGGTGGCCTTCCTCTTTTGGCTTCTGGCCTCTCAGAGAGAGAGAGTCTCCTAGTTTGTGTCCAGTGGCTGCAGTGCAGCCCCTGGCGCTGTTATCTTCTTCGGCGGCATGACGAAGGTTGATGCTTTGCCGAAGATTGTGGAAGTGAGTACACCGGAGGTGGGCGCCAATGTTCGAGACTTGTTCTCAAATGCTATGAGTTAAGAACAAGGCAACATAAAATGTTAAATGTTAACACCCTTCGTCCTTTGAAGCATTATCTCCCTTAGGATATAATGATCCTCACACGAAGGTCATGAAGGACTTACCTTCATCATCGCAGCATATGTTAATGAAAGAAGAAACATATGAAACATAAGAGACAACATGAATAATCATATGATATTATTTACTATCTCTTCTTCATATTATTATGGATAAATAGAAACAATATTGAATTACCTTTATACCTTCGGCTTGACAGAAGGTAAAAGTCCAAGCGTGACGCACGAGCGAATACCAGTCAGCGTGAATATTACAGGAGTACTGTTCACCTATTTATAGGCATGGGACACAACCCGATCAGAATTACATGTATGCCCTTGATAACTAGTTACAATCATGACACAAATCATCATGGACTGATCGGTCTTTTCCTCTTTAAGTCGGTGCAGCCCTTCGTCTCAAGGCATGTCGTTATGCTAAAGCTCCCTGGATCGTAGCTTCGGAGTATACCTTCGCGCTGTATTTGATTATACAATGATCTTCCGAAGGTGCTTCTTCTTAAAGGACCTTCGGCAATGAAGCAGGCTGCCAACCATGCTTTTCATTTTGTGTACAGCTTCATTACAAGTCCGAAGGTTCCTGTACATACATAATACTTAGGAAACATTGTTAATCATGTTTTAGAGGACCTTCGGAAGGCGAAGGACCCCAACACTAAGGTTGTTTCCTGAGTACCTCTCCATAAGGACCTGTTCGTTGAGTGACCACCCGGGATAATAGTATAGCCATGAGAATGGAATGGGACACCCTTAGCTGATTAATTAGAGGAACTTGAGGTGTAGTTGGCTCCGCTGTAGGGCCGTCAATGGGGTTCGAGCATAGTACTTGCTCTACCGAGGCTGGTTGTAGAGGTTCTGTTAGTCACCCTTCTTATGGGGAGAAGTATTATGTTTATCAAACTGGAGAAACCTAATGGGCGGCTATGACCTCTGGGAATCTTTATAAAGGCTACGTAGTGAGACCCTGCAAGGTCACCTTGGTAGTGATCAATGGAGGGTCATGATCTCCGAGCAGAATGGGAATGATGACTTGTGAGTAAAGTGTGCAATCTTTGCAGAGTATTAGAAACTGGTATATCAGTCGTGCTCACGTTAAGAGCGGCCTTGGGATCCTCTTTGGTTTGAAGAACTTTCATGTTGATTTTTAATGATGATGGTTATAATTGTGATCTCTGGTATTTCCTCTTGGAGGGAGTACATTTGGGTAATAACTGGGTTTATTATTAAAATTTGGCTCTACTATTAGTAATAAATACTTGACCAACTAAAAGCAATTGCTTAACCTCAGCTCCACATACAACTAGTCCACTTTATCCAAAAAGGACATTTGCTGAGTACGTTGATGTGTACTCACCCTTTCTTTAAAAACCACCCCACCTCAGGTTGTCCCCACTGTATTCAGTGCTCAGGAAGAGATGCTGGCAACATGGAGGACTTTGAGGAGTTCCAGGACTACGACGAGTTTTAGTTATGTTAGTAGCAAACCCTAGTCAGCTGCCTGTGAAGGCCTTATCTGCTACGTTTTGTATTCTGCACTTTGATAATGTTAATGATTATGTTATAGACTATGTGGATGTGTTGGACATCTTGATGTAATAAAGTAACTTTCTGCTATTTACTTTGAGCAATGTGTGATGATGTCCAATTATGTAATCACCGTGTACATGAGTTTCTGATCCTTGCATGTACATGGTTCGCATTCGGTTTGCCTTCCAAAACTGGGTGTGACATAAGTGGTATCAAAGCCATGCTGACTGTAGGACCGCTAACCTAGACTAGAATGGTCGCCATAAGGACTATAGACCTCTACCCTTACCTTGACCTTTAGTGTTATTTCAAAAGTTGGTCATCTTGACCAATTCTATGTTATTACTCATCTTACAATTTTTTGTCTCACTTTACCTTCTATTTACTTGCTGGTCACATAGTTCTACTCTCACACTTGTGCTTACGATGCCTTTTATAGATGGCCCATATTAGATGAACTGCACGTAAGTCAGTAATCCCCTTTTTGCCCTCTCGCCTAGCGGAGCACCTACTGCACCGCACAGTGACAGGTCAGTCTAGCCACCTAGAGAGATTGCATCGTCGCCTGCACGAGGAGCAGGAGCGCCGATGCGAAGAGCAGGAGCAGCAGGACTCTTCCCCTCGCCTTAGCAGGAGGTGGAGTCTGGGAGGCAGCCTTCCCCTGCACCTTAGCTAGAGATGCCCCCTACACCACCACAGCACATCCCAGCTGCTGAAGGAGCCCTGATGGAAACAACGACAATGACATCGGTGGTAGTTTGAGCCACAGCACGGAGATCCCAGAGGACCAGGAGCTGGATGGATGGATCGCTAGACCCATCACTTGTGACGCTGCTCGCAGGTGTCACTTCCACGACACTCTCGACACCCTGCTACGTTGGGCCTTCGACCGATGACACACTTGGTCTATTGAGTACCATTGTGTAGTCTACCAGCATCATTGCGGGTTATACCCGGACCAGTGGGAGGCTACTTGCTTGGTTCGCCATCCGGACGATGATCTCCAGGGTGCAGAGACCTTCTCAGAGCATTATTCTATCACTGAGAGGGATACTGCTGAGGCACCATGCAAGATGCTGCACGACGTGCGCTTTTGCAGTACTGCTCGTTGTTCAGCGGGGTAGCTGACGGCCTCGACCTGAAGTACTACCCTCGTCGTTCGATCGGCAGTGCTGGAGGTGTGATTGTCTCGCTTGTTGGTGAGGCCAATCCTAGGCTGAATAGCATGGTCAACCTGGTCGCCGTGCTCAACACCGAGCTGGACCACACCCTTGATGAGTTGGGCAAAGTTTGGGCGGAGGTTGCGGAATTGCGTGCTGAGCACACAGCACGCCACTATCACGATGGTGGTTCTCTAGCTCCTATCAGGATTCAGCACCCTTACCGCTCACCGGCCCGTGGTCGCTTTGATTATGACACCCCTGACTGCAGGACCCAGATACATCTGGAGCCATAGATCGATAGAGTCGGAGTCTGTATTAATTCGTAATACAGTGTCTTAGTCTTAGTGAGTCATAGTTAGAGTAGTTTTCTTATCATATGTTTTGATGCTTGTCGTGATGAACTTGTAATGAAGTTGGATCTTTGTAATGATTGTCATCAAGGTGTGGGCATCCTCTGAACTTGGTGTAGTTATTAATAAAGTCAGTTGTTTAGTTGGGCAACCTATTTATTCGCACTTTCCTCTTTATCTGAGAAGCTGTGTTGGCTATGTTGAGAATCAGTGAAGATGATCAATTGTTTAGTGCTATAAAGATTTCCATATATCTTTTCTTATGCTGAAAGACTGCAGAGTTAGATCTGATGTGTGTGTGCTTTCTACAGATGTTTGAGAATAGGCGCAGAGGTGGAAGGCGTGCTTAGCAGGAGCAGCAGGCACCTCAGGAGGAGGCAGCTCAGCAGCAGTTGCCACCGCCACCCCCGATGACTATTGAGCAGATGTTGCTCATGCAAACCCAAGCAGTTCAAGCAATTGGTCAGACTTTAGCAGTAATGCAGCAGGTGCAGCAGCAGCAGCAACCCCCACCTCAACCCCAGGTGCAAGTTTAGATGCCTCAGCTGCCCAGAGACAAGTGGGTAGAATTCATGAGGGGCCATCGCCCTGTCTTTTTGCCCATTTTGCAGATCCCATGGACGCCGAAGATTGGTTGTGTACCATGGAGCCTGAGTTGCACACTACTCAGTGTAATGATCGTGAGAAGGTGTTGTATGGTCCCCGTCAACTAAGGGGAGCAGCATAGTCTTGGTGGGAGTCTTACCTTGCCACCCATGACGACCTCGAAGCCATCACCTGGGAGGAGTTTAGGGACAACTTTCGTCGTTACCATGTGCTAGAAGGACTAATGATATTAAGGAAAGAGGAATTTCTAGCTTTGAAGCAAGGCCCGCTGTCTGTCAGTGAATACAGGGACAAGTTTCTGCAATTGTCACGTTATGCACCCGAGGATGCCAATACAGATGCAAAGAGGCAGTACCATTTTCTGAGAGGTTTGGTTGACCCCCCTTCACTACTAGCTGATGAACCATACTTTCCCTACCTTCCAGCATTTGATTGACAGAGCGAACTTGACTGAAAGGAAGCACCGTGAGATAGAGGATAGGAAACACAAGATTGGTGGATCTCAGACTAGGAGTAGCAGCCGCCCCTGCTACTCAGACAACCACCTCAGCAATTCAAGCAAGGTCACCCTCAAAGTCATCAGCACCAACATCAGCGTCAGCACCAACAACAGCAGTATCAGAGGCAGTTCCCTCAGCAGCAGCAGCAGTAGTAGTAGTACCGTCAGAACAACCAGCAAGGAGGAAATTAGTACCAGCGTCAGAACAACCATGCACCTCGCCTCCCTGCCCCAGCAACCAACCAAAACAACCAAGCAGCTCCAGCACAAGGAAGAGGTCGCGCATGTTTCCGCTGTGGGGAATAAGGTCACTGGGCGGATCATTGCCCAAAGAAGGCAAATCAGCAGTTGCCAGCTTTCAACACTTCAGCTAGACAAGGAGCACCACAACAAGCACCATGAGGCCGTGGTCAAGCCTACAACCGTGGAAAGGTGAACAACTTGGAGGCCAAAGCAATCTAGGATGCTCAGAACGTGGCAGTAGGTATGTTTCCAGTCGAATCCTATACAACAAAAGTATTATTTGATACCGGTGCCACACATTCTTTCATTTCTACATCATGGGTAGAAGCACATAACATCCCCGAAGAACCAATGAGTCCACCTTTAAGAGTTAATTCAGTTGGGGGAAAAGTTTAGTCCAATAAGATGTGTTTGAATCTAAGGATTGAAATAAGGGGAATAGACTTCCCCGCTAACCTAGTAGTAATGGGTACTCAAGGGTTAGATGTCATCCTAGGGATGAATTGGCTACACAGAAACCGAGCCATTGTCAGTTGTGATAAGAGGACGTTGAAGTTGGTGTCCCCATCTAGAAAGAAAGTAGTAACTGAACTGTACATGCCTGAACTAGAGGAAGGAGCCTGTCACCATTTGTCGGTAGATGCCAAGGAGGCAAACCTTATTGAGGATATTAGAATTGTGTCGGAGTTCCCCGACGTGTTCCCTGAGGAGTTACCATGCATGCCACCCGAGCATAAAGTTGAGTTTGTCATAGAGCTTATTCCAGACACCACCCCTATTTCCAAGAGAGCCTATCGAGTGTCAGGACAAAAATTGGTGAAACTCAAGGAGCAGATTGATGAATTGTTAGAGAAAGGCTACATTAGACCAAGTACCTTGTCTTGGGCTGCTCTAGTTTTGTTTGTGGAGAAGAAAGATGGGACAAAGAGGATGTGCATTGGTTACAGATCCTCGAATGAAGTCACTGTTAAGAACAAGTACCCCCACCTAGAATTGAAGATCTATTCGATCAGTTGAGAGGAGCCAGTGTGTTCTCGAAGATAGATTTGAGGTTAGGTTACCATTAGCTCAGGATCCGACCTTCGGATATACTGAAGACAACATTTATCACCAAGTATGGACTGTATGAGTTCACTATCATGTGCATTGACATTTCATGTTGCTTGTCACACCTAAAATGCATTCACTAGGTAAAAATTTCAAAAGAAGTTGTGATGAGGTGACTTGATGTGTGATCAACCCTAGGGTAGGGTACTTAACCCTGGGATTAGGGCATGAGGGTAGTAGTAAGCCCAAAATGAAAAAATCTCAAAAGTCATTGGAAATGTTCATAAGATATCTAGAGTGTTGGGTTTGAGTGGCACAAAAACCCTAAATAACTCAAGACCCTAAAAGAAACCCTAGAAAACCCTAATTGGAACCCTAGGGGGTAAATGTAAATTCTACGCACTTTTGGACCAAAGTGCAAATATCAAAGGATAGAACACCACAAACCAGATTTTTACATTGGAGGATTTTCAAGTAGTGTGGAGAAATTTGGACTTATTTGCAAAAGTACCCGATGAACACTATAGGGTTAAGTCTGAATTTCAGCGAAATGAGGTCAACTTTGGAGCTCTATATCTCTAAATCTACAAGGATTTTGCCCTAGGTCAACACATCAAATTTGTAGAGCTCTGATAGGAGTATAACTTTGCTTAAGTGACTAAGCCTTGATCACATACAAAATTTGGAGTAAAATGGACACAAAGTTGGGCTAACAGTCGCTACTGCAGACTGAATTATGGTCACCCATGAAATTGGAAGAACTTGGAGATCAATTTTGAGTGGGATCCAGTGATCGATTGGGTATGGTTGCTATAACAAAAACAAATATGGATTATAGGACAACATTTTTGCTGCAGACAGATGATCAAGTTGCCACACAAAAATTGGAGAACCAAGGCCTCTAACTTGCTCTGTCAGATGCTCTGATGATGATCACCATGGTACAGTACTAAAAAAGATCAGCAGATTCAGTGAATGTGCCGCCGGTGAAATCCGCGTCGTGATCCTCGCCGGCGTCGCGATTCGTGCGCTCTATGTGTAGATATCGACCGGCGGTGAAAAGATCTTGGCGCCAGGATAAGCTCAGGCCCGGTCATCGGATTGGCCACCGTACCCACTTGTTCTACGGCCGACCGAGATGACCCTCACCGGCGCTGGCCGCTAATCGACCATGCACCACGTGCCTAGGGGCTTTAACACGTCGCAATAAACCATTGAAGAACGTTCGTCCATCGCCGGAGGCTTAGCCATAGTGAAAGCCACGATAACCTATGCCGGTGACTCACCTCCTCTCTTCGGCCACCAGCTTTCCCTTCCAAAATTCAGAGCCACCGCTCTTGGACACTATAAATTGAGTGTGCTGCTAGCTCCGTTAAGTTATCATAAAGCCAGAGCACCCGCCCTCACTTCCGATTGTCCACTGTAGCTCGTGAATTTCAAACTTCCCCCAATTTGGTTCTCCGCGCCGCCGTGAACCACTGTGTCGTGAACCGCCGTTTCCAGGTCCGTTCACACCCTCCTTACCCTAGTTTCAGCACCCTTGTGTGCTATCAATGCTTATCGGCCTAGCCAATTGAACTAGACCACGTTAGATCATCGGGAACACCTCGCGTTGTGTCACACCCGGTTTTAGAAGGCAAACCGAATGCGAACCATGTACGTGCCAGGATCAGTTATTCACGTACACAGCAGTTACATAACATGGACATCATCACACAGTGCTCAAATAGTATTAAAAGGGGAAATAATAGTCGATTACATCATACGTCTGAGACGTCCATATAGTTCTTACAATAAATCAAAGTGCGAAAACGAAACGTAGATAACCGCGGCCTTCACAGGCAGCCGACTGGGGGTTGCCGCTAACCCACGCCTAGAACTCGTCGTAGTCTTGGAACTCCTGGGAGTCTCCTTCCACAGCTTCATCTTCTCCTGAGCAGTGGTTGCAATGCTGACAACCTGGGGGGGGTTTGGTGTGTAGAGCAAGGGTGAGTACACATCAACATACTCAGCAAGTATCCTGTTTGGCTGTAGTGGACTAGCTTTATGTGGGGATAAGTCAAGCAGTTGCTTTTAGTTGGTCAGGTTATTACTTACTAGTAGAGAGCCAAGTTTTAACATGAACCCAAGTTATTAGCCCAATGTATCCTTTCCAAACGGAAAGAATACCACTTACCAATACCATAATCATAATCAGAACCATCAATCTCATTGCCACCTGTACCAAAGTATCTCTGATCAAGTATCACTAATCTCTGGAGCTCCCTTGGCCGCTCATAACCGTGAGCACGACTGATATATCAGTTTCATAACACTCTGTAGAGGTTGTGCACTTTACCCACAAGCCGTGATTCCCTCTTGCCTCGGGCCGATCAAACCCTTAAACACTACCAAGGTGAATAGGCAGGGTCTCACTACGTAGCCTTTACAAAGATTCCCCGGGGCTGTAGCCACCCGTTAGGTTTCCTAAATGTACCGCACTCCTCCCCAAGGGACAAATCAACCTTGGCAGAGCGAGCCGCATACACCGAGCCCCATTGACGGCACAACGGCTAAGCGAACTACACCCTGGTTCCTCTAATTATTCAGCTAAGGGCGTCCCATTCCACCCTCATGGTTGCACTGTTTTCCCGGGCGGTCATCCATTGAACAGGTCCTTACGGAGAGGCACTCGAGAAACCGCTCGAGTCCCCTTGAAGGTCACAAATATAATCATAAATAAGAAGGGAAAACAGCGTATCATAGATAATCACATCATGTTCATTGATTAGAGTTGAGCAATAGCATCAAACTAAGCAGTAATAATCCGACCCAAATAGGTAAACAAGGACATGGATAACAAAAACTAGTCAATCCTTAGGTATAAATGTGTAATGCGGGAGGTGAATTAAAGAATATATAGGACAGGAATAGGTCAAAGGACACTTGCCTCCACCAACCGACTGCTGCTCAGGGGCTTCTCCTGCGAATTCCTTGGGCTCTTCGACCGGATCGTTCTCTATGCGAGCGCAAACATACATACATCCACATATTTAATACAAAAGAACAGTACACCATACAAGGGAACAAATAAAGTGAATATGCATCAAGTATGACATTCGATATCGCATTTGTTATGGTTAGAAAGAAACGGGAAAGGGTCTCGCAGGGGGTTAAAGCTTATGCACTAATGATTAATTACAATTGGTTCTTAACAAAAGAATTCTGTTATATGCACTAATGGAAACCCAGTCATTTTTAGTTGATCAACATTGAATGAGATAAACAATTAATTACGTGAATCAACTAGCATAACGGAATTTTAAATTGAGCTTCCTATTTCAATAGCATGAACAATGATTAGCCTACCTGAAATAAAATAACTATGATCACAGAAAGTAAAATAAAATAAAATAAAAATAAAAAAAATAAAAAAACAGGGGGGGCGGTTGAACCGGCCCTAGGGCGGTTGAACCGGCCGGGGGCAGGGCGGCCGAGCTGGGCGCGGGCGCGGGCAGCCGAGCTGGCGGCCGGGGCGGCCGAACCGGCGGCCAGGACCGGCCGAGCTGGCGGCCAGGGCCGGCCGAGGCGGGGACGCGGCCAGGGGCCAGGCGGGCGGGGCCAGGCGCGGCCAGCGGCCGGCTGGGGCGCGGCTGGGGCGGGCTGGGGGCTGGCCGGGGCCGGCTGGGCGGCCGGGGGGCGCCAGGGCGCGGCTGGGTGGCCGGGGAGAGAGGAGGGGAGAGGGGAGAGGGAGGGAGGAGGGAGAGAGGGGGCTCACCGGGGACGGGCGGCCGAGGGCGGCGGTTGGGCCGGCTGCAGGGGCGGCCGAGCAGGGGGTAGGGGCGGCGGCTAGGGTGGGGAGGGAGAAAATGAGAGGGAGGGGAGGGAGAGAGAGAGGGAATTGGGGAAAAAAAAGGGAGGGGGGTGGGGGGCGGCTGGGCCGACCAGGGCCCAAGAGGGGGCGCGCAGGGGGCGGCTGGGCCGGCCTGGGGGCCCACGGCGCGGGAGGGAGAGAAAAAAAAAGGAGAGAGAGAAAGAAAGAAAAAGAAAAATAAAGAAAAGGTTTTCTCCTTATTTTCGAAATCCGATCTTCCTAGATGAATGCATCCACGTTCTCAATCAATCCAAAAGAATGCATGGTTCGGCATGGTGCATCAAACAACATAAAGTATTTAGGGTTTTCTTTACACGGGAATTCCAAACCGAATCCCGCTAAAACTTTGGAAAAAGTCAAGGTCTAGCGAGGGGAAAAAGAAAAAGAAAAGGTAACGCCCGAATTTGGCGAGTGAAGAAAAGAGAAAAAAATTCAACTGCAAAATTTGGGGCGTTACAAACCTATCCCCCTTTAAAGAATCTCGCCCTCGAGATTCAGGGCTGGCTAGCAAAGAGTTCTGGGTACTTAGCCATTAGATCATCTTCACACTCCCAGGTTGCTTCTTCCTTAGAGTGGTGATTCCACCTGACTTTGCACATTCTGATGGTCTTCCTTCGGGTGACTCTATCTGCAACCTCAAGGATCTGAGCTGGCTTCTCAACATAGGTCAAGTCCTCCTGGACTTCCAGACCTTCCACTGGCAACTGCTCTTCTGGCACACGCAAGCACTTCTTCAACTGAGACACATGAAAGACATCATGCACAGCTGACAAATTCTCTGGCAGGCTGAGCTGATAGGCCACTTCTCCACGCTTTGAGAGGATTTGGTACGGACCAATGTAGCGGGGTGCTAGCTTGCCTTTGATTCCGAACCTTCTGACTCCTCTGATCAGTGACACTTTCAGATAGACAAAGTCTCCGACTTCAAAACTCAGCTCTCTTCTTCTTGTGTCTGCATAGCTTCGCTGCCTCGATTGCGCTATCTTCAGATTCTCTCGGACCATCTTGATGTTCTCTTCAGCTTCAAGTAGAATGTCTGGCCCAAACACTTGCTTCTCTCCAGGCTGATCCCATTGCAACGGAGTTCTACAACTCCTTCCATAGAGCGCTTGAAATGGTGACATCTTCAAACTGGCCTGATAACTGTTGTTATAGGAAAACTCTGCATAAGGCAATCGCTTGTCCCATCCGGACTGATCTTGCAACGCACAGGCTCTCAACATGTCTTCGAGAATTTGATTGGTTCTTTCGGTCTGGCCATCTGTCTGCGGGTGATATGCTGAACTAAAATTCAGATGTGTGCCCAAGGCTTCATGCAACTGCTGCCAGAAATGAGAGGTGAACTGCGTTCCTCTGTCTGACACTATCTTCTTTGGCACACCATGAAGACAAACGATCCGAGACATGTACAACTCTGCCAATATTGCACTGTTGTAGCTGGTCTTGACAGGTATGAAGTGGGCTGACTTGGTCAAACGGTCCACTACTACCCAAATAGAATTGTAGCCGGCTCGAGTGCGAGGCAATCCGACTATGAAATCCATGCCGATTTCATCCCATTTCCACTGAGGGATCTGCAACGGTTGCAACAATCCAGCTGGTCTCTGGTGCTCTGCCTTAATTCTTCGACAACTATCGCACATAGCCACATGCTCTGTGATTTCCCTCTTCATTCCGTACCACCAGAATTTCTTCTTCAGATCCTGATACATCTTCTCACTGCCAGGGTGAATCGAATAGGCTGTCTCATGAGCTTCCTTGAGAATCAACTCCCGAATAGACTGGACATTGGGAACACACAAGCGGTCTTTGAACCATACCACACCTTCAACATCTTCTCGAAAATCTTTCCCTCTGCCATCTAGAATCAATCGCCGAATCTCACTGATCTTTTCATCGTTCTTTTGCGCTTCTTTGATTTCTCGCTCCAAGGTAGGTTCCAATTCAACTGTGACTCCTCGCGAATTGTTCAGAAATCCGAGACTCAACCTGTCGAACTCTTTGGCCAACTCATAAGGCATCGGACGAGCGACCATCAGATTGACTTGACTCTTTCTGCTCAAAGCATCTGCCACTACGTTTGCTTTGCCTGGATGGTAATGGATCTCCAACTCATAGTCTTTGATCAACTCTAACCATCTTCGCTGCCTCATATTCAATTCTGACTGAGTGAATATGTACTTAAGACTCTTGTGGTCTGTGTAAACATCGCATTTCTGTCCATACAGATAGTGCCTCCATGTCTTCAGTGCGTGAACCACTGCTGCCAACTCTAGATCATGGATTGGGTAATTCTTCTCATGAACCTTCAGCTGTCGGGACGAGTAAGCCACAACTCTTCCCTCTTGCATCAACACGCATCCCAAACCTGTGTAACAAGCATCACAGTACACCGAGAAGGGCTTGTGCACATCAGGCAAGACTAAGACAGGCGCTGTTGTCAACTTCTCTTTCAGCGCTTCAAAGGCCTCTTGACATTTCTGGGTCCACTTGAACTCAACCTTGTTGCCTAGCAACGCTGTCATTGGTTTCACAATCTTCGAAAACCCTTCAATGAATCGCCGATAATATCCGGCCATTCCAATGAAGCTCTTGATTCCTCGAGCATCCGTTGGCGCTTTCCAGTTCAGAATGTCTGCCACTTTCTTCGGATCCACAGCCAATCCTTCCTTGTTGATTATGTGACCCAAGAACAGGACTTCACTGATCCAGAACTCACACTTGCTCAACTTTGCATACAACTGGTGCTCTCACAATCTCTGCAATACCATCCTCAAATGATCTGCATGTTCTTCTTCGCTTTGAGAATAAACCAGAATGTCATCAATGAATACCACCACAAACTTATCAAGATAATCCATGAATACACTGTTCATCAAGTTCATGAAAAAGGCTGGTGCATTGGTCAAACCAAAAGACATCACTGTGAACTCATACAAACCATACTTGGTAATGAATGTCGTCTTCGGAATGTCCGAAGGTCGGATCCTGAGCTGATGATAACCTGACCTCAGATCAATCTTGGAAAACACACTGGCTCCTCTCAACTGGTCGAACAGATCTTCTATTCTGGGCAAGGGATACTTGTTCTTAATCGTGACTTCATTCAAAGCTCGATAATCGATACACATCCTCTTTGTGCCATCTTTCTTCTCCACAAACAGGACAGGGGCGGCCCAAGGCGAGGTGCTTGGCCGGATGTAACCTTTCTCTGACAGCTCATCAATCTGCTTCTTAAGCTCAACCAACTCTGGTCCGGATATTTTGTAAGCTCTCTTAAAGATAGGGGCGGTTCCAGGAAGAAGCTCTATGGCAAACTCAACTTTCCGCTCTGGTGGCATACCCGGTAAATCCTTTGGAAACACATCTGGAAATTCAGACACAACCTTGATACTCTCAATTGGGTCTGCTTCACTGCTATCGACAGCCATCTGATAACAACTTCCTTTCTTTGGCTCAGGCGGGACTAACTCGGTCACCACTTCCTCTCCTAGTGGGGACACCAACTTGATTGTCCTTTTATCACAACTGATAACTGCCTGATACTTATCTAGCCAATTCATCCCTAGGATGACATCTATTCCCTGAGTACCCATTACTATAAGGTTAGCGGGAAACGCTATCCCCCTTATTTCCACACTTACATTCAAACATATGCTATCGGCTCGAATTCTACCACCGGCTGAGTCAATTTGAATGGGGGTTGACATGGTAGTAATTGGAAGATTATGTGCTTCTACCCATGATGCAGTAATGAAAGAATGCGTTGCTCCAGTATCAAATAACACTTCTGCAATATGGGAGTCGACTGGGAACATACCTACTGTCATGTCGGGGGTCTCCTGAACTGCTTCAGCCTCCAAGTGATTCAATCTTCCATGATTATAGTGCTGCTGAGGGCGGTTGCCTGATCCAGGCTGGGACACATTCTGCTTTGCTGGGGCATTGGGGCCTGACTGCTGCTGGGCTGCCTTCTTCGGACATTGCATCACCCAATGGCCTTGCTCTCCACAGTGGAAACATGCTCTGTTTCCAACCTGAGCTGGTGCTGCCTGACTGCTCTGCTGATTTGCTGGGGCAGGAAGACGAGGTGTCTGCTGATTCTGCCTCTGAAACTGACCTCCTGACTGATTGCTCTGACGGTTCTGGTACTGATGCTGAGGATACTGCCTTTGGAACTGCTGATACTGCTGACGCTGCTGATGCTGCTGAGGTGGACGCTGGTTCTGCCTGAACTGCTGAGGTTGATTGCCTGAGAAACGAGGACGGCTGCTGCTTCCAGGCTGGGGTCCACTGATCTTGCGCTTACGATCCTCCATCTCCTTACGCTTCCTTTCTGTCATGATTGCTCTGTCAATCAGGTGCTGGAATGTCGGGAAGGTATGATTCATCAGTTGGTACTGCAGAGGGTCGACCAGGCCTCTCAGAAAACGGTACTATCGCTTGGCGTCAGTGTTGACATCTTCAGGAGCATAGCGAGACAACTGCAGAAACCTGTCTCGATACTCACTGACAGACGATGACCCTTGCTTAAGGGCCAGGAACTCCTCCTTCTTCACTGTCATCAGACCTGCAGGCACATGGTACTGACGAAAGCTACCTCTGAACTCTTCCCAGGTGATGGCATCGGGGTTGGCATGGGTGGCGAGGTAAGACTCCCACCATGATTGGGCTGCTCCTCTCAACAGACGGGGACCATACAAGACTTTCTCCCTGTCATCACACTGAGCGGTATGCAACTCCCGCTCCACAGTGCGCAGCCAATCTTCAGCATCCATGGGGTCAGAAGAGTGAGCGAACGTTGGGGGATGACCTCTCATGAATTCAGCGCGCTTATCTCTGGGCATCTGAGGCATCTGAGGCTGGGGTGGAGCCTGCTGCTGCTGCTGCTGAATGGCGGCCAGAGTCTGACCGATGGCCTGAACTGCCTGAGTCTGCATCAGAAACATCTGCTCGATCGACATCGGGGGCGGGGGTGGCAGGTGCTGCTGCTGGGGCACCTCATCCTGCGGAGCGGCTTGCTCCTGCTGAGCACGCCTTCCTCCTCTGCGCCTGTTCTCTGACATCTGCAGAACGCAACCACACATCAGAACTGATCTGGCAAATCTTGCAGCATAAGAAAAGAGTATAGAATTTTCCAACAGCACTGAACAGATGAGCATCTTCACTTATCTCCAACATAGACCACACAGCTTCTCAGATAAAGAGGAAAGTAGAATAAAGGGTTTCCCAACTATATAACTAACTCCATTAACATAATAGGTAAGCCAAAATGCAGGGGATACCCACACTCTGGTGACAATCATTACAAAGATCCAAACCAAACATAGTTCATCATGACAAACATAAATGCACAGGATATAGCAAACTACCCTGTCTAACTAAGACTAACTAAGACCGAGACTAACGCTAAGACTGAAGCTTCTATGTATATATTTTGTATTAATTACAGGATCCAACTCTAACGATCTATGGTTCTAGATTTATCTTGGTCTTGCAGTCGGGATTGCCATAAGACTGGAGTCCACGCCGAGGTGAGCGGTACGGGTGCTGAGTCCCAACGGGAGCGGGGGAACCATCATCCAGGTGACGACGCTCCGCGCGCTCAGCCCGCAGCAGGGCGATCTCAGCACGAGCCCTACTCAGCTCGTCTAATGCATGGTCCAGCTCCGTGTTTAGCACGGCGGCTAGGTTGACTGTGCTGCTCAACCTAGGATTGTCCTCACCAGCAGGTGAAACAATCACGCCTCCTGTGCTGCCAGATGGACGGCGGGGGTAATACTTCAGGTCGAGGCCGTCAGCTACCCCACCGAGAACCGAGCAGTAGTGCGAAAGCGCACGCCGTGCAGCATCCTGCATGGCTGCCTCAGCTGAGTCCCGCTCAGAGATAGAATAGTGCTCTAAGCAAGCCTCTGCGCCCTGGAGACTGTTCTCCGAACGGCGCACCAAACAGGTCGCCTCCCAGCGGTCCGGGTAGACCCCGCGACTATGCTAGTAGACCACACAGCGATACTCGATGGACCAAGTACGCCGGTCAAGTGCCCGACGTAGCAGGGTGTCGAGCGCGTCGTGGAAGTGACACCCGCGAGCAGCGTCGCGAGTGATGGGTCGAGCAACCCATCCTTCCGGCTCATGGTTAGCAGAGAAGTCGATGTCGTGGCTCAAGCTGTCGTCGCCACCTCCGTCGTCTGGGTCTCCTCCAGCAGCTACTCCAGAAGCTGGGGCACCCAGTGGTGGTGCAGGGGGCGCCTCTAGGGGAAGCACAGGAGAGCAGCTCCTCACAGACTCTATCTCCTGCTGGAGCGAGAAGGAAGAGCCCCGCTGCTCCTGTCGTCGACGTTCCTGCTCCTCATGCAGGCGGTGGTGCAGTCTCTCCAAGTGGCTGGACTGTCCGGCCACGGGACGGCGAAGCGGACGCTCAGCAAGGCGGGAGGGTAAGAAGGGGATGACGGACTTTCGTGCAGTGTGTCTAAGTCGAGCCATCTACAAAAGACATCGCAAGCAAAAGGGTGAGAACAGAATTAATATGACCAGCAAATAAAGAATCATAAATAAATGAAGGATCAGAATAAACAAAATTTTCAGCAAGGTATAATATATAGTAGAACATAGGTTTGGTCAGTAGGACCAACTTTTGAAGGGATACCAAAGTCAAGGCAGGGACAGAGGTCTATAATCCTTAGAACGACCATTCTACTCTAGGTTAGCGGTCCTACAGTCAGCACGGCTTTGATACCACTTATGTCACACCCGGTTTTAGAAGGCAAACCGAATGCGAACCATGTACGTGCCAGGATCAGTTATTCACGTACACAGCAGTTACATAACATGGACATCATCACACAGTGCTCAAATAGTATTAAAAGGGGAAATAATAGTCGATTACATCATACGTCTGAGACGTCCATATAGTTCTTACAATAAATCAAAGTGCGAAAACGAAACGTAGATAACCGCGGCCTTCACAGGCAGCCGACTGGGGGTTGCCGCTAACCCACGCCTAGAACTCGTCGTAGTCTTGGAACTCCTGGGAGTCTCCTTCCACAGCTTCATCTTCTCCTGAGTAGTGGTTGCAATGCTGACAACCTGGGGGGGGGGTTTGGTGTGTAGAGCAAGGGTGAGTACACATCAACATACTCAGCAAGTATCCTGTTTGGCTGTAGTGGACTAGCTTTATGTGGGGATAAGTCAAGCAGTTGCTTTTAGTTGGTCAGGTTATTACTTACTAGTAGAGAGCCAGGTTTTAACATGAACCCAAGTTATTAGCCCAATGTATCCTTTCCAAACGGAAAGAATACCACTTACCAATACCATAATCATAATCAGAACCATCAATCTCATTGCCACCTGTACCAAAGTATCTCTGATCAAGTATCACTAATCTCTGGAGCTCCCTTGGCCGCTCATAACCGTGAGCACGGCTGATATATCAGTTTCATAACACTCTGCAGAGGTTGCGCACTTTACCCACAAGCCGTGATTCCCTCTTGCCTCGGGCCGATCAAACCCTTAAACACTACCAAGGTGAATAGGCAGGGTCTCACTACGTAGCCTTTACAAAGATTCCCCGGGGCTGTAGCCACCCGTTAGGTTTCCTAAATGTACCGCACTCCTCCCCAAGGGACAAATCAACCTTGGCAGAGCGAGCCACATACATCGAGCCCCATTGACGGCACAACGGCTAAGCGAACTACACCCCGGTTCCTCTAATTATTCAGCTAAGGGCGTCCCATTCCACCCTCATGGTTGCACTGTTTTCCCGGGCGGTCATCCATTGAACAGGTCCTTACGGAGAGGCACTCGAGAAACCGCTCGAGTCCCCTTGAAGGTCACAAATATAATCATAAATAAGAAGGGAAAACAGCGTATCATAGATAATCACATCATGTTCATTGATTAGAGTTGAGCAATAGCATCAAACTAAGCAGTAATAATCCGACCCAAATAGGTAAACAAGGACATGGATAACAAAAACTAGTCAATCCTTAGGTATAAATGTGTAATGCGGGAGGTGAATTAAAGAATATATAGGACAGGAATAGGTCAAAGGACACTTGCCTCCACCAACCGACTGCTGCTCAGGGGCTTCTCCTGCGAATTCCTCGGGCTCTTCGACCGGATCGTTCTCTATGCGAGCGCAAACATACATACATCCACATATTTAATACAAAAGAACAGTACACCATACAAGGCAACAAATAAAGTGAATATGCATCAAGTATGACATTCGATATCGCATTTGTTATGGTTAGAAAGAAACGGGAAAGGGTCTCGCAGGGGGTTAAAGCTTATGCACTAATGATTAATTACAATTGGTTCTTAACAAAAGAATTCTGTTATATGCACTAATGGAAACCCAGTCATTTTTAGTTGATCAACATTGAATGAGATAAACAATTAATTACGTGAATCAACTAGCATAACGGAATTTTAAATTGAGCTTCCTATTTCAATAGCATGAACAATGATTAGCCTACCTGAAATAAAATAACTATGATCACAGAAAGTAAAATAAAATAAAATAAAAATAAAAAAAATAAAAAAAAAGGGGGGCGGTTGAACCGGCCCTAGGGCGGTTGAACCGGCCCTAGGGCGGTTGAACCGGCCGGGGGCAGGGCGGCCGAGCTGGGCGCGGGCGCGGGCGCGGGCAGCCGAGCTGGCGGCCGGGGCGGCCGAACCGGCGGCCAGGACCGGCCGAGCTGGCGGCCAGGGCCGGCCGAGGCGGGGACGCGGCCAGGGGCCAGGCGGGCGGGGCCAGGCGCGGCCAGCGGCCGGCTGGGGCGCGGCCGGGCGTGGCTAGCGGCCGGCTGGGGCGCGGCTGGGGCGGGCTGGGGGCTGGCCGGGGCCGGCTGGGCGGCCGGGGGGCGCCAGGGCGCGGCTGGGCGGCCGGGGAGAGAGGAGGGGAGAGGGGAGAGGGAGGGAGGAGGGAGAGAGGGGGCTCACCGGGGACGGGCGGCCGAGGGCGGCGGTTGGGCCGGCTGCAGGGGCGGCCGAGCAGGGGGTAGGGGCGGCGGCTAGGGTGGGGAGGGAGAAAATGAGAGGGAGGGGAGGGAGAGAGAGAGGGAATTGGGGAAAAAAGGGAGGGGGGTGGGGGGCGGCTGGGCCGACCAGGGCCCAAGAGGGGGCGCGCAGGGGGCGGCTGGGCCGGCCAGGGGGCCCACGGCGCGGGAGGGAGAGAAAAAAAAGGAGAGAGAGAAAGAAAGAAAAAGAAAAAGAAAGAAAAGGTTTTCTCCTTATTTTCGAAATCCGATCTTCCTAGATGAATGCATCCACGTTCTCAATCAATCCAAAAGAATGCATGGTTCGGCATGGTGCATCAAACAACATAAAGTATTTAGGGTTTCTTTACACGGGAATTCCAAACCGAATCCCGCTAAAACTTTGGAAAAAGTCAAGGTCTAGCGAGGGGAAAAAGAAAAAGAAAAGGTAACGCCCGAATTTGGCGAGTGAAGAAAAGAGAAAAAAATTCAACTGCAAAATTCGGGGCGTTACACGTTGTCCTCGGTTTGTGCCATCACCGTAGACAGAGAGATTTTGAGCTAGAACCGTGCAATTGGTAGAGGGATTAGGGTCGCTAGGGGTAGCATTCGGTGTCGACAAAGTAAGAAGCTTAGCCTTTGTGTATTCTGGCTGATACAAGCTCGTCGGAGCAGCCGCTCCGCCGTCCATGGTCGGGCACCTAATCTTGCAAAGAAAAGAAAAGGGGGGGGGCTCGGTGTAAACGTCAGAGACACAGATGAATAGTGCTAAGGATTCTTAACTAGTTATTCAAATAGCCGCGGTCCTCTGTGCAAAGATGACATCGCGGGCATGCGCGCGGGCACATTTCACCTGGGCGTGGGCCGGTTCGGGCTGGTTTCAGCCCATCACTGTTCCTCCTTTTTTCCTTTTCTTTTTACTGCCAGACTTGGAAAATTGTAGGAAATTATAGAAAAATGATAAAATCATGGAAACAATTTTACTAGAGTCCTAAATTCCTTTAGTAATTAATAAAAATAGTTCCAAGATTTTTAGTCTCAACTATGAATTGTTTAGTATTTAAAAGGGCCTAAACCTAGACTTTTGGAATTTTAGAAATTACCAAATAACTCCAAAAATCATAAAACTTTTTGGGTAAGCTTAATTTGATAATTAGAGCCCTTGGGTGAAGTTTGACATGTTTTGGACATTGTTTGATCCCCAAACCCAAAACCCTAGTTAATATTTGCCTTATTCTAGTAGAGTACTGACTCAGAAAACCCTAGTTTCCCTGGTGTACCGTGAAGGAAATATGTATTCAAGATACAACTTGATGTATCTCTATTATAATTGCATGTTCATAGCTTCACATGAGCATTCATGTTTATATATGGTTATGTATAGAAAATGAAGAAGTAAGTGTTGAAGAAGAAGAGACTGCACCACCAATTGAGACTCCACCTATCGGGAGTTGTTTTTATTTTGATATCTATGGAACAGATCTAGAATCCCCTACAACACAAGGCAAGCCCTGGTGCATTTATCCTTTCCTTGTGATTTTAAACTATTTATCACTTGAATGATGCATTAGGTGATAGGAGTTGGGTGCTAAACCAATTGCTGCATTTCCTTCCTTGGAACTGTTTATCATTCCTTGATTACCTATTTTATTAAAAGGTTTTTTGATGCTTAGTCTTGCTTTAGAAAACAAAAAGGTTTTGTTTTAAACCAAAGATGATGCTTCTGATGGAATGCGATGTTTTCAAAAATAAAACTTGGTGGTGGATCCATCATGGCCGTGATGGGTTCAACATCGGACAAGATGTACCTCTGTCAGGTACCAAATTTTAGGATTGGAAATGATAAAGACAAGACCGGACGGGTGACTTCCACGAGAAGGAAGTCTCGATGTAGTGTCTCCGTTTGAGTTGATTAAGGACTGTGTCGATGTAGGCTTGCTGATTGAGGACCTTTTAACTGGCCACATGCCTCGTCATGGGTAAGCTTTGCCTCGGGCAGACTAATACCAGAAAGGCCAACATGCAATGGGAGTGGAGAGATGGCGAGAGTAGCATGTACCCTCCGTGGCAAGAGGCTGGACGGTGGTATATCTGTGCTCTCGGTTGGCGTGAACCTGGTCTGGTCTTAAGAAACCCGGTGGCGAGTTGACATATGCAGGGGTTAAGTGCTACATATGTCGTGTGGTTGGAGATCCCCAGGAGGGTATTAATCGATTCAAATCGCCATTACTTCTCGGACATGAAGACTTGGTCACTGCCCTACACGTAGCAATCCAGTAAAGTAAAAGGGTGATAAAAGACGGCTAGTATAGGCCAAGTGCTTGAACTAGGGTAGAAAGAACTCTAGATTTAGGTAATGACTTAACTTGTTAATAAAACTGGATTTTTAAGGATCCACTGTTAGTAAGCCTTTCTGCAATCAGAGTCTTTGATTCTTGAATAGCCTTACCTTGACTCCCTCAAGCCAGCATATCCTTGAGAGTCTTTTTCTTTTGTCAGGTAAGACTTGCGAAAGTACACTCCGTACTCAGGGTTTTCGAGCCTATGTTGTTGTAGGTAAGGAAACAGCAGACTTTTGTTGTTTCTGTTCAAAGGTGATACCCAAGGAAGAGTCTCAGTAGTGAAGATGGTAGCGGGAGGATGTTGGCCTCCCACCTTAAAAACAATAAACTTGTATGCGGGAGGGTGTTTTTCCTCCCTGATCTGTAATAATACTTTATGCACTGATGACCATGGTAATGTAATAAGTACACTCTCTCTATATATTTTGTTAATGTAAATTAAGTTATTGTAAATTGCTTCCGCTTATTTTTTTCTCCGATGTGACGTAATATCTGCGTGACGGGTGAAGCGCTCTTGGGCGAAATGATGAAGGTACAGTTACCAAACTTGTCGAGTGATTATGTGCATCTACAGGGTTGTCCAAGGTCCTTAGGACAAGAACAACTGTAGGTGGGCCTAATACCTTGGGAGGTTTCATCACAATTCGGTCTGACGAATGCGCCAGCTTATTTCATGTACTTGATGAATAGTGTGTTCATGGACTATCTCGACAAGTTCGTAGTGGTGTTCATTGATGATATCCTTATATATTCCCAAAATGAAAAAGAGCATGAGGAGCACTTGAGGAAAGTACTACAGAGGCTACGAGATTGTCAGTTCTATGCCAAGCTGAGCAAGTGAGAGTTCTAGATCAGTGAAGTCTTATTCTTGGGTCATATTATAAACCGAGAGGGATTAGCTGTAGATCCAAAGAAAGTAGCAGCGATTCTGGACTGGAAAGCATCGAAAGGTGTCCGAGGAATCAAGAGTTTCATTGGAATGGGTGGCTACTATCGACGTTTCATTAAAGGTTTCTCCAAGATTGACTTGTTGGCAAAGAAGGTTGATTTCAAGTGGACCCCAGCGTGCCAAGAATCCTTTAAGACATTGAAGAAGAAGTTGACGACAGCACCGGTATTGATTTTGCCAGATGTTCACAAGCCGTTCTCAGTATATTGTGATGCTTCATACACCGGTCTGGGATGTGTGTTGATGCAAGAAGGGTGAGTAGTGGTGTACTCGTCCCGAAAATTGAAGATTCAAGAGAAAAATTACCCCACTCATGATCTAGAGTTAGCAGCAGTGGTTCATGCACTGAAAACCTGAAGTCACTATTTGTATGGGCAGAAGTGTGATATCTACACAGATCACAAAAGTCTCAAATACATATTCACCCAGTCAGAGATGAACATGATGCAGCGAAGATGGCTGGAGCTAATCAAAGACTACGAGCTGGAGATACATTATCACCTAGGCAAAGCAAATGTGGTTACAGATGCGCTGAGCAGAAAGAGTCAAGTCAATATGTTGGCCGCTCACCCGATGTCGTATGAGCTAGTAAAGGAATTTGATAGGCTGAGTCTCGGATTTCTAAATAACACTCAAGGAGTGACAGTCGAGCTGGAACCCACTCTAGAGCAAGATATCGAGAAGGGCCAGAAAGATGATAATAAGATCAACGAGGTACGATAGCTGATCATAGATGGAAAAGGCCTAGATTTCCATGAAGACGCAGAAGGAGTGGTGTGGTTTAAGGATAGGTTGTGCGTTCCCGACATCAAATCAATCCGAGAACTGATTCTCAAGGAAGCTCATGAGACAACATATTCTATACACCCTGGTAGCGAGAAGATGTACCAAGACGTGAACAAAAGATTCTAGTTGTACGGTATGAAAAGGGAGATATCAGAGTATGTTGCCAGATGCGACAGCTGTCAGAGAGTCAAGGCAGAACATCAGAGGCCCGCCGGTTTGTTGCAGTCGTTGCAGATTCCTCAGTGGAAATGGGATGAGATCGAGATGGACTTTATAATCGATCTGCCTTGCACTCGTGCTGGTTATAACTCTATCTGGTTAGTAGTGGATCGTTTAACAAAGGCAGCCCATTTCATACCAGTCAAGACCACCTATAACAGTGAAGTGTTGGCAGAACTGTATATGTCTCGGATTGTATGCTTGCATGGCGTTCCAAAGAAGATAGTATCAGATAGAGGAACCCAATTCACTTCTCATTTTTGGCATCAGTTACATGAAGCTTTGGGCACACACTTGAAGTTCAGTTCAGCTTATCATCCGCAGACAGATGGTCAGACTGAGAGAACCAACCAGATTCTTGAAGATATGTTGAGAGCTTGTGCATTGCAAGACAAGTTGGGTTGGGACAAGAGGCTACCGTATGCAGAATTCTCCTACAACAACAATTATCAGGCCAGCCTGAAGATGTCACCATTCCAAGCACTCTATGGGAGGAATTGTAGAACTCCGTTGCATTTGGACCAACCTGGCGAAAGGCAGGTGTTCGGTCTAGATATTTTGCTTGAGGCAGAAGAGAACATCATAATGGTTCGAGAGAATCTAAAGACAGCACAGTCCAGCCACCGAAGCTATGCTGACACCTGAAGAAGAGAACTGAGTTTTGAAGTGGGAGATTATGTCTACTTGAAAGTGTCACCCATCAGAGGAATCAAAAGGTTCAGAGTCAAGGGCAAGCTAGCACCTCGATACATCGAACCGTACCAGATTCAAGCAAGACGTGGACAAGTGGCATATCAACTTAGCCTACCAGAAAGCCTGTCAGCAGTGCATGACGTGTTCCATGTGTCTCAGCTGATGAAATGCTTGCGAGTACCAGAAGAGCAGTTGTCGATAGAGGACCTTGAAGCTCAAGAAGATCTAACATATATTGAGAAGCCAACTCAGATTCTAGAAATAATAGATCCGGTCACTCAAAGGAGCACCATCAGGATGTGCAAAGTCAAATGGGGTCATTGCCTAGAAGAAGAAGCAACCTAGAAAAGAGAAGATGATTTGAAAGCCAAGTACCCAACTCTTTGCTAGCCAACCCTGAATCTCGAGGGCGAGATTCTTTTTAAGGGGGGTAGGTTTGTAACACCCTGAATTTGGGGGTATAAAATTTCTTTCTAAATATCTACCAAATTCAGGTGTTACCTCTTGTCTCTCTCTCTTTAGTCTCTCTCTCTTTCTTTAGATTTAGAATTAAGTTAATTAGTAGAGGGATTATTTATTTATTTTGTCAAAACAATGTGGGTCATGAAATGTTGCATCATGCTGAGCCTAAAATGTTCTTTTGTTTGATGCACATATTTGAAATGGTTTGAATTTACATTTGATTTGAATTTGAACCCTAGAGTAAATAAAATAGAAAAGCAATTAGAAATTCTAGGAAAAATAGAAAACCCCAAATCAACCTAGCAGGCCCATCTCAGCCCAGCCTTGCACGCGCCCACGCCCGTGCGCTAGCCCTCCCCCGCCTGTCAGCGCCTTCTCGCGCCCGCTCTCTCTCCCTCTCTCCCTCTTGTTGTCCGGTGGGACCGATCTGTCGCCGCCAACTCCCCTCGTGCACGTGTTCCCCCTCTCTCTCTATCTCGCAGGCCTCGCTCGTCAGCTCGGTCGTTCGTTTGCTCTGTCGCTCTCACTGACCCGTGGGTCCCGTCTGTCAGACCCTTCTCCTCTGAACCGCCCGCGTAAGACCCGCGCGTCACCGTGGACTCCACGCCCGTCCCCACCCTAGCCTTTTTCTAGCTGCCCAGTACCCGCTCGCTCTCCTCTTCCCTCACTCGCGCACTTGCAGCCCTCAGCACTTGCCTCACACCGCGCAAGCACTCGCAGGGAGCTTCGCTGCCGCTCGCCGTGGTTTCGCGCCCGTTCTGCAGTCGCCGTCGCATACTTGCCATGTTCATTGCCTCGGTAAGCTCCGCCTTATCACCCACAGTCCAGGACACCCCTTGGTTCGCCCCCTCCCCATCTAGTTCGCCTGGTCCACGCTCACCGGTTCACTACCGCAGTTCTGCTGCTGTCGACCTATGTCCTCACCGTGCCCTAGACACAGTTCGTGAGCCCCTGAGTCTTCCCTCAAGGTAACCGTCCTAACCCCACCCCTATTTCCCCTGCCTTGCACTTAGTCGCTAGTGATTGCTCGCCAGAGTGTTCCCCAATCCGCCGAGGACTCCCCCTCCATCGACAAGTCACCTCACCCCCTTTCTAGCTACCTCGATCCCGCCATAGTGCTCGTCGAGTCCTCCCCAACTACCCTGGTTACCCAGACCCCCTAGCGCCCCTAGAAACCCTGGCCTGCCTCGTCTCTGGCAGCTACGCTGCCGTGACCGTGAACAGTGCTGCCCCTGGCCGGCCGAAGAAGACAAAGCCCCTAGCACCTGATCCAACCGTCCAGTCTTGAACAGATGATCCGGATGTGCGGATAACGATTCGCGTGGTCCATATAACCAGAACCTTTGATCTGAGATCTAGCGGCCAGCGTGCCCCGCGCCTTCAGCACACCGCTGACGCGTGGGCCTCGCACGTCAGTGCCACAACCCACCCCGAGCCCACCTGTCAAGCGCTTGCAGCCTGTGCGCCACACTCCCTCGCTCGCTGTTCTAATCCGAACCGTTGATCAGAGATGGGACGGCTAGCGCAACCCCGTATCCCTTCGTGTGTAAATTTGCTAAAGAGGCCCTTAGGTTTCCGAGAATCAACCCGTCGTCCTGTAGTTTAGCGTGCAGGTGTTACACCCGGTTTTAAGGGCAAAACCGAATGCATAGCATGTGTGCCAGGATCTATTTTTACACATATCTTGATGTCACAAGTGTAATATATCAAAAGAACAATGCATAAAAACGTAAATAAAGATTATATTAACATATTACACTTCGAACAGACATATTGTCTTAATCTTTATTCATCAAAGTACAACGAAACATGGACATCCTTCCACAGGAAGATGACCGGGGGAATCACTAGACTAGCATCCATCAAGTTCACCATCATATCTTCATCTGCAAACTTCTAATCAAAATTAAGCAAGGGTGAGCTCACTTATGGTCGGGGCTCAGCAAGTGGGGTGAAAATGCAAGGTAACAAGGTAAGGCTAAAGTTTAATGCGGTTAGCATTTTAGTTGGTCAACATTTTATTATCAACTCCTGATTACTAGGTATAAGTATATACCAAACCCATATTAAGCATAAACGATATTCATCAGCATAAATAATCACCAGCATAAGGTCAGAACCACTTGAACCAAAAAGGACCACGATTTATTTTCATCTTCAAGTTCAATTATCATGCGAGGGTCCAGGCTGCTCTTAACCGTGAGCACGACTGATATATCATTTTTACACTCTGCAGAGGTAGCACATCTTTACCCATGAGTCGCGATTCCCTTCTAGCCCGGGTTTGCAAGTCCCGTATTCACTTCCGAGGTGACTGGCTAGGGTCTCACTACGAGGCTTTTCCCTAGAGTCCTCACTATGTAGATGTTGAAAATGGTCAAACTGCATAGAGTACATTTGATGTAGCCCAACCTATAGTCCAGTCTGCAGGGTAAAGCCCATATCCAATCTGCCTGAGCCGGAAATATACGTGCTTGACAGATGCCCCCCATTCCGGTCGACCAAGACCAGCACCCAACATAAGACTTCCCTAGTTATTTAGCCAAGGGTGTCCCATATCACCCTCATGGTAGCACTGTTTTCCTGGGTGGTCACTCCATGTTCCAATTAAATCATATGATCTAGTTTAATCATCGGATTAACAACAATAATATAAACTTACCATTTGGAACATTAATATCATAAACAGGAGTGACTACATAAAGTTAAAGTTGTAGCAATAGCATAACTACTAAAGTAAAGTACAATACCCAGGTTTGATCAAGGAATAAGGTTGGATTTGAAAAGATAACCCATCAAATTATACACATACAAAAAGTAAACTTTATTATATGTATTGTTTGGGATCAAACAGAGTATACAGAGGGAGAAGTCCACTTGCCTTGCTTATAGAATACTTGAGATTCGTCCATGGAACAGATCTTGATTCTCAACTACTAGATCAATCTCTAAACATCACATAACAAATAAGAAACATACAAACTCCACTCAATAAAATACAACATTCACCATAGACAAGAAAGCTTAATGAAAAGAGTATTCGCTTTTCAAAAACATCACAAGAAATTTATAACAAGAAGGCGCTCTTTTGAAAAAGGTTCGATTCATATTTCATAAAACAAGATCTACTCCAAAAAATATTCTAATTATAAATATACAAATACTAGATCTACTATTTTAATCTTTTGTAAAAGCCACATGTGGTATGTCTAATATTAAGGGTTCATAAAAACACATTATAATATTATTTAACATTTTTAACCTTTTAGAAAAGATATATGCGATAAATAATGAGTTATGAAACACATTGTTAAACACTTATTTATGAAGCATTATAAAACAATTAATTATATTCACTTTTGTTTAAAAAAACACTTAGCCTATATTTTTATTAAGAAAGATATATACAAAACTATATGTAAACTAACACTTTAATTATAAAAAGAACATGAACACTAATTTCATTATTTTATTCCTTACGAAAAACTATGTGATATACATAAATAATATGGACTCAATTGCGATAATTAATCAAACCTATATAACTAGTTATGAACAAATTGAGATATAAGATTAATCAATAAATTATGAGAAAGGCTAATTAATTAATTATCTTTTAGCTTCAAATTAGGAACAAATGATCTAGTTCATTACTAAATAAATTATGTTTCAACAATATATAAACTATCCTTTTCTTTATCCTTATGAAAATATGAGCACTCAATTAAGTCATTTAACATTTTTTTAGAAAGATTGTATGGCAAGTTAATATTGTAAGGCACATTAGTATAATTATGAGAACTCGAATATAAAACTACTTCAAGTGAAAAGGTAATTATATTTTATTTTGATTGAGAAACATATGGTCTACTTTTCTTTTAAATTTCTATTTAAGAAAGCTATACTTAAACATCTATAATGAACATTATTAAATTATGAAAACATGATATCTATAGAAAAAGTTACTTTAATATTTTTTGTATAACAACCGTAATTCAAATGTGACTACGGAAATAAGTGAACTATTAGAAACACTGATTAAAATACTTATCACATAATTAATGAAACTAACAAAATCATTTCTTTTTTATTTAGGTTCCAAATATACATGTTATTAACAAAAACTGTAACAAGGATCAAAACATAATTAAAGGTAGACTAGGAGAGGTAGCTAATACATTTACATTTTTGTATACATGTCTTTATAAGTAATTATCTCTTGTTTTATTTATTACAAAACATAAGGATATAAATATTTTTTAGTTTCTTAATTTCAAAACTATACATTATAACAAACACAATACAAATTAATTTACAAAAATATATAAATCATTGCAACTATCAATTCAAACTGATCAACGCACTAGTACATAGCTATGTAAATACTATTTAATTTATTTGGATATTGAATACTATTTTATAAATAAATCAATGTTATAAGAATTAATACATTATTAATCATAACTTCTAGAAGGTAGATTAGAAATATGATATTTTTCTACCTTGCTGTCGTGCGTAGAGAAGAGCAGGAGCAGGGGCAGAATCCTCGTCGCTAGGGAGCTGGATTACACGGCTTCGGGAAATCAATATGGACGCCGGGAACTAGACAGCTTCGCGGTGACAATTGACGACACGAGCAGAGGGCGACTGAGGGCATAGAGTCTTGGTGAGATGCTCAGCACAGTCGTCGGCGAGGCTCGACAGTGTAGTGGGCAGCATAACCACACAGGCGAGCAAGGCAGCAGGCGCCCATGAGCAGGAAGTACGCGGACACAGGAAGCTCGGTGTCATGGAGTCAACAACACGGGCACGGCTTCAGGGGCGTCACGTGCAACAGTAGGACGTAGGGAGCTCGACAACGACGATGTAGCACATCGGCGAGGGTCGACGAGGCTGTGCGTGTCTGCGACGGCGGAGGTAGTCGATGGTGAGCAACAGCAGAGGCGGATAGAGGCTGTCATCTAGGTGAAGAAGACAGGGAGCTCGTCTGGGCTATGGGAGAGAAGGGAGGCCGGGAAGGAGCAGCAGGGGGTCTCGTCGATGCTCCGTGCAGACTCGGCCACTCTGGTCACCGACGGAGCTCCGACGAGGATGACGATTGGCAGGCGGCACATGACGACGGCAGAGCTGTAGCAGGGACGCGCATGAACGAAAGCGAGAGAGCGGCACAGGGAGAGGAAAACAACACACGGAGGATTAAGCAAGGGGCGCGACCTCGGATTATAAGCCGAGCAGGGGGAATGGGGAGAGGAGAAGGCGTTGACACCATTAATGGAGAGAAGTTTGGGAGGAAGAAACGGTCGTGGCAATTCGTGCTGTGGAGATGAGGCGTGAGCGCGTGGGGAATTGGCGAGCAGGGAAAAAGAGAGAGGCTCGTGGGTGCGACGTGGCTTTTATAAGCTAGGTGGGGAACTGTCAGGGATCACAAGAGATAATGGAGTCAGTCAGCGGCATGCAGTGTCAGAGGGACGAAGATGTCGTGCCCAGGCTTCAGCGGCAAGCCGGCAACGACGTAAGAATGTGCTAAATGGGCTTAGATGGGCTATGTAATACATTAGCTGGGTTCAGACTGTATGGAACGATATATGTGTGTCTCTGTAAACTGAGGAGGACATGGTAAAACACATAACAGAAACGCTACTTCTCTGCCTCGTCTCCTTCCTCGCTGCCTTCCTTATCTCTTCTCCACGAAATATGCCATTTCTACTCGTTTCTCTTCTGCAGCCTCGCTAGGCATCTGCAGCCTCGCTAGGCATCGCTAGCGAGGCTGCAGAAGAGAAACGAGCAGCAATGGCAGATTTCGTGGAGAAGAGGTAAGGAAGGCAGCGAGGAAGGAGACGAGGCAGAGAAGTAGCGTTTCTGTTATGTGCTTTACCATGTCCTCCTCAGTTTACAGAGACACACATATATCGTTCCATACAGGCCGAACCCAGCTAATGTATTACATAGCCCATCTAAGCCCATTTAGCACATTCTTACGTCATTGTCGGCTTGCCGCTGAAGCCTGGGCACGACATCTTCGTCCCTCTGACACTGCATGCCGCTGACTGACTCCATTATCTCTTATGATCCCTGACAGGAACACTAAGGGATGCCCGAGGTGGAGGAGAGGGAAGGGTCGCTGGCCATTAATGGAGAGCAGCGCACGACTCAATGGAGAAGTAACGGATGGACTGGCTCGGTGGTCCTCAACGCGGGGGAGGCGAGAGGGCGCGCGTCGTTCGGACGGGGAGGAGCAGAGGCGCGGTCGGCTCTCCACTGACCCGGATTCCTGGTAGAAGGCGGCAGTTTCCATAATCAGGGAATCGTAGCTGCGATTGATGCTAGGGAGAAGAAAAGGTATGGCAGTGGGAACCATGCACAAGAGAGAGTGGGAGCGGGGCCACAAGGAAGGGAGAGGTGAGAGATTTTGGTTGGCCTCTTGGGCTAAAAGGTTGAGCATTGTTGAGCTTAATTTTTTTGTTTTTCTTTTCTTAATTTAGATGTGTGCGTGCGTGTGTTTGTGTTGTGTTTTTTAATAGAATAGATGTATATGAATTTACATAATCTATACTAATGTAGACCAGATTCGTGCCCCCGTCCTTTGCCTACATGCAAGCCTCTCCATACATCCAAGCCCTGCCAGCCGCACATGCAACGAATGCAACTAAAGTTGCCCATCCAATCGTGCATGCAAATGCCACCACTACATGTAAAGCCTGCATGTGCACAAGCGTGAATGCAAAGGCTGTTGCGCATGCGAGTGACAGAGCATGTATTTGATACCTGGTAGGAATTATATGATAAAAATAAATGCGCTAATCAACACATGTGTTTGGACAGTTTCAAGGAACTAAACGGTAAAAATAAGATAAAGTATATGTAAATAGGATTTGAACCATGGTTATTTGCTTTAAACTCACGTTCACATCCACCTAGCTACAAGAACACACACATTTTTTTTATTTTAAACTCTATACTCAAATATAATGTCAGTACCCTCAATCAGGGTGTCGGAGAGGAAATCCCTCCGGCCGGGTGGCGGATTGCACCCGCCCTAAATCCTAAGAAGAGGAGGGTCCTAAGCATTTCGCTTGTTACGAGACTGGTGGATGAACATACGAGAGCACGCGAGGGTTTAGAGTGGTTCGGGCCGCCAGAGCGTAATACCCTACTCCACTGTGTGATGTATTGCTTGAGAGCTTGTATGATCTTGTGAGTGTCTGAGTGAGCCTAGGATTGGATCTGTGTTGTAACACCGCATGCCTCCCCTTTTATAGCTGAAGGGGGGCATGCACAAAGGAACTGAGGCCCGACATGCAGGCCCAGGGACATAGCGAATACATCACTTGGAGCCACAAATGTTTACTGCTGGGGCGATCTTCTAGTGTCCTGACACCCGAGATCTGCGTATCCTCGGCGTGCAGGGGAGGCTTCTTGTAGAAGGGATGATGAGTACAGTGCGCCGCTCGGCACAAGCGCACTGTTTGCCAACAGACCGGTTAGGCGCGCCGCCTGCTGGATGACCCTGACGCCGTCTGCCATCGGATTGGACAGGACGCATTAAATGCTAGGAGGGCACGTCGCCCGTTAGCATGGTGGCAGGCGGCGCGTCCTCTCCGCAATAAATGCAGAGGCTGCACGGCTTTGTGGGCTTTACGTCAGGCTCGGCCGGTTGGCTTATGTCATGGGCCACAAGCCACGCGGCAGCAGCGGGGAGCGCAGGGTAAGGCCTAGACACGTGCCAGCACCGGACCCCTACTTTTGCCAGGGTCCTTCTCGTCCCGGGACCTTGCTAATGCTCGGACCTTACTCGGACGGGGACTGGGGCCCTCCCAAGGGACCTGGCGTGCCTTCTTGGGAGCCCTGGACTTGTATGTATAGGGGTCCGGTGTCCTTCTATGGAGGTCTGGACCCAACGATGAATACTGGGATGTACTACCTTTCCTTGCCACGTGGCGCCCTTGGACCTGCCCATGTGGTGGGTTTGGGCGCCATTCTCCACGTGGCCTTGAGGTGTTGCACGGGTGCGGCGTCTTCATGCTGTAGAAGAGGGTACCCCTGATTGAGGGTACTGACACAGGAGAGAGGTCCGGACACACAACTTGGCTTCCCAGACCAAAATTAGGGGTACCCTCTTCTACAGCATGAAGACGCCGCACCCGTGCAACACCTCAAGGCCACGTGGAGAATGGTGCCCAACCCCACCATATGGGCAGGTCCAAGGGCGCCACATGGCAAGGAAAGGTAGTACATCCCAGTATTCATCGTTGGGTCTGGACCTCCACAGAAGGACACCGGACCCCTATACGTACAAGTCCTGAGCTCCCAAGAAGGCAAGCCGGGTCCCTTGGGAGGGCCCCAGTCCCCCTCCAAGTAAGGTCCGAGCATTAGCAAGGTCTCGGGACGAGAAGGACCCTGGCATAAGTAGGGGTCCGGTGCTGGCACGTGTCCAGGCCTTGCCCTGCGCTCCCCACTGCTGCCGCGTGGCTTGTGGCCCGTGACATAAGCCAACCGGCCGAGCCTGACATAAAGCCCACAAAGCCGTGCAGCCTCTGCATTTATTGCGGAGAGGACACGCCGCCTGCCACCACGCTAACGGGCGACGTGCCCTCCCAGCATTTAATGCGTCCTGTCCAATCTGATGGTAGACGGCGTCAGGGTCATCCAGCAGGCGGCGCGCCTGACCGGTCTGTTGGCAAACAGTGCGCCCGTGCCGAGCGGCGCACTGTACTCATCATCCCATCTACAAGAAGCCTCCCCAGCACGCCGAGGATACGCAGATCTTGGGTGTCAGGACACTAGAAGATCGCCCCAGTAGCAAACATTTGTGGCTCCAAGTGTTGTATTCGCTATGTCCCAGGGCCAGCATGTCGGGGCTCAGTTCCTTTGTGCGTGCCCCCCTTCAGCTATAAAAGGGGAGGCATGTGGCGTTACAACACAGATCCAATCCTAGGCTCACTCAGACACTCACAAGTTCATACAAGCTCTCAAATAATACATCACACAGTGGAGTAGGGTATTACGCTCCGGCGGGCCGAACCACTCTAAACCCTCGCGTGCTCTCGTATGTTCATCCACCAGTCTCGTAACAAGAAAAACACTTAGGCCCCTCCTCTTCTTAGGATTTAGGGCGGGTGCAATCCGCCACCCGGCCGGAGGGATTTCCTCTCCGACATATAATAAAGAGACTTTTATGAAAAATAGGGGAAAAATAAAACCGGATCATGCTCAGACCAACCATGATACTTTTTATGTGAATTTGCTACCTCGATTATCTGTATAATTTTCTTTGCATTTAATATCAGATATAACTATGACAACTAATTTTTAGTCATTTTGGACCGAAAAATATAGATTGGTCAAGCCGTTTAGTAAAGCAACATATCACACATACTTGCAAATTGTTTTCACATCTTAATGAAATATATATCCGTATGCAAATTAGCAAGTCAATTTTTAGAATAGTTCATAGCCATTGGTTCAGAACTTTATGCGAAAGAATGTTGGCTCTACGTCTGCTTATGCGAAAAAATGTTGTCTCTTCCCTTTCCTATAGGAGGGTGAAATAAGTTTTACCAGCAACGTCGTACCGGAGGTGCTAGTAGCCTTAGTGTACCAGTCGCTCCTCAAAATGGACTCACTGGCAGCAAAATGTTCTCTAATGAGTTGACTCGCGTGCTCGACTGGGATTGTACTTTGTCTCTTCTATCAACTGAGCTATGGTGAATTCTTTCGACATGAACGTTAGCACGATGGTTCACCCAACTGAGCATGTCCCCGATCCACAAAACTATGTAGTTGAGAACCTCACATGTAGATTCATATTAGTTAACAGTTTGCTTGAACAAACTAACACAGTTGTTTGATCTATGCAAAAGATGGCACTGATTGTTTGATCTAAATGTTGCGAGATGCTCTCCAATAAAAATTACATGGTTGCCTCATGGTCTATGTAAGGAAACCTTGAATTTGAATGCGTACAGCTTCAGTTGCTCTGACTCCTTTTAGAGAATTCGTCTTTAGATGGGTTGAATATTGTTGTATTACTTGTCTTTATGTAGTAATGTAGAAATCATGCCACAACACATTTTTCCCACAACATAAAAGATAAGAGGTCCATATTTGTGTGCTAAAATAATTTTGATAATCACAACTCACCATCCTCTTTCAATGGGCTTAGGATCTCCTTTTTATATTTTTCACCCTACAATGCAAAATTGTTATATGGAGGCCATGGTATATCATCATATCATGTATTATCAACTTAGGATTTGCCTATTTCAATTAATAGTGGCATTGAGCCAATTTTGGTTGTTCGAAATGGGAAATTTTGATGTTTGTTATGATTGCTGAGTTGATTATTGATAGCATCACTAAATAGTGACCTATGCATGCACAAGTGTCCCCGTTGCAACGCACGAGTATATACCTATTATATATTTAAATATTTCAAAAATTATAATAAATTTAATAATAATGTTTTAATAATTAAAATACACAATAAGTAATATTTAGGGAAATTCTATGTATTTAAATAAATTAGGCTTTAAAATCTTTGCAGTGCATTAACAGACAAAAATCATGCTCCAAAAATGAATGCATCAATCCCTTGGTGAAATTTTACCTATTCAAGAAATTGTTCGCTTTAATTATGTCACTATTTCATTATTTGAAAAACTTAAATTTTCCTTTCTACTAGAAATTGATAATATAAACTAAGTTACCATTAATTGATAGATTTAGGGTGTTACAGCAGGCCCCGGTATTCTTATAAACAGACCCCTGACCTTTTTAGTAATCACAGAATTGTACCTAATTTTGTATTTTAAACTTCAAAACTTGTTTATTTCATATCTTTTTCACATGAACTCCAAATTGAGTGATTCAAATTGCAAAATGTTCATAGTATTATTCTCTGTCCAAATAAATTATGATCATTCACTGTCTGTGCACTTTAATTTCATGCCTAAGCTATAGGTTAGTGTATGTGACAATTTGTTTATGAAATAGGAAAATAAAAAAGGAAACCCTAATGATACTTAGGTATTTAACTTTGTGAGATTAATAATATGTCATGTATGAATTTATCCCTGTATAATTCTATGTCTCACTAAAATTAGTGGAACTAAATTATGTAATCCATAATATTTAGGGAATCACTAATCTCTAAGTGTACTAATCCACCCTAGCACTTAGGTTTATCTTTTGTGTATATAATGTCCTGTCAAACTTGTGTTTACTTAAGTGCATTTGTTTGGTGTATTGTTCTTTTGTCTTTATCCAAATGTATTGAATGCATGATCGCTTTGTTTATCTAACGAGCAGCCCGTGGTTCCTGAGTGTGTTGCCGAAGATCTTCCTGAGTAACAACCTGGTGAAGGCAAGTGTCCTCTGACCCATTATGTCCCATTCACTTATAATTCACTTCCCACATTAGTTAATTGAAACCTAAGGATTGACTAGCTTTGTATTTATCTTGTCCTTGATTACCTTTTGGGTTACTATGGTTAGCTTCATGCTATTGCTTTCCTTTAATCAATGAACATGATGTGAATATTTATGATATGATGATGTTATCCCGATGATGATCTTGTGATACTTTAGGGGACTTAGGTTGTTTCCTGAGTATCTCTCCGTAAGGACCTGTTCATTGAGTGACCACCCGGCATAACAGTACAACCATGAGGGTGGAATGGGACACCCTTAGCTGATTAATTAGAGGAACTTGAGGTGTAGTTGGTTTCACCATAGGGCCGTCAATGGTTTCTGGGCACAGTACTTGCTCTGCCGAGGCTGGTTGTAGAGGTTCTTTGATTTGGTTTTGTTAGTCACCCTTCCTGTGGGGAGAAGTACTGTGTTTATCGAACTGGAGAAATCTAACGAGCGGCTATGACCTCTGGGGAATCTTTGTAAAGGCTACGTAGTGAGACCCTGCTAGGTCACCTTGGTAGTGATTAATGTAGAGTCATGATCTCCGGGCATAATGGGAATCACGACTTGTGGGTAAGTGTGCAACCTCTGCAGAGTGTTAGAAACTGGTATATCAGCCTGCTCACGGTTAAGAGCGGCCTTGGGATCCTCTTTGATTAGAAGAACTTTCATGTTGATGTTTAATGATGATTGTTATAATTGTGATCTCTAGTATTTCCTCTTGGAGGGAGTACATTTGGGTAATAACTGGGTTTATTACTAAAATTTGGCTTTACTATTAGTAATAAATACTTGACCAACTAAAAGCAACTGCTTAACCTCAACTCCACATACAGCTAGTCCACTTTAGCTAAACGAGACATTTGCTGAGTACGTTGATGTGTACTCACCCTTGCTTTAAAAACCACCCCCACCCTAGGTTGTCCCCACTGTATTTAGTGCTCAGGAGGAGATGCTGGCAACATGGAGGACTTTGAGGAGTTCCAGGACTACGACGAGTTTTAGTTATGTTCGTGGCAAACCCTCAGTCAACTGTCTATGAAGGCCTTATCTACTATGTTTCGTATTCTGCACTTTGATAATGTCAATGACTTTGTTATAGACTCTGTGGATGTCTTGGACATCTTGATGTAATAAAGTACCTTTCCGCTATTTACTTTGAGCAATGTGTGATGATGTCCAATTATGTAATCACCGTGTACGTGAGTTTCTGATCCTGGCACGTACATGGTTCGCATTCGGTTTGCCTTCCAAAACTGGGTGTGACATCAACCGTTGGATCCAACCGCTACCCAGACTGTCCGGTGCGCATAGGATAGTCCAGTGCCATGGGCACATCAATCGACCGTTGGGGTCTGCGACAGTCGACCGTTGGATCCAACCATTGCCAGACTATCCGGTACACACCAAACAGTCCGGTGCCACATCCCGAGAGTGCCTATTGTGGGCCTCTCTGCGCAGACTGTCTGGTTGTCCTACCAGAGAGTCCGGTGCACACCAAACAGCTACTATTCAATGTCCGGTGCGCCACCCGGTGCTGGCTGACTGCCCTTTTCTTGGATTCCTTCGCTGATTCTTTTGGGCTTCTTTTGTTCTTGAGTCTTGGACTTCTCTGTTTCTTTTTATGTCTTCTTTGAGGTGTTGTTTCCTCATTACCTTAGTCCAATCCTTTTTGCATTTTGATTCTTTCACTCATATATCTTCTTTTGCCCAATACTAGCTCTAAAATAGTGATATGTTGATTTTGAGCTTTCCAACCTTTCTAGAAGTGTTGAATAGGTTCCTTGGGGTATTTAGAACTTATCCAAAGAGTAGAACTATTGTTAGTTAAACTATTCCATGTTTTACCCCTATTTGGTTGGTATTGAGCTGATTGAGACTTAGAAACTAAATTGTTGATCTTATGAACCTATGAATCAGAGACTAGGCAAACTAGTTAGTCCAAATGGTTGTGAAGGTCATCAAGCACCAAAATATAAGAAATGGTTTAAGGCCATTTTCTTGTCACAAATTTCCTATACCGGTGTTTGATCAACAGATGGATGAGTTAGCCGATGCCAGTTAGTTTTCAACCTTGGACTTGATATCAGGTTACCATCATGTTAGATTAAGACAAGGTGAAGAATTTAAGATGACATTTCAGATGCACAATGGGCACTTTGAATTTGTGGTGATGCCTTTTGGGCTTTCTAGAGCTCCAAGTACCTTCCAAGGGGCTATGAATGTCACTCTGTCATCCCTTCTAAGGAAATGTGTTTTAGTTTTTTTGACGACATCTTGATATATAGTCGTACGCTTCACGAACACATTTCTATTTTGGAAGTTGTTTTCGTGTTACTTCAAAAGGATCAGTGGCATGTTAAATTGTCCAAGTGCCATTTTGCCCAGAGAT
This sequence comes from Zea luxurians, assembly GCA_029449295.1. Taxonomy (NCBI): domain Eukaryota; kingdom Viridiplantae; phylum Streptophyta; class Magnoliopsida; order Poales; family Poaceae; genus Zea; species Zea luxurians. Next base: position 52,882,303 of record JAOPSE010000004.1, on the reverse strand, counting down.
CCATTTCTTATTTAGGCCATATTATTAGTGAGGAAGGAGTGGGTATTGATAGTGTAAAAGTGGAATATATTCGGTCTTCGCCTAGTCCTGTTATAAGAGCTGAGAAGCTTTTTGGGGCTTGTTGGCTACTACATGAAGTTTGTGAGACATTTTGCTGCATTTTGCTGTGATTACTCAACCCCTTACTGCTTTATTGAAGAAAGGGAGTCTATTTGTTTGGTCCCAACAACAGGAAACTTCTTTTCTGGCAGTAAAGACAACTTTGTATTTAAACATATGCTTGTAGAAATGGTGTGGGAGCTGTGCTATTACAGCATGGTCACCCTTTGGCCTTCATTAGCGAAGCCTTAGGACCTAAAACTAAAGGCCTATCAACTTATGCAACGGAGTATTTGGCCATCCTTATTGTCGTGGATCACTAGAGACCGTATCTGCTCCATGATGAGTTTGTTATTTTACTGACTGACACACCTGAATGATCAAAGGCTACACACACCTAGGCAACAGAAAGTCTTTACCAAACTATTTGGATTGCAATACAAAGTGGTATACAAACCGGGGACTCAAAACCAAGTGGCTGATGATCTTTCTAGGCGACCCCAAGAAGAAGTGTTGTGTCACGGCCGCCACCGTTTAGCTGAGGGAACGAGGCCCACAGGGTTTCGGTCGGAAGCTCGATAGTGGAGACGGTGGGGAGCATCCTAGAGGAGCCAGAAGCGGAGCACCACTTGCACGTGGAGAAGGCCCACGGCTCTCTACGGAGTTACTTGACCGAGGTGCTTAGCCCTCGCGTGGGCTTACCTTTGCGTAGGGGCACAAAAGAGGATTAGTCAGGACCTTAGGTGGTTCCGGATACCTCGGTAAAAATACTGGTGTCATCCACGAGAGTTTGCATCTCTACCTTGCTCTTTACCTTGCGCATTTACATTAAGTATTTAAGTTTCAATCTTGTCTTTTGTTTAGATTATTTAGATTGAAACTTAGCCTTTGCAGTAGAGATAGCAACACTTAGACAAAACCTAATTTGCATATTCTAGATTATTTATTTGCATAGGTTTTGCTCTAGGGATTTATTTGTGGCCTAGTTTAGAGAAAGTTTTAGGAGTCCTAATTCACCTCCTCTTAGGCTCACCATTTCCTTCAATTGGTATCAGAGCTTGGTTTGGCTCATTTGAAATGTTTTAGCTTCACCGCTAATCGAGCCGACACTTTTTAGAGTAAGGGGATTGTTGGTCACTTGTTCTCAAATGTTGTGAATCAAGAACAAGGCAACACAATTGTTAGGTACTAAGGACCTTCGTCCTCTGAAGCATTACCTCCTTTTGGATATAATGATCATCAGACAAAGGTTATGAAGGGCATGCCTTCCTTATTTCATGGATAAATGAGAATATACGAGAATAAAAAATATAGTTCCTTGGCTCATTGACATTTATATTCCATAATATACACATGAACATTAACAAAGTTCATATTACATTGATACCTTCGGCTTGTTAGAAGGTGCTGACGCGAGAGTGATTACAATCCAGCGTGAATAGTACGGTGCTACTGTTCATCTATTTATAGGCACGGGATGCAGCCCGGGTAAAATTACATTTATGACCTTCAACATTTACTCATAATTGTGACATAAATCAGTAAGGACTAGCTAATCTTTTCATCCTCTGTTTGGTGGCAGCTTCGGCGCTCGTCGTCGCTGCTTCCAGACGAGATCTTCGCCTTGAGGAGCTTTGGCATAAACAGAAGGAAATCCTCAGTATCGCTTTGCCAATGGTCTATGTCTTGAGGACCTTTGGCAGAGAAGAAGACCCCCAATAGGGATGGATACCCATAGGCCACCACACTTCGACGACACTAACTTCTCATATTATAGTGCTAGAATGGCTTGTTACCTAGAGGTTGTGATCTAGGTGTTTGGAGAGTCACTCGTGATATGATGAAACCACCTAAAAATCCCGAGAAGCTCACCAAGAGTGAAGAAAAGGAAGTTCAATTGAATGCCAAAGCCAAAAATTGCTTGTATGAATCTCTTAGCATGGAAATTTTTAATCAAGTCTTTACATTCAAAACTGCTAATGAGATTTGGTTAAAATTGCATGAGCCCCATGATGGCACATCAAATGTCCGTGAGCACAAACATTTCCTAGTTTTAAATGAATACAATTCTTTTGTCATGAAAGAAAATGAACTCGTTAGAGACATGTATTCTCGTTTGAATCTAATCATCAATTAGCTCAATTCTATTGGCATTAATAAGCTAGGTGATGTGAACATTGTGAGAAAGATTATCTCTCTGCTACCATAACAAAGATATGGGAGCATCATCACCATTCTTCATAACATGGAGGACTTGAGTCAAACAACAGCGACCATTGTGATTGGGAAAATTGTGGCATTTGAGATGTCGTGAAAAATGGGCTGACAAGAGGAGCCAACTTCTTCAAGATCATATGCTTTTGCATGGGATGAAAGGAAAGGCAAAATGAAGGCTCCCACTCCAAGTTCCTCAAGAATGACCGACCAACTCGGCCTCATGCAACTACCTTAACCATTTGATGGTCGCATAACCTCTCTATTTTAACCTGACAGAGATACTGACCTACCTCCACCATATAATTCATCCTATCTCAAAAGATTATAACATACCCTAATAATATTTATTCTACCCTAGTAGACCTATCTAACCTAAACTAGTCTATTCTAGTCATACCCAATCCTATCTAATCTATCATGATCAAACCTAATGTGAGTCATTCCAACATGATTAGCTAATGCTAAGGAAATACATTAGACCCTGCTCCTATAAACGAGTTTGAGATCTTAGATCAACCTGACCCTACCCAATAACTTGACCTACAAAAGCAGGTTACCTAATAACTAATGCCATCTAGCATATAGCTACCTACTAAACCCTCTACCCATCTGTTACCTATAGATCTATCTTGACCTCTTGTCCCAAACCCGAAGGGTGACACTCAAGCTCAAGAAGGAAGAGATCAATCTCATTAAAGAAGAGTAAGAATCAAGCTAGACCCTAAAGGAAGCTCGATTATGCCACAGTACACTCATTCTATGTCAACACTCACCTAATAGCTAAAACCTGATGTACCCTTGTTTTCTATGCCACACCTGCTAATGGCATGAAAAAATTAGGTGTGTAAACAAATAATAATTGGAAATTCCACTTAAAAAAAGATACTAGAATTTCATAAAGATAAAGTCGGCTTGATATGCTTAACTAAATGATATTCTTAAATAGGATTATAGAATCTAATGTGATCTAATCTAATGTGGTCTACTTAAACAGATTAGTGATATTGGTAGAAGAGATTAGACCCTAATAGTCAGGTGTTAACTTAGCACATTAGACCAACTCAACCATGAGCATAAGAGTTAACCCAACCAATAGAGTCATGATGGATTGCATGATCTGTCTCAAACAAACTTTTGACCTACATCATGTAGTCCATCTCATCCATAACTATATTAACCATATTCCCCCAACCAATAGAGTCATGATGGATTGCATGATTTGTCTCAAACAAACTTTTGACCTACATCATGTAGTCTATCTCATCCATAACTATCTTAACCATATTCCCCCAACTCTGATGATATACACTGACCTCAAATCAGTGAGACCAAGACCGGAGAAGAAAAGATCAACATCGACAAGGAAGGATATAACAATCAAAGTGAATCTCGAGATGAATTAGGACTTAAACATTTTGGATAAAGTCTTTTTTCTTGCCATGATCTTTCTTACCTCAACCTATCCAGCCTAATTCCTACATAATAAGTAGTTGGATACCTATGCTCTCCCAATCACCCACTATTGACTATAAAAAAATGAGACTCTGGATTTTTGAACCAATTATAGACTAAAAGTTGAATTACAAACCAATCCTTCTGTATCCCTTTTCTTACAAATCTCGAGGACGATATTTCTGTTAAGGGGGGTAGGATTTGTAAGACCCAAAATTGGTAGAAGAAAAAATATATAATAATAAAATAAAGAAATAAAAGAGTAAATTGAGATATCTCAAATCATACCTGAGCTTTGAATTTTGAAGACTGAATTTTGAAACAAGAATTAACGTAGAAAATAAATAATAGAAAGATACTCCGTTGATTTGTTCTCCTCATAAATTATACATACTCTTAAAACAATCAAGAAACCCTTAAATGAAAGCATAGAATACCCTCTTTCAAAGTAAATATATAATGAATATTTATTTCTGAAGCAACTTTTAATTCTTATCCCACATTCAAAATGCTTTTTTCCTAAAAAAGAAAGGAACTATACTAGTGTGTTTCATATTTCAAACACCTACCAAACAAATAAATTAATTAAAATAAATATATATCTATTGCATCATGATTGATTTTTAGTGGGTATTAAATTTGAATTCTTAAACTTTATCTTAGATTGGAATTTAAATTTTGTAAGTCAAAAAGGAATAATATGGGAATATAATAATGAGATGAGAATTGGGATTTAACCCAAAGGCATAATTTAGGAATTGGGAAATGACATGCACAAGAAGAGAGAGAGAAATACTATAAATATAAAATAAAATTTATAAATAAATAAATTTATCCATATTGATAAGTTTAAATCCTACCTCTAACTTGAGTGCAAAATTCACAACCATACTTGAAATTCCAATGGAAATTTAAAAGTAAGGAGGAAAGAAATTAGAAAGGGAAATAAGACATTAAAGAAAAAGATAAAACTGATTCGGCCTGCTCAGCCCATTTTGCGCACCAGCCCGTTGGCCGCGGTCCGGCTGTGTCAAGCGCTGATGCCTCGCCCCCGCTTGGCAGCTTCGCGCTCGCTCCGTGTACCGCTAACATGCGGGACCCACATGTAAGAATCTCCCTGTAGATCTTCTCCCTTCACGCGAGCAACAAACCGGAGCCATGTCGTGAAATCCGTCGCGGCTCTAGCTAGACCGCAACCACCTCGCCCACCTCGCCAGGGGGATAAGTACCGTGATAACCTGCCCTTTTCTCAGCCCTAACCCTTCGTGCTCGCAGCCACCAGAGAACCACTACCCACCTGGGCGTACCTCGCCACCACAATCGCGTCGGTGAGGGGCATCTAGCGCGGGGCCTTTCCCCACTTCGACCCAATTCCTCTCTCCGTCGACTTGCTGGGTGACTCGGTGTGCAAAGCGCGAGTGCTACGGACGAAGCGTCGCCCATGACCGGTGGAATTCCTCGCTGGAACTTGTGTCTCCGCCGTGAGACCACCCGCGTCGTGGACCACCCTCGATCCATCGTCCCTGCCGGTGAGAACTCTCCCCTTGCATTCGTCGTGCCTTGCACTATATGATTTGCACTTTAGATTAGAGTATAGGGCCCTCCTGGACGGGGTGCCCGAACTCCGGCCATCTCTCCGCCATCTGGGCTGGAGGCGCCGCCGTTCTTGGACGACGTGGGGTGATGGCGTGTTTGCGCCGTCCAATTCAGTTTGGACGATCGCGATTAGATGTGAGGTACCCGTTCGGGTTGGGGTGATCTGGGCCGTTAAATCCGCTCTGGACCACCCTAGTGGGACCACGATTTTTTAAAATATGAGCCTTTAGATTTTGATCCGAAGGGTAGGGTTGTGTACCGATACAACTAAAACCGTGATTTAATCTGAGCCGTCCAAGTCAGATCGGGTGGCTGAGTGGTGTTCATACTGCTCCGGCCAGGGTATTTCAAAAATAAGCCCCTATGTTCTAACTGAATCAACTCGCGGTCCGTCCTGAGGGAAATCGGATTCTAAGGGATTTTATGGATTAGTCCCTGGACTTTCCAGTATTTAGCGCGCAGTCTAGAGAACAATGAAAATGGATAATTAATTACAGAAATTGATTTTTAATACAAAATAATTCCAGAAACTTGTGAAATTCATATTTAATTCATTTTAACTCCAAATTGAGTCATTACAGTTGTAATAATTTTGTTTTAATATTGTTCATCACCTAGTACCTCTGTTTAGCCATGAAACTTAGATTAAAAATTATGCACGTAGTTTCTTTTAATCTACCACTTAAAACTTTGAAAAATCATAATTAATTCATTTTAACTCTGTTTCAATCTGTTCAAATTGCGCTAGCTTCATATGAATATTTATTATGCAGTAACAATATTAATTATACCATATTGCATAATTTTATAGTTAGATAGTTGTTTAACCTATGTTAGTAGATTTACCCCTTTTGATCAAAGTTAATCTGTCTATAATTATAAGATGACTAAAACATGATTTCTAATTAATTCATAACTTAAAGTAAGGTTGAAATTAGTTATTGGGATATCTTTCTCGCATGGTTCATAATAATCAACATAAAACCTAGTTTTCCGGTTTAATCACATAAATCTTTAGAAAATCATAACTTTATAACCGTAACTCCGATTTTGGTAGTTCTCGAACCTACGATCTCATAGCGACGCGTAGATCATTATTATGCGGTTTATTCTTATGTTTGGTGTGATGTTAATTTTGTCTATATTATGTTTGTTTGTATTGCTACGACTAGCGTGAGGTCACGAGTCACCTGAAGATCATCCTGGTACCTAGAATCTCAAGTCCCAAGCAAGTTGTGCTCTTGATCACTTTTATTACCCAATAATGTTCTTTATTATCACATATTCGTGCATAGGCTTAATTTTTATGGGACCCAATAGATCACTCTAGACTGATTATCTTAATACCTTGTTTACCCCTGAACTATTTGGGTAGTTTTGCTATTATTCTATATGGTTTTGGGATTAATATTACATTATGTCCATGTTCCAATTATTCTGTTATTTTATTTATTGTTCATGTCAAGATCATTATTTTTAATTAGAACATGGAGCTTAGCTTGAGAAACACATGCCACCACAAGGGTGGAATGGGACCCCTTGGCTAACTAACTAGGAAAGCTAGTGGAGGACTACCTTACTCGATAGGGGCAAGGGCAGTAGGGGAGTAGGCATGTAGGGAGGTTCCCGGGTTGATTTTGCTGTGATGGCAGTCAGACGGGGGATTCCTGCATTGTTGTTCCTAGAAACAGTAGCGGGTTTTCTAAAGCTAGTGGAACTTTGTAAAGGCCTCGTAGTGGATCCCTAGCCATTCACCTCGGCAATGTCTAAGGGCCTTACAAACCCTGGCGACATGGGATACACGACTTGTGGGTAAAGGGTACCACCTCTACAGAGTGTAAAACTGGTATATTAGCCGTGCTCGCGGTCATGAGCAGCTCAGGACTCTCGCATGATTAGATTTTGGAACTAAATTCAATTTGTCATTTGCATTGCATGGGATTTATTATTATTTTTGCTCTATTATTAATATGGTTTGGTATTTACTTACATTTAGTAACTGCTAATAAAATTTGACCAACTTATTAAAAGCAATGCTTAGCTTTAACCCCTATTATTGATTAGCCTTACACATCACATGAGCTCCCACCTTTGGCGAGGTCATGCACTTTATTCCCCACAACTTGTTGAGCGATGAACATATGTGAGCTCACCCTTGCTGTCTCACACCCCCCACATAGGTCAAGAACAGGTACAGCAGGATGAGGCGCATGGAGGATGCTGCGATGTGTTCGTGAGAGGTATAGGCCATCGTCTCCCAGTCAACTTTGGGTTGCTAGATCGTTGTCTCCTTTCGATGTAATTATTTATTTATTTTGTATAGAACTCCTATTTATAATAAAGATGTGACATTCGTTCCTGCACCATGATTCATCATATGTGTAAGACTTGGTCCCAGCACACCTGGTGAATATGTTCGCGCCCGGGTCTTGGTGCCCCGAAACCCGAGTTTGACACGCAGCCACCGATCCTCATCACGCTCATCATGGTCATCACGCAAGTGCCTTATGAATAGAGGTAAAAATAAGTATTCCATCCTCTGGTGATGATAGCAGTAGTGATGATGAAGGTAAGGGAAAGCCCTCCTTAGATGATCCTGCGGAAGCCATTAATTTTTTTGATGATGTATGAACTAAACAAAAGGCTCAACTTAAAACATTGAAAATAAGTTGATTAGCTCTCAAGATGATTATAAATATTTGCTAGAAAAATTTGAAACATTTGCAAATTTAAATTGAGAGCTATCAACTAAAATTGAGCGATTAGAATCTAATGCTCCATCCTCAGCTACCAATGATGGCCTTATTAAGAAGAATGAAAAACTTAAGGCTAAGTTAGCTAGCTCTCAAGAAGCCATTGAAAACTTGCTAGGTAAAATGGAAATTCTTAGCAAACATAATAATGAGCTAACTACTAAGCTAGAAAACATTAGTAGCACCCCAGGAGTATCTTTGGTTAAAATGCCTAAAATTATTAAGAAAGATGCTTCTACTTCTTACTTTGATTTAATTGATGATTCTAACCCCTGCAATCAAGTTCTTGTTAAGAATGTTGTTATAGAAACATGTTCAGATGAGATTGCAATGGAGAATGAGCAATTAAAGCAAGAGGTGGCTCGCCTTGGCAAGGTTCTGTATAACAAGAAAGGCAAAGCCAAACAAATCCTACCTCCTCAGGATAACACCACTGTGGGAGTGAACAAGCCTGGGAGGGAGAAACTGTGATTTGTAGGCTATGCCATAAGGAAGGCCACAAGTCTTACCAATGCAAGGCGATGACTGAGGATAAGCAAAAATAAAAGCTCAAGCAAAAACCATCAAGCAAAATCTCCAACACCTACATCAACAAGGTGGATAAAAAGGCTGCTACACCATATTTGATCAAAAAGAAAAGGAACGGAAAGGTGATAGCAATCAAGGCCAACAAGCAAGCCAACAAAGGAAAGGGAACCAAACGCATCTTGGTGCCAAAGGATTTATTTCAACCATGAAAAGCACCAAGAAGGTTTGGATCCTAAGAGGGAAATGAGAAGTCCGAAGGACTACGGGAAATTAGGAGACTTGGCATATTAGGATGTATATCATGAGATGCATCATATTGGATCAAATCTATTGCCAAGTAGGTTAGTAAATACATTAGACCCAAATTCCCCACCCATGACTAAGGTAACTAGATTTATTGTATTTCCTTTTTAGATATGCGTATCTATTTTCTTTTATCTACTTTTTACCTTGCATGCCTAGTTTTACATGTGATATTTACTTTTGATATTGACTGCATGCATACTAGGACAATCATATGGTAGGAATGCTCGCTTTCAATTCATATTCTTGAACAAACCTACATGGTTTAAAATGTTCAGTTAAGCACGAAACATAGCTTATTCAACATTCCTAACAAAATGGTACTTCAATTGGTATTTTCATTTGTCATATCCTAAAATTGATTTGCTTCAATTGGTATCATGTACCTTATATGTGACGGAACCTCCCAAGGTATTAGGCCCACCTACAGATGTCCTTGTCCTTAGGACCTTGGACAACCCTATAGATGCGCATAATCACTCGACAAGTTCCATTATCTGTATCATCATCATTTAGCTCAAGAGCGCTTCACCCATCACGCAGACATTACACACATAATCAGCGTAAAAAATAAGTGGAAGGGTTATAATAACATAATTTACATTCACATATAAAATATAAAGAGAGTATTTATTATAATGTCAGGTGTCTGAGTGCATAACATAATATTACATATCAGGGAGGTAAAACATCCTCCCGCTAACGAGTTCACTAATTTGCCTCCTCCTTTGGCACCACCTTTGAGCAGAAACAGCAAAACTCGGCTGTTTCGTCACCTGCAACAACATGGGTTCGAAAACCCTTAGTACGGAGTGTACTTTCACAAGTCTTACCCGACAAATGAAAAGGCTCTCAAGGATATGCTGGCTGGTGGGATTCAAGGTAAAGCTGATCAATAATCAAAGACTCTATTTGCAGAAAAGCTTACTTACAGTGGATCCTTAAAGATCCAGTTTTATTATCTGGTTAAGTCATTACTTGTAGCTAGAGTTCTTTCTATCCTAATTCAGGCACCTAGCCTATGCTAGCCGTCTTTTATCAACCCTTCACTTTACTGGATTGCTACGTGTAGGGCAGTGACCAAATCTTCATGTCCGAGAAGTAACGGTGATCCGAATCGATTAATACCCAGTTGGGGATCTCCAACCACACGACATATGTAGCACTTAACCCTTGCATATGTCAACTCGCCACCAGGTTTCTCAAGACCAGAATGGGTTCACACCAACCAAGAACACAGATACACCACCATCCAGCCTCTTGCCATGGAGGGTACATGCTACTCTCGCCATCTCTCCACTCCCATTGCGTGGTGGCCTTTCTGGTATTGGTCCGACCGAGGCAAAGCTTACCCATGATGAGGCATGTGGCTAATTAAAAGGTCCTCAATCATCAAGCCTACATCGACATGGTCCTTAATCGACTCAGACGGAGATACTACACCGAGACTCCTTTCTCATACAAGTCACCCGCCCGGTCTCGTCTTCATTATTTAAAACCCAAAATTTGGTACCTGACAGAGGTACCCTTTTTAGATGTTGAACCCATCACGACCATGATGGATTCACCATCAAGTCTTTTCTTTGAAAACTTCCCATCCCATATGAAGCATCATCTTTTGTTTAAAACAAAACATTTTGTTTTCTAAAGTAGAGCTAAGCATCAGAAAACTTTTAAGTAAAACAGGTATCTAGGAATGGTAATCAATTCCAAGGAAGGGAATGTAGCAATTGTTTAGCATACAACTCCTATCACCTAATGCATCATCCCAAGTGATAAAGAGTTTAAACAACAAGGAAAAGGGGTAAATGCACCGAGGCTTGCCTTGTGTTGCAGGAGGCTCAAGGTCTGTCCCACAGATATCAAAGTAGAAGTTGTTCTCAACAGGTGAAATTTCAGCTTGCGGGGCAACTTCTTCTTCGACTACCACTTCTTCTTCGTTTTCTATATATAACAATACATATACATGAATGCTTATGTGATGCTATGAATATGCAGTTATAATAGAAACACATTAAGTTGTTTCTTGAATACAACCTTCCTTCACGGTACACCTGAGTCACTAGAGTTTCCTGAGCTAGTATTCTATTAGGGTTAGGCAATTATACCCTAGGGAGCTAGTGTATTGGGTTTGGGATCAAACAATGTCCAAAGCATGTCAAACTTTACCCCAAAGGCTTTAATCCTCAAATAAAGCTTACCCAAAAAGTTTTATTATTTTTGGAGCTACCAAATTAATTCTAAAATTCTAAAAGGCTAGGTTTAGGCATCTTTAAATGCCAAATAAATCCAGGTTTGGACTAAAAAACTTGGAACTGTTTTTATTAAATACTAGATGAATTTAGGAGTCTAGCAAAATTAGTTTCATAATTTTACCATTTTTCTAGAATTTCCTATAGATTTCCAAGTCTGGCAGTAAAAAGAAAAAGGAAAAGAATGAATAGTACTGGGCTCAATCTAACCCAACCCGGCCCGCGATCAGGCAAATGCGCCCGCGTGGCGCCCGCGCTGGTGAAATTACACAGAAGACCATGATTATTTGAAAAACCATTAAAGAATCCTCTACCCTATTCATCTGTGTCTCTGACGTGTGCACCGAGGTCCCTCCCTTTTCTTTTCTTCGCAAGATCAGGTCCCCGATGGTGGACGACGACGTGCGCTCTCCGACGAACTCGTACTGGCCATAATACGCAACAATCTGTGCCCAATTATGGTCCACGTCTAATTCCAACCTTAGCGATCCACTGGGAACCACTAATTTAACTCGAACGCTGCCCTAAAGCTCAGCCCACGCGCAACCGCGGAGCTTGAGACAATCCCGACGTGTTCCTGACGACACAGTGTAGTAACATACAAATTGGGGGCGCGGTAAGCTTCTGCAATGTACCAGGGCTCAAGAACGGTAGCTAGGAAGGCGGGTGCAGGGACAGGACAGCGGGTCGACGAAGGGGGTGCTCACGGCGGCACGGAGAATGGATTTGGGGAAATTCCAAATTTAGGCGCTATGGTGGCTAATCGAAGGCGAGAGTGGGTGCTCTGGCTTTGTAACAATCTAGCGAAGCTAGTTGTGCACTCAATTTATAGTATTTGTGAGCGGTGGCTCCGAATCTAGGAGAGGGAAGCTGGCGGGCGAAGAGGGGGGTGAGTCATCGGCGCGAACTACCGTGGCATTCACCGGGGCAACGTCTCAGGCGATGGATAGGCTACCTATGGCAGTTTACTGTGGCGTGGTAATGCTTCTAAGTACGTGGCATCCGAGCACCAAGCGATAGACTCCAGCGAGGTCATCTTGACCAGCCGCGAGGCAAGTGGGTATGGCGGCCAGCTCACGGCTTCATCCGCAGTCAAGATCTTTTCACCGTCGACCGTTATCCGCACCCAGAGCGCACAAATCGCAACGCCGGCGAGGAACACGGCGCACGCCCATTGGCGGCGACAGGTTCACTGAATCTGATCTTGTTCAGTCACTATACCATTGTGTGCTTCATCAGATGTTCTGACAGGGCGAATTAGAGAGCCTTGTTCTCAATTTTTCATGTGACAACTTACTAATCTGTCTGTAACAAAGTTAATCCCCTATAATTCAGCTTTGATTTCCTTACAGCAACCATGATAAAAAAATCCACTGGATCATACTTGAAATTGCTCTCAAAGTTTGTCCCAGTTTGTTGTGAGTCGCAATCAGCTTCAGGGTTAACTGACAGTGTGTCTTTAAGTCTATTTATGTCCCATTTCTGTACAGCACCAATGTTTAGTCACTTAATCAAACGTGTACCCCTAACATAGCTCTACAAGTTTGTTGTATTGACCTAGGGCAAAACCCTAATAGATTAAGAAATACAAGGCCCCAAACTTGGCCTCATAACACTGCTATTTCAGAGTTGAGCCACATGGGTGTCCTTGTGGCTTTTTGCAATTAACTCCAATTTGTTCCACATTACTTGAAAATCCTCCAATGTAAAAGTTGTTTGGTTTTTGATGTTCTACCACTTTGATATATACACTTTGGTCCAAAAGTGTATATAAATTGAAATCACTCCATAGGGCATAAATTAGGGTTTTATAGGGTTCCTCTTAGGGTTTTGAGCACTCTAGGGTTTTTGTGCCACTCAAATTCATCAAACCTAATTTCTTGTGAACATCTCCAATAACTTTTGAGGTAATACTCAATTTGGCCTCATATTTACCCATATGCCCTAATCCCAGGGTTAAGTACTCTACCCTAGGGTTAAGAACACTTCAAGTCACCACATCACACTTGTTTTGAAGTTTTACCTAGTGGGTGCATTTTAGGTGTGACAAACATAATGACATGTCAATGCATATGATGCCATGCTCAAGTTTTAGTTCTAGCAACACCAATGTTACATTATATGTGCCAAAGTTTGGATTATAGATAATTTGCCCCTCTTGATATCAAAAATCAAAGTGCAAGTCTCCTACAAGTATTCAAAACTTGTATCCACACTCTTAGGGGGAGGTCACTCTATAATCTAAGTCTTTGAGAGTAATACTTGTATGTCAAGTCTATTATGTGTAGTAGTCTCATTGAAGGAAAATGGAATCCCCAGAGAAAGAAAATAAGATTCCACTGCAAATCTACAAGAATTTTCAATTGGTTCCACAACAGGTTCCATCCAATAATTGGTATCCTTTACATGTCTTCTCCAGACTTTGATTAGACTAAATTTCATATTTTATGCTTCCCATGTTGCTATAAATGCATATGTTGTCAAAATATATCTTTTACCAATGCAAAGGGGGAGTTAGTCTAATCAAACCATAGCTTGCACCTCTCTTTCTCATATGCTTTTCTTAAGTAGAGGATCTCCGTCAGGGGGAGTATTTCTTCGTCTATGATCAAGGGGGAGAATATTCTTTCAAAAGGGAGAATACTCTTTTAGGGGGAGCAATATTTTAGAACTTCAATGGGCAAAATCTTTTAGACGACAAGTCATTTTGGTTCCTATATGCTTTTAATGTCTTCCTTTTCGGTGGTTGATGCCAAAGGGGGAGAAGTTTTAGGGTCCAAAGCAACAAAAAATATATCAAACACCAAATAAAACCAAATTAATTTTTTTATCGTACAAGTGGTTTTGGTTCATCAATTATCTTTGGTCTAAAATAGGAAGCAGGTGAATTGTGGAGTTATGGGGAGGCTTAAGTCCATAATCTCACCTTATGGGGACTTTCATGCATCCTAGCAATTAGATTGCATATTTTCATTAAAATGTTTATTATATTTGCTTGCTTTGGTTGTGTTTTCATCAATCACCAAAAAGGGGGAGATCCTAAGGAAAATGGACCCCGAACCATTTGGCTAAAGGGATTTTGGTGTTTGATGATCAACATAACCTGTGGACTAATATGTTTGCTAGTGTTTGTGTTTATAGTTCATAGGATGCGAAGAGGATTGGACTAAAGCACTGAGGATGCAACACCTCAAAAGAAGACAAAAAAGAAGCATAGAAGTCCAATACTCAAGAACAAAAGAAGCCCAAGGAAACAATGAAGAAATCCATGAAGTGGGCAGTCAACCAGCGCACAGGTGGTACACCGGACAGTGGACAGTAACCTGTTCGGTGTGCATCGGACTGTCCGATGGGACACCGGGCAGTCTGCGCAGAGAGGCCCACAACGGGCGCTCTCGGGCTGTAGCACCAGACTGTCCGGTGTGCATAGGACTGTCTGGGTAACAGTCAGATCCAACTGTTGACTATTACAGACCCCGGTGCGCCCATCGACAGAAAGCTGTTACTTTTGTCCAACGGCTATAATTGTGGGGGAGGCTATAAATGCCCCCCCCCCCCAATCGGCCATTTCAAGGTGTGAGAGCCCAAGCAACATACCAAGGCATATTGTAGACATTTCCAAGTGCTCAAACACCCAAGTGCTTAATAGAATCACTCGGTGATTAGCGTAGGTGTTTTGCGAAGTGCTTAGGTTAGTTAGACCGCATTAACGCTTGCTCTAGGTGAATCGTAGTTAGTTGAGTAAGTTTAGAAAAATCACACAACTCCTTGGCTCTTGCGTGAGCTGTTGTAATTATACCGAGTGGGGCAAGAGTCTTGCGAGATCGTGACAACCGTGTTTGTGTTAAGGCCACCACCGTGTACCAGAGGAACGAGACCTGCAGCGTTTCTGCTGGAAGCTCGATAGTGGAGACGGCGGGGAGCATCCGAGAGGAGCCGGAAGTGGAGCAACACTTGCGCGTGGAGAAGGCCCACGTCTCTCTATGGAGTTACTCGACCGAGCTGCTTGGCCCTTGCGTGGGCTTCCCTTTGCGTACGGGCGCCAACGAGGATTAGTGGGGACCTTGCATGGTTCCGGATACCTCAGTAAAAATACCAATGTCATCCACGAGAGTTTGCATTAAGTATTTTATGTTTCAATCTTGTCTTTTGTTTAGATTATTTAGATTGAAACTTAGCCTTTATGGTAGAGATAGCAACACTTAGACGAAACCTAGTTTGCACATTCTAGATTATTTATTTGCATAGGTTTTGTTCTAGGGATTTATTTATGGCCAAGTTTAGAGAAAGTTTTAGAAGTCCTGATTCACCCCCTCTTAGGTGTCATCGTTTCCTTCAACTCCGTCCACCGGAGATACTGTGGGACGACATGTTCTTCTGTGTGCACCTTGCGATAGACCACCTTGAGGCAGTGCTTGTCGCCATACGCTTCAGTCCCACCAAAGATCATGAGTCACCCCATTATTTCAGAGAAATCCTCGGTGGGGGCCTCCTGTTCTGTTGGTTGGCTGGCTCTTTTGGCTTTGTCTTCTTAGCAGGCGGCTTGGAGATGAAGTGCTTTAGGAGATCACATTCTCAAAGCTTGTGGCAGACATGGAAGCTATGGTTCTAGCACGACGAGTCCATTAGCTTTTGGAAATGGTCGCCACCGTTCTTTGCCGATGACCTAGGTAGCCGATCCATGGTGTTGACTAGTTCTTCATCGCGCGGGGGACGATGGTTCCTCCGATGCTTGTCATGGTGTTCCCGACGCTCTCTCTTCACGCCACTTGGTTCGCTGGCATCGTGCATGCTCTTTGCCTTGCAAAAATTTCCCCTACTACGTCCTCCTCATTGGTAAACTTGGTTGCTATATCAAGGAGATCAGCAGTTGTTCTCGATCGCCCTCGCCCAAGCTCGTGGATGAGCACCTCGTTGGTAGTGCTGTAGGTGAAGGCGCTCACCACGTCGGTGTCAGTGGCATCGAGGAGTTTGTTTCTTTTCTAGGAGAACCTCTGGATGTAACCCTGAAGGCTTTCCCCATTTTTCTGGGTGCGCCAGTTGAGGTCCTAGGAGCTCCTAGTGTGATTGTAGGTGCCCTAGGAGTTTCTGACGAAGGCCTTCTGGAGGTTGACCCAGTCGTGGATGGTGCTAGCTGGCAGATGCTCGAGCCAGGCCCTTGCCCCCTCCGCAAGGTGGAGGGGGAGGAACTAGATGATGAGGTGGTAATCCTTGATTCCTGTCATGCGGCAGGCAAACGGGGGAGCGTCTGAGAGGAGGCCAGAAGCGAAGCACCACTTGCACGTGGAGAAGGCCCACGACTCTCTATGGAGTTACTTGTCCGTGGTGCTAGGCCCTCGTGTGGGCTACCCTTTGCGTAGAGGCACCAACGAGGACTAGTCAAAACCTTGCGCGGTTCTAGATGCCTCGGTAAAAATACCGGTGGCGTCCACGAGAGTTTTCAACTCTACCTTTGCGCTTTAGCTTCCGCTTTTACATTCAAGTACTTAAGTTTCAATCTCTCTATTCCTATTTAGAATTTGTTAGGATTGGAACTTATGTTGCAAAACTCCTCTTGCGGTAGAGATAGCTACACTTACATAAAACCTAGCTTGCACAATTAGTTTATTTATTTGCATAGGTTTTGCTCTAGGGATTTTTTTGTGGCCTTATTTAGAGAAAGTTTTAGAAGCCCTAATTCACCCCCTCTTAGACGTTAATGTTTCCTACATCGCTAATGGCTAGCACATGTGGTATCGTTGAGGGATAGCCATCGAACGGTCCAGTGTCAAGACTGGGTGATCCGATGAGTAAAGCTGATAGCGCGCCAACGGCTATAATTTTAATGGCTAGTAGGACCGACTGGTCTGGTGTGTCACAGAGAGTAGCAGCCAGCCCCCCAACGGGGCTAGTTGTGGATGAAGGCTTATATATACTTCATTCAACCGGCCATTTGAAGGTGTGAGAGCCAAGCAACATACCAAAGAAGTTTATACATATCTCCAAGTGCTCAAACACCCAAGTGTTAATAGAATCACTTGCTTATTAGCTTAAGTGCTTTACAAAGTGCTTAGATTAGTTAGACCGCTTATGCGCTTGCTCTAGGTTATTCCTAGTTAGTTGAGTTTAGAAAAATCACAAAACCCCTTGGCTCTTGCTCGAGGCGATGTAATTGTACCAGGTAGGGCAAGAGTCTTGCGAGATCATATCAACCGCGTTTGTGATACGGCTGCTACCGTGTACCAGAGGGAACGAGTCTCGTAGTGATTCGACCGGAAGCTCAATAGTGGAGACGGCAGGGGGCATCCAGGAGGAGCTGGAAGCGGAGCACCACTTGCACGTGGAGAAGGTCTGCGGCTCTCTACGGAGTTACTCGACTATGGTGCTTGGCCCTCGCGTGGGCTACCCTTTGCGTAGGGCACCAACGAGGATTAGTCAAGACCTTGCATGGTTCCAAATACCTTGGTAAAAATATCGGCATCGTCCACGAGAGTTTGCATCTCTACCTTTGTTTTCAACTTCCGCCTTTACATTATGTACTTGAGTTTCAATCTCTCAATTCTAGTTAGAATATTTAGGATTGGAACTTAGGTTGCAAAACTCCTTTTGCGGTAGAGATAGCAACACTTAGACAAAATCTAGTGTGCACATTCTAGTTTACTCTTTCACATAGGTTTTGTTATAGGGATTTATTTGTGGTCTAGTTTAGAGAGATATTTTTAGAGGTCCTAATTCACCCCCCTTGGGCGTTTGTGCTCCTTTCACAGATGTCAGTGATCATGTGGAGGGAGACAACTGGGGAGTCGAACTACTCGATCGCAACAAGTAGACCATTGATGATGTTGTCAACCAAGAAGTCGACAACCTCAAGGTAGAACAATCATTGACATTGATGGCCCACACATTGGGCTCATCACAGTTGAAGCACAACCCCTGATGACAGTGTTCCAACATCTCAGCTGGCGATAGGCGATGAAACGGCCACTATGTCGAGGCCCACTATGGGGTAGTGAGTACTAGATGTCACAACTCATTGTGCAACAACTCCTATGGCTAGGGCACAAGGTAGCCTTGGTGGTGTAGGCAGTATCTCTAGCTAGTGATGTGGAGTGTGTTGGTCACACGTTCTCAATTGCTATACACAATCGAAAACAAGGCAACACAATATTAAGAGAGATAATCAACCTTCGTCTTCAAACAGTCATACCTTCGGGATAACTTCTTCGAAGACAAAGGTTAAGATTTTACTGAGTGAATTGTGAGTTATTATTACAAGTAAATAGGTGAGTGTATAAAAGATATGAAGAAGTTTAAACATGACAACTCGTCTCACATATCAATAGCATATTTCTCCTCCTCTGTATATTAAATTTATAAACATACCTTCGGCTCTAGAAAGTGATTTAGAGCGAAGGTGAGGTCAAGAGAAGGTTACACACAGCAATCGTTCGGTCCTCCAAAAAGGTACTTTATGTAGGTCATTGTTCATCTATTTATAGGGAATCGTACAGCTTTGTACGATATTACATTTATGCCCTTAGAGATTACACATAGGGTTTACAAATAGCACAAGTACAACATTGTCTTTTGCCTTCATTGTTTAGGATGACACCTTCTCCTTGCATCATCTTCTTGTGTTGTTATGACGAAACTACCTTTGTTACCCTTCCATCGTTCTACACCAAAGGTGGTATGATCCTAAATCCTGCAATGCTCGACAAATATGATGATAACTAATGGTTAACCATGTTTTTTAGGACCTTCGGAAGACGAAGGCCCCCAACAGTAGCCCCTCACAGTATTAGTTTGTTTCTTTGTAACAAACTCAACTTGTGAAACGAATGAAGGCCTTATGCTGAAGGTCCAAAAAACATCTTCCCTTCGCTAGAATAGCAAAACTTTCTCAACTATGGGGGGCACTTTGCAGTGGTGTTTTGTATATATATGAGGGTTGTGACAAAATATTTTTTATGCTGGTTTTTCTAAGCTATTGCAATTGCATTCATTTTCTAGCTTTGGCTCTTTAATTAGTCAGAGTTGAGATGGCCGGTAAAAGGAGTGATGATGCTGCATTGGCTGGATTTTATGAATCTATGGAGAAGACCAATGTTGAAAAAATAACAGATGGAATTTTAGCTGAGTTGTCTTACGATTCTGGAGACAACGAGGATTTTGATATTGATAGTGGTTATGACGATGCCGAAGATCGGCCGTGTAGGCCAAGCCACATTGTCTTTGGAAAATCTACTGTCAAGAAGGGACAAATTGAGACAATAAAGGGTAAATATTTTCATGATACATCCATAGTGTGAGTCAGAGGGGAGAACAATGTTCCTCTTCCTAAGGCAGATGAATTGGTGGTTTTCCAAAGCTTTATGAAAGTTGGGCTATGATTTCCCCTGCACAGAATGCTAGTCAAAGTGTTGAAGAGGTTTCAAATATTCCTTCATCAGCTTACTCCCGAAGGTTTGATTAAAGTTGGAGTTTTCATCTGGGCGATGAGGAGCCAAGGCCTAGAGCCAGATGTTGACTGCTTCTGCAATATCCACGAACTCTCTTATCAGACGAAGGCAACTAGAAAAGAGCAATATCACAACAATTTTGGCTGTTATTCCTTCGCATATCGCTGTGACGCGAGGCAACCCGTTCCGACCTTTCGGAAGAAATGGCCAGGCTATTGAATGAAGCAATGGTTCTATGTTAAAAATGACTTAGTTGAGAGGGAGGATATCAAGGACATAATTCAACGGCCCATTCAGTCACGCTTCGACATTAAGAGGCCTACCATTATAAATACTGAAAGAGCTCAAGCATACCTGATGGCCTTCAACACTGTGTGCAACATTAGTACCAAAGACTTGGTTTAAGAGCATATAGCCTTGAAATTATGGCCCCTTGTTAATGAATGGGAGATGCCGAAGGAAATTGAAGCTAGCTCAAGCAAAGGTGGCCTGGTTTAACTGAAGTATACTTATCGCTATAGGAGTCAATTTGGCAAGCTAGATAACGAATGGTTTGAGGCCATTGAAGCGACTAGTGAGGAGTTGTTGGGGGCTTATACGAAGGCTGAAGATGAAGCCATGGACACAACCTTTGGTGCCCGTGGGAAAAGAAGGCTGAATAGAGTGTTTGATGTCATTGGATTTGTCTATCCTGATTACTGCTTTCCCGCATGAAAAAGGGGTTGAAAAGAAAAACTGTAGTAACAACTTCTTTGATCACGCCAAAGCAAAATAAAGCCAAAGTTCTAACCCATCGACCGAAGTTATACTACTTAGAGAGGGTTGTAAAACTGCCTGCTGCGGAGACCTCTAAGGCAGAATGTAACACCTCTGGTGTTACTGTTACTAAAATTTGAGCATGACATCATCAGCATTAGCATTGCATATGTTTGACACACCTAGAGTGCATTCACTAGGCAAAAATTTCAAACAAGTTGTATTGATATGGAATTTTGCAAATAAGACCCTAGTGTAGGGTACTTAAACTTAAATATGGTTCTGAGGGGTAAAACAACACCCAAATGGAGAAAACCCTAAAGCTTAAGAAAAATAGTCATAAAATGTTACTAAGAAGGGACTTACATTACATTCACACCCTTGAAATACCAAAAACCCTAAAAAGGACCCTCGAAAACCCTAAATCCAAACCCTAGGGGGTTAATTGCAAAATTAGTCCACTTTTGGACTAAAGTGCAAAAACCATGATAATAAATTGTCCTAAGTCATAGGGTTCACAATCATGAAGATTTGCAATCCAAAACTTGAGATTTGGACTTAAGTGCAAAAGAGCCACACTTGACCCTTTTGATGAAGTCTGAATTTCAGTGTGATTGATTCAACTTTGAGCCCATGTATCTTCCAAATTAGTGAGAATTTACCCTAGGTCACCACATCAAATTTGTAAACCTATCAAAGGAGAACAACTTTGTTTGAGAGTGTAAGCATAGTTGTTATGAAGAAATTGGAGATAATAAGACCCAAAGTCGGGCTGTCAGGTCATTTTAAGTCAGAATTTTCAGTGACAGTGAGATTTGATGAACTTAGTGTTCGATTTTGGGTGAGATCCTGTGACCTTTTGTGAGTGCACCATGTAACAAAGTTAAAGCTGGTTTATTAAGCTATAACTTTGGTACAGAGAGCTGGTCCGGTCACTACACAAAATCGGGAGTAAATCGACACCAAACCTGCTCTGTGAGACCGACTAATGAAGCTGTGCGATGGTACAGTAAGCTGAAGTGGATCAGACTGCCAGCGCGGCAATCTCACCGCCGGCGACCTCTCCGTGTGTGGATTCGTGCCACCGTCGTCCTGATTCGTGCGCGGTATGGAGTGGATAACGTCGGGGAGGGATAACCCGTACGTGGCGCCATCTCCCAAGCCCAGCCGGAGTCTTCACCGGCGGCCACCGTGACCAGTAAATTTTGTCGCGGTGTCGCCCATGCCTCATTCTCCCTCACTGTATCTCTTTCCAACGTGGTATGCATGCGCTTGCGATGCTATCCGTGGCCGGAGATCGTCTGTCGGGTCGCCGTGGTTATAAATAGCATGGTGGTCCACGGCGAGGTGTTTACCTCTTCACCAGTGAGCTGATCGCAATCCAAAATTCGCGCTGTCTCTGCCCCCTTCTCCCAAATTGAGTCTGCACGGTGAAGCTATAGTTTCTTACGGCCGTGTAGCCTCAATCTCCACCCCCAATTTCACCCAGAGCCGCCGCAACACTAGTTTTCCCCTTTCCTCTGTCACCGACAAGCCTAAGTCCTCAGCGCTCCATGGCCAGCCCCCTCTAGTAAGACCCTGTCCAATTCAAGCGTTGTTTTAGCAGCTCTGTATGCTCGTAAAGCTCATAGTAGTAGCCATTTGACCAATTCGGGCGTAAGTAACTGGGAACACGGGATCGACATCACGGTTTCCGCCATACACGCGGGCAGTACATTCTCTAAGTGTTCAAGCCACAGTAAAGCTCGTTCCTAGGTCGCTTTAGGACGGTTATACTTCCCCTGTCGCTCGACCGAGCATCCATCGCTGGCCATGGCCAGTACGGGCCGCGTCAAAGACGAACGGCGAGCGCGCCGTGGCCAGGGACGTTTGTGGAGAAGAATTAGAAGTGCGGGGTGGTTTCTGTAAACTGTCAGTGACTCCCTGAAATAGTGCACGGGTTTCTTCTGTGGTTATTCAAGG
The DNA here is from genome assembly GCA_029449295.1 of Zea luxurians. Lineage (NCBI taxonomy): Eukaryota > Viridiplantae > Streptophyta > Magnoliopsida > Poales > Poaceae > Zea > Zea luxurians. The sequence goes on along the minus strand of JAOPSE010000004.1, from coordinate 52,859,944 downwards.
CACCAGGGTCTTCGGTGCAAAGTTGCACGCGAGCGCGTGCGCGCCGGCGTGGATTCACCCGTGGTTGGGCCAGTTCGGGCCAGAATCAGCCCAGCACTGTTTAAGTTTTTCCTTTTTCTTTTTCAGTGAAACTTTGGAAATCTGTAGAAAATTGTAGAAAAATCCTAAAAATGTCAAACCAATTTTGCTAGATTCCTAATTTTCCATAGAATTTAATAAAAATAGTTTCATGATTTTTAGATCAAATAGGGAATTTTGGAGCATTTAAAATAGCTTAAAACATTGGTTCTGGATTTTTAGAAAATAGATAATAATTCCAAAAATGCCCAGACTTTTTATTTGAACTCTAAACATTAATTAGAAGCCTTGCGTAGAGTTTGATTTGATTTGAACCTTGTTTGATAACTAGAACCCAAAACCCTACCCCTGCTCTTTGAAATCCTTTACTGACTCCGGAAACCCTAGTTTCTCAGAGAACCGTGAAGGAAAATTGTATTCAAGACCTTAGATAATAAACTCTTATTATCTTTGCATTCTCATGAGAATTACATGGGCATTCATTATTATGTATGGTTATCTTTAGAACACGAAGAAGAAGTTGAAGTAGAAGAAGAGAAGACTTCACCACCACCTCAGGAACCTCAGGCAGACAGCTGTTTTTATTTTGACATCTGTGGAACTGAGCCTGAGTCACCTGTAAACCAAGGCAATCCCCGGTGCATTTGCCACCTCCTTGACTATTTTAAAAATCTTTCTCACGTGCTTGATGCATTAGGTGATAGGAGTTGATTGATAAAACAATTTCTGCATTACCTTCCTTGAATTTGACTACCTTCCTTTGGATCCCTGTTTTATAAAAAGTTTTTACTATGCTTAGTCTTGCTTTAGCAAAGAAAAGATTTTGTTTTTACAAAAGATGATGTGGCAAAGTGGGAGGGATGTTTTTGAAAATAAAATTTGATGGTGGATCCATCATGGCCATGATGGGTTCAACATAGGAAAAGATGTACCTCTGCCAGGTACCAAACTTTGGGTTGAAATGATTAAGCTGAGACCGGGCGGGTGACTTGCACAAGAAGAGAGTCTCGGTGTAGTGTCTCCGTCTGAGTCGATTAAGGACTGTGTCGATGTAGGCTTGATGACCGAGGACCCTTTAACTGGTCACATGCCTCGCCATGGGTAAGCTTTGCCTCAGGCAGACTAAGGCCAGAATAAGATACCACACAATGGGAGTGGAGAGATGGCGAGAGTAGAGTTAAGTGCTACATATATCGTGTGATCGGAGATCCTCAGCTGAGTATAATCGATTTGGATCGCCGTACCTTCACAGTTATGAAGACTTGGTCACTGACTTACACGTAGAAATCCAGTGAACTAAAGGGATGATGAAAAGAAATTGGCTAGTGCAGGTCAAGTGATTGAACTAGGGTAGAAAGAACTTTAGAGACAGGTAGCCTTACTTAACCTGACAAGTAAAATTGGATTTTAAGGATCTACTTTAGTAAGCATTTCTGCAAACAGAGTCTTTGATTATTGAGAAACCTTACCTTGATTCCCTGATAACCAGCATACCCTTGAGAGTCTTTTCTTTAGTCGGGTAAGTCTTGCTGACTAATTCCATACTCAGGGTTTTATTCCCTATTGTTTTTAGGTGAGGAAGCGACAAACTTTTGTTGTTTCTGTTCCAAGGTGGTCTCAAAAGAAGAAAACCAAGAATAGAGCTGCGGGAGGAAGGGTTCCTCCATAAAAACTTTTGTTTGATACTTATTGGGAGGGGTTTTTGCCTCCCTTGGTTCTGTAATAATAATACTCTGCACTCAGTTAAGTATATCCTGGTCTGTAATATATAACTTTGTCTTACTTTTAAATAAAGGTAAGTTTATGTAATCGCTTCCGCATTTTCGTATCTTCGATGATCTGTAATGTCTGCGTGACGGGTGAAACGCTCTTGGGAAAGGTAAGAAAAGCATATACTGAACTTGTCAAGTGATTCAGGGGCACCTACAGGGTTGTCTGAGGTCCGTTGGACAAGGACAACTGTAGGTGGGCCTAATGACTTGGGAGGTTCCGTCACACAGAATCTGCCGAAGTAATTGAAAAGACCCCTTCAGCTTCGAAGGTAATACTTCTCTTTTTCTTTGATTTGAATCAAGGAATTATCAATCTAATGTTACTTTTGGAATTTTTGGGCAGGTGATCGAGGCATCTGCTGTGAGTGCCCTGCCGCCCCTTCACTTGGAATCAACTTCAGAAAAGAGCGACGTTGCGAAAGAACAGCCAAAGATTCAAGATCCGCCGAAGATGCAAGAGCTGATAAAAATATCATCTGTCCTAGCAGGAACTCCAAAGAAAGGCAAAAGAATGGCCAACGTGTTAGATGCTGTTCTGAGGCCTTCGAAGATGGCGACGCCTGCTCCTACAAAGATTTCCAAAGACAACTGAGGAACTAAAAATGACTACTGACGAAGCTGCTCCTCCTGATTTTGCTAAGGCTGGACCTTCGAAATCCAAACCAATAGAACAAGAATTTGAAAGCCTTCCAGAGAGAATAGCACTGCCAATACCCGAAGTGGCGCCTCTTGGCGATCTTGGATACATTGTTCGCCATGCTTCGTGGGAAACAATTAACAGAACAACAAATTGCCGAAGTACAATAATGCAAGAGACTTGAAGTACCCTCGGGGCTCCTTGGTTTACAGGGGGAAATGACAAAGAGATTGGTGTTTGCCGGGAAATGATGGATAACTTGGGTTATTCGAAACTTGAACTTGGATTATCTACAATGCTGAAGGATCACCTTGCGGATTGCTTAGCTTATAACTACTTGAAGGTTCCCATATATTACTTTTTCTTTCAATTTTGCAGAATGTTTATCCGTAGTACTTAGTATTTATTTGTGATGATTTTTATTAGGGACTTATCCTCAGCAAGGCTTTAAAGGTACAGAAAGATGATGAGGATGAAAGCACCCAGATAGCCTTCAGAAATCTGTGATCCAAAGTTATTGACCTTCGTCATCACGCCGTCAAAAAAGACAAAACTCTTCTTTCTTTAATTGAGAAGCTAAAGAAAAGCCAGGCAGATTTAGCTGGATTCTCTGAGGCGGACCGAAAAATATCGAAGCTTGAAAAGGAGAAGAAAGATGATGCAAAGCGTATAGTCGACTTAGAATATGCTTTATCTGCGCAAGTGGAGCTCCACAAGTTCGAAGTGTTAAGACTAGAAAAGAAGCTTGATGAAGTTAACGAGAATTTTGAAGTCGAAAAAGCGAAACGTGAAATATCCAAGACTGAGCGAAACAGAGTCCAAAAGAATATTGAAGAGCTTCGTCAGTCGAAGCAATAATGTTTTTCTGTTTGTATGCACTGTTGTAATAAGATAAAGAACACATTTGCTAAAGTTGGTGCATTCTTGACTGACCAAAATTTTATTTGCAGTGATCTCGAAGGGGTAGTTAGATGGATTGAAGGTGAAGTTGAAGCCTTTGACGAAGTCCTCACTGGTAGAGGGGATTTCTGTGACTGTGTGGGTGCCTGAGGGGTCGTATCATTGCTTGAAAAAGCTGGTTGTGAACACGCGAAGACTGTAATTCAGCCAGAATTTACAGTTTCGGCTGATGGCATCAAGGAACCTTCAGTTGAAGCTATCACCTTTAGTGAGAAATTTTACTATGAGGTCTAAGTGAACGGTGGAAGGGAGATAGCAGACGAAGCTATCGGACAGAGTGAAGAAGAGACCCATCATGCTTTAGACGAGGCCAAGAGAGTTGAGGAAGTTGCGAAGCAAGAAAGACTTATAGGTATATGCTTCTATTGTGCTTTAACCTCGTACTTATTTAGCTTTGTACTTCCTAACAGAACAATGTCTTCATGCAGCAGAACTTTCTCCACCCCCAGAACCGTATGATCCAGAAGCTGATCCAACACTAAAGGGAATCCTTGACGAATTCAAGGTGGTGAACACAGCGATAGACAAAGTTGTTAACACTTTGCTAAATGAAGCTGCTGAGAAGGTTCTGAAAGAAGACGATTGAGCTATTGTAAAGACCTTTCTAGTTTTGTGTTTAGTAAACATGTAAAAACATTTGAAAGCTTGTATGTTACTCTATGTAAAGACAATTGTGTGTTGTACTCAATTGCATTGTGTACTATATTTCTTTATGCAGCATGAAATAATTGCACGTACCTTTTTTGAGTCGAAGGTGAAAAAACACCTTCCCTTCTTTTCAAGCTTCATAAACAAAATCTCTTTTTAGCCGAAGGTCTTGAAATGATGTAAAATGTCTGTCAAAGAAACCAAAGCATTGTCCCTTTCTGTGTGTTGTTGATGACGATGGTTGTAGCATATTTTCCTTTTGTTTCCCCTCCTGCTTTTAATCCATGATTTCTCAATAATCCCAAATTTAGCTTTGTAGCTAAGTCACATCGGCGGATGAGGGAACCATTCCCCTTCTTTTCTCTTCATGGATGATGCAAAATGATGCATGATGGTATGATGCCGAATAATGCGATGATATGATGCAAAAGATGCTTGGGTTAAAATGATGATGTAAAACATATTATAATAAGACTTTGCATCCCCTTAGGAACGACTTTGGAGTCTTTTCACCTTTACTAGGTGGTATTTTAGCTCTGCATCCCCTTAGAAATGACTTTGGAGCTTCTTCACCTTTACTAGGTGGCATTTTAGCTCTGCATCCCCTTAGAAACGACTTTGGAGCTTCTTCGGCTTTTTTGTTACACTTGATGGTGTAACCTCAGATTTTTTACAAAGCGACGAAGGTTGCACCTTCTCAAATTGTTTTTAAGGCAAAATGTAAAGCAAAAGAAACAGAAGTTACAATAGATGTGCATCAAATTCTTGATCTAGCCCCTCTGTTGCTTTAGTAAATATGTCTGGATTCTAGAACAATGTTGTTGACTGTTCAAGCTTCAAACTTTTCTCTTGCATCACGTTGCTGCTGAACTTGACATTACCCCTGATGCAGATGGCTAAGGTAAGACACACCTAGTTGGAGAGTGACTTGCCAAAGCAACCGAAGTTGTAGGTTGTGGAAATTGTTGTTGGTTACACACATACTCTGGGATGTATGGAGAGTAGCACGAAGCAGTGTGAAGAACTTGCTTCGGTTGGTTCTGTCGTGCTTCAACCTCAGCTATCTCCTTCTGTTTTTGTATCGTAACTTGGCAAGTTCTTGTTGTATGTCTCTTGTCCTCTCCACAGAACAGGCAGAACAGTCTTCTTAGTTGGGAGTTGTATCTCCCTTCGAAGCTTCGTCCTCCTCTGCCACTTAGGGCTAGCGGTCTGAAGGAGCCCTATTGCACCCCTGTTGACTAGGAGCTGCTCTACTGCCCTTGATTATGATTATTTTTGCCTTCGTTTTGACTAGGGTTGTGGATTGTTCTAACGTGCCTTGGATGAAACCTTCCCTCGAAGCCCCTGGTTATCTTAGAGTACCTATAGGCTTCTTCCCTTCTTTGTTGAAAATCATTATTAGCTCTGATATACTCATCCATTTTTTGGAGAAGCTTCTACAAGGTTTGAGGGGGTTTCCTGGTAAAATACTGTGCCGTTGGGCCTGGGTGAAGTCCCTTGATCATTGCTTCAATGATAATTTCATTTGGCACCATTGGTGCCTGGGCTCTGAGGCGTAAGAACCTTTGGATATATGCCTGTAAATATTCCTCATGGTCTTGTGTGCACTGGAACAAGGCTTGAACAGTCACTGGCTTTGTCTGAAATCCTCGAAAGCTGATGATCAACATGTCCTTCAATTTCTACCATGATGTAATTGTTCCTGGCCTGAGAGAGGAATACTAGGTTTGAGCAACACTCCTGGCCGCCATGACAAAGGATTTTTCCATGAAAATCGTGTTGCCACCATAGGATGATATGGTTGCTTTGTACCTCATCAGAAGTTGCTTTGGGTTTGAGTCACCATCGTACTTAGGTAGCTAGGGTGGCTTGTACGAAGGTGACCATGGCACAGCTGCAACTTTGTAGCTAGGGGAGAAGCATCATCAAAAGCAATGTTGTCATGATGAAAATCATCGTACCACATATCATCATGGTTGGGGCCCTCCTAACGAAGTTTTCTTTGTTGTGGTTTGTGCCCTTGCTCAGTATCTTATGCGATATGTCGCATTTCCTCGGCTGCTTCGTCAATCTTCTTTTGCAGCTCAGCCAGCCGAAGTATCTTCTCCCTTCTCTTTTCCACCTGTTGATGTATGGCTTCCAGGTTGTTGATCTCTTGATCTAGCTCTTCATCTTGTGAAGTTGGGCTAGTGCCCTTCCTCTTCTGGCTTTGGGCCTTCCTTAGAAGGATTCTGTCTTGATTGGTGTCCAAGGGAGCAAGAACAGCCCCTGGCATCATTATCTTCTTCGGCGACATGACGAAGGTGGTCGTAGAGTTCACTGGAGGTGGGCGCCAATGTTGGTCACTCGTTCTCAATTGTTATACACAATCGAAAACAAGGCAACACAATATTAAGAGAGATAATCAACATTCGTCTTCAAATAGTCACCCCTTCGGAATAACTTCTTCGGAGATGAAGGTTAAGATTTTACTGAGCGAATTGTCATTTATTATTACAAGTAAATAGGTGAGTGTATAAAAGATATTAAGAAGTTTAAACATGACAACTCATCTCACATATCAATAGCATATTTCTCCTCCACTGTATATTAAATTTATAAACATACCTTCGGCTCTAGAAAGTGATTTAGAGCGAAGGTGAGGTGAAGAGAAGGTTACACACATCAATCGTTCGGCCCTCCAAAAAGGTACTTTATACAGGGCACTGTTCATCTATTTATAGGGAATTCTACAGCTTCGTACGATATTACATTTATGCCCTTCGAGATTACACACAGTGTTTACAAATAGCACAAGGATGACATTGTCTTTTGCCTTCAGCGTTTAGGATGACACCTTCTACTTGCATCATCTTCTTATGTTGTTGTGATGAAGCTATCTTCGTTACCCTTCCATCATTCTACACCGAAGGTGGTATGATCCCGAATCATGTAATGCTCGACAAATATGCCGATAACCAATGGTTAATCATATTTTTGAGAACCTTCAGAAGACAAAGGCCCCCAACAGAGTGCACACAGTGCACGAGGCCAATGCTGACAAGGTCACCTCCGCGTGGTGGTTGTATGCCTAGGCCAAGTGCATGACTATCTATAGGTCTTGAGGACACATAGCTTGACGTCCACATGGATGTGTTATAGGAGACCCCCCCCCCATGAACAAGTGAGCCTTTTGAGCAGCATTAAGCTAAGTGTATGACAATCCAGGGTGTTAAAAGAATCCCAATAGTCTTGTAACATGGAGATGAAGGAAAGTCAAGCCAATTCGGAGAGACGATTAGTATGAATGGCCGACTTGAAGCGTAGGTTGCAAAGCTCCTTGAATCGATCCTAGGAAGACACACCCACACCTTATTCGAGGACGTAGTATCACGTCTATGTCACACCGCATAGATGGTACGATGCAAGCGAAACATGATCAGATGCGAGTGTATCCCCCCTCGGCAAAATGCTCACAATAGGTGAGGTAGTTTAGGAGATCCTCTGAGCCATCATAGGAGGTGAAATCGAGCTTGCAGAACCGAAAATGATGAAGCTTGTGGCAACACCAATGGTTGGTGGTGGTGGCGATGTTGGAGCAATGAAATACAAAAAACTAGTGACGTCGAGAAGTTAGGCACCAGTGATGGTGAGAAATTGATGAGGCAGATGGGAATGAATGAGGTAGCGAGGGGTGGGGTGGTAGGCAACATAATGGCAGGTGGCATGATCCACAGACTAGTGGAGGTATGATAATGGTGGCTCAATAAGTCAAAAAAAAGTTGTCGTGCCATACCTAACATCTTGTAGGGAATGCCTTGAGGCGTAGCACCCATCAATGAGGATGTCTGATGGCCCTCCATGATGGCCAACTGTGAGAGGGCGACAATGACGACCTGTTGCTCATTGGGGTTGGCCACCTACTGGGCAACCTCAAAAAGGGCCTTCATCATGGCATCGACGAGGGAATGGTGGCACTCCCTACGACACAGACAAAGACAATACAACCTAATGTACTGGTAGAGAAGAAGTCTTAGCGTCAATCACAATAGTAGAGTTGAAACCTGATATCTCCAATACCAGATTAGTAGGATCCTTGATTCTATCAAGGTTGTGAAGTTCACGGAAATGTGAGATTTGGGGTAAGATCAGAATTTTTGGCTTTAGGTAGGTGTCATGGTGGCGTGTGCAGAGCAATGGCATGACAACAAGCAAAGGAAAGAGAATGCTTATGAGAAGCGCTTGAGGCTAGGCAAAATGTTTGCCGTCCTTAAAATTGTTACATTGCCCTTATATTTATAATTCTTAGAGGACTTAGTTCCCAAACAGATCGAAGGAGGAATCCTTGAACATTTGGACTCATTTCCTAACAATAAGATCTTATTTTCTAAGAGCAACTCCAACAGAACATGTAAACCAACCCTAAAACAGATATTAGGGAAGAAAAATGATTTTCTTTGCTCCAACAGCTCCCTCATTCTTTCCCAAAAAATTCGCGTCTCTCATCTGCTTGCTCTCATCCCTCATATTTTCGCATGATTTATACCTCCCCAATCCGTGTGTATGCTCACTCCCGTATTTTTTTATTCTGCCGCATGCATCCATACAGAGATAGATGGAGGATTTTTTTTAATTTTTAAAGCTTTTTAGACTTTATTTAAGGAAATTGTTGGAGTACACACTATAATTCGCTCCTAAGATTTTTTAGAGTACCCCTAATAATCATTTTTTAAGGAAATATTTTTAGCATTCTTTTGGAGTTGCTCCCAACTCAATCTTAGTTCTTAATCAATATTTATTTTAATTCCTTCGTGAACTAGATTCATGCCCTGCAGTTCTACCGACAAGTTGCCAGTGCGGGTATTGTAGGTGCTACAGTACCACGAGTACTATTTATAAAGTCTAAAGTGTTGTTTTGTTCGTAACGTGAATGGTAACCAATAACATTAAATCATGTTTGGTTAAATTCACCCGTAATTAAATACAACACTATAAACTGATATCATCCTATTCAAACTTGTTACCACTGTTAATCGAGTCTAAATCATTAACATTACCATTTAGTTTACATTTCGTGAGCCAAACGGCATCTAATTTGAGACCAACACCGGCGTAGCCCGTTTTCCGGCGCACATAGATACCACTCATAACAGTGTTCATGACTCATGTGAAAATGGAAAATAAAATACCAGTAATAACAGTGTTCATGACTCACGTGAAAAGGGAAAATAAAATACCAGTCATAACAGTGTTTATGACTTGTGTGAAAAGGGAAAATAAATATCAGACTCGAGGTATAGTTTCAGGTTATTACTAATCTGCAGTGCTGTTATTACTAGGCAGGAGTGACTCCATCCTGATGAGATGAAACAGCTTGAGTGATACCTTTGTTTTTCAATGTGGCTCAGAATTATCATCACGAAGCAATGCCACAGTTGACAAGCCATCGAACAATGGTTTTTCATCCACACCAGCCTCATTACCTTCCATCGAGAAGAAGTCATGGTGGACTAGACTTTCTTTGAGCCTATGCCTGCTAAGCTTCAGATAAGCGCTCCATTGATACAGGGCCAGCAAACTGCCATTGACACCAGAAATGTGATGCAGATGTTGCCACAGGATGCCTGTTTCCCCTCTTTTAGAAAGCACTAGCACATCTCCTTCCGGGTCCAGCACCGGCAGCAGGGAGAAAAACATCACGTCCAATTTGATCCGGTGGTTCATCGACCAGGACCAGCTCCCGTGATCCTGTAACACCCAAAGATCAACCTTGCCGCTGCGGCAGTGGTACAATCCAAGGGCGCCGCTGTTCATCTGAAACAGTTCAAGAAAGGGGCCCTCCACGGGCGACAGCAGTTGCTGGAAGGACTCGGTCATTGTGTCGAACACGAGCATGTTGTTGACCTTGCCGTTGCCGACGGGCAGCTTTACCGGCTGCCAGTAGATCCTGCTGTCTGCCACGACGTGCGGGTGAAGGTACACCATCATCGGCATCGCCATTACCATATCCCCGGACGCCCACGGCGCGGGAGGTTCTCCGACGCACCTGAGCTCGCGCGACCCGACGGTGTGCACGTGGTACACGGCGTGGCCGTCCTCGGCTCTCTCGAAGCAGCAGAGCACACGGTACGACCTGGACGGGAGGTGAGGGTAAAGCGCGGAGATGCAATAGGCGCCGTGGAGAAGAGTGAGCGGCGCGCGCTGGCGGGTCGCCGGGTTGCAGATCTGGAGGCCGCCGTTGGCGAGGAGGATGAGGAGGCCTTCGCAGGAAGCCAGCACGTTCAGGTCGTCCCCGTTGGCGGCGGTCCGGCCTGTTGTCCGCGCGATGGGGCGCCGCTCGCCGGTGCGGTAGTCCAGGGCGTCGATCCTCCTCTCCTCGGTGCTCCTGTCCCCTTCAGTGAGGAGCGGGAGCGAGGGCTGGCGACGGTGGTGGGCGAGGAGGAATTTGGCGTCGGAGGTGAGTCGGCGGCACCAGGAGAGGCAGACAGCGCGGCACCGGAGGAGGGGCTTCGCCGGCAGACGGGTTAGGATCTCCCAGATAATGAGTTCCTCGGGGAGCAGGGGTCCGCCGCCGGCCGCTTCTGCCATGATGGTAGCCGCGATTGGATCTGGCAGAAATCAGAAATTTCAAGCCGGACGGATACGGTGACTAGCCGTTCGATCATCCATCAACCGTCGTCCATCGCCGCCAAGAGAGCCACTTCCAGACTTCCTTCGAAGCGCCGCGTGTCCTATATCCTGAAAACCTTGCGAACACGCTCTACGTATATACGTGTGATCCGATCAGAACGGTCACCGCCACCAACCGGACTCATTTCTCGAAACGTCGGTCATCCCCATTCCCAACCATATGAATGAAAACTGTCTCCTCGCGTTTGCTGCCTTTCTCCTCCTCTATGCCCTAGGCTGGCTAAGGTCCGTGCAGCGGACAACGGCGAGGTCCAGCGGACAACTGCTGGCACTACGGGCTTGCTCCAGTTGTTGATGTTCTACCGCAACTCCTGTGCGATGGCACTCTCCATTCAAAGGCGTCACGTGAAACGTCCTCGGCGTCGTCGCCACCGTCTCGCTACACGATCTCGCTGGCACGCTCCCACCCGTCGTCGCGGGACTCTGCTCCCTAACTGGCCTTTGTTAGCACACTACAGACGCTAAGATATTGGCACTCAGGAGGTAGTCTTGAGGAGGAAGAAGGGAACGATTACAAGGTTCAGAGTACAATAATCAGTATTTTTCTCCGGGAACGAGTACAGGGTTCAGAGTACAATAATCAGTATTTTTCTCCCTCTCGTCAGCCGTCCAGCTCTCGTACATATACCTCTCATTTACACAACCCACTTTAGGCCCATGTAACGAGTATTCGCACGTCTGACTCGACAGCCCAACTCTTGCTGAGAGCGATCCTGGATATCTTGTGCTTCGTTGGTATCTTTGTCTTGCATCACATGTGCGGTGCTGACATTCCCCTCCCCTTAAGAGGTCGCTTGCCCCTAAGCGGCTGCTTGTGTAAACTGTTGTCGAAGAGCTTCATAATCTTCCTAAGTGTCGAGAGCTTTGTCGAACCTAGACCAGCGCACGAGGACCTGGTCGACTGAACTTCCTCCGCGTGAGATAGTACGTCGGGCCAACACCTAATCTGACACCTGGTTGTCAACAGCATTATCAGGTAAGGTAGTACTCACCGGTTGGGACGAAAATATGACTCGTTTAAGCTGCGACACATGGAACACTGGATGCACCATGGAACCCTCCGGAAGCTGAAGTTTGTACGCCACTGTGCCCACTCGTTGCAACATTGGAAAGGGGCCAAAGAATTTGAACGACGGCTTGTGATTGGCCCTGGGAGCAATGGAAGTCTGGATATATGGTTGTAGTTTGAGGTAGACAAGATCCCCCATAGCAAACTGCCTCTCACTCCTACCCTTGTCCGCTTGTTGCTTCATACGATGCTGGGCTCGCAGCAGGTGCTGTTTGATAACCCGGAGCATCACTTCTCTGTTGGACAGCCAGGTGGAGAGGTCTGTATCAGTGACTGTGTCAGCTAGAGCAATACCAAAGTGTCTTGGTGGTCGACCATACAGCACCTCAAATGGGGATCTTCCTAGAGCTGAGTGAAAAGAAGCGTTGTACCAGAATTCAGCCATTGGTAGCCAATGATGCCACTTGTGAGAAAAGGGTGAACAAAGCAGTGTAAATAAGTCTCAAGGCATTGGTTGACCCTTTCGGTCTGGCCATCCGACTGGGGTGGTACGAAGTGCTCATACACAATTGAGTGACTGACAATTTGAAAAGTTCTTGCCAAAAGGAACTGGTGAATATACGATCTCGATCAGAGACTATGGCTTCTGGTATACCATGAAGTTTGTACACTGAGGACATGAACACGTGGGTGACCTTAGATGCAGTGAATGGATGAAGTAGAGGCAGAAAGTGTGCAAACTTGGAATATTTATCCACTACCACCAAAAATGCATTTGGCACGAGCAGCACGGGGTAAACCCTCAATGAAGTCAAGAGTAATGACTTGCTAGGCTTGGTCTAGCACTGCCAACAGTTGTAGCAAGCCAGGGTATTTGGACCTATCGGGCTTGGACTGTTGACATACAGTGCATTCCAACACAAAATCATGCACATGCTGCTTCATGTGTGGCCATGCGAGGAGCTGGTGTATACGTCGGTAAGTGACAGGAAATCCTGAGTGACCACCTATTTCACTAGAATGAAAGGCCTAAAGTACTTTGAGCTGCAGAGAGGTATTGGTGCCCAACTAGATGCGCCCCTTGTATCTGATAACCTCGTTGTGCAGTTGATAAGAATTAGCGGACGACTGGTGCAGTGCCAGTTCAGACAGCAAACATTTGGCCTAGGGATCTTGCTGATACCCTTTGACCACTTCTGTTAGCCATTGTGGGTTGCTGCACGAGATGTGGTTGCAATCCATGGTGTCGTGTGGACAACAGGAAAGAGCATCTGCTGCTCCGTTCTCAAGCCCTTTTTTGTAGACGATTTTGTACTAGAGACCCAAAAGTCTAGTGAAGACCTTTTGCTGCCAAGGAATGTGCAATTTCTACTCGGACAGATGAGAGAGACTATTGTGGTCGGTATAAATGATGAACTTAGCATGCTAGAGGTATGACCGCCACTGGTCCATAGCCATCAAAATAGCGAGGTATTCCTTTTCATATGTGGAAAGACCTTCGTTCTTTATTCCCAATGCTTTACTGATACAGGCAAGTTGGTGACCTTGTTGACTGAGTACCTCACCAATACCTAAGCTAGATGCATCAGTCTCAATTGCAAAGGGCAAGGAAAAGTTGGGTAGTTGCAAGACTGGAGATGAGGCTAACGCCTTCTTCAGGGTCTGAAAGGCATTCTCATGGTCTGCTGTCCAAATGAACAGTGTGTGTTTCTTCAAAAGGTTAGTTAGTGGTTTGGCTATTACTGCAAAATGTTTAACGAACTTGCGGTAATAACAGCCAACCTAAGAAATCCCTGGAGCTCTTTGCAATTAGTTGGTGTCAGCCAGGAAGACACTGTTGTAACCTTGTTGGGATCGGTTGCAACTCCTTGTGCTGAAATGACATGCCCGAGGTAGGCTATCTTCTGTTGTGCAAACGAACATTTACTCAGCTTAATTTGCCACTTATCCAATGTCGGGAGTGGGTGATGGGTGTATGGACACCCAAAACCCAGCCCCCATGGTTGCAGTTCAATGTGGTGCCCGATCGGGCCGTCGGCGTTTCACGCGGAAGTAGATGGGCACTCTGTCGCCAACTCGTATGGACCCAGCACGCCTCGTGGATCTTCGACCTTTGCCACGACGCCTCACTCGAGGAAGCACAAGACCTTGGTGAGGTCCACGCACATGCCGTCGACGGACACATCCATCCGAGCGCGCCACGAATCAAAAATGTATTGGACGTTCTCGAGTGCAGCGACTCTTGTGTTGGTGTGGGAGACGAAATCGGCGCTGGTGCCCAACTCGGACCCCAGATCTGTGTGGTTCGCGAGCTGAGACTGAATAATGGTGATGTCGTCAGAGTTGTGGGCAACCGATTTCTCTAGGGAACTCCAGCGAGCGTCTTGCGATTCGAAGCGGTCGCACAATTTTTGGAGAATTTTGGATTGGGCTGCGATGTTTCTCAATTGGGCATCCAATTGCTTCGACTGCGCTGCGAGAGCAGTCACTATGCTTGGATTGGATGCCCCAGTCATCTTCGCCCGACGTGTGAAGTGGATAGCACCATGCAGTCCCGCGATTGGTAGTCCGATACCACTTGTTAGCATACTACAGACGCTAAGACATTGGCACTCAGGAGGTTGCCTTGAGGAGGAAGGGAACAAGTACATGGTTCAGAGTACAATAATCAGTATTTTTCTTCTTCCCCTCACCAGCCATCCAGCTCTCGTACATATACCTCCCATTTACACAACCCACTCTAGGCCCATGTAACGAGTATTCACACGCCTCGCTCGGTGGCCCAACTCTTGCTGAGAGCGCTCCTGGATATCTTGTGCTTCGTTGTTGTCTTTGTCTTTTGTCTTGCTTCACATGAGCGGTGCTCCTCTACCTCCACTACAATGAGATCTCTCGTTCTTCTTTTAGGGCTAGTTTGGGAGCCACAAAACCGGAAGGGATTGGAGGGGCTAAAATGAGATTTTAGCCCCTCCAATCCCCTCCGGGTTTTGGTCTCCCAAACTATCCCTTAATCCTTCTCTGATTCCTCACCTGCATGTGGAATCCCCTCTGTAGCTCTTCATCCCCGGAGGACCAACCCCACCAAAGGGGATGTTGTACGCCTGCCTCTTCAAGTACATCATCATCGATGAATAGGTATGTCCCATCCCGTCGCCCTTCATTCTTCCGTTCTGCGATCGGATCCTCTGCCATCGTCGCAGCAAGATAGAGATCCAATCTATCGCTTGCCCGCTCGAGATGATGTTGATGGCCTTCCTCTGCTTAGCTTTGCTGCAAGCGTCGATAAGTTGTGTCTGCTTCCAGTCCACTCATGACCTCATCATCGGCGTCGAAGTCCTGTACCTATTGCGGCTTATACTAGAGATGCAGAAATGTTGAACAAAACACTAATGTCACTGCCACTTAAGCGGAATCTTGTGGTTGTAAAGTTTAATAATTCTGCATCAGCATCGAAGTGCCTTGCAATAACTGACCAGATGTACCAACCCTCTGCATTCAAAACTCTTTCTCCTATTTGCAAAGGTTTGTGGGTAGCATTCGATTGTCCTACTTCATCTCATTGTGATTGGACAAACTTCAACAATGTTTCTACTAAAAACTTGGACAATTCTGAAGGCACACCATGAGTATTGACCACCACAACACCTCCTGCCTTCCTTGTGCGAATGACCAACAATCAGGAAATTTTTACTTATAGGTTTTGAACTGTAATGTCTTCCTATGCATCTCATAGCATGTTATTGTGTGTTTATGGCATTCTAACTTAACATGTCACATTTCTCTCATGACTACGTTAGTAGGATTGTTGGATGTACGTCCCTTTCTAGAAACTATTGTTTAGTTCAGTAGCATATCCAACTAATGCCATTGCATCTCAACCTTGTCCACTTTTTTATTCAATAAAATATTTTCGGCGATTCAAACTAGTATTATCTTTTAAGGCCAAATAAAGTACTATCTCGGTAGACAATGCATAATAGCCTTTTTTAGTTTAACGAGGAGTGCATGAAGTAGGAAAACAACAAGAGCCTTACAAATCATCAACGTTGATCGATTGGAATAAAAAAATATGTTGACTATTTAAAATAATAGTGCATTTGCCACATAATTTTATAAGTGAGTGGAAATTTATCATAGTACAGGATACTGATGATGATGACCAATGTCCTAAAAGAATAATTTATCCGCTGACTTTCCTACCATAATTATTTATCACGCATACCATTATTTTAAGAAAGAGGAATTTGTTTCTATTGTATTCATCTCCTTATGATTTGTCATTAAATAATGCACAGGTTATCTTAAATTTAGAGGTGTGGGATCTGAGAAAGTTCAGGCAAAAATGTCATGAGCAAGCTTGGTATGTCAATCATTTTTTGTGCGGTTGTGCCTTAGACTGAGGTGCTCTGTGTAACCTATGATGCTCATCTAGGGCACATTTTCAATGAGGGGCCACCCACCAATAGGGAAGAGATACTATCCGCGTGACTGGTTACCGGAACATCAAGCGCTGGTCTCGCGCTAGCCTGAGCCACTGGGAACGCAGCTCTCCTGCGTTTCTGCTCATGCAGGCGAGCGAGCAAAAAAAGCTCTATATTGCACGCGTTGGTGCATGTAGTCGCCATGCACTGCAGCCATCCAAACACGAGCTCAGCGCGGTCAACGCGATGCCGTGGGCCTGGACGCCACCAACCAATCAACCAATCATTCGATATATGAACAAGTATAACTTCAATTTTGTTTATAGCCACATTACCCCTCCTCCTATCCTCTCTAACTCCAAGGCTAGGTTTGCACACGTTTTGATGGTGGTATTAGATCTAGGGATCTTGTCATTGTGAGTCCGCCCTGATGTACTTTCCTCAGCAACGAGTCGCTGGCAATCAAGCCCACTTGCCTATATTTTCCTCTAAACTGAGTCACTTTCAGGTGACTACAGAACATCTGCTTTCAATGTCGTGCTGCCATAGCTGCAACAAATCTAGGATAATATTAAAAATTCCTATTATTAAACGCAGGACGGATGAGGCAGTGCCTCCTCCTACCCTAGGTCTCTAGTCAGCTATGCTCACAACAGATATTTTGGAAAGCGAGGTTCGGGAGGCTATCTTTTCAATGAACCACAATAAGGCTCCAGGTCCTGATGGGTTTCCGATTGAATTCTATCAACAGTTCTAGGAAACTGTCAAGGGTGATTTAATGCAAATGTTTAAGGATTTAGCCAATGGATATCTGCCCCTATTTAGCCTCAATTTTGGAACAATTACTCTCATTCCTAAGGTCCAGGAGACAAATGTTATTTAACAGTATAGGCCAATTTGTCTTCTAAATGTGAGCTATAAAATCTTCATCAAGGTGGCCACCAACAGGCTAGGATCGATGGCAGATAAGGTTGTTAGCCCGACTCAGTCTGCCTTTATTAAGGGTCGTAATATATTGGAAGGGGTCGTAATACATGAACTCCATCGGAAAAAAAACAAAGTGGGGTAATTCTAAAGCTAGATTCTGAGAAGGCTTATGATAAGGTGAGGTGGCATTTTCTTTTCCAAGCACTCCGAATGAAGGGTTTCTCGTCCAAATAGATATCTTGGATAAGAACCTTCATCTCGGGTGGAAGTGTAGCGGTGAATGTCAATGATGATGTTGGACACTACTTCCAAACAAAAGAAGGGCTCAGACAAGGAGACCCTTTGTCCCCTATATTATTCAATATAATGGTGGATTTGCTAAAAGTTCTAATCAGTAGGGCTAAATTGGATGAGTAGTTTGAGGGAGTAATTCCGCACCTTATGGATGGCGGACTCTCAATTCTCTAGTATGCAGATGACACTATACTCTTTATGGATCACGACATAGACAAATCGTGCAATATGAAGCTGCTTATATTTGCATTTGAATAAGCTTCAGGTCTAAAGATCAATTTCCATAAGAGTGAGGTGTTTTGTTTCGAGGCTGCCCAGGAGGAGTTAGAACAATATACAAAACTCTTTGGATGTAAGCCAGGGACACTCCCCATCAACTATCCCAATCCACTTCAGAAAATTAAGAATTAGGGATTGGGCTAAAGTTGAGGAGCGCTTTGAAAAGAGCCTTAGTAGTTGGAAAGGGAAACACCTGTCTATCAGAGGATGCTTGACCTTGATTAGGTCCATGCTCAGTAGCTTACTGATGTATATGATGTCCTTCTTCCCCCTGCCTAAAGGAGTCCTTAGGAAGCTCGACTATTTCCGTTCAAGATTCTTTTGGCAGGGGAGTGAAAACAAAAGGAAATATAGACTTGCCAAATGGGATATTTTGTGTCAACCTAAGGATCAAGGGGGCCAAGGTATCCTAGAGTTGAATACGATGAATATTGCCCTCCTTAGCAAATGGGTATACAAACTACTCACCTCTGATGGAATGTGGCAACAACTTCTCTGCAATAAATATGTAGGCTCAAAACCTATCTCAGGTAGAGTGGAAACTTGGGGATTCCCACTTCTTGTCTGGCTTAATGAAAGTAAAGCCAACTTTTTTAGCTATGGCTCCTTTCTCCTAAAAGATGGATCACAGGTAAGGTTCTGAGAGGATACATGGCTGGATGGGTCCTCTTTAAAAGACTAATATCCAGCCCTGTATAACATTGTGATACACAAATCCATAACTATAGTAGAAGCGATGAGTGCGTTCCCTCCTACCTTTTTCCTAGCAGAGACAGTTATTTGGAGCCAGCTTGGTTGAATGGCTTTCTTTATTGTCACACAACCAGGGTATGGAGTTGTCCCATGACATAGATTCCTTCTTCTGGAACCTTGCCTCAAATGGAGATTCTTAGTTAAATCACACTACGTGGCCCTGATGCTCAGAAATACCCTAATGTCAATAAAGATATCTGGAAGTTAAAGGCACCCCTGAAATTTAAAATTTTCCTTTGGTATCTTCTAAGGGGTGTAATTCTCACAAAAAGATAATCTGGCTAAACGAAATTGATAGGGAAGTTTAATATGTTTTTTTGTCACAAGGAGGAAACCATTAACCATCTCTTTTTTGAGTGTCGGTTAGCCCGATCAGTCTGGAGTGTGTTTCTGTTTGCCACTGGAATCAGTAAACCACAAAATGTAGACCATTTGTTTGGAGATTGGCTCCATGGTTTCAACAGTGGGATAAAAACTGTGTTTCTACTTGGAGCGACTGTGATGTGCTGGGCGCTCTGGATCTGTAGAAATGATTTAGTTTTTGAGAAAAAAAAACATTTTGCTCTCCTTTGCAGGTTATCCATTTAGCGACTCAAAAGCTAACAAGTTAGGCTATTCTTCAGCGAGAGAAGGTGCGGTCGTTGGTTGCGGTGGGATCGCCTCTTAGTGCGAACGGTCATGGTCTTTTTCTCCCGGGCGTATGGGTGGTAATATAGTTTTCGTATTGATTGCCGCTAGCTTAGGGAGGGTGCTGTGTTTCTTTATCTTTTTTTCTCCTTTTCTTTAGTTTGACCATGTGCGTTAGGCAGAGGACGGGAGCTTGTACCAAGACTTTGTATCCGCTTGATGTAACGTTTTTGGTAACATTTTCTATAAAGCTTCAATTATCCAAAAATGTGTGCATCTGCGGCCTTCCGCCTAGCCTCACCTTTGCTCTAAGTAAATATGTGTACCTTTGTTTCCGTGTAAATATGTGCACCTATATATTTTCCATATATATATTTGTTTACTTCTATATTCATTTTTATTGTTACCACCTGTTCGTAATTGAAAAACTGCACACTTATGGTTCCTCATGCATGCTTAGATCGCTCTGATTATATTGAAAACCAAGAATTCTTGAATAATAGTTGATGTAACTATTGATATTTTTCTTTCCTCATATATAGCACATAAACATTTTATTACTCTAACAACGGTGGTCCTATTCTCAAGTTGCTAGAAGAATCACCTTCTACTGCTACGGAGAAATTATAAACAAAGACATGCACGAATGTAGTTTTTTTTTTTTTGCAGTGTATAGATTAGCCGACATATTTTGCAAATATTTACACTTTTTCATGCCTGGTAGGTTGCCAAAAACTCGCATGTCCAAGTCGACGACGAAACCTATCTGTATGAAACTTTTCAAATACAAGCTCTTCGTACTATGTACACACAAAAATCTAATATTTTCATCAACATGTCTGGATGCACCAACAACTGTAGCAGAAAAGGTTTGCTACATTTTCACCCAACAATTACAACTTTGTTGATATTCTGTCTCAAACAGCTGGTCAATAATTCCACCTTCAATAGAAACAAACTTAGAAGAAGAAAAAAACATGTACTATTCTGCCTGATTTAACTGCTCGGAAAACAAAATTCTTATGCAAGTTCATGAATTGGCTGGTCCATATGACATGAGAATACCTTATATGTCCCTATTGTTCCACTTACTGTTAGATCCTATCATATTCTTTCAAGATGAAGTATTGTGGTTCCAAGCATAAATTATTATGCCAGCTGAGTACATTCAAGAAAACATTTGGCAGGCCCCTCTATTCTTAATATTTTAGGACTTTGCATAGTGATTATCATCATGGGATTCCACACAAACTCTTAGGTGCATTTACGTACAATTCACTCATTACCGAAAGGTGAGCTTGTGCTTATTTACATCAAGAATATTAACTGTTGCTTCATATGCTTTCGTACGGACTACATGTTTATACCTCATTATGCAATGATAAGTGAGATTATTAAAACTCTACCTTTCATTTAACAGGATCAAACAATGAGCACTCAAAATTAAGGATTCCACGGACCAAATAGACCATAAAGAATGATATATGGAATCATATGAAACTAAATCAGATGTAGCTGTTGTCTACATTCTGTAATCTTTTGTGATGGATCCTATCCACACTTTTGTAACTAAATATCCTACTCATATATGGATAACCTCTCAACCAGGTACTGACCATTGGAATCAGTTGATGTAGGTTGAATTATTAGACATTTTCAGATTAAAATCCGAATATAAATCATGACCGTCAAATCATATGATGCATACTGATCAGACATACTGATAGACGACGCGGGCCTGAAGCAGCAGGGTCGACGACGTCGAAGCAGCGGGGCCGATGAAGTCGAAGCAGCAGGGTCGACGACAAGATCACGAGCAGTCGTGTGAGAACGCTTCGCAAAAACCTTATTCGTCATCTCCCGGTGCAGGATCTCGAAGGTGAAGGGTTCTGGAGACTTGCTCTCCCGATCGCTGATGCACATCGGCGGTCGAGATGAAGAGAGCTACGATGGCAGCGCAGTTGTGAGCAGAGGCGAAAACCTAACTTGTGTTGGGATGGGTTTGACACTGGCTGCCAGGCACCTTATATAGGGCCGAGTCCGCGAACCGATAACAATCCGCGATCCGATCTGCACGTTATCCATGAACTGATAGACTCGCGCTCCAGTAACGGCTCAGATCCTTAACGCGATGGGTTAGGGCTCTAAACTTAACAGCCAAGCAACCAAAAAATAAAACGACAAAAGGAAGCTGCGCCCCCGCAAGGCGAGGGGCCGGATTTCGGCGGACCATTCACACGCATGTCGTGCGCCCGCGCCCTTCGCCCCGGCTCGGCCAGGCGAGCGAGCGCGCGCGCGTGTGGTTCTCCACACTCTCTCCTCTCATCCATGACTTGGTGAGTGTGTGTAGCCTCCATATTTAAACTAGTTCCATTCCACTTGGACTAGCAATATGACACTATTTGTTCCATCATTCCCTAGCCATACCCATACATGGGTTTTTGAGTTTTTTCTAGGATTTAATTGAATTTCTCAAATGGGCCTAGCCCATAAATCCAACACTATCTTTCAACCGTAGTACTAACCCATTGAAATCATTTGATGTAGGCCAATTTACATCTGTTTTGGAAGATAGCTGTTGGAACCTGCCCTTCCAGACAGGTTGATCCAACGGGGAATTGGGAAGAGAGTTTGTGATGTAAACACGGGATGTCAAAAGCCACGTTGATCTCCCCGTGCCTGGGCACAGTACGGGGGTATTTATAGGTACTCGAGGGGCCGCTTGTCCCTGTCAAAGACATTTAGACCCTTGAGTACCTGGTTTATCCCCAGAATATTCCCACGAGGGGAGGTTACAAACAGTCATTACGGTAAACTTTATTACAGACACGACCCAAATCACACATGTCCACGCGGGGCCCAACTCTGTACATGGGCCTCTCTCCATGGTGAGGAAGTGGGAGGTCCCGTAGACTTCAGCGGGGTCTTCGTCTTGTCTCGTGTGAGTGGAGGGGGTCGAACAGGCTTCCATCCAGCGAGCTCTATGGATCTAGCCTTCGCCTGCGCTAGGCTAGGACAAAGTCGACGAGCGAAGGGTGGTGTGTTCGCCTTCATTCCAACATTTGCCCTCCGAGGGACCCGACTAAGTCAGCTAGTGCCGAAGACCACCATGAGATGGTGAAGACGTTGCCCTCGCTCGAAGTGGTCCTGTAGGGGTTTTTGAAATATGACCCTTGATGGACGTGTTACTGTTGGACCACGGGTTTCTCAAGGCGTCGCGTCACGCTTATAAAAAGCCGACCTCGGCTGAATCCATTTCCTGCTTGCACTTGCGCAGTAGAAACCCTAGCTTTTTCCAACTGTTCGCCTGCCCTCCTTGCTCACTCTACTTTGGAAATCTGGCCCATATCAAGCAGACCGTGCCCCGCCGCCGATGGTACGTTGCAATGTCTTCTTCTTCATCTGCTGCGAGCGCATCGTTGGCTGCACCGTCGTCCGACGAGACCTTGAGTGATTTGGCGGTGATGGAGTTGCAGTCTGGCCATAACATGGAGTTTGGTACCTCGAGGATTTCCTCGGTTCGCGTGCTAGAGATGCATCGACTTGGTTACTTTGGTAACAGTGTCGGGTGGGCTCTGGGTGCAGAGGAGGTCCCCGAGCCTGAAGGCGAGTTGATAGTTTTTGAGGCTTTTTTGTTGCCGGTCTTCGCCTCCCGACACAACGATTCATGGCGAAGGTGTTGCGAAGGTTTGAAGTGCAAGTCCACCAGTTGACGCTGAACGCCGTGGTGGCACTGGTGAAGTATGTCTAGGCAATTACTTCCTACGGCGGACAGCCGTCTATGGAGGTCTTCACCAAAAATTATTGCCTACATTGGCAGAAGAGGAAAATAGGAAATAAGACCGTGCACCTTAGGACTGGGAAGACTTCGGCTAAGGTTGTGGAGACAGTCCCCTGCGCTAGGAACAAATGGGATAACTGGTGGGATTTTTGGTTCTATGTGGCTCCCGGTGGTGTCGAAGGCCTGCCGAGCCTGCCTCTGGCCATTCTGTGCTCACACTTCTATGTGGCGTTTTCTCAATTCGAGGTGGCAAGGGAAGACAAAGTCGAAGGGGCCCTTCGACATGCTGCCCGCCTGAGTAGCGGGTGTGACTTGGTTGAGAAATTTATTGCCTATGGATTGTGGCCCTTGGCGCACGGCTGGGTATTGGGTGAAGTGACCCTATCGGATGCCAACCTTGGGCAACCAGCTGGTGCGAAGTCTAGCCTTCGTGGTGGATTTACTCGGTCGCAATGCGGCCGCGTTTGTGCGTGAAGTGGAGGCCGAGGCCACGAAGATTGTAGGAAAATATGTGCCAAAGACTGAAACTCTGAGGAGTTGGGATATCCGCGGTTCAAATGTTAGATTGAACCATGTTTTTGAGTTGAACCGTCTGCCGTATGCCGGCTACCCGGGGGACGACTATGCCGATGTTGCTGTTCGCCGAGGGAAAAGGCGATGACAACGGCCGACGAGGGCCCTTCGCGGGGAACAGCGCCGGATGTGACCGCCAAGAAGAGGAAATTAGGTACAGTAGCTGTGGGGTCGAGGGCTTCCGATCGTTTTTTGCTGCGGATTTGCTGGAGACCTGCGTGGTTCCCGGGGAGACGATGTCTTCGCCCGAGCTCCGGGAAACTTCCGTGCGAATGTTGAAGGTTACCAGGGGTCGTTGGCCTAGGAATGTTCCGATTCCCCGGGCGGCCGGTGATGACATGTTTACATCTCGATTAGCTCGTGAGATGAGAATTTCCCTTACGGACGGAATGTTGGTGTTGTTGTATCGACAGTGATAGAGAAGGATCACCAAGACGCGCCACAGAAACGATGGGCGTTCGCCAGTTTGGGGGATCCGAGGCACGAGGCGAAAAGGTGGCGCGGGCGAGCGTGAAGCCTGCCGCCCTCGGTGCCAGCATGCCTCCACCTACCGCGCCCACGCATGAGCGAAGGCCTCCCTCGCCACCGCGTGCTGCTGAGGCGGCGGTGGTGGGCGCCGAAGTCTCCATGGATATATCCGTGGATGACTACCTTGTGGGTGGGGTCGCAATGTTCGTGTCACACCCGGCTTTAAGGAACAAAGCCAGGTGCATCTCATACATGCGCCAAGAAGACAACATATATAACAACAGAGAGTATAGAGATAAATGTCACAATAATCAGAGTATTTATTACATAGTGGAAGTCTTATTACAAAATAAAAGATAAATATAAAACGAACTAAGGATCGTCATTGGCGCCAATGTCAACTAAGAAACGCCACCTAGATCAGATCGAACTCCTCGCCTTGTGGCTCCTCCTGAACCACCTGTTCTTCTCCTGTGGGGGGGTGTGAGACAGCAAGGGTGAGCTCACACATGATCATAGCTCAACAAGTTGTGGGGAACCAGTGGACAAGAACTCACAAAGGTGGGGGTTCATGTGATGTGTAAGGCTAATCAATGATAGGGGTTAAAGCTAAGCATTGCTTTTAAGTAGTTGGTCAAAATTTTATTACCAGTTACTAAGTGTAAGTAAATACCAAACCTTAAGTGATGTAATAGAACAAAATTAATAATAAACCCATGCATATGCGAATGACAAAATTGAATTTAAGGTCGATAAATTAATCATCAGAGAGTCCTGAGCTACTCATGACCATGAGCTCGGCTAGTATACCAGTTTTACACTCTGCAGAGGTTGTACCCTTTACCCACAAGTCATGTTACCCATCCGCCAAGGGGTCGCGACTCCCATACACCTCTACCTAGGAGGCGAGGCAGGGCAACACTACGAGGCCTTTACAAAGTTCCACTAGCTTCCGAAAACCCGCTACAGTTTATGGGAAGAGCACTTGCAAGAATCTCCCATCCGGCCGCCTTCGCAGCTAAATCAACCCGAGAACTTCCTTGCATGCAACTCCCCTACTGCCCTTGCCCCTTTCGGGTAAGGTAGTCTTCCACTAGCTTTCCTAATTAGTCAGCCAAGGGCGTCCCATTAAACCCTTGTGGTGGCACGTGTTTCTCAAGTTAAGCTCTATGTTCCAATTAACATTAATGATATTGACATGAACATAAATAGAATAACAAAAGAATTGGAACATAGATGTAATAAATGATTATCCCAAAACCATGTAAAGCAATAGCAAACTACCCAAGTGATTCAGGGTTAAACAAGGTAATGAGATAAACAATCTAGGGTAACCTATTGGGTCCCATCAAAAATAACCTATGCATGAATAAATGATATTAATGAACATTATTGGGTAAAAAGTGGTCAAGGGCACAACTTGCCTTCAATGAGCTCCTGCTCAGCTACTTCTATCTGCTGCTCACCAGGATCCTCAGACACAGGCTCTTCTACTCGCCACAATACAAACAAGCACAGTATATAGAGAAAATTAACATCACACCAAATATGTAAACAAAATACATAATAAAAATCTACACATTAAAATAAAATCCTAGGAACAGGAATCATAATTTTTGGAGTTATAGATTTTAAGATATGAATTTACAAAGGTTTTATGTGCTTAATATATGATTGAGTGCGAAATTAATTTTACTAATGTTTTCATGTAAAAACAGAGGCTCTAGGTGATAAACAATAATATTACAAAATTTTAGGAACTGGAATGGATTAATTTGGACTTGAGATGGATTTTCTATGAATTAAATAAGATTCTGGAATTATTTTAACACTAGAAATCTTTTTCTAATTGAATTTCTGAATTTCCTATGATTCTAGACTACGTGCAAGAATTGCAGAGACTTCAGGGGCTAAAGCATAAAGTTTATGCAGACTCAGTGAATCCAGAACTGGACCGCGGGTTGTTTTTAGGAAAATCCGGGGACTCTTTAGAAAATCGGCCACCGAAGGGGTATCTGTACACGCTGGTCGTTGGATTAGATTTGGACGGCCGCGGATCACGCCCAGACTTAATCTACTCTGGAGTGTTGGATACAGATCCAACGGTTACGATTTTATGAACCCAGGTCCATTACTACCCGTCCGTTGCCGATCTAGCGGACATCATTTCCTCAGACGAAGGGTTATCACAGGATCTAACCACAGTCGTCGATCACCTGATCAACGGTCCGATCGATCCTGAATCCCCGAATGCTCTCGCCCCTCCGATCTACAATCCACGGTTACAGCCCAATCCCGGCCAAAACGATTCACACGATTCAATCACAACCGTGCATGGCGCATCTAACGGGGCTATCACTCATCTTCCTCGATAGAACAATACGTCGGTGTGCCTTTGGTCTCCGATCGGCTGTCTGGCACGCGCGCATCACCGCAGCCCTGCGCAACTCGAGGTCACGCCGGCGGCTGCGCGCCAGTAGCACCCAGGTGCGCGGCACCGCATGAGATCTAGCGCTAACCTACCCTAGGATGATGTGGTCGGCCAATAGGAAGACACTCACCAAAGTTGTGACGAATTGTTTCCCCTCGGTGGTGTTGAATCGCGACGGAGCTGCTCCTGTGGTTCCCGCCATGCGCCCGCGAACACCAAGACCAGGATGATTCAGGTCCCCGTCGTAGCTATTGGATTTCTCAATGGCGCACACAGCCCTCTTGCCTTCCCCACTCTCTCTCTCTCCCCTATACCGTCAAGCGTCAATGGCGACGGGAGTTTTTCTCCTCTCTTTTTTTTCTATCGCATGTAACCGGACGAGCAGAGGTATGGCGGCGGCGGTACTTATATTGCTGCACGATGAGGCAGTCCGCGCATGGAATGCGGTCAGTTTTAACAACTTCGAGCAACGCGCGCGTCCAGGATTGCGCCATGGCGTCGAGCGAGCGTGATGGAGTCTATGCTAGCGGGCCCCACAATGCAGAGGAAAGGGCGCGGAGAAGAACGGGAGCCTGAAGTTATGGGCCCGCGGTAAGTGAGATGGAATCCGCGCTCGCATGCGTGATGTGAGGCTGACAGGGCGGGTCCCAGGTGCTGGTACTGTCTCCAGGCTGGGCTGCGCGAGGGAAATTCCTCAAGTGGGCTGAAATGGCAGTCGCGGCCCAGCCAAGCTTCCTTCACATTTTTCTTTTCCTGATTTTCCATTTCTTTTCCCTTTTAAATCTCCATTTTGAATTCAAATTTTGTCGGGTACCATAATTAGGGGTACCCCCAACGCTCCTAATCATGGCTGGTTAACACCCTCAGACCAACTGACGGGTGCGGTTCAAGCCAAGACTTCGTCTGCCCAAGGAACACGATCTCACCCGAGCCCAGCCTCGGGTTGGAACAGTAGTCCCAGACAAGTTCACGCCTCGCCCGAGGGCCCCCTCAGACAGCGGGTGCCCCCTCGGCTCTCCCGAGGCCCGGCTCGGGCAGGCTTCATTGTGAAGCAACCTTGGCCATACCGCCTCACCAACCGACCGCTCCGCAGGCGCATTAAATTCAGGAGATGCCTGACGCCGTATCCTGACACACGCGCCTCAGTCGGCCAGGCCGAAGTGACCGCAGTCACTTCGCCCCTCTTCTTTACTGTCCGGTATGACAGGAAAACAGCGCCGCTCGCTCCGCTCCGACTGCCGTGTCAGCCACCCCGGCAATGACTGACAACAAGTCACGATCAACCACCGAGTTCAAGCCTCGGGCGCAACCGGAAGCTCGCCTCGCCCGACCACACGCTCCGGCCTCGGGAGGAGATCTCCGCCTCGCCCGACCCCCAGACTCGGCCTCGACCCCGGTCTCGGGAGGAATCGCGTCCTCGCCCGACCCCAGCCTTGGCCTCAAGAGAAGTCTCCGCCTCGACTGACCCTGGGCTCGGACCGACCGCGCTAACAAGGGATACATCATTTCCCTATTCCTAGCCTGCTCAGGCTAGGAAGAACAAGACCGGTGTCCCATCTGGCTTGCCCCGGCGACGGGTAATGATGGTGCCCCGCGTGCGCCATGACGCCGGTGGCTCTCAGCCCCTTACGACAGCAAGGAGACGACAGCAGGGTCCTCGCCGCGCTGCCAGCTGTGCTCCTACAGGACTCAGGCGCTCCTCCGGTGGCCACGCCATCACATGTACAGGGCCCAAGCTCTCCCCCAACGGCCACGTTGGCATGTACATAGTGCTTAGGCACTCCATTGCCGGACATGTTAGCACATAGCTACGCCCCCCGTTGTACGACTGGACTCTCTCCTTGCCTCTATAAAAGGGAGGTCCAGGGCCACCCTGAGGGAGGTTCATGCGAGGGAAGCGGCGGACGAGCTCTGTGTCCCCCTCTCTCTCTCTCTCCCTCACGTGACGCGCTTGTAACCCCTACTGCGAGCGGCACCCCTGGTGCAGGATAATACAAGGCTTGTCCCACATCTTGTGTTCCATCCCATGCCAACCCATATGGGCAGGGACACGCAGCGATAATTCACTCGTCGGTCTAGGAACCCCCCCAGGGTCGAAACGTCGACAGTTGGCGCGCCAGGTAGGGGCCTGCTGCGTGTTAACGAACACCTTCCTGTTGAGATCCAGATGGGGAGTCTTCAGCAACCTCTCCAGCCCGGGACGATGCTCCGCTTCGGGAGTCTCGAGTTCATGTCCCTCGACGGCAGTTACGACATGGTACTCCTCCCCCCGTGGCGTGACGACAACGATGGTCTTCGACTCGCTCGGTGGCGGCGAGCTCTACGACAACATCTCCCCGTGGCAGAAGAGGAGCACTCCGGTCGTCCCCGCCACCCTCCTCGTCGGAGGAGGCGGAGACGGGACAACCATAGCCATGCAGGAGGCGGCACCTTGTCGGCTGTCGCACCAGAGCGAGTCGACGACGCCGGCACTCCCCCGCGGGACATGTCGGACATTGCCCTCGCACCTGAGTCCCTGCGACGTGTCAGCCCCAAGCGGACTGATGACGCCAGCACCCTCGCAAAGGACCTGCTGGGCGTTATCCTCGTACCTGAGATGACGGTGTGCTCCGCCCCCGACGTGACTTCACCACCGTCCAACGACCAAGAGGTACCGTCTGTTTTCCATCCCATACCTTTTCGGTTCAGCTTCGATCCACCTAGTGACCCCGCTATGGTGAGCGCCTTCGTAAAGGCATATCCAAACCTTCCGGGGTACCACGTGTGGTCGACCTAGGACAGACTGACAGCCGTCTCGACCTTCGGGCCGGTGGGTTCTGAGGAAGAGGACGACCCCGACTCCGTTTGGGATTTCTCTACCCTCAATGACCCCGATGCCATGCGGGGCTTCATGTTCGCATGTGACCACTGCCTCTCCGGTTGTTCTGACGATGGCCATGACCTTGACGACGAGGGTTACGGCCCAAGTCGCGAATGTTTCCACGTCGATCTGGGAAATCACAACGAAGGCAACCACCTCGGTACGCTAGAGGTTGACGATCCCCCTGGGCCCGCATCTAGCGTTGACATCCCGCGGGAGCTAGCTGTGGTCCCAGTCCCTGCGGGGGGTCAGGACATACAGCTCGAGCAAATCCGTGAGATGCAGGCCCGGGTCGACGGGGAAGCAGGCCGGCTTGTACAGCTCCGACAGAACATAGAACAGGAGTGGGCAGGCCGATCACTCGCCAGAGAAGCCTGTCATCGGGCCCAAGACATCTGGCACCGCATCGTCGACAATGCCAGGGCAGCGCTGCCTCCGGCCGTCAGCGGGTCCGGCCAGGACCTAGCTGCAGCGGTGATGCTGCTTCGGGCCATGCCGGAGCCATCCACCACCGAGGGACGGCGCATCTAGGGCGAACTCAAGAATCTCCTAGAAGGCGCCGCGGTTCGACGAGCCGAGAGCTCCGCCTCCCGCAGGCGAGCTGACCCCTCGGAGCATCACGCGATGTCCTCTCGGCGCATTCGGGAAGCCTCGGTCCATCCCGAGCGTACACGGGATGAGGCACCCGCCGCCCGGGAACGCCTCGGCAACGAGCACCACCATCTCGACCATCGAGCCCGCCTCGACGAGAAGGTGTGCCGAGGCTACCATCCTAGGCGTGGGGGACGCTGCAACAGCGAGGAGGACTGCAGTCCTTCGCCTGAACCACCCGGCCCGCGAGTCTTCAGCCGGGCCATACGACGAGCACCATTCCCTGCCCGTTTCCGAGAACCGACTACTATCACCAAGTACTCGGGGGAGACGAGGCCGGAGCTGTAGCTCGTGGACTACCGACTGGCATGCCAGTTGGGAGGGGCGGATGATGACAACCTCATCATCTGTAATCTACCCCTTTTCCTCTCTGATGCCGCCCGAGCCTGGCTGGAGCATCTGCCTCCTGCGCAGATCTCCGACTAGGACGATCTGGTCAAAGCTTTCATGGGGAACTTCCAAGGCACATACGTGCGCCCTTGGAACTCGTGGGACCTCCGAAGCTGCCGCCAGCAGCCAGGGGAGTCCCTCCGAGAGTACATCCGGAGGTTTTTGAAGCAGCGCACCGAGCTGCCCAACGTTACCGACTCGGATGTAATCGAGGCTTTCCTTGCTGACACCACTTGCCGAGACCTGGTGAGCAAACTGGGGCGCAAGACTCCCACCCGCGCGAGTGAACTGATGGACGTCGCCACCAAGTTCGCCTCAGGTCAAGAGGCGGTCGAAGCCATCTTCCGGGAGGACAAGCAGCCTCAGGGGGAGCCAAAGACAGACGCCCCTGAGGCGTCCGCCCAGCGGGGCACGAAGAAGAAGGCTAAAAACAAGTCGCGAGCAAAGCGCGACGCCGCAGACGCGAATCTCGTCGCTGCGGCCGAGCACAGGAACCCTCGAAAACCACCTGGAGGGGCCGACGCGTTCGATAAGATGCCCAAAGAGCCGTGCCCCTATCACCAGGGGCCCATCAAGCACACCCTCGAAGAATGTGTCATGCTCCGACGCCACTTCCATAAGACCGGGCCCCTGGCGGAGGATGGCAAGGGCCATGACAACGACAAGAAGGAGGGCGGCAAGGAAGAGGGATTCCCGGAGGTCCATAACTGCTTCATGATCTACAGCGGGTAGGCAGCGAATGCCTTGGCACGGCACCGCAAGCAGGAGTGCCGGGAAGTCTGCTTGGTGAAGGTGGCAGCGCTAGTCTACCTAGACTGGTCCGACAAGCCTATCACCTTCGACCAAGGCATCCACCCCAACTTCGTGCCAAGCCCGGGAAGGTACCCACTCGTCGTCGATCCGATCATCGGCAATGTTAGGCTCTCCAAGGTCCTCATGGACGGAGGCAGCAGCCTTAACATCATCTACGCCGAGACCCTGGAACTCTTAGGGGTTGATCGGTCTGAAGTCCGGGCCGGTGCGGCACCCTTCCACGGGATCGTGCCCGGGAAGCGAATCCTACCCCTCGGACGGATCGACTTACCCGTCTGCTTCGGAACTCCCTCTAACTTCCGAAAGGAAGCTCTCACCTTTGAGGTCGTCGGGTTCCGAGGAACCTACCATGCGGTGTTGGGAAGACCATGCTACGCCAAGTTCATGGCCGTCCCCAACTACACCTACCTCAAGCTCAAGATGCCGGGCCCGAATGGGATCATCACCGTCGGATCCATGTACCACCACGCATACGAATGCGACGTGGAGTGCGTGGAGTATGCCGAGGCTCTCGCCGAGTCTGAGGCCCTCATCGCCGACCTGGAACGCCTCTCCAAGGAGGTGCCCGACGCGAAGCGGCACGCCGGCAACTTCGAACTAGTTGAGGCGGTCAAGTCCGTCTCTCTGACCCTAGCAACGACGCCAGCAAGCAAGTTCGGATCGGCTCCGAGCTCGACCCCAAATAGGAAGCAGTGCTCGTCGACTTTCTCCGCGCAAACGCCGAAGTCTTTGCGTGGAGTCCCTCGGACATGCTCGGCATACTGAGGGATGTCGTCGAGCACTCACTGGATATCAGAGTTGGAGCCCGACCCTTGAAGCAAACCTTGCACTGTTTCAACGAGGAAAAGCGCAGGGCCATAGGCGAGGAGATCCACAAGCTACTCGCGGCAGGGTTCATCAAAGAGGTATTCCATCCCGAATGGTTAGCTAACCCTATTCTTGTAAGGAAGAAGAATGGGAAATGGAGGATGTGTGTAGACTACACTGGTCTAAACAAAGCATGTCCGAAAGTTCCCTACCCTCTACCTCGCATCGATCAAATCGTGGACTCCACTGCTGGGTGCAAAACCCTGTCATTCCTCGATGCCTACTCAGGCTATCACCAAATTAAGATGAAAGAGTCCGACCAGCTTGCGACTTCTTTCATCACACCTTTTGGCATGTACTGTTACACCACAATGCCATTTGGGTTGAGGAATGCAGGCGCCACTTACCAGAGGTGCATGAACCACGTGTTCGGAGAACACATCGGCAGAACGGTCGAGGCTTACGTCGACGACATCGTTGTCAAGACGAAGAGAGCCTCCGACCTCCTCTCTGACCTTGAAACGACATTCAAGTGTCTGAGAGCAAAAGGCGTGAAACTCAATCCCGAGAAGTGTGTCTTCGGAGTCCCCCGAGGCATGCTCCTTGGGTTCATCGT
Organism: Zea luxurians; assembly: GCA_029449295.1. Classification (NCBI taxonomy): domain Eukaryota; kingdom Viridiplantae; phylum Streptophyta; class Magnoliopsida; order Poales; family Poaceae; genus Zea; species Zea luxurians. The sequence continues at coordinate 52,827,480 of JAOPSE010000004.1, read as the reverse complement.
CTCCGAGCGGGGCATCGAGGCCAACCCGGAGAAAACCGCGGCCATCACCAGCATGGGACCGATCAAAGATTTGAAAGGAGTACAGAGGGTCATGGGATGCCTTGCGGCTCTAAGCCGCTTCATCTCACGCCTTGGCGAGAAAGGCTTGCCTCTGTACCGCCTCTTAAGGAAGGCCGAGTGCTTCACTTGGACCCCGAGGCCGAGGAAGCCCTCGGAAACCTTAAGGTGCTCCTTACGAACAAACCCATCCTGATGCCCCCCGCCACAGGAGAAGCCCTCTTGATCTACGTAGCCGCGACTACTCAGGTGGTCAGCGCCGCGATCGTAGTCGAGAGACGAGAAGAAGGGCATGCACTGCCCGTCCAGAGGCCAGTCCACTTCATCAGTGAAGTGCTTTCCGAGACCAAAGCTCACTACCCACAGATCCAGAAGCTGCTCTACGCAGTGATCCTGACACGGCGAAAGTTGCGACACTACTTCGAGTCTCATTCGGTAACTGTGGTGTCATCCTTCCCCCTTGGGGAGATCATCTAGTGTCGTGAGGCCTCGGGTAGGATAGCAAAGTGGGCGGTGGAGCTTATGGGCAAAACGCTATCATTCGCTCCTTGGAAGGCCATTAAATCCCAGGTCTTGGCAGACTTCCTAGCTGAGTGGACTTACACCCAGTTACCCGACAACTCCAATCCAGCCCGAGCTCTGGACCATGTACTTCGATGGGTCACTCATGAAAACAAGAGCGGGCGCTGGCCTGCTCTTTGTTTCACCCCTCGGAAAGCATCTCCGCTACATCATTCGCCTCCATTTTCCGGCATCAAACAACGTGGCCGAGTACGAAGCACTGGTTAACGGGCTACGCATCGCCGTCGAGCTAGGGGTCTGACGCCTCGACGCTCGAGGCGACTCGCAGCTTGTCATTGACCAAGTCATGAAGAACTCCCACTGCCGTGACCGGAGGATGGAAGCCTACTGCGACGAAGTCCGGCGCCTGGAGAACAAGTTCTATGGGCTAGAGCTCAACCACATCGGCCGACGATACAACGAGACTGCGGACGAGCTGGCGAAAATAGCCTCGGGGCAAACGACAGTTCCCCGGACGTCTTCTCCAGAGACCTACGTCAACCATCCGTCAAGATCGACGACGCGCCCGAGCCTGAGGAAGCTTCGGCCCAGCCCGAGGCACCCTCGGCCAAGCCTGAGGCACCCTCGGCCGCACCCGAGGCACCCTCGGCCATCGAGGAAGAGGCCTTGCCTAACGAAGAGGAACATAATGGGGTCACGCCAGATCCGAACTGGCAGACCCCGTACCTGGAATATCTCCTCCGAGGAGAGCTTCCCATCGACAAGACTAAAGCTCGGTGGCTGGCTCGGCGCGCCAAGTCATTTGTCCTGCTGGGTGATGAAAAAGAGCTCTATCACCGCAGCTCCTCGGGCATCCTTCAACGATGCATATCTATCGCCCAAGGACAAGAGTTGTTGCAAGAAATACACTCGGGGGCTTGCGGCCACCATGCAGCGCCTCGAGCCTGTAGGATTACGGGGAGGCTACGCTAGCGCAAAACAAAATTTTCATCCCCATAATACCAAGAACTACTGTGGTTATCGGTCATGGAATTACCACTAGACGCGCAGAGCAGCGGAAGACGTCTCGATGTAGACGAACGCGTCGAGCAGTGCCGTGCAGTCGCCGGCGTCCTTCATGTCCTCGCACGGTTCGTCCAAGTGCTCCAGATGCAGCACCTCCGAGGTATCCACACGTACAGGGAGGAAGCGCCGCGTACCGAACTGCTAGGTTCGCGACGGCGGCTTGGCGAGGGCGAGAGGCGAGCGGCGGCTGCTGATTTGCAGGTGGCGAATTAGGTTATCTCTTAACCGCGCCCCCGCCCCTCATTATATAGGCGTTATGGTGGGCTTCTGACGCCGAGGCCCATCATTAACCCTAAAGCCCAGTCTAATTTCGGATCTAATCCGAATTAGGCTTCCTTCCCCTTAAGTGTGTGACCCTATAGGTTCACGTACAAATAGACATAGCCCGAGTACTCTTACTTGGCCCAATAATTGACAGCGGCCTCTAGCAAGACATGTCAACTCCTATGTGTACGTAAAGATCATATCAGACGAACCATTGCGACATTAAGTACATGCTGTTCCCTTTGTCTCATGATATTTGGTCTGGATCTAAGCTGACCTCTCTTTCTCGATACTGTGAATTGGAATCCTTTCAATGGTTAACTCTTAACCCTAGCACGGCCATGCATTTCTTGATCCAATCACTCGAGGGGCCCAGAGATATCTCTCTCACAAAGAGAGGGACAAATTCCATCTTGACTGACCATGCCTCATAGCATGCTTCCTGACAAACCCAAAACTACCTTTATAACTACCCAGTTACGGGATAGCGTTTGATAGTCCCTAAGTAAGTCAATTCACATCTTGAGAACATGCGACAATCTCAGGTCTAAGGATACAGTATTCATGTTGCAAGAAGAGAACTATATTACAATATCTCACGTTGGGTCGGTCCAGCCTCATGTCATACATGCGCCCACATTATTAATTTAACATCTCCATGTTCATGACTTGTGAAATGTAGTCATCAACTAATACATGTGCTAGTCATCGACTCTGACTAGGGACATCATTTAGAATAACCATATAAGTAAAGAATCTCACAAACAATTCACATAATTGCTAATCAATACAAGGTGCCTTCCATGGATATTCAATTAAGCAATATATATATCATGGATACAAAGAAATATGCTCATCTCTATGATTATCTCTAGGGCATATTTCTAACAGTCCCCCACTTGCACTAGAGTTAATCTAGAAGATATCTAATACCCATAGATCTCACGTGTGCCTCATGCTTAGGTTGTGGAAGAGGTTTTGTCAAAGGATCAGCATCATTCAAATCCGTATGTATTTTGCATATCTTTATCTCACCCCGCCTAATGAATTCCCGTATGAGGTGAAACTTCCGCAGTACGTGTTTGTTTTTCTGGTGGTTCCTTGGCTCCTTAGCTTGCGCAATAGCCCCATTGTTGTCACAGTAGAGGTTCAATGGGCTAGATGCATTAGGAAACACACCAAGCTCGATGAGGAACTTTCTTATCCAAACACCTTCCTTCGCAAATTCAGAAGCTGCAATGTACTCGGCTTCTGTTGTAGAATCAGTCACAGTCTCCTGTTTGGAACTCTTCCAACTAACAGCACCACCATTTATTGTGAACACAAAACCTGATTGCGATTTTAACTCGTCTGGGTCAGTTTGGAAGCTAGCATCGGTGTAACCAGTTACAACGAGCTCCTCCTTACCACCATATACCAGGAACATATCTTTAGTCCTTCTTAAGTACTTAAGAATGCCTTTTACCGCTGTCCAGTGATCCTCACCTGGATCAGCCTGGTATCTACTCGTAGCACTTATAGCGTATGAAACATCTGGGCGTGTACTTATCATGGCATACATGATTGAACCAATTGCTGAGGCGTATGGTACCTTACTCATGCGCTCCCGCTCATTAGCCGTTGCAGGACATTGCATCTGGCTAAGGTGTTTACCATGTGACATAGGTATGAACCCTTTCTTGGACTGTTCCATGTTGAACCGTTTCAAAACCTTGTCAATGTACGTATCTTGACTTAATCCTATAAGCCTCTTCGACCTATCTCTATAGATCCTTATGCCCAAAATATATGCTGCTTCCCCTAAGTCCTTCATAGAAAAACTCTTTTTCAGTGAAGCCTTGACGGACTCCAGCATAGGAATGTCATTCCCAATCAATAATATGTCATCCACATACAAGATTAGAAATACAACAGCGCTTCCACTTTCCTTCTTGTAAACACAAGCTTCTTCTTCATTCTGATGAAAACCAAGCCCTTTGATCACTTCATCAAAACGAATGTTCCAACTCCGAGATGCTTGCTTCAACCCATAAATGGATTTCTGAAGTTTGCATATCTTTCCAGCATTGATCGGATCGACAAAACCCTCGGGCTGTATCATATACACGTCCTCATCTAGGTTTCCATTAAGGAAAGCTGTTTTGACATCCATCTGCCAAATCTCATAATCGAAATATGTGGCAATAGCTAGAATGATCCGAATAGATTTAAGCATCGCTACTGGCGAGAATGTCTCGTCATAGTCAACTCCTTGAACTTGTCGAAAACCCTTTGCAACAAGTCGAGCCTTATAGATGTGAACATTTCCATCCATGTCTTTCTTCTTCTTATAGATCCATTTGCATTCTATAGGTCTAACACCATCAGGCGGGTCAACCAAGTTCCAAACTTGATTTTCTCCCATGGAATCTATCTCGGATCTCATGGCGACATGCCATTCTCGGAATCTGGGTCCATCATCGCTTCTGAATATGTTGCAGGTTCGTCGTTGTCTAACAACAACACTTCCCCATTGCCCAACAATAGCACTTCTCCTCGTGCCTCGTGAAGCCTTGCTGACCTTCGTGGTTGTGGTGGTGATTCTCTTGCCATAGACGTCTCAACTTGTTCTGCTACATTAGCATCACTTGTTGAATCTTGTCCCACTGGCTCATCCTGAACTTCTTCAAGGTACACCTTTTGTTTACTTTTCTCTCTTTTGAGAAACTCTTTCTCTAAGAACACACCGTTCCGGGCGACAAACACTTTGCCCTCTGACCGGTGGTAAAAGTAATATCCTAAAGTTTCCTTTGGATATCCCACGAACATGCACTTGTCCGATTTTGGAGTGAGTTTATCCGACTGTAGTCGCTTGACGTAAACCTCACAACCCCAAATCTTCAGAAAAGACAAGCTGGGAGTCTTCCCAGTCCACATCTCATATGGTGTCTTAACTACGGACTTAGACGGTACCCTATTTAGTGTGAAAGCTGCTGTTTCTAGAGCGTATCCCCAAAACGACAAAGGTAGGTCCGACTGGCTCATCATTGATCGAACCATATCCAATAAAGTCCGATTACATCGCTCAGACACGTCATTCCTCTGAGGCATTCCAGGCGGCGTAAGCTGTGGAACAATTCCATAACTCTTTAGATGATTGCTAAACTCATGACTCAAATATTCACCACCACGATCTGATCGCAGTGCTTTAATTTTCTTGTCACGCTGATTTTCTACTTCATTCTGAAACTCTTTGAACTTTTCTAAGGATTCAGACTTGTGTTTCATTAAGTAGACATACCCATATCTACTAAAATCATCAGTGAAGGTTATGAAGTATTGGAATCCTCCCCTAGCTGTCGTACTCATTGGTCCGCACACATCAGTATGTATGAGTTCCAATAAATCTAACGTCCTCTCCGGTAAACCCGTGAAGGGTGCCTTGGTCATCTTACCAAGTAAGCAAGCTTCACATGTCTCGTATGATTCAAAATCAAACGAAGTTAAAAGCCCATCAGAATGAAGCTTCTTCATGCGATTCTCACTTATATGACCCAAACGACAGTGCCACATGTAGGTAGGACTTAAATCATTAGGCCGAGGCCTTTTAGCACTAATATTACAGATAGGTGCATCATCAAGATTTAAAATGAATAACCCATTCATAATGGATGCAAAAGCCACAAACATGCCATTCTTAGAGATCACACAACCATTGTTTTCACTCGCAAATGAATAACCATCCTTCATCAAACATGAAGGAGACATAATGTTTCGACTCATACTAGGAACTAGATAACAATTATTTAACTCCAAAATAAATCCTGATGGGAGGTGGAGTTGCATCGTCCCGACGGTCAACGCAGCAACTCTTGCATTATTGCCTACCCGGAAATCAACTTCTCCTCTTTTCACGCTTCTACTTATCATTCCCTGCATCGAATTGCAAATATGGGCAACCGATCCGGTATCAAATACCCAAGAATTAATATAAGAATCAGCAAGAAAAATTTCTGTAATGTGAATAGCAAGTGTACCTGCTGCGGCTGTACCCTTACCGCCGCGATCCTTAATAGAGGCCAAGTACTGCTTGCAATTCCTTTTCCAGTGACCAAGTTCTTTGCAATAAAAGCACTCTGCATCTGCAGCTGGTCCAGCCTTGGGCTTTTGATTTGGCTTGGATACTGTATCCTTTGCCTTGCCCTTCTTCTTTTGAGATTTACCATTCTTCTTAAAGTTGGGTTTGTTTTGGACCGCCATCACATGGCCGCTGCTGCCAGCGCTTTTCTTTATGTCCCCCTCTGCTGTTTTCATCATGCCACATAGTTCATTGAGGCCCCTCTCCACCCCATGCATATGGTAGTTCGTGATGAAGTTTCCATAGCTGGGCGGAAGAGATGCCAAAATGAAGTCAGTGGCCAACTCTTGGCTTATTGGGAAGCCTAGCTTCTCCAACCTCTGACTATAACCAACCATTTTGATTACGTGTGGCCCAACTGCTGCGCCTTCTGCTAGCTTGCATTCCAGAAAGGCTTTGGACACATTGAACCTTTCAGTCCTAGCCTGAGTCTGGAACATATCCTTGAGCGCCACGATCATATCGTGCACCTCATGGTTTGTCTCAAACTGCATCTGCAACTCAGGCTCCATGCAAGCAAGCATTAGGCAACTCACTTCAAGATTAGTATCCATTGCTTTCTTGTAAGCGGTTTTAGCTGCAGCAGTTGCATTTTCACCAGGATCCTCTGGTAGTGGGGTGTCTAGAACGTCTTCCTTTTTTTCAGCCCTGAGAACAATTCTCAGGTTACGGATCCAATCCGTATAGTTTGTTCCATTTAACTTATCCTTTTCAAGAATTGATCGCAAAGTAAATGTTGGTGTGCTAGGTGCCATTTATCTACAACAAAATAATGCAAAACACTAAGACAAAAATATCCATGACAGAGTAAATCATATTAAACATTTAATAGTCTACTCCCACTAAAATCAATATCCCTCGATTGATACTTAGTGATTCAGAACCCACAACTAACAAGTCTACTAGTGAGCTTTAGCATCACCGCTAGAAGACAAGGTAGATCGGTAAGCAACTCCTTGCTAATCATATCATATATATGACTCCTGTTGTTGGGTGACATCTCTATGTCTCGGCTCCCAACCTTATGCCTCAAAGTCCTTAACCATTAAGCTGACTTTGTTTAAGTTAACCAACCCTTTCTGCAGTTCGTATCCGATACAAACCTATCTAGTCAAGGAAAACTGGTGGCACCCTAATTTCATAGACCCACCACCAATTGTACAAGACTTATGATAGTGCAAGGTTTGGAGAGGCATTAAAGCTTAAACATTTATGAGGGATCGTCCTACTTATAACATCGCACGCAAGGACATATATGCAATATAAACAAGTAGAACAATAAGAATGGCATTCACACAACAGTTGTGATTCGGTATGGCTTGCTGTCACATGGTGATCCCCATCTCCAATAATCTGTCCATCACGATGATCTCCATCTCCATGATATAGGTATGCCATCCTCCAGGTGATGAGTCCTTCAAGACCTATCTAACGTATGCTGGTAAACAAATTACATATACGCTTTGGATCATCAAATGTTGACACGCAGGTCATTACATTAAATTTGGACAATACATGTGGCTCCAGCTGTATTGCCCTGGTAACGACACGCAGGTCATGAATAATTTATTAACATGCATCATATACACAATAGCCATACCGATTACAAGATGTCCTGCAAAAACAGGTTAGACAAACACGTTTCTATACGTTCGCCACTTCAGCAGATAGCCACGGCGGTTGATCAAATCAACCCAAATCCGAGACTTTCAACCCAAAGAAGATTACACTCATGACGTTGATCTGTTACATCAATCTGCTAGTTGTGTACGCAGTTAGCCCCGATGGTGATTCCAGCCGGTAGGGGCAAGTCGCGCACATAACAGAGAAGGACGAACTGATCTCTCCAGTCATATCCGATGTAATCTACTTCAACCCTTTATAACCAATTGATCTAATCAAACCGTGCATCAAGTAGATCCATCTCATGAACCTAGATCCAGACCTAAAACTACGCAGAACCTGCTCCGATACCACTGTAGGATTACGGGGAGGCTACGCTAGCGCAAAACAAAATTTTCATCCCCATAATACCAAGAACTACTGCGGTTATAGGTCCCCGGGGCTGGCGAAAATAGCCTCGGGGCAAACGACAGTTCCCCGGACGTCTTCTCCAGAGACCTACGTCAACCATCCGTCAAGATCGACGACGCGCCCGAGCCTGAGGAAGCTTCGGCCCAGCCCGAGGCACCCTCGGCCACACCCGAGGCACCCTCGGCCATCGAGGAAGAGGCCTTGCCTAACGAAGAGGAACAGAATGGGGTCACGCCAGATCCGAACTAGCAGACCCCGTACCTGGAATATCTCCTCCGAGGAGAGCTTCCCATCGACAAGACTAAAGCTCGGCGGCTGGCTCGGCGCGCCAAGTCATTTGTCCTGCTGGGTGATGAAAAAGAGCTCTATCACCGCAGCCCCTCGGGCATCCTTCAACGATGCATATCTATCGCCCAAGGACAAGAGTTGTTGCAAGAAATACACTCGGGGGCTTGCGGCCACCATGCAGCGCCTCGAGCCTGTAGGATTACGGGGAGGCTACGCTAGCGCAAAACAAAATTTTCATCCCCATAATACCAAGAACTACTGCGATTATAGGTCATGGAATTACCACTAGACGCGTAGAGCAGCGGAAGACGTCTCGATGTAGACGAACGCGTCAAGCAGTGCCGTGCAGTCGCCGGCGTCCTTCACGTCCTCGCACGGTTCGTCCAAGTGCTCCAGATGCAGCACCTCCGAGGTATCCACACGTACAGGGAGGAAGCGCCGCGTACCGAACTGCTAGGTTCGCGACGGCGGCATGGCGAGGGCGAGAGGCGAGCGGCGGCTGCTGATTTGCAGGTGGCGAATTAGGTTATCTCTTAACCGCGCCCCCGCCCCTCATTATATAGGCGTTATGGTGGGCTTCTGACGCCGAGGCCCATCATTAACCCTAAAGCCCAGTCTAATTTTGGATCTAATCCGAATTAGGCTTCCTTCCCCTTAAGTGTGTGACCCTATAGGTTCACGTACAAATAGACATAGCCCGAGTACTCTTACTTGGCCCAATAATTGACAACGGCCTCTAGCAAGACATGTCAACTCCTATGTGTACGTAAAGATCATATCAGACGAACCATTGCGACATTAAGTACATGCTGTTCCCTTTGTCTCATGATATTTGGTCTGGCTCTAAGCTGACCTCTCTTTCTCGATACTGTGAATTGGAATCCTTTCAATGGTTAACTCTTAACCCTAGCACGGCCATGCATTTCTTGATCCAATCACTCGAGGGGCCCAGAGATATCTCTCTCACAAAGAGAGGGACAAATTCCATCTTGACTGACCATGCCTCATAGCATGCTTCCTGACAAACCCAAAACTACCTTTATAACTACCCAGTTACGGGATAGCGTTTGATAGTCCCTAAGTAAGTCAATTCACATCTTGAGAACATGCGACAATCTCAGGTCTAAGGATACAGTATTCATGTTGCAAGAAGAGAACTATATTACAATATCTCACATTGGGTCGGTCCAGCCTCATGTCATACATGCGCCCACATTATTAATTTAACATCTCCATGTTCATGACTTGTCAAATGTAGTCATCAAATAATACATGTGCTAGTCATCGACTCTGACTAGGGACATCATTTAGAATAACCATATAAGTAAAGAATCTCACAAACAATTCACATAATTGCTAATCAATACAAGGTGCCTTCCATGGATATTCAATTAAGCAATATATATATCATGGATACAAAGAAATATGCTCATCTCTATGATTATCTCTAGGGCATATTTCTAACAGAGCCCTCGTGGGGAATGCCTTCCGACAAGGTTTCTACTGGCCAACCGCGGTGGCCGACGCCACTAGGATTGTGCGCTCCTGCCGGGGGTGTCAATTCTACGCAAAGCAGATGCATCTGCCTGCTCAAGCCTTGCAGACGATACCCATCACCTGGCCATTTGCTGTGTGGGGTCTGGACCTCGTCGGTCCCTTGCAGAAGGCACCCGGGGGCTTCACGCACCTGCTAGTCGCTATCGACAAATTCTCCAAGTGGATCGAGGTCCGACCCCTAAACAGCATCAGGTCCGAGCAGGCGGTGGCATTCTTCACCAACATTATCCATTGGTTCGGGGTCCCAAACTCAATCATCACCGACAATGGCACGCAGTTCACCGGAAAAAAGTTCCTGGACTTCTGCGACGACCACCACATCCATGTGAACTGGGCCGCCGTAGCTCATCCCATGATGAATGGGCAGGTGGAGCGTGCCAACGGTATGATTCTGCAGGGGGCTCAAACCAAGGATCTACAACGACCTCAACAAGTTCGGCAAGCGGTGGATGAAAGAGCTACCCTCGGTAGTCTGGAGTCTAAGGACGACGCCGAGCCGCGCCACGGGTTTTACGCCGTTCTTTCTAGTCTATGGGGCCGAGGCCGTCCTCCCCACGGACTTAGAATATGGCTCCCCGAGGACCAAGGCGTACGACGACCAAAGCAACCAGACCAGCCGAGAAGACTCGCTGGACCAACTCGAGGAGGCTCGAGACGTCGCCTTACTACATTCGGCACGGTACCAGCAGTCGTTGCGGCGCTACCACGCCCGAAGCGTTCGGTCCCGAGGCTTCCAAGTGGGAGACTTGGTGCTTCGCCTGCGACAGGACGCCCGAGGGCGCCACAAGCTCACTCCTCCTTGGGAAGGGCCCTTCATCATCGCCAAGATCTTGAAGCCCGGAACATATAAGCTGGCCAACGACCAAGGCGAGGTCTACAGCAACGCTTGGAACATCCAACAGCTACATCGCTTCTACCCTTAAGATGTTTTAAGTCGTTCATGTACCTCGTTTACATACACAAAGTCTAACTGTCAAGGAATGGTCGGCCTTGCCTCAGCAAAGCCCGACCCTCCCTCGAGGGCTAGAAGGGGGGAACCCCCTCTGCGTCAAAATTTTCCTCGGAAAAATTTTCTACCAAAACAACCTTTATGCTTTCGACTTTCGTATTGATAGCGGGATCCTGAGAACGATGAGAGTACACGTAAGCGGCAAGGCCGACCGAGCCAAGGAACTCCTACGCCTCCGGGATATGGATACCTCACTCATCACCTTCCTTGAGAAGTAACTCACGCTCGGATAAGCGATCCTGCTACCGAACAAGTCCTAACATTCGGGTAGAAAACGACTTTTGCGCCTTCTCGACTGTTCCAATAATGGAATCCTTCGACCAAATGAGAGCGCACGTAAGCGGCAAGGCTGACCGAGCCGAGGGACTCCTACACCTCTGGGATACGGATACCTCACTCATCACCTTCCGCGAAAAGTAACTCTCGTTCGGATAAACGATTCTGCTGTTGACAGACAAGTCGTGATGCTCGAAACAAGAGGAGAGAAGACACAACTTTTTAAACGTGACGATAAAGTGTTTAAGCCTCGGCGGCCGTGAAAAAGCATGCGCATGCTACAGACAAACTGTTCCTGCAGGTTCGAGCATCGGCAGGGGGAGCAGCAGCACCCTCGGCATTGATTCCACCCTCGGCAGAACCAGGCCCGGCCTTGGACGGCGACCCGGGCAAAAGGACCTCCACCTAAGGGAGGACGCCAGCACCGCGCCAGCAGATGTCTTGGCCAAGCTCCAGCTGCTGCTACCACATCTTCCTCGGCCTGGGAAGCCGCCATCTCTCGGGCCAACGAAGTCTCTTTCCGAGCCGACTCCACGTCTGTTCACGCTAACACCGCTGCCTCCGGCTCCGGCTCATCGCAGAGCAGCCGAGGGTTCCAAAAACTGAGCAAGGGAAGCCTAGAGCGGCAAGGCCGACAGAGCCGAGGGACTCCTACGCCTCCGGGATATGGACACCTCACTCGTCACCTTCCGCGAAAGGCGACCGACGCTCGGTTAAGTGGATCGGCCAGCCAACAGACAAGTCCCAGCGCTCGGAATGAGGAAGACACACAGCTTCATTCTCGAATACCCAAATGTTCAGGCCTCGACAGCCACAAAGAACAAACATATATACCTGGGGTAACTATGCTACACAGACTTAGATGTCGGCAGAACCCTCGGCGGTTCTCCCGACCTATGACAAATGTCTAAGTACTTGAAGCGGTTACATTTTGCCCCGGCAAAAACCCGGTATATCTCCTTACAAACGGAACTCCGGTTCCGCTCCCGTGGGAATGAATAACCTCCATACCAGGAGGCCCGTGGGATGACGAACTCCGAGCGGCTTGCCGGCGACCCATGGCAACAACGACAACGACCTCCGTCTCGGGTGGCTAAACAGCAGCAGCGATGACCTCAGGACAAACGCTGCTGTGAAGAGGCCCTCGCCCACGTCCTCACACGAGGGGCGAGGACAAGCCGCTAAGGCCGAAGAGTCGGAGGGTGCCGACTGTGGGTTTGAACCCACCGACACCGCGCCGGCGAACAGCGGCCGCCCCAAAGCGCACCGACAGGTCCTCGCTCCCGTCCTCGCCGAGGCCGCCCCAGAACACGAGCACCGCCCTCGCGGCGTACGGCGTGCTGGGCAACCCTCTGGCGTGGCTGACGGCGTGAGGAAGACCTGGACGTGGCCGGCCCGTGTGCGGCACGACCACCGCCCGGACGAAGGACGGAAAGCTGCACCCTGTCTAGGAAGCAGCAGTTTGCCTTCCCCCACATGGCTGGAGGAAGCCTCCGCAGGGCCGGAGGATGCCTTTCTCCCCCAAACGCTGGGGGAAGAAAAGGGTTACCAGCCCACGCGGAGGCAACCCCCCACCCGGTGCGCTCCTCCGCCTCAGCCCGGATGACAAAAATCCTTGAAGCTGAGGGCGGGGCGGAGGCCGCAGCCCGGCTTGCTTCTCCCCACCAAACTGCCCATTGGTAAGGGAATGCAGCTGGGCTGCACGACGAAAATCCTTGAAGCCGAGCAATGGCTGAAAGGTGCTGATCTCCACGAGGCCGCGCTCCTCCAACGACAACAAGAGCAAGGCGGCGCTGGAGCACCCCATCTGGGGGCTCAAAAGGTGGAAGGGCGCAAGGCATGAGGGGGGGACGAAGGCATGGCCACTGCCCAGGGGATCGATCCCCCTTTTATAGGCAGACCTCCTCGCTTGCACCCCTTAGCGTCACGGGCGAAATCCCCTTTGACATCCTCCAGGATTCTCCCCCCACGACACGGGGGCTGGGACCCACATGTCATATGAGCTTATTCGAAGCACGAAGAAGGCGAACCACCGCACGTGAGGCATGTAACCGTCCCACGGTTACAAGCGCTCTCCCATCTTCACAGAAACCGGTGGTCGAAAGGGTGGAATGCCACGCGACAAGCATCCAACTGCACCGCAACTGTGCGCCCCTTCAGCTCCGTCCACATCCGGTGGACCAGCGCAAAGAAAGCGGGCCCGCATGTCATGTAACCGGCGCGCCGGTTACGACGTGCAAGAAGCTACACCGCCACTCACGCCAATGCTGCGCCTCCTCGACTGCGGGACCGGTACCGCGACTCGAGGTACCCCTGCGCATGACCCAACAGTGCCAATTAAAGGCGACGGCCACGGGTCAGTCAGCCGTGGGGTAGGCATGACGGTTGGCATGGTCAAAAGTGGGCCGGCAGTAGCTGCAGCGGCAGACAAGCGGAGGTAGCAGTCAAGTCGCCTGCAGGCTCGCGTCCCTTCCTGAAGCGACAGGAGAGCCCTCTCTCACGGCGTGAAGACGACGCGCCCGTGCCCCGTTCCTCGAACGGCTCGCACGCGCAACGGGCGCCACGCGAATCACCCGTCCCGTCGCATTAACTCTCCGACGGAGCAGGCAACACCTCTGGCAGGCGAGGCGGGCGTCGCTTTGTCTTCGCCATAATGACCGCGTCAAAAAAGGTGCACCACCTTATTTAAATTCATATCCTTCCCCTCCTCCTCTCTCTCTCTCTTGCCACAGGGACCGGGAAAGGGGACATTGTGGAAAGGATCCTTCTCAGCGGAGGAAGCGGGCCCCGAGCCCTCCTACTTATTAGGGGTTCGAAGGCTGGCCCCTCAGAAGGGTTTCGACAGCCGCCCTAGAGCACTCGGACTTCAAGCCCATTACTGATCAGGGGTTCGAAGGCTGGCCCCTCGGAAGGGTTCGACAGCCGCCCTAGAGCGCTCGGGCTCTGTGCCCACTACTGATCAGGGGTTCGTAGGCTGGCCCCTCGGAAGGGTTCGACAGTCGCCCCAGAGCACGCAGAGTGAGGGTTGACTCTGGGTACGTTCGATACATAGCCGAGGCTCGGGCTACGCTCCCGAGGTACCCTAGGACATTTCCGAGACCGGCGGGAACAATTTGTAATGGAATCCCACCGGAGGGAGGCATCGAGCCCTCGGACCCTGTCGAAGGGGTCTAGGTCCGGCGAATCACCCGCAGGTACTTTTGGAGCGCGCCTCTGGGCCACCAGCCGACCCGTAACGAACGGGGCACGAGCATCCACTCGGATCACCCGTTAGCAGCTCACTGGAAACACCATGTTCGGCGCCCTCCGAGGGCAACATGGCGCTTTCCCCCCTCCTCCTTGCGGAAAGGCGACGTAGGGGTGTATAATAAAAGTCGGGAAGGTCCTTGATCGTCCTCTCGCCCCGTGCAGAGGCTTGGGGGCTGCTCTCGCACTCGGCTACGGCCAAAACTATTGATAGCGTCAACATACCAGCTTGATAACTTGGAACCCGACCACGCACCCGGGCTACGGCCGGGCCGCATGAGGGAACGATCAGACCGGCCGAAGCACCACGAAAAGCATTCAGACCTCAGAGGAGTCAAACCACTCCTCCGAGGCCTCGGGGGCTACACCCGGCGGGTGCGCTCGCGCGCACCCCCCAGAACAAGGCAAAAACCGAGAAAGGCCGGTCCCCTCACCGAAACGTGGCAAAAGCCTCCAAGCGAGTACCATCACTCCCTTCGAGGCTCGGGGGCTACTGTCGGGTACCATAATTAGGGGTACCCCCAACGCTCCTAATCATGGCTAGTAAACACCCTCAGACCAACTGACGGGTGCGGTTCAAGCCAAGACTTCGTCTGCCCAAGGAACGCGATCTCACCCGAGCCTAGCCTCGGGTTGGAACATTAGTCCCAGACAAGTTCACGCCTCGCCCGAGGGCCCCCTCAGACAGCGGGCGCCCCCTCAGCTCTCCCGAGGCCCGGCTCGGGGCAGGCTTCGTTGTGAAGCAACCTTGGCCATATCGCCTCACCAACCGACCGCTCCGCAGGCACATTTAATGCAGGGGATGCCTGACGCCGTATCCTGACACACGCGCCTCAGTCGGCCAGGCCGAAGTGACCGCAGTCACTTCGCCCCTCTTCTTTACTGTCCGATATGACAGGAAAACAGCGCCGCTCGCTCCGCTCCGACTGCCGTGTCAGCCACCCCGGCAACAACTGACAACAAGTCACGATCAACCACCGAGTTCAAGCCTCGGGCGCAACAGGAAGCTCCGCCTCGCCTGACCTCGTGCTCCGACCTCGGGAGGAGATCTCCACCTCGCCCGACCCCCGGACTCGGCCTCGACCCTGGTCTCGGGAGGAATCACGTCCTCGCCCGACCCTGGCCTCGGCCTCAAGAGAAGTCTCCGCCTCGACCGACCCTGGGCTTGGACCGACCGCGCTAACAGGGGATACATCATTTCCCTATTCCTAGCCTGCTCAGGCTAGGAAGAACAAGACCGGCGTCCCATTTGGCTTGCCCCGGCGACGGGTAATGATGGTGCCCCGCGTGCGCCATGACGTCGGTGGCTCTCAGCCCCTTACGACAGCAAGGAAACGTCAGCAGGGTCCTCGCCGCGCTGCCAGCTGTGCTCCTACAGGACTCAGGCGCTCCTCCGGCGGCCACGCCATCACATGTACAGGGCCCAAGCTCTCCCCCAACGGCCACGTTGGCATGTACACAGGGCTTAGGCACTCCATTGTCGGACACATTAGCACATAGCTATGCCCCCCGTTGTACGACTGGACTCTCTCCTTGCCTCTATAAAAGGGAGGTCCAGGGCCACCCTGAGGGAGGTTCGCACGAGGGAAGCGGCGGACGAGCTCTGTGTCCCCCTCTCTCTCTCTCTCCCTCACGCGACGCGCTTGTAACCCCTACTGCGAGCGGCACCCCTAGTGTAGGATAATACAAGGCTTGTCCCACATCTTGTGTTCCATCCCGCGCCAACCCATCTGGGCAGGGACACGCAGCGACAATTCACTCGTCGGTCCAGGGACCCCCCCAGGGTCGAAACGCCGACAAATTTGTTTGTGAAATTCCTACCTGAGTTAAATGTCTACATTCAATTATTAGTAGTAACAGAGTATATTTACTCATATATTTTTTTATACTTATTATTTTTTACTCACATAATATTTTCCTTCCTTCCTTTTCTAAATTCTAGGATTTCTTTTATAATCTAAATTCCACTTGGAATTTTAATATTTTCTTTTCATATGATTTCTTATATGATCACAAGATGCACACAAAAATAATATCTAGCATGATGCATAATTTAGTGGTATATATTTTTATTAATTGTTTTTAAAGATGAAGTTCACATGTGATGACAAATGGGTCCAACCCACACATATGAAATAAAGGAAATAACATTTTCTTCTCCTTTTATTTTCTCTCTTACAATTTACAAATTGGGTATTACAGTTCGACGCCCACACGGGACTGGGTCCTAGTGGTGAGTTTTTATTTTTTTTGCGCGAAGTGTGCGTTTCTAACGTGACCATGGCGTAGGAGTGGAGTCCAGGCAACTGGCTGTTGTCCGGGCAGTGGTGGCGGCTAGTCCGGTGGCCGTGGCAACCATGGCGAAGGGGTCCTCGCAGGACCAGTGGTCCAAGTTCTGCGCCGACGGCGAAATTGCCTCTACCGCCGCTGCGAAGGACGTAGCCGCCTCAGTTGCACAGTAGCTGAAACATGTGAGTGTGACCGGTGCTTTTGGAACTTGTTTTTCTTCCATAGCTCCGCTTTTGACAGTCTTTGAGCCAGGCGGCTGCCTTTGCCAAGCATATTGCATCGGGGGCGCTGACCTCCGAGTTTTCTACCAAAAGGCGGCGACTTGAGGGGAGGATTGAGCGCCTCCGAATGCAACATACGGAGGCTATTCGGGACAAGTCAGCGGCAGAAAATAGGAGCCATAATCTGCTTGAAAAGCTAACAGAGGCGGAGGCTGAGAAGGAAGACCTTAGCCGTCGGCTTGCGGCGGAAAGGGAAGACGCGGAAAAGGCCTGCGCCAAGACCCAAGCTGCCTGCGCCGAGGCTAGTCTTGCCCTCAAGTGCGCCGCCGACGCAGAGTTGGGGCTGAGAAGTCTGCGCGGCTATGTTGATAGGGCGGAGGCCTCCACTCATGCTAGGGTCGGCCGAGCGCACGCGTTGCTCGTGGACGCGTACCATCAACTTGGTTAGAAGGAGTTGGAGTTGCTCTTGTCCATCGTGACCGATCTCATGTCCTTCGCCTCGCTCATTACCTGCGAAGGGGCTGTGAATGCCTTGTCCCGTGAGGGATGTAGGCATTTCGAAGTCTTTGATCGGGTAACTAAGGACTTCGACCGTGGAATCTTTCAGGTCGAAGACGAGGTGCTAAAGCGGTCCGCTGGGGCACTTTACGACACGATGTGGGGCCCTCATGGCCGCGACACTGTCCTGGAGAGGGCCGACCGAGCGTTGGAGCATGTATTTATTTATTTATTTATTATTTTTTTGGTAACATTTCTGCTGTTTCTGTAGATGCTGAACGAGGAAGAAGTCGAGGACTTCGGTGGCCTGGTGTCACACCCGGTTTTAGAAGGTAAACCGAATGCGAACCATGTACGTGCCAGGATCAGTAATTCACGTACACATCGATTACATAAATGACTCATCATAGCACAATGCTTCGAATTACAATAAAGAGTAAGTAATAATATTATAAACTAGAGCCATTTACATAATATAAATCAAAGTACACAGAATCGAAACGTAGCCAACGTAAACAACCCACCACAGGCAGCTAACTGGGGGAGGTCGCTAGCCTAATCCTCAAACTCATCGACGTCCTGGAACTCCTGGAGATCCACCTCGACGACTTCTTCTCTTTCTTTACCTGAGCATAGATTGCATCAAAGGCAACCTGGTGTTTTGTGAAAGCAAGGGTGAGTACACATCAACGTACTCAGCAAATGTCCCGTTTGGCTGAAGTGGACTAGCTTTATATGGTGTTAAGGTCAAGCAGTTGCTTTTAGTTGGTCAGGTAATTATTAATAGTAGAGAGCCAGGTTTTAACATTAACCCAAATTGTTAACCCAAAAGTACTCTTTCCAAATGGAAAGAACACCAGAAACCATAAGCATAATCATAACCACAATAGAAACCAATATTATCCTCATCATCATCTGTAAACAAAGTAGCCATGATTCAATGTGTCTCTTATCAATGGAGCTCCCTTGGCCGCTCATAACCGCGAGCACGTGCTGATATATCAGTTTCATAACACTCTGCAGAGGTTGCGCACTTTACCCACAAGCCGTCATTCTCTTTCTGCCCGGAGAGAGCTACTCCACATTGACCACTACCTAGGTGGCCTGGCAGGGTGTCACTACGTAGCCTTTACAAAGATTCCCTAAGGCTGTAGCCGCCCGTTAGGTTTCCTAAATGCATCGTACTCCTCCCCAAGGGGCGAACCAACCTTGGCAGAGCGAGCCGCGTACACCGAGCCCCATTAACGGCACGACGGCAAAGCGAACTACACTTCAGTTCCTCTAATTATTCAGCTAAGGGCATCCTATTCCACCCTCATGGTTGCACTGTTTTCCCGAGCGGTCATCCAGCAAACAGGTCCTTACGGAGAGGCACTCGAGAAACCACTCGAGTCCCCTTAAATGCCACAAGTATATCATCATAATAAGAAGGGAAATAGCGTATCATAGATAGATCTCATTATGTTCATTGATTAATGTGAAGCACTAGCGTGAAGCTAAACCAAAATAACCCAACCCAAGTAGGTAAGCAAGGACATGATAAACAAAAGCTAGTCAATCCTTAGATATAAACTGTGTAAATACGGAAAGTGAATTATAGAATGTATAGGACATAGATGGGTCAAGGGACACTTGCCTTCACCAAACAGATGCTCTCGGTCTTCAATCTCGCAGAACTCGAAGAGCTAGATCACTTGGTCGCCATGCTTGATCTTCAATTCCTCGAGGCTCAGAAATGGATCGCAGTCCCTCGACGACGGCGGACGGCTGGGTGAGCTCGCGACGAAGCACGAGGACGGCGATGCTGCTGCTGCGCCGGGGTCGCGCAAAGGCCGAGTCGGGCCTGCACAGGCCACACCAACCGTGCTGCGAGGCTGCGCTAGAGACACGCGCACGGCCACATCGTGGCACTAGTCTGGTCGCGCCAGTTGGACCAAACGCGCTGCGCGAGTCACGTTGTGCCTGCACTGACCGCGCTGCTACGGGCAAGCCGCACGTGCTGCGATGGCCACACACAGGAGGAAGCGGGGCGGCTGGGCCATGATGCCTTGCCGGGGACAAGGGCGGAGACGGGACCAGGGACGCGCAGGGCCTGAACTCCGGGGCATCAGGCTGACTACTTGCCGCGGGCCGCGACGGCAGCGAGCCGCTAGCCGCGCTGGCTAGCCGCCGCACTGGCTAGCCACCGCGCTGGCTAGCGGGCGCACGCAGGGGAGAACACGCTGGCCGCGCTGCAGGGCCCGAGGTCGGCCACGAGCATGGGGGCAGGGGCGACTAGCTGGGCCACACCGCTAGCCGCCGACCCCCGCGCGGGGTTGCTGGTTGCCACCGCTGCTGGTTTCCAAGGAGAGCAGGGAACGAATGCTTGGGGTTGAAGAAGTCATGGACGTGCGTGAGGAGGAACAGCCTAGCGGCTGGGAAACAGGAGTAGTGGCGGCTAGGGGAGGGAGTGGACAGTTGAGGGAAATAGGCCTGACAAGTGGGTCCCGCACCCTGCTGACGGGTGGGCCCACGAACTGGATGGGCGCTACTCGTGCTCCTGTGCGCGCGACGGGGCTGGAAGGCTGAGCGGGCCACGCACATGCCGAGCAGGTGGGCCTTTTCTTTCTTTTTTTGTTTATTTTGAAATTCCTTTTCCTCTTTTTCTTCACGCATGTTATTCAAAATGTATGAATAAATATTTGTTCTTTTTCTAAATATTAAAAGAAAAATCATAATAATTAAAAATAATAATGTTTCCAAATAGAATATTCAATAAATATTTTTAGGTAAATTTCTATTATTAATTAAATTGGGCTTCACAAAAGAGAATAAATTAAATCGTCGAACTCTTTCAACTCAATCAACAACAAGAAGACTAATGCTCCAGCATGTGATGCAACGATTAAAAACCCTTTTTGAGATTCATTAATACATCTAATACTTCCATAAAAGCAAAATATTCCTTCCCTATTTTGAAAAGATAAAGAAAGGCAAAGGAAGAAGAGGGTAACACCTGAATTTGGTGGATATTAGGAAAGAAATTTTTATACCCCAAAATTCAGGGTGTTACAAATCTAACCCCCTTAACAGAATCTCGCCCCCAAGATTCAAGAAGAGGCTAGAAAGAACGACAAGGTTGGTTCATAAGTTGTTCGTGGCTTTCTTTAGTTGACTTTGACTCTGCAAGCTTAGCTTGCGCATTGGTTGCTTTGGCCTTCAAATGCGCGAGACCAATTGATATAATTCTTGAGGATTGTTGGAGACTTGTTCTCAAATGCTTCGGATTAAGAACAAGGCAACGTAAAAAGTGTTAAATGATAAAGTCCTTCGTCCCCTTAAACATTATTTCCCTTCGGGATATAATGTGTTCCGGACGAAGGACACAAATAACATATCTTCGTAAGCACAATAAATTATGACGAAGAACTTACATGCAACATAAAAAGTAATATAAACATTTAAATATTACCACAACATCACTTCTATTTTATTATCATGTAAAAATGGAAATGATTTTAGATTACAAGTGTACCTTCGGATTGCAGGAAAGCAAAAGTACAAGGATGACGGAAAGCAAAAGTACAAGGATGACGGAAAGCAAATGCCAAGTCAGCCTCTCCAGTACAGGAGTACTGTTCATCTATTTATAGGCGTGGGACGTAGCCCATGCAAAATT
Source organism: Zea luxurians (assembly GCA_029449295.1). Taxonomy (NCBI): domain Eukaryota; kingdom Viridiplantae; phylum Streptophyta; class Magnoliopsida; order Poales; family Poaceae; genus Zea; species Zea luxurians. Next base: position 52,806,379 of record JAOPSE010000004.1, on the reverse strand, counting down.
ACATTCATGTCCATTTCATTCGCTACTGACTTATGTGAATTTATCAAGGCCTAAGTAGTCTTTTCATTTTTAAGTCGGTTCCCCTTTCTGCTATCGCGACGAAGCTTTCTGCGCATAGCTTCGGCTGTGCACCATCCTTCGTATAGCTTGGTAATCAGCCCGTCCTTTATTTCAATCCCCCTTCGTCTGGCTTGGGCTTCGTTCTGACCGTACTCCATGTTCATGATCTGAGTCCGAAGATACCTGTTCATATAACTCACTTGGAAAATATTGTCAAATTATGTTTTTGAGGACCTTCGGAGGACGAAGGCTCCCAACAGTAGCCCCTCGCAATATTAATTTGTTAGTGATAAATTCAGATTGCGATGTGGACGGAGGCCTTAAGCCGAAGGTCCGAAAAAACACCTTCCCTTTGCTAGAATAGCAAAAGTCACTGACACCTGGGACCACACAGTTTCCGTCATATCGAGTGTATAAATAGGAGCCCACCACATTTGATTTGGCATGCTCTCTTTGCCATATGTTTTTCCTGCTTATAAAGCTTTCTGCCCAAAAATATTTGTTTTCTTTCCTAGTTTTAAGCTTCGGAAGCGAGAAGTAAGATTTCCGAAGGGATGTCTGAGGAGAAGAAGGCTGGTGTCGAGATGAAGCTAAGTCTCTCTGAAGAGAAGAACCTGGGTTTTCTTGAGGCAATGTCGAAGACCAATACAGAAAAAATCACCAAGGAGATTTTAGAAGGTTTATCTGAAGATACTGGTGACAGCGACAGTTACGATGTAGAAAGTGGTGGGGGAGAGTCCGAAGATCGACCATGGCGGCCAAGTCACTCGGTTTTCGGGAAAACCACTATTAAGCAGAGTCATATTGACAATATGAGGGGGAGATATTTTCGAGATATATCTATTGTGAGGGCTGATGCTGGAGAAAAAACTTCTCCTACCCCCGAAGAAGATGAGGTCGTGATCTTCTGAAGCTTTCTCAAGGCTGGGCTTCGGTTCCCCCTAAGCAGCTTTGTTGTCGAAGTCCTAAAGACATTTCAAATCTACCTTCATCAAAATACTCCCGAAGCTATCATTAGAATGGGGATCTTTGTCTGGGCTGTGAGAAGCCAAGGTTTAGAACCAAATGCTAAAAGCTTTTGCAAAATTCATGAGTTGTTATATGAGACGAAGCCCTGGGGGAAAGAACAATATCACAACAACTTTGGTTGTTACAGCTTCGGTGCCCGCTCCGGGTCAAGCTGCCCCGTGCCAACTTTTCGGAAGAGGTGGCCCAGTGCCTGGATGACAGAATGGTTCTATGTAAAGAATGACTTGACAGCACAGGAAGATGTTAAAAGTATCATTATGCGTCCTATCTGGCAACGCTTCGGACTCCGAAAGCCGAAGGTTGAAATGGATGAAGCGGCCGAAGAATGCCAAAGAGCCTTCGGCGTAATTTGCTCTTTTATTGGGACAAGGGACTTGGTCCAAGAGCATATTGCCTTCAGGGTGTGGCCACTTGCAGGAAAGTGGGAAATGCCGAAGGAGACCATCAAAGAGTCTGACGAAGGTGGACTGGTCAGACTAAAATACACATTCAAATACGGGGATAAGTTTGTTGAACCTGATGACGACTGGTTAAAAAGCATTGAAACCTTAAGTGACGAACTGCTTGGGGTATATTCGAAGGCCGAGAATACTGCACTATCGGCAGCCTTCGGAGGCCGAAAGAAGAAGAGGCTCAACCGGGTATTTGATGCAATCGGGTTTGTCTACCCTGACTATCATTATCCGGTGCCAGGCCGCAAAATAAAAAATACTTCTCCTGCAACAGAAGTTGCCACAGGTGCTTCTAGTGAGCCAGCGCCGCAAAGAAAAAAGATGAAGGTGCTCACCCACCGGGCACGTTTTATTGAGCCGGCCACAGTGCCTGAATTTATCGGTGAAGTCTCTTTGGCCACTGAAACTACAGAGCCAACTCCAGTGCCGAAGATCGAAGAAAAAACTGAAGCACCTTCAGCAGAGAAGGCAGAAAAACCGAGAATTGAAGGACCAAAAACATTGGAAATCTTAAGTCCTTCAGCAAGTGTTGAGACAATAAAAAATCAAAAGGGTCCATCGGTGACCCCGAAAAGAAAAAGAATGGTGAACGTGCTAGATGTTTTGGAGACAATTAAGTCTTCAAGCATAACTCCAAAGAAGACTGTTGAACTTTCTGAAGTGTCTACTGAAGCTTTAGTTGCTGAAGCTTCGAAGCAACAACTTGAAGCTGAAGCTGGGCCTTCAGAGCCCACCAAGGAACAATCTTTGGAAACCGAAGAAAAAATAAAAATGTCAGAGCCAATTTTGGTTGAAGAAATTGACACTGCTGCCCCCGAAGCTCCTTCCAACATATGCGATTACATTGTGCGACATGCTTCGGGGAAGAAATTATCTGAAGAAGAGATCTATGAAGCCAATCACTATGCCAGAGAGTTAAAATATCCGAAGGGGGCAGTAGTGTTCAATGGGACAAACGAAGATGACTTCCTATACTGCCTCCCTGATAACAAAGAATTATCTGTCTGCCGGGAGATGGCTAGGAGTATGGGGTTTCCGAAGCTTGAAGCAGGACTATGCGCTATGACGAAGGAGGATCTTGCGGATAGCCTTGCTTATAATAGTCTGAAGGTGCGAGAATTGCGCGTTTTTGAAAATTTATGATTCGAAATCTATTGTTTTATTCCTATACTAACTTTTTACATATAGGGCTTAATACTAAGCAACGCGCTGAGAGCGCAAAAGAATGCCGAAGACGAAAGCTACGAAATTGCTTTCAACAACCTTCGGACAGAGGTTATCAAACTAAGGAACGAAGCCCTGGAAAAGGACAAAATTCTAGTTACATTGGTGAATAAAATAAAGGAGAACGAAGCTGCATTTAAAGCAAAAGTTGCAGCTCAAAAGCACGAGATTGACAATCTTCGGAAGCAATTGGCCCGGGCGAAAGAAGAACGCATACTTGAAGAAACGAGGCGAGAATGTAGCGACCAATGGGCTAATCACTTGGAAGGAACCGTTGAAGAGCTTCGGTCTTCTAAGAGAAGGTGCTACGAAAAATCCATGGAATGTGTAAAGAAAATAAAAACCAGCTTCGCCAGCGTTGGCGCATTTTCGAGTGAGGAAAATTTTGTGAGAGGTAACCCGGAAGGACCGATCTAATGGATCAGCCATGAGGCTGAAGCCTTCGAAGAAATTTTAAACAGTCGCGGAGACATTTGTGCCTTCTCGGGTGCCAGGGGCATTGCTACTATGCTGGAGAGAAGAGGTTGCGATCATGTTAAGGCTCTTGCACAATCCGCAGCCAGCTTATCTCCTGAAGATATTAAAGATCCCTCGGCCGAAGCTAGCCAGGCTGGTGGAAAATTTTTCACCGACGTCTGGGACAATGGTGGCCGAGAAATGGCCCGAGAAATTATTCAGAAGAGTGAGAAGGGTATTCACGACGCTAGAGAAGTAGCTAAGGCCGCTGACAGAAGCTCAGAGCCCGAAGGGCAAATAGGTATTAGCTAATGGTTTTTATTGTGTTGTAATTTTTGATTTTAAACTTTCGTTCGCAATTTGTAATAGCAATGTGGCTGTATCATGTCCTCCTTCAGATCCTACTAAAGCGTCTCCGGGCCCTCTCCCGAAAGGAGACGAAGAAATTAAAAAGATGGCTGAAGCTATCATGGATGAAGTTGTTAACCGACTCCTGAATGAAGCTGCCGAAGTTGTTTTAAGAGAAGATTAAGCACTATTGTAAAGGCTTCTGAAATGAAATATGTGTGACATTTTGTAACCTTGTGATATATTTGCTTTTAATGATTCGATTCTTTACGATGCATGAAACTTTATATACGTACCGTTTTTGAGCCTTCAGCGAAAAAACACCTTCCCTTCTTTTCATGCTTCGTGAAGATAGAAGAACTTATGCATCACGACAATGTTCATAGTGCTCTGATGAAGGATATCCAAGCTTCGTGAAAATATTCTCCGAAGCTATATTCCGAAGATCAATATTGTATTCCCTTGTGACTTTGCACGATTTTCACTTTCTCAAAGCGTCCTTTCGAAGGTTGATACTGTGTCCCCTTCTTTTGCCATATGCAGCATGATGTATGATGCTTATGCTATGCAAAATGATGTGATGGTGTTATGTTATGTAGATGACATTTGTTCGAAGATACACACATATCCCCGTAAAACACACAATATTTTTGTATCAGCGCTGACTTTTCGCTGTAAGCTCTACATTCCCTTAGGAACGACTTTGGAGCTTCTTCGCCTTTTACTTAGGCGGTATCAGCGTTGACTTTTTGCTGTAAGCTCTGCATCCCCTTAGGAACGACTTTGGAGCTTCTTCGCCTTTTACTTAGGCGGTATCAGCGTTGACTTTTCGCTGTAAGCTCTGCATTCCCTTTGGAACGACTTTGGAGCAGAAAACTTACACTGCGTTCCCTTTGGAACGGCTTTTTGCGACTTCAGCAAACTTACTCTGCGCTCCTTAGAACGACTTTTTGTTGTTTCGAAGGATTTTTGATAATTCGAAAGGTCCTCCTTGTTGTCGCAAATCTTAAAGCTTCAGCAACTTAAGCCTGAGAAAACAAGTTTTCCTTGTTGCAAACAACGAAACTATTACATGAAAACTGAAAAATGTTCTTTATTACACAAAAAATAGAACTAAATGGAAAAGACTGCTATCAAGATAGGATATTTGTTAATAGATGTGCTTCGACTCTGGCACAGTGCTATTGACTGTGCGAGCTTCGGATTGTTCCCTGAGATCCCTTTGGTGTGGAGCATATTGGCTTCCTTCCGGCTGTTGGCCCTGTTGCAGCGGTGGTGGAGGCGGAGGCTGTTGCCAGGAAGCTTGAGGTTGACTCGCCGAAGCAACAGAAACTGCAGGGTGATTGCCTATGTATTCTGGGATGTAAGGCGGATGGTACGAAGCAGTATGCATGACCTGCTTCGGCTGAACTTGTTGTGCTGCAGCTTCGGCTATCTCCTTTTGTTTCTAGATGGTAACATGGCACATCCTGGTGGTATGGCCCTTGTTTTCACCACAGAACAAGCAAAACATTCTCCTTGGTTGATCTCCAAATCTTCCGCCGAACCCCTGGCGCCTCTGCCTCTTGGAGCTGGTGGCCGGAAGAAACTTTGCTGTTGCCCCGAAGCCTGTGAGGAGCACTGCGGCCTGTGCTGCTGACTTCCCTTATCATCATTTTGAGTATTGTGGATGGACCTGACATGCCTCGGATAGAATCTTCCTCCGAAGCCCCTGGTCATTTCAGAAAACCTGAAAGCCTCCTCCCTTCTTTGGCGAAAATCGTTGTCGGCACGAATATACTCGTCCATCTTCTGGAGCAGCTTCTCCAAAGTTTGAGGAGGCTTCCTAGCAAAGTATTGAGCTAAAGGTCCAGGCCGAAGTCCCTTGATCATGGCCTCAATGACAATTTCGTTGGGCACCGTCGGTGCCTGCGCCCTCAAACGCAAGAACCTTCTGACATATGCCTGAAGGTATTCTTCATGATCCTGAGTACACTGGAACAAGGCTTGAGCAGTGACCGGCTTCGTCTGAAACCCTTGAAAGCTGGTTAACAACATGTCCTTCAGTTTTTGCCATGAAGTGATCGTTCCTGGTCGAAGGGAGGAATACCAGGTTTGAGCAACACTCCTGACAGCCATAACAAAAGATTTTGCCATGACTGCAGCATTGCCACCATATGAAGATACTGTTGCTTCGTAGCTCATCAAAAACTGCTTCGGGTCTGAATGGCCATCGAATATGGGAAGCTTGGGCGGCTTGTAGGACGGAGGCCAAGGTGTAGCCTGCAGCTCAGCGGACAGGGGAGAAGCATCATCGAAAACAAAATTTCCATGATGGAAATTGTCATACCAGTCATCTTCGTTGAAGAAACCCTCCTGATGAAGGTCTTTTTGTTGAGGCCTTCGGTTCTGCTCATCGTGAGTAAGATGGCGAACTTCTTCAGAAGCTTCGTCTATCTGCCTTTGCAGTTCAGCTAGCCTGGCCATCTTTTCCTTCTTCCTCTGCACCTGTTGATGAAACATCTCCATATCTCTGATCTCTTGATCTAGCTCATCCTCTTGAGGCGTTGGGCTGACAGCCTTCCTCTTCTGGTTTCGGGCTTCCCGAAGAGAGAGTCTCCTGGTTGGGGTCCAGCGGTTGCAGGGCTGCAGCCCCAGTCGCTGAAGCTTTCTTCGGCGCCATAGCGAAGGTTTATGGCTTCCGAAGGTGTTCAAAAACTCAAAGTGGAAGTGAATTCACCGGAGGTGGGCGCCAATGTTGGAGACTTGTTCTCAAATGCTTCGGATTAAGAACAAGGCAACATAAAAAGTGTTAAATGATAAAGTCCTTCGTCCCCTTAAACATTATTTCCCTTCGGGATATAATGTGTTCCGGACGAAGGACACAAATAACATATCTTCGTAAGCACAATAAATTATGACGAAGAACTTACATGCAACATAAAAAGTAATATAAACATTTAAATATTACCACAACATCACTTCTATTTTATTATCATGTAAAAATGGAAATGATTTTAGATTACAAGTGTACCTTCGGATTGCAGGAAAGCAAAAGTACAAGGATGACGGAAAGCAAATGCCAAGTCAGCCTCTCCAGTACAGGAGTACTGTTCATCTATTTATAGGCGTGGGACGTAGCCCATGCAAAATTACATTCATGTCCATTTCATTCGCTACTGACTTATGGGAATTTATCAAGGCCTAAGTAGTCTTTTCATCTTTAAGTCGGTTCCCCTTTCTGCTATCGCGACGAAGCTTTCTGCGCATAGCTTCGGCTGTGCACCATCCTTCGTACAGCTTGGTAATCAGCCCGTCCTTTATTTCAATCCCCCTTCGTTTGGCTTGGGCTTCGTTCTGACCGTACTCCATGTTCATGATCTGAGTCCGAAGATACCTGTTCATATAACTCACTTGGAAAATATTGTCAAATTATGTTTTTGAGGACCTTCGGAGGACGAAGGCTCCCAACAAGGATTCCTTGGACTTATGGGTTGGACCCACACACGCTTTCATTGCGCCACTTTGATCTTGTTGGTTGATGTTGATCGCATTGTCTACATTGGGGTTAGCTGCTAACCCCCTTAACAGGAGCGTTGATACGCACTTGGTGAAGATGCTGCCGACTCTAATCTTGACTAATTAAGAGAGGTTGTAGGATGCCAACTGGACATGTGCAAGAGAGAAGGATATAGATAGAAAAGGTAAGCATACATGGACTAAAGAGAGAAAAGGGAGGGCACCCAGCTACCTAACTATATGGCACTCAGCTAGTAAACTAATGTCATTGCGGATCAAGGGCCACAACACATCAACATTCATCACAAAGAAGCAAATCAGTCATCACACCAAGACAAGAATCATGAGCACACAACAACAAACATCTCGTTGCTACACGTTAATGTTAACTAGATGGTGGTCTTTCCTTAAAAAAATAACTACTCCCTAAGGTTGTTGAATGGGGAGGACAAGAACAAGACGTGCAGGATAGGGGCACGAGCACCATAACGGATAGAGCTAAAGCAAGCATTGTAGGCGACCAGGAAAAGGATATGACCAAGGGTATAATGGGCAGAACACTACTCTCGAGTTGAGATAGACAAGGGGAGATTCCAAAAAGCGGATCTGAGATAAGCATCCAAATAGGATCTAGTGATTACGAAGGTAAGGGTGATATCAAACAAAAGCTAAGACTTGTAATGCGAAAGAGGAAAAAGAAATGACCAAGAGCGGGATGGGTAAGACAACACTCTTGAATTGAAATGGGAGGGGAGGCATTAAAATGCAAGTATAGGATATGCATCAAGGTAAAGATCGAGGGATGAGAAGGGTTAAGGTGATAACAGACAAACACACAGCAAGGGGTGTATTTTAAAAAAACTTGCAAGGTGTCAAAGAAGGAAGAGCAGTCAATGATGAAGTAGGTGAAGCATTATCCTCGAACAGGGATGAAAAATAGTAGGCTTTGAAGGGTAGGTTCAAGGTAAGCATGAAGATATGGGTATAGATATTACAAGGGTTTAAAGGTGGTAACGGACAAGGATGTAGAAGAGGGGGTAAATTAGCATACGAACATAGGATATAAGTGCCATAAAGGATGGAGTTGGGAAAGGACCTGCAAATGGAAAAAGAGAAGGTATCCAAGGGTCAGACAAGTAAACTGCCACTCTCAAATTGAGGTGGAAGAGAGGGGATTTTTAAAGAGCAAGAATAAAGATAAGTATCAAGGCAAGATCGATGGATGACAAGGTAATGGTGATAGCAAATAAAAACACAGCAAAGGATGGAATTGAAACAAACTTGTAAGGCGACAAAGAAGGAAAAGAAATCAAGGGAGAGATAGGTAACTCACAGCTCTCAAACTGGGTTGAAAGAAAGGGAAGCCTTTTAAAGGATAAGTTCAAGGTAAGCATTTAGGTAGAAGACAGAAATATCACAAGGGTCAAAGGCGATAACAGACAAGGGTATAAGAGAAAAGATGAAGGCATAGAAGAGTCAATGGAATAATTACAATAAAGAATGGAGGTATGTCAAGGCTTACACGCGGTAGAGAAGAGGATGTTGCCAAGGATAAGATGAGTAAAACACCATTCTCAAATTGGGATAGGAGATTGGAGATTTTAGATAACAGAAATAATGTCATCACCAAGGTATGGTCGAGAGATGGGAAAGGTCAAGGCAACGCTAAATAGAGGCACAACAAAGGATGGAGTTGAAGACTCATAAGCGATGAGGAAGAGGATATGACCAAGGGAAAGGTAGGTAAAGTACAACGCTCAGATTGAGATGGAAAAGAGGAGATTTTAAAGGGCCAGTATAAGATAAACATCAATGTAAGATATAGGGGTGATAAGGATAAAGGTGATAATGATGAAAAGCATAATCAATGGACAGAGTTAAGGCAAGACTCACAAAGTGACGAAGTGGGGAAAACAATCAAGGACAAGATAAGTTAGGTTCCATCAGGATGATCGAAGTAAAGAAGTTCATTACCGAGGGATGTTATAAGGAACAATGAGATTAGCAGGAATGTGTGAAATAAAATTACCGCCCATGGTTCATCGAGAAACAAGGGTGGTCAAGGGCATGTTAACTAAAATGTCTCAAACAGATATTGGGATATAAAGGTAAGCATATATAAAAATAAGAGTATGCAAGATTCCAATGGTACGAGCATACCAAGACCAGGAGAGTACAAATTGCCAAAAAGATAGCGACTTAACAATAGAATAGGAAAGGGTCTCAAAAGACAGTAAGATCATGGACCTATAAACTGAAATGTTTAAATAGACAACAGAGTTTTTATTCGAGGTAGGTATCTGAATTAAGGGATAAGGGTATTGAAGAGTCTAACAGTACGAGCATGTCAATACCAAGGGAATAGGGATCGCTAAATGGCAGAAATTTAATGATGGACAAGGAAAGAATCACAGAAGACCAAGAGGTTATGGTCAAGGGGCATCTACAAAGATGTCGCAAGCACAAGGGTAAGAATAGTTCTAATAGATTGAGAAAAGTATAGACCATACTAGAATAAAATACTTTTAGCAAGGTGATATATAGGATCATAACATAGAATTAGTCGATATGACTAATATTTTGAAGCAGAATCAAGGATGAGTTGAAGTAATAGTCAATAGGTCCTTAAACGGCCAATGCTACTCTAGGTTAGCGGTCCTACAGTCAGCACGACTTTGATACCACTAATGTCACACCCGGTTTTAGAAGGTAAACCGAATGCAAACCATGTACGTGCCAGGATCAGTAATTCACGTACACAACGATTACATAAATGACTCATCATAGCACAATGCTTCGAATTACAATAAAGAGTAAGTAATAATATTACAGACTAGAGCCATTTAAATAATATAAATCAAAGTACACAGAATCGAAACGTAGCCAACATAAACAACCCACCACAGGCAGCTAACTGGGGGAGGTCGCTAGCCTAATCCTTGAACTCATCGACGTCCTGGAACTCCTGGAGATCCACCTCGATGCCTTCTTCTCTTTCTTTACCAGAGCATAGATTGCATCAAAGGCAACCTGGTGTTTTGTGAAAGCAAGGGTGAGTACACATCAACGTACTCAGCAAATGTCCCGTTTGGCTGAAGTGGACTAGCTTTATGTGGGGTTAAGGTCAAGCAGTTGCTTTTAGTTGGTCAGGTAATTATTAATAGTAGAGAGCCAGGTTTTAACATTAACCCAAGTTGTTAACCCAAAAGTACTCTTTCCAAATGGAAAGAATACCAGAAACCATAAGCATAATCATAACCACAATAGAAACCAATATTATCCTCATCATCATCTGTAAACAATGTAGCCATGATTCAATATGTCTCTAATCAATGGAGCTCCCTTGGCCGCTCATAACCACGAGCACGGCTGATATATAAGTTTCATAACACTCTGCAGAGGTTGCGCACTTTACCCACAACCCGTGATTCCCTTTCTACCCGGAGAGAGCTACTCCCCATTGACCACTACCTAGGTGGCCTGGCAGGGTGTCACTACGTAGCCTTTACAAAGATTCTCTGAGGCTGTAGCCGCCCGTTAGGTTTTCTTAATGCACCGCACTCCTCCCCAAGGGGCGAACCAACCTTGGCAGAGCGAGCCGCATACACCGAGCCCCATTAACGGCACGACGGCAAAGCGAACTACACCCTAGTTCCTCTAATTATTCAGCTAAGGGCGTCCCATTCCACCCTCATGGTTGCACTGTTTTCCCGGGCGGTCATCCAACGAATAGGTCCTTACAGAGAGGCACTCGAGAAACCGCTCGAGTCCCCTTAAATGCCACAAGTATATCATCATAATAAGAAGGGAAACAGCATATCATAGATAGATCTCATCATGTTCATTGATTAATGTGAAGCACTAGCATGAAGCTAAACCAAAATAACTCAACCCAAGTAGGTAAGCAAGGACATGATAAACAAAAGCTAGCCAATCCTTAGGTATAAACTGTGTAAATGCGGAAAGTGAATTATAGAATGTATAGGACATTGATGGGTCAAGGAATACTTGCCTTCACCAAACAGATGCTCTCGGTCTTCAATCTCGCAGAACTCGAAGAGCTAGATCACTTGGTCGCCATGCTTGATCTTCAATTCCTCGAGGCTCGGAAATGGATCGCAGTCCCTCGACGACGGCGGACGGCTAGGTGAGCTCGCGACGAAGCACGAGGACGGCGATGCTGCTGCTGCGCCGGGATCGTGCAAACGCCGAGTCGGGCCTGCGCAGGCCACACCAACCGCGCTACGGGAGGCTGCGCCGGAGACACACACACGGCCACATCGGGGCACTGATCTGGTTGCGTCGGCCGGACCAAACGTGTTGCGCTGACCATGCTGCTGCGGGCAAGTCGCACGCACTGCGATGGACGCGCGCAGGAGGAAGCGGGGCGGCTGGGCCGCGATGCCGTGCCAGGGACGAGGGCGGAGACGGGACCAGGGACGCGTGGGGCCTGAACGCCGGGGAGTCAGGCTGACTGCTCGCCGTGGGCCGCGACGGCTGCTAGCCGCTAGCCACTCTGGCTAGCCGCCGCGCTAGCTGGCCACCGCACCGGCTGGCCACCGTGCTAGCTAGCGGGTGCGCGCAGCGGAGAACACGTTGGCCACGCTGCAGGGCCCGAGGTCGGCCGCGAGCATGGGGGCAGGGGCGACTGGCTGGGCCACACCGCCAGCCGCCGTGCCCTGGCCGCCAGCCACCGCGCGGGGCTACTGGTTGCCACCGCTGCTGGTTTCCAAGGAGAGCAGGGAACGGATGCTTGGGGTTGAAGAAGTCGTGGACGTGCATGAGGAGGAACAGCCTGGTGGCTGGGAAATAGGAGTAGTGGCGGCTAGGGGAGGGAGTGGACAGTTGAGGGAAATAGGCCTGACAAGTGGGTCCCGCACCCTGCTGATGAGTGGGCCCACGAACTGGATGGGCGCTACTCGTCCTCCTGTGCGCGCGACGGGGCTGGAAGGCTGAGCGGGCCACGCACATGCCGAGCAGTTGGGCCTTTTCTTTCTTTTTTTTGTTTATTTTGAAATTCCTTTTCCTCTTTTTCTTCACGCATGTTATTCAAAATGTATGAATAAATATTTGTTCTTTTCTAAATATTAAAAGAAAAATCATAATAATTAAAAATAATAATATTTCCAAATATAATATTCAATAAATATTTTTAGGTAAATTTCTATTATTAATTAAATTGGGCTTCGCAAAAGAGAATAAATTAAATCGTCGAACTCTTTCAACTCAATCAACAACAAGAAGACTAATGCTCCAGCATGTGATGCAATGATTAAAAACCCTTTTTGAGATTCATTAATACATGTAATACTTCCATAAAAGCAAAATATTCCTTCCCTATTTTGAAAAGAGAAAGAAAGGTAAAGGAAGATGAGGGTAACACCTGAATTTGGTGGATATTAGAAAAAAAAATTTTATACCCCAAAATTCAGGGTGTTACACCTGGAAAGCTCGGTGACCGGGGCAGATAATGCATGGACCAGGGCTGAAGAGCAACCGGCGCCACAAGCCGACCCTGGCAGAGACCCTGCAGCGGCTGCTCCTTCGCAGGTGGCGGAGTCGTGTTAGGGGCGTTGGGTTTAAGGTTTTATTTTTGTGATACTGAAGGTCGGTTGCTGCGCAGGTTCCGACGTCCGGGCCTGCGCAAGCAACCCCTACTGATGTTGACATTAATTTTGTGGCGGCTGTGAATGCAGTGCCTGTTAATGGAAATTCGTCTGGTACTGAAACTGAGTCTTGGTCATCAGATGGGGGTGATTTTGGGAGCCCGTTTTCGTGGATTGAGGAGTCTTCTGATGAAGATTTAGATTATTTTGCTGCGTTGGATGTGGCCACGGCAGAGTCTTTGCCCGCAGCCTGAAGTGCACAAAGGGTCTGCTCCCCTGGCTAGGGCGATAGCCGAAGAGCACCGCCGGCGAAGGGTGGTGTCGAAGCACGATGTTGGTGAGATGTCATGAAGTGGGAGGCGTCGAATGATGGGGATCGAACGATCCCGTCTTCGACTAGATCGAGGTGGCCAATGAGATTTGCTATCCTCGACGACCGGGACGTGTATTGGGGAGGGGGATCTGCGGAATCTTTTTGAGGGCGAGGAGTTGAAGATGATGTTTTTTAACTTCCGAGAGGCAGACCTTATTCCGAAGGCTGAGCCGATGTAGCATGTTTGTTGCCCTCGCTCTCATGTTGCGGTAGTGAGTGAAAACGTTGCCCTCCCCCAGCTCGCAATATAGAGGGAGGGCAACAAGACATGATTTGTATTATTTATGCGATGTGGCTGACGGGCCCTTCGTTGTGTGTATGTAAACTATGATGACGCCACATGCTGCGCTTGTTGTAAGATTGTCCCGACTTGTAATCGTGCTGTCGTGGCACTTAAATGGAACGGGGACCTTGCTTTCCACAGCGATGTCGGACGCTTATGACGCGTACTCGGTTGTGCCCTTAGGTGGTTTTTGCACGGATTTGTCTTATAATAAAGACTTCGCACCCTTAGGGTGATGTCGCGCACTTATTGTGCATGTCCGGCTGCACCCTTAGGCGGCTTTTTCTCGGATTTGTAAGACTTCGCACCCTTAGGGTGATGTCGCGCACTTATTGTGCATATCCGGTTGCACCCTTAGGTGGCTTTTGCTCGGATTTGTAAGACTTCGCACCCTTAGGGTGATCTCACGCACTTATTGTGCATGTCCGGCTACACCCTTAGACGGCTTTTGCTTGGATTTGTAAGACATCGCACCCTTAGGGTGATGTCGCACACTTATTGTGCATGTCCGGCTACACTCTTAGGCGGCTTTTGCTCGGATTTGTCGCACGCGAGGGTAGTCTAGGCTGCCTCTTGCGATGACTGTTTTATATGTCGAATGTCGAAGGCCGTCGATGCGGTCTTTTTCGACACTCATGACCATAATGCTTGCTGGATTTTTTTTGCGAGGGCTTTTTGGCAGTATATTACATGGTTCCGCCTCGTTAAAAACCTAACCCCCTAGAGGAAAAGAGTGTGGGCCTAAATAACATTGTTTAAGGAACCACAAAGGCGCTTGGACCTTGGATCTAAAATAAAAAATCGAAGGTTATCGATGTTCCATGAGTGCTCTAAGTCTTCGCCGGACGAAGTTGTTAGCCATTAAGCACTTGGGGATGCCTTCGTCTTGACTATGTATGGCCCTTCCCACTTTGGCTCTAGCTTGCCCCGGGACTCTGTCCTGGTGGTCCTCACAAGTACTAGATCCCCTTCGTTGAATTCTCTTGGAACGACATTGTTGTCACGCCATGCCTTAGTCTGGACCTGATACTTGTTTAGGGCCTACAGGGCGAGGACACGGTCTCCGTCAATAAGATCATTGGAGGTTGGTTCGTCGACGTCGGGGATGGCTGATTGGTTTGTTCAGGGGGGGCATGTTTTAACTCTTGCGGTGTCATTGCTTTGGATCCATACATCAGGTGGAAAGGTGTGAACCCGGTTGCTCGGCATTCTGTCGTATTCAGCGCCCATATGACTTCGGGTAATTGGTCTGCCCATTTGCCCTTTTTGTCGTCAAGGAGTCTTTTCTTGATGGCGCTGAAAATCTTGCCATTGGCACGTTCGACGACACTGTTGGATTGTGGGTGGTAGACAGAGGCGAAGACTGGCTTGGTGCCAATGGAACTACAGAATTCCCAGAAGTCCTGGCTGTCAAACTGGTTGCAGTTGTCGACTATTAGCTCGGATGGGACTCCGAACCGGCAGACAATGTTTTGCCAAAAGAATTTTTGGGTAGTCTTCGCTGTTATCGTGGAGACTGCTCTGTCCTCGATCCACTTGGTAAAATACTCGACGGCGACAAAGGTGAACTTTAGGTTCCCTTGAGCCGTTGGCAGTGGCCCGACGATGTCTAGCCCTATCGCTGAAGTGGCTAGGTGTGGGCGATGAGCTTGGTTAATTGTGAAGGGGCGCCTGAGCGAGGAGAGAATTTTTGGCATGCTTCGCATGAACTAGTGACTCGATTGGCCGTGCATATTATCGCAGGCCAGTAAAATCCTAAACGAATCACCTTGGCTGCGAGGGCCCTAGGCCCTAAGTGTGACTCGCAGGTTCCGCCGTGGACTTCGCGAAGGATCTCTAGGCCTTCGATTTCAGTTATGCATTTCAGCATAGACTGGCTGATGCCCTTTTTGTAAAGCTGACCTTCGACTATTACGAAATCCCTGCTCCTGTGTTTCAGTCGTTTGGCCTCGTTGCGATCGGTTGGATGGTAATGGCCCTGGAGGTATAATGTTATTAGGGCCCGCCAGTCTTTGGCATTTATGAGGTTAACGATGTATTGGCCCTCGGCATCTTGAGTTATTTGCAAGCCTTCGGGGTTATGAATGGATGGTGTGCCGATGACGTGGTAGAACACGTCAGAGGGCAGGGCCTCGCCCTTGGCTGCTGCCTTGGCCAACACATCAGCCTCTTTGTTTTTGTTGCGCTCAACATGCTATGGGGTGAAACCCTTGAATTATTTTTTGAGGTCGCGGACGGTGGTGAGGTATTGCATCAGCGCGGGCTCCTTTGCTGAGTACTCCTTTTCGATCTGACCGGCGACAACCTTGGAATATGTTTTGATGATGCATGTGGTGACGCAAAGGGCTTGTAGTTTGCGAAGACCCAGGATGACGGCTTCGTATTCTGCTATGTTGTTAGTGCACCTGTCGGACTCTAGAGCAAAGCTGAGGCACATGGCGTATCTGTACTTAACACCGGTGGGTGATGTGATGATCGCCGCGGCGCCTGCCCCGGCGTGGCACCATGCACCATCGTAGTGGATAGTCCAAATTTTTTCCGAGTGTTCTTGCTGTAGCCCCACGGGTCCTATCCAGTCGATAATGAAATACGCCAAGACTTGCGACTTGATTGTTGTTCTGGGCTCAAAAATGATGTGGTACTCGAACAGTTTGGCAACCCATTTTGCGATTCTGGCGGATGCCTCCAGGTTCCTGAACAATTCTCCCAGACCCCTGTCCGAAGTGACTCGTACTTTGAACGCCTCGAAGTAGTGACGTAGCTTGCGCGAAGCCATGACCACTACGTATGAAATTTTCTCGAGCTCGGTCATGTTGCACTTGGATGTTGTGAGGACTTCGGAGACGTAGCACACTAGGAATTGTTGGTTTTTGCCATCTCTATCCTACTCTTGGACTAATGCTACGCTGACTACGTAGTGTGAAGCCGCAATGTAGAGAAGCAGTGGGAGCGAAGGGTCAAGACTTGTCAGAGTTGCTAAGTTAGATAGGTGTTGTTTGAGCGACTCGAAGGTCGCTGCCTGCTCTGGGCCCCAAATGAAGTCTTTCACGCCACGCAATGTTTTGAGGAAGGGTAGGCTTCGCTCAGCGGACTTAGAGATGAATCTGTTCAGGGCCGCCAATCTACCTGTCAGTCGCTGGACGTCTTTGGTGGACTACGAAGGTGCCATGTTGATGATCGCTTGGATCTTGGCTGGCTTGGCCTTGATCCCTTGGTGCGATACTAGGTAACCAAGTATTTTCCCCTGGTGTACTCCGAAGACACACTTCTCAGGGTTGAGCCGGAGTCGTGCGTCGCGCATGTTGGCGAATGTCTCTGCGAGGTCGGCCAGGTGGTCCTATTTGCTTTTGCTTGCGACGACAATGTCGTCTACATAAGTGAAGATGTTGCGGCCTACTTGATTTTCAAGGACCTTTTTGTGAGGCGAGAAAAGGTTGAGCTGGTGTTCCTGAGTCCCTCAGGCATTCGTACAAAACAGTACATGTCGAAGGGTGTGATGAAGCTTGTACTTGCCTTGTCCTCCTCTTTCATGTAAATCTGGTGGTAGCCCAAGAAGCAATCTAGGAGGGACATGACTTCGCAGCCTGCTGCGCTGTCGACAATTTTGTCGATTCGTGGCAGGGGGAAATTGTCCTTGGGGCAAGCCTTATTGAGGCTTGTGAAGTCGATGCACATGTGCTATTTGCCACTCTTCTTCTGCACCATGACCACGTTGGTGAGCCATGTTGGATAAGCGATTGGCTCGATGAATCTAGCTTCCAACAGGCGGTGCATTTCGGCCTTGGCTGCCTCCATTTTCTCGTCGGACATTTTCCACAGTCGCTGCTTTTTCGGGCGCACCGAGGGGTCGATGCCCAGGCTGTGTTCGATGATGGAGCGGCTGACCCCGACCAGATTGAGGGCGGACCAGGCGAAGACATCCTTGTTAAGGGAGAGACAAGAAAGGAGTTTTTCCTCGTCTCATGATGTCAGGTCTTTGCTGATTATTACTGTTTGCTTCGGTGTTGCTGGGTGGAGGGGTACCGCCTTCGTCCCGCGTTGCTTTGGAGCTGGGCCTTGACTTTTTCGTCTTCGACTGGGTGATTGCTTTCGAAGCCTTCGCGCTCTACCGTGAGGCAGTGTATGTTTCGTTGCCCTAGAACGAAGTCTCTTTCGATGTTGCACGCTGTCTGCTGGTCGCCGTAGACAGTGATCACGCCCTGTGGGCCTGGGATTTTCATACAGAGGTAGAGCCCATGAATGGCCTCCTCAAATTTGTTGATCGAGCCCCGCCCCATTATGGCATTGTATGGGTAGACCATGTCGACAATGTCGAATGTGACCTGCTCACTCCGCGCGCTGGGTGCTACACCAAATGACAGGGGGAGCTCTATCTTGCCGACGGGGAAAGTGCCCTTACCACCGAATCCGTAGAGTGGATTATCTACAGGCTTGAGGAGGTTGTGGCTGATTCCCATACGATCGAAGGCATCCATAAAAATGATATCAGCCTAACTGCCATTGTCGACCAGCACTTTCTATAGATCCCAGCCTGCTACCCTGCAGTTGATCTCCATGGCGTCTGCGTGTGGAGCGTTGCGCAAGTCAACGTCCCTAGCATCGAAAGTGAGCGGTACATGGGACCACTTTGTTTGCACCACTGGGCCAGTGAGAGTGACATGGTTCCCACTTCGATAGTGGTCCCTTTTCTGCCACTTTGTGTTGAAGTCCACGCTGGATCCCCCAGTGATCATGTGGATGACTCCGTGATATGGTGGCTCAGCAAAGTCTTCTTGTTTGGGTGCTTGCGGTGAGTGGTTGTGGTGCGGAGGATTTGGGTGATGCGGAGGCGGTGGTGGTAGAACCTGCACCTCTTGATGGTGCTGGTAAACATGGTTGGGTGGATGCTGGATTTGCTCGTGGTAAGGTTGTTGGTGATGGTAAGTGTGCGTGACGACCCGTTGGTTGTCGGCTGGTTGAGCTCTGGACATTCTATCCCTGGTTGCCTTGGTCTCCGGACAGTCCCTTATTGGGTGTGTGCAGTCTTTGCCATGAAACAAACAATATAATCTTAGTGGCTCTTGTGTTCATCCTCGGCCTCTTCCTCTTACGCCGTTGCCGCGGCCATGGGGGTATTCCTGACGATGGGTGGGCTCTCCGGCTGGGTGCTAAAATTGGCTATGGTGTGCGCCTGCTGATGATTGCGATTGTCTCGACCGGAGTTTAGCTGCGCCGGTCTGGTCTAGGTTCTGCTGGACTGCTGAGGGTCCTTGGGCTTCTTCTGAGATTCAACCTTGCGTTGATGGAGCTCCTTAGACCTGACATACTTCTCAAATAGTTGGTACAACTCCTGTAGGTTCTTGGGTGGGTCCCTGATGCAATGACTGTACAGGATGCCTACCCGAAGACCACTGATGGCGTAGTGGATCGCTATGTGGTCGTCAACTGATGGCAGTTACGATTTGAGCATCAGGAATTTTCTGTAATATTCGCGAAGGGTTTCCTTTTCCTGCTGCTTGCAGAGGGATAACTCAGCCAGGGTGACTGTATCGGGGTGGTACCCTTGAAAGTTGAGCAGGAACTTGTCGCGAAGCCCTTTCCAGGACTCGATGGACAGTGGCGGTAACCTGGTGTACCAAGTCAAGGACGGGCCTTCGAGTGCAATGATGAAGGACTTGGCCATGGTGGCGTTGTCCCCTCCGGATGATGCGACGGCGACCTGGTAGCTCATGATGTACTAAGCCGGGTCGGTGCTGCTGTTGTATTTGGGGTAGGTGTCGGCCGTGAAGTTGGCAGGTCGGGGTGATGCTTTGAGCTGCGGAGCCAGAGGACTTCACTTGTCGAGATAGTTGATCCCCTAGAAAGCGGCGACTGGTGGAATGAAGGGGCCGCGCTATGGTTGGAATGGGTCTCCGGCTTGAATGTATTGCTGGAGAGGCGCTGGCGGTGCGAGGGGTCCGTGGTGCAGGTTGTAATAGCCTTCGCCTTGTATGAGCGCGATCTCTTGCTCTAGCTCCCGAGCTCTCTGCTCCTCATCTTGTATCATCTGACGCACCTTGGCTTGCATGGTGACTCGTTGGCGCTTAGCTTCAAGGATTTCTTTCTGCTTCTGCAGGTGGTTGTTTTTGATGTGCAGGGCTCGCAGCTTTAGCTGGTCTTCGGCTGAGATGCCGGTGACTTCTTTGTCCTCTATGGTGTCTTTGCCCTCTGGCAGAGCGAAGCCTGGTGGTGGTGCTCTTGGTGCGCCCTCGAAACTGCAGGTGCGTACAGTGCCGTCGGGGGTGGGGTGATCCTGGCGCTGTCTCTTGCTGTTGACAGCGTCGTCTTCAAAGGCCTCTTGGGGGGTGGTGTCCGTGAGGGCCTTGCCTTTCTTCTCCGCCAATAGTGCTGCCTTTGTCGCGTCATCGATGGATGCGGCAGCCTTCGAAGTTGCTCTCTTGGGGGCCATCACGAGTTGTTTTTTCGTCGCACGAACGATGGGCGCCAAATGTTGGAACCTGCCCTTCTAGATAGGTTGATTCAATAGGGAATTGGGAAGAGAGTTTGTGATGTAAACATGGGATGTCAAAAGCCACGTTGATCTCCCCGTGCTTGGGCACAGTACGGGGGTATTTACAGGTACTCGAGGGGCCGCTTGTCCCTGTCAAAGACATTTAGACCCTCGAGTACCTGGTTTATCCCCAGAATATTCCCACGAGGGGAGGTTACAGACAGACATTACGGTAAACTTTATTACAGACACGACCCAAATCATGCATGTCCACGAGGGGCCCAACTCTGTGGGTCGAATGCACATGGGCCTCTCTTCGTGGTGAGGAAGTGGGAGGTCCAGTAGACTTCGGTGGGGTCTTCGTCTTGTCTCGTGTGAGCGAAGGGGGCCGAAGAGGCCTCCATCCGGTTAGCGCCCTTGGCCTGCCCAGCGGGCTCTGTGGATCTAGCCTTCGCCTGCGCTAGGCGAGGACGAAGTCGACAAGCGAAGGGTGGCGTGTTCGCCTTCGTCCCAACAATAGCCATTTAGATAGGGTATAAAGACTACATTATTAGTTCATAACTAATGTATAATACATGATTAATCTTCGATGTTTATCCCTATCAAGGCCAGTTTACATTTCTTTTGGAAGATAGCCATTTAGATTTGGTATAAAGTCTACATTATTAGTTCGTAACTAAGGTACAATACATGATTAATCTTCGATGTTTATCCCTATCAAAAAATAACATTATATACAATATCCCTTTCTTTATTGCGTACATTTTCAATAGAATCATGTAATCTTCTATTCTATATATTTTCTTTTTCTTTCTATATATTAAACACGAGCGCAAAGCTCGCTTCCCACATGTCCACGTCGTCCTTCAGTTTTCCAATCGTCCGTTCATGCCTCGACGGCCCCGCGTAGCCTCTCCAATCCACGACACGACAAGAACCTTCCAGGTGCTCCATCCCACGGGTTACGTCCCGGACCGCGGCTAGCAGTCGCAGTGGTAGCCTGCAATGCCGGCGCCTGTGTCCCACCTTTCCTCCCTCTCCTTGGACCTTGCGGTGTCGTTCCACCGCAAAGCTTCCAGGAGCTCAAGCTCCTTCCCGACTCCCCCGCCACGCGGACCGCGGTAGCGACGCTGTTGTCGACCGCCTGGATCTCGTGGCACCTCCTGCTGCACCAGCCTCAACGCGACGGGTCGTCTGCTCCTGTCGTGGCCTCTCAGGCGCCACACCTGGGTGTTGTTGTTGTTGTGTTTTACGAAGTCAAGGTGAGGGGAGGGGAATCGACAAGTTGGGAGTGTTAAGCTCTGTATTTCCTTACAATGCCTTCTCAATCAATTTCATCAATCAACATTGTTTTTCAGGGGTAACTGACTATGGGATGCGGCAACAGTGGGTTATGCTCAGGTTTTTAACATTATTTTCGAGGGGCAACTCACTAAGGGATGCGGCAACACCACAATAGTGGCTTATGCTCAGGTCTTTGCTCCTCACCATGAATGGGCAATAAGGAAAGCAGTTGCTACTGGATGTACGCCCTTCCCTCAAAGTCACAGCTGTTGAAGAAATTGGATGAAGATGGTAAGTACTTTAGATCTCTTGTCCATTCAAGCTTCAGCCCCCAACAAAATAGCAAGTGGCTAGTTTTTGTGCAGAAATGATCACATCACAACAGTGTTCTAGGTTCTTATAAAACTCAGTGTCATATCTGATTATTTTGTTGTTCATGTTATAGCACATTACTCTTAATTTGTGTCAAAGGAAATGACCAAAAGTGGCAAGCCACAAGTGAAAGTCATATGCATTTCTTTTCACAAATTTTCTTTTCACCATTTGTGGTCAGTTCTACTCTACTATTTATGGCTGCTGCTGCCTTAACCATTGTTCTGTTATCATATAAACACACTTACTTATTAGAGTTTAGGCAAAAATGATAGTCCTTGGTTCCTTCCTATGAATAGATTCTAGGATGTCAAAGCCTCCAAGGAATGACCAGATACCTTTACAATTTTCAGATTTTATTGTTGTATTTCGCTCATCCCTCTAGAAGCACTTGCAACATATTGCCAGCCACATGGGTCTTCACTACCAATGATGTACACTACAATTTCTGAACATAAAAAACTTCATTGTGATTTTGTAAATTTCAACATAGTTTTCCTTCTGTACAATAACAGAAGTATTTCTCCATACGTGGAACATGGTAGGAACAGAAAATTTTCTGATCAAACAATACCTATGCCACTAAGTGATCGAGACCTCCCTGGGATTATACGTCAAATAGTGATAGATTAAATATTCTTTGCCCACTCTAAATTCCAAGTGGGTTGGCTTTATCATCTTATACTTACGATTTTGGAGAGAGTGAAGCAAATTTCAGAATACTATATACTGACAAAGTGGCTGAAAGGGACCTTATGCCTACTTTTAAGATTACCTTGTTTGATCTCACAGTTTTGCACTCTTTTGCTCTTCGCACTAGGTCCGGTGACATATGCTAGACCTAATAATCGCATACTAAAAGGCTGCCTTGATAAATTGTGTCAACCCAAGCCCTGATCATGAGACTGACTAAATCAGCTCATCCACCAACCAGGTACCCCATTTGGATTTTATGCAGCATGGCAATCTGAAGCTGAAGTTGTTTTTATGGTATGTGGTAATATTAATGTTGCACTTATGCAAATTATGCTTGTCCTCTTCTACTTAGTAACAAAACCGGTGTGCGATTTATGCTGTAAATACTATATAATATTGAATAAAATCACTGGGTTTTACTAGAGTTTCTGGTCATTATAGTTTTTTGTTTGGGGGACATTTGACATCACACGGGAAGAATCAGTTATTCTGAGTACAATCTGTTTGAGGAAATGCCAATATTCTGAGTACAATCTATTTGAGGAAATGACAATACTCTTCATTTATGTCCGAGGAAATGACATCAACAATGCTAACTTATTTGAAAAAAATTTGGCATGCTGCTTCATTCTGTTTGAGTGCAATCTAGATTCGAGGAACTAAGACATTGAAGCAATAAGAATGTTTTCAGGACATGGCTATTATATATGTGCTTTGCATCTCTTATATGTGCAGACTGCAGAGATACAAGGGAGAAAAGAAACATATGTGCATTATGCTCTCCACATTCTAGTTATTGTCCATATGATCATTTCGAATTGACACATACACCATATGCATCTTGTTGTTTATCTTCTGAATAAAAGGAAACTCATTATTATTCAATCTTAGTCTATACGGTTTGCTTAAAAGTGATGATATCGACGTACTTAGCTATATATTTGTTCTAGCTACTTAGGTATACATTTAATCTGAATGTTGTTGTCTAAAAATTTTGCCATGAACTTACCAAACATAGATGTTCAATTTATTTAGACATATATAAGTACTTCCTCCTTTGGATACAAATGGTCATTTTTCTTACTTGCATGTCAATTGTTCCAAGCATTATCTCTAAAGGCTGCCTTCATAAAATTGTATAGACTGGTCATGCTGCTATATTTGTAGACTGAAATGTTCTACTACTAAAGACTATCTCTTTCAATAATTCTACCACTTCTATATATATACATCTATATATTCTATTGTTCCTACATATCTAAAGGAACACCTTTTAACATTGCAAATGAATCAAAGACTCGCACAGGGCACGAGGCAGTTACTAGTGAACTCGAGAAGGTTCTCCCTTGCAATGTTTGCTTGCTATATTGCTGGTTCGAGGGCAGTAGGGCACAAAAGTTTACCCACGCCACGATCACGTCAGATACAAACCATATATTGCGATTGACTAGGTATATGTACAGTGAGTTGCTACAAAATTAATATAATAAAATATTATAATATGGAAAAATACTATTTCTTATTCTATATTTTTGTTAGCATCACTAAAAAGTGGATGTTTACAAACCTCAAAAAATATATCAAATTATACCCGTGCTTTGTCATTAATAAAAAAATAAACAATGATAAATATGTAGCGAATACTAATCAACATCTCAAATACAACAAATTGATTCCATAAAACCATAGTGTATTATATAAGATTTAACAAGAAAATTTAATGACAAAATCCAAGAATGATCCTTCATAGATCATCATAGTTTAGATATTCAGATCATTGAGTATAAAATAAACATAAGCACACTTGTCTATTTAATCTAATTTTTCTTCATAATACGGTCAAGTTACTTTTGTACATTTTAGAAATGTTAATTCGGTATGAATTTCCTTCAACATAATACATAGGTTCCATAAGGCGAGGATTAGCCATAAGGAATGTTC
The DNA here is from genome assembly GCA_029449295.1 of Zea luxurians. Lineage (NCBI taxonomy): Eukaryota > Viridiplantae > Streptophyta > Magnoliopsida > Poales > Poaceae > Zea > Zea luxurians. The sequence goes on along the minus strand of JAOPSE010000004.1, from coordinate 52,782,288 downwards.
GAGTAGACAACACAATGTGCTATGGGAATTATCTGACCACCATCACGGTGCAATGGTTCTAGAGCTATGTTTGCATTTAATGTCATGAATTTTACATTCTTAATTGGTCCATCACACAAAGGACCTTCTCTAGCACCCCACTGAAACCTATGTATAGGTTGATAAATAAACTGGTTAAAAAGGCAATGTAAAGGATTTCAAATGGACTTATTTAACTAAAGAGTGCAGAGCCCTACCTTTGAACAATTGAATCTTTGAATGCATTGAGCAAGTTCTTATCGACCTCAATTGAAAGTGTGTCATCCAAAACTATGTTAGGACCCTACATATCAAGTAAAATGTATTCAAGTACTCAATAAATGGAAATGCAAATGACAGACCTAGTGCCAGAGAATCCCACATAAGGAGGTCTTGGGAAGGGATAAACTGAGGCAAGCCTTCTCTCGCAAATACAGAGTGAACGCTTCGAACCCTTGACCTAGGGGCTCTAGGACAGCTCTTGCCACCACATCAGGTTAGTCCTTCTTAGATGGAAATACAACTAATGGAAAAATAGTGTTGATCAAATGAAAAGGCTGATGAATTGTTGGATAATTCATGTAACAGGAACAAATCAAAGTCAACTGCAAAAACAAGCACTGAGATTGACTGAGGGTTAGAAGCATAGTGGGTTCATTGATCTCTAAAGATGTTGAGAAGTAATAAAGAATAACCGAGGTTGCAAAATAAAATCATATCAGACAACATTTTATGGCATATCACCTGCTTGTCAGGTCCAAAAGCCCATATTGACCATGCTGCAAGCACATCCCACTGGTAGTAATGAAAGAAGTACTCCCTCCGTTCTTTTTATTTGTCGTGGCTTAGTTCAAAAATGAACTAGCGGGCGATAAATATTCGAGAATGGAGGTAGTAATTTTTTTGTCTTAAATAAAGGCTAACAAGAACACATCATGAAGAATCTGCGCATTTGTGACGACTGCCACATTGTGATCAAGTTGATATCCACGGTTACTGGTTAAGAGTCACTACCGAAAACAACTTCTTTGCTGAGTGTCTGAAGCACTCGGCCAAGCCTGGAAAATACTCGGCGAAGGCTTTGCCAAGTGTCACTCGGCAAAGAAGGCTCGGTGAATTGTACATCAGCAACGGCTTCTTTGCCGAGTACTTTATATCGGGCACTCGACAAAGAATTTGTCGAGTGCCACTCGGTACTCGGCAAAGAAATGCCACTGTCACGGTGCCAGGTGATGGCGATGGAGCCTGTGCCAAGTGCCCACCGAGTGACACTCGGCAAAGGCTCAATCTTTGCCGAGTGTCCACTGTGCTGACACTTGGCAAAGAAGCCTTCATGGGCCCCTTTACCATTTCCTTTGCCGAGCTTATTAGGTGGCACTCGGTAAAGGCTCCCTCTTTGTCGAGTGCCCACTGTGCTAGCACTCGGCAAAGGGATCACCAATGGCCCCTTTGTCAGTTCCTTTCCGAGTGCACTAGGAGGCACTCAACAAAGGTTGCTTCTTTGCCTATTGCCGAGGCCACAATACTTGGCAAAGAAGCTTTACCGGTGCTCAGGTGTGCATTCTTTACCGAGTGCTATGACCTTGACACTCGGTAAAGAACCCCTTTGTCGATTGCTACAAAGTGACCAGAATTACCCCTTTTATTTGTTTTTGCTATTCCATCCAAACAAACAAAAGATATATCATATAATCATCACATATACATCACAGATATCATAGAATCATCACATACATCAAATACACGACATAGCTCACAAAGATCACATGTTTCTTCACATACATCACAAAGTCACAAGTACCACAAAATAGTTCACCACACTAATAAGTACTGACATAAATAAGTCCACAAACATCCAATATATGGCATAAACATGAGTCACAACTAAGTTTAGAAGAACATCAGTGAGGTGGGCGACTGGACTAGTGCGGCGATGGGCTAGGCAATCTATAAGGGTTGTTGGATGCTGCCCCAGATTGTCCCTGCACAAAGAAGAGATTGCATCTATTATACCAAATGAATATATATCTTGCAGAACTAGAATTTTGATACTCACAAGAGTATGGAACTGAGCAGGGTCAACTGGAGGGAACAACGGACGTGGTGGAGCAAAACCATGTGTGGCGCTAAGGCTCTACATGTACTAGAACATCTCCGCCATCCTCTGCTGATCTGCCAAGCGGGCCTCCCGCTCCGCCATCATCCTCGCCTCCATATCCTGTTGTTCCCTCCTCTCTCTTCTTCTAGCTACGCCTATAATATTTCACCCTAATGTTATAATAACTCAAAGAGAAGGTATATAAGTCAAGGAATGATGAGTAACAGAAGCTCTAACCTAGAGTTGTTGTATCCGATAATGTGAGCGGTCCTGCCGAGGTCGTATGGCTAGGCTTGAGCTCGTGGTCCTTGCTCGCACCTAAGGTAGAGTGGGAGTGGACGACGAATCGATTGCCCCGTCGGCAATTTAGTACCGCCTATGGCTCTTGCCTCCTTCGACCCTCATGAGGACATCTCTGTCCATGTCCTTGGTGCTCAGATCGTAATCTGGCCCATGGACCTCCTGTGTCATGGCAGTGTACTCACTTAGGCGGTTGTAGATGGTGGGGTTGCTATACGCCTCGGGCCCGTCGTCTGGGTTCTAGGTGACGTCGGACGTCGCCTTGCTCTTGTGGGCCATAGCATATGCCGAGAAGATGGAGCAAGGTTGGCCACCATGTGACGCTGACTGCAAGAAAACCAACGAGATAGTTAGAAATCATGTCTAATCCAGTGTTATATACCTAAATAAAAAAGAGGGTGTACCCATGCTTCTGCATATTTACCGAGGTTGTGGCTGCCTTGGTGGTCGGAGGGATCTTGCATCATCAGACTTCGTTCCTGGCTAGCGTTGTGTGTCTCGTCCCACTCAGGCGAGCACCACCTATCCACCATCTGCTCCCAGCACTGAGGATGTGTGGCACACCAATAAGAAATCATCTACAAAGTAAAACAAGTACACTACATATCAAAAGATAAAATTAAGCAAATTTTGTCACGAATATTAAAGTTATGTATTTACCTGCAAGTACTAGTCTCTAGTCAACGACATGGTTCGAACGTCCTGCTTGGTCACCTTCTCCCCAAGGACGGAGCTGTGGTAGCTGACGATGGCCTGGATTCGCGCATCGTAGTGCATGTCCATGACGAGCTTCTTATAACTCGTGGTGGCCACCACATCTGCCCTGGCCTCGTATCTAGCCTCGCATCTGAAGAAATACTGCATACAAAGACGATGTATCCATTCATTATTTCAAGAATGTGCAATGAATGCGACATATTTTACAATATAGGAAGACTTACCTACAGCTCTTGCTTCACTCGCTCCGCCTTGTTGTTGAATTCCCTGCCGTCCCAATCTACTGCATCGGGGGCGACGGTGTAGTGGTCGAAGGTGTAGGCTTGGCCCATCACTTCGGCGTACTCAACCAGTCCAGGGAAGTGTTCCCAGCACAGAAGACCGATGATGCCATTAGGGTTGCGGCTGTGACCCCTGCATTCTCTACAACCTTCCAAGACCTATCCAAGTGATAAATAAAAAGTATTAGTTTATATTATGAATTTGAACACTTAATATGAACAAGCAGCGAGAACATCTAAAGTTACATGCCTCTCCCCATCGGTTCGAATCAACGGTCGCCTGTCACGAAGTATGGGACGCTGAGGGAGACTCGCGGGACCTCGCAAGTAGATGTTCCTCGAACCTGAGGCGTCCTACTGAGCGTCGTCGTCGTCCTGCTACGTCGCATCGACAGCGGTCTACTGCTCCACCTACTTTTGCATGTCGTTGTCCTGTTGTGCCTCCTTCGTCATCCTATGGGTGCTCCTCCTCTCCCTCCCCCTCCCCCTCCTCGTCCTCATCCCACCGCCCACCATCTTTGTCCAACAACCTGCAATTAAGAGTAAGCAATTAAGCATATATAAAAAAGATATATTTAGAAACAGGTGCAAAATAAAAAATATCATTACATGGATTAAAAATATTCTTCATATGTGTCGGGGTTAGCCGGATCATAAGTCTCATCATCACTATCAACCATTTCATAGTCAACACATCTCAAGGCGCAAGTTCATCATTAATGTCATTGCCTTCAAGTATTTCTAAGTCATTCTCATTTTGCACCTCATCATCCTCATCATCAACAACCATTTCAATATCTACTTCCATTTCGATAGCTTCAGTTAAGTCTATTTCAAATCGCCCTTCTAGCCCATCTTCTTGGAAGAACTCTCTGTCATATGTGTCCGGGTCTAAGTTATAATTTTCATCGTTTGGAACAGGTAATTTACCGTGGTGGTGATACCTTATACACAACATCCCAACCCTTAAGATGTTCTTTCATTTGGCACACATAAGGGAGATAATACACTTGTGTGGCATATTGGGCCACGATATAGACATCGTCTCTTGGTAAGGTGGAATCATGTCGAATTTTGACTATCCCAAGATTAGAACGTGTCTGTCTCGTCACTTCAGGGTCAAACCAATAACATTTGAATATCACTGGTGTAACACCTCAAATCCATCAATTTAAAATAATACATTAATAGTTATTTAAAACCTAGTAGTGAATAAAGTAAAAATTTAAATCAAGTGTTTGATCTCATCTGTCTTTAGAGAATGATTTTTTGTTTGTTCGTAATTGATTGCTGATTTTATAAAACCCCTTTTATGTGAAACCCATTTAATTAAATAGGAACTTGGGTCCAAAAAAGTATTTCAATTATAAATAATTTTGGTATAATTATTATGATTTTTGAAGTATTTAAAATATATTTATTTATTTTTTTATGGGTTATAAAAAACAAAACCCTAGCGAACCGGCCGAATTTGGCCCATATAGGCCCAACCGCCACTCCCCCTCCCCTCCTCTCTCCAACTTATAGGCGGGACCCACCCGCCCCTTCCCCTTCCTCCAACCGCGCCCGCGCCGCCTCTCCTCCCTGACCGAGCCGCCCACGCCGGACCCGGAACCGCCACTGCACCCCTCCCTCTTCCTCTCCCCCACTCATTCTCCATTGATGGAGAAATGACCACCATTAATGGCCACCACTCTCTCTCCCTCTCCCCACCGACCGTCTCTCTCCTCGGCTCTCCCTCTATAAAAGTCGGCCCCTGTCGTAGCTCCCTTCCCCTCACCGAGCTCCCTCCCTCTCTCTCCCTTCCTCACTTCTCACTCTCCGATGTCGCCACTGGAGCCGCCGTCCTCGGCCTTGCTGTAACACCCCTGGTGTTACGATAACTAAAACCTTGTCATGTCATCATCTGCACTTGCATTAACTGCTTGATACACCTAGAATGCATTCACTAGGTCAAAAAATTTCAATGAATGTGGTGTTGTGTATAAGAGTATAGGGCTCAGATTAAGAACTTTGCTTAAGAGATGGGAAGTGAAGTCGTCGCTTGAGCAAGTAATAAGTTAGCTTGGAATTTAAAGTATTAAAGGTAAGACTTAGGACCTAGAGCAACTTTGCTTTCAAAGGTGAGTTAAGTGGAAGAATTAATTGAGGAACTAGATTAACCTTAAAAGCCTTAAGTGAGATTTGAAAACCTTACCTGGAATTGTGGATAAAAAACAACTCCTAAACCAAGGACACTTTGGACATGAGCTTCATATACTAGAGTTAAACTTGAGATTAAGGAGACACATTTGAAACCCTAAACTAGCCCAAAAGTGGAATTTAAAATCTAGAAAGGACTGGTTAAAAGTTCATATACCAAAGTTGTAGAGCTTGGAAAAGTGGATAACTTTCTTATTTGGAAATTCCCAAGTTGTGTCGAAGAATTTGGAGTTAAGTACAAAAATTCAGTTTTGGGTTCATTTTGGAATTGCTAAAAATAATATAAACTAGTCAACTTTGGAACCTTGTAACTTCTGATCTAGAACCATTTTGAAGATGATCATTATAACAAAGTTATAGAGATACACGAGGAGTATAAGTTTGGTTAAGTCACCTAGCTCTAAAGCTATTTGGAACTTGGAGTAAAACTGGTCCAAAATAAAGCTGTCAGAAATTGTTGATTTCAGACTTAGTGAATTTAGAGTCTGAATTTCAGCATTTGTAGCAAATTTGGGCGATTGTAGTTTGGAATCCAAGAGGTGCTAGTTAATGGTCACTATATCAAAATTGTATAGGAACTATAGGAGTATAAACTTTATTAAGCAACTTGCCCTAGAAGCATTTGGAACCCAAGAAGAAGAGTGGTTCAAAGTGGTGCTGCTATATTTCTGAATTTTCAGATTGTGAATAGTAGCTGAATCTGGAATTCAGTGTTGATGGCTGTTTTGGAGCTCATTTGTGGCTGTTCTATAAGGTTTTATGTTGTGGTGTTTGTAGAGGAAATGAAGCCTATAAGATGGTGAACAAGTTCTTTCAGGTGAGTTTGACTTGATTCTACACAAAAATGTGATTAAAGGTTACTCAAATTTGGACTGTCAGGCTGGCCATAACTAAATTTTTATTCAGTTCTGAGAACTGAATTGCAGCAGGATTTCTTAGTTTGGAGCTCATTTGTGGCTAATCCATTTGGTTTTGGGCTAAATTTTCTATAGTAAATCTGAAGAACAGAGTATAGTGAACAAGTTTTATATAGTGAGGTGGACATGGTTCCACATAAACCTAGGAGTAAAAGTTGTTCCGAGTTGTGCTGTCAGGATGGAGAGATGTTGATTTAGTTGACTGTTGCTAGCAGTTTTAGTGAGTTCTACCCACCTTTGGAGCTCTATGGTAATTAAACCAAGGAGATTTGTGTTAGGAATTTCTAGCAAACTGAAAGGCCTTATATAGGAGAACAAATTCCCCTAAGTGATGTTGGTTTGGTGCTATATGAATTTGGGAGTAAAATACCCTCAAACTCTCTCTGTCAGACTTTGTAGGGTTGTTTCAGTTAAACTGAAACTGTGTTTCAGTGAGGTTTGCCCAACTTTGGAGCACCATAACTCTTGAATTATGGGAATCTGGACGTAGTCTACTGCAACAAACTTGTAGACCTATGTTAGGTGAGCAAATTCTATGAACCAAAAGCCTGTTGTCACTGAGAATTTAGAGGAAAGTGGATTCCAAGTTAGGCTGTCAGGTGGGTGTTATGCTGTTTCAAACATTTGGAATTCGACATTTCAGTGGTTTTTGCTATACCTTGGGGTACCATAACTTGTGTTCTACATGTTTTCAGTTATGGGTTGCAATCCCAAGTTGGTAGAGCTATGTTTAGAGAATAATTTCTACTAAGCATGGTAGGTCTGTTGTGAGGGGAATTGTGAGATGCCAGGGAATGAATATGGAGGAAACGAATGGAGCAGTAGGATAGATGAAGTTGGATTCAGTGTTTAATGTGATAACTGAAGAAGATCACCTCTCTCCCTGTGCTTTGCTTGTGTGTTGGGATGAATACATGGATGAAGTACATAACCAAGGTTTTAGAGACCTCAACTCCCTACAGAAAATATCAAGGTTGTACTGTTTTAGAGGTAGTGGTGTGAATGGTTCAAATAACTGAATCTGGAACAGACTGGGGTGCAAAAAATATCTTCTCTCCATGCTGAGTTTCATCTGGTGGTAGGGATTGAGATAGAGATGGAGATATGGAGGAAGTGCATAGTTCGTGCGCTAGGAGCTTTTCTCCTCTAAAAATATCTAGTTTAGACTGTTGTGAAGCATTGAGCAGTGAGTAATTATTAGTTTTGTTTGTTGTCTACAGTAGGGGAACATAGGTGATACTTGTGTGCTGGGATTGAGATAAGAATGAACTGGACAACAAATATTCTAGTGGCCTCACCCCTACAAAATATCACACTATGGACCCTTTAGTGTTTATCCACCAATAGGTTCTCAGTTGCCTTCTCTTGTCTGCAGTTGAGACAAAGCTGATATTTTGGTGGTGTGAGGCAGACTAAATTCAGTGTTATGGGCTGTTTCACTCGACTGCAAAGGTTGCGATATGGATGTAGCACATAACTAAAGTCTAGAGGCCTCACCCCTGGAAAAAAATATCAAGCATGGACACTGTTATTTCTCTTGTCCTTATTCCTAGACAAATTGGATATTTGTGTGCTATATTTATGAAACAATCCAAGTTCAGTGCCTTGGCTGGGTTTGAGTGCTGGCATGGGTCAAAGGAGCAGCACCACGTGTATAACTCAAGTTGTGTTGGTGCCCTTGGAGCTCTCCTTTGTTGTGTTCTGGCCAGCTCAAGAACCACTGCATCTGCCCCCTATAATCAGTACCTTGGGCTGCCGTATTCAGTGAAGGTTTCTTCCTTGCCCTCAAATTCTAGCCAAAGTTCACTGCTTGAGTGTGCAGTCCTTGTGTACTGCTGGTATAACCCTCTCCGCAGCCCAGGTTTTCCCTGTCCTAGATCCCTTCTCCCCATGGACTGGATGCGCTCAGTGGCACACCCCTTTCCCTTGCCTACATATTCTGTAGTTTGGGGCTAGTTATTCTGGAGCTCCTCACTGCCCTTAAGTTCCAGCTAAGACTCTTTGCATATGTGAGGTGTTCCTGATGTTCTTAAGTCTACATAGCTCCCTCCCTAGCCACCAAAATTTGGTCTGTACAGAGGCCAGGCACACCATCAACTGTTGTTGTGGTGACCACTCCGGTCAGTTTGCCGCCTTGCCATGGCCAAAGCAATTCAAGAAGGTACCGGTCCATTTTATGTGTGTTCTATGATCACCATGTGATAGTGAAGCTCACCAAGTTGATGCTCCTAACGCTACTACCAATTGCTGACCGGAACAAGGTCGTGTCGTCGTGATCTAGCACGCGGACAGCCTCCATGCTAGCCGAGCGACTCACGCTTTCTCCAGCCGTCTTCACATGAGCACCAAAGTCTTGGTGAGTCCCTGGTGCTCCCTGTGTCTCGAATTTAAACTCTACCATATGGTGGCCGCATGATCGGGCTCGCCAGCCTAAGCTTTCTGTCGCCATCCTAGATAGTGTTGTCCTCGGGTTCCCACGAGAAAATTAAGCGCGTGCCCAAACTTGCCATAGATCTGGGGTCGCGATAGCATCGTCGCAGTCATATGCGAGGAGTTGCCATGGCCGATCGAGTGGAGGCTCGTCGGAGTTGTACGCAGCGGGGTTGGGGTTAAGGTTTTGCAAAAGAGAGATAGTCGAGGGATCTAAGTGAAACTATCAGTGAGACAGACAAATAGTGGATCGGATCAATACAGGTTTAGTCAGAACACGGGGTCCTTTTTGCAAAGACGCTAGTGCGGGCGCGCGGGCCATCGACCACAGGCTGGTTTGGTCGGGTTCTGGGCCAGTTGGATTGCTTTTGGCCCAGAACCGTTCACCGCTTTACCTTTTCTTTTGTCCCTGAGTTTTTAAATAGTGCCAAAAATAGAAGAAAATTGATAAATCAATGGGACAAAATTTATTGGATGTGTTAAATCAAGATGTCTCTAGTGAAGTTGGTTGTAGGATTTTTAGAGATGTCAGTAAATATTATGTGAATTAAGGGTGCTCTTGGAAGGACTATTGGAATTTTAGAAATAAGGGTTGAGCACCAAAAATCATGAAATTTTTTTGGAGAAGCTTGTTATCAGAAGTTGAACCCTTGGAAAAATTGGAACTATTTAGATATGATTTGCTTAGCAAGCTAATTATTGCCCCAAAAAGAAAAAAGGACTTCACCTATGAAATGAGGACACCTAGTAGTTTAGTGAAGTGATGAAGTTGCTTAAAGAGTTTTAAGCTTTTGGATAATATCTAAGATGGATTAGTTCTCTGGGTTTACCTAAGCAAGTTCAATTTGGTCACTTTTATCAAGTGTTAAGTTAGGTAGAAATATGTGTATTCTTGTCATATGTTTTAGTTTGTGATATTATGTTCCCCACCTCTCCTTGTGAGAGTTTGCATTCCATATCATTACATAAGCATACATGTATTTGTAATTGACTTGTAGAACACCTAGAAGAAGTGGTGTTTGAAGGAAGAGTCTACTCCAGTGGCTGCTGATCAAGTGGAGGAGCCATCTAACTGGGTATTGGATAGAGGGATCTGAAGCCTCTTCTCTGCAACAAAGGCAAGCCCCGGTGCATTTACCCCTTCCTTGTATTTTTAAAAAGACTTTTATACACTTAAGTCTAGTGAAATGTGCATTAAGTTTATAGGAATTGCTTGGAAACTATTTGATGCATCGACTACCTTGATATCCATTCTTGTTATAGATACTTCTTTGGAAGTATCAAATATTGTTTACAAAAATGCTTAGCACTGCTTAGATCTTGTGGATAGATGTTGTCGTTTGCAATAATGCCTAGCTCAGAGGTTATCCTGAGGAAGGATGGCTTCTACCTGCAACAATATTTTCATTGGGAGCATGGTGGGATCTTACTGCAAAGTTCCCTATAATGCTCTTTTCATCCTTAGGAACACAACACAATCCTAAAGGTGGAAGTACTTAACTCGAGACTTAGGCTAGGAACAGGTGATGCTCCACCTAGGTTAATTAAGGATTGGATGCGTATGTAGGCCTGTATGATCAAGGACTATCTTAACTGGCCACATGCCCTGGATATGGGACAGGGTAAGCTTGAACCCAGCTATTCCATACATGAAAGGACAATCGCGCACTGGGAGTGGAGAGATGGCGAGAGTGGCATGTACCCTCCTAGCAAAGGACCACCTAAAAGGGGTGGTGTGCTCTCGGGTGGCGTGGACCTGTTCGTGCAGTGGAGTATCCATGGGAATGGTAGACATATGCAAGAGTTTAAGAAACATATGTCGTGTGGTTAGAGATCCTCAGCTGAGTAAACCGATTTGGATCGCCGTTATATCCTCGGACAGTGGAGACTTGATCTCTGACCTGCAACCAAGGTCAGGATGTAAACATTATGAATAAAAATGATGTTGTATTGATGAGATGGTGAAATTAGACTAGATGCAACTAGAGTCTATTAATATTTAATCTGGCGTTAAAATATTGAAAGTAAGGACTCAATTTAATAAGTTATTTCTGCAAAAGTATCTAAGTTGATTCTTTCTAAAGCCTTTTCCTTGATTCCTATTTAACCAGCATATCCTTGAGAGTCATTTTTCCTTAGTTGGGTAAGACTTGTGAAAGCACACTTCGAACTCAAGGTTTTTGAACCTATTGGGGGCCTTCGTCTTCCAAAGGTCCTCAAAAACATGATTAACAATGTTTCCCAAGTGTAATATATGTACAGGAACCTTCGGACTCGGAATAAAGCTATACACAATACGAAAAGCATGGTCGGGACAAAGGTTGAACCAGCTCCGAAGCTACGCGCAAGGAAGCTTCGGCTCAGCGGCAGAAAAAGGAACCGACTTAAAGGGGAAAAGGCTATCTAGTCCTCGTTGGATTGTCCTTAAGACAGTAGTAAACATAAAGAGCATGAATGTAATTTTACATAGGCTGCGCCCTGTGCCTATAAATAGATGAACAGTACCCCCATACTGTTCACGCTGACTTGTATTCACTCGAGCATCACGCTTGGACTTTAACCTTCTATCAAGACGAAGGTACAAATGTAATTCAATATTGTTCATGTTAGTTCATGATGATATTAAAAAGATATATTAACAATGTCATATGGTTATTCATGTTATTTCTCATATATCATATGCTTCTTTCATTAATGTATACTGCGATGATGAAGGTACGACCTTCATGACCTTCGTCTGAAGATCATTATACCCGAAGTGAGATAATGCTTCGAAGGACGAAGGGCCTTAGCCATTAACATTTTGTGTTGCCTTGTTCTTAACTCAAAGCATTTGAGAACAAGTCCCCAACATTGGTGCCCACCTTCGGTGAACTCAATCGACCACCTTCGGCAAGCCGTGACCTTCGTCATGCCATCGAAGAAAACTTCTTCAAGGCTAGGGGCTGCACTGCAGCCACTGGACGTCAACCAGGACACACTACGCGAAGCTCGAACTCAAAAGAGGAAGGCTACAAGTCCCACACCCTAGGAAGAGGAGCTGGACCAGGAGATAAGGGATCTCGAAGCTATCCATCAGCAGGTCGAAAGGAAGAGAGAGAAAATGCTTCATCTCTCCGATCTACAGAAGAAGATCGATGAAGCTGCTGAAGAAATACGTCACCTTACTCTAGATGACCAGGACCGAAGACCTCCACAAAGAGAGCTTCGTCAAGACAATTCCTACAATGACGATGATTGGTATGATGATTTCCATCATGGAAATTTTGCTTTTGATGATGCTTCTCCTCTATCAGCAGAACTGTAGGCTACCCCATGGCCCCCATCATACAAGCCACCTCAGCTCCCCATGTATGATGGGCACTCAGATCTGAAGCAGTTCCTGATGAGCTACGAAGCAACTATATCTTCGTACGGCGGCAACACCGCAGTCATGGCGAAATCCTTCGTCATGGCAGTCCAAAGTGTGGCCCAGACATGGTACTCTTTTCTCCGGCCAGGGACAATCACGTCATGGCAAAAGCTCAACAACATGTTGGTCACCAGTTTTCAAGGGTTTCAGACGAAGCCAGTCACTGCTCAGGCATTGTTCTAGTGCACTCAAGACCATGAGGAGTACCTTCAGGCTTATGTCCGAAGGTTCTTGCGTCTGAGAGCACAAGTGCCCATGGTGCCCAATGAAATTGTCATTAAGGCCATGATCAAGGGTCTTAGGCCAGGGCCTACGGCTCAATACTTTGCCAGGAAACCCCCCAGACTCTAGAGAAGCTACTTCAGAAAATGGATGAGTACATCCGGGCTAACAATGACTTCCGCCAAAGAAGGGAGGAAGCTTATAGATTTTCTGAGATGACTAGGGGCTTCGGAGGAAGAATTCACCCTAGGCATGTCAGATCAATCCACAGCTCCAGTCAGAATGATGACAAAGGAGGCTAGTTTCAGAGGCCACATCACAGCTCACAGTCTTCAGGACAGCAGCATAGCTCCTTCAGGCCACCAGCTCCAAGGGGGCGAGGTGGCAGGGGCTTCGGAGGAAGATATGGGGATCAGCCCAGGAAAATCTATTGCTTATTCTATGGTGAGGACAAGGGCCACACTACAAGAACGTGTCAGATCACAATTCTGAAGCAAAAAGAGATTGCCGAAGCAGAAGCCCGGCAGAATCAGCCGAAGCAGGTCTTACATACTACTTCGTGCCACTCTCCTTACATACCAGAATATGTGGGCAATCAACCTACAGCTTCTATTGCTTCGGCAAGCCATTCACAAGCTTCCTGGCCTCAGCTTCCACCGCCACCACCATTGCAACCTACTTATACCCGAAGCCAGCAGCCAGAAGGGCGTCAGCACTCCCAACAACAATGTGACTTTAGGGAGGAGTCCGAAGCTCGTACAGTCAATAGTACTGTACCAGAATCAAAGCACATATATTGAGCAATATCCTACTAAAATACTTTTATTTTCTATGCCATTTTGTTTTCTGTACAAGGAACAAGCAATGAAAACTTAGTTTCAATTTCTTGTGATAATTCTGTCTATACCAGAATGAAATACATCTTCTTCACAGATTTACGAAGCTCAAAAGTCGTTCCTAAGGGAATGCAGAGCCAACATAAACGAAGCTACAAAAGTCGTTTCTAAGGGAACGCAGCGTAAGTTTTTTGCTCAAAAGTCGTTTCTAAGGGAATGCAGAGCTAAAATTGACAAAGCTACAAAAAGTCGTTCCTAAGGGAGCATAGTGTAAGTTTTCTGCTCAAAAGTCGTTCCAAAGGGAATGCAGAGCCAAATACCACCGAAATATAAAGCGAAGAAGTTCAAAAGATGTTCCTAAGAGGATGCAGAACTTATACCGCCGAAATAGAAGGCGAAGAAGTTCAAAAGACATTCCTAAGGGGATGCAGAACTTATATCACCGAAATAGAAGGTGAAGAAGCTCAAAAGTCGTTCCTAAGGGGATGCAGAGCTTGTGTATTCCAGTGTGGGCGTGCGGGTGTGTGTCTTCGGCATCCTCATCATCTCGCATCATATCATCATTTCGCATAACATTACATCATATATCATATTGCATTCACGGCACAAGAATCTTCGGCAAATGCTTCGTCAAATTGAAAATGTGCTAAGGCACGAAGTAACCTTTGGGAAATACAATTTTATCAGCCTTGTCATAAGAAGGGATCTCTTTCTTTACGAAGCATAAAAAGAAGGGAAGGTGTTTTTTCGCCGAAGGCTCAAAAACGGTATGTGTGTAAATTTCATGCATCGCAAAGAAATAAATTACAACAGTCTACATATTTGATTCAATATTACATACTTCAAATATTACATAGTTTTGTTACAATAGAAGCCTAATCTTCCTTCATTTGTTCTATACATCAAGCTTTTCAAAATAATTATTACAATGAAACATATTCCTCCTTAAGGACTTTCTCTGCAACTTCGTTCAGTAATTTGTTGACGACCTCGTCGATAATGGATTCAGCCATGCTTATGATATTCAATGATTCCTTCATCTCTGGATTAGCTAGGGGATCATATGGCTCTGGAGGCAGGGATAGTTCAGCTGAAGTAGGTAAACAGATTAGGTCGAAGCCACAAAGCAAGTACTGAAGCCAAATAATCAAGAAATAATACCTATACGCCTTTCGCGTTCTGCAGCTTCTTCAGCTCGCTTTGCGTCTGCTCGGGCGTCGTAGGTGTCTTTTTCGCTCTTTTTTATAATTTCGTGGGCCAGCTCTCGGCCACCGTTCACCCAGACATCGTTATAAAATTTCTCACCCATCAAAGTTTCTTCGGCTGAAGGATCCTTCGTGTCATCTATGGAGAAGGCAACTTTGGCCTGGGCTATAGCTTTAACATGATCACATCCGGCCTTCTCCAGAATAGCTGAGATTCCCTGCGCACCGGAAAACGCGCAAATATCCCCGCGATCACTTAAAATTTCCTCGAAGGCTTCGGCTTCTCCACTTATCCATTCAACGACGCCCTCGGGGTCGCCTTATATGAAGTTTTCTTCAGCAGAGTAAGCGCCCACTTTGGTGAAGCTAGTTTTTAATTTCTTCACACAATCCAAGGATTTCTCAAAGAACTTTTCCTTGGAGTCGCGAAGTTCTTCAACATTTTTCTCTAGCTTATTTTTCCAGTATTCACTAATCTCTTAGTTGGCCTATGCAAGCGCGCATTTTTCATTAGCTTCAGCCAATTGCCTTCGAAGATCTTCAATCTCGGTTTTTTGAGCCTCGATCTGAGTATGGTAGTTAGCTTCATCTTCTTTCACTTTATCTACCAATGAAATCAAAATTTTATCTTTTTCCAAGCCTTCGTTCCTCAACTCAATCACCTCTGAATGAAGGTTGTTGAGTGCTATGGTATAGCTCTCGTCTTCAGCATTATTTTGTGCCCTTAAGGCATTACTAAGAATCAAGCCCTGTAAAGAAGAAGAAAGAATTGAGTATGACAATAAAATACTTCGTTTCCAACTTCAAAGTCAACTTTTATACCTTTATGCTATTGTACGCGATGCTATCAGCAAGTTCATCCTTCGACAGAACCGAAAGACCTTCTTCAAGTTTCCGAAAACCCATACTCTTAGCCATCTCCCGGCAAACGGATATTTCTTTGTTGTCCGGGAGACAGTATAAGAAGTCATCATCGTTAGTGCCGTTAAACACTAAAGCTCCCTTTGGATATTTCAATTTTCGTGCATAGAGTTTGGCTTCCAGAACTTCTTCTTTTGGACAACTTTTTCCCCGAAGCATGACGATAAATATAATCAGCATCCTCGACAGCGGCTTCAGGGGCAGGAGATTTTGCTCTTTCTGTTGTGTCTTGCCCTTCTGCCATG
Organism: Zea luxurians; assembly: GCA_029449295.1. Taxonomy (NCBI): domain Eukaryota; kingdom Viridiplantae; phylum Streptophyta; class Magnoliopsida; order Poales; family Poaceae; genus Zea; species Zea luxurians. The sequence goes on along the minus strand of JAOPSE010000004.1, from coordinate 52,766,484 downwards.
ACAGCATCTGAAGTTTGCTTATCAGTTTCGTCTTCAAGCGTGACAGCCTTCGTCTCACTGGGCACTGAGGGCCCAGTTTCGGCTTCGGCTTGCCCAACTTTGGCTTCGGCTTGCTCAGCTTCGGCTTTGGCATGCCTAGCTTCGGCTTCGGCTTGCGCTTTGGCAACTTCAGCAATTTTCTTTGTAGGAGCGGGGCTCAAGGCCTTTGTAGTCTCCAGCACAGCATCCAGCACGTTGGCCATCCTCCTCCTCTTGGGGGTTACGGTAGAAGCCTTTTGCACCTTCAACAGTTTTGCCTCTGTTGGAGGGCTCAGAATTTCTGGCATTTTCATTGTTTCTTCCACCTTTGGCTCTTCAGCCTTATCATCCTTAGCTTCGACTGGCCCGACTATAGGCATCTTTGGCACTACAATTGGCTCTTCAACGCTCTATGCAAATGAAGCAGCTTGTCTTGCTTCGGTAGTTGAAGAGGCTCCTTCGCCAAATTCAGGCACAACGGTCAGTTCAATATAACGCGGCCGGTGGGTCAGAACCTTTGCCTTTTTGCCCTTCGGCACAACTGTGGTGGCCGAAGCGGTAGTCTTCCTCTTTTTCCCTTGCCCTCGCAGCGGGTAGCGATAATCGGGGTATACGAAGCCAATCACATCAAATACCCTGTTCAGTCTTTTCTTCCCTCGGCCCCCAAAGGCTGCGGACAAAGCATTATCTTCGGCCTTGGAGTATGCCCCAAGTAGCTCATCATTGGTAGCTTTGATACATTTCAACCAGTCATCGTCTGGCTCATCAAACTTCTCCCCAAATCTGAAGGTATACTTCAATCGAACTAGACCACCCTCAATGGAATCGGCAGTGGTCTCCTTCGGCATATCCCAGCTCTCCACAAGAGGCCATATCCTGAAGGCTATATACTCCTGAATTAAATCCCTCGTGCCAATGAAGGCACACACAGTACTAAAGGCCTTCTGACATGCCTCAACATTTCTATCAATTTCCACCTTCGGCCTTCGGAGGCCGAAGCGAGACCAGATGGGGCACTGGATAATTTCCTTGATATCCTCCCTTTTCTTTAAATCATTTTTAACATAAAACCACTCCTCCATCCAGGCCCCGGACCATCTTTTCTGGAACGTTGGCACTAGGTGGCTTGCATTGGGGCGAGCAATAAATCCATAACAACTGAAGTTGTTGTGGTGTTGTTCTTTGCCAGTAGCCTTTGACTCATACAAAAGCTCGTGCCTACTACAGAAGCACTTCACGCTTGGCTCCAACCCCTTACTCCTTATAGCCCAGACAAAAATCCCCATCCTAATTATGGCTTCGGGGGTGATTTGATGAAGGAAGATCTGGTATATCTTCAGCACTTCAACCACAAACTTGCTCAAAGGGAACCAAAGACCAGCCTTCAAAAAGCTTCGATAAATAACAACTTCATTTTCCTCAGGAGCGGGGACGATGTTGTATCCACCAACTCTCACGAGAGACATGTCATGAAAGTACCTTCCTCTCATGTTGTCAATATGACTCTGTTTAATAGTTGATTTTCCGAAGACGGCATGGCTCGGTCGCCAGGGCTGATCTTCATAATCTTCATCTCCACTCTCCACATCATAACTATCACTGTCATCAGTATCTTCAGACAAACCCTCCAGTATCTCTTTAGTAATCTTCTCTGTGTTTGTTTTTAACATAGACTTAAAAAATCTGGCGATAAAAGGATTCACAGCTTTCTTTTCTTCAAACAACTTCGTCTCCTCAGTTAGCTTCGTCTCCCTAGTCATCTTCTTTTCCTCAGTCATCTTCTTTTCCTCAGTCATCTTTACCCCAGACATGGTGCAAACACGTCTTTAAACTGAAGCTCAAAAAGCTTGAAAATCAGGCGAGAGCTAGTGAGCAAGAGCTAAAAGCTTGAGAAAATAACACAAATGGCAGAAATGGCGAGTCAAATGCTACTGGTGTGGGTTCATATTTATATGCCTAGTGCGTTGCAACTTGGAGGGCCCCAACTATCATTGATTGTTGCTATTCTAGCAAAATGAAGGTGTTTTTTCGGACATTCGGCTTAAGGCCTTCGTTCACGTCGCAGTCTGAATTCGTTGTTATAACAAATTAATACTGTGAGGGCTACTGTTGGGGGCCTTCGTCTTTCGAAGGTCCTCAAAAACATGATTAACAATGTTTCCCAAGTGTAATATATGTACAGGAACCTTCGGACTCGGAATAAAGTTGTACACAATACGAAAAGCATGGTTGGGACGAAGGTTGAACCAGCTTCGAAGCTACGCGCAAGGAAGCTTCGACTCAGTGGCAGAAAAAGGAACCGACTTAAAGGGGAAAAGGCTATCTAGTCCTCGTTGGATTGTCCTTAAGACAGTAGTAAACATAAAGGGCATGAATGTAATTTTACACAGGCTACGCCCTGTGCCTATAAATAGATGAACAGTACCTCCGTACTATTCACGCTGACTTGTATTCACTCGTGCGTCACGCTTGGACTTTAACCTTCTGTCAAGACGAAGGTACAAATGTAATTCAATATTGTTCATGTTAGTTCATGATGATATTAAAAAGATATATTAACAATGTCATATGGTTATTCATGTTATTTCTCATATATCATATGCTTCTTCTTTCATTAATGTATACTACGATGATGAAGGTACGACCTTCATGACATTCGTCTGAAGATCATTATACCCTAAGGGAGATAATACTTCGAAGGACGAAGGGCCTTAGCCATTAACATTTTGTGTTGCCATGTTCTTAACTCAAAGCATTTGAGAACAAGTCCCCAATAGAACCCACGTTGTTGCAGGTAATCAGGAGTGTTCTAGGTGTCTCTGTGGCTGGAAGGTGCTTCTAGTCTTGAAGGAGGATTAGTTAGGTTTAGGTGTGAGCTTTGGAAGGGTTCTACCTTCCTGGTTTTGTATGTAAGTTATGCACTTTGAGTATATCAGGACTTGTAATAAATGTAACTCTTCCTATGTAATAACCTTCAGTTTTAGAAATAAAAAGAATGTTTTGTAAAGTCTTCCGCTCTTGTCTCCGAAGTGTGTGTATCGAATGTGATTACTGTAATATGCATGTATGGTGGGAGATCCTTGGGATGATGAGTTCAAGTTGTTGAACTCGTGATAGCCTTGTCAAGTTACCTGGTACACGTGCATAGCCATCTGAGGCCATCTGGGCAAGGATTGGTGCACGTGGGCCCGATAACTCGGGAGGGCTGTCACAGAGTGGTATCGGAGCGATCCCCCATTAGCATGGATATTAAAGTAATCCTTTGATAGACTTCAAAAGGATTTTGAGTCCAAATTATTTTGGAAAAACTTAAGAATGAATAAGCAAATCCTGATAGTAGAAGTGCAAATAGTATATGGTTAATACTAAGGACTATAAGATGGCTTAATTTAAGATGCTAACCACTAACCAGCAACTCTAATGCAATTTTTTGTAGGTACACGAACTAAACCCTATGAAAGTGCGACTAGTGATCAATGATAGAGTCAGTAGGATTGCCACCACCATAGAACGTGAAAGCCACTACATGTTGGCAAGAATTGTGAGGACGAATAGGACGAGCATGCATCATGACATATAACTTTAAATTAAGCCCCCTATGTAGCAGTACTAGTACATGTTTCGTCCACCCTATTCATGCTATCAGTCTTTGCCTTTCTATGCTACCTTTTCCTATTCACGAAGACTACCAAGCTTCGAAACAAAGGTTTTGGTGAACCTGTGGCTTATAAGGAACAAGTGTCAAACGATTGGTTTGCTTAAGTGGTTTCACTTAAGTGTTTTTGAGATATGATCATATGCTTATGATTAATTGGGAATTTTGGGATACGCTTACAATTAGTAAGTTAGGCGTTGTTAATAAAATATTGACCAGCTAAAATGCTTACTGCTTACCCATAGCCTATTCCTTGATTACCCTAGGATAAATACTATGCTTAGTAATTGTGCTACTACTCAACTTGATAATTATGATGTCACTCTTTAATGATACTATTATTTTAGAAACAAAATTTGTATTATGATGATAACCCAATGGTTAAACAAGATCATTTTGTATTAAATGAAACATAGAGCGACCACCCAGGAAAACAATGCAACCATGAGTGCTATCATGGCTCTGGCTTTGGTAAATAGCTTTATAGACTTAGTGCTTAGCAACCCTACCTGAAAAGATGGGCAAGAGGGGTGGCAGTGGTTTGGTGGCAGCTCATGTTAACATAGGGTGGTAGTTTTGGCTAAGTTACCTCGCCTAGAGGGTCACCAATACTGTCGTGGAAACCTTAGCGGGTGGCTTTGTACTAAGGATATTTTGTGAAAGCCTCATAATGGATCCCTAACCATTCACCTCAACAGTGTTTATGTGTCCGAACAACCTAGTCTAGAGGGGATACATGGCTTGTGGGTAAAGTTGTACCACCTCTCTAGAGTGTAAAACTGATATGTTAGTCGTGCTCACGGTTAAGAGCAACATGGACCCTCACGTGATAATTAAACTTAAAGATGGAGAATAAATCGTGATCCGATGATTTATAAATGGTTTTGTTTAAGTGGTTTCACTTAAGTGTTTTTGTGATATGATCATATGCTTATGATTAATTGGGAATTTTGGGATACACTTACAATTAGTAAGTTAGGCGTTGTTAATAAAATATTGACCAACTAAAATGCTTACCGCTTACCCATAGCCTATTCCTTGATTACCCTAGGATAAATAGTATGCTTAGTAATTGTGCTACTACTCAACTTGATAATTATGATGTCACTCTTTAATGATACTATTATTTCGGAAACGAAATTTGTATTATGATGATAACCCAATGGTTAAACAAGATCATGTTGTATTAAATGAAAAATGGAGCGACCACCTAGGAGACAGCAACCACGAGTGCTATCATGGCTCTGGCTTTGGTAAATAGCTTTATAGACTCAGTGCTTAGTAACCCTACCTGAAAGATGGGCAAGAGGGGCGACAGTGGTTTGGTGGCAGCTCATGTTGGGTGGTAGTTTTGGCTAAGTTACCTCGCTTAGAGGGTCGCCAATACTGACGTGGAAACCTTAGCGGGTGGCTTTGTACTAAGGATATTTTTTGAAAGCCTAATAATGGATCCCCAACCATTCACCTGACAGTGTTTATGTGTCTGAACAACCTAGTATAGAGGGGATACATGGCTTGTGGGTAAAGTTGTACTACCTCTGCAGAGTGTAAAACTGATATGTCAGTCGTGCTCACGGTTAAGAGCAACCTAGACCCTCACATGATAATTAAACTTAAAGATAGAGAATAAATTGTGATCCGATGATTTATAAATGGTTTGCTTAAGTGGTTTCACTTAAGTGTTTTTGAGATATGACCATATGCTTATGATTAGTTGGGAATTTTGGGATACACTTACAATTAGTAAGTTAGGCGTTGTTAATAAAATATTGACCAACTAAAATACTTACCGCTTAACCATAGCCTATCTTGTTAACCCTGCATAACTCCTCCCACTTGTTGAGCCCCACCATAAGTGAGTTCACCCCTTTCTAAATTTTTGGTCATAAGCTGATGACGAAGACTGTGATGATGAGTACTGAGTCTAGCGACGTGCCGATCATCTTCTTGTGGGAGACCGCCCATGATATTTTTGTTGTACTTTGATGATGATACTATTTAAGAATTTTAAGTCTGGATGATGTAATAAATTTACTATACTCTATTTTATGCCTTTATTGCATTGTCTTTTGATATATTACACTTGTGACGTCAACATATGTGTGGAAAATGGATCCTGGCACACATATGCTTTGCATTCGGTTTTGCCCCAAAAACGGGGTGTGATAGAAGTGGTATCAAAGCTATGTTGACTCTAGGTCATTAGAGTACTTAGAAATAGAAAGCCCAGTCTGTTCAAAATATGCTTATTTTGCTCTTACAAATTTATTTTATTAATCTTGCCTCTTTAAAATTCAACTAAGGTGGCATTTTCTCTTGTAGATGGTGCATACCCTCCAGACCACCCATGTAAACACCAACCATATCCCTCCACCACGGCAGGCTCCTTTCTACCCAATGGTAGTGGAAGAAGTCCCTATGGAGCAACACCACCTTCAAGTGAGGAATGGTGTAATCTTGGAGGACAGTTCTGAGAAGATTTTGGCAACACCCACTCCATTGTCTGAGTCTCATGTCTTTGCTACGGGAGCTTCATCTTCAGCACCACCTATACCGGTAGCTCAAGCCCCAGCTCCTGGAGGTGATGACCCGGATGATTCTGGCGATGATGAAGAAGATGATGAAGAAGAAGACAAAAACAATGATAACATTGAGGATGCCAACAATAAACAAGAAGACAACTTTGTTGGATTGCGACCTGTTGTAGAACATTACACTTCAATGTTCGAGACGGGACACTTTCCAAATTTGCTGTAGGATGTGCTGCATGCTTTGGGACCCTATGTTTGGCCTCTATATGACACAAGGCGAGTGTTTGAGCCTCCTCGGTCAGCAATGTTGCTCAGAGAGCTATGTGGTCCTTCAGCCACACCTATCGGCAACAACTGCACGACACGATGTACATGCACCTTCCCCTATGTCCTGGTGGTAAAAGCCAGACAAGTGTGATTCCAGGTGAAGCTAGAGAAGATCCCCTCAACACCCTTGTAGGTGTGGTGGCTGGTCTTAATACTGACCTAAACAGGGCTACCCTGGACCTCTCAAGGGTACACGAATAACTTGAAGATGCACATGCAAGGATTGCAGCCCTCGAAGCTCAACTCGAAGGAAGAAATTCACCCGAAGCCCAAGTCTCTGCCATAGCTGTGTCCATGCCCCGTAAGAGAATTCGTTACGGAGCCCCAAGATCTATTACTAGGCTACTCTAGAGTTTTATAAGTCATGATGTAATAAGTTTAATTTTGTGTTAGACGATGAAACTCTTCATGATACTATTATTATAATAACAACCATGCGATGGTGATGTTTGCATAATGTTTGATTAGGATTTTTGCTTGAGTGCAATGATCTTATGGAATGATGACCTTAAGAACATTTAAAATTAACAATTAAGCTTAACTTTAGTTAAAAGTTATTCCCCCTATAATCTTTCTCTACTCTTCACTTATCTAAGGAATGCACTTTCTAACCAACCAGATGGTAAACACTCGCTCAGGTCCCAAACGGACACAAAATCAACGTACTGGTCAATAGTTGCCACCACCGCCACCTAACCCAACCATGGAACAGTTTATTGCCGCACAGTTGCAACTTCTCCAAGGCCTCACTGCCTTGGTACAACAAATTCAGCAGAACCAACAAAATCAGCAGAATCCCCAACATCAGAATGCACCCCAAGCTCGAGACAAGCACACAGATTCCATGAGCCATCACCCACCTATCACGGAACCTCCCAACGTATTAGGCCCACCTACCGATGTCCTTGTCCTAAGGACCTCAGACAACCATGTAGATGCGCAAAATCACTCGACAAGTTCGGTCATCTGTATCATCATCATGTCGCCCAAGAGCGTTTCACCCATCACGCAGACATTACACATGTAGTCGGAGCAAAGAATAAGCGGAAGACGATTACAATAACTTAATTTACATTCATAAAATATAGGGAGAGTATTTATTACAATACCGGGTGTCTGAGCGCATAACATATTATTACATATCAGGGAGGTAAAACATCCTCCCACCAACAAGTTCACTGATTTGCCACCACCTTCGAGCAGAAATAGCAAAACTCGGCTGTTTCATCACCTACAACAACATGGGTTCGAAAACCCTGAATACGGAGTGTACTTTCGCAAGTCTTACCCGACAAATGAAAAGACTCTCAAGGATATGCTGGCTTATGGGATTCAAGGCAAAGCTTATCAAGAATCAATGACTCTGTTTGCAGAAATGCTTACTAACAAATGGATCCTTAAAAATCCAGTTTTATTAGCATGTTGTAACACCCGGTTTTAAAGGACAAAGCCGGGTGCATCTCATACATGCGCCAAGAAGACAACATATATAATAACAGAGTGTATAGAGATAAATGCCATAAATCATCAGAGTACATATTACATAGCGGAAGACTTATTACAAAATAAAAATAAAACCATAAAACGAACTAAGGATCGTCGGCGCCAATGTCGACTGAGAAACGCCACCTAGATCTGATCAAACTCCTCGATACTTGACTCCACTTGAAACCACCTGTTCTTCTCCTGTGGGGGGGTGTGAGACAGCAAGAGTGAGCTCACATACGATCATAGCTCAACAAGTCATGGGGAATAATGTGGCATGAACTCACCAAAGGTGGGAGTTCATGTAGTGTAAGGCTGATCAATGGAATAAAGGTTGAAGCTGAGCATTGCTTTTATAAGTTGGTCAAAATTTTATTAGCAATTACTAAGTGTAAGTAAATACCAAACCTTAATAATAATAAAGAACAGTAATAGTAAAATAATCCCAAATGCAATGCAAATGTCAAATTGAATTTAAGTTCCATAATTTAATCATGTGAGGGTCCGAGCCGCTCTTGACCGTGAGCACGGCTAGTATACCAGTTTTACACTCTGCAGAGGTTGCGCATCTTTACCCACAAGTCATGTTACCCATCTGCCAAGAGATGGCCAATCCCATACACCTCTACCGAGGAGGCGAGGCAGGGTAACACTACGAGGCCTTTACAAAGTTCCACTAGCTTCAGACTACCCGCTACAGTTTATGGGAAGATCCAGTACAGGGTTTCTGACTGACCGCCATCGCAGCAAAATCAACCAGGGACCTCCCCGCACTGACCTCTCCCCTACTGCCCTTGCCCCTTTCGGGTAAGGTAGCCCTCCCCTAGCTTTCCTAGTTAATCAGCCAAGGGCGTCCCATTCCACCCTTGTGGTAGCACTGTTTTCCCGGGTGGTCGCTCCATGTTCCCATTAACATAATGATCTTAACATGAACCAGGAATAATAAAACAGATAACAATAAATAGTATAACAATGAGTGATGAATATCTCTATACCCAAATCCACATAAAGCAATAGCATGTACTACCCAAAACTTTAGTAGTAAAACCAGTGGTGAAGCAAGGTATAAAGATAGTCAAATCTAGGGTATCCTATTGGGTCCCAGCAAAATTATCCTATGCAGATCATTATGAATAATAAGAACATGAATGGGTAAAAGAAGTGATCAAGGGCACAACTTGCCTTCAATGAGCTCCTGCTCAGCTATCTCTACTTGCTGAACCACAGAATCCACAGTGGCTTGCTCGTCTACTCGCATCAACACAATACATACATAGTATAGCATAAATTAACATCACATCAAACATGCAAATGGAATATACAGTAATAAACTAGACATTAAATTATGATCACAGGAACTGGAATTATTAAATTTGGATTTATAGATTTTAAGTTATGAATTTTGTAAGATTTAATGTGCTTGAAATAGGATTGAATGATAAATAAAGTTTCTAACAGAGTTCATGTCAAAACAGAGACACTAAATGGTAGAGAATATTATAACAAAATTTTAGAAATTTGAATGGCTCAATTTGGACTAAAAATGGATTTTCTATGGATTAAACAAGTTCTAGGATTATTTTTACACATAAAAATCTATTTTCTGAATTATTTTATAAGTTTTCTCACTGTCTGGACTGGGCGTCAAAATCTGGGAAGTGCAGGGGCTACGGCGTAAAAGAAACAAAGACTCAGGAAACAGCAGTGTGGGACGGCGGGTTGATTGCTTAGAACCCCAGGGGCTCTTTAGCAAAACGCCCACGGCGAAGGGGTATCGGGATCACAGGGCCGTCCGATCATCACCGGACGCACCAGATTAATTCATCACTTTATCAAACCGGTACGCCGCCCTGGCTGTTGGATCACAATCTGACGACCCAGATTTAATGAAATCTGAACCTCCCACCGCCATCCGATCTACAACCAACGGTTCACGATTCATCCCCGAACGGACACCGCTGCTTCTAATCTCCACCGTTCAAACCACATCGGACGACACCTACACTTTCTTCTACCCAGAGCCATCCAGATGAAGCAGCGCCGTCCTCCACGGCGGCCGCATGCCGGAGACCGCGGCGACTACGTAATCCGGACCCAATTCGCGATGATTCTCACGGCTAGGGCAAATTCACGATAAAGCGAATCGGCTTACGGGTTTATTACCCCAACGCGAAGTGCCCAGGGCGTCGCTCACGTCGGGGCAGCTGTCACACGGCGGCAGACAACGTCGACGAGGAATTCCGCCCAGCCCCGGCAACAAAATCCCCACGGTGGTGCGCGAATTTGAAATTGAAGCAAAGGCGATCACGAAGAGGGTTTCTCACCAGTGGTTGGAGCAGTGAAATGGCCTGACCCCGGCGTGAAGCGGCTCAACGGCGGTGAGCGGCTCCGTTGAGGAATTCACCGCGCACCGCGGGTTCTTTTCCCCCAGCGACGTTGAGGATACCCCCGCCGCACCTAGAAGGAGCTTCGCAACCAACGCTACCGGTCCGAGCGGCGTCGGAGACGAGACCCGACCAACGGCGCCGCTATCCTTCTACACTACGGGGAAAATATGGCTTCGGGGCAAGGGTTTGCCGCGCCTAAGGGTGGCGGATGATATTTATGCACCGCAGTGATGGGGTCCGAGGGTTTCGGGGTTCGTTGAGCTGACCAGCTGAACCGGGAAAATCGCGGTGGTGGGTGTGCACGCGGAGAGAAGAGAGAGAGAGGAACATGTCTCCGTGCGCGCGAGTTCTTCGGGGAGGAAGGCCCTGACCACATGGGTCCACCTGACATACTGACCAAGCGCCGGTGCGTGAGGCAGACGGGGGCCCGCTTGTCTGCAAGCGCCACTATTAAGCGCGCGCACGAGTGAGACAGACACGTGGGACCCACGTAGCAGTGACAAGCCGAGCCCGAGATCGGCCGTTCCACGCGTGAGGAGAAGCGACTAGAAGGTGGGCCCACACGTCAGGCGCGTTATTCCAACGGTGGCCTGCGTGGTTGATGGAGGTAGGCCGGCCCTGGTCACTTTGGGCCCAACACGAGGAGTGCTTTTCTCTTTTTTTCTTTTCTTTCCTTTCAAATTTTAAATCTAGGATTTGAATTCAAACTTTTGTGACAAATTTGTAATCAAACTTTTGAATATATGATTTGAATAAATTATTATGTAAATAACTTTTATTCATTTATAAATTTATTTTTTGGTAGTGTGTACTATTTTCTCCTTCCCTCTCTAATTCAAACCCTAATTCTCCATTTAGGATTCAAACTTCATCCAAAGTCATTGTTTTATTTCTACTAGCACTGTTATTGTTATTTTGTCACAACATGCACACAAAATAAAATTCCAGCATGATGCATGATTTATTTGAGTGTTCTTTTGTTAATTGTTTATCTGTGTAAGTGAGGTGTCCTCATGAGATGATACATAGAGATGACACACAAATCCCTAAAGGAAGATAATTTCTTCTTTTAGATTTTCTTACCAAGTGGGTATTACAAATCCTACCCCCCTTAAAAATAATCTCGTCCTCGAGATTTAAGAAGAACTAGAGGAAAGGTGGGGAAAATCTATGCGAAGCTCTTCTTCTCCTTCCTATGTAGCTTCATCTTCTTCATGATGGTCCCATTGCACTTTACATCTCTTAATAACCATATTTCTTGTGACTCGAGTCAAAGTATCCAAAATCTTGATCGGGTACTCCGCGTAAGTCAACTCACCCTGAACACCGAGCTCTTCCATTGGTAACTGTTCCTCAGGGACACGGAGACACTTCTTAAGTTGAGATACGTGAAATACATTAGGCACATCAGATAGATTATCAGGTAGCTCAAGTTGATAGGCCATATCTCCAACTTGCCTACAAATTCTGAATGGTCCAATAAAGTGAGGGGGGGTCAATTTGCCCTTAACTTTGAATCTCCTCATTCCACGAAGTGGTGACACCTCGTGGTACACATAATCACCTTCCTCAACTCCAGTGGTTTCTTCTATTACCAGCGTAGCTCTTTTGCGTGGTTTGAGCTACCCTCAAATTCTCTCGAATTATACGAACTTGTTCCTCTGCTTCTTGAATAAGTTCAGGTCCAAAGAACTGTCTTCCTCTAGTCTTATCCCAATATAGAGGAGTCCTGCATTTTCTGCCATATAGAGCCTCGAACAGTGACATCTTCAGACTGGCCTGGTCACTATTATTATACGAGAACTTAGCACAAGGTAGACTCTTGTACCAACCACTACCATGCTGAAGGGCACAAGCTCTCAACACGTCCTCCAATACTTGATTAGTCCTTCTAGTCTGTCCATTAGTCTGAGGATGGTAGGCCAAACTAAAATTCAACTTCGTAACCATATTCTCATGAAAACTTTTCCAAAATCTGGAGGTAAAATGTGATCCTCTATCCAAAATGATCTTCTTGGTACACCGTGTAGAGACACAATACGAGCCATATATAACTCTGCCAACTGAGATACCTTATAAGTAGTCTTGACCGGAATGAAATGAGCCACTTTGGTCAATCTATCCATAATAACTCATATCGAATCATATCCTTTCTGGGTGCGAGGCAATCCAGTAATGAAATCCATATCAATCTTCTTCTTACTTCCACTTGGACATCTTTAGTGGGTGTAATAGTCCAGCTAGTCTTTGGTGATCGGTCTTAACTCTTTGGCACACATCGCACATAACCACATGTGCAGCCATATCTCTCTCCAGTCCATATCACCAGCACTTCTGCTTTAAATCCTGATACATCTTGGTACTACTAGGATGAATAGAATAATCCAAGTCATGGGGACACATATCTTGTCCTTGAACCATATGGCACCTTGCTCATCTTCCATAAATTCCGGAACTCGATCTTCAGTAATCAGATCCTTAATCTCTTGTATCTTAGCATCACCAATTTGTCCTTTGCGGATCTCTTGCTCCAAAGTAGTTTCCACACCAATAATAACTCCTTTAGTGTGAGTAACTATCCCCAGGTTAAGTCTCCTGAAATTCTCAACAATCTCATCGAGTAGCTGGGCAACAACAGCTAAATGAACATGCTCCTTTCGACTCAAGGCATCTGTAACCAAATTTGCCTTGCCCGGGTGATAGTGAATTTCCAAATCATAATCCTTAATAAGCTCCAACCAACAGCGTTGCCTAAGGTTGAGATCCTTCTGAGTGAATATATACTTCAAACTCTTATGATCCGCATATACTTGGCACTTCTCGTCCCACTTGAATTCTCTTTCCTTCACCAAAAGCGAGGTCATAAGTTTAGCAATCTTAGAAAATCCTTCAATAAACCTCCAATAATATCCTGCAAGTCCCAAGAAACTTCGGTCCTCCGTAACCGTAGTGGGTATGCTCCACACCACTATCTCCTTGACTTTAGCAGGATCCACTGATATCCCTCCATTAGAAATGGTACGTCCAAGAAATGGCACCTTGTCAATCCAAAACTCGCACTTGCTAAACTTAGCGTAGAGTTGATTGTCTCGTAACTTCTGTAGCACCAACCTTAGATGTTCTTCCCGGTCACTCTCATTCTTAGAATAGATAAGAATATCGTCGATGAACACCACGACGAATCTGTCCAAATACTCCAAGAACATCTTATGCATCAAATCCATAAAATAAGCTGGTGCATTAGTTAATCCAAACGACATAACGATGAACTCATACAATCCATATCGAGTCGAGAAAGCCGTCTTAGGAATATCTGATGGTCCAATCTTCATCTGATGGTAACCCGATCGGAGGTCAATCTTCGAGAGTACCCTGGCTCCTCTCATCCGATTAAATAAATCCTTAATGCGGGGTAACAGAAACTTGTTCTTCGCAGTGACTTCATTAAGGGACCTTTAATCCACGCACATCCCTTACAATCCATCTTTCTTCTTTACAAACAAACTGGTGCTCTCCAAGGTGAGGAACTCGGACGTAAGTAACTAGCCTCTTGTAATTCCGTTCACTGATTCTTCAGTCCCTTTAGGTGTAATTACTCTCATGGGTTTTCTCATATTGTCCAACACATATGCCCAAACCAAAATCTCAGCATGACGCATAATTTTATTAGCAACTCATGGGGTCAAATAGACCTTTTTATTCCTCCTAAAATGGTATCATACCGAATACTAACTAAAGGAACATGTAGATCCTAGAAATAGTAGTAATTTACATATATGTTTATGTAGCTTGGTGGAGCCGGTGGTGGTGGAGATGGTGGTTGCTCTTGTTGTTGTCTCTCCAACCGTGATTGCCTTATTTCTTGCTGTATCTCCAGACGGGCCTGACGTATTTCCTCGCGTTCTTGTCTTATCTGGCTTTGCATTTCGGTCATCATGTCTGTCAATTGCTGTATTACCAGCCTTTGGGTTGCGATCACTTGCTCGGTTTCAACAGGTGGGGGATTTGGAGGATTCATTTCTGCTTGCTGTTGCGTGATAATCTTTCCTTTCCTGGTATTGACCATCTGAGTTAGATACATAAGGTAAGAAAGAGCAGTAGACAAGGCAGTAATTACAATCATGTTACTTTGGGGGTCTTATTAGCTAAGTGGATTAGTGTGTCACCTACTAAAGATAATACAATACCTTATAGTGGTACATGATAAAATGCCCATCTATACTATTTCAATCAATCAAAGAAGCAAATCAGGCACTGATCATCAGAACAATCAACCAACATTTTTAAATAGAGAAAATAGTTTTAGTTTTTGTCTTAGGCTTCCTATCTCTTAAAAATGTCATAGGGGTAGGGATTCTAAGGTGTGAAATCCATCTTGTCTCAGAGTAGAAAAGATAAGAATGATCAGAGTGGAACAGTAGAAGGTGAGACAGGATCAAGATAAGTATAGAAAGAATCAGAGTAAGGTAAGTATAGAATGAATCAGAATAAGATAAGTAGGTAAGGGTTTGTCCATTTCTATCTAGGTTTCGTCCTGCAGTCAACATTTCCTTTGATACCACTTCCTGTAACACCCGGTTTTAAAGGACAAAGCCGGGTGCATCTCATACATGCGCCAAGAAGACAACATATATAATAACAGAGTGTATAGAGATAAATGCCATAAATCATCAGAGTACATATTACATAGCGGAAGACTTATTACAAAATAAAAATAAAACCATAAAACGAACTAAGGATCGTCGGCGCCAATGTCGACTGAGAAACGCCACCTAGATCTGATCAAACTCCTCGATACTTGACTCCACTTGAAACCACATGTTCTTCTCCTGTGGGGGGGGTGTGAGACAGCAAGAGTGAGCTCACATACGATCATAGCTCAACAAGTCGTGGGGAATAATGTGGCATGAACTCACCAAAGGTGGGAGTTCATGTAGTGTAAGGCTGATCAATGGAATAAAGGTTGAAGCTGAGCATTGCTTTTATAAGTTGGTCAAAATTTTATTAGCAATTACTAAGTGTAAGTAAATACCAAACCTTAATAATAATAAAGAACAGTAATAGTAAAATAATCCCAAATGCAATGCAAATGTCAAATTGAATTTAAGTTCCATAATTTAATCATGTGAGGGTCCGAGCCGCTCTTGACCGTGAGCACGGCTAGTATACCAGTTTTACACTCTGCAGAGGTTGCGCATCTTTACCCACAAGTCATGTTACCCATCTGCCAAGAGATGGCCAATCCCATACACCTCTACCGAGGAGGCGAGGCAGGGTAACACTACGAGGCCTTTACAAAGTTCCACTAGCTTCAGACTACCCGCTACAGTTTATGGGAAGATCCAGTACAGGGTTCCTGACTGACCGCCATCGCAGCAAAATCAACCAGGGACCTCCCCGCACTGACCTCTCCCCTACTGCCCTTGCCCCTTTCGGGTAAGGTAGCCCTCCCCTAGCTTTCCTAGTTAATCAGCCAAGGGCGTCCCATTCCACCCTTGTGGTAGCACTGTTTTCCCGGGTGGTCGCTCCATGTTCCCATTAACATAATGATCTTAACATGAACCAGGAATAATAAAACAGATAACAATAAATAGTATAACAATGAGTGATGAATATCTCTATACCCAAATCCACATAAAGCAATAGCATGTACTACCCAAAACTTTAGTAGTAAAACCAGTGGTGAAGCAAGGTATAAAGATAGTCAAATCTAGGGTATCCTATTGGGTCCCAGCAAAATTATCCTATGCAGATCATTATGAATAATAAGAACATGAATGGGTAAAAGAAGTGATCAAGGGCACAACTTGCCTTCAATGAGCTCCTGCTCAGCTATCTCTACTTGCTGAACCACAGAATCCACAGTGGCTTGCTCGTCTACTCGCATCAACACAATACATACATAGTATAGCATAAATTAACATCACATCAAACATGCAAATGGAATATACAGTAATAAACTAGACATTAAATTATGATCACAGGAACTGGAATTATTAAATTTGGATTTATAGATTTTAAGTTATGAATTTTGTAAGATTTAATGTGCTTGAAATAGGATTGAATGATAAATAAAGTTTCTAACAGAGTTCATGTCAAAACAGAGACACTAAATGGTAGAGAATATTATAACAAAATTTTAGAAATTTGAATGGCTCAATTTGGACTAAAAATGGATTTTCTATGGATTAAACAAGTTCTAGGATTATTTTTACACATAAAAATCTATTTTCTGAATTATTTTATAAGTTTTCTCACTGTCTGGACTGGGCGTCAAAATCTGGGAAGTGCAGGGGCTACGGCGTAAAAGAAACAAAGACTCAGGAAACAGCAGTGTGGGACGGCGGGTTGATTGCTTAGAACCCCAGGGGCTCTTTAGCAAAACGCCCACGGCGAAGGGGTATCGGGATCACAGGGCCGTCCGATCATCACCGGACGCACCAGATTAATTCATCACTTTATCAAACCGGTACGCCGCCCTGGCTGTTGGATCACAATCTGACGACCCAGATTTAGTGAAATCTGAACCTCCCACCGCCATCCGATCTACAACCAGCGGTTCACGATTCATCCCCGAACGGACACCGCTGCTTCTAATCTCCACCGTTCAAACCACATCGGACGACACCTACACTTTCTTCTACCCAGAGCCATCCAGATGAAGCAGCGCCGTCCTCCACGGCGGCCGCATGCCGGAGACCGCGGCGACTACGTAATCCGGACCCAATTCGCGATGATTCTCACGGCTAGGGCAAATTCACGATAAAGCGAATCGGCTTACGGGTTTGTTACCCCAACGCGAAGTGCCCAGGGCGTCGCTCACGTCGGGGCAGCTGTCACACGGCGGCAGACAACGTCGACGAGGAATTCCGCCCAGCCCCGGCAACAAAATCCCCACGGTGGTGCGCGAATTTGAAATTGAAGCAAAGGCGATCACGAAGAGGGTTTCTCACCAGTGGTTGGAGCAGTGAAATGGCCTGACCCCGGCGTGAAGCGGCTCAACGGCGGTGAGCGGCTCCGTTGAGGAATTCACCGCGCACCGCGGGTTCTTTTCCCCCAGCGACGTTGAGGATACCCCCGCCGCACCTAGAAGGAGCTTCGCAACCAACGCTACCGGTCCGAGCGGCGTCGGAGACGAGACCCGACCAACGGCGCCGCTATCCTTCTACACTACGGGGAAAATATGGCTTCGGGGCAAGGGTTTGCCGCGCCTAAGGGTGGCGGATGATATTTATGCACCGCAGTGATGGGGTCCGAGGGTTTCGGGGTTCGTTGAGCTGACCAGCTGAACCGGGAAAATCGCGGTGGTGGGTGTGCACGCGGAGAGAAGAGAGAGAGAGAGGAACATGTCTCCGTGCGCGCGAGTTCTTCGGGGAGGAAGGCCCTGACCGCATGGGTCCACCTGACATACTGACCAAGCGCCGGTGCGTGAGGCAGACGGGGGCCCGCTTGTCTGCAAGCGCCACTATTAAGCGCGCGCACGAGTGAGACAGACACGTGGGACCCACGTAGCAGTGACAAGCCGAGCCCGAGATCGGCCGTTCCACGCGTGAGGAGAAGCGACTAGAAGGTGGGCCCACACGTCAGGCGCGTTATTCCAACGGTGGCCTGCGTGGTTGATGGAGGTAGGCCGGCCCTGGTCACTTTGGGCCCAACACGAGGAGTGCTTTTCTCTTTTTTTCTTTTCTTTCCTTTCAAATTTTAAATCTAGGATTTGAATTCAAACTTTTGTGACAAATTTGTAATCAAACTTTTGAATATATGATTTGAATAAATTATTATGTAAATAACTTTTATTCATTTATAAATTTATTTTTTGGTAGTGTGTACTATTTTCTCCTTCCCTCTCTAATTCAAACCCTAATTCTCCATTTAGGATTCAAACTTCATCCAAAGTCATTGTTTTATTTCTACTAGCACTGTTATTGTTATTTTGTCACAACATGCACACAAAATAAAATCCCAGCATGATGCATGATTTATTTGAGTGTTCTTTTGTTAATTGTTTATCTGTGTAAGTGAGGTGTCCTCATGAGATGATACATAGAGATGACACACAAATCCCTAAAGGAAGATAATTTCTTCTTTTAGATTTTCTTACCAAGTGGGTATTACACATGTTAAGTCATTACCTGTATCTAGAGTTCTTTCTATCCTAGTCTAGGCACTTAGCCTATACTAGCCATCTTTTATCACCCCTTCAGTTCACTGGATTGCTACGTGTAAGTTAGTGACCAAGTCTTCATGTCCGAGAAGTAACGGTGATCTGAATCGATTAATACTCAGCTGAGGATCTCCAACTACACGACATATGTAGCACTTAACCCTTGCATATGTTAACTCGCCACCGAGTTTCTCAAGACTAGAACAGGTTCACCCCAACCGAGAGCATAGATACACCACCATCTAGCCTCTTGCCACGGAGGGTACATGCTACTCTCGCCATCTCTCCACTCCCATTGTGTGGTGGCCTTTCTGGTATTGGTCCGACCGAGGCAAAGCTTACCCATGATGAGGCATGTGGCTAGTTAAAGGGTCCTTGGTCAGCAGGCTCACATCGACACGGTCCTTAAGCGACTCAGACGGAGACACTACACCGAGACTCTCTTCTCGTGCAAGTCACCCGTCTGGTCTCGTCTTTATCATTTACAACCCAAAGTTTGGTACCTGACAGAGGTACATCTTTTTCGATGTTGAACCCATCATGGCCATGATGGATTCACCATCAAGTATTTTCTTTGAAAACTTCCCATCCCATATGAAGCATCATCTTTGTTTAAAACAAAATATTTTGTTTTCTAAGGCAAGACTAAGCATCAGAAAACTTTTAAATAAAATAGGTATCAAGGAATGGTAAACAGTTCCAAGGAAGGAAATGAAGCAATTGTTTAGCACTCAACTCCTATCACCTAATACATCATCTCGACTGATAAAGAGTTTAAAACAACAAGGAAAAGTGTAAATGCACCGGGGCTTGCCTTGTGTTGTAGGAGGCTCAGGGTCTGTCCCACATATGTCAAAATAGAAGTTGTTCTCGACACTTGGAATTTTAGCTTGCGGGGCAACTTCTTCTTCGACTACCACTTCTTCTTCGTTTTCTATACATAACAATACATATACATGAATGGTTATGTGATGCTATGAATATGCAGTTATAATAAAAACACACTAAGTTGTATCTTGAATACAACTTTCCTTCACGGTACCCACTAGACACTAGAGTTGCCTAGGCTAGTACTCTATTAGGATTAGGCAATTAAACCCTAGGAAGCTAGTGTCTTAGGTTTGGGACCAAACAATGTCTAAAGCATGCCAAACTTCCCCAAGGGCTTTAATCATTAAACCAAGCTTACCCAAAAAGTTTTATTATTTTTGGAGCTACCAAATTAATTCTAAAATTCTAAAAGGCTAGGTTCAGGCATCTTTAAATGCTAAATAATTCCTAGTTTGGACTAAAAATCTTGGAACTATTTTTATTAAATACTAGATGAATTTAGGAGTCTAGCAAAATCGGTCCCATAATTTTACCATTTTCCTAGAACTTCCTATAAATTTCCAAGCCTGGTAGAAAAAGGAAAAAGGAAAAAGATGAATAGTATTGGGCTGAATTCAGCCCGAACCGGCCCACATCCAGGCAAAACGCGCATGCGTGCGCCCGCGCTGACAATCTTGCGCAGAGACACCCAGTGACTTGAATAATCGATAAAGAACCCTTGAGCACTATTCAATCGTTTCACTGACATGTGCACTTAGACCCCTCGGTTTCTATTTCTTCGCATGACCAAGTCCCCGATGGTGAACGACGGCGTGCGCTCTCCGGCGAACTCGTACCAGCCGAAATACGCAACAATCTGTGCCCTAATATGGTCTACGCCTAATTCAGACCTTAGCGATCCACTAGGAGTCACTAATTTAACCTAAACACCGCCCTAGAGCTCGGTCCACGCACACCCGCGGAGGTTGAGACATTCCCGACGTGTTCCTGATGACATAGTGCAGTAACATACAAATTGGGGGCACAGTAGGCTTTAGCAACATACCAGGACTTAAGAACGGCAGCTAGGAAGATAGGTGGAGGGACAGAACAGTGGGTCGACGGAGGGGGTGCTCACGGCGGCGCGGAGAATGGATTTGGGGGAATTCCAAATTAGGGCGCTATGGTGGACACTCGGGGCCGAGGATTGGTGCTCTGGCTTTGTAAAAACCTAGCGGAGTTGGCTGTGCACTCAATTTATAGCAGCTGGCCATGGTTGTCCTGAATTTAAAGGAGATTTGGATCACAGTGGTGACAGAATGTTGCACTGGTGAGCTCGTCGTGGCGTTCAACGGCACTATGACTCAAGGGCGGTAACTCTTAGCTTGCCACGGTTTCGGGTACGTGGTGAAAGGACTATGGCATGGCGCAATCACGGTGAACGGCGACCTCCATGGTAATGACCATCCGACCACGTTGTTGCGCAAGTGGGTATGGCGACTGGGCAGTAACAGTGTCCCGACTTCATCCCCTGCGCGAGATCTTTCACCGCCAGTCGTTATCCGCACACCAGGGCACACAAATCGCGACGCCGGCGAGGATCACGGTGCGGAGTACACCGGCAGCACGTTCACTGCATCTGAAGATCTTTTCGTTCACTGTACCATGGCTATCTTCTTTAGTCTGTCTGACCGAGCAACTTGCAGGGCTTTGTTCTCAAATTTTTGTGTGGCAACTCACTAATACACTTGTAGCAAAGTTGATCTCCTACAAACCAGCTTTGATTTTGTTATAGCAACCATAATCAAACATTCACTGGATCCTACTCGAAATCGCTCCCAAAGTTTGTCCCAGTTCACTGTCCATCAAAATTCAGATTCAGAGGTGACTAACAGCCTTACTTTAAGTCCATTTATCTCTAATTTCTATACAGCACCAATGCTTAGTCACTTAATCAAACTTGTACCCCTAACATAGCCCTACAAATTTGATGTATTGCCCTAGGGCAAAACCTTTATGGATTAAGAAATACAAGGCTCCAAAGTTAGCTTAATCTCACTGATTTCAAAGTTAGCCATATGGATGACCTTGTGGCTTTTTCACAATTTAGTCCAATTTGTTCCACATTACTTGAAAATCCTCCAATGTAAAAGTTGTTTAGTTTTTGATATTCTACCACTTTGATATATACACTTTCATCCAAAAGTGTATAGAAATTGAAATCACTCCATATGCCCCAAATTAGGGTTTTTAGGGTTCTCTTTAGCGTTTTGGGTACTTTAGGGTTTTTATGCCACTCAAATTCATCAAACTTAATCTCTTGTGAACATTTCTAACAACTTTTGAGATATTACTCATTTTGGCCTCACATTCACCCTTATACCCTAGTCCCAGGGTTAAATATCCTATTCTAGGGTTAAGAGTACTTCAAATCACCACATCACATTTTGTGTTGAAGTTTTAGCCTAGTGAATGCTTCTAGGTGTAACAAACATAATGACATGTCAATGCATATGATGTCATGCTCAAGTTTTAGTTTTAGTAACACCAGGGGTGTTACACCACCTGCTTTTTCTCACTCGGTTGATCTCTTAGATGCCGATGACTGGCTTAAGGTCATAACCAAGAAGTTGGACATTACACAATGCAATGATCGAGAAAAGGTCTTGTATGCTTCTGGAAGACTTGAAGGCGCTGCGTCCAATTGGTGGCATGCCTACTCTACGGCACACGCAGATGCAGATGCGATAACCTAGCAGGAATTTCAGGAGAACTTCCATGCTCATTATATTCCCTCGGGAATAATGAAACTTAACAAGAAGGAATTTTTATCCCTTACTCAAGGAGGTATGTCCGTTAGTGAATACCGGGATCCTTTCACACAACTTTCTCGCTATGCACCTGAAGCGGTTGACACAGACGAGAAGCGCCAAGAGCGGTTCTTAGAAGGATTGATTGGACCTTTAAACTATCAGCTACAAAGCCATAGTTTCCCGAATTTACAAACTCTACTTAACAGGGCGATTGACCTCAAAAGCAAAACAAGGGAATTGTCGGATCACAAAAGAAAATTTTAGGGACAAACTAGATGGAACACTCGTCCACATAACAACTCTCAAGGTTCTCAGTTTCGTTCTAGAAATTAGAGTGGAAATAATAATTACCAAATGCAACACTTTAGACAGCAAGGACAGAGAAGTAATCAATACCAGAACCAATAGAGGAACAACTCTTAGACCGGTCAAAGATCTGGTGGTTACCAGCAGAATTGTCAAGGAAGCGTCGTAAACACACTGGCCAAAAATAACAATATAACTACCCAGTTCAGCCTAGTGGATGTTTTAAGTGTAGAGAAATTGGTCATTATGCCAACAACTATCCAAAGCGCAACCCACAAACATCCCAGAGGAACAACAATCAAAGAGTTGATCAGAATACACCTGCTCGTGGTACTGCATAGAACAAGACTCCGCAGAACCAGAGTAAGGGAAGAATAAACCATGTGACAGCAGAAATAGTTCCAGAGGATGCTAACGTGGTGTATGGTATGTTCCTTATTAACTCCATACCTGCATCAGTTTTATTTGATTCTGGAGCATCTCATTCTTTCGTAACAAAGTCATTTGTAGAAAAGCATAATATATCAAACTATCCTTTGAAGAGGAAATTATTAATTAGATCACTAGAAGGTAAAATTAGAGCCACTCACTCGTGCCCTCAAACTAAGCTTGAAATTAGAGGACTAAGCTTTCTAGTAGAGTTGATAATATTGGAATCAAGTGGAATCGATGTGATACTTGGAATAGATTATTTAACCAAGTATGATTTAGTAGTATCTTGTGCTAAGAGAATGGTTACATTAACAAGTCTGCAAGGAAAAAGAATTGAAGTTGTTAGGGGCCTTCGGCTCCCGAAGGTCCTCAAAAGCATAGCTTGATAATATTTTCCAAGTGTAATATGTGAACAGGCACCTTCGGAACAGGCACCTTCAGAGTCAGGTCACGAATATACAAGAGCATGGTTAAGACGAAGCGTGACTGGAATGAAAAACGATCATGACGAAGGATAAGACGATCACGAAGCTATGTGCAGAAAGGCTTCGACACAATAACAGAAAAGAGGAACCGACTTAAAGATGAAAAGCCAAATTGGACCCCGAAGAATTAATGTAGTTATTGATAAATGTAAAGGGCATCAATGTAATTTTACATGGGCTGCGTCCCGTGCCTATAAATAGGTGAACAGTACTCCCGTACTGTTCACGCTGACTTGGCATACGCTTTTTCGCATCACGTTTGTACCTTTACTTTACATCAATCTGAAGGTACGTTTGTAATTCGTTTTATGAATTTAATAATGGAAATATATCTATGATAATGCTGGTATTATTACTCACACATTATATATATAATTACTCTGTTTAACCATTTATCGACCTAACGAAGGTCTTTTCCTTCGTAACCTTCGTCCGAGATTCATTATACCCGAAAGGATATACTGTTTCTAAGGACGAAGGAGCTCGATATTTAACACTTTTATGTTGTCTTGTTCTTAATTCATAGCATTTGAGAACAAGCCCCCAACAGAAGTCAATGTTAGTATGCCAGCAGAAGAAGAAGCCATGTTAAATCATTTGGAGGAGAAATCTTTGGAACACATAAGAATAGTGTGTGAATACCCAGATGTATTTCCGGAAGAATTACCAGGTATGACACCTGATTGTGAGATAGATTTCTCTATTGAATTATTACCCGGAACTGCACCTATTTCAAAAATACCTTATAGAATGGATGTCATGGATTTAGTTGAAATGAAGAAACAAATAGAAGAATTATTAGAAAAAGTTTTTATTCTCCCAAGTTCGTCTCCTTAAAGAGCCCCAGTTCTATTTGTGAACAAGAAAGATGGATCGAAGAGAATGTGTGTTGATTATAGAAGTTTAAATGTTGTGACAATTATGAACAAATACCCTTTACCTTGGATTGAAGATTTGTTTGACCAGATGAGAGGTGCTAAGATATTCTCAAAGATAGATCTAAGATTAGGTTATCAACGGTTGAAGATTTGAACTGAAGATGTATCTAAGACAACCTTTACTACAAGATATGGATTATATGAGTTTTTGGTCATGTCATTTGGACTAACTACTGCACCGGCTTACTTTATAAACTTGATGAATAAAGTATTCATGGAGTATCTCGGCCAGTTTGTGGTTGTATTCATCGACGATATACTAGTATACTCTCAAAATGAAGAAACACATGAAGATCATCTAAGACTAGTTCTACAGAAGCTTCGTGACAATCAATTGTATGCAAAGTTCTCAAAGTGTGATTTTGGATGAAGGAAGTCGCTTTCCTAGGACATATTATCATAGATGGAGGAAACAAGATAGAACCCAGTAAAATAAGTGAAATACTAAATTGGAAGCAACCAACAGATGTGTCAAAGATCAGGAGTTTCCTTGGTTTAGCAGGATACTACAGAAGATTCATCAAAGGCTCCTCCAAGATAGTGAAACCTCTTACTTCGCTGCTAGAGAAAGGTAAAGAGTTTAAGTGGGATGAAGCATGTGAGAAATGTTTTGAAGAATTAAAGGAAAAACTAACCACTGCACCAGTTGTAACACCCCAGGTGTTACCTAAGGCCCTAGCTCAATACATGCACCTATGACCTATTATCACATGTGTTTTAGTGTGAGGAAGGAACACCAAAATTTAGAAACCATGGCTTAATTAAGTGATGATCATGATAGAAGGAATACCCTAGCTTTTCATGTATCTCCACTTTGGAAAAAAAGATGCTCAAACCATAGACCCCCTTGAGCCATTGGAGCCCCAAGATTGGATTACTGGAAGAGCTAAGTAGATTGCCAAATCATGACTTAAACCTTTTACAAAAGTTGTAGCACATTTAAATACCTACAAGAAATAGTAAGGGAGTTATTCCAGAAAGGTTCCACAAAAACCCCAAATTAAGCACCCAAGTGGAAAGCACTCAAGAGCAACCTATTTTTCTCTAAGTCAAAATTCAGCCCTCTTCTAAAAATCAGATATGTTCAATTAGTTGTAGATGCCAAATCAACATGGTCCAATCGACAAAAAAGCGCCAAATTACCCAAGGCACACCCCTGAAAAATTTGAAACCAAACCAAAACTGTTTGACATGGTTTGACACAAGTTTTGTCTCGGGTTGAATAGTGCCGACAACCCTGACTTGGCGCCATCATATCTCACAAACCAGACCAGATCTTCACTTGGAACTCACACAAACTAGATAGCCCTAGGTGTAGAGAGGAGATCTTACACAAGACTTTTGGCGAGATTCGCACGTTTGGCTGCTCAGCAAGCGCTTGAACTAGGGCAAAAGAAAACGAACATGTGTTCGACCTGCCCTGGCATGCTAGAGCATGCCCCGGCGCTCAACCTCGCGCGCCCGCGCCGCGCGACGCCCGACCCCGCGCCCACACCCTCACCCACACCTATAAAATGGACCGAGGCCTTGACCGTACTCCCTCGCTCGCTCGCAGCCCCGCCCAAGCGTAAGATCGCCGGAGTTCCCTCTACGCACGGCATGCCAACGGCCGCCCGAGCCCCGACCACCGTGGACCGGCCACTCCGGCCCACCTCCATCCAATCCAACCCCTCGACTAGCCTCCCAGGAGCTCCATGAAGCTCCCCTAGCCCTCAGAATGAGCACTACTTCACCGGAGGTGCCGGATTGACATCACCGGACTTCATCCAACCGCTGTCGCACGTAGACCGAGCTGCACGGTGAGCCACCCTTCGATTCCCTGCGCCTACAGCACCTTTGACCTCCTGTGAAGCTCCTCGAGCGTTTTGATTGAGCTCTACCGCCATGAGTAGGCCGAAGCACGCGCCGCCGACGAGCCCGACCGCCTGCGCACGCGGCCAACCCTACTCCGGCCACCATCACCGGCGATCCGCCCCTCGACGTGACCGCCAGGAGCCCCCGGACCTCACCCGACCCTCCACCGGACCTCTCCCACCGCCGGTAAGCCACGCCACCGCTTTTTCTCCCTACGGCTACTGTTCCGGCGAGGAGGGAGCGCGGGTTAAGAAAGGGAAAAGGCTAAGGGGTTATTGGCAAAGTCAGTGACTCCGGTGAATAGTTCCCCAGGGGCACAGATTAAATGACTCGGTAAAAGAAAACCCCAGGGGCCTTGATGTAAAGCTATTTTTCTTTAAACTTTTAGAATTATTCTTTTCAAATAAGCAGTAGACATGTAAAATTTATAACTTAAATTGTATTTAGCCAAAATTGGTCAAACAAATTTGTTAGAACCCACATTTTATGAACTATCGAGCAAAAATGATAAACACCATGGTTCCTGCAACCCTTTTTAGAGTTTGGATTTATTTAAGCAAACTACCCAAACCTTTATAACCAGAGGAAAAATAGAAATACTTTTGGACTAGGGCTGAGAAAAATTGGAGACATACTTAACTCATAACTACACTGTTTAAAAATATTAAACTCCCTAATATACTAGATTAAGGAAAGATTATCCATTAAAACTTGTATTGGCCCAAACCTTAAGGAAATGAAAAAGGGGATTTAAAATTAGGACCAGAGGGCAACCATATTTTTCCTAACTTGCTTAGGTGATGTAGTTCATAAGAAAATTTTGCTGAACCCTCATTTAGTACAAAGAAAATGCACCACCTTTTATTTAATGAAAACAGTGAGAACTTAGAAAAATCATAGAAAAATAATCCTAAGGAGGAACCACCCCAAGCTTAGGAATGACAACTATTATGCTAATAGAAATCTAGGAAAGATACAAGTTTTGTTGTTTGATATTTTTCAAATACCAAGTTAGTTATAAGTACCTTTTTGGCATTTAACTTCAGAAAATCACAACTAAATAACCACTAAGGCACCCTCTGTGATTTTTGGCATAGATGCATATTATTACCCATAGATGCCAGCAAAAATAACTTTTAGTGCAAAACCCCCACCTAAATAAGAGTCGTAGTACAAAGTGACCCTCTACCCTAACCTTTGTTATTTTTGCCTAGGATTTTTATCCTCACTATTCTTAACCTCAAATTTATAGGATAGACTACAGTAACCAATATTAACCCACTGTAATTTTTATAGAAGTTTTGGAAATTTCTAAATCACTATGGTAGTTCAAGCTCACCTTAAAGGTATAAATAGAAAATAAAAAGGAGAATTAGTGGAAGGAAATAATGTTACACACACCCCTACAACCAGACCTCCCTAAGTGCCCACTAAAACTTTAATGGGATGATTGAATTCTTAATCCACTCAAAAACCTAAACTAGTAAGTATGCACTAACAAGAACTTCGTACGATAACGAAACCCTAGTTTACCCACTGCCTTAGTGTTGCTTCACCCTACATCGTGATTACTAAATTTGCATATCATTAACATGCATGTATCTTATCCATTGCATTCAATAGATTGTAACCTCGCTGACAGAGAGTACGTACTCATTCTAGAGCAAGGAGTTTCTCAGGAGGGAGTCTAGGAGCCAGCACCAGAGCCTGCCACTGAGGATCTCCCCGCCCCAGCTTTTGAAGGCAAGCCCCGGTTTTATGCATAACCGTTTATAAATGCTATTTTACTACACTTAATGTTTGTAGGCTTGTACTGCACACTTAAGTGTAGGAGTTGCCTGAAACCCTAGTTGCATGAACTCAGGATTCCTTTTGACATGGGTACTAGTATGCTAGGTTGAGTAGCTGCTTTGCTAATTAGGGATCTCAGTAGAAGTCGAGTGATTTTTCTAGCACTCGCGTGAGATCAGGAATTGGTTGTATCCATTTTGATAACGGAATGATAATGGTCTGTGGACACGGATCCATGGGGATGCGTTGTCTACGAGACGAATTTGGAATAAGGATTAACGTGCGGATACCTGTGTCAAGCGTTTGAACGTACTAAACACATGTCGAAAAATATGGTAAATCGGTAAGCCTAGTACCTGAGTGAACCTGCCCGCAGATTGCCCTCCTCACGCGACCTAAGACGTAGTCTCGCATTCCAGTTATGGTGGGTACAAATGCGGTCACTGCACGACGGCAGTCGGGGTCAGTGGCGCATTGTACGCCAAGGCAGTGAGCCCCTTTCTGTTGACGGGGAATCGATGGGAACGGTTGATGTGTGTGGGGACGGAGTGCCTCGCCACGTCGTTTGTTTAGGTTTACCTTGCAAGGTTAAAACTCGATTTGAATCGTTTGCTTCTCGTAGCTAATGAGACTGCTTGATCCATTGTACTGCATTGAGTAATAAGTGGAAATGAGATTACTTACAAAACATGTTGGTTGACTAAATTGCTTGCTACCTTGAATGGATAGTTAGGTGCTCATCTAGTCTAAAATTATTATTCTAGAACTTGAAAATCTAAAACTTGATTTTAGACTCAGCTAGTGCTTTTGGCAAACCAAACCCCTCGGCCAAACATCTTCATGGTCTAGAGGTAGAGGAGTAGACTCCTCACACCGGGTAAGTCTAGCTGAGTATTAGTATACTCAGCCTTGCTTGTGGCACAATTTTACAGGTACTCTGGAGGATATGGTTGCTGGAGTGACTTGGCCATCCACCCTGCCACCGGGCTGGACAGTCGAGTGGGACCCTACCTCAGCAGGAGAGGAGCATGAGGAGTGATGGGCTAGGCTTCCCCATCCTCCCTTTTATTTTTACCTTTAGTTAATTTCCGCTGCATCGAGAACAATGGTTACTGCTTTTGAAACTCCGATGATGATGTAACAACCTTAAGTACTTCTTTAAATTATGGTTTTTATGCTTTATTGTAATTTTTCTCTATGCCTCACCTTCGAGTGAGTAGGTGGTACTTGATCCTGTTAGTGGCCTTGTCGGACTAGATCCGAGGGACTAACGGTTTATTCCTATTTAAGTGTGGCCTTGCCTTTAAGGCGGGACTTGGGCACTTAAGTTGGAATAATTCGGGCGGTTCTGCCACACCAGTCTTAGTAATGCCTCATATTCACCAAGGATTTGATGTGTATTGTGATGCATCCCATCTAGGACTTGGATGTGTGTTAATGCAAGAAGGAAAAGTAATAGCTTATGCCTCAAGGCAGTTGCAAAAGCATGAAAAGAATTACCCGACACATGATCTGGAATTAGCTGACATAGTGCACACTTTGAAGATTTGGAGGCACTACAAGATTGGAAACAAGTGCAAAATCTTCACATATCACAAAAGTTTGAAATATATATATTCACTCAAAAAGAACTCAACCTAAGATAGCGGATGGATTGAGTTAATCAAAGATTATGATTTGGATATACAATATCATCCATGAAAAGCAAATGTAGTGGTAGATGCTTTGAGCCATAAAGGTCAAGTGAACAATATTACTACCTGTTTAATGCGGCAAGAATTATGTTGTGAAATGGAACAACTTAATCTTGGTATGGTTAATAATATGGAAGCAACCGTTATGGAAGTAGAATCTACATTGGAGCAAGAGATTCGTAAAGGACAGGAATCAGACGAGAAAATTAAGGAAATTAGAACACAGATTAATTTGGGAAAAGCCCATGACTTCACAGAAGATGAACAGGGCACAGTTCGGTTTAAAAAGAGGATCTATGTACCAGAAATTGAACATCTACACCAACTTATTTTGAGAGAAGCTCATGATTTGGCTTATTCTATACACCCTAGAAGCACTAAGATGTACCAGGATCCGAAGGAAAAATATTGGTGGTATGGTTTGAAAAGAGATGTTGCTACTTATGTTGCATTATGTGACGTATGTCAATGAGTTAAGGCAGAATATCAAAGACCAGCAGGTTTGCTACAACCTCTTAAAGTACCAGAATGGAAATAGGAAGAAATTGGTATGGATTTGTAGTCGTATTACCCTGTACCCGTGATGGATATGATTCCATATGGGTTATTGTAGACAAGTTTACTAAAGTTACACACTTTATATCTGTGAAGACAACTTACTCAGGAGCTCGATTAGCAGAACTATACATGTCAAGGATTGTTTGTCTGCATAGTGTACCCAAGAAAATTGTATCAGATCGAGGAACCCAATTTACCTCACGTTTTTGGAAAAGGTTACATGAATCTATGGATACTAAGCTAAATTTCAGCTCAGTCTATCATCCATGGACAGATGGACAAACAGAAAGAACAAATCAAGTACCAAACACCTAGTTCCCAAATCACAAAGAGGAGATCCACAATATTAACATAACAATGACAGGTTCCACATATTCCTCATAAGTGCATATGACTACAAATGCAATAATGACTTCTACCTTGATACCTCTAGGGATACAAAGCTACATTGTACCCCTCCTTGGGCAACGTACGATGCTTATTGTACCGGTACGGTCGGACCATATGATCGCGACAAAACTTCAAATGCAAAGAATGATGGATGCACTACACCTACCCTTCAGAACTAATTTACATAGTTATATTTCCTGACGAGGATTAAGTTGCCTGCTACATCTTCTCTGGTTACCACATCTGCTAGATGCTTGTTGCCTTTTTCCTAAGGAACCCTTTAGCCCACTGTTGTTGGGGCAGAATAAAAGGCAATGTTGAGCATATGCATCGTTTATTGTAGATGGTTGATCAGTCGTGCGCTGTTTGAAATTCCATCAGATAGGTATGATGCAACTCCTCAAGTACCTGATCCTAATGACTTAGGAAACCTATGGTTTCCCTAAGTTCTTCCCTAACAGTAACAACATACGAGTGAGTTTCTTCTTGCTGCTGAATCAAAACTTTTGATTTAGAATGAGCATTAGTTAGCTGATGCTCAAGCTATTTGATTCGATTCTGGTCAGCTTGGTGTTGTGCCTAAAGTTCTGTTACCTTATGCTCTAGTCCAACAATTCGCTCAGCTTGAATCTTTGTCTCTTCAAGTCGCTCTTGTGTCTAAATACAAGCCCTGCTCTTGGCCATTTCCATCATCTTAAATATTGCATAACTCATAGTGTACAACTGCTGCCACATTTAACGAATGTGACCTCGAGTAAGCTGCAACTCTAGCATAACCATCAAAACTCAAGCAGATGTTGATTCAACATAATCTTGCCCAATAGGAATGTTTTCCATCAACCGAGCCTGGTGAACATACATAGCTGGGTCACTTAAGGCAACTACATGGAACAACTTCATAGATGTTGCCTATATTTCTTCCCACTTCTAGTAACAAATAGCTGTCAACACCTCTAAGGCGGCTACCTGAGCACCTTCCTAAGGAGTCATTCCTTCAGCATGGAACATCCAATGTGTCCAAGATGGCTTTCTAGCACGTTCTGGAATACGCACTGCTACCTCATGCCATGGTTGTCCTCTAAGAATAGTGTGTGACCACTAGTACTTGGGTGCTTCTGTATATCCAACTTCTTGAAGTAGTCGCCATAGGACCATAGGAACACCAAAATCTCGTAGAAACTCTCCGACTCCTATAGGCGCTTCTTGCTGATTCATTTATAGAGAAGAGCAGAATGCACACTCTGCTCACTAATGATGTATTTAGGAAATTGGTTATTACTAAGACCACAAGCCCAACACAGGCTAAAATGTCTACATAGGGGTTTAACCTAAAGTTCTATGTCGTGATGCATGCTCATCCTATTTATCCTTGCAACTCTTGCCAACATATAGTGGTTGTCACGTTCTATGGCGGTGGCAATCCTACTCACTTCATGCAATACCCAGATTTTGGGGTATAAAATTTATTTTCTAATGCCTACCAAATTCAGGCGTTACCTTTTGTCTCTCTCTAGACTTCTCTCTTCTTTTTTATTAGAATTATGCCAATTAGGTGAGGGATTAACTATTTATTTATTATATCAAAACCAGTGTGAGTCATGAAATGTTGCATCATGCTGAGCCAAATTATTCCTTTATTTGATGCACATGTTTGAAATTGTTTGAATTTGAATTTGGTTTGAATTTGGTTTGAAATCCACAGAGAAAATAAAAAAAGAAAAACATTTAGGAATTCCAGGGAAAAAGAAAAACGGATTTCAGCCCAGCAGGCCCAATCCAGCCCAGCCAGGCCGCGCGCGCGCCCGCTCTGCCAGACAGGTGGGTCCCACCTGTCAGCGATGGCCGCGTCCGCGCACTCTCTCCCTCTCTCCCTCCCTCTACCCGGTGGGGCCGATTTCTCGACGTTGTTTCCCTCATGTGTGCGCGCCCACTCTCTCTCTACGCTATAGGCCCGCCTTGTCAACTCGTGAACTGTTCGCCCGCGCGCTCGTTCTCTCTCACTGCGCGGTGGACCAGCCCTGTTAGCTCCGTCTTCCTTGCAACCGCCGCTGACCCACGTCCGCGCGTTTGCCGTGGAGATCGCCCACGTCGCCTGCCCACGCGCCCCAGCTCCCTTTTGAGCCCCCCGCACCCACTCTCTCTCCCCTGCCTCATTTCGCACACTCTCGCCCTCTCTCGCGCTCTGTCATCGCCGCTCGTGCTCGCTGGAGATCTGCGGCCACGCTGACAGCCGTCCAGCCCACCAGAAGTCGTGCCAAGCCGTCCCGAGGTGAGGAACTCATTCCCGTGCTTGGTTTACCTTATTTCCGCCTAGTCATAGCCAATTTTGCCTCACCGGTTCGCCGCGCCCACACGGTGACTGGCTAATTTAGCCTCACGCTGTGCCCCTACGTTAGTCAACAGTGTTCCCCTTACCCTAATGAAGCCGGTCTAGGCCTTAGCGCGCCCAAAACCCCCTCCCAGCGGGCGAGATTCCTCGTTGGAGTTGCCCAACCCGCCTAGAACACCTCCCCTTCCCTGTTTCCTCGTCTCCAATCCCATTCTTGCGGCCAAAGTCCCTCCAGTGAGTTCGCCGGACCTCCCTAGTCAGTTCTCGCCCTCACCAGCGACCCCAGATCCCCCCGCAACCCCGTCTGCCTCGTCTCTGGTGACTTCGCCGCCGCGGAGAGAGCAACGCCTATCACCGAGCTGCAAAACCCCGCGCACCCATTGCAACCATCCATCCTAGATCCAAAGGTTTAGATCTGCGGATATCAGTCACGTTTACATGCTCTTCCCCTAGGCCCCACCTATCAGTGTCTGCGCCCCCTGGCGTTGGGCCCAGCTAGTCAGCCCACCTCCGTCCCCAGTCGCGGACATCCCTGGCCCGCTTGTCAGTGCTTGCCCGCGCGCATGCTCGCTCGCCCAGATCTAATCCTACCCATTGATCTGTGATCACGCGATCGAGATCAGCCGATACCCCTTCGTGTGGTTGTTTTGTTAAAAAGACCCCCGACTTTCTGAGAATCAACCCACCGTCCCTAGATTTCGCACACAGGCTCTCCCCTGCTCATCACCTAGAGATGCCCCCTGCACCACCACAGGAATCCCGACTGCTGAAGGAGACCCTGACGGATACGAAGACGACGACGATGGTGGCAGCTCGAGCCACATCACGGAGCTCTCGAAGGAGCCAGAGCCGGAAGGATGGATCGCCCGGCCCATCACTCGTGATGTCGCTCGCTGTTGTCATTTCCACGACGCTCTCGTCACCTTGCTGTGCCGGACGTTCGACCGACACACTTTGTCGATCGAGTACCGTTGTATAGTCTACCAGCATCGTCGCGGGTTATACCCGGACCAGTGGGAGGCTACTTGCTTGGTGCATCGTCCGGACGATGATCTCTAGGGTGCAGAGGCCTTCTTAAAGCACTATTCAATCACTGAGAGGGACACTGCTGAGACAGCCATACAAGATGTTGCACGACGTGCGCTTTCACACTACTGTTCGTTGTTCAGCAAAGTAGCTAATGACCTCGACCTGAAGTACTACCCTCGTCGTTCGACCGGCAGTGCCGGAGGTGTGATTGTCTCACCAGTTGGTGAGGGCAATCTGAAAGTCGCCTAGAGGGGGGTGAATAGGCGAAACCTGAAAATTTAAAACTTTATCCCCCAACTAGATCCCTTGATTAGTGGTTAGAACAAGATATACAAATATAGGAGTATACACACTAAGTTCTTGCTTGAAAAGAGTATTGCTAAATAATGCGGGAGTGATAAATCAATACAATTAATAAGTTATAGAATAACAAAGCAAGAAGCCTTAGATGAGAAGAGCACTAAGTCAAGTTCTTTCTTGCAACGTGTTACTTCACTAAATGGGAATTTAACTTGAAGCAACACCAAATGAAATTAGTAAAGAATGGTGCAAGAAAACTTATAGCAAGGGAAAACAAACAAATCACAAGCAATAAACACAATGGACACGGGTGATTTGTTTTACCGAGGTTCGGCCCTCGAAGGCCTAGTCACCGTTGAGGAGTCCACTTAAGGACGGGTCTTTTTCAACCCTTTCCCTCTCTCCCCCGATCACACAAGGATCGGCGAGCTCTTCTTCTTCTCAAGGATCACTCTCGATCCCACAAGGACCACCACACACTTTGGTGTCTCTTGCTAGCTTTTACAAGCCTCCAAAACTTTGGAGGAAGTTCAATGGGAGTCAAAACTCCACGCGCAAATGAACACAAAGATGAAGCACACACTATCTCTCGATGAATCTCACAAGGCACTAGTGCTAAACTCAAATGAGTAGCTCTCTTTTGCTTGCTCTCTCTTTTGTGGCACTTGTGTTAGTTGTAGTGGTCTAAATCTTGTGTATAGGATGGATCAATGAATATATGTGATTGGGAGGGCTTGAGTATGTCAACTAGATGACTTGGAATGTTGCTTGGGCTCCCACACCTTGAAGTGGCCGGTTGGGGTGGTATTTATAGCCACCAAACAAAAACTAGCCGTTGGTGAAGGCTGTCTCTCGTATGGTGCACCGGACAGTCCGGTGCACACCGG
Organism: Zea luxurians; assembly: GCA_029449295.1. Taxonomy (NCBI): domain Eukaryota; kingdom Viridiplantae; phylum Streptophyta; class Magnoliopsida; order Poales; family Poaceae; genus Zea; species Zea luxurians. Next base: position 52,731,301 of record JAOPSE010000004.1, on the reverse strand, counting down.
ACATGTCCGGTGTGACAGCCACGTCACCAAATAGCCGTTGGGGTTGGAGCTGGTCGACCGTTGGAGGCTTTGTCCTCATGCGGCACCGGACAGTCCGGTGCACACCGGACAGTCCGGTGCCTCTCTGATCCTCTGCTCTGACTCTGCCGCGTGTACTGTTTACTGTCAGAGTCGACCGTTGGCGCCGAAGTAGCCGTTGCCCCGCAGTTACACCGGACAGTCCGGTGTACACCGGACATGTTCGGTGAATTATAGCCGAGCAGCCGTTGCGAATTCCCGAGGCAGCCAAGTTCCAGAGCCGCGTCGACTTGGAGCACCGGACACTGTCCGGTGTACACCGGACAGTCCGGTGAATTTTAGCGCGCCGGCTCCAAGGATTTCCCGAGGCTCAGGAGTTCATTGGGAAGTCTCCTGGTGCACTGGACACTGTCCGGTGGCACACCGGACAGTCCGGTGCGCCAGACCAGGGAGCCTCTCGGGATGTCTTTAGCTCTCTATTTTGAACCCAACTTTGACTTTTTATTGGCTTGCTGTGAACCTTTGGTACCTGTATAACTTATATACTGAAGCAAACTAGTTAGTCCAATTATTTGTGTTGGGCAATTCAACCACCAAAATTAATTAGGGACTAGGTGTAAGCCTAATTCCCTTTCAATCTCCCCCTTTTTGGTGATTGATGCCAACACAAACCAAAGCAAATGTAAAAGTGCTTAAATGAACTAGTTTGCATAATGTAAGTGCAAAGGTTGCTTGGAGTTGAGCCAATATAAGTTACTTACTAGATGTGCATGGATTGTTTCTTTATTTTTAACATTTTGGACCATGCATGCACCACAAGTTTTGTTTTTGCAAACTCTTTTGTAAATTCTTTTCAAAGTCCTTTTGCAAGATAGTCAAAGGTAATTCAAATGCTTTTCCTTTGACTAAACAAAACTCCCCCTCAAATAAATTCTCCTCTTAGAGTTCAAGAGGGTTTTAAGATATCAAGTTTTAAAAATACTACTTGCTCCCCCTTTAGAACACAAAGAGATACCAATTTGAAATTTTCCAATTGAAAACCATTAATTTTTAAAATTAGGGTGGTGGTGCGGTCCTTTTGCTTTGGGCCAATACTTTCTCCCCCTTTGGCATGAATCGCCAAAAACGGATAATTAGAATGAAATATAGGCCCTTTTTCTATCTACTTTCTCCCCTTTGGCAAAGAAAACATATGCGTGAAGATTATACCAAAGATGGAGAGACATTGTGGAGTGATGGCGAAGGGTAGATAATATCGATAGAGTAGAGTGGAAGCTTTGTCTTCGCCGAAGACTCCAATTCCCTTTCAATGTACCTATGACTTGGTTTGAAATTTACTTGAAAACACATTAGTCATAGCATATAAAAGAGATATGATCAAGAGGATATATCAAATTAAGCATGATCATAATTCTATATAATATAGATTGCTCCCCCTAAGTATGTGCATGGAGAGGAACACATATTTTGGCCTTAAATGCCAATTGCACATAATTAGGTTAATGAGAACATATCTATATCATACAGATTGTGAAGTGCATTGTGTCATAGTATAAGTGTGACGCTCATGACAATTTATGCACTTATGAAAGCATGTTGTAAACAATTTAAGCATTTTCCTTTAAGGATTTCAAAGAGACTTAAGGACCATCCACCTTTGAAACAAAGGCAGCTTATCCTCGTTACAAGGTTAAGCTTTAAGTTCTTTGACAATAAAAGTACTTCATCCAGTTTTACCAAAGATGCACTAAAGTAGGAATGAATTTTGGAAAATTAAACTAGGTATGAAGCAGGGATAATACATGGACATGCTTTCTCTTCCTTGTTATACAAGATATGCAAAGAATGTATAGAAAAGGAAGATTTAGGTACAAGTTTAAATGAAAGGAGATAGTCTTACCCTTTTTGTACCTTTACATAGGAACACTCTCTTCATTGTGCTTTGTCCTTAGTCTTAGATGCTTAAGACCTATTCTTAATGACAATATAGGGAAATATTTTGCACAAGAGAGAGTTCTACAACTAGTGATGTTTTCAAGTTATTGTTAGCATATATCAAATGGATCACAAATTGTATAAAGGTAACATGAATTCTCCTTTTAACTTAGTGCATATCAAGAGATATTGATAGATATTATATGAGGCACTAAGAAGCATAAGTGTTAATTGAAGTTATTCAAAGATAACACATGAGATCAAAAGAACAACATGAGCATTAGATTATCAAATAAGCTTAATATAGGAGAATCCAGTAAACATGCTACTTTAGCAATGAAAGCAACAATCCTTGATAAAAGCGATATAATTTTAACAAGTTGGATTGATGTGTAGTAGCATACTTTATGAGAAACTTATTCTCATGCAAGAGACTATATGAAATTACTAAGATAAAGCAATAGTCTCAACATAAACATGATATAAGAATAGACTCCCCTTAAAGATATGCATCAAGTATTTGAAAGAATTGATTCAATGCATTCAATTTTAAAGACATATAGGGAGAAGCATTATACATCTTGATCAAGGCTTATAGAATTTGCAATTCACAACTTTAGCCTAGTATTCTCATTATAAAAGGATTTAGAATACTCACAACCACACCATTGATTGTCTTGTAGATCTTACTATCCAAGTAGGTGTTGTTGTTCTTGATGTCCTCCCCTTTCATTTGAGAGTCCTCCCTTTGTAGTTGTTTCTTTTTCCTTTCAAACTCATTGAAAATACTCAAGAAAGATGTTAATAGCACAAGGGAGTATATGATGGAAGATGATTCTTTTAGATAGGAGGTGAAAGTAATTCATAATCCATGAGTCACATAGACATGAAGTAAATTCCTTAACGTTAGTGCACATTAACAGAGAAGAGGAATGAGCACCTTTTTAATCATTTTTGATCAATCAAAGGAATTTTACTTTTTCATATTGAATTTATTATCATGACTTAGAAGCGCATCAATATGAGAATGGATATAGCAAAGGCATGAATTAGATTCTAAGCGCATTTATGAAAATGATATTGAATGCATACTTAGTTAATTTCGGTCCAATAAAGAATCTATTCCTCACAAGGGTACAATATGATAATTTAGATTAAATACCCATTGAGATGGGAACCAAACTTAAGAAGATGAGTTCCCATACCTTTGCTTTTACCTTTCTTCCTTTGGGTGAAGATCAACCCATGAGGCTTGTGCACTTTCTTTCTTGTAGATTTTCATGATTGAACTCAAGAGAAATGTTAGTAGCAACACAAGCACTAGTTTCCATTTTTGTAATCATTTTGATAAGGAATGGGAAGCTAGATTACTAAAACATGGAAACTTCATAGCATGAACTAGATTATCCATAGATGATGTTATGCTCAATTTTAACTCATAAAACAAGCATAAATAATCCTTTAAGATTATGGGAATAAATCTAATTCATGATATGGAAAGCGATAAATGAGAAAGAATCAAATCCAATTTAAGTAAGTAGAAGCACATCATAAGTCATTGGATTGATTTTTCTTTTTATGTTAGATTACATGCTTTTCCAAAGAGAAACCTATTCTCTATAAGTGAGACTACTTGGGTTACTTAGATAAAATCATTAATCTCACTATTCTAGTTATAGAGAGAGTTTTCCTTTTACAAATGTCCTAAGGATTGGAATTCCTTACATGACACCTTATTCTTTTGAGAACATGAAATATCTCTCTATATCTAGAATCATGGCAATAACAAGATAATTAGAGGAAGGATATGCCATGACATACTAGCAATAAATTAAAGCATGTAGATTACCATAGGATGAAAATGATGGGTATGCAATCTACCATATGAGAGGAAATTCTTCAAAGAATGATGATATGAATTTTAAAGACATTTGAAGCGCTACACATTTCTTATGTGACTACACAAGACACATAATAAAATACTTGCACTTTAAAAGCATAGAGGTTACCATCCTTTGTCTTTCCTCCATGTTGTAGGCCTTGATTTTTCCGCATAAGACAATTCTTTATTTCCTACAACATCAATAACTTCCTCGAGATGATATGAGTTTAAGATGTAGTAGTTTGAAGAATAACCTTGGGTCAATCACGGATAAAGACCATTGAAGATTTGATAGCTTGAGTTAAATTGAATTAACTTTCTCAAGCACCCCAAGGCTTCATACCATCTCCTTTTCCTACAAAGCTTGTCAAGCATATTTTGGTACCCATTGCTTGATGGGTCCATCACGGTTAGTCAACAAAGATCTAGGAACCCAAAAGTCCTTTGTGTTAGCACTAGGTAAACTCATTACCTTTCTAGCACAAGTTGCAATTTTGGGTTGCCTAGTTACATGAGAATTAATTGACAAGCTAGGAGTGGAATTGTTACCAATGGGACAATCCTTGCATTGATGTCCCTTCTTTCGGCATGTGTAGCATAGGCGTTTCTCAAGTTTTGAAGTTTTCTTCTTTCCTTGTTTGTTGCTTGCTACATGGTTAGTAAAAACTTTCTTTTCTAACCCAATGCCCTTTTGTTTTAAATGGGGACAAGATCTAAGCAAGTGTCCCTTCTTGGAGCATTTAAAACAAAGTCTACCATCCTTGTTAATAATCAAGCCATTTTTAATGTAGGGACATGACCTAATCAAGTGCCCCTCTTCAAAGCATTCACTACACCTCTTAATGTGAAGTGTGGCTTGATCATTACCTTGGATGTTACCTTTTGTGGAGGCGTGGTTGAGGCTTTTGGAGGAGGTGTTGAATTTCATCTTTTGTTTCTTCCTCTTGGCAATCCTCAAATCCTTGACATTTTCTTCAAGGGATGTAGTGCATGCCACGGTTGTTCCCGTCTCAAGCTTCTTCACCATGTGATCACGGTTATCTTGAGAAGGTTGGGCAATGCATTTCCCTTTTAGTTGAGTCAAGCTCTTCTTTAGCCTCTCATTTTCTTCTTTGAGCTTTTGATATGAATCATCATTTGTTCCTGCAAATTCTAGCTCAAAGGAAGATTTGCTTGTCGACAAACAACAAGCATTAGCACATGGTAATATAGTATCAATTTGAATACATGTGCACGAGTGAGGTTGTTGGGATTTTAAGTTTTCTATCACAACCTCATGAGCAATGTTTAATATGATATGATCATCCATAAGATTTTCATGAGAACATAGAAGCATATCATATTTTTCTTGAAAAGCTAGATTTTCAACTTTTAGCTTTTCTACTTGGTCCTTAAGCAAGGTATTCCTATTTACTAATTGAGCGATACAATATAAAGCGTTATCATGCTCAATTGAAACAGTTTCATACCTTTGGACCAAATCAACATGAGAGCACTTTAGCTCCTCATGTTCTTTAGTCAACTCGTCAAAGTGTAGCATTTTCATGGAGAGAACATCTTCTAGCCTTTGACGAGCTTCGCTTTGCTCTCTCGCTCTTTCTAGAAGTTTGAGCATGACCGCCTTATCTTCTTGGCTTAGGCGAGCGTAGAGATGCAAGAAGCTTCTTTCTTCCTCCTCATCCTCATTTGTCCTTCCGCTATCATTTGCATTAGCCACACAACACATGTGGGAATCGAAATGGGAAGACAAACCTTTTGGAGAGATGGATTCATCGTTTGGTCTCCACCGTTCATTTTCTTCTTCTTCCTTGCAAGGGTTAGTATCACAAATACCAAAGGAAGTAGAAGTACAAAATGAACTATCATGTTTGGACTTATTAAATTTGCTTTTAATTCTAATCCAAATATCATGCACATCACAAATGGGTTTGTCATATTTTATTATGAAGGCATGATAATCTTCTTTGCTAAGGGATTTACTTAAGATGTCATAAGCTAGATAGTTTAAGCGTATACATCTTAAATCTTCTTCAGAGGCATTTTCCCTAGCATAGTTAGGAGGAATAATACTCTTGTCTAAAATTTGTTCTAATTGTGGGTCTACCGCTCTAAAGGCATTTATCACTCTAGTAGACCAAGAAACATAATTAGAACAATCGGAAAGTAATATCTCAAGAGTTACCTCCTTGTTCTCCTGGGTCTTCTTGTTCTTTTGGGATCTTCTACGAGCCATCACTTCGAGTTGTTAGACTCAAGATGAAGTGCCTTGCTCCGATACCAATTGAAAGTCGCCTAGAGGGGGGTGAATAGGCGAAACCTGAAAATTTAAAACTTTATCCCCCAACTAGATCCCTTGATTAGTGGTTAGAACAAGATATACAAATATAGGAGTATACACACTAAGTTCTTGCTTGAAAAGAGTATTGCTAAATAATGCGGGAGTGATAAATCAATACAATTAATAAGTTATAGAATAACAAAGCAAGAAGCCTTAGATGAGAAGAGCACTAAGTCAAGTTCTTTCTTGCAACGTGTTACTTCACTAAATGGGAATTTAACTTGAAGCAACACCAAATGAAATTAGTAAAGAATGGTGCAAGAAAACTTATAGCAAGGGAAAACAAACAAATCACAAGCAATAAACACAATGGACACGGGTGATTTGTTTTACCGAGGTTCGGCCCTCGAAGGCCTAGTCACCGTTGAGGAGTCCACTTAAGGACGGGTCTTTTTCAACCCTTTCCCTCTCTCCCCCGATCACACAAGGATCGGCGAGCTCTTCTTCTTCTCAAGGATCACTCTCGATCCCACAAGGACCACCACACACTTTGGTGTCTCTTGCTAGCTTTTACAAGCCTCCAAAACTTTGGAGGAAGTTCAATGGGAGTCAAAACTCCACGCGCAAATGAACACAAAGATGAAGCACACACTATCTCTCGATGAATCTCACAAGGCACTAGTGCTAAACTCAAATGAGTAGCTCTCTTTTGCTTGCTCTCTCTTTTGTGGCACTTGTGTTAGTTGTAGTGGTCTAAATCTTGTGTATAGGATGGATCAATGAATATATGTGATTGGGAGGGCTTGAGTATGTCAACTAGATAACTTGGAATGTTGCTTGGGCTCCCACACCTTGAAGTGGCCGGTTGGGGTGGTATTTATAGCCACCAAACAAAAACTAGCCGTTGGTGAAGGCTGTCTGTCGTATGGTGCACCGGACAGTCCGGTGCACACCGGACATGTCCGGTGTGACAGCCACGTCACCAAATAGCCGTTGGGGTTGGAGCTGGTCGACCGTTGGAGGCTTTGTCCTCATGCGGCACCGGACAGTCCGGTGCACACCGGACAGTCTGGTGCCTCTCTGATCCTCTGCTCTGACTCTGCCGCGTGTACTGTTTACTGTCAGAGTCGACCGTTGGCGCCGAAGTAGCCGTTGCCCCGCAGTTACACCGGACAGTCCGGTGTACACCGGACATGTCCGGTGAATTATAGCCGAGCAGCCGTTGCGAATTCCCGAGGCAGCCAAGTTCCAGAGCCGCGTCGACTTGGAGCACCGGACACTGTCCGGTGTACACCGGACAGTCCGGTGAATTTTAGCGCGCCGGCTCCAAGGATTTCCCGAGGCTCAGGAGTTCATTGGGAAGTCTCCTGGTGCACCGGACACTGTCCGGTGGCACACCGGACAGTCCGGTGCGCCAGACCAGGGAGCCTCTCAGGATGTCTTTAGCTCTCTATTTTGAACCCAACTTTGTTCTTTTTATTGGCTTGCTGTGAACCTTTGGTACCTGTATAACTTATATACTGAAGCAAACTAGTTAGTCCAATTATTTGTGTTGGGCAATTCAACCACCAAAATTAATTAGGGACTAGGTGTAAGCCTAATTCCCTTTCACAATCCCAGATTGAGCAGCATGGTCAACCTGGTCGCTGTGCTTAACACCGAGCTGGACCACACCCTTGACGAGTTGGGCAAGGCTCGAGCAGAGATTGCGGAACTGCGTGCTGAGCGCGTGGAGCACCGCCATCAGGAAGATGGTTCCCCCGCTGCTGTTGGAATTCAGCATCCTTATGGCTCGTCGCCCCGTGGTTGTTATGCTTATGGCACCCCTGACTGCAGGACCCAAATAGATTTGGAACCATAGATCGGTAGAGTCGGAGTCTGTAATAATGCTTAAGTTAGTGTTAGAGTCTTAATCAGTCTTAGTGTTAGTTTATTTATCATATGTTTTGATGCTTGTCGTGATGAAGTTGGATCTTTATAATGATTGTCACTAAGGTGTGGGTATCCCTCGCAACTTGGTTTAGTTATTAATTAAGTTAGTCATTTAGCTGGTCAACCTTTTTATTTCCACTTTCTTCTTTATCTGAGAAGCTGTGTTTGGCTGTGGAGAATCAGTGAAGATGCTCATTTGTTCAGTGTTATGAAGACTTATATATATCTTTTCTTATGCTGAAAGACTGCAGGGTCAGATTTGATGTGTGTATGCTTTCTACAGATGTCTGACAACAAGCACCAAGGTGGAAGGCATGCTCAGCAGGAGCAGCAGGCACCCCAAGATGAGGCAACTCAGCAGCAGTTGCCACCACCACCTCCTATGACTATTGAGCAGATGTTTCTGATGCAGACTCAAGCAGTCCAAGCGATTGGCCAGACTCTAGCAGCTATACAACAAGTGCAGCAGTAGCAACCCCCACCTCAACCTCAGATGCAAGTGCAGATGCCTAGGGACAAGCATGCGGAGTTCATGAGGGGTCATCCCCCTGTCTTTGCCCATTCTGCAGACCCCATGGACACCGAAGATTGGCTACGCACAATGGAGCGGGGGCTTCATACCGCTCAATGCAATGATCTTGAGAAGGTTCTGTATGGTCCTCGTCTGCTAAGGGGAGCAACACAGTCCTGGTGGGAGTCCTACCTCTCCACCCATGCTGACCCTAAAGCTATCACCTGGGAGGAGTTTAGAGATAGCTTCTGTCATTACCACGTGCCTGAGGGATTGATGATAGTAAGGAAGGATGAATTTCTGGCATTGAAGCAAGGTCCCCTGTCTGTCAGTGAGTATAGGGACATGTTTCTACAACTATCTCGTTATGCACCCGAGGATGTCAACATAGATGCCAAGAGACACTACCGTTTTCTAAGAGGTTTGGTGATCCCCTTCATTACCAGCTAATGAACCATACCTTCCTTACCTTCCAGCATCTGATTGATAAAGCTATCATGACCGAGAGGAAGCGCTGGTAGATGGAAGACAGGAAACACAAGATTGGTGGATCTCAGGTCGGGAGCAGCAGTCGTCCCCATTTCTCAGGCAACCCACCCCAGTAGTTCAAGCAGAGTCACCCTCAAGGACACCAGCATCAGCACAGTGTCAACACCACCAGTAGTTTCAGAGGCAATTCCATCTGCAGTAGCAGTGCCACCAGAACAACCATGCACCTCGCCTTCCTGCCCCGGCAACCAAGCAGCTCCAGTGAAAGGAGGAGGTCGTGGATGTTTCCGTTGTGGGGAACAAGGTCACTGGGCGGATCATTGCCCAAAGAAAGCAGCTCAGCAGCAGTCAGCTCCTAGCGCCCCTACCAGACAAAAAGTAGGCAACAACCATGGACAGCCTCATGCCCAGTATGGAAAGGTGAACCACCTGGAGCCCAACACAGTTCAGGAGACCCCAGGAGTGGCACTAGGTATGTTCTCATTTGAATCTCATTCTGCAAATGTGTTATTTGATACTAGAGCAACACATTCTTTAGTAGCACCCATGTATCCACCTATGAGGATTAGTTCAATTGGTGGGGAACCCAAACAAATAAATTTTGCCCTAGTGCAAGAGTTCAAATAAGGGGGATAGAGTTCCCCGCTGATCTGATAGTATTGGGTACCCAGGATGTAACCATAGATGTCATCCTAGGGATGAATTGGCTAACCAAATATCAAGCAAGCCTTAGTTGTGACGAGAGGACTGTGAGGTTAGTGTCTTTGTCAAGAGAAGAAGTAACAGTGGAATTAATCTTGTTCGGACCAAAGAAAGGAAGCTGTCACCAGATCACTGACCATATTGACGAAATCGAGCCACCAGAAGCTATCAAAGTAGTATCATAATTTTCGGATGTGTTTCCCGATAATTTACTAGGCATGCCACCTGAGAGAAAAGTTTAATTTGCTATAGAGCTTATCCCTAGCATCGCTCCTATTTCCAAAAGAGTCTATAGAGTGTCTAGACCAGAATTGGTGTAACTCAAGAAGCAGATAGACGAGTTGTTGGAGAAGGGTTACATCAGACCCAACACCTCGCCTTGGGCCGCCCCAGTGTTGTTTGTGGAGAAGAAAGATGGTACGAAGAGGATGTGCATAGATTACCGAGCTCTGAATGAAGTCACTATCAAGAACAAGTACCCCCTACCTAGAATTGAAGATCTGTTCGATAAGTTGAGAGGAGCTAGTGTGTTCTCGAAGATAGATCTGAGGTCAGGTTAGCACCAGCTCAGGATACGACCTTCGGACATACCGAAGACCGCATTCATCACCAAGTATGGACTATATGAGTATACAATCATGTCATTCGGTCTAACGAATGCACCAGCTTTCTTCATGTACTTGATGAATAATGTGTTCATGGACTACCTCGACAAGTTCGTAGTAGTGTTCATTGATGATATCCTCATATATTCCCAGAATGAGCAAGAGCATGAAGAGCATTTGAGGAAAGTATTGCAAAGTCTATGATATTGTCAGTTGTATGCCAAGCTTAGTAAATGTGAGTTCTAGATCAGCGAAGTGTTGTTCTTGGGTGATATCATAAACCGAGATGGATTAGCTGTGGATCCTAAGAAGGTATCAGCTATTTTGGACTGGAAAGCACTAAAAGATGTCTAGGGAATCAAGAGTTTCATTGGAATGGCCAGATATTATCGGCGTTTCATTGAAGGTTTTTCCAAGATTGCCAGGCCAATGACAGTCTTGCTAGCATAGAAAGTCGAATTCATGTGGTCCCTAGAGTGCCAATAGTCCTTTGAGACATTGAAAAAGAAGTTAACGATAACATATGTGTTGATTTTGCCTGATGTTCATAAGTCGTTCTCAGTGTATTGTGATGCTTCGTACACCGGACTTAGATGTGTGTTAATGCAAGAAGGGAGAGTAGTGGCGTACTCGTCTCGACAGTTGAAGATTCATGAGAAAAATTACCCCACTCATGATCTGGAGTTAGCAGCAGTGGTTCATGCACTGAAGACCTAGAGGCATTATCTATATGGGCAGAAGTGTGATATCTATACAGACCACAAGAGTCTCAAGTATATCTTCACCCAGTCAGAGTTAAACATGAGGCAGCTAAGATGGATGGAGTTAATCAAAGACTATGAGCTGGAGATACATTATCACCCAGGCAAAGCTAATGTATTTGCAGATGCTTTGAGCGGAAAGAGTCAAGTCAACATGATGGCCGCTCATCCGATGCCATATGAGCTAGCGAAGGAATTCGACAGGTTGAGTCTCGGATTTCTGAATAGCATGCAAGGAGTGACAGTTGAGCTAGAACCCACTCTAGAACAAGATATCAAGAAGGGCCAGAAATATGATGAGAAGATCAACGAAATTCGGTAGCTGATCATAGATGTTAAAGGCAAGGACTTCTGGGAAGACGCGGAAGGCGTAGTATGGTTCAAAGATAGGTTGTGTGTTCCTGACATCAAATTGATTCGGGAGCTGATTCTTGAGGAAGCTCATGAGACAGTCTATTCCATACACCCTGGCAGCGAAAAGATGTACCGAGACCTGAAGAAAAGATTCTGGTGGTACGGTATGAAAAGGGAGATAGCAGAGTGTTGGGGACTTGTTCTCAAATGCTTCGGATTAAGAACAAGGCAACATAAAAAGTGTTAAACATTAAGGCCCTTCGTCCTATCGAACATTACTCCCTATCGGGAATAATGAGTTCCGGACGAAGGTCAGAAGAAACATACCTTCGTAAATTCAGCAAATAGTAACGAAGGACTCATAAAAAGCATGAAATGTAAATCGTGGAATCATTTCTATTTTATTAACACAAAGGAATAGAAATGATTATGAATTACAAATGTACCTTCGGTCCTGAGAGAAGATAAAAAGTACAAGCGTGACGCAAATGTCAAGTCAGCGTGAACAGTACGGGAGTACTGTTCATCTATTTATAGACGCGGGACGCAGCCCACATGAAATTACATCCATGTCCATTACATTTGTTAATAGCCTACGGAAATCAGTCAAGGTCCACGCAGTCTTTTCATCTTTAAGTCGGTTCCCCCCTCAGCAATTGCGCCGAAGCTCTCCTGCGCACAGCTTCGCCTGCGCTCGTCCTTCGTCTGGTTCAAGCTTCGTCCCGATCATGCTTCATATTCATAGTTCTGAGCCCGAAAACACCTGCTCACATAATTCACTTGGAAAACATTGTCAAATCATGTTTTTGAGGACCTTCGGAGGACGAAGGCCCCCAACAGTAGCCCCTCGCAATATTAATTTGTTTGACAATAAATTCAGATTGCGATATGGACGAAGGCCTTAAGCCGAAGGTCCGAAAAAACACCTTCCCTTTGCTAGAATAGCAATATTCACTGACAAGCGGGGTCATTTAATTTTCAACGCCCTGGGCGTATAAATAAGAGCACACCGCCAACTCATTTGGTACGCATACTTGCCTTTTGCTTCGGCCCACTAAAATTTTTAGCGCTTGTTCATTAAGATTTGCTGCTCTTTTTGATTTCGAAGCTTCGGCCTCGGGAACAATTTTTAGCGTTCCCGAAGATGTCTGAAGGCAAGAAGACCCCTGCTGAGATGAAACTGAAGATCCCTGCTGATACGAAGCTGAGTCTCGAGGAGGAGAAGAATCTGGGGTTCTTGATAGCGATGGCAGAGACCAATACAGAGAAAATCACGAAGGAGATTCTCGAAGGTTTGTCCGAGGATACTGATGACAGCGACAGCTATGATGTGGAAAGTGGTGGGGAAGAGGCCGAAGATCGACCGTGGCGACCAAGTCACTCAGTTTTTGGGAAAACGACCATCAAGCAGAGTCACATTGATAATATGAGGGGGCGATATTTCCGAGACATATCTATCGTGAGAGCTGATGCCGGGGAAAAGACTTCTCCCACCCCCGAAGAGGATGAAGTTGTGATTTTCCGAAGCTTCCTCAGGGCTGGGCTTCGATTCCCCCTGAGCAATTTTGTTGTTGAGGTACTGAAAACATTCCAAGTCTACCTTCATCAACTCACTCCTGAAGCTATTATAAGGATGGGGATTTTTGTCTGGGCTGTAAGAAGCCAAGGTTTGGAACCAAACGCTAAAAGCTTCTGCAACATACATGAGTTATTATACGAGACGAAACCCTGGGGAAAGGAGCAATACCACAACAACTTCGGGTGCTACAGCTTCGGCGCTCGCTCCGGGTCAAGCTGCCCTGTGCCGACCTTTCGGAAGAGGTGGCCCGGAGCCTGGATGACTGAATGGTTTTATGTGAAGAATGATCTAACAGCTCAAGAGAATGTGAAGAGTATTATTATGCACCCAATCTGGCAACGCTTCGGCCTCCGAAGGCCGAAGGTCGAAATGGACGAAGCCGCCGAAGAATGCCAAAGAGCCTTCGGGGTAGTCTGCTCGTTTATTGGGACAAGGGACTTGGTCCAAGAACACATTGCCTTCAGGGTATGGCCACTTGCAGAAAAGTGGGAAATGCCGAAGGAAACCATCAAAGAGTCCGACGAAGGCGGACTAGTCAGATTAAAGTATACATTCAAATATGCAGATAAATTTATTGAACCTGATGATGACTGGCTGAAAAGCATTGAAACATTAAGTGATGAATTACTTGGGGCATATTCGAAGGCTGAAAATACTGCACTATCAGCAGCCTTCGGAGGCCGAAAAAAGAAGAGACTGAACCGAGTGTTTGATGCAGTCGGGTTCTTCTACCCTGATTATTGTTATCCCATCCGAAGGCAAAAAAGGAAAAACACAACCTCTGAAAAAGAAGAAGCTGGAACCGCTCCTATCGAGCCAGAACCAAAAGGAAAAAGGTTGAAGGTCCTCACACACCGACCACGCCATATTGAACTAGCTTCGGTGCCTGAGTTTACTGGAGAAACTTCTTCGGCTGCCGAAGCTGAACAGCCAACCTTGCTGCCAAAAATTGCAGAGATGGCCGAAGCACCATCGACAGAAAAAATGGAAGAAGCGAAAAATCTGACCAAGGAAAAAACATCAGAAATTTTGAGCCCTGTAGTAAATGTCGAAGCAGCAAAAATCCAAAAGGGTCCAATGGTGACCCCAAAAAGGAAGAGAATGGTAAATGTACTAGATGTCTTGGAGACAATTAAGTCTTCAAGCACAACTTCAAAAAAGAGTGCTGAAATTGCTGAAGCTTCCTCTGAAGCTCCGACGCAACAAGCTGAAGCTGAAACTGGGCCTTCAGAGCCCTTCAAGGAACAAACTTTGGAAGCCGAAGCAATTAAAATACCAGAACCAATTTTAATTGAAGAGACTGACACTGCCATCCCCGAAGCGCCTGCCAGCATGTGTGATTACATCATACGACATGCTTCGGGAAAAAAACTATCTGAAGAAGAAACTTATGAAGCTAACCATTATGCAAAGGAACTAAAATATCCAAAGGGGGCAGTAATATTCAATGGGACAAATGAAGACGACTTTTTATACTGCCTGCCTGACAACAAAGAGCTCTCTGTCTGCCGAGAAATGGCCAGGAGTATTGGCTTCCCGAAGCTTGAATCTGGATTAAGCGCCATGACGAAAGAAGATCTCGCAGACAGTCTTGCGTACAACAGCCTGAAGGTACAGGAATTTAACGCTTGAAAAAAGAACCCCCTTATTTTTTACGCAACTCGTTCCTTTTTTCTTATATGAATTCTTCTTCGTATAGGGCCTGATCCTAAGCAACGCGCTAAGAGCGCAAAAGAGCGCCGAAGATGAAAGTTATGAAATTGCATTTAATAATTTACGCTCTGAAGTTATCAAACTGAGAAACGAAGCTTTGGAAAAAGATAAAATTCTGCTTACATTGGTAGATAAAGTGAAAAAAGACGAAGCTGCTTCAAGGGCCCAGACCGAAGCTCAAAAACGCGAGATTAAAGAACTTCAGAAACAGCTGGCTAGAGCTAAAGAGGAGCGCGCGCTTGAGGAAACGAAACGAGAACTTAGTGATTTTATGGTCAGCAAATTGGAATCAAGAGTTAAAGAGCTTCGGTCATCTCAGGGGAAATGCTATGTTAAATCTATAGAATGTGTGAATAAAATTAAAGCCAGCTTTGCCAGCGTCGGCGCCTTTTCCAGCGAAGAAAATTTTTCTCGAGGCAATCCCGAAGATCCGTTGGAATGGATTAGCCACGAAGCAGAGGCCTTCGAAGAGATTCTGAACAGTCGCGGCGATATCTGTGCTTTTTCGGGCGCCAGAGGAGTTGCTTCTGTCTTAGAGAAGAAAGGCTGTGATCATGTAAAATTTCTAGCTCAGTCCGAAGCTGCCTTATCTTCCGAAGACATTAAGGACCCCTCGGCCGAAGCAAGCGTGGTTGGCGGCAAATTTTTTACAGATATCTGGAACGACGGCGGCCGAGAAATGGCGCAAGAGATCATCCAAAGAAGCGAAAAAGGCATACATGATGCTAGAAAAGTAGCAGAAGCTGCCGAGGGGAGTATGGAGCCTGAAAGACAATTAGGTACCAATTAGTCATTCTTGTTGCGTTGTAATTTTCATTTCAAACTCTGCACATAGTTTGCAATATTGATGAAGAAATGTTCTCTTCCCTCAGAAGCTGCTGGGTCAACTGCCGACCCCCACACAAAAGGAGATGAAGAAATCAAACAAATGGCCGAAGCTATCATGAACAAAGTTGTTGATCAACTTCTAAATGAAGTCGCCGAAGCAGTGTTAAGAGAAGACTAGATGCTATTAGAAGAAACATTTAAATTGTGATCTATGTAATATTTTGTACATTTGGATGTAATATATAAGTTTCTTTCTATTATTCAATTCTTTACGATGCATGAAACTGTACATACATACCATTTTTGAGCCTTCGGCGAAAAAACACCTTCCCTTCTTTTCATGCTTCGTGAAGAAAACACTCTTCGTTAAAATTATCCTGTTAAGACATATCCATGCTTCGTAAAAGCATCCTCCGAAGCTATTTCCCGAAGATCATCATCATGTTCCCTCGTGACTTTGCACGATTTGCACTTTCTCAAATCATTCCTTCGAAGGTTAATACTGTGTGCCCTTCTTTTGCCGTATGCAACATGATGTATGATGCTTATGCTATGCGAAATGATGTGATGATGTTATGCTATGCATGTGACATTTGTTCCGAAGATACTCATAAAATATATTCATAAGCTCTGCATTCCCTTGGGAACGTCTTTGGAGCTTCTTCGTCTTTTACTTAGACGATCTCAGCGTTGACTTTTCGCTGTAAGCCTCCCTTAGGAGCTTCTTCGCCCTTTACTTAGGCGGTATCAGCGTTGACTTTTCGCTGTAAGCCTCCCTCAGGAGCTTCTTCGCCCTTTACTTAGGCGGTATCAGCGTTGACTTTTCGCTGTAGGCTCTGCATTCCTTTAGGAACGACTTCTGAGCAGAAAACTTACACTGCGCTCCCTTTGGAACGGCTTTTTGTGACTTCACAAACTTACTCTGCGTTCCTTAGAACGACTTTCTGTTATTCCGAAGGATTTTTAATTCGAAGGTCCTCCTTGGTAACGGAGAAAATTTTAAGCTTCAGCAACTTGGGCTTGTGGAGCAAATAGATTTTCTTCGTGGAAAACAACGAAATTATTACATGGAAACTATCAATGTTTTTTGCTTCACAGAAAATAAAACTGAATAGGAAAGACTGCTATCAAAGGTAGGATATGTGTCAATAAATGTGCTTCGACTCTGGCACAGTGCTGTTGACTGTGCGAGCTTCGGACTGCTCCCTGAAGTCCCTCTGATGTGGAGCGTATTGACTCCCTTCTGGCTGTTGACCTTGCTGCAATGGAGGTGGGGGCGGAAGCTGCTGCCAGGAAGCTTGAGGTTGACTTGCCGAAGCTACAGAAGCTGCAGGGTGGTTGTCTATGTATTGTGGGACATAAGGCGGATGATACGAAGCAGTATGCATGACCTGCTTCGGCTGAGCTTGTTGGGATGCTGCTTCGGCAATTTCCTTTTGCTTCTGGATTGTAATATGGCACGACCTAGTGGTATGGCCCTTGCCTTCTCCACAGAACAAGCAAAACAGCCTCCTTGGCTGATCTCCGAATCTTCCGCCGAAGCCCCTGGCGCCTCTGCCTCTTGGAGCTGGTGGCCGGAAGGAAGTTTGTTGTTGCCCCGAAGCCTGTGATGAGCATTGTGGTCTATTCTGACTCCCCTTATCGTCATTCTGAGTGTTGTGGATAGAACGGACATGTCTCGGGTAGTATCTTCCTCCGAAGCCCCTGGTCACTTCAGAAAATCTGAAGGCCTCCTCCCTTCTTTGACGAAAGTCATTGTCAGCACGAATGTACTCATCCATCTTTTGAAGCAATTTCTCCAGAGTCTGAGGAGGCTTTCTAGCAAAGTATTGAGCTGCAGGCCCAGGACGAAGCCCCTTGATCATGGCTTCGATAACAATTTCATTAGGCACCGTTGGTGCCTGTGCCCTCAATCGTAAAAACCTTCGGACATACGCCTGAAGGTACTCTTCGTGATCCTGGATACACTGGAACAGGGCTTGAGCTGTGACCGGCTTCGTCTGGAATCCTTGAAAACTGGTCAGTAACATATCCTTCAGCTTCTGCCATGAAGTTATTGTTCCTGGCCGAAGGGAGGAATACCAGGTCTGAGCAACATTCCTGACGGCCATAACGAAAGACTTCGCCATGACTGCAGCATTGCCCCCGTACGAAGACACCGTTGCTTCATAGCTCATCAAGAATTGCTTCGGGTCGGAGTGACCATCAAACATGGGGAGCTGGGGTGGTTTATAGGATGGAGGCCAAGGTGTAGCCTGCAGCTCAGCAGACAGAGGAGAAGCATCATCAAAAACAAAATTTCCCTGATGGAAATTATCATACCAGTCATCTTCGTTGACGAAGCCCTCCTGATGAAGGTCTTTCTGATGAGGCCTTCTGTTCTGCTCATCGTGAGTAAGATGGCGGACTTCCTCAGAGGCTTCGTCTATCTGCCTTTGCAACTCAGCTAGGCGGGCCATCTTCTCCTTCTTCCTTTGTACTTGTTGGTGTAGCATTTCCATATCCCTGATTTCTTGGTCTAGCTCTTCTTCCTGAAGTGTCGGGCTGACAGCCTTTCTCTTCTGGCTTCGGGCCTCCCGAAGAGAGACGGTCTCCTGGTTGTGGTCCAGCGGTTGCAGTGCTGAAGCCCCAGTCGCTGAAGCTTTCTTCGGCGCCATAGCTTCCGAAGGTGTTCAAAAAAGCTCGAAGTGGAAGTGAGTTCACCGGAGGTGGGCGCCAATGTTGGGGACTTGTTCTCAAATGCTTCGGATTAAGAACAAGGCAACATAAAAAGTGTTAAACATTAAGGCCCTTCGTCCTATCGAACATTACTCCCTATCGGGAATAATGAGTTCCGGACGAAGGTCAGAAGAAACATACCTTCGTAAATTCAGCAAATAGTAACGAAGGACTCATAAAAAGCATGAAATGTAAATCGTGGAATCATTTCTATTTTATTAACACAAAGGAATAGAAATGATTATGAATTACAAATGTACCTTCGGTCCTGAGAGAAGATAAAAAGTACAAGCGTGACGCAAATGTCAAGTCAGCGTGAACAGTACGGGAGTACTGTTCATCTATTTATAGACGCGGGACGCAGCCCACATGAAATTACATCCATGTCCATTACATTTGTTAATAGCCTACGGAAATCAGTCAAGGTCCACGCAGTCTTTTCATCTTTAAGTCGGTTCCCCCCTCAGCAATTGCGCCGAAGCTCTCCTGCGCACAGCTTCGCCTGCGCTCGTCCTTCGTCTGGTTCAAGCTTCGTCCCGATCATGCTTCATATTCATAGTTCTGAGCCCGAAAACACCTGCTCACATAATTCACTTGGAAAACATTGTCAAATCATGTTTTTGAGGACCTTCGGAGGACGAAGGCCCCCAACACAGAGTATGCTGCCATATGCGACAGTTGTCAAAGAATCAAGACAGAACATCAGAGGTCCATAGGTTGTTGCAGCCATTGTAGATTCCTCAGTGGAAATAGGATGAGATTGGGATGGATTTTATAGTCGGTCTGACACGCACTCGAGCCGGTTATGACTCCATCTGGGTAGTAGTGGACTGCTTGATGAAGGTGGCTCATTTCATACCAGTCAAGACCACCTATAATAGTGCAGGGTTGGCATAATTATATATGTCTCAGATTGTATGTTTGCATGGTGTTCCTAAGAAGATAGTGTCTGATCGAGGAACCCAATTCACTTCTCATTTTTGGCAACAGTTACATGAAGCTTTGGGCACGCATTTGAAGTTCATTCAGCTTATCATCCGCAGACAGATGGACAGACTGAGAGAACCAACCAAATCCTTGAAGATATGTTCTGAGCTTGTGCTTTGCAAGACAAGTTAAGTTGGGACAAAAGGCTATCATATGCAAAATTCTCTTACAACAACATTTATCAGGCTAGTTTGAAGATGTCACCGTTCCAAGCGCTCTATGGAAGGAATTGTCGAACTTTGTTGCATTGGAATCAGCCTAGCAAAAGGCAGGTGTTCGGTCCAGACATTTTGTTTGAAGCCGAAGAGAACATCAGAATGGTTCGAGAGAATCTGAAGACAGCGCAGTCCCGGCAGTGAAGCTATGCTGACACAAGAAGAAGAGATCTAAGTTTTGAAGTGGGAGACTATGGGCCTGTTTGGTTCGCTGCCTAGTTTGCCACATTTTGCCACACTTTTGTGCCTATGGTTAGTTCTTCAATTCGAACGACTAACCTTCGTCAAAGTGTGGCATATTTAGCCACAAACCAAACAACCCCTATGTCTACCTAAAGGTGTTAGCTATCAGAGGAATCAAAAGGTTCGGAGTCAAGGGCAAGCTAGCACCTCGATACATCAGATTGTACCAGATTCAGGCAAGATGGGGACAAGTGGCATATCAACTCAGCCTACCAGAAAGTATGTCAGCCATGCATGATGTATTCCATGTGTCTCAGCTAAAGAAGTGCTTGCGAGTGCCAGAAGAGCAATTGCTAACCGAGGACCTCGAGGTTCAAGAAGACTTAACTTATATCGAGAAGCCAACTCAGATTCTAGAGACAACAGACAGAGTAACTCGAAGAAGCACCATCAGGATGTGCAAAGTCAAGTGGGGCCATCATTCAGAGGAAGAAACACTTAGTAAAGAGAAGATGATCTAAAAGCCAAGTACCCTAAATCTCGAGGGCGAGATTCTTTTTAAGGGGATAGGTTTGTAACACCTTGAATTTAGGGGTATAAATTTCTTCTCTAATGCCTACCAAATTCATGTGTTACCTCTTGTCTCTCTCTAGACTTCTTCTCTCTTCTTTTTATTAGAATTATGTCAATTAGGTGAAGGGTTAACTATTTATTTATTGGGATTCAGATCTAATCCTGACCGTTGATCTGTGATCGCGCGATCGAGATCAGCCGATACCCCTTCACGTGGTAGTTTTGTTAAAAAGACTCCTGACTTTCTGAGAATCAACCCGCCGTCCCTAGATTTTCGCGCGCAGGTCCCTGTACGAGGGAAAAGAATGCACCAAATCTACATACTTTGGGTGAGTGCCGAAAAATGCCGCCAAAGGCTATCGGAAGTGACTATACGGTTGCTAAATCTGGAGACCAAATAGAGTTACATAGCAAGTAACTATATTTAGTAAGTCTATTTAAAGAACATTTGAAGAAATATTTTTTCTGATCATTTGTTAAATCTAAGATTTAGAGAGTTGTTTAGAGAATAATTGAAGTTGTTCTTGGAGGCAAAAGCTAAAACAAACACATCTAAATTTTAGCACGTAGCATCCAAACAAACCCTTAGAGCATCTCTAACAATACCTCAAACTAGTATCTCAAATTGAAATATGAGGCTTTATATAGGAAAAACTACTTCAACAATGCTTCATTTCATAAAATTTGGTCAAAAAATTATATGACACCCTTTCAAGTGTCTTAACTATATTACGTCGTATTGGACTGCACTATAATCTAGATTTGAGATTTTATCGTTGGAGCTTAATATTTTGTTGGTTACATTATTAAAGATTTAACTTTAGATAGAAAAGTTAGTCAAAATATGACAAGTTAGGTATAGAACCAAACAGAAGCTTAACCTATCCTACCGCACAGCCTCCGTGCCATGTGCGGACAACTTGTAAGTTAAGCACGTCCCACGTGCAACGGTGCAAGTAATCTCCTCCACCATCCTCCCCAACCCTCTTCCCCTGTTCTTCTCATCCCAACTGACCGACTACCATGGCCGCCGCCGGCGGCGGCTCTCTGTCTAGCCCCTCCGCCTCCTTCCTTTCCACTCCCACCCCAACACCGCCCCCTCGACTCCTCCGCAGGTGTAGCACGAAGTCTGCCTCACGAGATAGCCCCATCCTCAGACCAAAAAAGCCGCCTCCATTCTTCTGCGCGGCGGCAGCCACTCCCACCCCCGCTCCCGCGGCCGCGTCCAAGTCGGCTGGGTCATGGAGGGACCTGTGCAGTCTCAACGCCTGGGTGGTGCGAGACTACCGCCGCCTTGTCGACTCCGTCGGCGCGCTCGAGCCGGCGCTTCGGAGGCTCTCTGAGGAACAGGTGGCGTGCAGGACTAGCACTGCACTCCCCATCTCAGCTAGTGGTTCATACATTCAGCTTGTTTGCTAATGGTTCTACTTTGTTTGGTGTGGCTGATGTGGACAATGTGCGCGTTTGCGTGCAGTTGAAGGCGAAGACGGCCGAGTTCCGCAGCCGCCTAACGTGCGGGGAGACGCTCGCCGACGTCCAGGCCGGTACATCTGCTGCTCTAACTAGTTACTGCCATTGCTGAGCTGCACCGTTTCTTTCGGGAGTTCTGGTTGTTGGTTGTCTGATGTACTGATGCGTTTCTGTGTCCACTCCAGATGCGTTTGCTGTGGTACGAGAGGCGGCTAGGAGGACGCTTGGGATGCGGCATTTCGATGTCCAGGTACCCACAGCTTTGCCTGCACGGTTGAGATGTAAGGCACGAGTCGGTTCTCGAGACTAAGTTTTGGGTGCAGATAATTGGCGGTGCTGTGCTCCATGACGGCTGCATTGCAGAGATGAAGACAGGCGAGGGGAAGACGCTTGTTTCCACACTTGCGGCTTATCTAAATGCCCTTACAGGGAAAGGGGTTCATGGTACTGTATCAAATCTCATCTTTCAAATCGTCCTGTAAACCTATCTGACTTGGGTGGTTCCACTGCATGTCTGCATTGAAAAATGATCAATTTAATGCATGCTCCTAGCTTCGCATATGTCCTTTATAGTGGTTCAGTTGGACAGCTGAAGATAGTGGACTATTGTGCATTTCAGTTTTTTTTGTCTAAGTCAATTAACTTAACTTTATTTGGTCTTCAACATAATTAGCACTTGTGCCCTCAAGAAGGCCTGATAAGAGTGCTAGAGACTTCTAGGAAGACTTAGATAGCATGGTTAGAGCTATACGTATTAGTGAAAAGTTTTTTATAGATCTTAATGGTCATGTAGGTACAACAAGTGCAGGTTTTGAGATGGTTCATGGAGGTTTCAGGTATGGTAGTAGGAATCAAGAGGAAGATGAAGTCTTAGACTTCGTGGTAGCTTTTGACCTGCTGATAGCCAACACTTTCTTTAGGAAGTGAGAATCCCATTTACTGACCTATAGTAGTGGCCAACACTCTAGTCAAATTGACTTTGTCCCCGCAAGAAGAGAGGATAACCGAGAATGCTTGGATTGCAAGGGATACCTGGAAAGGTGTTACCTCTCAACACAAGCTTGTGGTGGCGGTCTTTCGTTTTCATGAGTGTGCCAGCAGGGATAAACAAGCTAAGATTGTAAGAACAAAGTGACAAAAATGAAAAGGAGAGATGCTAGAAGCCCAGAAGTTTTTAAGGAAACAACCACCAAAGAGAGCATTTGGAAGGAAGAAGATGGCGCAAACAACATTTGAGAGAAGATGACAACCTGCATTCAAAAGGTGGCGTCGAAGGTGTGTGGAGCAACCAAAGGGATTGGAGGCAAAGCTAAAGATACTTGGTGGTGGAATGAGGAAGTTCAAAGATTTATTAAGGAGAAGAAAGAATGCTATAGACGTTTGTATCATGATAGGAGTGTGGACAACATAGAGAAGTACAAGATAGCAAAGAAGACCGTAAAGCGAGCTGTAAGTGTGGCAAGGGATAGGGCGTACAATGATCTTTACCAACATTGGAGTACGAAGGAAGGAAAAAAAGGATATATATAGGATGGCTAGGGTCCATGAGAGGAAGTCAAAGGACTTCAACCAAGTTAAGTGCATTAAGGATGAACAAAAGCACCTCTTGGTGAAGGAGGATGAGACCAAACATAGATGGCGAGAGTATTTTGACATATTGTTCAATAAGGAGAATGTGGACCCAATCTTTCAGTTGGAGGACTTTTTTGATGACATCAATAGGTGCTTTGTACGTATGATCCAAAATTTTGAGGTTAGAGAAACATTGAAAAGGATAAAAGGAGGTAACAGGATGGGTCAGAATGGTATCGCAATTGAGACATGGAGATGCTTGGGGGACATAGCTATAGTATGGCTTACCGTTCAACCATATCTTTTGGCCGAACAAGATGCTTGATGAGTGGAGAAATATATTGGTACCGATATACAACAATAAGAGAGATATTCAAAGTTGTACCAATTATCGGGGAGTTAAGTTGATGAGCCATGCTATAAAGCTATGCGAGAGTTATCGAGCATTGTCTGAGAGAAATAACGAGGATCTTTATTAACCAATTTTGTTTCATGCCTGAAAGGTCAACCATGGAAGACATTTTTTAATAAGAAAAGTGATGGAGTAGTACAGGGAGCAGAAGAAGGATCTACACATGGTTTTCGTTGACTCGGAGAAGGCTTATGACAAAATACCAAGGAATGATATGTGGTAGGCTTTAGACAAATAAAGTTGTAACGAAATACATTGGATTCATTAGGACATGTATGACAATGTTGTGACTAGTGTTCGAACAAATGACGGGGATACAAATAACTTCATGATTAGAATAGGGTTACATCAAGGGTCAACTTTAAGACCTTATCTTTTTTGCCTTGGTGATGGATGAGGTCATAAGGGACATAAAAGGAGATATCCCTTGGTATATGTTTTTTGTGGATAATATGGTGTTAGTTAGGCTGTTTCCAGCAGATCATGCAAAACATTGTTTTGCACTGTAGATTGCACCGTTCACAGAGTGAAGTTTGAAATAGAAGATGGTATATGAGATATAATGGGTAATCTGCTAGAGACAGCCTTAATGAAAGCCAGGCGAGAGTGAATAGGAAACTGGAGTTATGGTGGGAGACTCTAGAGTTCAAAGGTTTGACTTAGTAGAACTAAAATCAAATATATGAGATATGGCTTCGGCACTTTTACTGTTCTACACATGAGGAATGTGATGTTAGTTTGGAAAGTCACATAGTACCTAGGAAGGACACCTTTTCGGTATTTAGGATCAATGCTACATAGAGACATGGATATTGATGAAGATGTTAGCCATATAATCAAAGCAGGATGGATGAAGTGGCGTCAAGTATCTGGTATTTTATATGACAAGAGGGTACCATAGTAACTAAAAGACAAGTTTTATAGGATGACGATTAAACCTGCCGTGTCGTATGGTATAGAATGTTGGCCTACAAAAATACGACATGTTCAACAAATAAATGTTGCTGAAATGTGTATGATGTGTTGGATTTGCGGCCATAAAAGAAGATATTGAGTCTGGAATGATGATATACATGATAGGCCAGAGATAGCATTAATTGAAGAAAAACTTACACAACACCGGTTGAGATGGTTTGGACATGTCCAAAAGAGATTTTTAGAGACACCGATGCGTAGTGGGATCATAAGGCGTGACAGTAATGGGAAAAGCGGCAGGGGAAGGCCGAAATTGATATAGGAAGAGACCGTAAAAGGAGACCTGAAATGATGGAATATACCCAAAGATTTAGCCTGAATTAGGAATAATGGAAAATAGATATCACGTGCCGGAATCTTAACTTGTGGCTCTTGTTGTGTTTTAGCTCTTGCCTACCCCAACTTACTTGGGCCTAAAAGGCTTTGTTGGTCTTATTGTTGTTGAATATGTACTTAACTTTCAAGCAAATTTTGGGTTGTGATTGGTAATTGGTTGTCTTTGCAAGCCAAGCTGTATCTGTGGGATCAGAAGCCCAAGCTGGATCAGTGGGATCAGTGGTTTGATTTGTATATGATGAGGGAATGGTTCTATTTTGCTGAAATTCATAGTGATATTCTGTTTCTGCAATACACATGAGTGATCTATGCATATCCATTCTACTGCTTTTGATCCTCTTAGGTGATAGATTGATTGAAGCTTGTATAAACATTGCAGTACTACTGTTTAAACATGATTAAATTTGAAGTGATTGCAGTTGCAGTTACCATGGAACCTATGGTTGTTGATCAATGGTCATGCTTAATACTTAAGTAAATATGATTTGACATGCATTGCACATCTAGTGTTAGGCTCTGCTCAAGTTAGCTCTCAATGTCTGTCTTCCCTATTATTCCTTCACAATTGAGCACTGCAATCCTTTTTTCAGTGGTGACTGTAAATGATTATTTGGCACAGCGTGATGCTGAATGGATGGGTCGTGTTCATCGCTTTCTCGGTCTTACTGTTGGTCTGATTCAGGTATATACATTATTATAAACTATGTTTGAATAACAGTGTTTCACATTACAGATCACATTCTGCCAGTTCGGAAACACCTGATGTTGCTACAGTAGATTATTGAATTAGCAGAACAGGCAACCATATAACCATCTTTTGCTCTTCTTTTGTATATATGGCATATGCATAGGCGGGTATGAAGTCAGATGAGAGAAGAGCTAGCTACAGATGTGACATTACATACACTAACAACTCGGTAAGATGCACAGTAAAAAAAACAGTTCTTTTTAATCTTGTTGTTATCCAGCTTAGAGGGACAACCTTTTATGGTTGTAATTTCGTATGAACTTGCTATGGTGAAATGCTAACTTGGGATAAACACAAAAACAAGTCCGGTCAATGAGGACTTTACTTGCTTATCTTGGTTGTCTGTTATTTTATGTTGAAAGCTGGTATTCTCGTTATATCATAGTTCTCAAAAGCTGCATTTCCCCTGCAGGAACTTGGATTTGACTATCTTCGTGACAACCTATCTCGAAACGAGGAACAACTAGTTATGAGATGGTACAGTTGACACTGTTCACTCTCACTTCGCAAAAATAGATATCTCTATATTTGCTCCTTTTCTAATTATTACTGCATGATTTGATAGGCCAAGGCCATTCCATTTTGCTATTGTGGACGAAGTGGACTCAGTACTTATAGATGAGGGAAGGAATCCATTATTAATAAGTGGAGAGGTTTAATCACTCAGTCCTTGAATCTGATTCTTTCAATGTTGTTTGAGTTTCTTGACCTGTGAAATGTGAGATACTCAACACTATTTTTGTGTTATTTAACTAGGATAATAGAGATGCAGTTCGGTATCCAATTGCTGCTAAAGTCGCAGAACTTCTTATGGAGGGTGTTGTGAGTATTTTGTTATTGCTAGAAACTATATGCTACAATAGCTCACAGTTCCAATATTGGCTCCTTCAAATGTTTATCTGTGTTAATTTATTCCTGCAGCATTACACCGTTGAACTAAAGGGCAATAATATAGATCTGACAGAGGACGGTGTAGCACATGCTGAGATTATTCTTGGGACAGATGATCTATGGGATGAGAATGATCCATGGGCAAGGTGCTGTTCTCTGTTTGTTTTTTATGTGATATGTACCTTTTTTGTCTGATTACAATCATTTCCCAGTGTGCAACTCTATCAATAGCCAATTTTGCTATTGAAATGCAATTTTGGATACGACTTCTGCTATAGAATATACGTATGTGCACAAGCAACGAACTGAATCAGATGTCACAGTTCTTCTGTGTAATGCTTTGGTGGTTTTGGTGGCTTGGTGGATTTGGAAGCATAGAAATATGTGTGTTTGTGCCTCACCTAGTTTGGATATCATCTTGAGCAATGTAAAAGATGAGGCTCGTCTTTGGTGCATGGCAGGGGCCAAAGGGCTCCGTAGCTTATGGCCATGATGCTCCTTCTCGGTGTTGGTCGAATTCTAGTGTGTGTGGCGCGTCCCTAGTGTGGGGTCTGCCCTTTAAGGCATAGTTGTTAAGGCGGTTAGGCGAGGTAAAGTGGTTGACCCCCTTTTTACCTTTTAAGCGGTAAGGCGTAAGGTGAGGCGACACCTTACTAATGTATAAATATAGAAATTTATAGGAATATAGTCTTAAATAGGTAGGGATGATAGTACTAAATAGGAATACAAGTTCAACATAAGACTTCAAATACAACATAATTAATAGGTAGTAGTAGAAGATTAGGAAAAAATAATACATAACTAATAGACTCACTGATTCAATAGAGAAGTAAAAGATAAGAAAAAATAAAGGGGGTTAAAGACATATGGGCCACCGTCCTGCTGTTTCCCAGCCCACTACTTGACCTAACCTACACTTCTCATATCCTTTCTCAGCCACCACCCTGAGCCCGTCCGCACAGCAAGCCTCTCCCCCATGCCGCCGCTCTCTCTTTCTCCCTCTCCCCTGGCGCCGCCGCCCTCCTCTATCCTCTGTCCCCCACGCCGCCGCTCCCCTCTTTCTCCCTCTCCCCTGGTGCTGCCGTTCTTCTCCCTCCCTCTCCCGCAGTTCTTTCTCTTCCTGTTCCCACGCCGGTATCGCACTCTTCCAGAGCTCTGCGTGCTGCGGTCGCTTGCTCCCTGCGTGCCGCCACCTGTGCCCCGCCGTCGCCGCCGCAGGTCTTCAAGGCGTCCTCAACGTGACGCCTTAGCAAGTTTCAAGGCGCCAGGGCGATGCCATATTGGCCAAGGCGGACGCCTTACTCTCCAGTCTAAGGCGACAAGGACGCCTTGCTGCTAATCAATGCCTTACCGCTTGAGCGGCGCTCAACGGACGCCGTAACAACTATGCTTTAAGGGCTGTTCGAGTCATGTAGACTCTCTCTTTTCCTTCTTAATATAATGATGCGTAGCTCTCCTGCGTGTTCGAGAAAGAAACAGTTCTTCTGTGTCATATTTAAGTCAGATCATTGTACACCTTCTTTGCCATGTTTGCAGTTAGCTGCTGAAACAAAATGATAAATAATAGCATCACACAATGGGGACAACTAACTTAAATACAAGTTGGCACATTAAGTGCCTAGTGAATAACCATAACTTCTCAAATGCTGCAGGTTTGTGATGAATGCTTTGAAGGCAAAAGTGTTCTACCGAAGGGATGTCCAGTATATTGTCAGGGATGGGAAAGCTATTATAATTAATGAGGTACTCCCTGAGGTTCAGTATTTCTGAAAAGAATGCCATTAGTTTCTTAGTAGCTGTTCTTGTTTGTATATGTTCCTAGTTGTACTTAGCAGCTTGTGCAGGGGAGGCTTTGCATATGTACAGACACATGCACTTGTATATATTCCTATTTGAGTTTTTTGAAGGGACATAGGCACTTTACTGAATCACACTTTAAATGCTCATGGAAGCATATTAATTGATGTTCTAAAAGCAAGTTATAAATGTTTCATTGCGATACCAGATTTCTTCTCAATGATGATACATTTTGTCCACATGGTTTTTTAAGTAGA
Source organism: Zea luxurians (assembly GCA_029449295.1). Taxonomy (NCBI): domain Eukaryota; kingdom Viridiplantae; phylum Streptophyta; class Magnoliopsida; order Poales; family Poaceae; genus Zea; species Zea luxurians. The sequence continues at coordinate 52,702,580 of JAOPSE010000004.1, read as the reverse complement.
TAAAAATTGGAACCAATAAAGGTAGATCATCTGATCCTATCCAATTAGCTTTTAGCGGTCCCATATAACTGGCAATACAGCAGAGAAAATACCATTGGACTATCATGCAAAAAAATATGAAGTAAAATGTCAGGACAAAAACAGTCCTCTTCCTGGTATATGTTCATTAGCTATCGAGTCCATCTTGGAATTGGTATTCTGTCTTAGAGGCTCTTTCATTTTCATAATCCTGCACAACTGAGCAGTTGGTATGTTATGGCAAGTAGTGTGTCAGACAAATTAGATTGATTTGGTTTATTCGAAAAAGGATATTAGGAAATAGAATTATTTGTTAGAAAAGAAGAGTCCCAATCGATATGGATTCATCGTTTAGGAAATAGAATTATTTGCTAGCAATGGAGAGTGTCGAAAGGGGATGAGGTGGATTGGTAGGGGTGCAGTGGGAGGTGGTACGATTGATGCAGGAGGGGCGAGGGTGGCGGTAGGAGTCGACAATGGGGGTGGCGGCGGGATGGTAGTAGATAGAATCAATGGTGGAGGCGCGACGGTGGTAGAGGGAAGTGTGGCGCGAATGGTGTTATGGTGGAGGTCGCTCGTATGCTGTTGTACCCCGTCAGTCCGTTTGGAAAGCTAGGTGGGTAGATGATGGAAGAGACGACAGACTGTCGGGCTTCTAGAGCAGCGAGCCGTGTGGACTGCTGGACGTCCATAGAGCTTAGCCACACAAAGAGCGATGTGGGCTGCTGCATGATCATGCGGTGGAAGTCACTATCATGCTGGGGTCGGGCGCAACAGGGGAGTCGGTGGAGATGGCTGCAGATGAGACCACCGGGTTGTTGTCGTCGTCGTGTCTTGGCATGCTGATACCATAATGTCGTGGTTGTTATGGTAGTGGCTAGTGTTGAGGGAGTGCAAGGATGCCTGCTGGGGGGCCTGCCCACGACAGAGCAAGAGGGAAGGGTTTTTATTTCTAATTCTTGCTTGCCTTTATTGGGTTACATGACCTCTATATTTATAGTCTCTAGAGGATTTGTTTTTCCAAACGAACTAGACAAGTCCTTGTTAGACTCCTATTAGGGTTAGGTTAGGGTTTTACGTATTTACCCTTTTACCCCTATTGTAATGGGCTTGGCCCACCTAACTCATCTATATAATTCTCTCTCAACGTTGGATTAGGGTTAGGGTTTCCTATATGGTATCAGAGCCACTTTCTAGTTTCCTCTCTCTTCTCCCTCCCACCACATCCATCGGCCCTCCTGTGCACCTGGCCACTAGTCCCCTGCCCTAGGTCGCCGGCTCCTCTTCTAGGCCACCGACCCCTCCTCTCATGGCCTTCTCCAGCGACGGCGACATGCATCTCCCCCTCTCCAGCATCGGCGTCACCACCCCTCCTCTAGGCACGGGCGAGCTCCCTGCCAACGCGGGTGCGGCCGTGCACGCCTCTGAGTCCGCGGGCGCGAACAACCTCTTCTCTAACGGCCATGTCCATGCCGGCCGCCGTCTCCTCCCTAGCAACCTCGCCGCTGCGGCCGCGGGCTTCTCCGGCACTTACACCCTCTTCTTGTCTGGCGACCTCCTTCCCCACACCATTGCTGCCCTCTTCGGCCTCCCCCTCTCCACTGCGCCAGGTTCCGGTGGACTTGGCCTGCCTGGCTACCCCGTGCGCATAGGGGGCATTGCCCTCGCTGGCATGGGTGCGGGTCACCTTGCTGATGTTGCAAGCATGGGCACGGGTGGCCTCGCTGTCGCAGTGGGCGTGGATAGCCTTGTCGCCACGCACACAGACATCCTCTCACCTGCCCGCCTCTCCCTACAGCAGCAACATGCATGGCAGCGGTGCCCTGGCTTCCCTGCCTCTCGTCCGCACTTTGCCGACACCATGTGGGGCCTCTCTGCTCCATCGAGCGTGGCCGAGCCCACGATTGATTCCGCTCTGGTTGTGGCCCTCGCCACCGTTTAGGCTGTCGTAGCTGCCTCTCAGGAGTGCGAACATGCTGCGTCCCTCGACTTGAAGCACGAGCGCGCCATGGGTGCCGCCTTGACTGCTTAGATGGGCACCGCTCAGCGCCTCATCCTCGGTCGTAGCGTTGCGCCCCCAGTGGCCCTTGAGGCTTCCCACGCCTTCGGGCTCGACGTCGACACCATCGTTGCTCTTCATGCTCATGCCACCGGTGTTCATAACATCCGGTCCCTGGTGTATGTCGTGTTGGATCCGGTGTCCCCCACTACCCCTGCTGGCGTGATCAGGTGCTCCTCACGCTCTGGTGGTTCGCCCTCACCGACCACGTCCTCGACGATGCCATTGGCCCGCTGTCTCCATCCTGGTACTAGATGGACAATGTTGCCATCTCGTGGCTCATCGGCACCCTCATCGTTGAGCTATAGGACATCGTCCGTGAGCGAGAGGGCACTGCTCGCAAGGCCTAGGTCGCCCTCGAGGCCCAGTTCCTTAGCAAACAGGAGGCTCGAGCGCTCCACCTCGACCCTTCGTTCCGCCTATTCTCCCAGGGGGACCTCTCCGCTAGCGAGTAGTGCCGTTGGATGAAGGGCATGGCGGACTCCCTCCATGATCTCGAGGAGCCTGGCCTAGACCGCATGCTCGTGCTAAACCTTCTACGTGGTCTCAGCCCTCGCTACGCCCACCTGAAGGCTCTCATCAAGTGGACTATGCCATTCCCCTCCTTCCATGATGTCTGCAATGAGCTTCTCCTCGAGCTCACCCTAGAGACTAAGTTCCACGCCTCGGCCACAGGCCTCTACGACACGCCCTTTGGGGGTCAGGCACCCTTTGGTGGCTAGCCCCCCCTCGCCCACCATCGTTAGGGGCTCCTGCGCGTCCTCTCACTGCCCCCACCACTGGGACTCCTCTTCAGGCCCTCGGCACCGACGGGGGTCGTCGGCCCTGCAAGGGCGCGACGACGGAGTGGAGGCTCCACCTGCGGTGGCCCCACCGGTTGCGGCCGCAGCCTGGCGTGGCCGTCGTTCTACAACCCCTGAATCGGGACCATCTCCATGTGGCCGGCCTCGGCCCCGGGTGCCTCTACGTCGCGTCCTCTTTAGCCAGCTCTGATGGCGACGCCGCCGCCCTACGACGCCTTCGCCTCCGATGTCTCCTGCTTCGCCCCATCTCCCGCCTCCGGGGACCACTACCCTGACACCTTGGTCCCTGATGGCTGGAGGGCACTGTTATTAAAGCGTCGCTTAAACGACGTTTGCATCGCTTAAACGGTAAAACGCGATTAGGGAGTAAAACGTCCGCATGTTTTACGAAAAAGGTGTTGAACGTTCGTTTTGGACGTTTAAGCTTCCTCTGAGCGTCTGAAACATGTTTTACGGCGTTTTAGTCGTTTTATGGACGTTCTAGATGTTAATGGGCCTTCCTGGGCCTTTAGCCGTCCTCAAACCCTAAATTCTAAGTCGCCACCTGCCCAGCCGTCCTCAGCGCCGCCAGCCGTCCAACTGTTCTTAGCTGCTGCGACGTCGTCCTCAGCCATTGCCCGCTACCGTCGTCCAGAGCCGCCAGGTACGCCGCCGGGCGCCAGCCCCTCTCCTCCCTCCTCCCTCTTCCCTCCGCCCACAGTCCAAAGTCAAGGAACCGTGCGCCGCCGCTAGGGATGAAAACGGTCGGAAACGGTATTTATTCGGTAATCAGTTTTTTTAATCGTTTTTTTATTGCGAATAAATAGGATATAGAATATACAATACAAATTTGTATTCTTGTTTTTAACATCCAGCTTGTTAAGATTCATAAAAGGTAAACCTCAAATTCATCCTATATTTTCTCAAATAATAGATATAAACTTCGGTATGGATTCAAAAATAAATTTGGTATTTTTTTCAACTTTTTGTGTTGTAGGGAGCAAATAATACATAAAACAATTTATGTAATATTTTATTCATATTTGTACTAATGTTCTTGATAACATAAGAAAAAATCAACATCAAAATTTATACATATCTATTTTAAAATATTAAATTTGTCCTAACAGTTCGGATTACCACTTTCATCCCTAGCCACCGCTCAAAATTCCAGTGCGCCGCCGTCGTCGCTTAAAATTGAATCAAAATTTTGGACTGCAGACTCCAGTGCGTCGCCGACCCTAAAAATTCCAGTGCGCCACCGCTGCCATGCTCTAGAGTCCAGAGCCGCTAGCCTCCAGTGCCCACTCCCCACTGCGTTGCTCTGCGCAACCAGCGCAAGCCGCCAGTGCCCAGTGCTGAGCAACAGAGCAAGACACCAGTTCCCTCACCTGTCACTGCGCTCTGGCAGCTCTGCTCTGCTTCACTTCTGCTGAGAAAGACCAGCAGCTGAGCAGCCACGCCGCAAGACCAGCAGCCAGCCTCAAATTGAATTTGTTGATTTTGCTCACATTGAATCAATCTTTATTTGCTAACAGTGAATTTCAATGGCAACAAATAGCGAGGCAACAAATAGTGTTGTTGAACTTGATCTTTTTCTTTTTATGCTAATGCTATTTTGTTTGTGAACTCAACTTATGTATGAACTTATTCTATATTTGAAATTCTATGTCAAGTCTGAAAAGACGTTTCAACGTACATTTAAACGTTTAAACGTTGAAAAGTTGGTTCATAACGTTTTAACGTTTTACCGTTTTAATAACCATGCCATATCGATTTACCACCAACCACCCGCGCCATTGCAGCTGCTGCCGCAGCCAGCGCACGCGGCTGGACTCCTTCCCAACAGCCTTTACGATGATCTGGGCCTCCCCGGCTATCCCGCATCCATGGGTGACCTCAATGCCCCCGCGGCCTGTGACAGCCCTCCCAAGTTATCAAACCCACATGCACCAATCCTTGCCATTAACGGCCTCAGATGGCTGTGCACGTGTACCGGGTAACTTAACAAGGCTATCGAGTTCATCAACTCGAACTCATCATCCCAAGGATCTCCCACATAACATGTACATTACAGTAATCACATTTGATACACACACACTTGGAGATAGAGCAGAAGACTTTACAAAACATACTTTTACAATGATCTCGACTTTTACATCATAGAAAGAGTTGTAACTATTACAAGTCCTGATAGTACTCAAGTGCATGACTTAATACACAATTGGGAAAGGTGAAGCCTTTCGATAAGAAATACACTAAGCATTAAAATCTCCAAGGCCTCTCCATGAAGCAACTATTAGGAGCTAAAGATAGCAAGAATCCTTCCTGCAACAACATAGGGAATAAAACCTTGAGTATGCAATTACTCAGCAAGACTTACCCGACTAAAGAAAAGACTCTCAAGGGTATTGCTGGATTTGGGACTCAAGGTAAAGCTTATCAATTATCGAAGACCCTTTTTGGTAGAAAAGCTTACTACCAGTTGATCCCTAAGCCAAGTTTTATTTCACAAGTTAGGTATTTACCTGAATCTAGATTTGCCTAATCTAGTTCAAGCACTTGGCCTATACTAGCTGCATTTTATTCATACTCATATTTCACTTGCTAACTACGATGATGGTCACTGGGATGAGTCTCCATAACCGAGGAGCAACGACGATTCGAACCGATTATACCCAGTTGGGGATCTCTAACCACACGACATATGTAGCACTTAACCCTTGCATATGTCAATCGTTCCCACGGAGTCCTCCACTACATGAACAGGTCCGCGTCACCCGAGAGCACATTACCCTACCAGGCGTGCTACTATGCCAGGAGGGTACATGCTACTCCCGCCATCTCTCCACTCCCAGTGCACGATTGTCTCTTCACGTATGGAATAGCCGGGTTCAAGCTTACCCTGTCCCATACCAGGGTATGTGGCTAGTTGTAAAGTCTCAACCACAACAGGCCAGTCAACGATACAGTCCTTAATCGACACAGACGGACGACCTTGTCTGCTCAGCGTCTGGTCTCCATTTATTCAAACCATTTTCCCATTTTTGGTACCCGACAGGGGTACTCTTTTTGAATGATGAATCCATCCGGAGCCCTGATGGACTCATCATCATAAGTTTGCTTTCACTTTTGAATCAAAAGCCCATAACCAATGTTACACATCATTCTTTTGAAAAACAAAATGATTTTTGAGTTTCTGAGCAGGACTAAGCAGGACTAAGCAGTAATAATTCTTTTTATAAAACAGGGATTTAGGAATTTCCAATGAATGGTAATGCATCAATTGTTTATCACACAACTATTGTCACCTAATGCATCATATAAGGTGATAAAGCATTTAAAACACAAGGAAAGGGCAAATGCACCGGGGCTTGCCTTTGTTGCAGAGAAGAGGTGCTAGATCCCTCTACCCAACCATCAGTTAGATATCTCTATCCTCTTGATGAGCAGGCACTCGAGTAGACTCCCCTTTAGCTACCACTTATTCTGGGAGCTCTACATGAAATGATATGTCCATGAATGCTTATGCTTATGTAGTTGCAAAGAGGATAACATTAAGTACCTCTAATTACACCACTCCATAGGGTGCACACAAGAACTAACAAAAACTACAAGAGATCTAAATACTCCAACCACACAACCAAGCTCTCCAACCATGCTAGGGAACCCTGCCTCCATATCCAAGTATTCCATCAATGCCTTAAGCAAGGATCTAACTCTCTAACATTGAACCCTACAAGCTATGGCTATCAAGAGACTAGAACACACCAAGCTCCAAAGTTAGGAGAAAAACACTGGACCATAGTGACAGTAACTAAAGTTGGTCTGCATTGCACATGTGTGACAGCCAATTAGGACACCACTTACTTCAAAATTTGTGTAGTACCAAGCCAAGCTTCCACAAGTAAACTTGCTTACTAATACTTGGTCTACAATTTTGCTACACAAAGTATATCTCCTAACTTTACAGAACAACCCCAAGGAAACTCCAATGTTGAGCTAACATACTGAAATGTCCAATTTCAGACGTTTGGAACAGCCTAACATGGACCTGACAGCCTGACATTGAGCAAGATTTACACCTAGTTCTGTAGATCTCTAAGGTCAAATAGCTTAATCAAGTTTGTGGTCCTACAACAGATATACAAGGTTGCTACAATGACCAACAACTAAAGACTCATGGATTCAATGCTATAGTGCTTCAAAGTTGACCCCATTCACTGCAACCAGTTTCAATTAACTGAAACAGGCACCCATTAAGTCTGTCGGAAGGATTTGCAACCTCATTTACTCTAATTTTCACACAAAAACAAATCCAACTCTTTATATGAAACCTTTTCTCCTTCAAATGGTCTTTGAATGTGCTATAAGGTTCTTAGTCCAAAACCTTATGGACTGATCACAAAGTTTCTCCAAACCGGGCACCAAATACTAAAATTTCAGTTGCAGTTAACTGAATTCAGTTCAGAGAAAAATAAGGCTGACACCACACCTTTAGGCACTAATTACTCCCAGCTCTAAGTAGTTTCAAGGGCATTACTCACCAAAATTTACTCCCCTAACACTGGTCTTCAAGTTTACTATAGCAACTATAGTCCCTATGCTGTTCGTGCTGACTATGGATGTTCTTACCAGTCTCTTTAGGGCTGCTGAAAGTAGGGGATTGCTTCATAGCTTGGAAGGGGCAGGAATCCGTAACAAGCTTTCTATTTATGCTGATGATGTGGTCCTTTTTGTTAAACCCATTGAAGACGATCTGAAATGTGTTAGATTGATATTGAATTGTTTTGGGTCGGCCTTCGGGATTGGTTACCAATATGAATAAGAGTTATGCTATTCCTATTAGATGTGAGGAGCATGTGGTTCAAGAGGGCTGCAATGTGCCGAGGTGCAGTTTGGCCGCATTCCCTTGTTCTTATTTGGGTCTGCCAATTTCAGACAGGAAACTGAAGCGGAATGATCGTATGATGTGGATAGATAAGATTGCAGACAGACTTCCTAATTGGAAGGCTCGTTTACTGAACCTGGCCGGAAGGACAACATTTGTGTGGTTTGTGTTATCGGCCATCCCGATATACCTTCTTATTGCCATAAAAATTCCCAAATGGGTTATAAAATCAATTGACAAGATTCGAAGAGGGTTTCTTTGGAAAGGGCGAAAGGAGGTGGATGGTGGAAGTTGTATAGTACCTTGGGAAATTGTGACAAGGCCACTAAGTTTAGGGGGTCTTGGAGTTGCAATTGAAGAGTTGGGCATTGCAGGCTAAATGGCTCTGGTTAGAAAAGACTGACCCAACTAGGCCGTGGCTAAATGGCTCTGGTTAGAAAAGACTGACCCAACTAGGCCACAGGCTAAATCCCAGTGCAGCAGGAAGTTAGACAAATTTTTAAATCTTCGGTGGTCTCTGTGGTAGGGAATGGGATCAGTACTTTTTTCTGGTCAGACAGATGGTTAAATGGGCAGATGACACAAGATTTTGCCCCTGAAGTTGTCCGTATGGTGAGTAGCAGGCCCTTTAATTCAAGAACTGTTGCTCAGGCGCTGCATAATTGGCAATGGGTTTGCGATATTGCGAATCCTTTATCTTTGATTGGACTACAACAGTATTTGCAATTGTGGGATGCTTTATGTGGAGTGGTGCTTGTTAGAGTGTTAGGCCTGTTAAGGCTAGGCCCATGTGGCCCATGTAAAATACTATATAGCTAACCTGTTGGGTTAGCCCTAATCTAAGGAATCATCACCTTAACATAGTATCAGCTAGGTTTTCTCCCTCTCCCCTACAGTCGCCGCCTAGGGTTGCTCCCTAACCCTACAGCCGCAGCCGCCGCCTAGGGTTTCTCCCTCTGGCCGCCGCCTAGGGTTTCTCCCTTTGGCCGCCGCCGCCGCCTGGCATTGCCCGCACGCCGGCGCCGCGCCCCGTCCCTGCTCTCCACCGCGCCGTGCCAGGAGGACCCGCGCCCAGTCCGCGCCCGGCGACCCCAGCCGACGTCGCGCCCGTCCCTGGTCTCCACCGCGCCGCCGCGCCAGGAGGACCCGCGCCCAGTCCAGGCGCCTTCCCCGCGCGCCCGAGCAGTCGACCCAGGCCTCGACACCGCGCACCCTGGACGCCCTGCGCGCAACGGCCGACGTCCACGCTCTGCACCAGTGCCCGACCGAAGACCAGCACACCGCCGCTCCCCTCCCATGGCTGGCGAGTTCCCTCCCCTCTCTTGGGCGCGAGCCGCATTCCCTGGCAGGCGCGCCGCCGTCACTACTGCCACTGCTGCGGCCGCCGTGGGTGGGCGTGCCCCCTTGGCCCCTCCCCACCCCCTCCCAGTCGCCGCCGCTGCCTCCCCTGCAGGTGCGCAGGCACTGGTGGCAGGGGCGTGGGGGTCCATTCCCGCCACCCTGCGCTCGGGCCGGCGTGGGGGGCAGGGCCCACCGTCGCCGGTGGGGCCCTCACCGCTGCGGGCACCGCCTCGGCCCTTGCGGCTGTGGCGGATGTGCTTCCCGCGGGGGTTGCCGGTCCGGAGGACCCTCCCCCGCCAATTCCCCCGTCGCTGGTCGTCGATCCACAGCCTGTCGTCGATCAGCCGCCTCCTCCACCGGTCGCCCACCAGACATACACCGTCGCTGCCCTAACTGCTGCCCATGCAGAGCACGCGACGCGACAGGCCCGTTTGCGAGAAGCGACCCTCGTGTGGGAGCGCGAAGCCGCCGACGCTATCGCTGCTTAGATTGCCGCGGCGGAACAGCTCCTCGCCTCGCCTGCGGCCCACGACGGCGGGACCACCTCCTCTGACACCGTGGGCGGCGTGTACGGTGTCCCGACCACACCGACCGTCGGAACTGGGCCTCACACCATCCCCACAATGCTCTGGCATGACCCGGCTGACCCGCTCGTGGCTCAGCTCCACCTTCAGGCTGGGAGTGTCCAGAACATTCGCCTCATGGTCCCTATTGTCCTGGAGCCAGAGTCGCCGTCCTACGCACGCTGGCGGGACTTACTACTCCTCACCCTTCGCCGCTACGCTCTGGATGACCACGTCCTCTGCGACCCCACCGGCGTGGCGCCTACTGCCGCGTGGGTGCGCCTCGACAACATCGTGCTCACCTGGATCGTGGGAACGATCTCCGTTGACCTCCACAGCCTCCTCCGGAACCTTCCTCATGCTCGGGTTGTTTGGCTTGCCATCGAGGGCCAGTTCCTGGGCAACGCCGAGGCCTGGGCTCTCCGCCTCGACGCAACCTTCCGCACCTTCGTCCAGGGGGACCTCAGCGTTGGTGAGTACTGCCGCAAGATGAAGACCATGGCAGACTCACTTGGCGATCTGGGCTGCCCCGTGGAGGACCGCATCCTCGTCCTCAACGTCCTCCGCGGTCTCAGCGATCGCTACACCCACCTCCGGTCGTTGATCATGCGCCAGCGCCCCTTCCCTACCTTCCTCCAGGTCCGCGATGACCTCGCCCTGGAGGCGATCACTCTGGGTGCTCAGGCTGCCTCGATCTCCGGCTCGGGGTCCTCGTCCTCCTCGACGGCACTGGCGGCTTTCACCCCGACTCGTCCACATCCTCCGTCACATTCTGCCCTTGGCCCTCGTCCTTCCGGGCCGAGCATGGGCGGCGGGGGTCGAGGTGGCGGAGGCGGGGGCGGTGGTGGACGTCGCCGCCGTGGTGGCCACGGTGGTGGTGGTGGTTCAGGCGGTGGTGCCTGTGGCATCACACCGACGCCGGGACCCCAGCAGGGTGCGCCTTGGCCCACTTTCCACCACCCGTGGTCAAGGCGCATCTCCATGTGGCCGTTCCAGGGCCAGGTTTTGAGGCTCGTCCCCCGGCGGCCATGTTCACTGGTGTGCAGCCAGGTTTTGCCTTCTCCTCACCGTCGCCCTGGACCTCGACGCCTGCCACTTCGTCGTGGCCCACGTCGCCGGCTACGCCATCGTCCGGGCTGGTTGGTTGGGACGCGGCCGCCCTGGCTGCCTTCCAGACTCCCACTCTGACTCCGTCGATGGGTCCCGAGTGGATCGCGGACACCGGTGCTACCTACCACACCACTCCCGACCCTGGTATACTCACCTCCGTTCGCCCTCCTTCTTCCTCTCTCCCTTCATCCATCATGGTGGCGAATGGCTCGTGTCTTCCTGTCACATCTGTGGGTGCCACCGGCCCTCCCGGCTCTTTTCGCATTCCCGATGTTCTTGTCGCTCCTTCTTTGGTCCACAATCTTCTTTCTATTCGTCGGTTTACTGCTGATAATTCTTGTTCTGTCGAGTTTGACTCTTCTGGTCTTACTGTGAAGGACTCGGCAACTCGGCGCCCCTCGTCAGATGTGGCAGCACCGGCCCCCTCTACACCCTTCGGCTTCCGCACGCCACATCTTCTTCGTCTTCATCACCTGACACAGCTGCTGCTTTTGCCGCCACCACATCTACTACCTGGCATCGTCGCCTTGGACACCCCGGACGTGATGCATTACTGCAGCTTACTCGTAGTGCCACTATCCCATGTACTCGATACCCTGAGGAGCATCTATGTCATGCGTGCCAGTTAGGCCGCCATGTTCGTCTTCCGTTTTCCTCTTCTTCCTCGCATGCTACTCATGCTTTTGATCTTGTACACTGCGATTTGTGGACTTCACCCATTACCAGTATGTCGGGTTACAAATACTATCTTGTCGTGCTTGATGATTTTTCTCATTATGTGTGGACTTTTAGGTTACGTGCTAAATCTGAGACTTTCCCCACCCTCCGCCACTTCTTCGCCTGGGTGTCCACTCAGTTCGGCCTCACCATTAAGGCCGTTCAGTGTGACAACGGTCGGGAGTTCGATAACTCCGCCTCCCGTGACTTCTTTCTCTCCCACGGGATGCAGTTGCGGATGTCTTGCCCATATACCTCCTCCCAGAACGGCAAGGCTGAGCGCATGATCCGCACGACCAACGACACCATCCGGACTCTTCTTCTTCAGGCGCACCTACCGCCACGTTTCTGGGCCAAGGCCCTCCACACCTCTACCTACCTTCTCAACCGTCTCTCTTCCACTGCGTCCCCGGCCCCCACTCCTCACCAGGCACTCTTCGGTACCCTCCGCGCTATGACCACCTCCGTGTCTTCGGGTGTGCTTGCTACCCGAACACCGCTGCCACTGCTCCTCACAAGCTAGCACCCCGTTCCACCCTCTGTGTGTTTCTCGGGTACTCCCCGGACCACAAGGGCTACCGGTGCTTTGACCTTTCCTCTCGTCGGATTCTCATCTCTCGCCATGTGGTGTTTGATGAGTCCGTATTTCCCTACTCCTCCACCACCACACCACCCTCCTCCGACCCGGACCTTGACCTATTCACTCCATTCCCGACTGACGCGGTGGTCGAGCCACCTATCCTTTGTCTCTCTGCAGGTACTCGCTCACCGCCTGTCGGTCCTACTCCCGGCCTGGTGCCTTGCCCGGGTCCGATGGTGTCGCCTACAGTGGTATCGCCTCTCCGTGGAGCCCCGTCTCCGATCGCCCCGGGCCGAGCGGGGGTGGTGGGACTGCACCGCCTACGGGGCCGTCGGTACCGACCCCTCCGGCCTGCTTCGCCCAGTCGGTGCGGGTCTACCAGCACCGGCTGCCACCGCCGGGGTTCGCACCGCCCCCGTCACCGCCGGCACCGCCATCCCCACTGGTGGCCCAGTCCCCGCCAGGGACACGTACACCTCCGCCGCGGACTCCTGCGGCACGTGTCGAGACGCCGGTGTACCACCCACCGCTCCTTCACCGCGACCCGCGGCACGTCCACCCGATGGTGACGCGGCACGCGGCTGGTACCCTGCCGCCCCGTGTCGTGGCGGCCACGACCGGAGACTCGCAGGTTTCTCCGGTACCCTCCTCCGTCTGCACCGCCCTGCTGGACCCCACTGGCGTCAGGCGATGGAGGAGTACGCGGCGCTCGTCGCCAACCAGACGTGGGATCTGGTGCCCCGTCCACCCGGCGCCAACGTCGTCATCGGCAAGTGGATCTGGACGCACAAGCGCCGGGCCGATGGGACCCTGGAGCGGTACAAGGCTCGCTGGGTTCTTCGGGGCTTCACTCAGCGCCCCGGAGTCGACTACGATGAGACCTTCAGTCCGGTTGTGAAGCCGGCCACCGTCCGCACGGTGCTCTCGCTAGCCCTTGCTCGCTCTTGGTCGGTTCACCAACTCGACGTCAAGAACGCCTTCCTGCATGGCGCCCTCACCGAGACCGTCTACTGCTGTCAGCCCGCGGGGTTCGTGGATTCCTCTCGCCCTGACATGGTCTGCCGGCTCAACAGGTCCCTCTACGACCTCAAGCAGGCCCCCCGGGTGTGGCACTCCAGACTGGCTACGTTCCTGGTGACACTGGGCTCCGTGGAGGCCAAGTCAGACACGTCTCTGTTCGTCCACCATTATGGAGCAGAGATTGCCTACTTGCTCCTCTACGTGGATGACATTGTCCTCACCGCCTCCAGTCAGTCCCTTATTCGCCGCCTTGTCGACGCGCTTCAGCGGGAGTTTCCGGTCAAGGATCTGGGCGTGCTTCACCATTTCCTGGGGGTCACCGCTAAGCCTCGCCCCTCTAGACTCCTTCACCAGTGGCAGTACACTCTTGACATTCTGGAGCGGGCCCAGATGAGTGACTGCAAGCCCTGCTCCACCCCAGTCGACACGCAGGCCAAGCTCTCAGAGGCCACAGGTGACCCGGTCGCGGACCCCACCGGCTACAGGAGTCTTGCCGGTGCCCTTCAGTACCTCACCTTCACTAGGCCGGACATCTACGCAGTGCAGCAGGTCTGTCTCCAAATGCACGACCCCCAAGACCGAATTTTTTATATTTTAGTCCTTTTTTAGAAAAAAATCACGTTTAGACCCTAAAAAATTTTAATAGCAATTTTGGACCCTTTGCTCGGCGCCATAGGCTATGGCGCCGAGGTAACACAGCTCGGCGCCATAGCCTATGGCGCCGAGGTACGTGCTACGCTGGCACACCCGGACGTCGTGGCGCCGACGTGGCACCGAGCTCGGCGCCACAGATCTTGGCGCCGAGCTCGGTTGTGTTTCAATAGTTATGTTGAAAAGCTATAAGCATAAATCTTTTCTAGCCTAGTTGGTAGAGCACAAGGCTCCTCACCTTGTGGTCCTAGGTTCAAGCCCCATAGCTTGCATTCAATGCTTTTTGTGTCTGTTCAATTTTTTTTTTGTCACAAGTCGCCCCAGTGTTGCAGTCCTGACACTTACTGCCGGATGTCCTGTTTGATAGAGTCTTGTCTTTTCCGTGCCAAGGCTGCAGGGGATAGGTTTTGATCCAAGAGCTTGCACAAACAAAATACTTGTGGCGATAGCGGTTATAACAGCAGCCACAGCGGCCGATAAGCACAAGCCCAACGGCTTAAAAACAGCTTATCCAGTAAGCAGATAGGATACGACTACGAGCAACCATATCGTGTCCAACAAAATTATCCATAAAATAAATAATTTTTTGTATATATGCTAGCTAGCTGAAATATCTTGAAATTAGTCCATATCAAAAAGATATACATAAACCTATTAGTCAAAAGATATCCATAAACTAATATCCATAAATTAGAAATATTAGCCGAAAGAGAATACTTTGACCGTTTTTTTGTGCTACTTGTGCATAGTCGATCAGAGCTTGTGACCAAAAAAAAAAAAACTGGACGGACACAAAAACATTGAAATGCAAACTATGGGACTTGAACCCAGGACCACAAGGTGAGGAGCCTTGTGCTCTACCAACTAGGCTAGACAAACTTTGTGCTTATAGCTATCCAACAACTGTTAAAACACAACCGAGCTCGGCGCCAAGATCTGTGGCGCCGAGCTCGGTGCCACGTTTGCGCCACGACGTCCGGGTGCGCTAGCGTAGCACGTACCTCGGCGCCATAGGCTATGGCGCCGGCGCCGAGCAAAGGGTCCAAAATTGCTATTAAAATTTTTTAGGGTCTAAACGTGATATTTTTTCTAAAAAAGAGCCAAAATGTAAAAAATTCGGCCCCAAGAGCCCCACTTCGCGGCTCTCAAGCGCCTCCTCCGCTACCTCCGGGGCACCGTCGACTATGGGCTGCTTCTTCACCGGTCTACCTTCTCCGAGCTAGTCGTCTACACCGACGCTGACTGGGCCGGGTGCCCAGACACTCGGCGATCCACCTCCGGCTACGCCGTCTTCTTAGGCGGCAACCTGGTGTCCTGGTCGTCGAAGCGTCAGCCGGTCGTCTCCCGCTCAAGTGCCGAGGCGGAGTACCGTGCTGTGGCCAACGGCGTGGCGGAGGCTGCCTGGCTCCGGCAGCTCCTCGCCGAGCTTCACAGCCCCCTGTCCAGGAGCACGTTGGTCTACTGCGACCATGGTTTTTAAAGCGGTAAGGCGCTCCAAGGCGTTGGACCACCGCCTAGACGCCTAGGCGGCGCCTAGGCGACGCCTAGGCGAGGTAGGCGGGCAAGGCGCCTAGGCGTCAGACCACCGCCCGGACGCCTAGGCGTCGCCTAGGCGACGCCTAGGCGACGCCTTAAAAACAGTGACTGCGACAACATCAGTGTGGTCTACCTCTCCACCAACCCAGTGCAACATCAGCGGACCAAGCATGTCAAGATCGATCTGCACTTCGTCCGCGATTATGTCGCCGCCGGTGCTGTTCGGGTCCTCCACGTCCCGACCACCTCCCAGTTTGCTGATATCTTCACCAAGGGTCTTCCATCCTCGACCTTCGCCGAGTTTCGCTCCAGCCTCAACATCAGTAGTGGCTAGTTGCGTCTGTGGGGGGATCCTGTGGTGTTATGTACGTCTTCCTTTTGAGTCCAGTATGTGAACTTCGCTGCGTCGGAAGTCCAGACTGCGGGGGGGGTGTCGTCTTCCTTTTGAGTCCAGTCTGTGAACTCCGCTGCGTCGGAAGTCCAGACTGCGGGGGGGTGTTAGAGTGTTAGGCCTGTTAAGGCTAGGCCCATGTGGCCCATGTAAAATACTATATAGCTAATCTGTTGGGTTAGCCCTAATATAAGGAATCATCACCTTGACAGTGCTTAACCAGGAGGAGGATAGACGTGTGGGTGCACTCGAGCTCTGGAGAATTCTCCTCAAAATCTTGTTATTCGGCGTTTTTTATGGGAGCTATTTCTTTTGAGCCATGGAAATGGCTGTGGAAGTCGTGGGCACCCCCTAAATGCAAATTTTTTGTTTGGCTGGCAATAAGGAATAAATGCTGGACTGCTGATAGACTTCAGAGGAAAGGACTACCGCACCCGGTGGTTTGTCCTTTATGTGACCAAGAGCAGGAAACTATCTTGCACCTCTTGTGCTCGTGCAGTTTTGCTAGACAATTTTGGCATATTATATTTTCATCTTTGAGGATGGGCCATCTTACGCCTGCTAGAGAGGCGGGCTCTTTTGTTGAATGGTGGGACAAGGTGCAGAGGAGAGTACTTAAACAAATCAGAAAAGGTATTCATAGTCTCATTATCCTGGGGGCCTGGTGTTTATGGCTGCATCGCAATAGGGCGGTATTTGATGGTGCCAGCCCTTCCTTAAGCACCATTTAAAGGCTTCTTATGGATGAGGTGGAGTGCTGGTGTATGGCTGGTGCGAAGCAGCTTGAGAGTCTTGGCCTCCTAACTGCCTTGGCTAGGGTCAGGGCTATTTCTAGTGCCTAAAGCTGTGAAAGTTGGAGATAAGAATAGGTTTTTTATCTGTTTTCCCTTTGTATTTTTGCCTGTTATGGCATTGTACTATGGTCCACTTCGGACCTTTCTCTCTTTCAATATAATGATGCGCAGTTCTCCTACGCGTTCGAGAAAAAAAAAGATTAGTCACAAAACACCTCCAAACTGAGTACCCAACACTGCAATTTCAGGTTTCAGTTCTGAATAAAAATTCAGTCCAACTAACCTGACAGTCCAAGTTTTCGGTGGGTGCATGAAACTGCTCGAGGAAGACATATGTTGGCTGGTCGACGATGAAACTAAACACAGCAACGATTTGCGGTGGCGCGACTACGGTCTGGCCACTATGAGGTGAAGGAGCTAGTGGCCGTGGTCACCACTAGCAGGGAGATAGCGCGCTATGCACAAGGGCTGACCGAGTTGGTGGCTGGGGAGACGTGAGCACTAGCGTGACCACAGGAATTCCAACACTTATGTGCAGTGGTTTTGAGCTAGAACCTGAGGGCAAGGTGAAGCTTCACTGAACCCAACCGAAGTGTATTGAACATGGGCAGGCATCACTGCACATGTGGGCAGGGACAAGGAAACTCGACCACAACTTGGTGAACATGAATTCTGGGGCATGCTAGCACTGCAGGAGCAGCACAACGTGGCTTCCATGCACATGTACTTTGCTGGCTCACATGCACTAACTCCACACAAGTCCACACGTGCACCCATGACACTGAATCTGGTCTAGTTCATAGCACAAATACCACCTGCTCACTTCTGCAGATAAGGGAATGAGCAGATAGGAACTCCACCGAGGGCAGATTTAATTGAGTCCAAAGTGATATTTTTTTTTGCAGGGGTGAGGCCACTAGAATGTTTGCGGTCCGGTTCATTCTTATCTCAATCCCAGCACACAAGTATCTCCTTTGTTCCCCTACTGCAGACAGCAACCAAAAACAATTAATACCCACAGCTCCCTGCTCCCATATAGTCCAAACTGGATATTTACAGTGGAGCTGGGGTCTCTCGACCTTGGTGATGTACTTCCACCTCATTACCATTCACATACACATGTGATAGTAGCAGGGAGAGGATCTTCTTCAGTTTACATAAACCAAATATTGATTCCAAGTGCATCAGCACTTACTACCCCCTTGCAGCCTCCCAGTTTAACCCTCCCACAATTTTACATGATAACAGACCAGTCCTTTTTAACCAAAGTTACTCCCTAGATGTAGCCCTACTACTTTGGTACATAAATCCATGGTTGAAAACATATGAACTAAAGTTGTGAAGCACCAAACTAGAGCCAACATCACTGAAACCCAATTCAGCAGTCTGAATCTGAGACAGATTAGCACAATTTAACAGCACATATTTGGGGACATTTTATTGGAGTTTTTGCACAGCACCAGACTCAACACTCCATAATAAACTTGTTCACAATACATAGCTCTTCAAAGTTTCTATAGCATCCTTGAGCCAAAGATGCATGGATCCCAATCTACGGGGTTCCAAGATCAGACACCCCTACTGAAATGCCAGTTTCAGCTGTCTGCAACAGCCCTCACTAAGTCTGACAGAAGGTTTTGCAATGGACTGTTCCCCATGTTCCACACAGCAGCAAGGCCAACTTCTTGTATGAAATTTGTTGTACTTAACATGGGCTTTCATCTTGCTTTAGAGTTCCTAACTCAATGCTCCATGTACTAATTACCATAGGGCTCCAAATATTGGTAAAAACTCACTGAATCACACAACAACAGTCAACTAAGTTCATCTCAACTTAAGTCTGACAGCAGAAGTTTGGAGGCATTTTACCCCCAAATTTATATAGAACCAAGTCTATCTCACTTTAGGGAACTTACTCACCATACTTTGATCTTCAACTTTACTATATAATTCATAGTCCAAATCCACTTGAATGAGTCACAAATGGGCTCCAAACTCAGCAACTTTCACTAACTAAACTCAGTCACCACCATCCAACTTTGAGCAACCTTTTCTCCAATTTTTGTGCAGGATAAAACCCTTCACTATTAAAGACTTTTTTCTCACCAACCTATGGTCTTTAATTTCTATATATACTCCACAGCCCAACACCCTATGTGTTAGGCACAAATGAGTTCCAAATTCAGCCAAAACAATGCAATTTCAGACTTAGTGTACTATTCTGGATCTGAAAATGCAGAGATCTGTTAACCCCTCTTTGGACTACCTTATCTACTAGTAGAATATAGGTTTAGGGGCAAGTTTCTCAATAAAGTTTATACTCCTATTGTTCATCTACAAATTTGATATAGTGACCCATAGCTAAATCCTCCTGAATTCCAAACTACAGAGGCTCAAATTTGGCATCAAACACAAATTTAGACTCTGGTTTTTATACCAAATCTGAAACCCAGAAATAAACATTACATTTTTGGAGGTATAACCATTAACAAAACTTATACATCAACATGTGGTCTTTCACTTTAGTACAGAAGCTTTAACCAATCACTGTACAGATCAGCCACCAACAAGCTCCAAGGTTTCTTCAGAATACAAAAACTGCAGTGCTGAATTGTGCACTAAATCTGAAATTCAGATTCTGATATTCCCAATTTGGACCAGTTTGTTATAGCCACTTCTTACCAAAAGTCCATAGTTTAAAAGTTGTTTGCTTACTCACAATTTCAAGCAAGGTCTTTCACTTTAGTACAGAAGCTTTAACCAATCACTGTACATATCAGCCACCAACAGGCTCCAAGGTTTCTTCAGAATACAAAAACTGCAGTGCTGAATTGTGCACTAAATCTGAAATTCAGATTATGATATTCCCAATTTGGACCAGTTTGTTATAGCCACTTCTTACCAAAAGTTCATAGTTTAAAAGTTGTTTGCTTACTTACAATTTCAAGCAAGGTTCTCGGCCTAAGTTATGTACTCAACACACGACATCACACTTTTGAAAAGAAAATTTTTACCTAGTAAATACACTCTAGGTGCAACAAGCAGGTTAATGCAAATGCTTATGATGACATGTTAGAGTTTTAGTTATCGTAACACCAGGGATGTTACACGGCCCTCGGAACCCTCTCCCTGACCGACTTCACCAGACATCTGCCCCTCGGCTTCACCGCTCCTCGCCTGCCAGGTGTTGACACCACTTGGGCCCCGCCACGCATCGTCGTGCCGTCCACCGACTCCGCGTTGGTCGCCGCCATCGCCACCATCCAGGCTGTCCTCGCAGGAGCATGGGCGCGCCGCGTCCCGCGCTAACCGCATAGATGGCCACCGCTCAACGCCTCATCTGAGGCCCTCCGCCGGTCATCCATGAGACTCCTTCGCCCACTCCTGAGGCTCCCATAGCCTCTGGACTTGATGCCGACCACATCACCGCTCTCCACGCCTAGGCTGCCGGTCTACACAATATTCGGTCCCTCCCGGCCTCCTCCCACTACCCTCGTTGGTGGGGGCAGGTCCTCACCCTGCGACGCTATGCTCTCGCCGACCACGTCCTCGACGACATCATCGGACCGCCGTCCCCTGCTTGATCCCTGATGGACACCGTGGTGCTCTCGTGGCTCCACGACACCATCACCGTCGAGCTCTAGAACATCATCCGCGACCAGGCGCACATGAGCCGCTAGGCGTGGCTCGCTCTCGAGGAACAGTTCCTCGAGAACCGGGATGCTCTGGCTCTTCACCTCGACACCCAGTTCCACCAGTTCTCTTAGGGGGACCTCTCCGTGGGGGAGTACTGCCGCCAGATGAAGGGCCTGGTGGACTCTCTCCGCGATCTTGGCGAGCCGGTGGCGAACAGTACCTTGGTGCTGAACCTCCTGGGTGGCCTTAGCCCTCGCTACGACCACCTGAAGGCTCTTATCAAGAGGACCGTGCCTTTTCCCATCTTCCATGCCGTGAGGAATGAGCTTCTCCTCGAGGAACTCACTATGACGATCGAGGCCCCCGCTCCGGCCTCGGCACTCTACAGCGCCACCCTTGTTGCTCAGGCGTCTTCCGGGGGACAGGCCCCCCACACTCCGTCGATCGGGGCCCCCGCTCGGCCCCCTGCCATGGCCCCTGTGGCCCCTTGTCCGGCTCCAACCGCCGACGGCGGCCGTCGCCCCCGCAAAGGCGAACGTGGGGGCGACAGCTCCACCCGTGGAGGTCTCCACCGATCGGGGTGGTGGCTAGGGCTGACCGTCGTTGTACAACCCTTGGACCGACACCATCTCCATGTGGCTCGGTCTGGCCCCCAGTGCCTCCCATCCTCCGGCGCTGGCTCTCTTGACTGCGCTCCCCTATGCGCACCTTCGCCGCCTTCCTACGGCATGCCTCCGTACGGCGTGCTCCCGAAGACCCCAGCCTCGCCTCAGCTCTCGCCTCTGGGGACCCTGCCACGACACCTTGGTCCCCGTTCGCTGGAGGCTGGGACCCAGCCTCTCTCGCCGCTGGATACAACACCATGGCGTTGGCTCCATCTTCTGACTAGGTCATTGACTCCGGTGCATCCTACCATACCACCCCCACCGCAGGCATGCTATCTCGCTCACACCCACATTCCCCACACCCTACCTTGATCGTTGTTGGAAATGGTTCCACTCTTCCAGTCACCTCAATAGGTGCCTCGGTGCTCCCTGGACCGTTCTATCTCAACGATGTTCTCGTAGCCCCACACATCACCCACAATCTCCTTTCCGTTCGTCCGTTCACTACCGACAATTCTTGTTCCATTGAGTTTGACCCCTCTGTTTTTCTATGAAGGATCTGGCCACTAGGACCCCACTCGCTCGATATGACGGTGTCGGGCCCATCTACACGCTCTGGCCCTCTTCCACCAGCGCGTCTCCACCTCCCGTCCTGGTCTCCACCACCACCTCCACCACTTGGCATCGTCGTCTCGGCCACCTAGGAGCTGACGTCATAACCAAGCTTACCAGCAGTTTAGATTCTTCTTGTAGTAGGGGACATTTTGAGGGCCTCTGTCATGCTTGTCAGCTTGGCCGACATACTCGTCTCCCTTTTACTACCTCTTCTTCTCGGGCGGAGCAGGCTTTTGACCTGGTTCATTGTGATTTCTAGACCTCCCCTGTACTCAGTCTTTCTGGATATAAATACTATTTGGTAATTTTGGATGATTTTTCCCATTATCTCTGGACTTTTCCTCTTCGGTTGAAGTCTGATACTTTTACCACCCAGTTCCGTCGCCCGGTCCGTGCACCGTAGTGCGACAATGGCTGCGAGTTTGACAACCACGCCTCCCGGTCATTCTTCCTCATCAGTGGCGTTTAGTTGCGTCTCTCGTGCCCCTACACCTCTGCCTAGAATGGCCGGGCCGAGCGCATGATTCGCACCACCACCAATATGATCCGCTGCCTTCTCTTCCAGGCGTCTCTCTTTGCTAGCTACTAGGTAGATGCCCTGCACACCGCCACCCACCTCCTAAACCGCCCCCCATCGAAGGCGGTGAGCCACCCCACCCCCCACTTTGCCCTGTACGGCACAACCCCCTCCTACGGCTACCTCCGCGTGTTCGGCTGTGCCTGCCATCCCAACACTTCCGCTACTGCTCCTCATAAGTTGTCTCCACGCTCCACTCGCTGCCTCTTCCTTGGCTACTGTCACACCCGGGTTTCGGGGCACCAAGACCCGGGCGCGAACATAAACACCAGGTATGCTGGGACCAAGTCTCACACATATGATGTATAGTGGCACAGGATCGAATGTCACAACTTTATATATAACAGGAGTTCTATACAAAATAAATAATTACATTATAAGGAGACAACGGTCCAGCAACCCAAAGTTGACTGGGAGACGACGGCCTAGATCTCTCACGAACACATCACAGCATCCTCCATGCGCTTCATCCTGTGGTACCTGTTCTTGACCTGTGGGGGGTGTGAGACAGCAAGAGTGAGCTCACATACGTTCATCGCTCAACAAGTTGTGGGGAATAATGTGCATGAACTCGCCAAAGGTGGGAGCTCACGTGAAGTGTAAGGCTTACCAAAGGAGATGGTTGAAGCTGAGCATTGCTTTTAAAATTGGTCAAAATTTTATTAGCAATTACTAAGTATAAGTAGATACCAACCCAATTAAGTAGTAGAACAAAAGTAACAACATCACCTGCGATGCAATGCATATGACAAATTGAATTTAGTTCCATAAGTTAATCATGTGAGGGTCCGAGCCGCTCATGACCGTGAGCACGGCTAGTATACCAGTTTTACACTCTGCAGAGGTTGCACATCTTTACCCACAAGTCGTGTTACCCATCTGCCAAGAGACGGCCAATCCCATACACCTCTACCGAGGAGGTGAGGCAGGGTAACACTACGAGGCCTTTACAAAGTTCCACTAGCTTCAGAAAACCCGCTACAGCTTATAGGAAGTTCCAATGCAGGAATCCCTTGCAGGACCGCCATCGCAGCAAAATCCTCCCGAGGGCCTCCCTAGCAGGAATCCCTTGCAGGACCGCCATCGCAGCAAAATCCTCCCGAGGGCCTCCCTACACTGACCACTCCCCTACTGCCCTTGCCCCTTTCGGGTAAGGTAGTCTTCCACTAGCTTTCCTAATTAATCAGCCAAGGGCGTCCCATTAAACCCTTGTGGTAGCACTGTTTTCCCGGGTGGTCGCTCCATGTTCCCATTAATTTAATGATCTTAACATGAACAGTAATAATAACAAGATGATAACAGAATAATCATGAGTAGTGTATCTCCATACCCAATCCACATAAAGCAATAGCAAGTACTACCCAAAAATATTTCAGTGGTGAACAAGGTATAAAGATAACCAAAACTGGGGTAACCTAAAGGATCCCATCAAAATTAACCTATGCAGATCATTAAAATTAATAAGAACATGGCTGGGAAAAGTAAGTGATCAAGGGCACAACTTGCCTTCAATGAGCTCCTGCTCAGCTACTTCTACTTGTTGAACCTCAGAATCCACAGTGGCTTGCTCGTCTACTCGCATCAACACAATACATACATAGTATAGCAAAAATTAACATTGCACCAAACATGTGAATAAAATACGCAGTAATAAACTAGACATTAAAATAAGATCACATGAACTGGAATCATTAAATTTGGAGTTATAGAGTTCAAGTTATGAATTTCCTAAGGTTTAATGTGCTCGAAATGGAATTACATGAGAAATAATTTTTTCTTTCTGTGTTCATGTCAAAACAGAGACTCTAGATGATGGATAATAAAATTACAAAATTTTAGGAACTGGAATAGAGTAATTTGGAGTTCATATGAGTTTTCTATGAATTAACTAAGTTCTAGGAATTATTTTTGTATTAAAAATACATTTACTAATTCATTTATACATTTTAAACACGTTCTGGACTGGGCACACTATTTTTAGAGAGTGCAGGGGGCTCGGGGTAATTTATCTGAAGACTCAGAACTAACCCCGTGCGGATGGCGGGTTGTTTTCATTAAAACCCGAGGGCTCTTTAACAAAAGTGACAGCGCGAAGGGGTATCAGTGGAGATGAGCCGTTGGATCCCAAACCACTGGGCGAGATTAAATCGTGCACCAGATGATACGGTAAGTTATATATGCCTTTGGATTACTATCCTACGACCCACGGGACACCATACTACGATCAGATCTGATCCGTCCATCGGTCAATCAACGATCTGGATATAATATAACGAATCGGTATTCAACTGCATCCCCCACCATCCGATCCAAAACATACGACTCCTGGCGCATCATTCCAACATCTAATCTGGACCAACCCTATGCGATCCAACGGTGGACCCGATTCTTCCTCCCCGATGCGCCCAGGCGGTGGCGAAGCGGCCACAGAGACGGTGAGCTCGCCGGAGACACCCGATTTGGCGCCACCATGCATGTTTCCCCCAACCAAATTTGTGCAAAAGAAGTCCTGAATCACGGCGAGGATCGTGGAAGGTTACTCACCGGCCTAGCTGCTGCGAGGGCACACGCCCATGGGAGATGGCGGCACAGCCCCAAATCTTGATTTCCGATGAGGAATTCG
This sequence comes from Zea luxurians, assembly GCA_029449295.1. NCBI lineage: Eukaryota > Viridiplantae > Streptophyta > Magnoliopsida > Poales > Poaceae > Zea > Zea luxurians. The sequence goes on along the minus strand of JAOPSE010000004.1, from coordinate 52,678,071 downwards.
GCTTTGCCTTGACCTCGGATGCCCACAGAAGCCTTGTCGTGATCTCACAGACCTATCGCGACTGAATCCCTGATTGCAGAGTGATGGAGATGGGAATGGATGGCCGCTACAGCCAGGGGCTCTAGCTCACGCGGCGACTGCTAAGATCCGCCTGCAGCGGCACTCTATGCGGAGGTGGAGTTAGAAGGTGGATGACCGAGCGGATCGACGAGGGAGGGGCGGGCTTCGTGGCGCTCGGAGTTTATAAACAAGCCGCACCATGTCCGCGCCCCAGGGCACCATTATCGGGTGACCATCTCAGCCACGGTAGTTGAGATTGGGCTAACAGTACTGCTTACCTAGCCCCTCCAGTAGTCGGCTAAGAGAGAAATCGTGGTAGCTAACACTCGATTAGCGAATATTTCGGCCAGGTTTGTTGGGACATGGAAGAATCGGTCGTAAGCGTTGAATCCCATATCTATATGCGCTCGGCTAAGTTTGTTGGAGGGAAGCAGATGAATCCGACTCCCTGGACCCACATGGAAGCAAGGGAAATCAACCAGAGTGTGCCACCTGAGACTGCCCAAAGGGGCCCAGTCATCAGCGTCGTGGGGAAAGTGGAGCAGCAGGCCGCGCGGGGTGAGAATCGGAAATGGGCCGAAGTGGTCAAATGCTGGCCCAAGCGCAGGGAATTTTTCCTTTTCCTTTTTTTCTGCTTTCTTCTTTATTCCTAATTCATTTGAATTTGAATTTTGAATTCCACTTAAGTGCAAATTCAAGTTGACGTTAACTATGCAATTTAGTCACACCATCATATGGTGAAGTTATTTAGTTTTAATATTATTTTATATTGAATAATATTTCTTTCTTTACATTTTTATTCCCAAACTCTAAGATTTGAATTAGGTTTTAATCCTCAATTCACATCATTAATGTAACCTTATTAATATTTTCTTTATTATTAAATGCACAAACAATTAAACTCCAGCATGATGCACAATTTAATGGCTTTTATTAATCCTTTGTTTTTAAATGAGGTGTTCACATGTAGTGGAAAGTAGATACAACACACACATATAAATAAAGGGAATAACTTTTCTCCTTTTATATTAACTTTTACAAGTTGGGTATTACAAATCGTACCCCCCTTAAAAATAATCTCGTCCTCGAGATTTAGGAAGATCTAGGGAAAAAGGTGGGGAAAATCTATGCGAGGCTTTTCTTCTCTTTCCCATGTTGCTTCTTCTTCTCCGTGATGGCCCCATTGCACTTTGCACATCTTTATAACCTTATTTATTGTAACTCGAGTCAATGTATCAAGAATTTCGATCGGATACTCAGTGTAAGTCAAATCACCCTGAACACTGAGCTCTTCCATAACTGTTCCTCAGGGACATGGAGACACTTCTTAAGTTCAGATACATGAAATACATTATGCACCTCAGATAAATTATTAGGTAGCTCGAGTTGATAGGCCATCTCTCCAACTTGCCTAAAAACTCAGAATGATCCAATAAAGTGAGGGGACAATTTACTCTTGACTTTAAAACTCCTCATTCCACGAAGTGGTGACACCTTGAAGTACACATGATCTCCCTCCTCAAGTTCAAGTGGTCTTCTTCTATTATTTGCGTAGCTCTTTTTGTCTGGTTTGAGCTACCCTCCAATTCTCTCGAATTATACGAACTTGTTTTTCTGCCTCTTGAATAAGCTCAGGTCCAAAGAACTGTCTTCCTCTAGACTGATCCAATGTAGAGGAATCCTGCATTTCCTGCCATATAGAGTCTCGAACAGTGACATCTTCAGACTGGCCTGATAACTATTATTATATGAGAACTCAGCACAAGGTAGACTCTTGTCCCAACTACTACCATGCTGAAGGGCACAAGCTCTCAACATGTATTCCAATACTTGATTAGTCCTTTCAGTTTGTCCATCAGTCTGAGGTAGGCCGAACTAAAATTCAACTTCGCATCCGTATTCGCATGAAAACTATTCCAAAATCTGGGGGTAAACTGTGATCCTCTATCCAAAATGATCTTCTTCGGTACACCGTGTAGAGACACAATCCGAGCCATATATAACCCTGCCAATTGAGATACCTTATAAGTAGTCTTGACCGGAATGAAATGAGCCACTTTGGCCAGTCTATCCACAATAACCCATATAGAATCGTATCCTTTCGAGGTGCGAGGCAATCCAGTAATAAAATCCATACCAATCTCTTCCCACTTCCACTCGGGTATCTTTAATGGGTATAATAGTCCAATTGATCTTTGGTGTTTTGCCTTAACTCTTTGACACACATCGCACATAGCCACATGTGCAGCCACATCTCTCTTCAGTCCACACCACCAGCACTTCTGCTTAAAGACCTGATACATCTTGGTACTACCAGGATGAATAGAATAATCCGAGTCATGGGCCTCCTTCACTTTAGCAGGATCCACTGCTATTCCTCCATTAGAAATAATATGTCCAAGGAATGGCACCTTGTCAATCCAAAACTTGCACTTGCTGAACTTAGCATAGAGTTGATTATCTCGCAGCTTCTGTAGCACCAACCTTAGATGTTCTTCATGATCCCTTTCATTCTTAGAATAGATAAGAATATCGTCGATGAACACCATGACGAATCTGTCCAAGTACTCCATAAACACCTTATTCATCAAATTCATGAAATAAGCTGGTGCATTGGTTAATCCAAATGACTTAACGATGAACTCATATAATCCATATCGAGTCGATAAAATCGTCTTGGGAATATCCGATGGCCTAATCTTCATTTGATGGTAACCCGATCGGAGATCAATCTTCGAGAATACCCTAGCATCTCTCATCCGATCAAATAAATCTTCAATGCGGGGTAATGGATACTTGTTCTTCATAGTGACATCATTAAGGGTCCTATAATCCACGCACGTCCGTTGTGATCCATCCTTCTTCTGTACGAATAACACCGGTGCTCCCCAAGGTGAGGAACTCGAATGAATGTACCTAGCCTCTTGTAACTCTGTTAATTGCTTCTTAAGTTTCTTTAGTTCTTTTACAGATGTCCTGTATGGCCGTTTAGAAATAAGGGCAGTCCCAGGTAAGGGCTCAATGACGAACTCATCTTCCCTAAATGGTGGCATCCCTAGTAACTCTTCTGGGAAGACATCCGAAAAATCTCTAACCACACGGATGTTGACACCAACAAACTTCCCATCTACTAAGAATGCCGCTAGTCTGGTGGCGGTAGTTACTGTAATTCCAACTTCAAATCTTTCTCCTTTGGAACTGGTGAGTTCTATGGTTCCTTTAACACAGTGAATAAACTGCCTTAGCCTTTCTTAACCATGACATACCAAGGATCACGTCTATAGTGCTCTCTTCTAACACTATAGGGGTAGCCCATCTGGGTTAGATACATATGGTAAGAGAGAGTAGTAGACAAGGCAGTAATTACGAATCATGTTACTTTGGGGGATTTATTAGCTAAGCAGTTTTAACGTTTTATCTACCATAGCTAATTCATTACTTTATAGTGGTACATACTAAGATGTCCATATATAATACTTCAATCAATCAAAGAAGCAAATCAGACATTTATCATCAGAACAATCAACCAACATTTTTAATAGAGAAAATAATTTTTTTGTCTTAGGTCTCCTATCTCTTAAAAATGCCATAGGGGTAGGGATTCTAAGGTGTGAAATCCATCTTGTCTCAGAGTAGAAAAGGTAAGAATGATCAGAGTAGAACAATAGAAGGTGGGATAGGATCAAGGTAAGTGTAGAAAGAATCAGAGTAAGGTAAGTGTAGAATGAATCAGAATGAGATAAGTAGGTAAGGGTTGTCCATTTCTATCTAGGTTTCGTCCTACAGTCAACATTTCCTCTGATACTACTTCTGTCACACCCGGGTTTCGGGGCACCAAGACCCGGGCGCGAACATAAACACCAGGTATGCTGGGACCAAGTCTCACACATATGATGTATAGTGGCACAGGATCGAATGTCACAACTTTATATATAACAGGAGTTCTATACAAAATAAATAATTACATTATAAGGAGACAACGGTCCAGCAACCCAAAGTTGACTGGGAGACGACGGCCTAGATCTCTCACGAACACATCACAGCATCCTCCATGCGCTTCATCCTGTGGTACCTGTTCTTGACCTGTGGGGGGTGTGAGACAGCAAGAGTGAGCTCACATACGTTCATCGCTCAACAAGTTGTGGGGAATAATGTGCATGAACTCGCCAAAGGTGGGAGCTCACGTGAAGTGTAAGGCTTACCAAAGGAGATGGTTGAAGCTGAGCATTGCTTTTAAAATTGGTCAAAATTTTATTAGCAATTACTAAGTATAAGTAGATACCAACCCAATTAAGTAGTAGAACAAAAGTAACAACATCACCTGCGATGCAATGCATATGACAAATTGAATTTAGTTCCATAAGTTAATCATGTGAGGGTCCGAGCCGCTCATGACCGTGAGCACGGCTAGTATACCAGTTTTACACTCTGCAGAGGTTGCACATCTTTACCCACAAGTCGTGTTACCCATCTGCCAAGAGACGGCCAATCCCATACACCTCTACCGAGGAGGTGAGGCAGGGTAACACTACGAGGCCTTTACAAAGTTCCACTAGCTTCAGAAAACCCGCTACAGTTTATAGGAAGTTCCAATGCAGGAATCCCTTGCAGGACCGCCATCGCAGCAAAATCCTCCCGAGGGCCTCCCTAGCAGGAATCCCTTGCAGGACCGCCATCGCAGCAAAATCCTCCCGAGGGCCTCCCTACACTGACCACTCCCCTACTGTCCTTGCCCCTTTCGGGTAAGGTAGTCTTCCACTAGCTTTCCTAATTAATCAGCCAAGGGCGTCCCATTAAACTCTTGTGGTAGCACTGTTTTCCCGGGTGGTCGCTCCATGTTCCCATTAATTTAATGATCTTAACATGAACAGTAATAATAACAAGATGATAACAGAATAATCATGAGTAGTGTATCTTCATACCCAATCCACATAAAGCAATAGCAAGTACTACCCAAAAATATTTCAGTGGTGAACAAGGTATAAAGATAACCAAAACTGGGGTAACCTAAAGGATCCCATCAAAATTAACCTATGCAGATCATTAAAATTAATAAGAACATGGCTGGGAAAAGTAAGTGATCAAGGGCACAACTTGCCTTCAATGAGCTCCTGCTCAGCTACTTCTACTTGTTGAACCTCAGAATCCACAGTGGCTTGCTCGTCTACTCGCATCAACACAATACATACATAGTATAGCAAAAATTAACATTGCACCAAACATGTGAATAAAATACGCAGTAATAAACTAGACATTAAAATAAGATCACATGAACTGGAATCATTAAATTTGGAGTTATAGAGTTCAAGTTATGAATTTCCTAAGGTTTAATGTGCTCGAAATGGAATTACATGAGAAATAATTTTTTCTTTCTGTGTTCATGTCAAAACAGAGACTCTAGATGATGGATAATAAAATTACAAAATTTTAGGAACTGGAATAGAGTAATTTGGAGTTCATATGAGTTTTCTATGAATTAACTAAGTTCTAGGAATTATTTTTGTATTAAAAATACATTTACTAATTCATTTATACATTTTAAACACGTTCTGGACTGGGCGCACTATTTTTAGAGAGTGCAGGGGGCTCGGGGTAATTTATCTGAAGACTCAGAACTAACCCCGTGCGGATGGCGGGTTGTTTTCATTAAAACCCGAGGGCTCTTTAACAAAAGTGACAGCGCGAAGGGGTATCAGTGGAGATGAGCCGTTGGATCCCAAACCACCGGGCGAGATTAAATCGTGCACCAGATGATACGGTAAGTTATATATGCCTTTGGATTACTATCCTACGACCCACGGGACACCATACTACGATCAGATCTGATCCGTCCATCGGTCAATCAACGATCTGGATATAATATAACGAATCGGTATTCAACTGCATCCCCCACCATCCGATCCAAAACATACGACTCCTGGCGCATCATTCCAACATCTAATCTGGACCAACCCTATGCGATCCAACGGTGGACCCGATTCTTCCTCCCCGATGCGCCCAGGCGGTGGCGAAGTGGCCACAGAGACGGTGAGCTCGCCGGAGACACCCGATTTGGCGCCACCATGCATGTTTCCCCCAACCAAATTTGTGCAAAAGAAGTCCTGAATCACGGCGAGGATCGTGGAAGGTTACTCACCGGCCTAGCTGCTGCGAGGGCGCACGCCCACGGGAGATGGCGGCACAGCCCCAAATCTTGATTTCCGATGAGGAATTCGGCTTTGCCTTGACCTCAGATGCCCACAGAAGCCTTGTCGTGATCTCACAGACCTATCGCGACTGAATCCCTGATTGCAGAGTGATGGAGATGGGAATGGATGGCCGCTACAGCCAGGGGCTCTAGCTCACGCGGCGACTGCTAAGATCCGCCTGCAGCGGCACTCTATGCGGAGGTGGAGTTAGAAGGTGGATGACCGAGCGGATCGACGAGGGAGGGGCGGGCTTCGTGGCGCTCGGAGTTTATAAACAAGCCGCACCATGTCCGCGCCCCAGGGCACCATTATCGGGTGACCATCTCAGCCACGGTAGTTGAGATTGGGCTAACAGTACTGCTTACCTAGCCCCTCCAGTAGTCGGCTAAGAGAGAAATCGTGGTAGCTAACACTCGATTAGCGAATATTTCGGTCAGGTTTGTTGGGACACGGAAGAATCGGTCGTAAGCGTTGAATCCCATATCTATATGCGCTCGGCTAAGTTTGTTGGAGGGAAGCAGATGAATCCGACTCCCTGGACCCACATGGAAGCAAGGGAAATCAACCAGAGTGTGCCACCTGAGACTGCCCAAAGGGGCCCAGTCATCAGCGCCGTGGGGAAAGTGGAGCAGCAGGCCGCGCGGGGTGAGAATCGGAAATGGGCCAAAGTGGTCAAATGCTGGCCCAAGCGCAGGGAATTTTTCCTTTTCCTTTTTTTCTGCTTTCTTCTTTATTCCTAATTCATTTGAATTTGAATTTTGAATTCCACTTAAGTGCAAATTCAAGTTGACGTTAACTATGCAATTTAGTCACACCATCATATGGTGAAGTTATTTAGTTTTAATATTATTTTATATTGAATAATATTTCTTTCTTTACATTTTTATTCCCAAACTCTAAGATTTGAATTAGGTTTTAATCCTCAATTCACATCATTAATGTAACCTTATTAATATTTTCTTTATTATTAAATGCACAAACAATTAAACTCCAGCATGATGCACAATTTAATGGCTTTTATTAATCCTTTGTTTTTAAATGAGGTGTTCACATGTAGTGGAAAGTAGATACAACACACACATATAAATAAAGGGAATAACTTTTCTCCTTTTATATTAACTTTTACAAGTTGGGTATTACAGCTACTCCCCTGACCACAAGGGGTATCGCTGTCTTGACCTCACCTCCAATCGCATCATCATTTCCCGTCATGTCCTTCGACGAAGATGTGTTTCCCCTTGCTGGCTCCTCCCCACCCACCAATCTCGACTCCCTCTGAGTCTGATCCGAGTACCCATCCCTCCCAGGCACCTCGCCTCGCACCATTGCCCGCGCCTCGCGTGGCTTCACCATCCTCGCGCGCGGCCTCGTCGACCCTGCCTGTGCCACACGCGGCTTCGATGCCCCTGCTCGCACTTCTACCTGCACGACGTGCGGTCCCATCGCCTGCGCCTGGGCCACGCGCGGCCTCGGCGACTCTGGGCCCGTCCACGAGCGGGATTTGCTTCGTTGACCCCGCCCTCGTCTACCACTGCAGCGGGAGCCCTCCTCCCTCGGCGCCCACGGACCCGGGCCACTCGACGAGCATGGTCCGATTCCCCGACCCCGCCGTCGTCTATCATCGCCGCAAGCCGGCCACACCCACGACTCGGCGCCTCGCTCTGAGCCGTCGGTGTACCACTCGGTCGCCATTCACCGTGACCCCGGACACATCCACCAGATGTTGGCTCGCCGCGTCGCAGGTGTCCTTTGGCCAGTCGACAGACTGATCCTGGCCGCTGATACGACCACTACACCGGACGCCTCCCCGGTGCCCTCCTTCGTTCGCATCGCCCTCGCTGACCCTCACTGGCGTTGGGCCATGGAGGAGTACACGGTCCTGCTGGCCAACCACACCTGGGACCTGGTGCTGCGTCCTCCTGGCATCAATGTGGTCATCGACAAGTGGCTCTTTCGCCACAAGCTGACTTCGGACGGCTCCCTCGATCGCTACAAGGCCTGCTGGGTCCTTCGGGGTTTCACCTAGCGCCTCGGAGTGGACTTGACGAGAGCTTTAGCCCCGTCGTCAAGTTCGCCACCGTTAGCGCCATCCTCTCCCTCGCCCTCTCACGGAACTGGGCAATGCATTAGCTCGACGCCAAGAACGCCTTCCTCCATGGCTGGTAGGATTTCTAGCCCTACCAGGGATCTGTCGAAGGGAGTATGGGTGAGGGGAGGAGCAGGCCGGGCTATGGCCTAGAGGTGGAGCGCCGTAGTCGTAGGGAACGACGGACAGGGATGTGGATTCCAGCTCCCGTAAGGAAGCTGGCAGAAGATATCTGCTATTGCTTGCCTTCTCTTGATTACAAAGTCCTAATTATATAGGTCTAAGGCCAACCGACTACTCCACAATACTAGGAGACTTATCCATCTAAAGTACTCCATAATATTAGGAGATAAACGACACCAACCGACTACTCCACAATACTAGGAGACTTATCCAACTAAACTACTCCATAATATTAGGAAGTCCAGGCTGGTCATAACAATGGCACTTTGACGGAGGCTGTCTACTACAGCCAGCCCACCGGCTTCGTCGATGCCGCTCACCCAGATCTGATCTGTCGGCTGAACCGCTCCCTTTACGGCCTTAAGCAGGCGCCGCTGGCCTGGTACAGTCGCTTCGCCTTCTACTTGACCTCCATTGGCTTCGTCGAGGCCAAGTCGGATACGTCACTCTTCATCTACCGGCGCGGCGAGGACACCGTCTACCTCCTCCTCTATGTCGACGACATCGTGCTCACGTCATCCACCGTCGATCTCCTACAGCGCACGATCATCGCCCTCCAGCGGGAGTTTGCGATGAAGGACCTGAGGCCTCTCCATCACTTTCTCGGCATCACCGTCGAACGTCGGCCCCAGCGTCTCTTCCTAGACCAGCGCCAGTACGACACCGACATTCTGGAGCGGGCTGACATGTCCGACTGCAAGCCCTGCTCCACGCCTGTCGACACTCAGGCGAAGCTCTTTGAGGACGCCCCCCTGGTAGCAGACGCGACATCTTACCAGAGCTTGACAGGCGCGCTCCAGTACCTCACTTTCTATCGGCTCGACATCGCCTACGTCGTCCAGCAAGTGTGCCTCCATATGCATACCCCACGGGAGCCCCATCTCACCGCTCTCAAGCGGATCCTGCGCTACTTCCGTGGCTCCCTCGACTACGACCTCCTCCTCCGACCATCCTCGACGTCGGAGCTTGTGGTCTACACCAACACTGACTGGGTCGGCTGCCTCGACACGCGTCGGTCCACCTCCGGCTATGCCGTGTTCCTGGGCGCCAACCTCGTCTCCTAGGTCGAGCCCGTCGTCTCCCACTCCGGCGTAGAGGCCGAGTACCGCGCTGTGGCCAATAGTGTGGCAGAGGCCTCCTGGATGCGCCAGCTCGTCCATGAGCTCCACAGCCCCCTTCAGCGCGCCACCCTCGTCTACTGCGACAACGTCAGCGCCGTCTACCTCTGCACCAATCCCGTGCATCATCAGCGCACAAAGCATGTGGAGATCGACCTGTACTTCGTCTGGGAGCATGTCACTGCGGGTGACGTTCGAGTCCTCAGCATCCCCACAACGCTGCAGTTCGCCGACATCTTCACCAAGGGGATGTCGTCAAGTATATTCCTAGACTTTCGGTCCAGTCTCAACATCTGTACATGATAGAGTTGCGATTGGGGGGGTGTTAGAGTACCCGTTAGGGTTTTGGGTGTTTCTTGTGTAATTACCCTCTCACCCCTTCTGTAATGGGTCTGGCCCAACTACCGAGTCTTTTAATACATTTCCATCCCCACTCAGGGGTTAGGGTTTCCCACAACAGCAACATAGGAGCAACAACAAATACTAGACGAGCAGTAGTCGTCGGCAAAGGCCAGAGGAGCAGCTGTCGTCGGTAAAGGCCAGAGGATCAGCAGACTACGGCAGCCTTCGGCGGCTAGCGGCGTGGATCGGCACAGGCGCATGCATCAGGGCAGAGCAACCTAAGCTGGTGGCGCGTGCGTCAGGTAGTCCTTGCGTCAGGGTGGAGTAGCCTGAGCCAACGGCGCGGCTGGGCACCAGGCGACGACGACTTGGAGTAGTGTACTGGCGGCGCCGCGGCAGTTGGACTCGCTGCGCTCGTTCAACTGGTGTCTTGAGCGAGAGAGATGGGTTGTTGGGCTTGGGCTGAATGTCTAAGACTGGGACGGGCCAAATTTCAAAGGCTAGGGATAAAACGTTCGAAATGTGATGTTCCACTACAAATAGCGTTTAAATGCTAAAACATTATGTTTGAACGTCGTTAAACAATGTTTTACACTGAATTCTAAAACGTTCCAGCGTTTCACTACCCTAATAACGTTTTTGTTGAAATATAATATGAGTGAATTGTCCACCTCTCATTAGCTTAAGCTTTTGTGTTGGACTGGTTGGTGCATGCAACTTAATATGTTATCAAAGTCAGAGGTCTCGAGTTCGAATCCTAACAGAGGCTTTATTTGTGCCTCCACCCATTTATTTCCACGTTTGTGTCTTTTTCTCTGGCCGCGTTTGCATCTTTCTCTCTGGCCGCACATGAGTGGGGGTGTTGAAGTGTATAAGTGGATAAACTACCTTCTCCCATCAGCTTAAGCTTTTGGGTTGAACTGGTTAGTGCGTCCACTCTAACATGGTATCGGAGCCAGAGGTCTCGAGTTCGAATCCTGATTAGCATAATTAAATAAAATAATTGTTGCTCGCTTCTATATTCCACGTCAGAGACCTAAAAGAGGCTCGACGTGAGGGGGAATTGTCTACCTCCTCTCATCAGCTTAAGCTTTTGGGTTGGACTGGTTGGTGCACACAACTTAATAGTTTTATCGTTTAAAGGACGTTTAAACATCGTTTTAATAACCATATCTGACTCTACTTGCCATAACATAGTAGCTACAGGTTTCTATGACAACACATGCAATCACAACATAACGAATACTGATTGATGATGATGTGTTGTGTGATGTGCCAATAAAAATGCCCTTGCACACTAGTAGCTCATGATCAGTTTTTTGCATGAACAAGCCATTCATGACTTACTAAAAGTAACATTTGCTGATTAACTCATTTATTTATCATGCTTCTATCAATCATGCCTTGGAATTTTTTATGTATTGAAGACATTTTTTGTGCACCTAACATCCTAACTAAGATAACATTCATCCATACTGATCTAGTGACCCTTCAAGTTGGCGGAATGCCCTTCAGCACATGCACTGTTTTTTTGTAACATAACATCGGAACATTTATTTTCCTCACATTTGTGAACTTTGATTGACATATAGAATGTACTCCCTCCGTCCCAAATATAGTTCTTTCTAGCTCACTTTTTTCCCTGTCCACATCCGAATGAATGTAGACATATATACAAACTACATTCATAGGTACTAATGAATGTATATTTAGTCTAAAACGAATTATATTTTGGGACAGAGGGAGTATCTATTATGCTCTCTTGATAATATAATTCACATTGCCTATTAGTTCATAACAATTGCATGCTTTGAAAATCCTGTGGTTGGATGATAGTATTAATTCTTTTCCAGTTAACCGGCCGAGTTGAACCCAAAAGAAGATGGTCTGATGGTATCCACCAAGCAGTAGAAGCAAAAGAAGGCCTAAAAATCCAGGTTAGTATTAACTTACACATTGTCACTTTACATTGATGGAACTAATATTTTTATAATTTTCTGAATGTTTATGATAGTTTTTGGTGTGCAATGCTAATTGCAATTTAATCAGGCAGACTCGGTAATTGTGGCTCAAATCACATATCAGTCATTGTTTAAGCTTTATCCTAAGCTTTCTGGGATGACAGGAACTGCTAAGACAGAGGTATGGTGTTTATTAGGTTGCTTTCTGAATAATTTATTCATCTGTGCAGTTTATTATGATAAATCTAAAAGGATCATCCCACAACCCTAATCACTAGATCTAGAACATAAACAACAGTTTGTACCTTCGGGGTTGGTGTTGGAGGAACTCGCCATGGATTTGTCCTTCCTTCTTTTTCCTCTGAGGGTGACAACGATCTCATGGTCGCAGTAGCTGATCTCGTGATCGCAGTAGAGGTGACGACAACCCTCCCTCACCTTCACGCTCTAATAGATTGGTTAGGGTTTTGCTTGTGCGTATCTGGTGACGAGATGGTCTAGGGAATGTTGGTTCCCATGCCGGCCCCTTGCCCGCCTTTTACTGTAGCACGTGGTGAAGGGGGCCGTAACCATTACAATTGTTGCACCCCCGATTAGGGCGTGGGAAAATCGGATTTGGGATAAGGTTGAAATGAGATCAACCCAACATTCTCTTCCTTGATCTCATACTTATTTGATTACTAGTATAATGCCCGTGCCTTGCGATGGTATACCAATCATATTTAATGATATATTGCAACAGTTGTACAATACCTGAGGGTTCAATGGCAAGCCAGTGTATGGACCCTCCACAATTTTTTTTAAAATTAAAGTGGACCCTCCCACAAAAAATTTAATTTAAAATTAAAGTGGACATATGCACACATACCAGATATTAAACTACAAATACTACACTTTATCGTAGCCAAAGGGCCGAGAAAGGTATGAGTTGAAAAGGAGACCTATCCTTTTTTATAGCTCGCTCGATCGTTTGTCTTCCTTCACCTAGCGAGGTGGTACTATCTGGGAGCGATGCGCTGCATGTGACTTCGTGTCATGTTGGAATAGGATGTTTTTTCAAGACCTATCTGGGAGGTAACGACCTGTTTGTTAGGCGAGACATGAGAAAGAAAAATAGGTCTACTCTACGCACTTCACGCGTGATGCATAACACACGAAACTCGTGCATTAAAGTTGGCTTGTCATGCACAACAGATGCTGGACCGCAGACCGTCTTGCTAAAAGAGGACTACCCCACCCCAGTGTGTGTCCCCTTTGCGACCAAGAAGAGGAAACAATACAACATCTTCTCATCTCTTGCGTCTTTGCAAGACAGTTCTGGTACTTCTTGTTGAGCAGGTCTGGGTTGCCTAATCTTTCACCAGACAATGCTATTTGCAGCCTTGATGACTGGTGGAGCAGGGCTGTGGAGAAGATTCCCCGTGATCTCCAATCAGGCTTTAATTCTGTAGTTATTCTTGGCGCTTGGAGCCTTTGGCGTCATCACAAGGACTGTGTTCAATGGGAGGTCGCCGAGCCTAGCGAGTGCTCTCACCCTCGCTGGCGATGAGCTCAGGATGTGGTATAGTGCCGGGGCGAAAGGGTTGAACCTGCTTTCAACTCTTGTGTTTATGCTTGACCCAGGGGGATAGTCTTGTGTCTTGTTCAGAGTGGTTGTGTGTGGTGGCTGTGTTGCGTCTTGTGTGTCTTGTTGTGTCATGTGTGTGTCGTGTGTGTTGTGTTGTACCTTCTTCTATCTATTAATGGAATGATACTCAGATCTCCTGCGTGTTCGAGAAAAAAAGTAGTAGAGATATACTTAAAACTTACTTTCTTAATTACTTAACTTCTTAACTTATGATTCTCAGCAAGGCATTACAACAACTTGACAGATACTACTGAATACAATGACTATAGTACACCTTTATATCGCAAAGTAAAAAACCTAATACTTGAGGGAGATGGTTGTTTTTAGTGATCCTTTAGTCTATAATCACTGGTGCTCAATTAAACCCATACCGGGTGGGAGCCCTTTAGTGAGCGGATCTCCATGCATTTGCTCAGTATGTATATTCTCAAGATCTATTGCTTGATCATAGACTCTCTCCTTTACAATATAATACTTGTCAATGTGCTTGGTAGCAACACTTTACTTGTTATAGGGAGTAACATACAACTAGATAATTGTCGCAGTATAACTTTAGTGGGTTGGATATGCTGTCGACCACTTTTAAACTAGGTACAAATTTCTTAAGCCACGCGGCCTGTCCGTTGCCTCATAACATGCAACAAACTCAGCATACATTGTGGACGATATAGTGAGTATTTGTTTTGAGCTTTTCCACGATATAGCTCCTCCTGCGAGTGGATATATAACCTGAAGTAGACTTTCTACCATCACCTTCACACCCACATAATATGAATTCGAGTAGCATATTATTTCAAGACTATTTGACCTTTTATATGGTAACATGAGGCCTTTTGTTCCTTGCAAATATCGCAAGACTTCCTTAACAACTTTCTAGTGTTCTATTATTGGATTCTTCTGAAATCTACCAAGCATCTCAGTTATGAATGCTAAGTCAGGGCGAGTACATATTTGAGCATACGTTATGCTTTTGACAGATGAAGCGTTTGGAACCGATTTCATTCGATCGGTCTCATTGGTTCTTGGGGTACTGATCATTCCGCAACTTATGGCCCTTGACTACAAGAGTAGGTGTGTGGTTACACACATGCATACTAAATTTCTTAAGAACATTCTGTATGTATGCCTTTTGCGATAAACCTAATACCACTTTCCTTCTATCTCTGCGAATCTCGATTCCGAAGACGTAAGATCTGATTCGAATAAACTTTTCTTCTTGGATGTCAATCGAATCTCTTTTCCTACTACTTGCTGATGTGTTCTCAATCAAAACCGAAGATACAATTCTAGGGTTAGGGTTTTGGGGAACTTAGAAAACTAGCTCTTGATGCCATTGATAGATCTAAAAGGATCTTTCCGCAACCCCAATCACTAGATCTAGAACATAAAGCATAGTTTGTACCTTCGGTGTTGGTGTTGGAGGAACTCGCCATGGATTTGTTCTTGGCCTTCTTTTTCCTCATACGGCGATGACGATCTCATGGTCGCAGTAGTTGACCTTGTGATTGCAGTAGAGGTGGCGGTGGCTTTTCCTCACCTTCGCGCTCTAACATATCGATTATGGTTTTACTTGTGTGTATGTGGTGACAAGGTGGTCCACAGAATGTTGGTTCCTGTGCCGGCCCTTCACCTCCCTTTTATTGCAGCACGTGGTGAAGGGGGCCGCATCCATTATGGTTGTTGCGCCCTGATCCGGGCGCGTGAAAATTAGATCTGGGATCCGTGTAGGTTTAGGATAAGGTTAAAACGAGATCAACCCAACATATTATTCCAAGCTGACAGGACCATGCTTGTTTTGTAGGAAAAGGAGTTTTCAAAGATGTTCAAGATGCCTGTTATTGAAGTACCTACGAATCTGCCAAATATACGGGTGGACTTGCCTATCCAAGCTTTTGCGGTGAGTCTTGAGGAAGTGGTTCCTCCGTTCAGTACTAGAAAAAATTGATTGATTTTGTTCCTTTCGTAGACTGCAAGAGGCAAATGGCAATATGTACGGGCTGAAGTAGAGTCTATGTTCCAATTAGGCCGCCCTGTTTTAGTTGGAACTACAAGGTGAATTCTGTTTTTTTGTTTTAATAGTTAATAATGATTTTGATATGTTTAATTTGGTAGTATGATGCTAGGAGATAAAATTTGGTTTATAGATGTTTTCATAGGATGAAAACCTGTTGGTAAAGCCATAGGGTGGTTTATTGTTATTGATTGAAAGGTTTAAGGAAAAAACCTAACCCTTACTAGGTAGGTGTTGTATAAATAAATAGCTAAGTACATGGGCTGGATTAAGGCCCATTACAACTCAAACACATAATCTAACACCCCCCGTAGTCGCAACTCTAGTCACTACAGATGTTGAGACTAGACCGAAACTCTGAGAACAGCGTCGAAGGGGGGCCTTTGGTAAAGATATTGGCAAACTAGGAGGTGGTAGGGACATGGAGGATGTAGACATCGCTGACAGCAACACGCTCACAAACCAAGTGGAGGTCGATCTCCACTTGCTTCGTGCGCTGATGCAGCACAAGATTGGTTGAGAGGTAGACCGCGTCGACATTGTCGCAGTAGATGAGCGTGGCGCGAGCAAAAGGGCTGTGAAGCCCCTGGAACAGCCGATGGAGTCAGGATGCCTCTACCACGCCATTGGCCACGATGCGGTACTCGGCCTTAGCGCTAGAGCGGGAGACAACGGGCTGTCACTTCGAAGATCAGGAGACCGGGTTGGCATCCAGGAACACGACGTAACATGAGTGGACTGGCGAGTGTCGGGACAACTCACCCAGTCGACGTCTGTGTAGACCAGCTCGGAGGTCGGAGAGGGCCGAAGAAGGCCGTGGTCGAGGGTGCCACAGAGGTAACAAAGGATCCGCTTTGAAGCGGTGAGGTGCGGCTCCTGCTAAGTGTGCATGTGGAGGACATCTGCTGAACAGCGTAGGCGATGTCAGGCATGGTGAAGGTGAGGTACTGGAGGGCCCTGACGAGGCTCCAGTAGTTGTCATGTCGTTGACCAGGGTGTCAACGTCGTCGGAGACCTTCGCCTAGGTGTTGATTGGCGTGGAGTAAGACTTGCAGCTGGACATGCCAGCTCGCTCCAGGATGTTGAGGGTATACTGCCGCTGATGGAGAAAGAGGCCCTGCAGATGGAATTCTACGATGAGCCCGCGTGTGGCGCCATCGGAAGCGACGAGGCTGCACGTGGCGCGGACAATGTTTGATGGGATTGCATTGGGTGCGGCGGAGACAGACCAGTAGGTAAAGGAAGACGAGGGACATCCACAAGGTCGGTATCCAGGAGTGTGTTGAGGTCTTAAGGGGTGACAGGTCGATAGGAGGGAAGGTGGCTTTGTAAAACACCATGTGGCGGGATACGATCACACAGTAGGTGGTGAGATCAAGGCATCAGTACCCCTTGTGATCGGAGGAGTACCCGAGGAAATGACAACGAGTGGAGTGTGGCGCTAGCTTATGAGGCCTCGTACTCCATCGTCGGTGCTGGTGTCCTTGACGGTGGACGAGGACGGGAAGGCTGGCACGACGTGGACGAGTAGATGGCGCGAGCCGCCTCAGCAGAATGACGCTCGAAGGCCCAGGCCAGACTCATGGACTCATGGTCGTCTAAAGGTTCGCCGGGTGTTGCATCTCGACGTCGGATGACAAGGGCTGACCCAACTCGGCAGTGAACAAGTCAATTTGGTGCTGCCGGGTCAGGTTGTCGCAGGCAGAGGAGTGCCAAGAACTGGCACGGGTATTCCTCCACCGTGCCGGTGCGGCGGAGCTCCTTCAACTCCCGAAGCGCATTGGAGCGGATGGGCGGGTCGAGCGCATGTTGGTGAATTGACGAAGCGTGGACAAGTGATGATGCTGAGATCACGCTCCAACTGGTAGTGCCATTGCGCCGCCATGCCGTCGAAATGGAGAGAGGCCAGCCACACCTTATCCTCCTGCAACATGCGATAGCCGCGGAAAAACCCTTCACACTTGTTCAACCATGGGAGCGGATCCGACTCACCATCGTAGTGCGGGAAGTTGAGGTTGGGTTCTCGTGGGTCGCTGCTGTCATAATGTCGAGGGCCATTCTCACGGCCCCCACTGAAGCTACCTTCCTCCGTGTCGTCAGCGATCAGGCAAACCCTGCTACTCGTGGTTCTCTTCATCACCGGATTGAAACTTCTCCGTGCGCGCAATGCGCTGGTCATGCGCGTTCAGGCGGTTGTTCATGGTTGTGAGCTGCGCGATGATGTGGTCCAGATTCAGTGAATCAGGCTCAGGACCGCCCGCGACGCTAGACATGGTCGGGGAACTTGTCTCCAATACCAATTTGTTGTGCCTGCTGCGTAGTGGTCGGCGAGGGGAATACAAGGGAGAGTGGAGGAGAAGAGAAGCTTGAGAACAGGAACGCAAAATTAGCGAGGAGGACTGTCGTCTCCGGCGGCTGAAGGCGCCACCGTCGAAGAACAGCCCACCTCTAGGAGGTAACTATATTATTCTTCGATGCCCTTTTACAAACTAGCAGCCAACCTTTATAGTATAGGTGGCAGGCAACATATCCAATCAACTTATTACTTTCTATAAAAGAAATAGGAAACTCTACTGTCTGCTATAGCAGCAATAGGAAACTACTTGATTGATATAACTGGAATAGGACTCGCCTGATTCCCCTTTCCTTGCTTCCAGCCCGGTTGCCTGAGCTTGCTGCTTCCTTTCCTGTTCTTCTAGCTCGGTTGCCTTATTGGTGGAGGTTTCCTTCTTGTGCTTGCGCCCATAAATGTTCCTGTAGAAGAATGAGTCCACAACATAGAGTAACCAGAGAAGAGATGACCTGATCCTCCTTCCCAAACCTTATCCTCTGTCCAAAGTTGTAGCAGGAGGACTGGTGGAACAACACTGAACTCCACGATCCAGATGAATCCACGGCCACGATCTGCACCGGCGACGAAGGGACCACGATATGCACTGGTAGCGAATGGGACCACAATCTGCGCTGGCAACGAAGGGGACCATTAGCCGACCACGATCTGGCGGCGAAGGGGATGACACAACAGGAGCAAGCAGAGGTGTAGCCGCGGTGGGGACTGGATGGAGGCGAGCCACAACGGCGGCCTGGATTGGAGGAGTCCAGCAGCAGCAGGTGCAGTCGCGGCGACGATGAGAATAGAGGCTTGGATTCGCGGGCACGGAACCGACGAGTGCGCCTAGATCTGTCAGTGACGGCAGACACGGAGCTGACGAGCCGTGACACCCGGGAGCGGCCGAGTGTGCCTAGAGCCGACGACCGGAAGCAGACGGGATCCCGCAAGGGTAGACACGACTGGGACGACGAGCATGGTGCGGTGCGAAAACGAGAAGACGTGATCTGACGGCGGCGTGGATAGGGAGCCACGATGGCGGTGGCGATCGGATTGGGGAAGACTGTCGGCTAGGGAAAAAAGAGGATCAGAAAGGTGGATTAACCCTAACCCTAGCTTTGCTCTGGTATTATGTTACTAATCTTGGATTAGAGAGAGTACAATTAGTCCTTAGGACTTGGTAGAATATATAGGCACATGTAATATGGGCCATATGGGCCTTAACAAATCTAATAGTTATCATGACCCAACTAGTGAAGTGAGAGAAATGAGCAATGCAGATGCCCTCTGGTTCCATATTTTGCACATGCAGTTCTGAATTCTGTATAAACCTCATCTTGTGTGGGCTGGATTCATCCTCGCATAATAACTAAAAGTAGGGCTGCGTAGAAATTTCCTTCCCCAAACCTCACCTTGTGTGGGCTGGAATCCTCCTCGCATAATAATTAAAGGTAGGGCTGGGGCTTATGACAAAGTACCTAGGAGTGTAATGTGGTGGGCCTTGGAAAAACACAAAGTAGCAACAGAGTACATTAATCTTATTAAA
The DNA here is from genome assembly GCA_029449295.1 of Zea luxurians. Lineage (NCBI taxonomy): Eukaryota > Viridiplantae > Streptophyta > Magnoliopsida > Poales > Poaceae > Zea > Zea luxurians. The sequence goes on along the minus strand of JAOPSE010000004.1, from coordinate 52,658,620 downwards.
GATATGTACACTAATGTTGTGACAAGTGTCCGAACAAGTGATGGAGACACCGATGACTTTCCAATTAACATAGGACTACATCAAGGGTCGGCTTTGAGCCCTTATCTTTTCGCTTTGGTGATAGATGAGGTCACAAGGGACATACAAGGAGATATACCGTGGTGTATGCTTTTTGCCGATGATGTGGTACTTATTGAGGAGAGTAGGAGTGGTGTTTCGCAAAAGTTGGAATTATGGAGGCAGACGCTGGAAGCAAAAGGTTTTAGGCTTAGTAGGTCTAAAACGGAGTATATGAAGTGTGATTTCAGTGCCATGGGGTATGAAGATGGCGATGTTAGTCTTGATGGGCAAGTGGTACCCAAGAAAGACACTTTTCGTTACTTAGGATCAATGCTCCAGAAGGATGGAGACATCGATGAGGATGTCAGTCATAGAATTAAAGCTGGATGGTTGAAGTGGCGTCAAGCGGCGGGTGTCTTATGCGACCCCCGGGTGCCACACAAACTAAAAGGCAAATTCTACAGGACAGCAATTCGGCCGGCTATGTTGTATGGAGCAGAATGTTGGCCCACTAAAAGACGACATGCCCAACAACTATGTGTGGCAGAGATGCGTATGTTGCGCTGGATATGTGGACACACAAGGAGAGACCGAGTCCGGAATGATGATATACGAGAGAGAGTAGGAGTGGCGCCAATTGAGGAGAAGCTTATGCAACATCGTTTGAGATGGTTTGGACATATCCAACGAAGACCTGAAGAGGCACCAGTGCATATCGGAATAATTAGGCGTCCCGAGAATGTGAAGAGAGGTAGAGGTCGACCAACCTTGACATGGATAGAGGCTGTGAAGAGGGACCTGAAGGAGTGGAATATTGATAAAGAGCTCACCGTGGATAGGAAGGGGTGGAAGTGTGCAATTCACGTGCCAGAACCCTGATTTATAGTTTCGCTTTTCCTCCTTAATCGTTTGACCTTTTCTTGTGCCCATTTAGATCTTGCTGGTTCTTGTGGGTTTTATCTCTTTTTATGTGTTTCCCCGTTTCGTCGTTTGTCGGTTCTCCTTTGCCTTTGTTTCCCTTTTTTTCTTTGGGGGTTGAGCTCTGAGGTTTTCATACGGGGTTTCATCTCTAGCCTACCCCAACGTGGTTGGGACAAAAAGGCTTTGTTGTTGTTGTTGTTGTAGGGCTGCCTAGAAATTTCCTTCCTCAAACCTCACCTTGTGTGTGAGCTTTCAGTATTGGTCCGCTCTTTACTGTCTTAGGATGCTTTCATACAGCTGTCTAAATAAATGGTGTCTATATCTTTTGCAGTGTCGAGAGTTCTGAATACTTGTCAGAGCTACTTAAAGTTCGCAAGATTCCACACAATATCCTTAATGCAAGGCCAAAGGTTTGTAAAATGTTTGCTTTAGTTTAACTTGTCTTGTTCTTTTCCATGGATAAAGCTAATTGCCTTATTCCTGACAGTATGCTGCAAGAGAAGCCGAAATAATTGCCCAAGCTGGAAGAAAACATGCTATTACAATATCTACTAATATGGCTGGCAGAGGAACTGACATTATTTTAGGTGGTAATCCAAAAGTAAGTTCATGCATATGTTTATCACTGTCACCAGGAATCCTTTTAGAAAATGTACATAAAGTCAAAACTGATAACAGCATTGTTAGTATTTTAGTTGTTCACGCCTAACAGAAATATGGTCCATCTTTTTGTTGCCAGATGCTTGCAAAAGAAATAGTAGAAGATAACATACTTCCATTTTTGACCCATGAACCTCCTAATATTGACATGGAAGGGGAATCCACATCCCACAAGGTGGTTCATTCAGATTCTTTCTCTGACCCCAAAAACTTTGCATGATGTTTCTCACTATTTTCTTTTATCGTGGGTAGGGTCTCTCAAATATAGAACTTAGTCCATCATCAGTAGGTCTGCTTGCCAAAGCTGCAATCATGTGTAAGTACAGAGCATTAATGGTTTCATATTAAAATATAACGACTTATCTTTTTGTTGTTTGGCTAACTTTTTCACTCTTCACATACGCTTCCAGCAAAATATATTCACAAAAGCGAGAGAAATGAATGGTCTTTGAGTAAGGCAAAATCCACTATTGCTGAATCTATAGAAATGGGTCAAATGATTGGGATGGAGAAACTGCAAGAGCGCATGACTGAAGAGTCTGAGATGTACCCTCTTTGTGATGCAATAGGACTTGCTTATCTCAGTGTCTTAAGGGATTGCGAAGTTCATTGTTCTTTTGAAGGTGCTGCAGTGAAGAGATTAGGTGGGCTTCATGTAGTAGGAACCGCTTTGCATGAGTCACGCCGAATTGATAACCAAGTAAGATGCTGCTGATGTAGCAGGAAGCGCCTGAGCCATTGCATGCTTCTTAGGCCTTTATATCATATAATATATAACCCTATGATTCTGGATTAAAATAGATTTCTTGTCCATCATCAGCAGCTTTCATTCTTACACTGGATGCATCCATGCACTGATGCAGTATTAACGAGCAGAGTTTCACAAAAACAACCTGTAGAAATTGTCTTCATATGTTGTTATCTATTATTCTTTTTAGTAAATATACTTTTATATTAATGATTTTTATGTTATTTTCTGTTCCCTCAGAATAATCTATCTGAGTCTTTTCAAATATTCATGTACCAATTTATTGGTTCTAGCTTGTTTTAATATGTAAATCATTTCTTCGGATAAAAAACATATTTCGAAGTTGGGACATTATTTCTAGCTGAAGTATTGTTTCCTTGCCAAATTTAATGCATGCATTATATCATCTTTTTGTTATCTTTTTTGGTTTATGTAAGAATGTGAAGGCTTGTTGTATTGTATAGGATGATTACATATATGTAGACTCAGAACTCTAACCCTAATGAGCCCGCGGCCCAACAGTGGTGCCGGCCCACTTAACACACACTGTCTAACATCCCCTGTAGTCGCAACAGGGGCACCACACACGATGAGACTAGAGTAGAAGCCAAGGTAGGAGCCATCGGGTTGAAATCTCCCCGTAGTCGCAACGTCGTGAGGATGCGAATGTCTGACATCCTGGCCCCAGTGAATGGTGATATCCTGGCCCAAGGCTTAATAGAATTAATAGAGTACTCATAAAAACAAGGTGCATCTTCTTTTTCGAAAGCCTACCTCGGAAGAACCTCCAGGTTAAGCATGCTTGTCCTACAGAAATCTTGGGATGGGTGACCGACCGGGAACTCTTCCCGGATGCGCACGAGTGAGGACAAAGTGCACATAAAAGGCTCGTGTTGGTCTGTGGGGATGGTCTATGGTCTTAGAGGGCTGCCAGGAGTAAGTACCTCTGTCCGAGAGTGGATGGGGTGTTACAAATGATATCAGAGCCGGCCCTCACGGTTTCACGGACGTGTGTGGGCCAGGGGTTCAGGTATATGGCGCATGGCGCATGTGGGCCCAGAGTAGTCGCATTGCATGGCATATGATGACACTAGACACAGACATGGTCAGGAGGGGAGGTTCCTGGCTTGGGGTTGACCGACGAGGACGTCTGTCTTCTAAGGGGGTGAATTGTGATATCCTGGCCCCAGTGGATGGTGATATCCTAGCCCAAAGTTTAATAGAATTAATAGAGTACTCATAAAAACATGGTGCATCTTCTTTTTCGGAAGTGAATGGGGTGTTACGAATCCAGCCATGAAGACGGCGATCCAGCCAAAGAGACGGCAGATCCCACAGGGAGGGTCGCAATAACTGTGAATCCGACCGGGAAGGCCGCGGTAGCTACGAATTCAACGAAGGCGACGAAGAAGGGGAAGGGCGACGGGGCGTTCCAGCCGGGCAGGGGCCTTCGCCGGGCCTGGCAGGAGGGGTTTGACGCCGGTGACGGGAGAAGGTCGGAGGGGGAGCAAGGCGCTGCTGCGCGTTAGCGCGGGCAATTAGGAGGTGGCTAGCGCGATGACGAGGGGTTGCACGAGCAGAGATGTCGACGCAAGGGAGAGGCACGCAGGACAACCACGCCGTGGAAGAGGTGGCCAGCGCTGGTGAGGACGGCATGGAGGGGGCTGCTCAGGCTCACGGCGGTGGCCGATCTGCACGTGGCTGGCGGCTGCGCCCGTGCAGTGCGCAACGAGCTGGGGTCAGACGGCCAACGGGAGCGATAGAGGGGTCCGTCGCGCCGGTGGAGGAAGGGCCGGCGACCATTTGGGAAGGGAGTGCCCGCGAGGCCGCGTCGACTACTGCTCTCCTGTGTCCCATGGCAGCTGCTGCACGTGTGCCCGCATGGCCGCGACGGCTGCAGGGAGCTGGGTCGGCGGCCAAAGGAGGGAGGGAGGCCGGCTGCCAACGAGTGGGACGCCGGCGGGGAAGGCCCTGGCAGGGTCAGGCCGAGGCGGATCTGAGCCGCCGAGGGAGGTAGCCATGAACAGAGAGGAGAGTGGCGTGTGGGAGAAGGTGGGCCTGTGGCTAGGGATGGTGGCCGCCCTCGGGAGGGGATGAGCCTCTTGAGGACGGCGGTGGCTGTGATGGTGGCTGGACTAGGGTGCTGGCGGCTGGGAGTTTGGGAGAAGAAACCCTAACCTAGTGTGATACCATGTAAGAATGTGAAGACTTGTTGTATTGCATAAGATGGTTACATATATGTAGACTCAGAACCCTAACCCTAATGGGACGGCCCACATAGATAACACACACTGTCTAACAGTTTCATCTCTAGCCTTTGTCATCCTGCTCGTGACAAAATGCTTTCTTGATTTTGTTGCTCTTGTTCGCTACCACTATAACTGTACAATTAAATAGACAAGCTTTATTTTATCCCAGCTGCGCGGCAGAGCAGGCAGACAGGGTGATCCTGGGTCGACACGGTTTATGGTGAGGTATGTTTGTTCCCCGAAAGAAACACTTTAGCCTGCTAAACTGCTGTAACTTCTGGTATGATCTGATAATATAGTATATGCTTAATGAATTTGACAGTGCCTAACTTTTTACACTCAGCTTACAAGATGAAATATTCCAGAAATTTAATCTGGACACTGAATGGGCCGTGAGGCTAATATCAAGGATAACGAATGATGAAGACATAGCTATCGAGAGCAATGTTGTTGTGAAACAGGTCGGATTTGTATTTTTTTACAACGCCATATTCAAGCATCATGTGGTTGGTGGCATCACAGTGATAATCTTGCTGACGTTCATTGAGTCTTCAAAATGCAGCTTCTAGGCCTTCAAATCAACGCGGAGAAATATTATTTTGGAATAAGGAAAAGTCTGGTTGAGTTCGATGAAGTCCTGGAGGTATGCAACTGCCCCAAATTGCAGTACTTGTATTCTGTAGTATAACTTTCTGCTATTCACTTGCATAAACAATAACCTCAGGTAGCAATCTCCTTTTACTATCGTTTCTATTGTGAATACCCTTTTATACTGTAGTTATCCTTTTCCTCTTCAGATCATGATCACCAGATCTTGTTGTAGGGGTGCAAATTGGTGCCCCTAAGGGCTAGTATAAAAGGGATCCATGGGGGATCCCTTTTATACTCTAGTTATCCTTGCTATTCAATTTTGAATAACAAGTGTATCCCTCTCCCATGGATCCCCTCCATTTCCATGTCCACCAAACCAGCTCTAAGGGTCTTCACTAACCCTCTTTAGTTTAATTATTAGTACTAGTTTTCCAAATTTGGTCTCATTTTTGGAAGACTTGGATTCATTGGCAATAGAAATTATAGTAAAAAGGTATTCACAGTACATGAGTGCCTTTCAGTTTCTAATAGCATCACAAATATTCATGTGGATTCTTTTGTTCATACCTTCGGTAGGTCCAAAGAAAGCATGTATACAACCTTAGGCAGGTGATATTATCTGGTGACTCTGAAAGCTGCAGTGAACAAATTTTCCAGTAAGTTTACTATTGCCTCACGCATGAAGCTTTTGAATGTTGCTTATGAAATGGTAGAGCTATAAAGCATATTCTTTTGGATCAAAATTGTGGCGCAGAAATAATCCATAATACTTTAAGTCATTTGTTTTTCATCACTTTGTCAACACACCTTTCCAAAACAATGTTTGGCTTTTACGTAAATCATTACATGTAGTTACTTTTTTTTTGTTCAAAATGTTGCTATTTTTATTGACATGCCTTTAATTGGAATTCTATTAGGTACATGCAAGCGGTAGCTGATGAAATTGTTTTGGTAAATGTTGACCCCCAAAAGGTACTTGCTGTGTCCTGATCCTTATGTTCATTTCTGAAAGCATTTATTTCAGTGCCATGTCAGTTGTCAAAATCGTATATTTCTTTCAGCCACCCAAGGCATGGAATCTGGTAAAGCTTTTGGATGAATTTGTTAGTCTAGGCGGAAAACTGAGTGGTAATATGCACAAATTATTTTTAGCTCATGTTATTCTATAATGGGTATTCTGATTTCTGAGATGCTCTGCAGAATCATTCAAGGACATCCGAGAGCAAAACCTCCAATCAGCACTTGAGGAAATGCAAGGTTGGGGCCCTGTGAAGGCTGATAGTTTCGCCCTTCCAAACATGCCGTTGCCGCCCGATTCATTCAGAGGAATTCGAAAGAGAACATCTTCAATAACGCGGTGGTTTTCCATTTGTGTTGATGATACGTCAAAGTATGTTGTGACATGATACACATATATATTTTATATATGGCACGATATAGCATTCACGACTATAGCTATTGATTTGAAAGTTTGTATGTTGCTTCTTTTCGATAAATCAATCCAGGAAAGGGAGATATACAAACACTGTGAATCTGCTCCGGAAATATTTTGGGGATTTTCTAATAGCTACCTACTTGAATGCCGTGCAAGAGTCCCGTTATGACGATGCATATATAGGTGGAATTGAGGTTTGATTCTCTTTTGAATTGTTTTCATAAAGTTTGTCTGGTCATAGACCCTAACCAAACAATATCCATGTTTTTTTTTTCTGGACTTTGGACATTCTGTGTTCCCCTACATGAAACATATTTGATTGCTTAAACATCTTCCGTAAATTTATTTATGAAAGTTTATACCTCTGTTTAATTGCAGAGGGAAGTACTATTGAAGACTCTTGATACATTATGGAAAGACCATTTGGTAAACATGAACAAGCTTAGTTCTGCTGTAAGTCGTTCCTTGAGATGTTTGCTTTGGAGAACATGTTCTTCAAGTTAAATAATAAAAAAAAGGAAAACACTGTAGAACAAAGAATGTTGCCCGTGCGTTTAAATGTCTGCTGATGTCTTGTTCCGGATACTGTGGTGTTGAGTGGATTTTTAACTCTTTTGCTAGGTGAACGTTCGGAGTTTTGGACACAGAAATCCTCTGGAAGAGTACAAGATCGATGGCTGCCGCTTCTTCATCTCAATGTTGAGCGCCACACGACGTCTCACCGTGGAATCCCTTCTGCACTACTGGTCGTCGCCCATGGAGTCCGAGGAGATCTTCAACACAGAGGATCAATAGCAGAAGACCTGACGTGTGGCGTACGTGGACTGGTGCTGCAAGTTGTGGGCAGGTCAATTAGCAGAGAGGCACAGGTATAAACAGGAGCCGCGCGCGGCGTGTGTTAACCCTGTAAAATCACAAGCTGACATGGCCACGGTGGCGTCGATTTCGCGCTGTGGCTGTGCACCTACGTATAAAAAATAAGTACTGTTTGATTCTATGCAGTGCTCAGTGGAAATGAGAGACAGAGAGAGACAAAATGGCAGAGAGAGTTCTTTATTGCATAGATTTCCATATATATATATGTACAGAGTGTATCTCTGACCCTTGGATTAACAACCGCATAATGGACGGTTTGGATGGGCTTTGATCAATACACATTGTTTTGTAACACTCCCCCTTGATCAACCCAAAAAAAAACCGTTTGATCATCTGCAATTTGTCTTATCTCCTCAAAAACCCTGTGGGAAAAATAAGGAGTACATAATACTCTTTTGGATAATGAGAATAATCTCACATAGTCTCCAAAAGAAAATATGCTTGTAATCATCATGTATAAAAACCCCTGTGGGGAAAATTAATGATGAAGCATATAGCTTTGTTGATATTACCTCGTTAAAAACTTTGGATGAGAAAACCTTAGCAAGGCAAAACTCATACAAAGAAAAGAGTGTAATATGATGGTTCAATACAGGTTATATATTATGGAGAATTACTCCCCCTGAACCTTGCAAGTACTTAAGTCTTCTCATACCAATCCCCTCAACACATTTCTGAAATGTAGAGTATGGTAGAGATTTTGTGAATAGATCTGCAAGATTATCACAAGACTTTGTTTGCAAGATGTTTATATCCCCTTTTTCCTGAAGTTCATGGGGATAAAACAGTTTAGGAGAAATATGCTTATTGATATTACTCTTGATATAACCCGTATCCATCTGAACAATACAAGCTGAATTATCTTCATAGATAATTGTTGGTGAGTCAAGAGAACCAATACCACAAGTCGTGAGTATATGATTCACCATTCTGCGAAGCCATACACATTCACGTGATGCTTCAAATAATGCAATTATTTCAGAATGGTTGGTGGACGTGGTCACCAAGGTCTGTTTAGACGATTTCCACGAGATGGCAGTTCCACCTTGTAAGAATACGAATCCTGTTTGCGATCGGCCATTGTGGGGATCAGATAAATAGCCAGCATCTGTATACCCAATTAAACTAGGGTCATTACTTCTCTTGTAAAAGAGTCCTAGATCCTTTGTGCCATTTAGGTATCGGAAAATATTCTTAATGCCAACCCAGTGTCTTTTTGTTGGAGCAGAACTGTGCCTTGCTAACAAATTTACTGCAAAAGCAATATCCGGCCGGGTATTATTAGCAAGATACATCAATGCACCAATAGCACTGAGATATGGGAACTCCGGTCCCAATATCTGTTCTTCATCATCCCGTGGTCTGAATGGATCTTTCTTTAAATCCAAAGATCTGACCACCATAGGAGTCTTTGAAGGATAAGACATATGCATATTGAATTTTTCCAATACCTTTTGGGTATATGTACTTTGATGTACAAGGATTCCAGAAGGTAAATGCTCAAGTTGTAGACCTAAGCAAAATTTGGTTTTACCCAAATCCTTCATCTCAAATTCCGTCGTTAAATGATGACGTGCTTCATCAATATCAAGTTTATTTCCTATGATGTTAAGGTCATCAACATAAACTGATATGATACAGAATCCCACTTTGGATCTTTTGATGAAGACGCATGGGCAATCATCATTTTTCGTGTATCCCTTACGTAAAAGGAATTCACTCAATCGGTTGTACCACATTCTGCCCGATTGTTTTAAGCCATATAATGACTTCTGCAATTTCACGCAATACATGTTGCGCTTTGCCTTTGGATTCGGTACATCTATTCCATCAGGAACTTTCATGTATATATCAGAATCTAGTGACCCATAAAGATATGCGGTCACTACGTCCATTAACTGCATAGATAGACGATTTTGTACTGCCAATGATATTAAATATCGGAATGTTATTGCACTCATGACTGGTGAATAAGTTTCGTTGAAATCAACGCCGGGTCTTTGCGTAAACCCTTGTGCTACTAGCCTTGCTTTGTATCTCACTACCTCACCATTTTCATTTCGTTTCCGAATGAAAACCCACTTATATCCCACAGGGAAGATATCACGTGGTGTAGGTATTACAGCAGAGAAAACTTCTCTTTTGTAAAGCGAGGCTAACTCCGCTTCAATTGCTGCCTTCCATTTGATCCAATCCGAGCGCTTAGTGCACTCTGCCATGGTCTTTGGATCTAGATCATTTTGAAGGTCCTCAGCAATCTGCTCGGAGAAATATATGTCGACATTTGTAGCTTTTCTGTCATATGTTTCACCAGTCTCAACATAGTTGATGGCAATTTCATCATTCCTTAGAGACTCATCAGAATTTCCCAAATTGATGTGTCTAGGATTTTCCGATGTCCCAGCCTCGGTTATGTGCACATCCGAGCTGGGTTGTGGATCATCACAATCCACATGATACATTGTATCATTTTGGTGTCCTTTTGCATTCACTATTGTTCTTTGCTTCTTAGCAACAGAACTGCGCTTATTCACCATACTTCTCCTCTCTAGGAGTTGAGTGGCCTTACTCGGTACTTCCACTCTTTCTGGTGCATTCCTAGCAGGAATGAATGATTTAGTGACACCTCTGTAATTAGTGAATGCATCTGGCAGTTCATTTGCAAGTCTTTGCAAATGTATAATTTTCTGAACTTGTAGTTCAGTTTCTGAAGTACGTGGATCATAACCTGGAACACATTGAGTATTCCAATTTATTTCCTGGCATTCTTTTTGGTACTTGAATTCTCCCCCTAATGCCGGGAAATGTTCCTCATCAAAGATAGAGTCAGCAAAACGGGCTGTAAATAGATCCCCTGTTAAGGGTTCTAAATACTTAATGATCGACGGAGAATGAAATCCCACATAGATCCCCACTTTCCTGTGTGGGCCCATAGCTGTTCTCTGAGGTGGTGAGATTGGGATGTATACACAACATCCAAATTTACGCAAATGGGAAATACTTGGAGGATTTCCACGTACCATTTGTATTGGGGATGTTGAATGGTATGCAGTTGGTCGTAATTGTATAAGGTCAGCAGCGTGCAGAACTGCATGTCCCCAACATGACGAAGGCAATTTGCAATTCATCAATAATGGCCTTGCTATGAGTTTAATCCTTTTGATTAGTGACTCAGCCAAACCATTCTGGGTGTGGACATACGGTACCGAGTGCTGTACTTGAATCCCCAGCGCCATACAATAATCATTGAATGCCTGAGATTTGAATTCAGCAGCATTGTCCATGCGGATTGAACTAATCCGATGTTCAGGAAAATTTGCCTTTAACTTGATAATTTGAGACATTATCTTGGCAAATGCATGGTTGCGTGTTGATAGTAAACACACATGTGACCATCTTGTAGATGCGTCAATCAGTACCATGAAATACCTGAACGGCCCAGAAGTTGGCATAATTGGCCCACAAATATCTCCTTGAATCCTTTCAAGGAATTTAAGCGGTTCAGCTTTAATTTTGAGATATGATGGTCTCAAAATAAGTTTCCCAGTTGCACATGCGGTGCAAACAAAATCCTTAGATTTGGGAAAACTTTTTGTAGGCAAATTATGACCAATTGAATTGCCTGTAATTTTCCTCATCATCCCTACGCCAGGATGACCAAGTCGATCATGCCAAATCTGGAATGCATCAACATCTTGGAAAATTACCTTATATGCAACATGTGCATTGCTCTTAATATATGTATAGTACAACCCTGACGTGAGTGATGGAATTTTCTCGCATATGCGTTTGCCATATTTATTCGGCTTGGTCAAGAAGAGAAACTCTTCTTGATTTTCATCATGGGTTTCAATATGAAATCCATTTTGCCGGATATCTCTAAAACTTAGGAGGGTACGTGTAGAATCAGGATACAATAATGCATCCTCGATCACGATTTCAGTACCCATGGGGAGGATAATAGTTGCTCGACCAGAGCCAACTATCACAGCATCGCGTCCGGCGATGGTCAAAACTTTCCCATCTCTTTTCTTAAGAGTCTGGAAGTATTTGATCTCCCTAAGTATAGAGTTTGTGGTACAACTGTCCACAAGGCATAATTCCTCTTCCGTCGAGTTGTCATCATTATGCATCTATACATAAAGAAATTCTGAATAAGAATTTTATGATGCAACTTAGTACTATACAGAACATGATATTTAAATATCACAATGTCGAAACAATATTACAATAATGGTATGGCGACTCAACCAATGAGTTCGCACTACACACAGGACCCAACACTGGTCTTGTAGAGTGTGTTACATCTCAAAACATGAGATTGTATACCTCTACTTATTACAACAACATTATAAAGACAGTATAGAACAACCACACAAGCCACAATGATCATGATCAAATCTCCAAGCATGAGAGATTTATGCCAAATCTCCAAATGGATCCTTTGACATATACTCAATGATCATATCATCAGACTCATCTTCTTGCAGAAGTGGAGGCTTGTTGTCAACCACATTGGGGTGCTCTTTAGTAAGAGTGTTCTTCAGATCACCAGAAGCCAGTGAAGAACTTCCAACCTCAATTGGTGCTTCAGTAGAATTGAAATGAGCCTCAAAAGCAGGCTTATCAGACTTTGGCTTCTTTAGGGATTGTTGATACAAAAGAACAAGGTGCTTAGGGCAAGTGCAATCCCTAGCAAAATGGCCCTCAGTACCACATTTAAGGCAAGCTCTGTTGCCCTTAGATGGTAGAGGCTTGCCATTTCCTTTCCCTTTTCCTTTACCTTTCTTGTGGAATTTGTTCTTATTGAATTTGCGAGGTCCAGAAGGATTCTTGAAGTTTTTCTTGAATCCTTTCTTATTCCCAGTCTTATGCACATTGAAATGTACCTCAGGCAGAGGGGCAGACCCAGGAGGGCGCTGCTGAGCATTCTTTAGAAGAAGCTCATGATGCTTTTCTGCTTGGGTCAATGTGTGCATAAGTTGAGAATATTTCTGAAAATTACTAGAGCGATACTGCTGATGCAATATCCTATCCTCTGGAAGCATGGTAGATAGAGTCTTCTCTATTTTGTCTGCTTCAGTGGGCTCTTTCTCGCAAAACTTCAATTTAGAACAAATGCTATGAAGAGCATGGTTATATTCTGCAACAGATTTAAAATCTTGCAGTCGAAGGTGGTTCCACTCATGGTTGGCTGACGGCCATATGAGCTCCTTCTGCTGTTCATAGCGCTCTTTGAGAGCTTTCCACAAGTTGTGAGGGCATCTCTCCATAAGGTACTCTTGCTTAAGGTCCTTATGGATATAAAGCCTCAAAAGGAAAAGTGCTGTGTTCTTTTTAACCTCATTCACTGGATCAGTACCAGTGATGGGAGCTGCAATAGCATCAACGATCCCACGAGAAGCAAAAGTTATTTCAATATCTGAAGCCCAAGTTGGGTAGTTATGCCCATCAAGGGCGAGTTCCTCGAACTCTTTGGTTGACATGTTCCTACAGTCATTACCATGGACATCCATTAATTTACGCATAAATTAATAGTCACAATGGTGATGTTGTAAGCTCAATATGCAAAAATATTAAAATTACATATGTAACGAGTTCTCTGAAGGTTCCAAACCTTCCCATTGAATAAGTACTTTGAATTTTAGTAAGCATAGTATAGATAATCCTCAAATTAATGAGGTAGATCTAGTAGTGGGCAAGAGACTTGCTGCCTAAAAGCACGGTCTCTGGGCTGATAAGTTCACGGATGAACAAACCGCAGCCAATGCTTAGGTCTCCACTACCCATGCTCTACTAATTATCAAAGTAAAATTCAATGACCCTTACATGTGATATGAGTTTCTTGAAGGTTCCAAACCTTCCCATTGAATAAATACTTTGAATATTAGTGAGCATTGTATAGATAATCCTCAAATTAATGAGGTAGATCTCCTAGTAGTGGGCAAGAAACTTGCTGCCTAAAAGCACGGTCTCTGGGCAGATAAGTTCATAAATGAACAAATCGCAGCCAATGCTTAGGTCTCCACTACCTATGCTCTACTAATTATCAAGGTAAAATTCAATAACTCAATATCATGTTATTTTGGATAGCACGTATAGGTAGTCATCCCGAGAGATGTAGACCTCATAGAGATAGGCATTCCAAATGCTGCCACAAGCACGGTCTCTGGGCTACTAAATTCTTTAAAAGAATTTAGTGCAGCCTATGCTTAGGACTCTATCTCCCTGTGCTCTTTATCCAAAATAATGTAATTTTATTTTTGCATGAGTTTTATTAAGTCTGAACTTAATAAATGCTATATTTATATGCAAACATAAATGAATGCGTAAATAATAGCAAGTAGAGATATGTGAATTATTAATGTAAAATAAACAATAATTCACGAACTAAAATCTGCTATATGTACAATGAAACAGATATGTCTTTACAATATATGCAGTCTAAATTTCGAATTTAGACGCCTAAGATAACTTGAACTGAAATTACATATAAAACAGAGTCTTATACTAAAATTCAGAATTTAAAATGGTAAAAACAGGCTATATTAGGCCTCTGAAAGTGGCCCAGGCGGCCTGCCAGGCGAGCCAGGCAGCGGCCAGAAAGGCCTGCACGCCGGCCCAGCCTAGCTGGCCTGCCCAGGCGGCCCAACAGAGGCCCAAGAGCCTATTTTATATTGGGGCGGCTAGGGTTTCAAACCCTAACCGCCCCCAGCCGCCGACGCCCACAGGGGCTCGCCCCAGCCTTGTCTGGCCGCCGCCAGGGAGGCGTCCCAGCCTCAAGCGCGCCGAGGGAGGGCGGCGTGCCCGTGCCAGGCGCCAGAAGGTGGCCGCGCCAGCCGTGGCTCGCCTGGCCTTGAGGCCGCGCGTGCGCCCAGGCTGGGGGCCCGCCGGCTGCCGCGCCAGGGAGGCAGCGCCGTGCGCCAGGGGCGTGTCCTCCATCTCGCGCCGTCGGCCGTTGAGGCGCAGAGCCGCCCGGGGTCGCGCGCGCGAGCGCCCAGGGAGCCGCGCCGGCCTGGCCTCGGCTCCGTGCAGGGGCGGCCATGGCAGATGCCGCGCCGGCCTTGGTCTCGGCTCCGTGCAGGGGCGGCCAGGCAGAGGTCGCGCCGGCCTTGGGGGCCGCGCGCCGAGCGCCGTTGGCAGGGGCCGCCGGTGGCCGCGCCCGCCCTGAGGGCCACGCGCCGAGCGCCCGAGCCGTGCGTCCGCCTGCGCCTGGTGAGGCCGAGCGCCGCCCAATCGCCTGGGTAGGCCGCGCCGAGCCGCCCAGGCCGGGGGCCGCCGGGGCCGCGCATCGGGCGCCGTTGCCGAGCGCCGCCAGGGGCGGCGGTGGTGCTGCGGTCGAGCGGCTCGGGCTCCATGCCAAACGTCCACGCCGACAACTGCTCCCGCGCCGATGCCTGGTCTTGCCGTGCCGCTCCCCACCCCCTCCCCCAAACGGCCGACGCGGCGGCCGGATCGAGGGCCATTAGGCCCTCCCGTTGGAGGAGGAAGACGAGGCCATCCCTTTTGGGCGATGGCCAGTGAGGATGACACGTCCGCGCGGAGCGTTGACGGCGCGCGGGGGTTGTCCACGACGTGCAGCGATCGTACCGACAACCACAGGCGCTGCTGGAGATGGCGAACGACGAGCAACTGCCGCTGCAGTGGGCGGAGGCGGTGGTGGTGCCGCCAAATCCACATCCATGGGGGCCGATGCAGACGATCCCGCGTCAAACACCGGCGCCGGTGGCGACGGGGACGCAATGGGGAGTCCACACTCCACCACGGGCAGCGGAACCACCGCTGTCCATCCATGGAGGACGCAGTAGTGCACATTTTGCACTTGCACACGGCGTGCAGGGATCGCATGCACCGGTGGAAGCGCTGCGGCTTGACCAGCGGCGTACGCCTCCAACATTGAATCATCAAGAGTGTGCAGAACTTCGCGCATACGGCGTATGCGCATGGGAACGGTATGCTCCATACCTTGCTGTTGATGTGAAGATCGATCTTGTGAAGAACAGCGCGTTCTTCCAGTTTCCCCTTCTCTGATTTCTTCTTGAGACAGTGCTGATAACGTGTTTGATTCTATGCAGTGCTCAGTGGAAATGAGAGACAGAGAGAGACAAAATGGCAGAGAGAGTTCTTTATTGCATAGATTTCCATATATATATATGTACAGAGTGTATCTCTGACCCTTGGATTAACAACCGCATAATGGACGGTTTGGATGGGCTTTGATCAATACACATTGTTTTGTAACAAGTACATCTCAATGCACAAGAGGGTAGTAACTGGATAGGTGTGGACTGCAAGACAGTAGCACCCTACTGATCCATCCCACATCAGCAATACGGCGTTGCGGCAAAGTAGGCATCTCGTTCACAGTGTACTGTGGTCCTTAGCCTGTCATGATGATGAAAAAGTCCGCTCTGTACCTTTTTCTTTCATCGCTCGTCAGACGGGGAACAGGAGCTTGTGCGGAATCTCTTGCTTCGTGCAGGTAGGTACGCAGCCTAGTGGTCATGCTTTGACATTGCCAAATTTTTTCTTTTTAATTTTTTTAGGACTGTGATGGTGGTAATTTGCATGCCAAAAACTCTAAGGAGTATGGTACCGATTTAACCTGTGTGTGAATCTAGCTGAGTCAACTGTTTGGACTGCTGTAGTTGTAACAACATAATGTATAAAAAGTAGAAGCCGGTGGATCAAAGCAGCAGCAAACAGACTTAAGTCTCCTGATGCTGCTCGCCCTGTTTTTTTTTCTTTAATTTGTTTCACTGCTTGATAACACAGTGATCGGTGCACCAACTGAGCCATTGCAACAGCGTTAGAAGGCATTTCTGCTTTGGTTACGCACCTTACACGTGGAAAAAGGACTGAACATTGTGTTGGCAATAATTCAGATATACAGTGCTGCGTGTGCACGAACACATGCAAGTGCGATGCATCTGGGCCAGGTTTCAAGCTTTTCATCCTCTTGAGACCTTTCCTGCTTGATGTGTCCTGTGCCAATCCCACACGCTGACGCACACCAAGCCAGGACAAAACACACCTTGCATTTCACGCGTCTGTTTCGCGTGGGCGGCTCCACTTTTGTGTGCGGCCTTTTAATGCTGCCGCTATCAGCGTGTCGTCGCCCGCAGGCCAGCCGCGTTCGCGCGCGCGCAACCCGCCAGCGTTGGTATGCTTCGCTTTTTTTTTTTTGTTGGGGGTGCTGCGTCGTCGTCGGACCGACACACGGTGCTCCCGATTTTTTTTTGTATTTTAGCTTTTAAAAAAAACACATTTAGACCTCCGAAAGAAGTATTTCTGTTTTTGGACCTTTTTGTCAGCGTCATATAGTCTGTGGCGCACTGGCGCTCAATGGCGTCGAGGTAATACGGCTCAGCGTCATAGTCTATAGCGTCGAGATATTAGCCTTGCTCACGCATATAAATCAAGCTGGCGGTGACATGCCCAAACTCTACGTCATAATTTATGGTGCCGAGCTCCTGTCTTATGGTTTACGAATTTATGTCACCCATCGTCTGCTTATGTCCATCAACTTGCATGCGTTATATCTAGGATTGACGCCAAGATTGTATGCACTGGCGTAAGATGGTGACACACACGTAGAAACTGACATAGGAGTACATGCATACATCACAAAGGGTAAGGTACAGTCGAATAAAAGCTATTCCATCTCCATGCCAGTCCCGTTCCAACCGCTAGTATTTTTACATGTGTGGGGTACGACATGAAAAAAGAGGGCGGACATGCATGCAGCACTTGGTTCCGTCCCATCCGCTGACAAATCGTACCACGTAATACTAGACTACCACTACCTTTCCATAAGCCGCAAGCTTCCCTTGCATAAGCATGTTGTCATCACGTGATTTATATAAATATACTTCATATAAGCAGGTCGACGGCAGAGGGACAACAACTCAAGCAAAGGTCTTGGTTACTAGTTCTGGGTAGGCACGTGAGTCGAGAAAGAAAAAAGAAAAGTTCCACCGTCCAGTCTTTTCCGTCTGTGCTGTTCACATAGATGCTACGGTGCTAAATAGCAGGTAAAAGCTCGACGCCAAGATCCACGACACCGAGATCTACCATGTCAGCCGCGATCGCAACATATACACGCTAGTGTAGCTAAGAGCTTGACGCCATGGACTATGGTGTTGAACTGTGTTAGCTCAACATCGAAAAAAAGTCCAAAAATAGGAATACTGTTTTTCAAGGTCTAAATAAAATACAAAAAATTCGGCACGGTGCTCCATGGTTCCATACTACAGTGCATCGGGCAGTGCAAATTATTGCCATCCACAGGCAGACATTGACTTGGACCCCTACCTACCTACTCTACCAAATGCGTGCTTGATGCTCAGGTACTCGAGACTTGGGCGTTCATCAGTCAAGGACATTGACTTGGACCAAGACCGACAGGTGAGACCGTGGGAGTGACTGGGAGTAGGGATGGATCCTCGTACTATTTGGATATAAAATTTTTGGTCTTATTTTTTTCGATTGCAAACAAATAAAATATATAATTTGTTATATAAATTTATATTCTTATTTTTAACATTGAGATTATTAAGATCGATAAAAGGTAAACCTCAAATTCGTTCTATATATTTTTTATATAATTCATATAAAATTTGGATATATATATGAATTCAAATTCGAATATTTTCACCTTTTGAAAATAATGAAAAAAAAAAACAAAAAACAAAACTTTATTCTTGTATTCCATGATATTCTTAACAATATGTCTAAAAATTAGCACTAATTTTTATGTATATCTATG
The DNA here is from genome assembly GCA_029449295.1 of Zea luxurians. Lineage (NCBI taxonomy): Eukaryota > Viridiplantae > Streptophyta > Magnoliopsida > Poales > Poaceae > Zea > Zea luxurians. The sequence continues at coordinate 52,640,312 of JAOPSE010000004.1, read as the reverse complement.
TCAGAATATTAAATTTATCATATAATTCGGATGTTTAGAATCTATTCCTACCTAGAAGTTGGGACATGAGACTTACCAATAGGGATGTAAATGATACAAATATTATCTGTCTGTATTCGAATTTGATCCATCTATGAGGGTTGAGACCCGATCTGTATTCGAGTACGAGTATTCAGTATCCGATCTGTATCAGTATCTATGTACTTAAAACAGATATCCATTTAAATCTTATCCGACAGAACTCGATAATATTCATATACAAATCTAATGAGATAATATAAAATAAAAATAAATATAGAACAAGTAATATTCATCTGTATCCCATCCGATTATATCTCACTAATCTCACTGCTCATCAATGCTGCGGCCGGCACTCAAGTAAATGTTGATTAATGGATCGCAGCAATGGTGCAGACTGCAGATTTCCTTCTCTTCTGACTTCTGTGTTGAACGAAGACCCTTTCGCACCACATCTCAGCCCACGTGGCCATCTAGTCAAAACCTAAGGATCCGTTCCACTCAGCTCTGTCTTTCTTTTCTAGTCTTCTGATGTACTACCTACGCCTCAAAATAATAAAAATCCTCACTTTCTCAAAAATCAAATTTATTGGATTTTGACTATATAAAAGGTATTAGTATTTATGACAATGAACATATAGCATTAGATTAATTATAAAATATAATTGCATACGAAAATTATTTGAGATATAAATCTGTAATTAAATTTTCTTTTAGGGTGGAGGAGTTGACATATTTTGATAAGCAGAACGAGTACCAGAATGCAGTCGTTGTCATTTTTTAACACAAAATACTACTTAATAGAGGCACTACAGGCTTAGGTGCTCTCCAATAAAGTTTGTGTTGAGCACTATATGTGGCACTGAGGACGGTCCAGCCATATGGTCTGGATGATCCATGTCTCAGACTGTCGATCCACGTCTCAGACTGTCCGCGGGTACAGACCGGACGATCCATGATTAGTTTAACTCGGGCGAGAGTCCTTTTCCCATGCATGCTTATCTAGCTAATCATATGAGAATCTACTAGGAACTGCCTAGGAAGAGATCCAGACCTCCACCTCGCATTTATCAATCCAATTTATCTTATTTACTTTATTCTTCCTCGCATTAGATGTAGGAGTAATTTAGCCCTAGTTTAGTCTTCCCCTACCCTGTTCTTCTTTTATTTGACTCTACGTCGTCTAGGGACGCTTGGTGTGGCTTGCCAACCTCGGGGCACATCTAGGAATTCTCCTCCTCGACGGGGTCCCACCGGGGATGCGAGTTTTAGGTTTTATGCGGAGAAGACTCTGCGCCATAGTGGACTGTTCGGGCCTATGAATAGACCATCCAGAAGTACGCATAGAGGAGCAGCTCCTGCAGCAAGGTCGTGGATCGTCTGGTGCAAGATCACAGACTGTTCGCGCTCCCGTAGAGAGCACCACCTCGAGGTTCATGCCGGTGTTTGGCCCCAAATCGCCGCCCACACACTTTTTGACGACTCCACTAGGGAACAACATGCATTCTATATCTACCAAGATCGGCCACAAATGGCCGGTTTCAAACACCACACCAAAGTTTCTACAAGAAACATCATGAAGCCAACTATTAAGAGCCTGTCAACTAAAGATCAACGACAATTCGAAGATTACATGAGATAACGAGAAGAATAGACACTGCGGAGGCAATCCCAAGAGCGTGAAGAGGCAAAAGAAAAATATTTTAGCACATTTCATGGTGGTTCAACATCAGAAGATCGTTCGATAAGGGGAGTTCGAGATAACTTATCTTCTACCTGCTACACATGTCCCCAATGTAAGTAAAATCGACGACATCCAATCTCTTAGGCATTATATAGATGAGCAACAGAATCAATTAAACCAATACATGGGGATATGGACGAATCCTTTAAAAACTAACACATGCATATGAAAAATCTACTGTTTCTAATTTTCCATCACATGAGATTGATGCTAAGGCTGCCACACACAATTCATTAGCTATAAATGAGCATTCACAAACCCAACCATCTTATGGCATGCCGATGAATTCATACACCAGGCAACCACAAGCTCCTCCACCAATTTTGAATAAACATGCGGTCCTGCACACGACCAGATCTTCCGAGCTTCATCTTGGACTATCCAGCCCCCGACAGATGGTCCCATCCTTTATGATGGACCACCCAGAGCCGTGCTAGGGTTGTCGTACTCTTCGCAAGGTCTATCTGAAATGATCATCTCGTCTGGCTACATGCGCTGACTGTCCAAGTATCCTAGGTCATTCGTGTTTCACGTCGGACCGTCCGATGATGAGTACAGAGAACGAGATGCAGACTATCACTAGCAATCCTTTCACCTGCCACAATAGCACTTCCCCCTCCCTACGGATCGTCATGGCCATAGTATGTCTCCAGCCTTACATGGGAACAAGCACTTTTCGCCCCCAAGAGACCGGAAAGAATTAATACACAATATGGGGGCGACCAGAGGTAGTATGAGCATGCCACAAAGTCACATACCTCATTATACATGAGCAAGAAGGTCCTCAAGACATAGACCATCGGTAAAGTGATACTGAGGATTTCCTTTCTTCTCTATCGAAGCTCCTCAAGACGAAGATCCCGTCTGGAAGCAACGATGGCGAGCGCCAAAGCTGCTACTAGCTTCGGCTTGAACCAAACAGAGGATGAAAAGACTATCTAGTCCTTAGCGATTCGTGACACGACTATGAGCAAATGTTGAAGGTCATAAATGTAATTTTACCCGGGCTGCGTCTCGTGCCTATAAATAGATGAACAGTATCACCGTACTGTTCACGCTGAATGGTAATCATTCTCATGTCAAGACCTTCGAGCAAGCCGAAGGTATCAATGTAATATATATTTCTGTTAATACTCTTATATACTTTATGGAATGCAAATATGAATGATACAATGAGTTATGTTGTTATCTTAATCCTTATGTATTTTCACTTATCCATAAGATGATGAAGGTATGCCCTTCATGACCTTCGTCTGATGATCATTATATCCACGAGGAGGTAATGCTATGGAGGACGAAGGTCCTTAATATTTAACAATTGTGTTGCCTTGTTCTTAATTCACAACATTTGAGAACAAGTGACCAACATTAGCGACCATCTCCGGTGAACTCACTTCCACGACCGTGACAATGGCTTCGCAAGGAACCCAAACCGGGGCACCTTCGGCTACGAAGCTGGCGCTTCCAATCACGGGCGGTTCAAGTTCTGAACCAGCTAACAAGAAGCAGAAGAAGGAGGCACAAAGAAGGGTACAACATGTTGGAGTGCAGGGACCCTTCATTAAGTCTAAGTGGTCTCACATACCAATCACCTTCTCCTAGAAAGACCTTCAGCTCAAGGACTACCCTCATAATGATGCAATGGTCATATCTTGTGTCATCAAGGGGTTCCTGGTGCATAACGTCCTTGTAGACACAAGTAGTGCAATAGATATCATTTTTACAAAAGCTTTCAGGCAGATGTAGGAGCAGGATGATAAGATAGATGACACAACACACCCCTGTGTGGCTTCGGAGGAAGGCAGATAGTGGCACTCGGGAAGATACAATGCCAATTACCTTCAGTTATGTTCATAACACAAGGACAGAGCAAGTTGTTTTTGACATTGTTGATATGGAATATCCCTACAATGCAATCATTGGTCGAGGAACATTAAATGCCTTCGAAGTGATACTTCATCTAGCATATCTATGCATGAAGATACCATCTGATCAGGGTCCCATAGTTGTGCATGGAAGTCAAGAGGCTGCTAGAAGGGCCAAAGGGAACTGGACAGATTCAAAGGCTATCCATAACATAGATGAAGCCGAAGCTCATCAACAGTACAAGCATAAAAGTGAAAGGGAAATGTGCCCTTAGGCCATTTCTATAATTGTTTTGGTGATTAAATGTCCAACACAGATGTTTTGAACTCTTATGTGCTAAATGAGCAAGAAGTGCAAATCAAAGACAAGGTAAGTTTCTAGACTTAGTGAATTGTTTTTAAGTACTAACATATTTATCTAAGTGCTAGAAACAGTGCCGAGAAGAGAAGAAACGAATTGGAAAAGAGTTGGCTGTGTACAGCCAACACCTGCTTGGGCCTGGCGCACCGAACAGTGTCCGGTGACCTAGGCTGGTCGACGGTGAATCGGCTGCTCTCGGGAAACGACGGAGTTGTACGACTATAATTCACCGGACTGTCTGATGGTGCACCGGACTGTCCGGTGAGCCAACGGCGCCAGCGGCAACGGTCGTCCGCGCGATCAACGCGCGACATGTGGCCTGCTCCAACGATCGGCTGGGTGCACCGGACTGTCCGGTGTGCACCGGACAGTGCACCACCTGGCCGAAGGAGCAACGGTCGGCTGTGCCCAATATGGAAGGGGATCGTGCACCGGACATGCTACAGTGGCTGTCCGGTGGCACACTGGACTGTCCAGTGCGCCACTCGATAGAAGGCAAGGATAGCCTTCCATATTGGTCTCCAACGGCTCCTAGCTGCCTTGGGGCTATAAAAGGGACCCCTAGGCGCATGAAGAAAACCAAGATTTCAAGAAACATCCTAAGACCTCTAGACTCCGCCTCCATGCCTTTGATTCACTGTGTTAAGTGATTTGAGCTCCATTTGAGTTGCAAACTCCGTGTGTTGTGTTTTAAGCTCAAGTCTTGACTTGTGTGCGTGGTCGTGCTGCGGATTTGAGTCTTGCATGTGTTGCTCTCCCACCCTTACTCTTATGCTTTCTTTGTGATCATAACTTTGTAAGGGCGAGAGGCTCCAACTTGTGGAGATTCCTCGCAAACAGGAAAACACTCTAAAGGAAAAGTCCGTGGTATTAAAGTTGATCATGGGATCACTTGAAAGGGGTTGAGTGCAACCCTTGTCCATTGGGACGCCACAACGTGGAAGTAGGCAAGTGTTACTTGGCCGAACCACAGGATAAAAATCGCGTGTCTCTTGTGTTGCTTTCTCTATGATTATTGTGTTCACAAGAACTCGCTTCAAAGCTACTTAGTCGCACTAACACTTTAATAACCAAGTTTGTGGTTATTTAGTGTTTGATTTTACAGGATCACCTATTCACCCCCCTCTAGGTGCTCTCAATTGGTATCAGAACCGTACTCTTCATCTAAGGGACTAACCGCCCGAAGAGATGGATCCTAAGGGAAAGAGGATGGTGGTCAACGATAAGGAGAAGGAGTCCCTCTTCAATGAGCCAAGAGATGACAAGCCCACTGACTCAGGCTCGAGTCACAAAAGAGGGACGGAAAGAAGAAGAGACGCATCAAGAAGATCATCTACTACGATAGCGATGCATCTTCCTCTTCACCAAGGGACGACGATGACGACGACTCCTCGTCCAAGAAAAAGACGGTTAATCAAAACTATTATTTTTTATTACTCTCGCATTCCCTACAATTCAAATGCGCATTTACTATCAATTCCCCTTGGAAAACCTCCACACTTTGATGGAGAGGACTATTCGTTTTGGAGTCATAAAATGCGTAGTCATTTATTCTCTCTCCATCCTAGCATATGGGAAATTGTAGAAAATGGGATGCATTTTGATAGTACTGATAATCCTGTGATTATTAATGAGCAAATCCATAAAAATGCCCAAGCTACTACTGTTTTGTTAGCATCTCTTTGTAGGGATGAATATAATAAAGTAAGTGGCTTGGACATTGCCAAACAAATCTGGGATACCCTCAAGATATCACATGAGGGAAATGATGCCACTATGATCACAAAGATGGAACTAGTGGAAGGCGAGCTGGGGAGGTTCGCGATGATCAGGGGAGAGGAGCCAACTCAGACCTACAACAGGCTTAAGACCCTGGTCAACAAGATCCGAAGCTTTGGAAGCACAAGATGGACGGATCATGATGTCATCCGACTCATGCTAAGGTCATTTACTGTAATTGACCCCCATTTTGTCAATCTTATTCATGAAAACCCCAGGTACACCAAGATGACGCCCGAGGAGATCCTTTGAAAATTCATGAGCGGGCGCATGATGGTGAAGGAGGCGCGATACGTGGATGACGCGCTAAATGGTCCACTACCCATCTACGAGTCACAGCCCGTTGCTCTCAAAGCAACAAGCAGCAAGGAGGCGCTACCAAGCAAGGTAGCATAAGTAGAGGCTACCGGGCTCAATGATGAAGAAATGGCGCTTATCATCACGTGCTTCAAGACCGCACTCAAAGGACACAAAGAGTACCCCAACAAGAATAAAATAAGGGGAAAGCGCTCCTGCTTCAAATGCGGTAAGACTAATCACTTTATTGCTCAATGCCCTGATAACGATAATGACCAGGCACAAGATAAGCATGGGAAGAAATAGAAGAAGAAGAACTACAGGAAGGCCAAGGGCAAGGCACACATCGGGAAGGAATGGGACTCCAACTGCTCCTCCTCCGACTCTGAGGATGAAGGACTAGCTGCCTCGATCTTCAACAAATCCTTGCTCTTCCCCAATGAACGCCACACTTGTCTTATGGCTAAGGAGAAGAAGGTACATATTCGAGATACCCCCAAGTATTCTTCTTCTAGCGATGAGGAATCTTCCGACGATGAAGTAGATTACTCTGGTTTGTTTAAAGGGTTAGATAGAGCCAAAGTAGAGAAAATTAATGAATTAATTGACGCTCTAAATGAAAAGGATAGACTTTTAGAAAAGCAAGAGGTCATTTTGTATGAAGAACATGATAAATTTGTTAGTGTTCAAAAATCTCTTGCTCTAGAAATTAAAAGAAATGAAATGATATCCTCTGAGTTATCTGCCTGCCATGAATATGTCTCTAGTTTAAAGAATTTAAAGGATGAATTAAATGCTAAGCTAGAGAAAGTTAGTAAAACTGTTTCATGTGTAGAGCATGCTATTATTTGTAATAGATGTAAGGACTTTGATGTTGATGCCTGTGATGAACATCTTATTTCTATTGCTAAATTAAAAAATGAGGTGGCAAGTCTTAATGCTCAACTTAAGACTTGCAAAGTTGATTTTGATAAATTAAAATTTGCTAGGGATGCCTCAATTAAGGATGAACTTGGTTTTCAAAAGGAAACCTAGAACTTGACAAGCCAAAGGACTCCCATTCTCAATAAGGAGAAAGGGAAGGCCCCTATGGCTAGTAGTCCTCAAAGGAACCATGCCTTTATGTATGATAGGAAAACTGCTATTCATGCTCATTATAATAGAAGTTATGATCATGCTGCTTATAATTCACATGCTATGTTTGCCTCTAGTTCTACTTTTGTTCATGGTAGAAGTAGGCCTAGGAGAAATCATGTTGTGCCTCATATGCCTAGGAAAATATGCAATGGACCTTCTACTATTTATCATGCTTGCAATACTTCTTTTGTACTTTCATGTAAAAATGTAAAAGTAGTTGCTAAGAAGTTGGGATCCAAATGCAAGGGAGACAAGACTTGTATTTGGGTTCCAAAAACTATTGTGACTAACCTTATAGGACCCAACAAGAGTTGGGTACCTAAAACCCAAGCTTAAATTCCTTACAGGTTTATGCATCCGGGGCTCTATCTGCATCGTCTCCTTAAGAAGACCTCCTACGAACTCCTTACCGGTAACAAACCTAATGTCTCTTACTTTCGTGTATTTGGGAGCAAATGCTTCATTCTGGTGAAGAAAGGTAGACATTCTAAATTTGCTCCCAAGGCAGTAGAAGGGTTTTTACTAGGGTATAACTCAAATACAAAGGCGTATAGGGTTTTCAACAAATCATCAGGATTAGTTAAAGTCTCTAGCGACGTTGTATTTGATGAGACTAATGGCTCTCAAAGAGAGCAAGTTGATCTTGATGATGTAGATGAAGAATAAATTCTGATGGCCGCAATGTGCACGATGGCAATAGGCGATGTGCGACCACAGGAACTACAGGAACAAGATCAACCATCTTCCTATACAATGGTGCATCCCCCAAATCATGACGATGACCAGGTACTTCAAGAAGAAGGGAAGGATCAAGGGGGAGCACAGGAAGATCAAGTGATGGAGGAAGAAGCACCACGGGCCCCTCCAACCCAAGTCCAAGCAATGATCCAAAGAAATCACCCTGTCGATCAGATTCTGGGTGACATCAGCAAGGGAGTAACTACTCGCTCATGATTAGCTAATTTTTGTGAGCACTACTCGTTTGTCTCTTCTATTGAGCCTTTCAGGGTAGAAGAGGCCTTGCAGGATCTGGACTGGGTGTTGGCCATGCAGGAAGAGCTCAACAACTTCAAGAGAAATGAAGTCTGGAGCCTGGTGCCACGTCCAAAGCAAAATGTTGTGGGAACCAAGTGGGTGTTCTGCAACAAGCAAGATGAGCACGGGGTGGTGACAAGAAACAAGGCTCGACTTGTGGCAAAAGGTTATGCCCAAGTCACAGGTTTGGATTTCAAGGAGACTTTTGCTCCTGTGGCTAGGTTAGAGTCTATTTGAATATTATTAGCCTATGCCGCTCACCATTCCTTTAGGCTATTCCAAATGGACATGAAGAGCGCGTTCCTCAATGGGCCAATTAAGGAGGAGGTATACGTGGAACAACCCCCTGGCTTTGAGGATGACAGGTATCCCGACCACGTGTATAAGCTCTCTAAGGCGCTCTATGGACTTAAGCAAGCCCCAAGAGTATGGTATGAATGGCTTAGAGATTTCTTAATTGCTAATGCTTTCAAGGTTGGGAAAGCTGATCCCACTCTTTTTACCAAGACTTGATGGTGATCTCTTTGTGTGCCAAATTTATGTCGATGACATAATATTTGGTTCTACTAACCAAAAGTCTTATGAGGAGTTTAGCAGGGTGATGATGCAAAAGTTTGAGATGTCGATGATGGGCGAGTTGACCTACTTCGTTGGATTCCAAGTGAAGCAACTCAAGGACGACACCTTCATCTCCCAAACGAAGTACACTCAGGATCTTCTCAAGCGGTTTGGGATGAAGGACGCCAAGCCCGTGAAGACACAAATGGGAACTGATGGGCACATTGACCTCAACAAAGGAGGTAAGTCCGTTGATCAAAAGGCATACCGGTCTATGACAGGTTCGTTACTCTATCTTTGTGCTAGTAGACCGGACATTATGCTTAGTGTATGCATGTGTGCGAGATATCAACCTGACCCCAAGGAATGTCACCTTGTGGCCGTTAAGCGAATTCTTAGATATTTAGTTTCTATGCCTTGCTTCGGGATCTGGTATCTGTTGGGGGCCTTCGACTTCCGAAGGTCCTCAAAAACATGATTTGACAATATTTTCTGAGTGAAACATGTGAACATGTATCTTTGGAGTCAGGTTGCGGGTATACAAGAGCATGGTTAAGACGAAGCTTGACTGGGATGGAAAGCGACCACGACGAAGGATAAGACGATCACGAAGCTATGTGCCGAAAAGCTTCGGCATGACGGCAGAAAAGAGGAACCGACTTAAAGATGAAAAGTCAAATTAAACCTCGAAGAATTGCTATAGAGTTATTGATAAATGTAAAGGGCATTGATGTAATTTTACACGGGTTGCGTCCCATGCCTATAAATAGATGAACAATACTCCCGTACTGTTCACGCTGACTTGGCATACACTTTTTTGTATCATGTCTGTACCTTTTCTTTTCATTAATCTGAAGGTACATTTATAATTTGTCTTTATGAATTTGGTAACAAAAATAAGTTGATGATAATATTCATATCATTATTCGTGTTTCATATATGTGCTCTCTTTTACCATTTATCAATTTTACGAAGGTCTTTTCCTTCGTAACCTTCGTCCAAATTTCATTATATCCGAAGGGGCATAATGTTTATAAGGACGAAGGAATTTGACATTTAACACTTCTTATGTTGCCTTGTTCTTAACTCTTAGCATTTTAGAACAAGTCTCCAACATTGGCGCCCACCTCCGGTGAACTCACGTCCATTTTTTTTTGAGTTTTGAACACCTTCGGCAAGCATCACCTTCGTCATGCCGCCGAAAAAAGCTTCAGCGACAGGGGCTGCCACTCTGCAGCCGCTGGACCCCAATCAAGATGTCATTTCTCTTAGGGAGGCCCGAAGCCAGAAGAGGAAGGCCACCAGTCCAACGCCTCCGGAGGACGACTTGGATCAAGAAATCCAAAATTTGGAGATGCTCCATCAACAGGTCCAACGAAAGAAGGAGAAGATGGCTCGTCTAGCTGATCTTCAAAGGCAGATAGACGAAGCCTCTGAAGAGCTTCGACATCTTGCTCAAGATGACCAGAACCAAAGGCCCCCACGCAGAGAGCTTCATCAAGAGGGCTTCTACAACGAGGGCGACTAGTATGAAGATTTCCATCATGGAAATTTTGCTTTTGATGATACTTCTCCCCTGTCAACAGAACTGCAGGCTACTCCTTGGCCACAGTCTTACAAGCCACCCCAGCTCCCCATGTACGACGGTCATTCAGATCCGAAACAATTCTTGATGAGCTATGAGGCAACCATATCTTCGTATGGTGGCAACACAGCGGTCATGGCAAAGTCTTTCGTCATGGTTGTCAGTAGTGTTGCACAAACCTGGTACTCCTCTCTTAGGCCAGGGACAATCACCTCATGGCAAAAGCTGAAGGATATGTTGATAACCAGCTTCCAAGGGTTTCAGACAAAGCCAGTCACTGCTCAAGCTTTATTCCAGTGCACCCAGGATCACGAAGAATACCTTCAGGCATATGTTCGAAGGTTCCTGCGTCTGAGGGCACAGGCACCAACAGTGCCCAATGAAATTGTCATTGAGGCCATGATCAAGGGGCTTCGGCCAGGACCTTCAGCTCAGTACTTTGCCAGGAAGCCTCCTCAAACTTTGGAGAAGCTGCTCCAGAAGATGGATGAATATATTCGAGCTGACAATGATTTTCGCCAAAGAAGGGAGGAAGCTTTCAGGTTCTCTGAAATGACCAGGGGCTTCGGAGGAAGATTTTATCCGAGGCACGTCAGGTCAATTCACAATTCTACTCAAAGTGATGACAAAGGGAGTCAACAGCAAAGGCCACAGTGCTCCTCGCAAGCTTCGGGGCAACAGCAAAGCTCTTTCCGGCCGCCAGCGCCAAGGGGCAGAGGCGCCAGGGGCTTCGGGGGAAGATTTGGAGATCAACCAAGAAAAATTTACTGCCTATTCTGTGGTGAAGGCAAGGGCCATACCACCAGGATGTGCCATGTTACCATCCAGAAGCAAAAGGAGCTAGCAGAAGCTGCAGCGCAATAGAGCCAGCCGAAGCAGGTTATGCATACTGCTTCGTACCATTCGCCTTACATTCCAGAATATGTAGGCAATCACCCTGTAGCCTATGTTGCTTCGGCAAGTCAACCCCAAGCATCTTGGCAACAGCTTCCACCGCCACCACCAATACAATGAGGTCCGCAGCCAGAAGGGAGTCAGCACTCTCACCCCCAGCGGGACTTCAGAGAGGAGTCTGAAGCTCGCACAGTCAATAGCACTGTGCCAGAGTCGAAGCACATTTACTGACAAAATATCCTACCTCGACAGCAGTTTTTTGCATTTTCGCATTCAGTTTTACTTTCTTTTTAGTAAGGAACAATTATGGGAAGTTTAAGTGTCTTTTATCGTTTTTTCAATTTCTTGTAACAGTTTAGCTTTTTATCATAATGAAAAAATATCTTCTCCATAGGCTTGAGTTGCCGAAGCACAAGAATTTATGGTGGCACGGAGAACCTTCGAATTATCAAAAACTTGTTCTAAGGAACGCAGTGCAACTTCTTTGAAGTAGTAAAAGTCGTTCCTAAGGGAGCGCAGCGTAAGTTTTCTGCTCAAAAGTCGTTCCGAAGGGAATGCAGAGCTTACAGCTAAAAATAAACGCTGATTCCGCTGAAAGTAAAAGGCGAAGAAGCTCCTAAGGGAGGCTTACAGCGAAAAATAAACGCTGATTCCGCTGAAAGTAAAAGGCGAAGAAGCTCCTAAGGGAGGCTTACAGCGAAAAATAAAGGCTGATTCCGCTGAAAGTAAAAGGCGAAGAAGCTCCTAAGGGAGGCTTACAGCGAAAAATAAACGCTGATTCCGCTGAAAGTAAAAGGCGAAGAAGCTCCTAAGGGAGGCTTACAGCGAAAAATAAACGCTGATTCCGCTGAAGTAAAAGGCGAAGAAGCTCCTAAGGGAGGCTTACAGCGAAAAGTCAGCGCTGATATAGAAAGATTGTGTGCTCTATTGTAGGAATGTGTGTATCTTCGGCACAAATATCATTTTGCATAACATAACATCATCACATCATTTTGCATAACATAAGCATCATACATCATATCGCATGTGGAACAAGAAGGGGACACAGTATTGATCTTCGGAGAATGTTTTGAAAAAGATAAAATCGTGCTAAGGCACAAGATAAATTGAGAAGAAGTGTAGCTTCATTAGAGAGACAACATAAAACTTTTTTTATAGCTTCGAAGAATGTTTTCACGAAGCTTGGATATTCTTCATCAGAGAAGTATGAAAATTCTTGTGATATATAAAAGATTTTCTTCACGAAGCATGAAAAGAAGGGAAGGTGTTTTTTCGCCGAAGGCTCAAAAAACGATATGTATGCAAAATTTCATGCATCGTAAAGAATTGAACCATAAATAGATTATATATTATATTCAAAGTTACAAAGTATTACACATGTCACATTCCAAATATTTTTACAATAGCATTTAATCTTCCCTAAGAACTACTTTTGCAGCTTCGTTTAGTAGCTGATCGACAACTTTGTCCATGATGGCTTCGGCCATTTTTCTAATTTCGTCGTCCCCCTTTGGGTGGGGGCCCGGAGATGCCTCAGCAGGTTCTGAGGGAGGAGAGGATACGGCTATATTACTATTACAAACCGCGAACAAAGTTTGAAATAAAAAATTACAACAGAATAAAACCACTAGTTAATACCTATTTGCCCTTCGGGCTCTGCGCTTTTCTCAGCAGCCTCCACTACCTTCCTAGCATCATGGATGCCTTTTTCGGTTTTTTGAATGATTTCTTGAGCCATTTCTCGGCTGCCATCGTCCCAAATGTCGGTGAAAAATTTTCCACCAACCAGGCTTGCTTCGGCTGAAGGGTCTTTAATATCTTCAGAGGATAAAGCAGCTTCGGATTGTGCTAAAGATTTCACATGCTCGCACCCTTTCCTCTCCAAAATAGTAACAATTCCCCTGGCGCCCGAAAAAGCACAAATGTCCCCGCGACTATTCAAGATTTCCTCGAAGGCCTCAGCTTCGTGACTGATCCATTCAATCGGGCCTTCTAGATTCCCCCTTGTGAAATTTTCTTCGCTAGAGAATGCGCCAACGCTGGCGAAGCTAGATTTTATCTTCTTAACACACTCTATGGATTTATCATAGCACCTTTTCTTGGAAGCACGAAGCTCTTCAACATTTATTTCCAAATGATTTGCCCATTGATCACTAAGTTCTCGTTTTGTTTCTTCAAGTATGCGTTCTTCTTTAGCTCAGGCTAATTGTTTCCGAAGATCTTCGATTTCGTGCTTCTGAGCTTCGGCATGAACTTTAGAGCTAGCTTCGTCTTCCTTTATCTTACCCACCAATGTAAGCAGAATTTTGTCCTTTTCCAAGGCTTCATTTCTTAGCTTGATAACCTCTATTCGTAGGTTATTGAGAGCAATAGTGCAGCTCTCATCTTCAGCATTCTTTTGTGCCCTTAAGGCATTGCTGAGTATTAAGCCCTATTCAAAAGAATGAATGGATTAACATAAGAACAAAAGACTAATTCAAAATTCATAAACTTCAAAATTCACAATTTTGTACCTTCAGACTATTGTATGCAAGGCTATCCGCAAGATCGTCCTTCGTCATGGCACAGAGGCCAGCTTCAAGCTTCGGGAACCCCATGCTTCTAGCCATCTCCCGGCAGACGGATAATTCTTTGCTGTCTGGGAGACAATATAGGAAGTCATCTTCATCCGTCCCATTGACACTACAAGAAACGCCTAAATTTTCGTGGGCCAAAAACCCACGAAAATAAGCCTAAACCGACGAAAATAGATAATTTTCGTCGGCAGGCCGACGAAAATAGCCGCCGAAAATAAGTTCGACGAAAATATGCGGCTATTTTCGTCGGCACCGACGAAAATAAGTAATTTTCATCGGCTTTCCCAAAGCCGACGAAAATAGGCAGTCGACCATCAATTTTCGTCGGCCGGTGGTGGCCGACGAAAATACGTGCAGGCTATTTTCGTCGGCCTAGGTGGTGGCCGACGAAAATAGCCTGGGAACATATTTTCGTCGGCCACCACCGAGGCCGACGAAAATTGATGGTTCCCCCCCCAAAACAGATTTTTCTGCACCTATTAATAATTCACAACAATATACACAATATATGACAATTCACATATACAGATTCACAAAACACATTCACATATACATAGATAGTCCATAGTCCATTCAAATAAGTCTAGAGTCTATAAGTCCATTGTCCATTCAAATACACAATTCACAAAACTCTAGTCCATAAGTCTAGAGTCCATAAGTCCATAAGCTACTCACTACTCACTACTCACTCCTCACTAATCACTCCGGCGGGCTGTGGGAGTTTTGGCCACTCCCTCCTCCGCCACCAGGAAGGTGGCCACTCCCTCCAGCACCATGGACGTTGACACCACCCTCCGATCCATGAGCATGTGACGCTGAACCCTGCAATTCATCAATCATTCAAATAAGGCTGTATTTTGCTATCACTATACATATACATTGATGTGTTTGGTCAATATTTGCATAAAACTAAACATGGAACGTCACCTGTGATCCATGGTGAGTAGGAGGTTGTGCATGCATCCACGGATACTGTTGTGGTGGCCACCCCAGCGGTGGTGGCACCCACCCCGTCGGTGGCGGTGCCATCCACGCTTGAAATGGCTGAGAGCCCGCCGGTGGCTGGGAGACCGGTGGCACCCATCCCGGGACTGGCTGCGATCCTTGGGGTGGATGCGTCCAAGTGCCTGGAGGTGCCTGCGTCCACCCAACACCGGTCCACTGTGGCTGCGACGCTAGAGCTTGTCCTGGCCACTGTCCCCATTCTTGTGCCTGCGAGCCATTTTTGATAATAAAGAAAGAGTTGCTATGGAATTGAAGTGTTCAGATAGTGTTACCTGGGGAGGGCGAAAAGCGGGCAAGTTCATATCAGGGCCGAGTCGAGTAGTCATTTCCTGCAAATGGATGCAACGTTAGAATCACAACATTATACTTTGAATTCAATGACGACACGTGATGAGATAGACGGATTACCTGAAAATAAGAAGCCATATATTGCGTCAGCTGTCCAACCTGCTCCTGCGCTGCTCGAGCCTGCTCCTGTGCTGCTCGAGCCTGCTCCTGTGCTGCCCGAGTCTCCTCCTCCAGCTTAGCCTCTCGAGCAGACCTGGAGGAGCGAGAACTCCCTCCCGAAGACGATGCCTTCCCTTGACCTATTGTCCTGTTATATTCCACAACGCCGGTGCCAAAGGCAAACCTGCATGATACACATAGTTGAGCCATTAAGTGGACACATTCTTGTTAATGAAATCGTCGAATCAAACACAAACACCTCACCTGCCATGCTTTCTACCCCCACCACTATGGTACAACGCCAAGGCATCTAAGTCTGAATGCATCCAGTCGAAGTCAGGCCCATGGCGTTGAGTCATTTCCTCCCCATATGCATTCTGCAAAGAAAGTTGGAGTTAGACACAAAACATGCAATTTAATTCGTAAATACAAACTTGTTTACCATTTTCTCCCTTGCCGCCTCGCTGCATAGCACATCAGGGTTCGCCGGATCAGGGCCACGGTGACCACGGACGTAAACCTCCATAAAACTTGGAGCAACTCCACTTTCAGCTTCCTGCATGAAAAAGAAGAGTTAAACCATATAATTTTCATAGATGTAACATACAAGTTTGATTTATATACTTACCATGCGGCGTGCGGTACCAAGGTGTCCATCGGCGCCGTACCTGTGCCCCGGTCCTTCAGTGCCACGGTTGGCACGGTGCTTGTTGGACTCTGCAATCCACTCAGGCGACGCCCATCTCTTAGCCAACCACCTCCAGGCTTCCATGTCCTTCGACAGCCAATCCACAACGCTCTCCAGGTACTGCTCCTCTGTGAGGTAGATCTCATTGGCCCCTAATGCTTTGCTCATTTTCTGACCCTTTATCTTCTTGTAGTAGTAGTTGACGGCCGCGATGCGAGCATTGTACATGGCATCCTTGATTATCTTATCAGCGCACTTCCGAAAGTGCCTCTTCACACGTGTCCACTGAGCCTGATCCTCCTCGATGTCATCCGGCAATTGGAACCTCCCCTACATATCAATCGAGAAGTTAAGTTAAAGTAAGATTAGGAGAAGCAATAATTCAATGAATTGCTTATATACGAAAGTAAACTCACCCAGAACTCGTCCCACACAGCCACCTGACAAGTCCTTCGTTTTTTTTTCCGAACTTCCCCCTCCGCTACTGCTTTCCCCTGACTCCCCTGGCTCGACATAGTCCTTTAGACCCCAGTCAGCCCACTGCATAGCCGCGAACCTCTCGCCATTGAGCTCCACCATGCCAGGGTAGTAGAAGCGACAGAGGCTACCCAACACCGCGTTCACCTTGGGACGTCTGCCTGTACCGTCCCAAGTCAAGTCTTCCCATGACCTACAAAAATTAATAAAACAAGTAAACTAGTGCAATCACGTTCACATTAAAAAATTAACACAACATAAATAAGCCCCACCATTCTCCATGCGGCCGGATGAGCCTCCTCTCGGCAGGTCTCGGACCAAGCGCATTGCTCTTCTTATACCTAAGTATACAAGTAAATTCAATATGATGAAATGATTAGAAACTAATATCAATTAAACTAATATGCATAATAATACCTGAAGGACGTAGAACCATCTGACGCGTCGCCCGCGCTGCCTGCCCCCATTGGGTCAACCTCCTCATCCTGCTCACCCTCCTCATCCTGCTCACCCTCCTCACCCTGCACATGAGCATCCTGCTGAGGAGTCTCCTGCTCACCCTCCTCACCCTGCACTTCGTCTAGACAGTCGAGAAGTTGCTGCTGCCTCTGTCGGCTCTGTGAGGTGCCCTGAAAAAGCCCACTGCCCGAGCTGTCCTCGCTGGCCGCGCTGCCCCCACTCCTCCTCGATCTCCTATGCTTGAACATGTTCAACTGTAGATAAATTAATGTCAAACCACAGTATATGAAACAAATAATATGAAAATTAATAATGTGGAAATTGGAATACATAGCTTAATTGATTAACTAAAAGAAACATACTAATCAAAAGTCATCCGCATCCGATGATGCTTCTTCGGCTCGTTGTTTATTCATACGCTCTTGATTTCGTTGGATCCTTACTGATCTTCTAACGACGACAGGTCGTTTGCGCTTTGACCTAGGTTCTTCAATTAAGTCGCTTGAATTGCAACAGAGATTTTCAAGTCCTTCTCCATTGGTCACATGGAATCGGTGAGCTATGTCTTGATTCGACGCCGCTTCTGGTTGAAAACAGCATCATCGTTGTCCCTGCTTGTACTCACGTAGTCAGCACTCTCTGGAGCGACGACTTGTGGGTTGACTTTGATTGCAACCCACCAAGCCCTAAGGCTTGGGTGAGGATATGGCAGGTAGTACACCTGTTTTGCCTGATTTGCAAGGACAACATCGCTCATACTGCTCGGAATCCTAGAGCTATGCTTCACCTCGACATTACCATACTTGTCGACACGAGTCCCACTATGAGCATCAAACCAGTCGCACTCGAAAAACACGACTTTAAGTTCTTTGGGGCCATCGAAAATCAACTCTACAATGTTTTGAAGAACACCGTAATAGTCCACTACTTTGTCATCGTCAACATATGAACTTGCCAACACACCACTATTGGTGGTGGCTGCCAATGGTCGACTCTTCTCCAATTTCGCGGTTCGGAAGCGATATCCATTTACATCATAGCGAGTATAGTTTCGGACGGACACAGAGGTATGTGCCATTTGCTGCAAGTCCGGGTGCACAGAGTATTTGGAAACCTATACAAGTAATTAGTATATGCATTATATCTTCCAAGTCCAAAATTCAAAGATTAAGTATGGACAATGAGAGAACGACAATTACTAACATAATTACGAAACCACTGCACGAAGTTTGGTCCACCTTTCAACCCATCACGTCGAAGATTTTCTAATTGGATGGCCGTAGGTTTACTAGTAGATTTCCAACATTCTTCATCAAACATGCTGGACATATTACAAACATGGAGATTACACACTATAGAAATTATGAGATGAGAAAATGGACGTAACTATGAGGAAAACTTACTCGAACGCCTCCTGTGTGCTGTCAATATTGCTATACATATATAGCATTAGCGTGTTCAAATCTGATGCTTCAATGTGACGTACACTCCCTTTTCCAACTGCTTTACCCGGATTCACAAAAATTTGAAGGGTGCTTTGGGGTGATTCATTTTCGACATGAAGTCGCACTGAAGGCGCAAACACATTGTTGGCTCGAGCGAAATACCTGGTTGAGAATTGAGATATCTCCTTAAGGGCAAAAGCCTCCGCAATACACCCTTCGACTCTAGCCTTGTTCCGAACAGATGCCCTGAGCTTTTTCAACGCCCTTTCTATAGGATACATCCACCTAAATTTCACTGGTCCGCCTACCAAAGCTTCCCAAGGCAAATGCACAATTAGATGTTGCATCACATTGAAGAATCCTGGCGGGAAAACCTTTTCAAATTTACAAATAAGAATTGGAATTTCTTTCTCAAATTTCTGCATCAACCTCTTCGATACCGTCTTTGCGCATACTTCCCTATAGAAGTAACTCAACTCTGCAAATATGCTCCAAAGCTCATCCTTAAAATAGCCTCGAAACATCACGGGCATCAGCCTCTCCATAATAATATGGTAGTCATGGCTTTTCAAACCGATCAATTTACCGGTCTTCAGATTGACTGCCCGTTTCAGATTTGCCGCATACCGATCTGGAAATTTCAGATTCTTCAACCACTTAAATATTTCTTTCCTTTCATCCGGCTTGAGGCAGTAATCAGCTCGCGGCCTACTTTCATGCCCTTTATCGCTTACTTTCAACTCGAGCATCGGCCTCTTACAAATTTCAGCCATGTCTTTTCTTGCCTTCATATTATCTTTCGTTTTATCAGTCACATCGAAACATGTGCTTATGATGCTTTCAGCAACGTTACGCTCTTGGTGCATCAAGTCTATGTTGTGCGGCATGATCAAGGCTTTTGCATACGGAAGCTCCCATATTGATGAAATATGGGTCCAGTTATGGTCCTCCCCGTAGCCTTGGAACCTATCATTTTCTCCTTGCTTCAGACAAGCATGCCATGCCATTATCTGCGGTGCAGTTTGCCTCTTTGGTGGCCCATTTCTGATTTTGGCTCCACCTCTGAATGCAGTAAGCGAATTCCTAAAATCATGCTTGAATGGAGTCCAACGTCGATGAGCATCAAAGAATGACACTTTCCCACCATGCTTCAATCTGAATGCATCCGTATCATTCATACATATGGGACAGCACAACCGACCATGGACACACCATCCAGACCAATCTCCATACGCCAGCAGATCATGCACTGACCACAAATAAGCAGCGCGCATGGTAAACTCCTTTTCAGTATGGCTGTCATAAGCCTTCACACCTCTCCACAATTGTTTCAGCTCTTCAATTAAAGGGCGAACAAACATATTCAGCTTTGGCCCTGGATGCTCGGGGCCTGGGATGACTAGTGCAAGGAACATGAACTCTTCTTTATTGACCAACTCAGGAGGAAGATTATATGGCACAATGAAGACAGGCCAACACGAGTAAGGGCTTGCACTGGTATTGAAAGGTGTGAATCCGTCTGTCGATAGACCAAGCCGTACACTCCTAGGGTCGTTTGCAAATTCGGGATCAAACTCGTCAAATGCCTTCCACGCATCACCGTCCGACGGATGGACCATTATGTCTGGATCAGTGACGAGACGTACACCATTCTTTGGCCACGTCATATGCAGAGCTATTTCCTTGTTGAGGAACAACCTTGAAAGCCGAGGAATGATGGGCAACCGACGAAGTTGCTTAGCTGCGACCTTCGTAACTACCAATTCACCCTCATCATTTGTCACCTCGACATATCTAGAAGCTTCACAATGCTTACAACGGTCCAGCTTGTCATCCTCCTCAAAGAATAGCATGCAACTGTTGGGACACACGTCGATCTTCTCATATGTCATCCCAAGACCAGCCAACATCTTCTTTGCGAAGTACATATTTTTTGGCAACTTATGATTCTCCGGTAGAACCTCGCCCATAAGTTGGACGATGTCGTTGTAAGCACTGTTTGAAATGTTGTGCTTCGACTTTATCGCCATTAGTCTTGTGAGAGTCCCAAGAACTGACATCTGAGTGTGCTCGTGCAGTCTCTCTTCTCCTGCGGCGAGTAGCCGGAAGAATTCTTGAGCATCGCGTGGAAGCTGCCCCGGCTCCTCAGCGTTCATTTCAACCTCCCTACCAAGATCATGCAACATATCGTCCATCCTATCATGATCGTCATCAAGCTCCACATCCGCGTCAACGTGTCTAATAGACTCTCCATGCCGGTACCATACAAGGTAGTTCGGCATAAACCCACTTTTGCAAAGGTGTTTCTCCATTTCTTCCTTCTTCTGAGGCCACTTGTTCTCGCAGCGATTGCAAGGACACTTCACTAGACGACCAGTTGCATCTTTGAAAGCGTGCTCAAGAAAATCCTTTGTTACACCCATCCATTCATTCGAATGTGCCCCATCCTTTCTCCACCCGTCATACATCACCCTCCGATCACCGTCCATTTCAAAGGCTAAACAAAAGTCAAAGAACATCAACGATCGTCCGTGGCTTATTTAGGTGAACTCCCTATTAGGTAAAGGCCCTAAACCCACCCAAGAGTGTAGGCTGATGCTTGTGATTTATGACGTGTAGCCTACGATTGCCGCGAAATTTCGGCAGCATAACCCCGCTGCTCTCCAAGCACACGCCTGAACATGGTGTGTTGGAGAACAACTGGGTTACAAAACTGAAATTCCGCGTCAATCATAAGGCACATGTCACAAATCACAAGCATCAGCTTACACTCTCAGGCTGTCCAAAATACGTGGACAATTCCGGAACGGCGAACCTCACAAGCCAATGTGACGTTCGCCGTTCCCGAACGGGTGACGCATACGGTTCGCTACGGTTAACGATTAAAACTGAGAATAATGTATACATGAGAAATTACGAAAACAATGTATACCTGAGAATAATGTACGAGTCTAGCTAACGGTGGAGAAGGTCAAGTCGGAAGAACACCTATATACAAAAAATATTATTGTCAATAAAAAATTCGGCAGCACCTCCCCTATAAAGTGATGTTTCTAAAACCTGCAAATAAACGACAACACGATGGTTGCCAACACAGAAAACTACATGATAGCTACATAATAAACAATATGCTGACCAGTATATGCTAAACAATATGTTGACAAGTATATGCTAAACAATATGCTACAAAATAAGCTAACTACTAGTCCATGAAATTCGTAAGTACAACTCAAATGAAATACCCTTTTGTCCATGTGACCATGTCTACTTGGCTCCTTAAAAAAAACTGAACTAGCAGCTTTCCCACCCCTTTGTTTACGTGGTGGTGGCAGTGATTTGCTTCTGGGAGAAGATGAGGGAGATGTTGGACAGGTCGGGAGATAGACTAGAGGTGATGTCGTCGGAGAAAAGGACGAAGGGGACACTCGAGTGGTTCAACGCTACCACAGGTTCTGGATTCATCACTACAGTCGACCACGGTGAGTTCCTGTATTTTCTACAGCCGTCCCTAAAGTCCCACGAGCTCTCAGGTGACCACAACCTTAAGGTCGGTGAGGCAGTCGAGTTCGGCATCATGGGGGACAGGTATGGCTATCTTCGGGCCTTTGACATTTCGGCTCTTGGAGGTGGCGTGCTCTCTGGTGGTTTTGATGTCTCTACCAGTTGGAACAACAACCTGGGTTGGGCTATTGATAACAACGACGACGACTATGGTGACCACAACTGCGTTCCAGTTCTGTTTGAAAGTATGGACCCTCCAGTGTTTGATGAAATGTCTCAACCCTGCAGTGAGGTGGGTGGTGCTGTTCCGATGTTCTCTGAAGGTTCAATGTTTGATGAAATGTCTCACCCCTGCAGTGAGGTGGGTGGTGTTGTTCCGATGTTCCCTGAAGGTTCAGTGTTTGATGAAATGCCGATGGAGTGTGTGATTTGGGATGAGGAATCCGGGCATGAAAGTGGGGTGAATCTCGAAGGGAAGGGTGACCAGACGCACAACAATTGCGAACAGGATGTTGTACATGATGCTCTTTGGATGTTGGTTGGAATGTCCCATCAGGCCACTATACAACCGGTGTTCAATGTAGTGGGTCTTACGGTGGCATGGGATGAGGAGATGCAATCTGAAACTCACATGCATGAAGGTTTACTGAAGCAGCTTGCTCAAGGCGAAGAAGATTTAGAAGAATCAACTAGCAAGGATGCTGATGTTGAAGATGATGCCTATAGGCCTAACCCATCGAGTGAGGCAACTACAGTGGTTATGAATGGTGGAAGCATGGAGGAGATTCCTCCTGCTAGTGCGGGCAATGTGTTTGAGGATAATCCTGAGAAGGAGCAGAATTTTGTCGTTGTTGATGAAGTGGAAGACGTTGGCACAAAAGCTAGAAATGTTGATGCTACTAGTGCTGGTGGTATCCTCTCTCTAGAATTAGCTCCAGAATCAATCAATGAAATTAATGGTGCAGGTGAGATTGTAGGCGCCATTGAGGTGGATGATCATGAAGAAGAGGTTACTGGTAGTGACATACTTGAGGCTATGACAGATGATGAGAATGAGGTTGGTAATGATTCTAAGGATGATGATGATGAAGGGGAGGAGAAAGGATCTGATTATGTCGCCCTGGTAGTTCTTCTGAAAGTGGCGGTTGATGGATCCTCAGATGGGGATAACACAGTTGTTTCACAAGATGGTTCTAGAATATTCACCATAGAACGATGTCTTGGTTCACCAGTCCCTTATGTGAGGCCGACTGCGCCTCGCCAACCTGCTCGGTCAAATCTGTCCAGCCCTTCAAAGCTCGCAGCTACAGCTTATCCTACAGAAGAGATGGCAGGTGACGAGCTGGAGCTTGGACTCATGCAGCAGATGGCAGTTTCATCCAGGGGCAAGCTTCTTGTAGCATTTGCATATGATGGTCGTCTTCTCGAGATTTCCAATGATTTCTCCAGTACCATATTCCAGTACGAGTACGATTCTGTATTGCCACCAGAGCAAATCGTTTGGGGTGGACTAGACAGTGTAATCATCTACTGGCATGAGGTGTTGTTGATGATTGGTCCAAATGGAGATTCTGTGGAATACAATTATAATGAACCCCCAAAACTGATTTCTAAGTGCGATGGTGTAAGAATCCTCTCCAACTCAAGTATGGAATTTCTACACCGAGTCTCAGATTTTACTACATCATTTGTTGGCATTGGAAGCATGTCCCTAGCAACATTACTGTACGATGTTTGTGATCACTATGACATTCAGAGCAAAGGCAGTGTTCGATATGGGATGACTGAACTGACACAATGGTGGCTCAATGCTTTTAGTTTAGGAAACAGTGGCATGGCAGTTAAGTCACAGCCAAACATTCAAAGGAACTCCATGAACAGATTAAGGGGATTATCGTTCATACTGGTGTACGATAAAGGCAAGGAGAATATAGTGGCTGATACATTTTCACAAGGGGGTTCACTTATGGCTAGGTATGGTGACCTTGCTGTTCAAATAGATATACCTAACTCTGTTGTGACTAATTCCTATGCTCTGGATATGTTGCCAATAGTGACCACCCACAGTCCACATGGGGTGGTGTACTCAGTTCAGTGGGGCAAAGTTATAAGGCTCCATCAGTTTGGGAAGCAGTGTTTAGTTTCTGAGCAAGCGAAAGAAGAGCAGCAGGTTCGTTTGCCAATTGTCTCATACCTGTTTCGTTTGCCAAGTTCTGGCGGCGATCAGAGCTCACGTCCCGGCGTCTGCGCACACCGGTGGCCAGGGGCCATCACAAGGCTGAGCTGTGGTCTGTGGAGGGCAAGGAGGAGGCGGTCGGGAGCCCCTACCGTCCGTGGCCCCCTCTCGCGTGGCGTGGCTCCTTGGGACGGGAGCGACGGAAACGGAGCGGAGCGGGTGAAAGCGGTGGACCGGTGGAGGTGGACTGGAGAGCCCGAGCGAGGTGACGGCGAGGGAGGTGGACCGGGTGACGGCGAGGGAGGACGGCGGGCGGCGTTGCGGCGTTGCGGCAAGGGAGGACGGCGGGCGGCGTTGCGGCGAGGGAGGACCGGAGGCGGCGATGGCGGCGCGGAGACAGAGGGCGGGCGGGCGGCGGCGCAAAGAGGAATTGAAGTGCGAGACGAGCGAGAGAGAGAAAGTGGGCTGAGGCCGACTAACAGACCACTATGTTCGTCGGTCTGGCTATGACCGACGAAAATAGAGCTTATTTTCGTCGGCCTCGGGGCCCACGAAAATATCTTTCCTATTTTCGTGGGCAGGCCGACGAAAATATGTACTGGCCCACGAAAATAAGCCAAATTTTCGTCGGTCCCGAGGGCCGACGAAAATAACTACGTAATTTCGTGGGCCAACCGACGAAAATAGCTAGGCCCACGAAAATTTATGCGTTTCCTGTAGTGTGAACACTAGGGCCCCCTTCGGATACTTCAGTTCTTGGGCATAGTGATTAGCCTCAAAAATCTCTTCTTCAGATAATTTCTTCCCCGAAGCATGTCGCACAATATAATCACGTATTTTGGAAGATGCTTCGGGGGCGGCAGTGTCAATTTCTTCAACCAAAATCGGCTCTGTCATTTTTGTTTTTTCGGCTTCCAAAGTTGCCTCTGTCATTTTTGTTTCTTCGGCTTCCAAAGGTTTTACCTTGGTGGGCTCTGTAGGCCCAGCTTCAGTTTCAAATTATTGCTTCGAAGCTTCAGCAACAAAGCCTTCAGTAGGCACTTCAGAAGTTTCAACAATTTTCTTCGGAGTTATACTTGAAGATTTAATTGTCTCCAAAACATCCAGCACATTAACCATCCTTTTTCTTTTCGGGGTCGCTGCTGGACCCTTTTGGCTTTTTGCTGCCTCAATTTTTGTAGAAGGACTTAAAATTTCTAATGTTTTTGTTTCTTCAGTCCTCGGTCCTTCTGTTTTTTCTGTTGCTGGTACTTCGGCCATTTCTTCGATTTTTGGCACTGGAGTTGGTTCTCTAGCTTCGGTGGCCGAAGAGGTCTCACCAATAAACTCAGGCACTATGGCCGGTTCAATATAACGTGGCCGGTGTGTGAGAACCTTTACCTTTTTTCTCTTCGGCGCTGGCTCGCTAGGAGCAGCTGAAGCAATTTCCTTTGCAGGAGAAGTATTCTTTCTTTTTTGGCCCCGCACTGGGTAATGGTAGTCGGGGTAGACAAATCCAATTGCATCAAATACTCGGTTAAGTCTCTTCTTCTTTCGACCTCCGAAGGCCGCTGATAATGCAGTATCTTCGGCCTTCGAGTATACCCCAAGCAATTCGTCACTTATGGCCTCAATACTTTTTAACCAGTCATCATCTGGCTCAACAAACTTATCTCCGTACTTGAATGTGTATTTTAGCCTAACTAGTCCACCTTCGTCAGTCTATTTAATGGTTCTCTCCGGCATTTCCCACTTTTCCACAAGTGGCCATACTCTGAAAGCAATGTGTTCTTGGACCAAATCCCTTATTCCAATAAAAGAGCAGACAACGCCGAAGGCTCTCTGGCATTCTTCGGCTACTTCATTCATTTCCACCTTCGGTTTCCGGAGGCCGAAGCGTTGCCAAATAGGGCGCATAATGATACCCTTGATATCTTCACGTGACTTCAAGTCATTTTTCACATAAAACCATTCCGTCATCCAGTCGCCGGGCCACCTCTTTCGAAAGGTTGGCATAGGGTAGCTTGACCCAGACCGAGCGCCGAAGCTGTAGCAGCCAAAGTTGTTGTGATACTGCTCTTTACCCCAGGGCTTTGTCTCATACAATAGCTCGTGTACGTTACAGAAGCTTTTTGCGTTAGGTTCCAAACCTTGGCTTCTCACGGCCCACACAAAGATGTTCATCCTTATGATTGCTTCAGGGGTAAGTTGGTGAAGGTAGATTTCAAATGTCTTCAGCACTTCCACGACAAAACTGCTCAAGGGAAATCGTAATCCAGCTTTTAAGAAGCTTCGGAATATCACGACCTCATTTTCCGCGGGAGTCGGACAAGTCTTCTCTCCTTCGTCAGCTCTCACAACAGACAAGTCCCAAAAGTATCTGCCTCTCATATTGACAAGATGATTTTCCTTAATACTGGACTTACCAAAAACTGCATGGCTTGGTCGCTAGGGTCGATCTTCGGAATCTTCACCACCACTATCCACATCGTAACTTTCACTGTCGCCAGTATCTTCAGATAAACCCTCCAAAATCTCCCTGGTAATCTTCTCTGTATTAGTCTTTGACATTGATTCAAGAAAGCCCAGGTGCATCTCCTCAGAAAGGCTTAGCTTCGAAGCACCAACAACTTTCTTATCTTCAGACATCTTCGCAAATGCTGACAAAACACACTCGAAACCGAAGCTTAAAAATTTAAAACCGAGCAAGTGCTGTTGCGCGTAGGCTAAAAAGTTGGGTGAGTAGAAGCAGATGGCAAAAGAGTGTGCCAAATAAACTTGCGGTGAGCTCTTATTTATACACCCAGTGTGTTGAAAACTGGAGGGTCCCGCTTGTCAATGACTGTTGCTATTCTAGCAGAAGGAAGGTGTTTTTTCGGACCTTCGGCTTAAAGCCTTCGTCCATGTCGCAATATGAATTTATCATTATAGTAAATTAATATTGCGAGGGGCTACTTTTGGGGGCCTTCGGCTTCCGAAGGTCCTCAAAAACATGATTTGACAATATTTTCCAAGTGAAACATGTGAACAGGTATCTTCGGAGTCAGGTTGCGGGTATACAAGAGCATGGTTAAGACGAAGCTTGACTAGGACCAAATCCCTTGACATTTAACACTTTTTATGTTGCCTTGTTCTTAACTCTTAGCATTTTAGAACAAGTCTCCAACAGTATCCAAAGGGGTCTACCTTTGACTTGATTGGATACTCAGACTCCGATTATGTCGGGTGCAAGGTTGATAGGAAGAGTACATCAGGAACGTGCCAATTTCTAGGAAGGTCCCTGGTGTCCTTGAGTTCCAAGAAACAAACATCCGTTGCCCTATCCACCGCTGAGGCCGAGTACGTTGCCGCAGGACAGTGTTGCGCACAACTACTTTGGATGAGGCAAACCCTCCAGGACTTTGGCTACAATCTGAGCAAAGTCCCACTCCTATGTGACAATGAGAGTGCAATCCGCTTGGCGGATAATCCTGTTGTACACAGCCGCACTAAGCACATAGACATCCGACATCACTTTCTGAGAGACCACCAGCAAAAGGGAGATATTGATGTGTACCACATTAGCACCGAGAATCAGCTAGCCGATATCTTCACTAAGCCTTTAGATGAGAAAAGGTTTTGCAGGTTGCGTAGTGAGCTAAATGTCTTAGATTCGCGTAACTTGGATTGATCTATAGCACACATGTGTTCTATGCCTTTGATCATATTACTTTGTGCATTTAAATCTGTTATTTGTGGTGCTCAAGTTGTACAAGTCATCCCCGGTCCTCACAAGTCCATATGCAAATGATGCATATAGTAAGGGGGAGATGTGCTACAACTTGACCCCTTTAAGACTAACGTGTTTGTTTAAGTACAATTGATGTAGTCTCAAAGGTACATTGAAAGGGAAAGTGAACTTGAACGACGAAAAGACTTCCACTGCACTCCGGCATTAGCATATTTAATTCCAAGTTCATACTTGTGCTATCATTGCCTTTTTTGCTCGTATTTTGACATTTTGGTGAGGCAATGGGGTTAAAAGGGGCCAAAAATGATCCCGTTTTGGTGCTTAATGCCAAAGGGGGAGAAATTAAGGCCAAAGAAAATGGATCAACAAACCACTTGTAAATTTCGAAAACACTAGAGTTAGAATTTGTGTTTTGTCCAAAATACTCTTATTGCAAAATTTGGTCTCTTATGGGGGGAATTTTGATTATGGGAAAAAGGGGGAGTTTTTGGCACTTAATAAATTTTACTCTTGGAATATCTCTCGATTTGCCCAAACAAGTATGTTTGACTTAGAGATAGGAAAAAGAATTTGATTTGCAAAAACAAACCAAGTGGTGGCAAAGAGTGATCCAAATATGCCAAATCATAAGCAAAAATAATTTGGTCTTCATTTGCATTGATGTTGCACTTCCTTTTGTTGCTTTTTGATGTGTTGGCATGAATCACCAAAAAAGGGGAGATTGAAAGGGAAATGTGCCCTTAGGCCATTTCTATAATTGTTTTGGTGATTAAATGTCCAACACAGATGTTTTGAACCCTTATGTGCTAAACGAGCAAGAAGTGCAAATCAAAGACAAGGTAAGTTTCTAGACTTAGTGAATTGTTTTTAAGTACTAACATGTTTATCTAAGTGCTAGAAATAGTGTCGAGAAGAGAAGAAACGAATTGGAAAAGAGTTGGCTGTGTACAACCAATACCTGCTCGGGCCTAGCGCACCGGACTGTCTGGTGGCGCACCGGACAGTGTCCAGTGACCAAGGCTGGTCGACAGTGAACCGGCTGCTCTCGGGAAACGATGGAGTTGTATGACTATAATTCACCGGACTGTCCGATGGTGCACCGAACTGTTCGGTGAGCCAACGGCACCAGCGGCAACGGTCGTCTGCGCGATCAACGTGCGACACGTGGCTTGCTCCAACGGTCGGCTGGGTGCACCGGACTGTTCGGTGTGCACCGGACAGTGTCCGATGCGCCACCTGGCCTGAAGGAGCAACGGTTGGCTATGCCCAATATGGAAGGGGATCGTGCACTGGACATGCTACAGTGGCTTTTCGGTGGCGCACCGGACTGTCCGGTGCGCCACTCGACAGAAGGCAAGGATAGCCTTCCATGTTGGTCTCCAACGGTTCCTAGCTACCTTGGGGCTATAAAAGGGACCCCTAGGCGCATGGAGAAGAAAACCAAGCTTTCAAGAAACATCCTAAGACCTCTAGACTCCGCCTCCACGCCTTTGATTCGCTGTGTTAAGTGATTTGAGCTCCATTTGAGTTGCAAACTCCCTGTGTTGTGTTTTGAGCTCAAGTCTTGACTTGTGTGCGCGGTCGTGCTACGGATTTGAGTCTTGCGTGTGTTGCTCTCCCACCCTTACTCTTGTGCTTTCTTTGTGATCATAACTTTGTAAGGGCGAGAGGCTCCAACTTGTGGAGATTCCTCGCAAACGGGAAAACACTCTAAAGGAAAAGACCGTGGTATTCAAGTTGATCATCGGATCACTTGAAAGGGGTTGAGTGCAAGCCTCGTCCATTTGGATGCCACAACGTGGAAGTAGGCAAGTGTTACTTGGCCGAACCATGGGATAAAAATCGTGTGTCTCTTATGTTGCTTTCTCTGTGATTATTGTGTTCACAAGAACTCGCTTCAAAGCTACTTAGTCGCACTAACACTTTAATAACCAAGTTTGTGGCTATTTAGTGTTTGATTTTACAGTATCACCTATTCACCCCCTCTAGGTGCTCTCAAAAAGAGATAAGGCTGCCTTAGCAGACCAACCGAAGCTCATGCTTCTATGTGAAGACATAGCTGAGCAGAAAGTATTGCTGGGGTCTCAATTGTCTGATGAACAAGAAAAAACTTTGTTGAGGTTTCTGTTCAACAACAAGGATGTCTTTGCTTGGTCAACCAATGATCTTTGTAGTGTCAACAAAGATGTCTTGAGCACTCACTTAATGTAGATCCGGCTATCAGGCCAAGGAAGCAAAAGCTTCGGAAGATGTCCGATGATGAAGCCGAAGGTGCAAGAAACAAAGTCAAAAGGCTCCTCAGTGCTGGAGTAATTAGAGAGGTGACATATCCAGAGTGGCTAGCCAATACTGTGATGGTGAAGAAGGCCAATGGAAAGTGGAGGATGTGCATTGATTTTACGGATCTCAACAAGGCATGTCCGAAGGATGAGTTCCCTTTGCCAAGAATAGACTCCCTTGTGGATGCAGCAGCTACTTTGGAGCTCATGAGTCTATTGGACTGTTATTCAGGCTATCATCAAATCTAGATGAAGAAGGAAGATGAGCCTAAGACAAGCTTCATAACCCCCAGCGGGACATACTGCTACCTTCGGATGCCCGAGGGGCTCAAGAATGCCAGAGGAAGCTTCAGCAGGATGACTGTTAAAGTCCTTTGCTCTCAGATTGGTAGAAATGTTCTAACATATGTCGATGATATCATAGTGAAAAGTATCGAGCAAGAAAATCACATCGCCAATCTACAAGAAACATTTGCCAATTTTAGAAAGGCCGGCCTCAAGCTCAACCCAGAGAAATGTGTCTTCGGAGTGAAGAAGGGGAAATTTCTTGGGTGTCTTGTGTCAACAAAAGGAGTTGAAGCCAACCCAAACAAGATAGAATCTATATTTTGGATGGAGCCACCGAAGTCAAGAAAAGGTGCCCAAAGATTGACAGGAAGGTTGGCCTCATTAAACAGATTTATTTCAAGATCAGTAGAAAGGAACTTGCCATTCTTTAAAGTGCTAAAATCAGTTGATGTCTTCTAATGGGGACCAACCCAACAAAAGGCTTTCGAAGAGCTGAAGCAATATCTAATAGAACTAACAACATTAACCCCACCCTCGTCAGGAGCCCCATTGCTGCTGTATGTATCTGCTTCTCATGCTGCAGTTAACGTAGCGTTGGTGCAAGAAAAGCAAGATGGCCAAGCAAAGAAGCAAGTGCTAGTATACTCCATCTCTGAAGTACTTAGTCCATCAAAGAGAAAATATACAGAGTTGGAGAAGGTACTATATGTTGTATTAATGGCCTCCAGAAAGTTTCGGCATTATTTCCAGTCATACCATATTATAGTACCTTCTTCTCAGCCTCTCAAGGAACATAGAAGCCACATGAAGAGTTGAAAAGTGGGCTACAGAGCTGAATGAATTCACTATAGATTATGTCCACATGTCTTCAATCCAATTTCAAGCGTTAGCAGACTTTATTGCTGATTGGACGCCAGGGGCTCAGGACGAGGAAAGAACAAAAGATAATGAAGCTTGGACAGTGTTCTGTGATGGGTCATGAGGAACCTTCGGCGTAGGCGCAACTGCTATTCTAATTTCACCATCTAAGATCAGAACCTGCTACGCAGCTAGGCTGGGGTTCAACTGCACAAATAACATTGCAGAATACGAAGCCCTTCTCTTGGGGCTTCGAAAACTCAAGGCAATGGGAAGAAGAAGGGAATCCTCAAATCTGATTCATAAGTTATCACTGGCCACATCGACAAAAGAAGCAAAGCAAGAGATCCAAAGCTTGAGAAATATCTTGATATAGTCCCAAGAATGGAAGCCTCTTATGAAGGCTTCTCTATAAAGTATATCCCAAGAGGAGAAAATGAACATGCAGACCTATTAGCCAAGTCAGCGGCACAGGGGCTCCCGTTACCTTCGGAAGTATTTTTTGAAACAATAAAAGCACCTTCAATCGAGCTCATGGAGCGAGCCGTGCTTATAATCTCACTAGTACACAGTGAAGATTGGAGGACTGATATTATATCTTCCTTACAAGGCAATTATCCTTCAGATGATGAAGCTTATATAAAAAGAATGGAAGACAGGACAAGACCTTACTTGATCATAGAAGGAGAATTGTATAAATAAGGAGTTTGCTCTCCATTGTTGAAGTGTTTGTCTAGAGCTGAAGGTCAGGAGCTAATAAAGGAAATACATGCGGGGCTATGCGGAGCTCATATTGGGTCCATGCCTTTACTTGGAAAAGTTTTCAGACAAGGATTTTATTGGCTAAAGGCAGCTTCAGATGCAGCGGATTTAGTTCAAAAATGTGAAAACTGTCAGAAGTGTGCCAGAGACCAAAAACAACCTTTGTCTTTAATTCAGCTAATCCAGCCTACTTGGCCATTGCAAAGATGGGGTCTAGATTTATTAGGCCCACTTCCACCAGCGCAAGGAAATTTAAAATACGTTGTGGTAGCGGTGGAGTATTTTTTAAAGTTGATTGAAGCTAAACCTCTAGCTACAATCACTTCGGCCATGGTCCAGAAGTTTTTCTAGCAGAGTATCGTTTGCCGGTTCGATGTGCTGAAGGCCATTACAGTTGATAATGGAACTCAGTTTGATGCTGAAACGTTCAAAGCTTTTTGTGACCAAATCGGTACAAAAATACATTTTGCATCTATAAGACATCCAGAATCAAATGGACTGGTAGAACGAACTAATGGAATCATAATAACAGGAATAATAAAGTCAATCTTCAATCAGCCAAAAGGAAAATGGTCGGATGAACTAATAAAAGTGGTATGGAACCACAACACTATTGTTTCAAGGTCAACATGATTTACCCCATACAAGTTTTTATTCGGCTATGAGGCAATAACACCAGAAGAAGCAAGAGCGGTTTTGATAAGGACCTTAGCTTCGGCAGAAGACGAAGATGATTGTAAAATAACAAAAGACGCCATAGAAGGGACCAGACTTCAGGCAATAGATCACATCAATAAGTATCAAGCCAAAACAGTCAAATGGCGTGATCGAAAGGTAAGACTAAAGAATATCAAGCCAGCACACTTGGTACTTTCGGAGAGTGGCCAACCCGGATACAGTGGGAAAACTTCAGCTTAAATGGGAAGGTCCTTTCTTGGTGGTATCTTCATCAAGACCTGGGTCATACAGGTTGAAAGACATGGACGGCCATGACATTCCAAGATCGTGGAATGCAGATGAGCTTCGAAGATATTATGTGTAAATTTTGTAATTTTCTCACTTTTTCTTTATGGCACCCTTTTCCTTTCAAGAGGGGAGAAATATTTTTAATGGGGCAATAGGTTGTATTTTTTATTTTTTGTGCAGCCCTGTTCAATACAAGGGCTAGATTCCCCCACATGTAAAATGTAAAGATCTAGATTACACCATCGAGTGTAAAAAAGTATGAAGAAGCTCCAAAGTCATCCATAAGGGGATGCAGAGCTAGAATGCCACCTAAGTGAAAGGTGAAAAAGCTCCAAAGTCATCCCTAAGGGGATGCAGAGCTAGAATGCCACCTAAGTGAAAGGTGAAGAAGCTCCAAAGTCGTCCCTAACGGGATGCAGAGCTTAAATGCCACCTAAGTGAAAGGTGAAGAAGCTCCAAAGTCGTTCCTAAGGGGATGCAGAGCTTAGCTCCAAAGTCGTTCCCAAGGGAATGCAGAGCTGAAGTACCACCTAAGAAAAAGGTGAAGAGACTCCAAAGTCGCTCCTAAGGGAATGCATCCCACAATTTCTTCATCAACCCTACCGAAGAGCATTGATCCGGGCTGGTAGCCACAGGATATGGCAAATTTCTTTAACTCTGATTTGTCCTCTTCAGAAAGCTGTTGGCCGCCCAGGTGCCGAAGGTCGAAGTTCATACTTTCCGAAGAGGTTTCTTCAATTCTTTTCCCCTTATCAGATGGCACTGCGGCTACATCTTTCTCCGCAACCATGTCCGATATTGTCGGGGACCATAATTAGGGGTACCCTCAAGACGCCTAATTCTCAGCTGGTAACCCCCATCAGCATAAAGCTGCAGAGGCCTGATGGGTTTGATTAAGTCAGGGATCAGTCCATACGAGCGACTCGATCACGCCACGCCCGAGCCTAGCCTCGGGCAAGGGCAGCCGACCCTGAGGTGTTTCCGTCTCGCCCGAGGCCCCCTTTTTACGGCAGACGCATCTCCGGCTCGCCCGAGGCCTTGCCTTCGTTAAGAAGCAACCCTGACTAAATCACCATGCCGACCGACCGAGTCACAGGGGCGTTTAACGCAAAGAGTAAGACTGACGGGCAGCCAGGCCTTGCCAAAGGCGCCATAGGAAGCTCCGCCCGACCCAGGGCTCGGGCTCGGGCTAAGGCCCCGGAAGACGGCGAACTCCGCTCCGCCCGACCCAGGGCTCGGACTCGGGCTAAGGCCCCGGAAGACGGCGAACTCCGCTCCGCCTGACCCAGGGCTCGGACTCGGGCTAAGGCCCCGGAAGACGGCGAACTCCGCTCCGCCCGACCCAGGGCTCGGACTCGGGCTAAGGCCCCGGAAGACGGAGAACTCCGCTCCGCCCGACCCAGGGCTCGGACTCGGGCTAAGGCCCCGGAAGACGGCGAACTCCGCTCCGACCGACCCAGGGCTCGGACTCGGGCTAAGGCCCCGGAAGACGACGAACTCTGCTTCGCCCGACCCAGGGCTCGGACTCCGCCCTGGCCTCTGCCGAACGACCTCCGCCTCGCCCGACCCAGGAGCTCGGGCTCGGCCTCGGCCATGCAGGATAGACTCGACCTCGGCTTCGGAGGAGCCTCCACGTCGCCCGGCCTAGGGCACGAGTCCGCCACGTCGACAGGAAGCGCCATCATCACCCTACCCCGAGCCGACTCGGGCCGCAGAAAACAGGACCGACGTCCCATCTGGCTAGCTCCGCCAGATAGGCAATGATGGCGCCCCGCTAGATCCATGACGACGGCGGCTCTCAGCTCTCTTACGGAAGCAGGGGGACGTCAGCAAGGGCCCAACCACTCCGACAGCTGTCCCTCCGCCAGGCTCTATTGCTTCTCCGACGGCCACGACGCCCCACCAGCTGGGTGCCAAGATCTCTCCGGCTGCCACCTTGGCATGTACTTAGGGCACTAGCTCTCCCCCGCTAGACACGTAGCACCTTGCTACACCCCCATTTGTACACATGGATCCTCTCCTTACGCCTATAAAAGGAAGGACCAGGGCCTTCTTAGAGAGGGTTGGCCTCGCGGGAACGAGGGCAGGGGCAGGCGCTCTCTTGGGGCCGCTCGCTCCCCTCACCCGCGCGGACGCTTGTAACCCCCTACTGCAAGCGCACCCGACCTGGGCGCGGGACGAACACGAAGGCCGCGGGAATCTCCAACTTCCTCACGACCCGGCTCCGGCCACCTCGCTCTCTCCCCCCTTCGCGCTCGCCCACGCGCTCGACCCATCTGGGCTGGGGCACGCGGCACACTCACTCGTCGGCCTAGGGACCCCCCGGTCTCGAAACGCCGACAGTTGGCGCGCCAGGTAGGGGCACGCTGCATGTTGACAAGCAGTTTCCCGTCAAGCTCCAGATGGGCAGTCTCCAACGACCTCTTCAACCTGGGACGGTGCTCCGTTTCGGGAGCCTCGAGTTCATGTCTTTCGACGGCAGCTACGACATGATACTCCTTCCACCGCCGCGCGACAGCGACAATGGTGGCGGACAGCCCAGCCGCCGGCGGCGGAATCGACGGCGTCTTTCCCGCGTGGGGGAAGGACAACTTTCGAGCTCGCCCCATCCTCTCCCTCGCCATCGGAGGAGGAGGCGGGGCAACCAGGGCCGAGCGGGAGGTTGCGCTCAGTCGGCTGTCGAGCAAATCGACATCCCCAGCGCCCCAACGGAGGACGCGTCGAGCGTCACCCTCGCGTTTGAGGCGAAGGCGAGCGCCGTCCCCCCGCGACACGCCGACCCCGAGCAAGTGGACGACGCCAGCGCGCTCACGGAAGGCCTGCAGGACGTCGCCCTCGCACCCAAGACAACGGCGCGATCAGCCCCCGATGTGACTTCGTCGCTCCTCGTCGACCAAAAGGTACCGACTGATTCCCATCCTACGTCATTTCGACTCGGCCTCAACCCGCCTAGCGACCTCGCTTTGGCGGGCGCTCACGTTGAGGCGAGTGCAACCCCTCTAGGGTTTCGTGTGCGGTCGCCTTGGGACCGATTGACGGGCGTCTCGACCTACGGACCCTCTGGGTCCGAGGAAGATGACGACCCCAGCATCTGCTGGGATTTCTCTGGATCTGGCAACCCCAGTGCCATGCGGGACTTCATGACCGCATGCAACTACTGCCTCTCCGACTGTTCCGACGGCAGCCGCAGCCTTGACGACAAGGACTGCGGCCCGAGCCGTGAATGTTTCCACGTCGAGCTAGGGGATCCCTCCGGAGGCAGCTGTCTCGGCATGCCGGAGGATGGTGATCTCCCTAGGCCAGCGCCTCGCGCCGACATCCCGCGGGAGCTAGCTGTGGTCCCCGTTCCGGCGGGGGGTCACGACCCACAGCTCGAGCAAGTCCGCGGGGCGCAGGCCGGGCTCGATGAGGGAGCAGGAGCGCTCGAGGCAATCCGCCGGGACGTCGGGCAGGTATGGGCGGGCCAGCCCCCGGCCGGAGAAATACGTCACCTGCCCCAGGGTCTCCAGCACCGCATCGCCAACGATGCCAGGGACAGACCGCCACCCGCATCCGGCGGAACCGGTCAGGACCTGGCAGCCGCAGTGATGCTCCTCCGCGCGATGCCGGAGTCATCAACCACCGAGGGTCGGCGAATCCATGGAGAGCTCAAGCATCTCCTGGAAGGCGCTGCGGCCCGGCGGGCTGAGAGCTCTGCCTCCCGAAGGCAGGGGTACCCCTCGGAACCTCGCGCCGCGACTTCCCGACTCATGCGGGAAGCCTCGGTCTACACCGGGCGCACGCGCAACACCGCGCCTGCGGCCCCGGGCCACCTCGGCGACGAGCACCCTCATCGCGACCGTCGGGCCCGCCTCGATGAAAGGGTGCGCCGAGGTTATCACCCCAGGCGTGGGGGACGTTACGACAGCGGGGAGGATCGGAGTCCCTCGCCCGAACCACCCGGTCCGCAGGTCTTTAGCCGGGCCATTCGGCGGGCGCCGTTTCCGCCCCGATTCCGACCCCCGACTACTATCATGAAGTACTCGGGGGAAACGAGACCGGAATTGTGGCTCGCGGACTACCGCCTGGCCTGTCAACTGGGTGGAACGGACGACGACAACCTCATCATCCGCAACCTCCCCCTGTTCCTCTCCGACACTGCTCGCGCTTGGTTGGAGCACCTGCCTCCGGGGCAGATTTCCAACTGGCAGGATCTGGTCCAAGCTTTCGCCGGCAACTTCCAGGGCACGTACGTGCGCCCCGGGAATTCCTGGGACCTCCGAAGCTGCCGGCAACAGCCGGGAGAGTCTCTTCGGGACTACATCCGGCGATTCTCGAAGCAGCGCACCGAGCTACCCAACATCACCGACTCCGATGTCATCGGCGCGTTCCTTGCCGGCACCACCTGCCGTGACCTGGTGAGCAAGTTGGGTCGCAAGACCCCCACCAGGGCGAGCGAGCTGATGGACATCGCCACCAAGTTCGCCTCTGTCAGGAGGCGGTCGAGGCCATCTTCCGAAAGGACAAGCAGCCCCAGGGCCGCCCGTCGGAAGATGCCCCCGAGGCGTCTATTCCGCTCGGCACCAAGAAGAAAGGCAGGAGGAAGTCGCAAGCGAAACGCGACGCCGCCAGCACGGACCTTGTCGCCGCCGCCGAATACAAGAACCCTCGGAAGCCCCCCGGAGGCGCCAACCTCTTCGACAAGGCACTCAAGGAGACGTGCCCCTACCATCAGGGGCCCGTCAAGCACACCCTCGAGGAGTGCGTCATGCTTCGGCGCCACTTCCACCGGGCCAGGCCACCCGCAGAGGGTGGCAGGGCCCGCGACGACGACAAAAAGGAAGATCGCCAAGCAGGAGAGTTCCCTGAGGTCCGCGACTGCTTCATGATCTACGGAGGGCATGCGGCGAATGCCTCGGCTCGGCATCATAAGCAAGAGCGCCGGGAGGTCTGCTCGGTGAAGGTGGCGGCGCCAGTCTACCTAGACTGGTCCGACAAGCCCATCACCTTCGACCAGGATGACCACCCCGACCACGTGTCGAGCCCGGGGAAGTACCCGCTCGTCGTCGATCCCGTCATCGGCGACGTCAGGCTCACCAAGGTCCTGATGGATGGGGGCAGCTGCCTCATTATCATCTACGCCGAGACCCTCAGGCTCCTGCGCGTCGATCTGTCATCCGTCCGAGCAGGCGCTGCGCCCTTCCACGGGATCGTTCCTGGGAAGCGCGTCCAGCCCCTCGGACAGCTCGACCTTCCTGTCTGCTTCGGAACACCCTCCAACTTCCGAAGGGAGACTTTGACGTTCGAGGTGGTCGGGTTCCGAGGAACCTACCATGCAGTGTTGGGAAGGCCATGCTACGCGAAGTTCATGGCCATCCCCAACTACACCTACCTGAAGCTCAAGATGCCGGGCCCCAACGGGGTCATCACCGTCGGCCCCACGTACAAACACGCATTCGAATGCGATGTGGAGTGCGTGGAGTACGCCGAGGCCCTCGCCGAGTCCGAGGCCCTCATCGCCGACCTGGAAAGCCTCTCCCGAGAAGTGCCGGACGTGAAGCGACACGCCGGCAACTTCGAGCCAGCGGAGACGGTTAAGGCCATCCCTCTCGACCCCAGTGGCGACACCTCCAAGCAGATCCGGATCGGTTCCGGGCTCGACCCCAAATAGGAAGCAGTGCTCGTCGACTTTCTCCGCGCAAACGCCGACGTCTTTGCGTGGAGTCCCTCGGACATGCCCGGCATACCAAGGGATGTCGCCGAGCACTCGCTGGATATTCGGGCCGGAGCCCGACCGGTCAGACAGCCTCTGCGCCGATTCGACGAGGAAAGGCACAGGGTGATAGGCGAGGAGATCCACAAGCTGATGGCAGCAGGGTTCATCAAAGAGGTATTCCATCCCGAATGGCTTGCCAACCCTGTACTTGTGAGGAAGAAAGGGGGGAAATGGCGGATGTGTGTAGACTACACTGGTCTCAACAAAGCATGTCCGAAGGTCCCCTACCCTCTACCTCGCATCGATCAAATCGTGGACTCCACTGCAGGGTGCGAAACCCTGTCTTTCCTCGACGCCTACTCAGGGTATCATCAAATCAAGATGAAAGAGTCCGACTAGCTCGCGACTTCTTTCATCACGCCCTTCGGCATGTACTGTTATGTCACCATGCCGTTCGGTTTGAGGAACGCGGGTGCAACGTACCAGCGGTGCATGAACCACGTGTTCGGCGAACACATCGGTCGCACGGTCGAGGCCTACGTCGATGACATCGTAGTCAAGACGAGGAAAGCCTCCGACCTTCTCTCCGACCTTGAAGTGACATTCCGGTGTCTCAAGGCGAAGGGCGTCAAGCTCAATCCCGAGAAGTGCGTCTTCGGGGTGCCCCGAGGCATGCTCTTGGGATTCATCGTCTCCGAGCGGGGCATCGAAGCCAACCCGGAGAAGATCGCAGCCATCACAAGCATGGGGCCCATCAAGGACTTAAAAGGCGTACAGAGGGTCATGGGATGTCTCGCGGCCTTGAGCCGTTTCATCTCGCGCCTCGGCGAAAGAGGCCTGCCCCTGTACCGTCTCTTAAGGAAGGCCGAGTGCTTCACTTGGACTCCTGAGGCCGAGGAAGCTCTCGGGAACCTGAAGGCGCTCCTCACCCAGGCGCCCGTCTTGGTACCCCCAGCTGATGGAGAAGCCCTCTTGGTTTACGTCGCCGCTACCACTCAGGTGGTCAGCGCCGCGATCGTGGTCGAAAGGCAGGAAGAGGGGCATGCTTTGCCCATTCAGAGGCCAGTTTACTTCGTCAGCGAGGTGCTGTCCGAGACCAAGATCCGCTACCCACAAGTCCAGAAGCTACTGTATGCAGTGATCCTGACGAGGCGAAAGCTGCGACATTACTTCGAGTCTCATCCGGTGACTGTGGTGCCATCCTTCCCCCTGGGGGAGATCATCCAGTGCCGAGAAGCCTCGGGACAGATTGCAAAGTGGGCGGTGGAAATCATGGGCGAAACAATCTCGTTCGCCCCTCGGAAGGCCATCAAGTCCTAGGTACTGGCGGACTTCGTAGCCGAATGGGCCGACACCCAGTTGCCGACGGCTCCAATCCAACCGGAGCTCTGGACCATGTTTTTCGACGGGTCGCTGATGAAGACGGGAGCCGGCGCGGGCCTGCTCTTCGTCTCGCCCCTTGGGAAACACCTGCGCTACGTGCTCCGCCTCCATTTCCCGGCGTCCAACAATGTGGCTGAGTACGAGGCTCTGATCAATGGATTGCGAATCGCCATCGAGCTAGGGGTCCGACGCCTCGATGCTCGCGGCGACTCGCAGCTCGTCATCGACCAAGTCATGAAGAACTCCCACTGCCGTGACCCGAAGATGGAGGCCTATTGTGATGAGGTTCGACGCCTAGAAGACAAGTTCTACGGGCTCGAGCTTAACCACATCGCCCGGCGCTACAACGAGACTGCGGACGAGCTGGCAAAGATAGCCTCGGGGCGAACAACGGTTCCCCTAAGTCAAGATCAGCGACATGCCCGAGCCCGAGGCGCCCTCGGCCCCGTCCGAGGTGACCTCGGCCCAGCCCGAGCCATCCTCGGTTCAGCCCGAGGAACCCTCGGCCCCCGAGGGCGAAGCACTGCGCATCGAGGAGGAGCGGAGCGGGGTCACGCCAGATCAAGATTGGCAGACCCCTTACCTGCAATATCTCCGCCAAGGAGAACTGCCCCTCGACCGAGCCGAGGCTCGGCGGGTAGCGCGACGCGCCAAGTCGTTCGTCTTACTGGGCGATGAGAAGGAGCTCTACCACCATAGCCCCTCGGGCATCCTCCAGCGATGCATCTCCATCGCCGAAGGTCAGGAACTCCTGCAGGAAATACACTCGGGGGCTTGCGGCCATCATGCAGCACCTCGAACCCTCGTCGGGAACGCTTTCCGCCAAGGCTTCTACTGGCCGACGGCGGTGGCTGACGCCACTAGAATTGTCCGCGCCTGCGAAGGGTGCCAATTCTATGCGAAGCAGACCCACCTGCCCGCTCAGGCTCTGCAGACGATACCCATCACCTGGCCCTTCGCTGTGTGGGGTCTGGACCTCGTCGGCCCTCTGCAGAAGGCGCCCGGGGGCTACACGCACCTGCTGGTCGCCGTCGACAAATTCTCCAAGTGGATCGAGGTCCGACCCCTGAACAGCATCAGATCCGAGCAGGCGGTGGCTTTCTTCACCAACATCATCCATCGCTTCGGGGTCCCGAACTCCATCATCACCGACAACGGCACCCAGTTCACCGGCAAAAAATTCTTGGATTTTTGCGAGGATCACAACATCCGGGTAGACTGGGCCGCCGTAGCTCATCCCATGTCGAATGGGCAAGTAGAACGTGCCAACGACATGATTCTACAAGGGCTCAAGCCTCGGATTTACAATGATCTCAACAAGTTCGGCAAGCGATGGATGAAGGAACTCCCCTCGGTGGTCTGGAGCCTGAGGACGACGCCGAGCCGAGCCACAGGTTTCACGCCTTTCTTCCTGGTCTACGGGGCCGAGGCCGCCTTGCCCACTGACCTGGAATACGGCTCCCCGAGGACGAGGGCCTACGACGATGAAAGCAACCAAGCTAGCCGAGAAGACTCGCTGGACCAGCTGGACGAGGCTCGGGACAGGGCCTTACTACACTCGGCGCGGTATCAGCAGTCCCTGCGACGCTACCACGCCCGAGGGATCCGACCCCGAGACCTCCAGGTGGGCGACCTGGTGCTTCGGCTGCGGCAAGACGCCCGAGGGAGGCACAAGCTCACGCCCCCCTGGGAGGGGCGATTCATCATCGCCAAAGTTCTGAAGCCCGGAACGTACAAGCTGGCCAACAGTCAAGGCGAGGTCTACGGCAACGCTTGGAACATCCAACAGCTACGTCGTTTCTACCCTTAAGATGTTTCCAAGTTGTTCATATACCTCGCACCCACGCAAAGTTTAGTCAACAAGGAAGGGTCGGCCTCGCCTCGGCAAA
This sequence comes from Zea luxurians, assembly GCA_029449295.1. Lineage (NCBI taxonomy): Eukaryota > Viridiplantae > Streptophyta > Magnoliopsida > Poales > Poaceae > Zea > Zea luxurians. The sequence continues at coordinate 52,598,436 of JAOPSE010000004.1, read as the reverse complement.
GCCCGACCCTCCCTCGGGGGCTAAAAGGGGGGAAACCCCCTCTGCGTCAAAATTTTCCTCGAACAGAAAATCTCTTTTACCAGAATGTCTTTCGTGCTTTTAGACTACTTCGAAAAGTGGGTCCCGGAAACGACGGGGTACACGTAAGCAGTCGAGGCTGACCGAGCCGAGGAACTCCTACGCCTCCGGGATACGGATACCTCACTCATCACCTTCTGCGATAAGTAACTCGCGTTCGGATAAGGTGACTCCACGGATCGAACAAGTCTCTACGTTCGGAAGCCCTTCTGTCGAAGCGATTCTTCGAGTTTTCTCGACCAAGTCGGTGATAGGGCCTCATGGACGAGTAAAAGTGCGCGTAAGCGGCAAGGCCGACCGAGCCGAGGGACTCCCACGCCTCCGGGATACGGATACCTCACTCATCACCTTCCGCAAGAAGCAACTCTCGCTCGCACTAACATCCCTGTTGCCGACAAAAAGTCCAGATACTCGAAACAAGAGGAAAAGAGACGCAGCTTTACAACGCAGCAAGGGTGTGTGTTCTGGCCTCGACGGCCGCACAAGGCACACGCTACAAGACAAGCTGATCCTGCAGGCTCGGGTCACGCTGAAAGGGGGCAGCAACACCCTCGGCATCGACGGCACCTTCGGCGAGGCCCGACTTAGCCTCGAACGGCAACGCGGTCCGAGGGTCTCCGCTCCGAAGGACGACGTCATCACCACGCCCGAGCGATCGCTGTCAGGGACTTCTCCGGGATCCGGCCCGAGCGGGCGGCTCGGCCGGCCACCTCCGGGGCCTCGGCCAACCACTTTCCGAGGGCACCAGCCCGGTCCGAAGCCTCGGCTGACCAACTCCGGCGTCGACCCTGCCAGCGGACAACTCGGCTAGGCTCCGGCCAACCAGGTTTCATTTTCGAGCCAAATCCGCCTCTGCTCATGCTGATATCGCTACCCCCGGCCTCGGCTCGTCGAAGAGCGGCCGAGGGGTCTCTTTAACTAAGCTAGAGGAGCCTCGGACAGCAGGGCCGACCGAGCCGAGGGACTCCTACGCCTCCGGGATACGGACACCTCACTCGTCACCTTGACACGGGGCGACTCATGCTCGGTGAAGCGGTTCAGATAGTCAACAGGGGAGTCTTAGTGCTCGAGAATGAGGAAAAAACATGGCTCCGTGCCGTAATTACATACATGTTCAGGCCCCGAAAGCCAAAATGAACGAAAAACCCGGCACTCGAAGTGCCATTACAAACGGGACTCCGGTTCCGTCCCCGCGGGTACGGACAACCTCCCCGCCAGGGAAGCCCGCGGAGCGACAAGCTCTGGGTGAATCACCAGCAAACGCGGGACGCCCCTAAGCACCCCGGCAGATCCTCGCAGCCGTCCTCGCCGCGAATGCGAGGAGGAAGACGGAATGTTGCATCCTAGCTGGGCAGCAACAGTTCACCTTCCCCGGCATGGCTGGAGGATGTCTCCGCCGTGGGGTTAAAGGGCGATTGCCACTACCAAAAGCTGGAAGATGAGGTGGTCCGCCGACCCGCGTAGGAGGTGGAGCCCCGGCTCGCCTCGCTCCCCGCCCCGGCGAGGATGACGAACACCCTCAACACTGAGGGCGGGGCCGGGACCACAGCCCGGTTTACTTCTCCCCATTCGGGAGCTGGAGGTCACCGTCTTGGGTGATCACCAGCGGAGGGGAGCCGCCGGGCTGTGTGATGAAAATCCTTGAAGCCGAACGATGGCTGAAAGGTACCAACTCCCACGGAGTTGCGTTCCTCCAACGATGGGGCGAAAAGACGGCGGTTTCCCCCATTCGGGGGCTTGAAAGGTGGAAAGACACGACGCGTAAGGGAGGAAGAAGACATGGTCGCCTTACGAAAGGGGTCGCCCTCCTTTTAAAGGCGACTCTCCCTGCTTGCGCCCCCAACCGTCACGGGCTGAGTCTTCTCCAACACGCCTCCAAAGCCCTCCCCTGCGGCGCGGGGGCTGGGTCCCGCATGTCATGCAGACCGGCTCCAAGCAGAAGAAGCCAAACCGCCGCGCACGGCGCACGCAACCACCCAGCGGTTACAAGTGACCCTCCACTTTTGCCCAGACCAACGGGCGAAAGGGGCGGGCAGCCATGCGGGCGGCATGCAGCCGCGCCAAGTGAACGCGCCTCTTCCGAACCCTGACATGCCAGCACGGAGGCTCAAGCCCACGCGTCGCGCAACCGGCGCGCCGGATGCTGCATGCAAGCCACTGTACCACTTGCGCCACCGCTGCACCTCCTCGATTGCGGAACCAATACCGCGACCCAAGGCGACCCAGTGCGCGACCCAGCTGCGCCAGCCTGACGCAGCGGTCAAACGCGATCAAAAGTGGGCCGGCAGTAATGACGATGGCAGGTGCGCGGGAGCAGCGGTCGCACCGTCAGCCAAGCTCACGTCCCATCCGGAGGCAGCGAGAGAACCCCCTCTCACGGTGTGAAGACGACACGCCCGTGACCCGTTCCTCGAACGGCTCGCGCACGCGCAACGGCAGCCTCGCCAACTACTCGCCCCGGCGCATTAACTCCGCGGCTCGACGGGCAGCGCTTCTGGCGGGAGCAGCTGGCGACGTCTCGCCTTCGCCAAAACGACCACACCAAAAAAGGTACGCCACGTCGTTCAGTTTCGTATCCTTTTTCCCTTTTCCTTCTTTCTCTATCTCTTGCAACAGGGACCGGGAAAGGGGGATACCCCCAAAGGGATCCTTCCCCGTGAAGGAACTAGGCTCCGAGCCTCCTTACTGATCAGGGGTTCGAAGGCTGGCCCCCCAAAGGGTTCAACAGCCGCCTCAAATCGCGTGGGCCCGACACCCACTACTGGTCAGAGGTTCGAAGGTCGGCCCCCCGAAAGGTTCCACGACCGCCTCAGGCTACTCGGGCTCCGCGCCCATTACTGATCAGGGGTTCGAAGGCTGGCCCCCCGAAGGGTTCACAGTCGCCTCAGACACCGAGCGAGGGATGACCAGGGGTACGTTCGATACATAACCAAGGCTCGGGCTGCGCTCCCGAGGTACCCTAGGACATTTCCGAGACCAGCGGGAACAATCCTGTAACGGAATCCCATCGGAGGGAGGCATCGAGCCCTCGGACCCCGTCGCCAGGGGACCGGGTCCGGCAGGTCACCCGCAGGTACTTTTGGGCGTGCCTCCGGGCCCCTAGCCGACCCCCAACGAACGGGGCACGGACGTCCACTCGGATTACCCGATTGCAGCTCACCGGAGACACCATGTTCGGTGCCCATCGAGGGTAACATGGCGCTCTCCCCCCTCCTCCTTGCGGAAAGGCGACGTAGGGGCGTATGTAAAAACCCGAGTCTGTCCCTGATCGTCCTCTCGCCCTGTGCGGAGGCTCGGGGGCTGCTCTCGCAAACCCGGCTCCGGCCAAACCGTTGACAGCGTCAACATACCAGCCCGAGAACTTGGGCCCCGACAGTGCACCCGGGCTACGGCCTGTTCGCATGAGGGAACCGCCAGACCAGCCGAAGCATTACGCAAGGCATTAAGACCTCGAAGGAGTGAAACCACTCCTCCGAGGCCTCGGGGGCTACACCCGGCGGGTGCGCTCGCGCGCACCCACCGGAACAAAGTGTAACCGAGAAAGGCTGGTCCCCTTGCAAAAAAGTGCGACGAAAAGCCTCCAAGCGAGTGCTAACACTCCCTTCGAGGCTCGGGGGCTACTGTCGGGGACCATAATTAGGGGTACCCTCAAGACGCCTAATTCTCAGCTGGTAACCCCCATCAGCATAAAGCTGCAGAGGCCTGATGGGTTTGATTAAGTCAGGGATCAGTCCATACGAGCGACTCGATCACGCCACGCCCGAGCCTAGCCTCGGGCAAGGGCAGCCGACCCTGAGGTGTTTCCGTCTCGCCCGAGGCCCCCTTTTTACGGCAGACGCATCTCCGGCTCGCCCGAGGCCTTGCCTTCGTTAAGAAGCAACCCTGACTAAATCACCACGCCGACCGACCGAGTCACAGGGGCGTTTAACGCAAAGAGTAAGACTGACGGGCAGCCAGGCCTTGCCAAAGGCGCCATAGGAAGCTCCGCCTGACCCAGGGCTCGGGCTCGGGCTAAGGCCCCGGAAGACGGCGAACTCCGCTCCGCCCGACCCAGGGCTCGGACTCTGGCTAAGGCCCCACAAGACGGCGAACTCCGCTCCGCCCGACCCAGGGCTCGAACTCGGGCTAAGGCCCCAGAAGACGGCGAACTCCGCTCCGCCCGACCCAGGGCTCGGACTCGGGCTAAGGCCCCGGAAGACGGCGAACTCCGCTCCGACCGACCCAGGGCTCGGACTCGGGCTAAGGCCCCGGAAGACGACGAACTCTGCTTCGCCCGACCCAGGGCTTGGACTCCGCCCTGGCCTCTGCCGAACGACCTCCGCCTCGCCCGACCCAGGAGCTCGGGCTCGGCCTCGGCCATGCAGGATAGACTCGACCTCGGCTTCGGAGGAGCCTCCACGTCGCCCGGCCTAGGGCACGAGTCCGCCACGTCGACAGGAAGCGCCATCATCACCCTACCCCGAGCCGACTCGAGCCGCAGAAAACAGGACCGACGTCCCATCTGGCTAGCTCCGCCAGATAGGCAATGATGGCGCCCCGCTAGATCCATGACGACGGCGGCTCTCAGCTCTCTTACGGAAGCAGGGGGACGTCAGCAAGGGCCCAACCACTCCGACAGCTGTCCCTCCGCCAGGCTCTATTGCTTCTCCGACGGCCACGACGCCACACCAGCTGGGTGCCAAGATCTCTCCGGCTGCCACCTTGGCATGTACTTAGGGCACTAGCTCTCCCCCGCTAGACACGTAGCACCTTGCTACACCCCCATTTGTACACATGGATCCTCTCCTTACGCCTATAAAAGGAAGGACCAGGGCCTTCTTAGAGAGGGTTGGCCTCGCGGGAACGAGGGCAGGGGCAGGCGCTCTCTTGGGGCCGCTCGCTCCCCTCACCCGCGCGGACGCTTGTAACCCCCTACTACAAGCGCACCCGACCTGGGCGCGGGACAAACACGAAGGCCGCGGGAATCTCCAACTTCCTCACGACCCGGCTCCGGCCACCTCGCTCTCTCCCCCCTTCGCGCTCGCCCACGCGCTCGACCCATCTGGGCTGGGGCACGCGGCACACTCACTCGTCGGCCTAGGGACCCCCCGGTCTCGAAACGCCGACAGATATAAGTCTATCAATTTCCGATAGGGTGGTTGCGAGATTCTCGTCTTCGGCATCGACAGGTATGGTAGCTTTGTCTATCGAAGCTAAGGGTGGGGTCTATTCAATAGCTTCCAATATATTCATCATACGCCGCTTCTTTTGCCCCCCGTTTTTCCCCTCGGTAGTCGAAGCGATTTCCCTTGACTGCAAGAGGCTAGTCAGATCCAACCTCAAAGGACTTGGTTGTGCAAATGGGAAAGGTTCAGTCATTACCTTTAAAATCTCTGAGACCTCAATAGCAGAAGACGAAGAAGGGCTCATAGTCTTCTTCGGCACATCTTGTACCTTCATCTCCTCAGAGGGTATCTTGACAAGCTTCCGTTTCTTGGGAGCCGATTCCTTCGGCTCCGATATAGTTTTCTGCTTTTTCAAAGCCTTCTGGTCCTCTTTAACTGTCCGTATAGCCTGCCTATTCAGAATGCTAACAATTCTCTTCCTTTTGATTCCTTTGGCCCCTTCATCAAGCCTTTCGTAATTAGGATACTCAAAGTTTAGAGCATCCATCACACAGTTTAGCCTTCACTTTGGGCGGGTGCCGAAGGCAGCAGTCATTAACTGATCTTGTTTCTTTGTATAATTTCTAAGAATTTCATTGCACGTGGTTTCTATTAATTCTAACCACTAATTGCATGGTTCTTTAAATCTTTTTTGAAACTTGAAACGGTAAGGCAGACAGACAAGCTCATACTTTTTTCCCTCTTCTTTCTTCTTCGACATTCCCCAACCGCCACAAGTCAGGAATGTCCGGTTCGCCAGATATTCTTGTACCAAATCTCTAGTGCTGATATGCTCAGCCACGACCCTGAACTCCACTACAGCTTGTTGACAAAGAGACCCCAACTGCATATTGCACAGGGGCCGAGTCATGCCGAAGTTTAATCTCAGTGGACTCATCACCATGCTCATAAGTTCTTCCCTTTTCTTCTCGTCTGCTTTCACGTAAAACCATTTGCTCATCCAACCAGTCGGCCACTTGGTGTTGTAGCCTATCACGAGGGCCTTCGTATCCTTTCCGTATGCGAAGTTATAGCATCCAAAGTTTTTGTGCAAGCCGTCAGCCCTCGCCTTCATCTGTTAATGAAGCTCATGTACCCGGCAGAACCGTTCGGCGTTAGCACTCTTTCCTTAGATTCGGAGAGCCCAGATGCAAACTCTAAGCCTGACAATGGGGTTCGGGGACAACTGATAGAGATAGATCTCAAACTTCTTTAAAACTTCACCTATCATCTCGTAAAGAGGGAACCGAAGTGTCACCCTGAAGAAGCTCTTGAATACCACAACTTCATCTTCCTTCGGCTCTGGAATTATTTCCTCTCCAGCAAAGCGAACCAGTTCATCATCATTTTCTTCAAAATAATTAGATCTTTAGCCTTAATTGTGGACCTCCCAAATTCAACATGGCTAGGCTTAGTTGGACATAGAATGCTATCGTCATCTTCACTTTCATTATCACTCTCAACTTCAGTCACAACCTGTTCATCTTCGGCATTAGAGGCACCTTCGGTAATAGCTCCTTCCTGCACAATCAGCCCTGATCGCCTCATCATTTCTAAGATGGGTGTGGTCTCAGTCGTTTCAGTTTCATCTCCCCGCGGGATACCCTTGCAGTGGATCTTACTCTGGCCATTTCGTTGTTCAGCTTCTCTCAGACGAAGTTGTTCTTAAGCGATGGAATGCTTGTTCGAAAGTACAATGCAGAGAGCTCCGGCTCTAGTTAAAGTTTTCAACAGCACAACGGTGCAATAGCAATGAATGTTGTGGTAACTTCTCACCAACATGTCTATTTATATAGCCCTGCAGGAGAAGAAGGCGAACCGCCAAAACGCGCATACTAACTGATCGGTGGACCAGCAAGCGCTGGGAATATTTTATTTGTTTTTTGGTAACAAGCTCAGGGAAGGTGTTTTTTTGACCTTCAGTATTCTGAAGCCTTTGTATTATTCGCAGATCAAGCTCATTATGAAAAAACGATCTAGCACCACGAAGCGGCTACTGTTGGGGGTCTTCTTCTCCATCGAAGGTCCTCAAGACATAGACCATCGGTAAAGTGATACTGAGGATTTCTTTTCTTCTTTACCGAAGCTCCTCAAGACGAAGATCCTGCCTAGAAGCAATGACGTCGAGCGCCGAAGCTGCCACTAGCTTCGGCTTGAACCAAATAGAGGATGAAAAGACTATCTAGTCCTTAGCGATTCGTGTCACGATCATGAGCAAATGTTGAAGGTCATAAATGTAATTTTACCCGGGCTGCGTCCTGTGCCTATAAATAGATGAATAGTAGCACCGTTCTATTCACGCTGAATGGTAATCATTCTCACGTCAAGACCTTCGAGCAAGACAAAGGTATCAATGTAATATAGATTTCTGTTAATACTCTTATATACTTTTTGGAATGCAAATATGAATGAATCAATGATTTATACTGTTATCTTCATCCTTATGTATTTTCACTTATCCATAAGATGATGAAGGTATGCCCTTCATGACCTTCATCTGATGATCATTATATCCATGAGGAGGTAATGCTTTGGAGGACGAAGATCCTTAATATTTAACAATTGTGTTGCCTTGTTTTTAATTCACAACATTTGAGAACAAATGACCAACACTGCACCTTTAGGCCCAAGGGCTGGTGGGCTACCATCGGTCGCTATTGATATAGTAAGAGAAGATATAGTTTAGGCATCCTGAGGTAAGCTTGGAGTTAGTATGACCAACACGGGATAGACATATCGAAAACCATACAATAGGCAATTCGACACCGTCCCATATCCATAGGGGACTAGAATACCAGTTTTTTCAAAAAAATTCGGTGAACATGGCAAAAGCACACACGAGCATATAGGCTAGTTCCTAGCACAATTAGGAGACTTGACCGATAGAGAAGATTTCCACATTCGCTTCTTTTCATTATTCCTAACCGGTACTACATTTGCATGGTATGCCGCCTTGCCACCTAACTCTTTCTATTCATGGGGGGAGATCTAGAGCATAAATTTCATGAACATTTCTTCTCTGTAGAATGAGTTAGAGTTAGCCGATTTAGTAGCACCCCAATAAGGGCATGATGAGTTGGTTAATGACAATATCCGGAGATTCTAGGACACTAGAAACTGATGTTTCCAAATTCATGCAGTAGATAACAAATTGGTAGGGTTAGCTTTTATTGGGATGCATTTATATTTAAAAGAAAAACTAGAGGGCATCCGATTTTTTACATTAGCTCAATTGCATCAATGGGCATTGGCTTGCGTAAGTCAATGTTAAGATACATGTAAAACAACTCATCATAATCTGTATATAGTTGAATGTGATCAAAGTAGATCAAATGATGAGTCTCAGGAAGTCTATGATGCTGTTGGGGGCCTTCGTCTTCCGAATGTCCTCAAAAACATGAATTAACAATGTTTTCCAAGTGTAATATATGTACAGGAACCTTCAGACTCGGAATAAAACTGTACACAACATGAAAAGCATGGTCGAGACGAAGGTTGATGCAGCTCCGAAGCTACGCGTAGGGGAGCTTCGGTTCAGCGACAGAAAAAGGAACCGACTTAAAGGAGAAAATGCTATCTAGTCCTCGCTGGATTATCCTTAAGTCAATAGTAAACATAAAGGGCATGAATGTAATTTTACATAGGCTGCGCCCTATGCCTATAAATAGATGAACAGTACCCCCATACTGTTCACGCTGACTTGTATTCGCTCGTGCGTCACGCTTGGATTTTTGCCTTCTGTCAAGCCGAAGGTACAAATGTAATTCAATATTGTTCTTGTTCATCCATGACGATATAATAAAGATATATTAATGATGTCATATGATTATTCATGTTATTTCTCATGTTTCATATGCTTCTTCTTTCATTAACATATACTATGATGATGAAGGTACGTCCTTCATGACCTTCGTCCAAAGATCATTATATCCTAAGGGAAATAATGCTTCGAAGGACGAAGGACATTAACCATTAACCTCTTTTTGTGTTGCCTTGTTCTTAACTCATAGCATTTGAGAACAAGTCCCCAACATTGGTGCCCACCTCCGGTGTACTCACTTCCACAATCTTCGGCAAAGCATCAACCTTCATCGTGCCACCGAAGAAGATAACAGCGCCAGGGCTGCACTGCAGCCACTGGACATAAACCAAGACACTCTCTCTCTCCGAGAGGCCAGAAACCAAAAGAGGAAGGCCACCAGTCCAACACTTCAGGAGGAGGAGTTGGACCAGGAGATCAGGGACCTAGAAATCATTCACCAGTAGGTGCAAAGGAAAAAGGAGAAGATGGCTCGACTGGCCGACCTTCAGAAGAAGATTGATGAAGCCTCTGAGGAAGTGCGTCATCTTACTCAAGATGATCATGACCGAAGGCCCCAACACAAGGAGCTTCGTCAAGAGGGATCGTTCAACGAAGATGAATGGTACGATGATTTTAATCATGGTAGCTTTACTTTTGATGATGCTTCTCCCCTGGCATCAGAATTGCAGGCTATCCCATGGCCACAATCTTACAAGCCCCCTCAACTACCCATGTACAATGGGCTCTCGGACCCAAAGCAATTCTTGATGAGCTATGAGGCAACAATATCCTCATATGGAGGCAACACAGCTGTCATGGCAAAGTCCTTCGTCATGGCAGTCCGAAATGTGGCCCAGACATGGTAATCTTCTCTCCATCTAGGGACAATCACGTCATGGCAGAAGCTCAAGGACATGCTGGTTACTAGTTTTCAAGGCTTTCAGACGAAGCCAGTCATAGCTCAGGCCTTGTTCCAGTGCACACAAGACCATGAGGAATACCTTTAGGCGTATGTTCGAAGGTTCTTGCGATTAAGAGCACAAGCGCCCATAGTGCCCAATGAAATCGTCATTGAGGCCATGATCAAGGGTCTTTGGCCAGGACCTACGGCCCAATACTTCGCCAGGAAACCCCCCTAGACTCTAGAGAAGCTGCTTCAGAAAATGGATGAGTACATCTAGGCTGATAATGACTTCCGACAAAGAAGGGAGGAAGCTTATAGATTTTCTGAGATGACTAGGGGCTTCGGAGGGAGAATTCACCCTAGGCATGTCAGATCAATCCACAGCTTCAGTCAGAATGAAGACAGAGGAAGCTAGCTTCAGATGCCATAGCACACCTCACAGTCTTCGGGACAGCAGCAAAGCTCCTTCAGGCCACCAGCTCCAAGGGGCAGAGGCGGCAGGGGCTTTGGAGGAAGATATGGGGATCAGCCCAGGAAAATCTACTGCTTATTCTGTGGTGAGAACAAGGGTCACACTACAAGAACGTGCCAAATCACTATTCTGAAACAAAAAGAGATTGCCGAAGCAGAAGCTCGGTAAAATCAGCCGAAGCAGGTTTTACATACTGCTTCGTGCCACTCTCCTTACATACCAGAATATGTCGACAACCAACCTACAGCTTCCGTTGCTTCGGCAAGCCATTCACAAGCTTCTAGGCCTCAGCTCCCACCGCCACCACCACTGCAACCTACTTATTCCCGAAGCCAGTAGCCAGAAGGACGCCAACATTCCCAACAACAACGTGACTTCAGGGAGGAGTCCGAAGCTCGTACAGTCAATAGCACTGTACCAGAATCAAAGAACATATACTAAGCAATATCTTGTTTCTGAAATACTTTTATCTCCTATGCCATTTTGTTTTTTGAATAAGGAACAAGCAATAGAAATTTAGTTCAAATTTCTTGTAATGATTTTGCTTCTATCAGAATGGAATACATCTTCTTCATAGATTTACGAAGCTCAAAAGTCGTTCCTAAGGGAATGCAGAGCCAAAATTGCCGAAGCTACAAAAAGTCGTTCCTAAGGAAGCGCAGCGTAAGCTTTATGCTCAAAAGTTGTTCCTAAGGGAATGCAGAGCCAAAATTGCTGAAGCTACAAAAAGTCATTCCTAAGTGAGCGCAGTGTAAGTTTTCTGCTGAAAAGTCGTTCCAAAGGGAATGCAGAGCCAAATACCGCCGAAATATAAGGCGAAGAAGTTCAAAAGTCGTTCCTAAGGGGATGCAGAACTTATACCGCCGAAATAGAAGGCGAAGAAGTTCAAAAGACGTTCCTAAGGGGATGCAGAACTTATATCACCGAAATAGAAGGTGAAAAAGCTCAAAAGTCGTTCCTAAGGGGATACAGAGCTTGTGTGTTCGAGTGTGGGCACGTGGGTGTGTGTCTTCGGCATTCTCATCATCTTGCACCATATCATCACATCATTTTGCACAACATTACATCATACATCATATTGCATCAACGACACAAGAATCGAATACGAAGCGAATCTTCGGCAAATGCTTCGTCAAAATGAAAATGTGCTAAGGCACGAAGTAAGATTTGGGAAATATAGTTTTATTAGCCTTGTCACAAGAAGGATCTCTTTCTTTATGAAGCATAAAAAGAAGGGAAGGTGTTTTTTCTCCGAAGGCTCAAAAACGGTATGTGCGTAAGTTTCATGCATCACAAAGAAATAAATTACAATAATTTACATATTTAATTCAAAGTTACATACATCAAATATTACATAGTATTGTGTGCTGCTCGTCGCTGGAGTTTGCCATTCGTCGCCGAAGTTCGTCATCGCCGGAGCCCGTGGAGTTCGCCGGAGCTACGCCATCCGCCGTTCAAAGTCGAGCCCTGCTCTTCTCCACCCGGCCGAACCCCCGCCAAACTCTCCCCGTCACACGTGCGAACTCAAGATGGAAGACGACCCAAAATATTTTTGTTGGGACCATGCTTCGTCGTCGAAGGTCCTGCAGGAAGAAACAGCTTCGGCTAAAGCTGCTTATACATGATGACCGAAGTTACCACTCATGAAGCTTCAGTGTTATAGCATGCCCGAAGACAAAGGATCGAACTGACTTAAAGATAGAATGACCTTTTAGCCCATAGGGGTCTGAGTCATTATTGTAAACTTTTATAAGGGGCATGATTGTAATTCCTTACAGGCTGTGTCCTGTGTCTATAAATAGTGAACAGTATTCCTTTACTGTTCACGCATTCCTGTAATTGCAAACGCATTGCCCGGGAATTATCATCTGTCAAGGAGAAGGTATAAATGTACTCAAACTTTATGTTCTGACATTTTTATGTTCAGATAATAAAATATGTGAATAATGTTGCTTATTTCTGATACATTTATCTTTAATGTTTCATGTTTTATATATTATTTCATATTATTTTGTAAGTTTAATCACGAAGGTATGACCTTCATGATATTTCACTCATGGTATTCGTCCGAAGTTCATTAAATCCTTGGGGATATAATGCTTCAGCGGACGAAGGGCATTAATATTTAACATTTTATGTTGCCTTGTTCTTAATTCATATCATTTGAGAACAAGTCCCCAACATTGGCGCCCACCTCCGGTGAACTCACTTCCACTTTCCTGAGACAATGGCTTCGTTCAAGAACCAAGCTGGAACTGCTTCGGCTCCGAAGCTGGTTCTCTCGATAACAGGCGGTTCATGCTCAGAGCCGGCTAACAAGAAACAGAAGAAGGAGGCACAGAGAAGAGTACAACATGTAGGGGTACAAGGACCCTTCATCAAATCAAGATGGTCTCACATCCCAATTACCTTTTCTCAAGAGGATCTTCAGCTCAAGGATTACCCACACAATGATGCCATGGTTATTTCTTGTGTGATCAAAGGATTTCTGGTCCATAATGTTTTGGTTGATACAGGCAGTGCAGCAGATATCATATTTGCTAAGGCCTTCAGACAAATGCAAGAGCCCGAAGACAAGATTCATGATGCTACGCACCCTCTTTGTGGCTTCGGAGGGCGGCAGATTGTAGCACTTGGTAAGATTACCATGCCAGTAACCTTCGGATTCGTCAACAACACAAGGACTGAGCAAATTGTGTTTGACATTGTTGACATGGAGTATCCTTACAATGCTATCATTGGTCGCGGAACACTCAATGCTTTCGAAGCAATTCTTCATCCAGCATATCTTTGCATGAAGATACCTTCAGATCAGGGACCTATTGCTATTTATGGGAGTCAGGAAGCCGCCAGAAAGGCCGAAGGGAATTGGACTGATTCAAAGGCAATCCATAACATAGATGAAGCCGAAGCTTGTGAGAAGTACAAGCATAGAAGGGAGAAGGCTGCTTTGGCCGATCAGCCGAAACCCATGCTTTTATGCGAAGATATCGCAGAGCAGAAGGTGCTGCTGGGATCTCAATTGTCTGATGAACAAGAGAAAACCTTGATAAGATTCTTGTTCAACAACAAAGATGTCTTTGCATGGTCGGCTAATGATCTTTGCAGAGTTAATAGGGATGTTATTGAACATTCGCTTAATGTTGATCCATCCTTCAGACCCAGAAAACAGAGGCTTCAGAAGATGTCTGATGACAAGGCCGAAGGTGCTTGAAATGAAGTGAAAAGACTTCTCAGTGCTGGAGTTATCAGAGAGGTAAAATACCCAGAATGGCTGGCTAACACTGTTATGGTAAAAAAGGCCAATGGTAAATGGAGGATGTGTATCGATTTTACTGATCTCAACAAGGCCTGTCCGAAGGACGAGTTTCCATTGCCAAGGATAGATTCCTTAGTTGATGCAACAGCTTCATCAGAGCTTATGAGTCTGCTGGACTGTTATTCAGGCTATCATCAAATCTGGATGAAGAAGGAGGATGAGCCGAAGACCAGCTTCATAACCCCTAGTGGAACATATTGTTACCTTCGGATGCCTGAGGGGCTCAAGAATGCTGGAGGAAGCTTCAGCAGAATGACAGCGAAGGTTCTTCAGTCTCAGATAGGCAGAAATGTGTTAACTTATGTTGATGATATCATTGTAAAAAGCACGAAGCAAGAGAATCACATTACTGACCTCCAGGAAACCTTCGCTAATTTCAGACAGGCCGGTTTAAAGTTGAATCCAGAAAATGTGTCTTCGGGGTGAAGAAAGGGAAATTTCTTGGTTGCCTAGTTTCAACAAAAGGGATTGAGGCTAATCCAAAATAAAATCGAAGCTATCCTTCGAATGGAACCACCCAGTACAAAGAAGGGGGCCCAAAGATTGATAGAAAGACTGACATCTCTCAACAGATTCATATCTATATCAGCAGAGAGAAATTTACCATTTTTCGAAGTGCTGAAGTCAGCCGAAGTTTTTCAATGGGGACCGGTCCAGCAGAGAGCCTTCGAAGAGCTAAAGCAATATTTGATAAACCTAACAACGCTAACTCCACCAACGCCAGGGGCTCCCCTATTGTTATATGTGGCAGCCTCGCACTCAGCGGTAAGTGCAGCACTTGTCCAAGAGAAGCTTGAAGGGCAAATCAAGAAGCAAGCTCCAATATACTTTGTATCTGAAGTTCTTAGTTTATCAAAGAAAAATTATACAGAATTGGAGAAGGTGCTATATGCTGTTTTGATGGCTTCTAGAAAGCTTCGACATTATTTCCAAGCATACAATATAATTGTCCCTTCTTCACAACCATTGAAGGACATTATGAGAAATAGAGAAGCTACTGGAAGGATTGGAAAGTGGGCTGCGGAACTTAATGAATTCTGCATTGATTATGTACACAGATCTTCGATTCAATCCCAGGCATTAGCTGACTTCATTGCTGACTGGACGCCAGGGGCTCAAGTAGAAGAGGCAAATAAAGATGCCGAAGCATGGACAGTATTCTGGGATGGTTCTTGGGGAACCTTCGGAGCAGGAGCAGCCACTGTGTTGGTCGCACCCTCCAAAGTTAAAACTTGCTACGCAGCAAGACTTGATTTTAGCTGCACAAATAATATTGCTGAGTATGAAGCTTTACTTTTGGGTCTTCGAAAGTTAAAGGCAATGGGAATCAGAAGGGCGGTTCTTAAAACTGATTCCCAGGTTATCTCTGGTCATATTGACAAGAGTTGTAAGGCAAGAGACCCGAAGCTTGAGAAGTATCTAGATACTGTCCGAAGGATTGAAGCTTCCTTTGAAGGGTTTTCTGTAAAAAAATATTCCTCGAGGAGAAAATGAGCATGCTGATTTGCTAGCCAGGTCAGCAGCACAGGGGCTGCCCTTACCTTCGGAAGTATTTTTTGAAACAATAAAAGCACCTTCGGTTGAACTTCTTGAAAGAGCGGTCCTCAACATATCTCCTGTTTATAGTGAAGACTCGAGAACTGAGATCATCTCTTACCTTAAGGGTAATTTCCTTTCAGATGACGAAGCTTATAACAAGAGAATAGAGGCAAGATCTCGTCCATATGTAATAATAGAAGGGGAGCTGTATAAGCATGGTGTCTGCTCTCCGTTACTCAAATGTTTATCCAGAGCCGAAGGTATAGAATTAATGAAGGAAATACATGCAGGCTTGTGTGGATCTCACATTGGATCTAGGCCTTTGCTGGGAAAAGTTTTTCGCCAAGGATTTTATTGGCCAAAAGCAGCTTCGGATGCAGCGGAACTAGTCCAAAAGTGCGAAGGTTGTCAGAAATGTGCAAGAGATCAAAAACAACCTTCGTCTCTAACTCAGTTAATACAACCCACTTGGCCGTTGCAAAGGTGGGGCCTTGATTTGTTAGGTCCGCTACCACCAGCACAAGGAAATTTAAGATATGTTGTAGTGGCAGTGGAATATTTTTCTAAATGGATTGAGGCAAAGCCTTTAGCCATAATAACTTCAGTTACTGTTCAAAAGTTTTTCTGGCAAAACATTGTTTGTCGCTTCGGAGTGCCGAAGGCTATCACTGTGGACAATGGAACGCAGTTTGACTCCGAAGCTTTTAAAGAATTTTGTGACCAAATTGGCACAAAGATCCATTTTGCGTCAGTTCGACATCCGGAATCAAATGGACTAGTTGAAAGGGCCAATGGCATCATAATGACAGGAATAATGAAGCTAATATTCAATCAGCCAAGGGGAAAGTGGCCAGAAGAATTAATTAAAGTGGTGTGGAGCCACAACACAACAGTATCAAGGTCAACAGGTTTTACACCATTCAAATTGCTGTTTGGTGATGAAGTAATAACCCCAGAAGAGGCTAAGGCAGGATCAATAAGAATAGTGGCTTCGGCGATAGACGAAGCTGATTATTCTGTGGACAAAGACGCTATAGAAGGGATCAGGCTTCAGGTTGTGGAAAACATCAATAAATACCAAGCCGAAACAATAAAATGGCGTGATAGAAAGGTTCGGTTGAAGAACATTAAGCCAGGACATTTGGTGCTTCGAAGAGTGGCCAACCCAGACACAGTGGGCAAACTACAACTAAAATGGGAAGGCCCCTTTCTGGTAATATCTTCGTCAAGACCCGGTTCCTATAGATTAAAGGATATGGACGGCAACGACATTCCTAGATCGTGGAATGCGGATGAGCTTCGGCGGTATTATGTGTAACTGGATGTAATCTTTTCTATTTTTTATTGTTGTTTTAGTTTTTCCTTATGGCACCCTTTTCCTTTCCAAAGGGGGAGAAAGGTTTTTAATGGGGCCACAACATGTAATTTTTCTTTTCCTTATTTCAATTCTATAAGAGTGATATCCCCCAAAAATGTAAATGTAAAAGCTGACAACGCACCATCGAGTGCAATGGAAAAAGAAAAGAAGGAGAAGCTCAAAAGTCGTTCCCAAGGGAATGCAGAGCTTACAGCGAAAAATAAACGCTGATTCCACCAAAAGTAAAAGGCGAAGAAGCTCCTAAGGGAGGCTTACAGCGAAAAATAAACGCTGATTCCGCCGAAAGTAAAAGGCGAAGAAGATCCTAAGGGAGGCTTACAGCGAAAAGTCAGCGCTGATACACCGAAAAGTAAACGGTGAAGCCGAAAAATAAACGGCAAAAAGATTTGAGTCATTGTCAAGGGAATGAGGGCTATGGTTATGGTTTTTTGGATGTACATTCAAATAACCATTGGCACAATGCATTACATCATGACATTTGCATTCATAAACATTCATTTAGACATATATAGGATCATCATCATCGTATCATACAGAAAAGGCAAATGCTTCGGCTATGTGGAAAAACTTCAGAGAAAGAGGAAAAACTAAAATATTCTAGGAAAAGCTATGAGGAAAAGCTATGAGGCAAATGCTTCGGCTATGAGGCAAATGCTTCGGCTATGAGGAAAAGCTAGCAGGACGCAGAAGTCAGCATGCCCAGCAATAACTTCGTCAAGAGCATCAACCTCGCCTTCAATATATTCTAGGGTGCTAGGTAGGTTCTCAGCTGAAGGTGTAAATGTATCAGAGCTGGTTCCAATTGAGTGAAACACATCCTTCAGCCGCTGCACGCATCGGCTGCCGAAGTTTAAGCATTTCTCCTGAAGCTCCTTCAATGATTTTTGCAAATTTGAATTCTTCTCGATTTCAGTCTTGAGACTTGTTTCGAGGTTCTTCTTTTCCTGCTCTGATTTTTTTGACCTTTTGAGTAATTCATTGTTTAACCTGTTATTTTTGGCTTGGGCTTCAGCCAATGAACCTTCCATAGATTGAATGACGAAGTCCTTCTTTTCCAAGGCAGCTTCGTGATCTTTAACTTTGATTTTAAGATCTTGAACAACAGAGTCTTTTTCCTTCAGAGCAGCTTCATAATTTTTGACTTTGCTTTCTAGATCTTTGATAGTAGCTTCGTTATTTTCATCCTCAAGATCTTGTTGCATTCTCAGCACTTTACTTAGAAGTATACTCTGCCAAAACAACCTTCGTCAGAAAACAACTTAATTCAAAATAAAAAATATATAATAATAAAAAATCGAGACTTTTTTACCTTGAAATTAGCATAGAGCAAGCTACCGGCGATATGCTGTCGCTGGTATCTGCAGAGGTCTGCTTCAATCTTCGGCAGGCCAACGCTTTTGGAGAAGGTCCTAACAACCTTGGCCTCGGTTCGGTTCCGAAGGCATCTCAGCTTCCCTTCATTGACTCCACCAAATAGCAGAGACCCTGGTTTGTATCCACAGGATATAGCATATTTCTTCAGCTCTTCTTTTTCAGCGTCTGACAACTCTTGTCCAAGTATATCTTGAAAATTAAAACCTTCTTTTTCCAAAATGTCTTCAATCTGCTCTTTTCCTTTTTCTGTTGCCGTGTTCACTGTAACCACAGCAGTTTCTTCTTCAGCCATTCTCAGAAGCATATTGTCAATATCTTCAAGTGTAGTTTCCAGGTTAGGATATTCGTTGGTCCCGGTTTCGGCCCCGGTGGCTTCGGCTCCGGTGGCTTCGGCTCCAGTGGTTTCGGCTCCGGTGGCTTCGGCTCCAGTGGTTTCGGCTCCGGCGGTTTCGGCTTCGATGGCTGTGGGATCAGCAGTGACAATTTTTGACGCCGAGGTCGGTGGCGGTGTCTAATGAATGACATCAGCCACTTGGATAATTCTTCGTTTTTTCGGCTTTGCGGGACTTTCTGTTGCCGAAGCTTTTTTGCCCTTCTGAAAAAACTTCGTCAGTTTCGGTGCCATCGGGCTTAGCTTGACAGGCAAAGGTTCAGTCATTACCTTCAGAATCTCTTCCACTTCGGCAGCAGAAGGTGTCGCAGGAGCTTCCTCCTCCTGGGCCGACGTCTTTGGTTTTGGAGATGCAGGTTTTGGAGATATATCTTTTCTTTTCCTTGAAACAGCTACCCTCGGTCCAGGGCTCAGTTTTTCAGAAATTTATTTTTCCTTTTTGGCCAATTTGGTGCTTTCTTTGTCCAGGGCGCTAGCAATCCTCTTTCTCTTAGGGCCTTCGGCATCTCCGCCCAGTTGCTCGTAATCAGGGTAATCAAAATTCAAAGCATCTAGCACACGATTCAATCTTCGCTTCGGACGAGTGTCGAAGGCTGCAGTCATCAACTGATCTTTTTTCTTAGAGTAATTTCCGAGAATATCGTTGCACATAATCTCGATTGTGTCCAGCCACTCTTGGCAGGGCTTTTTAAAGTGTTTTTTAAACTTGTAGTAATATGGCAATCGAACAAATTCTCCCTTTTTCTTTTCTCCCTCCAGCTTCGGCATCTCCCAATCCCTCATTGTTGGAAACACTTTAAAAGCCAGAAATTCCTGCACCAAGTCTCTAGTGCCAATATGATCTGAAATCACGCGAAATTCAGCCAAAGCAATTTGGCTCGGGCTTCCACTTATCATGTTGCATCGGGGCCTCGTTTCTCCGAAGGTTAGCTCTAGTGGACTCTGGACCAATTTATCTTCATCTTTATCAACTTTAACATAAAACCACTCAGATTTCCATCCGGCTGGCCTTTTGCTTTGGTAGCTTATCACTGGAAACTTCGAAGTTTTACGATAAGCAAAGTTGTAACATCCAAAATTCTCATGAAGACCATCTCCTCTGGCTTTAGTCTGATAGTGTAGTTCATGGACTCGACAGAAACCTTCACCGAACGGTTCCACTCCCTGGCTACGAAGGGCCCAAATATAAACACTTAATCTAACAATAGCGTTAGGGGTCAGCTGATGAAGGTAAACCCCAAACTTCTTCAACACATCAGCAATCATCCCATTCAAAGGAAATCTTAATCCTGCTTTAAAGAAGCTTTTGAACACAACAACTTCATTCTTTTCCGGCTTCGGAGTAATTTCCTCCCCGCCAAAACGAACCAGCTCCTTTTTTGTTTCACTAAAGTAGCCCAGCTTCACCATTTTTGGAAGATCAGCTTCAGAGATGGTGGACTTTCCAAAGTCCAAATGACTAGGTTTGCTTGGCATCCCGCAGTTGTATTCATCTTCGGAACCAACTTCTTCAACATCAGCTTGCGTTGCTTCGGCAGCAGGTATGTCTTCTGATGGAACCAGCCCGGAACGCCTCATCGCTTCAGAAATCGGAACAGTTTCAACGGCTTCGGTCTCATCTCCATCACGCTCAACCCTAGCAGTGGAGCGTATTCTGGCCATTTGATTTTAAATTTTCTTGAAAAAATTCTTTAGAAGTCAACAACCTTTTTTCCGAAGCTATCCTCGTGACGAAGCACAAACCAAACTGGAGCTTCATTTTGAATGCAAAAATCAAGCTTCGGCTATGGTTAAATTTTTGGCAGCAAAACAGTGCAATAGCAATGAATGCCGTGGTAACTTCACACCTACCTATCTGTTTATATAGTGCTACAGGTAAGAAGGTGAATCGTCAGGATTTTTTCACCGGGCAAACAGTCACTCGCACCCACTGCACAGTGGGCCGCAGAAACCAAGAAGGTGAACCTGCATGGTAGGACCGCTCCGCGCTCGACAACTGTATCGTTTCTCGGCAACGAGCTCAGGGAAGGTGTTTTTCGGACCTTCGGCTTCCCGAAGCCTAAGAGACTTTTTTCACGAATCAAGCTCGTTACGAAAAACGATCTAGCACCGCGAAGGGGCTACTGTTGGGACCATGCTTCGTCGCCGAAGGTCCTGCAGGAAGAAACAGCTTCGGCTAAAGCTGCTTATACATGATGACCGAAGTTTCCACTCATGAAGCTTCGGTGTTATAGCATGCCCGAAGACGAAGGATCGAACCGACTTAAAGATAGAATGACCTTTTAGCCCATAGGGGTCTGAGTCATTATTGTAAACTTTTATAAGGGGCATGATTGTAATTCCTTACAGGCTGTGTCCTGTGTCTATAAATAGTGAACATTATTCCTTTATTGTTCACGCATTCCTGTAATTGCAAACGCATTGCCCGGGAATTATCATCTGTCAAGGAGAAGGTATAAATGTACTCAAACTTTATGTTCTGACATTTTTATGTTCAGATAATAAAATATGTGAATAATGTTGCTTATTTCTGATACATTTATCTTTAATGTTTCATGTTTTATATATTATTTCATATTATTTTGTAAGTTTAATCACGAAGGTATGACCTTCGTGATATTTCACTCATGGTCTTCGTCCGAAGTTCATTAAATCCTTGGGGATATAATGCTTCAGCGGACGAAGGGCATTAATATTTAACATTTTATGTTGCCTTGTTCTTAATTCATAGCATTTGAGAACAAGTCCCCAACAATTTTATAAATTACTTTTGATTTAATTCATGAATTGTATATTTAGTTCGTTGTAATATGAACACGTGTGATCCACAATTTATGTGTATGTGCGTTATATAATTTTTGGTAGAGATTTGCGATTATTAGTTGCACCGTGATAATTCATGTTAATCGATGCATTGATTTTTGGATTAGAGAAATATGACGAGAATTTAGTAGTCACACGTTGGTGATAAAAACAATAGATAGGAATTTTTGTAGTTAAATTTGGTCACAAGGAACTTTAGAAACTATTTGGAGAATTATAGTCATAGGTGCATTTTGATGGATTTAGAAAATGGTATAGAACTCATGTCATATGAATAATATGGGATTTTTGGATGATTTATCCGATTATTTTATTAATATTTTCTTTTAGAAAGAAAAGAGAAAATATCACTAGTAGGATGGAAAGTAGAGTTCTACTAGCCAAATAAACATGTTCGCAAATATAGCACCTAAATTTTTAGAGTTAGAAAAGTACTAGTTTATGTCAAAATAACCTCGCTTGTGTTATAAAAGGTTCAATTAGTATTTATAGGGATTTTTAGAATATTAAACTCATTTTGGCTATACTCAATAATTCGAGTTAGAAATAAAAAGGATAAAAGCTATTAATTTATTTATTAGTATTAAAGACGATAATTATCATTTAATTTTATTGATGATGTTAAAATATATTTATACTAGTTAAAACTGTATTTATTGCACCCACTCATAAATTCATCATTTAGGACTCACAATAATAACTATAATTGAATTAATAAGTATTTACGCGTTTAGGCCGTATTTAAGGTGTGATAAGTGCGATATTGTCGGGTACCATAATTAGGGGTACCCCCAACACTCCTAATCACGGCTGGTAAACACCCTCAGACCAACTGACGGGCGCGGTTCAAGTCAAGGCTTCGTCTACCCAAGGGACGCGACCTCGCCCGAGCCTAGCCTCGGGACTAAAGCAGTAGTCCCAGACGAGTTCACGCCTCGCCCGAGGGCCTCCTCAGGCAGCGGGCACCCCTTCGGCTCTCCCGAAGCTCGGCTCAGGCAGGCTTCGTTGTGAAGCAGCCTTGGCCAAACCGCCTCATCAACCGACCACATCGCAGGCGCATTCAATGCGAGGATCGTTTGACACCGTATCCTGACACACGCGCCTCAGTCGGCAGGACCGAAGTGACTGCAGTCACTTTGCCCCCCTTTTACTGTCCGATCTGATGGGAAAACAGCGCCGCTCGCCCCGCTCTGACTACTGTGCCAACCACCCAGGCGAAGCTCACAAAACGACATGATCAACCACCGAGTTCGGCCTTGGGCGCAACAGGAAGCTCCGCCTCACCCGACCTCAAGCTCCAGCCTCGGGAGGAGGTCTCTGCCTCGCTCGACCTCAGGCTCCGGCCTCGGAAGGAAGTCTCCGCCTCGCCCAACCTCCGGACTCGGCCTCGACCTCGGTCTCAGGAGGAATCGCGTCCTCGCCCGACCCCGACCTCGGCCTCAAGAGAAGTCTCCGCCTCGCCCGACCTTGGGCTCGGACTGACCGCGCTAACAGGGGATACATCATTACCCTATCCCTAGCCAGCTCAGGCTACAAGGAACAAGACCGGCGTCCCATCTGGCTTACCCCGACGATGGGTAATGATGGTGCCCCGCGTGCAACCATGACGCTGGTGGCTCTCAGCCCCTTACGGCAGCAAGGAGACGTCAGCAGGATCCTTGCCGCACTGTCAGCTGTGCTCCTACAGGGCTCAGGCGCTTCTCCGACGGCCACGCTATCACATATACATGGCTCAAGCTCTCCCCCGACAGCCACGTTGGCATGTACATAGGGCTTAGGCATTTCTCTGCCAGACACGTTAGCGCATTGCTACACCCCCCATTGTACATCTGGACCCTTTCCTTGCATCTATAAAAGGGAGGTCCAGGGCCTTCCCGCGGGAAAAGAAGGGGCTCTCATGCAGAGGGGACGGCGGGCTGACGGACCGGCTCTCTTCTTCCCTCTCGCGACGCTTGTAACCCCTACTACGAGCACCCTAGTGCAGGATAATACAAGGCTTGTCCCACATCTTGTGTTCCATCCCGTGCCAACCCATCTGGGCAGGGGCACGCAGCGACAATTTCACTCGTCGGTCCAGGGACCCCCCCGGGTCCGAAACGCCGATAGTTGGCGCGCCAGGTAGGGGCCTGCTGCGTGTTAACGAACGCCTTCCCGTTGAGTTCCAGATGGGGAGTCTTCAGCAATCTCTTCAGCCCGGGACAGTGCTCCGCTTCGGGAGTCTTGAGTTCATGTCCCTCGACGGCAGCTACGACATGGTACTCCTCCCCTCGCAGCGCGACGACAACGATGGTCTTCGACTCGCCCAGTGGCGGCGAGCTCGGCGACAACATCTCCCCGCGGCAGAAGAGGAGCACTCCGGTCGTCCCTGCCACCCTCCTCACCGGAGGAGGCGGAGACGGGGCAACCATGGCCACGCAGGAGGCGGCACCTTGTCGGCTATCGCACCAGAGCGAGTCGACGACGCCGGCACTCCCCCGGGGGACATGTCAGGTGTTGTCCTTGCACCTGAGACGACGGCGGGTGTCACTTCCCCGCAACGTGTCAACCCCAAGCGGACTGATGACGCCAGCACCCTCGCAAAGGATCTGTTGGGCGTTACCCTCGTACCTGAGATGACGGTGTGCTCCGCCCCAACGCGACTTCACCATCGTCCATCGACCGAGAGGTACCGTCCGTTTTCCATCCCGTACCCTTTCGATTCAGCTTCGATCCACCTAGCGACCCCGCTACGGTGAGTGCTTTCGTAAAGGCGTATCCAAACCTTCTAGGGTACCATATGTGGTCAGCCTGGGACCGACTGACAGCCGTCTCGACCTTCGGACCGGCGGGTTTCGAGGAAGAGGACGGCACCGACTCCGGTTGGGATTTCTCTGGCCTCGGTGATCCCGGTGCCATGCGGGACTTCATGACCGCATGTGACCACTGCCTCTCCGGTTGTTCTGAAGATGGCCACGACCTTGACAATGAGGGTTACGGCCCAAGTCGCGAATGTTTCCACGTCAATCAGGGAGATCACAACAAAGGCAACCACCTCGGTATGCCAGAGGTTGACGATCCCCCTAGGACCCGCGTCTCGAGTTGACATCCCGCGGGAGCTAGCTGTGGTCCCAGTCCCTACGGGGGGTCGGGACACACAGCTCGAGCAAATCCATGAGATGCAGGCCCAGGTCAACGGGGAAGCAGGCCGGCTTGTGCAGCTCCGATAGAACATCGAACAGGAGTGGGCAGGCCGATCACTCGCCGGAGGAGCCTGTCATCGGGCTCAAGACGTCCAGCGCCGCATCGTCGACAATGCTAGGGCAGCGCTGCCCCCGGCCGTTAGCGGGTCCGGCCAGGACCTAGCTGCAACGGCGATGCTACTTCGAGCCATGCCGGAGCCATCCACCATCGAGGGATGGTGTATCTAGGGCGAACTCAAGGATCTCCTGGAAGGTGCCGCAGTTCGACGAGCCGAGAGCTCCGCCTCCCGGAGGCGAGCTGACCCCTCGGAGCATCACGCGGTGTCCTCCCGACACATGCGGGAAGCCTCGGTCCATCCCGAGCGCATGCGGGACGAGGCGCCTGCCGCCCGGGATCGCCTCGGCAACGAGCACCACCATTTCGACCGTCGAGCCCGCCTCGAGGAGAAGGTGCGCCGAGGCTATCATCCTAGGTGCGGGGGACGCTGCGACAGCGAGGAGGATCAGAGTCCTTAGCCCGAGCCGCCCGGTCCGCGAGTCTTCAGCCGGGCCATACGACGAGCGCCGTTCCCCGCCCGTTTCCGAGCCCCGACTACCATCACCAAGTACTCGGGGGAGACGAGGCCGGAGCTGTGGCTCGCGGACTACCGACTGGCATGCCAGTTGGGAGGGGCGGATGATGACAACCTCATCATTCGTAATCTACCCTTTTTCCTCTCTGGCGCCGCTCGAGCCTGGCTGGAGCATCTGCCTCCTGCGCAGATCTCGGACTGGGACGACCTGGTCAAGGCTTTCGCGGGAAACTTCCAGGGCACGTACGTGCGCCCTGGGAACTCGTGGGATCTCCGAAGCTACCGCCAGCAGCCAGGGGAGTCCCTCCGAGAGTACATCTGGCAGTTTTCAAAGCAGCGCACCGAGCTGCCCAACGTTACCGACTCGGATGTCATTAGGGCTTTCCTTGCTGGCACCACTTGCTGAGACCTAGTGAGCAAACTGGGATGCAAGACTCCCACCAGTGCTAGCAAACTGATGGACGTCGCCACCATGTTCGCCTCGGGTCAAGAGGCGGTTGAGGCCATCTTTCGAAAAGACAAGCAGCCTCAGGGAGAGCCGAAGAAAGACGCCCCCGAGGCGTTCACCCAGCTGGGCACGAAGAAGAAGGCCAAGAACAAGTCGCAAGCGAAGCGCGTTCGACAAGATGCTCAAAGAACCGTGCCCCTATCACCAGGGTCCCGTCAAGCACACCCTCGAAGAATGTGTCATGCTCCAGCGCTACTTCCACAAGGCCAGGTCCCCGGTGGAAGATAACAAAGGCCATGACAACAACAAGAAGGAGGGCGACAAGGAAGAAGGGTTCCCGGAGGTCCACAACTTCTTCATGATCTACGGTGGGCAGGCGGCGAACGCCTCGGCTCAGCACCGCAAGCAGGAGCGCCGAGAGGTCTGCTCAGTGAAGGTGGCAGCGCCAGTCTACCTAGACTTGTCCGACAAGCCTATCACCTTCGACCGAGGCGACCACCCCGACTTCGTGCCAAGCCCAGGGAGGTACCCGCTCGTCGTCGATCCGATCATCGGCAACGTTAGGCTCTCTAAAGTCCTCATGGACGGAGGCAGCAGCCTTAACATCATATACACCGAGACCCTGGAACTCTTGGGGGTTGATAGGTCCGAGGTCCGGGCCGGTGCGGCACCCTTCCACGGGATCGCGCCCCGAAAGCGAATCCTGCCCCTCGGACGGATCGACTTACCCATCTGCTTTGGGACTCCCTCCAACTTCCGAAAGGAAACTCTCACCTTCAAGGTCGTCGGGTTTCCAGGAACCTACCACGCGGTGTTGGGAAGGCCGTGCTATGCCAATTTCATGGCTGTCCCCAACTACACCTACCTCAAGCTCAAGATGCCGGACCCGAACGGGATCATCACCGTCGGATCCACGTACCGCCACGCGTACGAATGCGACGTGGAATGCATGGAGTATGCTGAGGCCCTCGCCGAGTCCGAGGCCCTCATCACCGACCTGGAACGCCTCTCCAAGGAGGCGCCCGACGCGAAGCGGCACATTGGCAACTTTGAACCAGCCGAGGCGGTCAAGTCCGTCTCTCTCGACCCCAGCAACGACGCCGGCAAGAAAGTCCGGATCGGCTCCGAGCTCGACCCCAAATAGGAAGTAGTGCTCGTCGACTTTCTCCGCGCAAAAGCCGAAGTTTTTGCGTGGGGTCCCTCGGACATGCCAGGCATACCAAGGGATGTCGCCAAGCACTCACTAGACATCAGAGCTGGAGCCCGACCCGTGAAGCAAACCATGTGCCGTTTTGACGAAGAAAAGCGCAGGGCCATAGGCGAGGAGATCCACAAGCTACTCACGATAAGGTTCATCAAAGAGGTATTCCATCCCGAATGGTTAGCTAACCCTATTCTTGTAAGGAAGAAGGATGGGAAATTGAGGATGTGCGTAGACTACACCAGTTTAAACAAAGCATGTCCGAAGGTTCCCTACCCTCTACCTCGCATCGATCAAATTGTGGACTCCACTGCTGGGTGCGAAACCCTGTCATTCCTTGATGCCTACTCAGGCTATCACCAAATCAAGATGAAAGAGTCCGACCAGCTCGCGACTTCTTTTATCACACCTTTTGGCATGTACTGTTACACTACAATGCCATTTGGTTTGAGGAATGCAAGCGCCACCTACCAGAGGTGCATGAACCATGTGTTCGGAGAACACATCGGCAGAAAGGTCGAGGCTTACGTCGATGACATCGTTGTCAAGACGAAGAAAGCCTCCGACCTCCTCTCTGACCTTGAAACGACATTCAAGTGTCTGAGAGCGAAAGGCATGAAACTCAATCCCGAGAAGTGTGTCTTTGGAGTCCCCCAAGGCATGCTCCTAGGGTTCATCGTCTCCGAGCGGGGCATAGAGGCCAATCCGGAGAAAATCGCGGCCATCAGCAACATGGGACTGATCAAAGATTTGAAAGGAGTACAGAGGGTCATGGGATGTCTTGTGGCTCTGAGCCGCTTCATCTCACGCCTTGGCGAGAAAGGCTTGCCTCTGTACCGCCTCTTAAGGAAGGCCGAGCGCTTCACTTGGACCCCCGAGGCCGAGGAAGCCCTCGGAAACCTTAAGGCGCTCCTTACAAATGCACCCATCCTGGTGCCCCCCGCTGCAGGAGAAGCCCTCTTGATCTACGTAGCCACGACCACTCAGGTGGTCAGCGCCGCGATCGTAGTCGAGAGACGAGAAGAAGGGCATGCACTGCTTGTCCAGAGACCAGTCTACTTCATCAGCGAAGTGCTTTCCGAGACCAAAGTCTGCTACGCGCAGATCCAAAAGTTGCTCTACATAGTGATTCTGACACGACGAAAGTTGCGACACTACTTCGAGTCTCATCCGGTGACTGTGGTGTCGTCCTTCCCCCTGGGGGAGATCATCCAGTGCCATGAGGCCTCGGGTAGGATAGCAAAGTGGGTGGTGGAGCTCATGGGCGAAACGCTATCATTCGCCCCTCGGAAGGCCATAAAATCCCAGGTCTTGGCAGACTTCCTGGCTGAGTGGACTGACACCCAGTTACCAACAACTCTAATCCAACCCGAGCTTTGGACCATGTACTTCGATGGGTCACTCATGTAAACAGGAGCAGGCGCTGGCTTGCTCTTCGTTTCACCCCTCATAAAGCATCTTCGCTACGTCATACGCCTCCATTTTCCGGCATCAAACAACGTGGCCGAGTACGAGGCTCTAGTTAACGGGCTGCGCATCGCCATCGAGCTAGGGGTCCAGCGCCTCGACGCTTGTGGTGACTTGCAGCTTGTCATCGACCAAGTCATGAAGAACTCCCACTGTCGTGACCAGAGGATGGAAGCCTACTGCGACGAAGTCTGGCGCCTGGAAGACAAGTTCTACGGGCTGGAGCTCAACCACATCGCCCGACGGTACAACGAGACTACAGATGAGCTAGCGAAGATAGCCTCGGGGCGGACGATGGTTCCCCCGGACGTCTTCTCCAGAGACCTACATCAACCATCCGTCAAGATCGACGACACGCCCGGGCTCGAGGAAGCCTCGGCCAAGCCCGAGGTACCCTCGGCCGAGCCCGAGGAGGCCTCGACTGAGCCCGAGGTACCCTCGGCCATCGAGGAGGAGGCCTTGCCCATCGAGGGGGAACAGAATGGGGACACGCCAGATCCGAACTGGCAGACCCCGTACCTAGAATATCTCCTCCGAGGAGAGCTTCCCCTCGACAAGGCCAAAGCTCGGCGACTGGCTCGGCACGCCAAGTCGTTTGTCTTGCTGGGTGATGAAAAGGAACTCTATCACCATAGCCCCTCGGGCATCCTCCAACGATGCATATCCATCGCCCAAGGACAAGAGCTGTTGCAAGAAATACACTCGGGGGCTTGCGGCCACAATGCAGCACCTCGAGCCCTCGTGGGGAATGCCTTCCGACAAGGTTTCTACTGGCCAACCGCGGTGGCCGACGCCACTAGGATTGTACGCTCCTGCCGGGGGTGTCAATTCTATGCAAAGCAGACACGCCTGCCCGCTCAGGCCCTGCAGAGGATACCCATCACCTGGCCGTTTGCTGTGTGGGGTCTGGACCTCATCGGTCCCTTGCAGAAGGCACCCGGGGGCTTCTCGCACCCGCTAGTCGCCATCGACAAATTCTCCAAGTGGATCGAGGTCCGACCCTTGACCAGCATCAGGTCCGAGCAGGCGGTGGCGTTCTTCACCAACATCATCCATCGCTTTGGAGTCCCAAACTCCATCATCACCGACAATGGCACGGAGTTCACCAGAAAAATGTTCCTGGACTTTTGCGACGACCACCACATCCATGTGGACTGGGCCGCCGAAGCTCACCCCATGACGAATGGGCAGGTGGAGCGTGCCAACGGTATGATTTTGCAGGGACTCAAACCGAGGATCTACAACAACCTCAACAAGTTCGGCAAGCAGTGGATGAAGGAGCTACCCTCGGTAGTCTGGAGTCTGAGGACGACGCCGAGCCGAGCCACGGGTTTCTCGCCGTTTTTTCTAGTCTATGGGACCGAGGCCGTCCTCCCCACGGACTTAGAATACGGCTCCCCGAGGACCAGGGTGTACGATGACCAAAGCAACCAGACCAGCCGAGAGGACTCGCTGGACCAGCTCGAAGAGGCTCGGGACGTTGTCTTACTACATTCGGCATGGTACCAGCAGTCGCTGCGACGCTACCACGCCCGAAGCGTTCGGCCCCGAGGCTTCCAAGTGGGAGACTTGGTGCTTCGTCTGTGACAGGACGCCCGAGGGCGCCACAAGCTCACTCCTCCCTGGGAAGGGCCATTCATCATCGCCAAGATCTTGAAGCTCGGAACATACAAGCTGGCCAACGACCAAGGCGAGGTCTACAACAACGTTTGGAACATCCAACAGCTACGTCGCTTCTACCCTTAAGATGTTTTAAGTCGTTCATGTACCTCGTTTTCTTTACATACACAAAGTCTAACCGTCAAGGAAGGGTCGGCCTTGCCTCAGCAAAGCCTGACCCTCCCTCGGGGGCTAGAAGGGGGGAACCCCCTCTGCGTCAAAACTTTCCTCGGAAAAAATTTTCTACCAAAACGACCTTCGTGCTTTTGACTTCTGTATCGATAGCGGAATCTTGAAAACGACGGGAGTACACGTAAGCGGCAAGGCCGACCAAGCCGAGGAACTCTTACGCCTCCGGGATACGGATACCTCACTCATCACCTTCCGCGAGAAGTAACTCACGCTCAGATAAGCGATCCTGCTACCGAACAAGTCCAAACACTCGGGTAGAAAACGACTTTCGTGCCTTCTCGACTGTATCGATAACGGAATCCTACAACCAAATGAGAGTGCACGTAAGCGGCAAGGCCGACCGAGCCGAGGAACTCCTACGCCTCCGAGATACGGATACCTCACTCATCACCTTCCGCGAAAAGTAACTCTCGCTTGGATAAACGATTCTGCTACTGACAGACAAGTCGTGACGCTCGAAACGAGAGGAAAGATAACGCAGCTTTTTAACACGACGATAAAGTGTTTAGGCCTCGGTGGCCGCGAAAAACATGCGCATGCTACAAACAAACTATTCCTGAAGGTTCAGGCATCGGCAGGGGGAGCAGCAGCACCCTCGGCGTTGTTTCCACCCTCGGCGGAACCTGGCCCGGCCTCGGACGGCGACCTGGGCGAAAGGACCTCCACCCAAGGGAGGACGCCAGCACCGCGCCAGCGGATGTCTTGGCCAAGCTCTAGCCGTTGCTGCCACATCTTCCTTGGCCTGGGAAGCCGCCAGCTCCCGGGCCGATGAAGTCTCTTTTCGAGCCGACTTTGCCTCTGTCCGCGCCAACACCGCTGCCTCCGGCTCCGGCTCATCGCAGAGCAGCCGAGGGTTCTAAAAAACTGAGCAAGAGAGGCCTAGAGCGGCAAGGCCGACCAAGCCGAGGGACTCCTACGCCTCCGGGATACAGATACCTCACTCGTCACCTTCCGCGAAAGGCAACTCACGCTCGGTTAAGTGGTTTGGCTAGCCAACAGGCAAGTCCCAGCGCTCGAAATGAGGAAGAAATGCAGCTCCATACTCGAATACCCAAATGTTCAGGCCTCGACAGCCACAAAGAACAAACACATATACTTGGGGTAACTATGCTACACAGACTTAGACGTCGGCAGAACCCTCGGTGGTTCTCCCGACCTACGACAAATGTCTAAGTCCTTGAAGCGGTTACATTTTGCTCAGGCAAAAACCGAGTATATCCCCTTACAAACGGGACTCTGGTTCCATTCCCGCGGGTATGAACAACCTCCACACCAGGGGCCTGCGGGATAACGAACTCCAAGCGGCTCGCCGGTGACCTCTGCTGCAGTAGAGACAACGACCTCCACCTTGGGCGGCTAAACAGCAGCAGCGATGACCTCAGGACAGACGCTGCTGTGAAGAGGCCCTCGCCCACGTCCCCACACGAGGGGCGAGGACAAGCCGTTAAGGCCGAAGAGTCGGAGGGCGCCGTCCGTGGGATCGAACCCACCGACGCCGTGTCGGCGAACAACGGCCGCCCCAAAGCGCACCGGCAGGTCCTCACTCCCGTCCTCACCGAGGCCGTCCCAGAACACGAGTACCGCCCTCGCGGCATACGACGTGCTAGGCGACCCCCCGGCGCAGCTGACGGTGCGAGGAGGACCTGGACGTGGCCGGCCCGCGCGCGGCACGACCGTTGCCCGGATGAAGGACGGAAAGCTGCACTCTGGCCAGGGAGTAGCAGTTCGCCTTCCCCCGCATGGCTAGAGGACGCCTCCGCAGTCCTGGAGGATGCCTTTCTCCCCCGAACGATGGGGGAAGAAAAGGGTCACCGACCCACGCGGAGGCAACCCCCCACTCGGTGTGCTCCTCCGCCTCAGCCCAGATGACGAAGATCCTTGAAGCTGAGGGCGAGGCGGAGGCCGCAGCCCAGCTTGCTTCTCCCCACCAAACTGACCATTGGTGAGGGAATGTAGCCGGGCTGCACGACGAAAATCCTTGAAGCCGAGTGGTGGCTGAAGAGCGCCAATCTCCACGAGGCCGCGCTCCTCCAACGATAGCAAGAGCAAGGCGATGCCAGTACGCCCCATCTGGGGGCTCGAAAGGTGGAAGGGCGCAGTGCTTGAGGGGAGAACGAAGGCATGGCCACTGCCCGGGGGATCGATCCCCCTTTATAGGCAGACCTCCTCACTTGCACCCCCTAGCGTCACGGGCAAAGTCTCCACTGACTGTTGGGGACTTGTTCTCAAAGGCTATGAGTTAAGAACAAGGCAACATAAAAATGTTAAGTGTTAAAGTCCTTCGTCCTTCGGAACATTATGTCCCTTCGGGAGATAATGCTTTTCGGACGAAGGTCATAAGAGACATACCTTCGTAAACATAATAAGTAATGACGAAGGATTCATATAAGGCATGAAATATAATGTAAACAGCATCATAGAATCATTTCTATTTTATTAACATGGAAAAATAGAAATGATTTCAAATTACAAATGTACCTTCGGTCTTGAGAGAAGGTAAAAAGTACAAGCGTGACGCAAAAGCAGATGCCAAGTCAGCGTGAACAGTACGGGAGTACTGTTCATCTATTTATAGACGCGGGACGCAGCCCACGTAAAATTACATCCATGTCCATTACATTTGTTAACGGCTTATGGAAATCTGTCGAGGCCCACGTAGTCTTTTCATCTTTAAGTCGGTTCCCCTTTCCGCTATCGCGACGAAGCTTCCCTGCACACAGCTTCGGCTGTGCACCGTCCTTCGTAGAACTTGGTAATCAGCTCGTCCTTCGTCTGGCTCAGGCTTCGTCCTGACCGTGCTTTATGTTCATAATTCTGAGTCCGAAGATACCTGTTCACATAATCCACTTGGAAAACAGTCAAATCATGTTTTTGAGGACCTTCGGAGGACGAAGGCCCCCAACAGTAGCCCCTCGCAATATTAATTTGTTAATAATAAATTCAGATTGCGATATGGACGAAGGCCTTGAGCCGAAGGTCCGAAAAAACACCTTCCCTTTGCTAGAATAGCAACATTCACTGACAAGCGGGGTCTTTCAATTTTCAGCGCCCTGGGCGTATAAATAAGATCACACCGCCAACTCATTTGGTACGCACACTTGCCATCTGCTTCGGTCCACTAAATTTTTAGCTCTTGTGCATTAAGATTGGTGACCTTTTTGATTTCGAAGCTTCGGCCCTGAAAAAAGTTTTTTAGCGTGTCCGAAGATGTCTGAAGGTAAGAAGATCCCTGCTGAGACGAAGCTGAGTCTCGAAGAAGAGAAGAATTTGGGGTTCCTGATAGCGATGGCGGAGACCAATACAGAGAAAATCACCAAGGAGATTCTTGAAGGTTTGTCCGAAGATACTGGTGACAGCGACAGCTATGATGTAGAAAGTGGTGGAGAAGAGGCCGAAGATCGACCATGGCGGCCAAGTCACACGGTTTTTGGTAAGACCACTATCAAGCAGAGTCATATTGATAATATGAGGGGGAGGTATTTTCGAGATATATCTGTTGCGAGGGCTGACGCTGGAGAGAAGACTTCTCCCACCCCAGAAGAAGATGAAGTCGTAGTCTTCCGAAGCTTTCTCAAGGCTGGGCTTCGGTTCCCCCTAAGCAACTTTGTTGTTGAAGTCCTGAAGACATTTCAAGTCTACCTTCATCAAATTACCCCCGAAGCCATCATAAGAATGGGGGTGTTTGTCTGGGCTGTGAGAAGTCAAGGTTTGGAACCAAACGCTAAAAGTTTCTGCAATATTCATGAGTTATTATACGAGACGAAGCCCTGGGGAAAAGAACAATACCACAACAATTTCGGGTGTTATAGCTTCGGTGCCCGCTCCGGGTCAAGCTGCCCTGTGCCAACCTTTCGGAAGAGGTGGCCCGGAGCCTGGATGACAGAGTGGTTCTATGTGAAGAATGACTTAACAGCGCAAGAAAATGTTAAAAGTATCATTATGCGCCCCATCTGGCAACGCTTCGGACTTCGAAGGCCGAAGGTTGAAATGGACGAAGCAGCCGAGGAATGCCAAAGAGCCTTCGGCGTAATCTGCTCTTTCATTGGGACAAGGGACTTGGTCCAAGAGCACATTGCCTTCAGGGTATGGCCACTTACAGAAAAGTGGGAAATGCCGAAGGAGACCATTAAAGAATCCGACGAAGGCGGATTGGTCAGACTGAAATACACATTCAAATATGCAGATAAATTTGTTGAACCTGATGATGACTGGTTAAAAAGCATTGAAACATTAAGTGACGAACTGCTTGGGGCATACTCGAAGGCTGAAAATACTGCGCTATCAGCAGCCTTCGGAGGCCGAAAGAAGAAAAGGCTCAACCGTGTGTTTGACGCAGTCGGGTTTATCTACCCTGACTATCATTATCCGGTATTGGGTCGCAAAAGGAAAAATGCTTCTCCTGCGACAGAAGCTACCACAAGTGCCACTAGTGAGCCAGCGCCTCAAAGGAAAAAGATGAAGGTGCTCACCCATCGGACACGCTTTATTGAGCCGGCCACAGTGCCAGAATTTATTGGTGAAATTTCTTTGGCCTCTGAAGCTACAGAACCAGCTCCAGTGCCGAAGGCAGTAGAGAAAACTGAAGCGCCTTCAGCAGTAGAAAAACCGAAGACTGAAGGGCCAAAAACATCAGAAATTTTAAGTTCTTTAGCAAATGTCGACACAACAAAAAATCAAAAGGGCCCATTGGTGACCCCAAGAAGAAAAAGAATGGTGAACGTATTGGATGTCTTGGAGACAATTAAGTCTTCAAGCACAACCACAAAGGAGTCTGTTGAACTCGCTGAAGCATCTACTGAAGCTTCGAAACAACAAGCTGAAGTTGAAGCTGGGCCTTCAGAGCCCACCAAGGAACAATCCGAGAAAATATCAGAACCAGTCTTGGTTAAAGAAATTGATACTGCCGCCCCCGAAGCTCCCTCCAGCATACGCGATTACATCGTGCGACATGCTTCGGGGAAGAAACTATCTGAAGAAGAAATCTATGAAGCGAATCACTATGCTAGAGAGTTGAAGTATCCGAAGGGGGCAGTAGTATTCAATGGGACAAACGAAGATGATTTCCTGTACTGTCTGCCAGACAATAAGGAACTATCCGTATGCCGGGAAATGGCTAGAAGCATGGGGTTCCCGAAACTCGAAGCTGGATTATGCGCCATGACGAAAGAGGATCTCGCAGACAGTCTTGCATATAATAGCCTAAAGGTATGGAAATTAACCGTTTGAAAAAACTTTTTAATGCGTAATACATTCCTTTATTCTTATATGGATTCTTTTTCATATAGGGCTTGATTCTAAGCAACGCATTAAGAGCCCAAAAAAGCGCCGAAGATGAAAGCTACGACATTGCGTTTAACAATTTACGCTCCGAAGTTATCAAACTGAGAAACGAAGCTCTGGAAAAGGATAAGATTCTGGTTACACTGGTAGATAAAGTAAAGAAAGACGAAGCTGCTTCAAAATCCCAGGCCGAAGCCCAAAAACGTGAAATTAAAGATCTTCAGAAACAGCTGGCTAGAGCTAAAGAGGAACGTGCACTGGAAGAAACAAAACGAGAACTCAGTGATCATATGGTCAATAATTTGGAGTTAAGTATTAAAGAGCTTCGTGCATCTCAAAGGAAATGTTATGTTAAATCTGTAGAATGCGTAAAAAAGATAAAATCCAGCTTCGCCAGCGTTGGCGCCTTTTCTAGTGAAGAGGACTTTTCAAGAGGCAATCCCGAAGGTCCACTGGACTGGATTAGTCACGAAGCAGAAGCCTTCGAAGAAATCCTGAGCAGCCGCGGTGATATCTGCGCTTTTTCAGGCGCCAGGGGAATTGCTGCTGTTTTGGAGAAAAAAGGTTGTGAACATATAAAATCCTTAGCTCAATCCGAAGCTGACCTATCCTCGGAAGATATCAAAGATCCCTCGACCGAAGCCAGCATGGTTGGCGGTAAATTCTTCACTGATATCTGGGTCAATGGCGGCCGTGAAATGGCGCAAGAAATAATTCAAAGAAGCGAAAAAGGCATCCATGATGCTAGGAGAGTGGCAGAAGCTGCCGAAAGAAGTACAGAGCCCGAAAGGCAATTAGGTATTAATTAGTCGTTCTTATTGTGTTGTAATTTTTATTTCAAACTTTGCTCGCGGTTTGTAATAGTAATGAAGAAATGTTCTCTTCCCTCAGAAGCTGCTGGATCGACTGCCGACCCCCACACAAAAGGAGATGATGAAATTAAACAAATGGCCGAAGCTATCATGGACAAAGTTGTTGATCAACTTCTAAATGAAGCCGCCGAAGCAGTATTAAGAGAAGACTAAATGCTATTTAGAAAAAACATTTAAAGTGTGATCTATGTAACATTTTGTACATTTGAATGTAATATACAAGTTTCTTTTCATTATTCAATTCTTTACGATGCATGAAACTCTACATACATACCATTTTTGAGCCTTCGGCGAAAAAACACCTTCCCTTCTTTTCATGCTTCGTGAAGAAGACATTCTCCGTTAAAATTATTCTGATGAAGCACGTTCATACTTCATGAAAACATTCTCCGAAGCTATACAATTTCGATATTGCTCTGATGAAGCCCGTCCATGCTTCGTAAAAAATATTCTCCGAAGCTGTATTCCGAAGATTATCATTATATTCCCTCGTGACTTTACACAACTTTCACTTTCTCAAAGCGTCCTTTCGAAGGTTGATACTGTGTCCCCTTCTTTTGCCAAATGCAATATGATGTATGATGCTTATGTTATGCAAAATGATGTGATGATGTTATGTTATGCAAATGACATTTGTTTCGAAGATACACACAAAATATATTCGTAAGCTCTGCATTCCCTTAGGAACGTCTTTGGAGCTTCTTCGCCTTTTACTTAGACGGTATAAGCTCTGCATTCCCTTAGGAACGTCTTTGGAGCTTCTTCGCCTTTTACTTAGGCGGTATCAGCGTTGACTTTTCGCTGTATGCTCTGCATTCCCTTAGGAACGTCTTTGGAGCAAAAAACTTACACTGCGCTCCCTTTGGAACGGCTTTTTGTAACCTCGGCGACTTACTCTGCGCTCCTTAGAACGACTTTTTGTTGCTTCGAAGGGTTTTTAATAATCCGAAGATCCTCCTTGTTACCGCAAATTTTTAAGCTTCAGCAACTTAAACCTGTAGAGAAGATAGGTTTTTCTGATAACCAACCACGAAACTATTATATGAAATCTGAAGTGTTCTTTATTACACAGAAAACAGAACTTAAACGGAAAAGACTGCTATCAAAGTAGGATATTTGTCAATAAATGTGCTTCGACTCTGGCACAGTACTATTGACTGTACGGGCTTCAGATTGCTCTCTGATATCCCTTTGGTGCGGAACATATTGGCTCCCTTCTGGCTGCTGGCCTTGTTGCAGCGGAGGTGGAGGCGGGGGCTGTTGCCATGAAGCTTGAGGTTGACTTGCCGAAGCTACGGAAACTGCAGGGTGGTTGCCCACGTACTCCGGGATGTAAGGCTGATGGTACGAAGCAGTATGCATGACCTGCTTCGGCTGTCCCTGTTGCGCTGCAGCTTCTGCTAGCTCCTTTTGTTTCTGGATGGTAACATGGCACATCCTGGTGGTATGGCCCTTGTTCTCACCGCAGAATAAACAAAATGTCCTCCTTGGTTGGTCTCCAAATCTCCCGCCGAAGCCCCTGGCGCCTCTGCCTCTTGGAGCTGGTGGCCGAAAGAAAGTTTGCTGCTGCCCCAAAGCCTGTGAGGAGCACTGCGGCCTGTTCTGCTGACCCCCCTTGTCATCATTTTGAGTGGAGTTGTGAATGGACCTGACATGCCTCGGATAGAATCTTCCCCCGAAGCCCCTAGTCATCTCAGAAAATCTGAAGGCCTCCTCCCTTCTTTGGCGAAAGTCATTATCAGCACGAATGTACTCGTCCATCTTTTGGAGCAGCTTCTCCAAAGTCTGAGGAGGCTTCCTAGCAAAGTATTGGGCTGCAGGTCCAGGACGAAGCCCCTTGATCATGGCTTCTATGACAATTTCATTGGGCACCGTTGGAGCCTGCGCCCTCAGACGCAAGAACCTTCTGACATACGCCTGAAGGTATTCTTCATGGTCCTGAGTGCACTGGAACAAGGCTTGAGCAGTGACCGGCTTCGTCTGAAATCCTTGAAAGCTAGTTAACAACATATCCTTCAGCTTCTGCCATGAGGTGATCGTTCCTGGT
This sequence comes from Zea luxurians, assembly GCA_029449295.1. NCBI lineage: Eukaryota > Viridiplantae > Streptophyta > Magnoliopsida > Poales > Poaceae > Zea > Zea luxurians. The sequence continues at coordinate 52,560,295 of JAOPSE010000004.1, read as the reverse complement.
CGAAGGGAGGAGTACCAGGTCTGAGCAACATTCCTGACGGCCATAATGAAAGACTTCGCCATGACTGCAGCATTGCCCCCATACGAAGACACTGTTGCTTCGTAGCTCATTAAGAACTGCTTCGGGTCTGAGTGGCCGTCGAACATGGGAAGCTGGGGTGGCTTATAGGATGGAGGCCAAGGTGTAGCCTGCAGCTCAGCGGACAAAGGAGAAGCATCATCGAAAACAAAATTTCCCTGATGGAAATTGTCATACCAGTCATCTTCGTTGACGAAGCCCTCCTGATGAAGGTCTTTCTGCTGAGGCCTTCTGTTTTGCTCATCGTGAGTGAGATGGCGAACCTCCTTAGAGGCTTCGTCTATCTGCCGTTGCAACTCAGCTAGCCGGGCCATCTTCTCCTTCTTCCTCTGCACCTGTTGATGTAGCATCTCCATATCTCTGATTTCTTGGTCTAGCTCTTCCTCCTGAAGCGTTGGGCTGACGGCCTTTCTCTTCTGGCTTCGGGCCTCCCGAAGAGAGACGGTCTCCTGGTTGTGGTCCAGCGGTTGCAGTGCCGCAGCCCCAGCCACTGAAGCTTTCTTCGGTGCCATAGCGAAGGTCTACAGCTTCCGAAGGTGTTCGAAAAAACTCGAAGTGGAAGTGAGTTCACCGGAGGTGGGCGCCAATGTTGGGGACTTGTTCTCAAAGGCTATGAGTTAAGAACAAGGCAACATAAAAATGTTAAGTGTTAAAGTCCTTCGTCCTTCGGAACATTATGTCCCTTCGGGAGATAATGCTTTTCGGACGAAGGTCATAAGAGACATACCTTCGTAAACATAATAAGTAATGACGAAGGATTCATATAAGGCATGAAATATAATGTAAACAGCATCATAGAATCATTTCTATTTTATTAACATGGAAAAATAGAAATGATTTCAAATTACAAATGTACCTTCGGTCTTGAGAGAAGGTAAAAAGTACAAGCGTGACGCAAAAGCAGATGCCAAGTCAGCGTGAACAGTACGGGAGTACTGTTCATCTATTTATAGACGCGGGACGCAGCCCACGTAAAATTACATCCATGTCCATTACATTTGTTAACGGCTTATGGAAATCTGTCGAGGCCCACGTAGTCTTTTCATCTTTAAGTCGGTTCCCCTTTCCGCTATCGCGACGAAGCTTCCCTGCACACAGCTTCGGCTGTGCACCGTCCTTCGTAGAACTTGGTAATCAGCTCGTCCTTCGTCTGGCTCAGGCTTCGTCCTGACCGTGCTTTATGTTCATAATTCTGAGTCCGAAGGTACCTGTTCACATAATCCACTTGGAAAACAGTCAAATCATGTTTTTGAGGACCTTCGGAGGACGAAGGCCCCCAACACTGACATACTCCAAGGTTCTCCCCCTACGACACGGGGGCTGGGTCCCACACGTCATACGAGTTGATCCGAAGCGCAAAGAAGGCGAACCGCCGCACGCGAGGCATGTAACCGTCCCGCGGTTACAAGCGCTCTCCCATCTTCGCAGAAACCGGTGGTCGAAAGGGTGGACTGCCACGCGACAGGCATCCAACCGCACTGCAACTGTGTGCCCTTTCGGCTTCGACCTCATCCGGTGGACCAGCGCAAAGGAAGCGGGCCCGCATGTCATGTAACCGGCAAGCCAGTTACGACGTGCAAAGAGCTGCACCGCCACTTGCGCCGAATGTCGCGCCTCCTCGACTACGGAACCAATACCGCGACTCGAGGCAGCCCTACGCATGACCCAACAGTGCCAATTAAAGGCGACGGCCATGGGTCAGTCAGCCGCGGGGGTAGGCACGATGGTTGGCATGGCCAAAAGTGGGCTGGCAGTAATTGCAGCGGCAGACGAGTGGAAGCCGCGGTCAAATCGCCTACAGGCTCGCGTCCCCTCCTAAAGCGACGGGAGAGCCCTCTCCAACGGCGTGAAGACGACGCACCCATGTTCTGTTCCTCTAACGGCTCGCACGTGCAACGAGCGCCAAGCGAATCGCCTGTCCCGTCGCATTAACTCCCCGGCAGAGCAAGCGACACCTCTGGCAGGCGAGGCGGGCGTCGTTTCACCTCCGCCATGGTGACCGTGTCAAAAAAAGGTGCACCACCTTATTTAAATTCATATCCTTCCCCTCCTCCTCTCTCTCTCTCTCTTGCTACAGGGACCGGGAAAGGGGATGTTGTGGAAAGGATCCTTCTCGGTGAAGGAAGCGGCCCCCGAGCCCTCCTACTGATCAGGGGTTCGAAGGCTGGCCCCTTGGAAGGGTTTTGACAGTCGCCCCAGAGCACTTGGGCTCCAAGCTCATTACTGATCAGGGGTTCGAAGGCTGGCCCCTCGGAAGGGTTTCGACAGCCGCCCCAGAGCACCCGGGCTCCGCGCCCATTACTGATCAGGGGTTCGAAGGCTGGCCCCTCGGAAGGGTTCGACAACCGCCCCAGAGCACGCAGAGTGAGGGATGACTCTGGATTTGTCCGATACATGGCCGAGGCTCGGGCTACACTCCCGAGGTACCCTAGGACATTTCCGAGACCGGCAGGAACGATTTGTAACGGAATCCCACCAGAGGGAGGCATCGAGCCCTTGGACCCTGTCGAAGGGGTCCGGGTCCGGTGAATCACCCGCAAGTACTTTTGGAGCGTGCCTCAGGGCCACCAGCCGACCCCTAACGAACAGGGCACGGGCGTCCACTCGGATCACCCGTTAGCAGCTCAATGGAAACACCATGTTCGGCGCCCTCCGAGGGCAACATGGCGCTTTCCCCCCTCCTCCTTGCGGAAAGGCGACACAGGGGCGTATGATAAAAGTCGGGAAAGTCCTTGATCGTCCTCTCGCTCCGTGCAGAGGCTCGGGGGCTGCTCTCGCACCCGGCTACGGCCAAACTGTTGACAGCGTCAACAAACCAGCTTGATAACTCGGAACCTGACCATGCACCCGGGCTACGACCAGGCCGCATGAGGGAACGATCAGACCGGCCGAGGCACCACGAAAAGCATTAAGACCTCAGAGGAGTCAAACCACTCCTCCGAGGCCTCGGGGGCTACACCCGGTGCGTGTGCTCGCGCGCACCCACCAGAACAAAGCAAAACCGAGAAAGGTCGGTCCCCTCACCAAAAATGCGGCAAAAGCCTCCAAGCGAGTTCCAACACTCCCTTCGAGGCTCGAGGGCTACTATCGGATACCATAATTAGGGGTACCCCCAACACTCCTAATCATGACTGGTAAACACCCTCAGACCAACTGACGGGCATGGTTCAAGTCAAGGCTTCGTCTACCCAAGGGACGCGACCTCGGTCGAGCCCAGCCTCGGGACTGGAGCAGTAGTCCCAAACGAGTTCACGCCTCGCCCGAGGGCCTCCTCAGGCAGCGGGCACCCCCTCGGCTCTCCCGAAGCCCGGCTCAGGCAGGCTTTGTTGTGAAGCAGCCTTGGCCAAACCGCCTCACCAACCGACCACATCGCAGGTGCATTCAATGCAAGGATCGTCTGACACCGTATCCTTACACATGCGCCTCAGTCGACAGGGCCAAAGTGACCGCAGCCACTTCGCCCCCCTTTTACTGTCCGATCTGACGGGAAAACAGCGCCGCTCGCCTCGCTCCGACTACTGTGCCAACCACCCAGGCAAAGCTGACAACAAGTCACGATCAACCACCAAGTTCGGCCTCGGGCGCAACAGGAAGCTCCGCCTCGCCTGACCTCAGGCTCCGGCCTTGGGAGGAGGTCTCCGCCTCGCCCGACCTCAGGCTCCGGCCTCGAAAGGAAGTCTCCGCCTCGCCCGACCTCCGGACTCGGCCTCGACCTCGGTCTCGGGAGGAATCGCGTCCTCGCCCGACCTCGGCCTTATGAGAAGTCTCCGCCTCGCCCGACCTTGGGCTCGGACCGACCGCGCCAACAGGGGATACATCATTACCCTATCCCTAGCCAGCTCAAGCTATAAGGAACAAGATCGGCGTCCCATCTGGCTTACCCCGGCGACGGGTAATTATGGTGCCCCGCGTGCAACCATGACGCCGGTGGCTCTCAGCCCCTTACGGCAGCAAGGAGACATCAGCAGGATCCTTGTCGCACTGCCAGCTGTGCTCCTACAGGGCTCAGGCGCTTCTCCGACGGCCACGCTATCACGTATACAGGGCTCAAGCTCTCCCCCGACAGCCATGTTGGCATGTACATAGGGCTTAGGCATTTCTCTGCCAGACACGTTAGCGCATTGCTACACCCCCCATTGTACATCTGGACCCTCTCCTTGCATCTATAAAAGGGAGGTCGAGGGCCTTCCCGCGGGAAAAGAAGGGGCTCTCGCGCAGAGGGGACGGCGGGCTGACGGACCGGCTCTCTTCTTCCCTCTCGCGACGCTTGTAACCCCTACTACGAGCACCTTGGTGCAGGATAATACAAGGTTTGTCCCACCTCTTGTGTTCCATCCCGCGCCAACCCATCTAGGCAGGGGCACGCAACGATAATTTCACTCATCGGTCCAGGGACCCCCCGGGTCCGAAACGCCGACAGATATGTTAATGTGCATGTAATGTTGTATGTTTATGTAATGGTGCGAGTTTATTTATTGGTGTATGCTTTCTTTTTGTATGGCGACGTGTAACGTTATTAGAGGCTGCCGGTGTGGTAAACGAACCGAATTCGTTCGAAGATGATCCGTAGGACGCGTTTGAGCAAGGCAAGTGGATTCTTCCTCTGCATATTCTATTTGTACCCAACCATTGCATATAATAATGTTTACTTTTTGATATACTGCATAATTTGATGGGTTTTACCTAATTAAGGATTTCCTAGATTTACCAACTGTATTCCTTGTTTAACCTGGGAAATTATTAAGCTTTGCAAAATTTGTGCTACCGCTCAACTTAATGATTTTAATGTCACTCATTAATTGGTATTAATGTTCCAAAATTGAAATTGGCAATTATGACATTAAGCCGATGGTTAAAACTACATTATTTCGAATTAATTGGAACATGGAGTGACCACCCAGGATAACAGTGCAACCATGAGTGCTATCATGGCTCTGGCTTTGGTAATTAGCTTTATATGCTTAGTGCCTGACAACCTTACCTAAAATATGGGCAAGAGGGGGAGCGGTAGGTGCTGGCAGCCCACATTAACATGGGGACATATTCTTGTCTAAGGTACCTCACCCAGGGGGCCACCACCATCGTCTTTAGAAACCTTAGCGTGTTGCTTCGTATTAAGTGTATTTTGTGAAAGCCTCATAATGGATCCTTAGCCATTCACCTCGGCAGTGTTTAAGGGTCCGATCAACCTAGGCTAGATGTGATACATGGCTTGTGGGTAAAGTTGTACCACCTCTGCAGAGTGTAAAACTGATATATCAGTCGTGCTCCCGGTTATGAGCGACCTGGACTCCTCACATGATAATTGAACTTGAAGATGGAATTAAATTGAGATCCGATGATCTACCAATAATTTGCTTAAGTGGTTTCACTTAAGTGTTTTTGTTATATTCATATTCCTTTGTTTAAATGGGATATTTGGGATTCACACTTATTAGTAAGACAGGTGTTGTTAATAAAATGTTGACCAACTAAAATGCTTACTACTCAACCTTAGCCTCACCTTGTTATACCCGCATTAATTTTCCCCCACTTACTGAGCCCCGACCATAAGTGAGCTCACCCTTGCTAATATTTTGATCAGAGGGTGATGCTGGAGACTTAGATGGAGATTTTATCGACGACGAATTCTAAGTCTAACGATGTGCCGGTCATCTTCCTGTGGGAGATTGCCCCTGTTATTTATTTCCGCTTTACTTTAATGTGATACTTGTTCAAGATACAATGATGCAGATGATGTAATAAAGTATTATACTCTCTCTTTACGCCTTTTATTGCATTGTCTTTTGATATATTACACTTGTGACATCAACATATGTGTGGAAATGGATCCTGGCACACATATGCTATGCGCTCGGTTCTACCCCCTGGAACCGGGTGTGACAGAAGTGGTTTCAAAGCCTATGCTGACCCTAGGTCGTTAGACTAGTTAGAAATGGAAAGCCTAGTTTGTTCAAAACTTGCTAATTTCACTCTTATAAATTATTTTATCAGCCTTACCTCTTTAAAATTTCAACTGAGTTGACATTTCTCTTGTAGATGGTTCGTACTCTCCAATCTACCCGTATCAACACCAGCTACGCCCCTCAGCCCCGGCAAATCCCGGTCTACCCAGTGGTAGTCGAGGAAGTTCCGGTGGACCTCCCTCACATCCGAGTGGAGAATGTAGTCAACCTGGAGGACAGCTCGGAGGAACAGCTGCCGACCCCCACCCCATTGGCAGAGTCCCTGGCCTTCGTAGCTAGGTCATCGACGTCAGCACTGCCTGCACCAGCCTTCCAAGCACCTGCACCCGGAGGCGACGACCCCGACGACTCCGGAGACGATGATGACGAGGATGACGATGACGAAGAAGGTGGAGACGAACATGTCCACGAGGAAGCTGACTACGACCAGTAGGACTACTTCATGGGGTTTGGTTCTGTTGTCGAACATTACACATCAATGTTCGAGACGGGGCACTTCCCCAACCTGCTGCAAGAAGTGCTGCACGCGCTAGGAACCTATGTCCCCCTGTACGAAACAAGGCGAGTGAGCGAGCCTCCCCGGGCTTGCTACTACATCACTCGCATCCACGTCAGGGTGATGGATGCAGGGATAGGGGATTCAGGACTCTGTCTGCTCACGAGTCCCCGACACCGCTGTCCACCTACACTGCCTCGGTCAGCGATGCTGCACGTCGGACCCTGTGGTCGCTCAGCCACACCTACCGGCAGCAGCTGCAGAACACGAGGTTCAGGCATCTTCCTCAGCGTCTGAGTGGAGGAAGTCAGACCAGCATCGTCCCAGGTGAAGCTGGTGAGGATCGCCTCAACACCCTAGCTGGTGTAGTGGCCGGTCTCAACACCGACCTAGACAGTGCCACCCTGGATCTCTCTAGGGTGCACTTGGAGCTGGAGAATGCCCATGCTAGGATTGCAGCCCTGGAAGCCCAACTGCAAGGACTGGATCCGCCCGAATAGGGGTGAAAACGGGTCGGGTACCCGAACCGGGTACCGGATACGGATACTAATTCGGGACGTTTTTTCGGATACGGATACGGGTAATTTTATTTCTGGGACAGATACGGGTAATACCCGGATAGAATCTTATCGGATACGGGACGGATACGGGACGTGCAATACCCGGTAAATACCCGACATCCTCGGGCGGATACGGGTACCCGGCTCCCGGGTACCCGGTAATCTTTCTGGCAATATGGCCCAATAGCTAGCCGGCCCAGTCCACCTAGCTGAAGGCTCCAGGCACCGACGCTGTGATGCACCGTCTACGACCTAACCCTGGCGGCCTAGCCCTAGCCTCCAGTCACCAGCACCAGGCCCCAGCCGCGTGAGGCGCCGCGCCGCCGCCAGAGGCTAGACTGAGCGGCGAGCCGGCGAGCGCCCGCCCGTCCGTCCGCGTCCGCCCGAGCGGACCTGTGCAAGCAGCCAAGCACCTCACCGAGCAGCGTCCATCGGCCTCACTGAGCGCAGATCTTCTCCCTCACCGAGCGCTCCATCGGCCTCATCACCTCCTCCTCCAGCGGCCTCGAGCAGCGTCCGGCGCGTCCGCCCTCACCGAGCAGCGTCCGCCCGAGCAGCGTCCACCGTCCTCCCTCACCGAGCAGCGTCCTCCCTCACCGAGCAGCGTCCGGCGCGTCCGCCCGAGCAGCGTCCACCGTCCAGGCCGGTGTCCACGCCGTCCAGCGACCGAGCCGCCGCACCGCGCCGCCAGACCGACTGACCGAGTGCCCGCGGCCCGTCCGTCCGAGGCTCCCAGCGACCAAGATTCATTCTACTGCTCCAGGCGCCGCCATCGTCGCACCGACCCCTACCTCCAGCTCTAGGCGCCGTCGACCCCTGCATCCAAGAATGCAGCAGCCCCACACCGGCGTATCAGGTCCCAACAGCGGGCACTCCTCGGCGGCCACCATCGTCGGCTCGTCGTCGGCGGCTCGTCAGTAGCAGCAAGATGCACCTCACTGCCGAACCCTCGATCCGTGGCCCCGTCGTGCAGCCCCTCACCCTTGGTAATGTTGTTGACGATGACAGACCACTTAGTATGATTTACCAACTATTAGTAACTTTGCTCATATAATGACAGCGCCATGGATGTCGATGATATTTGTAACATTGACAACAATGTGTCCCATGAAGATGAAATACATGGTACTGGGGAGGATGTTAATGCTAACAACAGTGAACACATGGTGGAGGAGGACCATGTTCCTGCACCTATTGGTAGTAAGGTGAATGTCCTGAGCCAACAAGTTAGTCGTGGAAAAAACAAGTCTGTAGATGGAGACCATCGTGTAGTGAAACGACAACTAACAACCAAGTCAACCAATACCCCAACAAGCAAGTTTATGGCATCTTCATTTAAAGCAGCAAGGTCACACCAGAGCATGGATTTAGTGCCACAATTGGCTAAAGGAGTCCTATTTGACTTTATTTGTTTCATTTTCATGTGACTACAAACGTATATTAACATGTGTCCTTTTTGACTTTATTTGTTTTGTTATAGTTGCACAAGATGGAAGTGCGAGCGCAAATGAAAATGCAAGCGTAGCTGCAAGTGTCCAAATAATCACTGAAGATGAATTGGATGAAGAACAAGTCAAGAAAAAGAAGCTCACTTCATGGGTTTGGGAGCATTTCACAAGGTATGATGTAGAAGTGGAGCAAACTGATGGTTCCATTGTTAAGCAAAAATGGGCAAAATGCAAAAAATGTGCACATAAAGCTAAGGCTGATAGTTCAAATGGCACAAAGGCTTTTAGTAACCATTTAAAGTTGAGGCATAAGATTTTGAAGGGTCAACAACACCTAACTCAGAATGGCGATACTATATCAATGTGGCGGAACTGCCCGAATTATTCCAACTTAAGTGCCTAAGCCCTGCCTTAGAGGCTAGACCACACTTAAATGGGAATAACCCGTCAATTCCTCGGATCTAGTCCGACACAGCCACTGACAGGATCAAGTACCACACTCTCACTCGATGGTGAGTCACAGAGCAAATACAATAAAGCATAAAACCATGCAGGTAAGAGTGTTAAATTATTACATCATCATCATCATCGGAGTTTTGCAAAAGTGACCATCATTGTTCGAAGTGCAGCGGAATAAAACTAACGGAAAATAAACAGAGAGATGGGGAAGCCTGTCCCATCACTCCTCATGCTCCTCCTCAGCCGAGGCGGGGTCCCACTCGACAGTCCAACCCGGTTGCAAGATGGACGGCCAAGTCACTCCAGCAACCATGTCCTCTAGAGAACCTGTAAAATTATGCCACAAGCAAGGCTGAGTATACTAATACTCAGCTAGACTTACCCGGTGTGAGGAGTCTACTCCTCTACCTCTAGACATGCAACTGTTTGGCTGTGGGGTTTGGTTTGCCAAAAGCACTAGCTGAGTTTCTAAATCAAGTTTTAACTTTGTCAAATCTAAGTGTGACTCTCTTAAGGCTAAATGTGTACTATCTACTCATACATAGTAGCAAACATTTTAGCAATCAACATCTTGTATCAACTCATCCTATTTCCACTTGTTACTCAATGTAGCAGCATGGATCAAGCAGTGTCATTAGCTGCGAGAAGCAGATGATTCGAATCGAGTTTTTATCCTTGCAAGGTTAACCTAAACACACGACATGTAGGGGCACTCCGTCCCCACACACATCAACCGTCCACATCGATTCCCCGTCAGCAGATCAGGGCTCACCGCCTTGGCGTACAATGCCTCACTGACCCCGACTGCCGTCGTGCAGTGACCGCACTTGTACCCACCATAACCGGAATGGGAGACTACGTCTCAGGTCGCGTGAGGGGTAAAGTCCACTGCCAGGTTCAATCAGGTACTAGGCTTACCGATTTACCATATTTCTCGGCATGTGCTTAGTACGTTCAAACGCTTGACTCACGGTACCACACCTTAATCCTTATTCAAATTTTATCCCGTAGACAACCAATCCCCATGGATTGTTGCCCACATACCAACATAAATATGATAAGAAAGTGGATACAGCCAATTCCTAACCTCGCGCGAGTGCTGGGAAAATCACTCGACTTCTACCGAGATCCTAATTAATAAAGCAACTACTCGACTTATCATACTAGTATTCATCTCAATGGGATTCCTGAGATCATGCAACTAGGGTTTCAAACAACTCCTACACTTAAGTGCACAATACAAGCCTACAAACATTAAGTGTAGTAAAATATCATATAGAACAGGTTATGCATAAAACCGAGGCTTGCCTTCCAAGGCTGTGGAAGGCAGATCCTCTGGTGCATACTCGGGTGCTGGATCTGGGGCTACCTCCTGAGCAGCTCCTTGCTCCGGCCCGAGGATGTACTCTCCGTCAGCGAGGTTGCAATCTATCGGAATGCAATGAATATGTAGGTCATGATTATGCAGGATTGAATAACATTAGGCTAATGGAAGAAAAACTAAGTTAGTTGGTAACTCAGGGTTTCTTGGTTATACTTGGCTTTTAGTGGTTTATGTTTATCACTCCAGGTTTAGGTTTTGCTAAGGATAAGCATAGTAGATTTGTGTTTACCTTATATATTTTAGTGGACAATTTACAAAGGGTTTTAGGGTTACACTAATTTCCATCATTCATTTTCCCCTCCTTTATTTTCTATTTATGAATTTTAGTGTGGGTTTGAACTACAACAGTGATTTCCAAATTTTCAAAAATCTTGTAAAAATTACAGTGGGTTGCCATTGGTCATTATAGCCTGTTCTAGGAATTTGGGGCTTAAAATAAAAAGGCTATGCTTTAGACAAAAATGACAAAATTGGGTCAAATGGGCCACTTTGCACTACATCTCTTCATTAGAGGTGAGTTCCTTCCTAAGGGTTATTTTTGTTGGTATCTAACAGTAATAATAAACCTCTGTGCCAAAAATCACAAAAAGTTAATTGGTGGTTATTTAGTTGTGATTTTCTAAAGTTTTATGCCAAAAAGGTGCTTATAACTAACTTGTCATTTGAAAAATATCAAACAACAGATTTTGTATTTTTCTTATGTTCATAATAACAAAACATTAGTTATCCCAAGGGTTGGGGTGTTTTCATCTTAGGGTTATTTTTGTAGGGTTTTTCTAAGCTTTCCTTGTTTTCTTAAAATAAAAGGGATCCTACTTATTTTATACTTCACCAGGGTATGATAGATTTTTCTAGTAAACTACATGGAATAAGTACTCTAACAAAAATAGGGGTGCGCTCTGGTTCATTATTTAAATCATCTTTTCTATTTTTCTTAATGTTAAGCATATTGTAAAATGAATGGCAAAAACTAATTTAATGGGGTGGACAGAGAGGTTTAACATTTTTAAACAGGTCAGTGAGTGGATAGAAACTCCTCCAATTTTTTTTAACCCCAGTCAAAAAGTGCAACTATTTTTATCCCCATTATTTAGCTTTTGGCCAAAACAATAATTAATTTAGAACCCTAAAGTTTTTTGTAGTACATAGGGGGTTTTATATTTTTCTTAAGTAGGTTATATTATTTAGAGTTTGACAAAATTGGTTTGACCAAATTTGGATGAACTAAACAGAAGTTATGGATTTTCAAAGTTTCTGTTCAAATTTAAAGTCAGGTTTTAATAAGGTTTTCTGAAAAAGTAGTTTACACCGAGGTCCCCAGGGTCTTCCCTAATTAATCTTCGCAGTTCTACCCTTGCGCCACTATTCCTCTGTGTGACTGACAATGCGCAAAACCCCCTGACTTTCTCTTCCTCTCCCCCGCGGTCCCTCCCAAGTGTAAACAGTAACCGCAGATAAGAAAGGGGTGGCGAGGCTTACCGGCGGCGAGATAGGTCCGGCGAGGGGTAGGGTTAGCTCGGGGAGGTTCTGGTGGTCACAACGACGTACGGCTTGACGGCGGGGATGGCCGGAATCGCTCGGTCGACGTGCGCAGGCGGGTGTTCTCGTCGGCGGTGAGTGTGCCGGCCAAACCACGGTGACCTAGTCCAATCCAACGGCATGGTGAGCTTCCCGGGGTGATGTAGAAGCTGTGTGCACAAAGAATTGGAAAATGGCTCAGTGGATTACCCGGTCCACGCACACCGGCGGGGTTGTGAACTCCGGCGACCCTGAACTGGCCTCTCCGGCGAAGTAGGTTTCGATTCCTTGCTCGGGGAGCTTCACGGGGGTGTACTTAGTCGTCTCCGAGGGTTGGACGGGGCTGGGCTGGCCGGTCCACGACGGCAGGGGCTCGGGTGGCCGCAGACACGCCGTGCTCGGGCAAACGATGGCGAGTTAAGCCCCGGTGAGGTTTGAGTGTGCGCGGAGGAGTGTGGTCGATGCCTCAGTGGGTTTTATAGGCGTGGGCGCACATAGGGGACACGGGCGCGGCTCGGCGCGGCGCAGGGTCGGGCGCGGGCGTGCTCTGGCGCGGCAGAGCGCGTCGAACACGTGGAGCTTTTCTTCTGCCCTTGTTCCACAGCTCACCCAAGTCGCAAACGTGCGAATCTTGGCAAAAATCCGGCGCGAGACTTTTCCTGACACCTAGGGATATCACTCATCTGTGAGACGCCATGGCAGATATGGCCTAGGGAGGGAGATCTTGGGTCGCCAAATCGGGTGTGTCACTCTGCCCATCTCGCGACAAAAACCATGCCAAGGCATGTCAAACGTCCAAGTCTCGGGCTCAGTTTTTTCCAGTGGGTGCCCTAGGTGGTATGCCACATTTTTGGTATAGAACACAGGTGGATTTGGTGCCAGCTTCGAGGTGAACACGACTGATCTTTGGTGTAGGTGTAGTTTTTAACTTAGAGAGATTAGAGAGCTCTAGCTCTCTCTCCACTTGGAGATTTGATTTGGGGTTTCTCCAGGGGTCTTTTTGCAATATCTCTTTCCCATAATTGCTGGTTATAAGGTTCCTTAAGGTTTGGTAAAGATTACTCATGTTTTGCACACTTGCTCACTCTCTCCCCCTTCTTAACCATGGCTTTGGGAGGTAGGGTTAAAGAGAGGTCCCTCCTCTTATCCAAGGTAGTAAGTGCACAAAAACTTGAGTGATACTTCATAGGTCATTTAGAAATCTTGGTTAACCCATGGTCTCCAAGGTTCTTATGTTCTCCTTAAGTCATTACCACATGTGATCACAATCCTTAGTACCAAGGTGTGTTCTAGCCATGGTAACACCTGAGGTGTTACAGCCCTCCCCCCCTTAAAGGAATCTCGTCCCGAGATTTAGGTAGAGTCCTCAGGAGGGTGCCAAGAAGGTGTGCTGGTGTGTGGTTTCTGCTTTCCCTTAAGTTTTCCTTTAGTTAACTGTTCTTCGAATGTCATCCTCTTTGCAACTTCAGAAGGAAGTCCTTTTTAAGTTAAATCCACAACTTAGACTATCCTTGTTATCTAAGTTTTTCTTATAATTATTTTCAAAGGGCAGGTGGGGGTGGGGTTTTGTGGTTACATACCGACTCCTTTGGGCAGAAAGTCGGGGAAGCGAGAGCATAGAAAATCCTCCGTCTCCCACGTAGCTTCCTCTGCTAAATGGTGACTCCACTGAACTTTATACATTCTAATTGATCTTGCCCATGTTGATCTCTCCTTCTGATCCAGTATCTTGACGGGGTACTCTTGATAGGACAAGTCTGGTTCTATCTCAACCTCCGGTTCAGGTAGCACTTCAGTGGGTAGGCGGACACATTTCCGCAGCTGAGATACATGGAATACATCATGAATAGCTGACATGCTGGGTGGCAACTTCAATTGATATGCTACAGGTCCACAAGTCTCCTTGATCTCGTAGGGTCCAATGTAACGAGGAGCTAACTTGCCCTTCATTCCGAATCTCTGGACACCCTTGGTGGGTGATACCTTAAGATAAACATGATCTCCCACCTCGAACTGTAGAGGCTTCCGCCTCTTATCATGATAGCTCTTTTGCCTGGCTTGAGCAGCTTCTAAGTTCTTCTTGATGACTCTGACCTTTTCCTCTGCTTCAAGTACCAAATCTGGCCCAAATATTTCCCTTTCTCCTGCTTGAGACCAATTCAGCGGGGTCCTACATCTCCTCCCATATAAGGCCTCAAAAGGTGCCATCTTGAGACTGGACTAGTAGCTGTTATTATAAGAAAACTCTGCCAAAGACAGACACTTATCCCAATCCCTTCCGTAGTGTAGTGCACAAGCCCGCAACATGTCTTCCAGAATCTGGTTTACCCTTTCTGTCTGGCCATCTGTTTGGGGATGGTATGCTGAGCTCCGTATCACATGGGTCCCAAGTGATTCCTGCAATTGTTCCCAAAATCGTGCCACAAACGGTGCTCCTCGGTCTGAGACTATAGTCCTTGGTATCCCATGCAAACGAACTATCTGGTCGATGTAAATTTCCGCATACTTCTCCGTCCTGTGGGTGGTATGTACTGGCAAGAAATGAGCGGTCTTGGTCAATCTGTCCACAATAACCCAAATTGAATCATGGTGCCTGGAGGTGTTGGGCAATCCCACGATAAAGTCCATGCAAATGTCCTCCCATTTCCAAGATGGTATGGGAAGGGGTTGTAGAGGACCTGCTGCCTTCAAATGACTAGCTTTGATCCTTTGGCAGGTGTCACACTCGGATATATACTTGGCAATTTCCCTCTTCATTCTGGTCCACCAGTACAAAGATCTGAGATCATGGTACATCTTGTTGCTACTAGGGTGCATGGAGAATTTTGAAAGGTGAGCTTCATCCTGTATCTTCTTTCTGAGCTCAAGGTCCTTGGGAACAACCAATCGATCCCCAAACCATAAAATTCCCTTACTGTCCTGACGGAAGCACTTGTATTTTTCTGCCTTCTGCTTGAGCATGTCTTTGATAACCTGAACACCTTTATCACCAATTTGTGCCTGGACTATTTGCTCTTACAATGTGGGCTCCACCGAGATATAACTTAATTCACCGGAAGGAACAACTTCCAGGTTCAGCTTACACAACTCATCACACAGGGTGGTAACTCTCGCATCCATGCTCATACAATTGCACTGGGCCTTTCTGCTCAAGGCATCTGCTACAACATTGGCTTTGCCAGGATGGTAATGCACCTCCAAGTCATAGTCCTTGATCAATTCTAACCATCTCCTCTGTCTCATGTTTAGATCTGCCTGAGTGAAGATGTATTTGAGACACTTGTGATCAGTGTACATGTTACAGTGAGCTCCCATCAAGTAATGCCTCCAAATCTTGAGAGCATGAACCACAGCTGCCAACTCCAGATCATGTGTAGGGTAGTTCTGCTCATGGGGTCTGAGTGCTCGGGAAGCATAAGCAATCACTCTGTTCTCTTGCATCAAGACATATCCCAATCCCGTACCAGAAGCATCACAATAAACTTCAAAGGGCTTGGTGTTATCGGGTTGAGCCAGCACTGGGGCTGTTGTCAAATGCTGCTTTAGTGCATGAAAAGCATCCTCGCGCTTCTGGCTCCAATCATATTTGGCTCCCTTCTTCAATAGCTCTGTCATTGGCTTGGCAATTCTGGAGAAATCCGGAATAAATCGTCGATAATACCCTGCCAATCCTAGAAAACTCCGAATCTGCCTCACTGTAGTTGGGGGTTTCCAGTCCATCACCTCTTGTACCTTCTTAGGATCAACTGATATCCCCTCCTGAGAAATTGTGTGTCCTAAGAATTTAATTTCCTTCAGCCAGAATTCACATTTAGACAACTTAGCATAAAGACGATGATCGCGCAGTCGCTGAAGCACGATGTGCAGATGTTCAGTATGCTCGTCTTCATTCTTGGAATAGACCAGAATATCATCAATGAAAACGACCACGAACTTGTCCAACTCTGGCATGAATACCGAGTTCATCAAGTACATAAAATAAGCTGGGGCATTGGTCAGCCCAAAAGACATCACCAAAAACTCGTAAAGCCCATATCTGGTAGAGAAGGCAGTCTTCGGAATATCACTGGCACGGATCTTGATTTGATGGTAGCCCGAGCGAAGATCTATCTTGGAAAATACCTTGGCTCCTACCAACTGATCAAACAGAACATCAATGCGGGGCAGTGGGTATTTGTTCTTGACGGTCACCACATTGAGAGGGCGGTAGTCAACACACATTCTCAGACTCTCATCCTTTTTCTTCACAAATAATGCAGGACATCCCCAAGGTGAAGTACTTGGGCGAATGAACCCCTTGTCCAACAATTCTTGCAGTTGTTTCTTCAGTTCTGCCAGTTCCGCGGGAGGCATCCTATAGGGTCTCTTGGAGATAGGAGCAGTCCCGGGTTGCAATTCAATCGCAAACTCAATGTCTCTGTCAGGTGGCATTCCTGGCAATTCATCCGGAAAAACATCTGGGTAGTCACAGACTACTGGGATCTTTCCCACTGGGGATTCTATCATAACGAAGGCACAAGAACGGGTGCATCCCTGGTCGGGCAGATATAGTGTAGTTTCACCACAAGTTGGTGAGTGCACTTCAATGGTCCTAGTTGCAATATCAATAACTGCTTGGTGCCTGGTTAACCAGTCAGTTCCCAATATAATATCCACGCTATCCAAACCCAAAATGAGGAGGGTGGTTTTAATTACAAGACTACCAAACTTTATGGGCACATGCCTGCTGATTTGATTGGTGGCAATCCTGCCTCCGGGTGTTGAAATCGTGATACCCCCATTGGTGTGATGAAAGGGCAATTGACACTTGGCACTAAATTTGGCACTAACAAAGCTATGTGATGCACCATAATCAAAAAGAATAATAGCAGGACAATTCAAAATGGTAAAGATACCAGTCATGACGGGTGCTCCCTCTGGAATATCAGCCATGGTGGTAAAGTTCAGCTTGCCCTGCCCCACTTGCACCTTCTACCTCTTGCCCTGGTTTTGATTGACATTTTGCCCCTGCCTTTGCTGGTTCCTGGGGCAATTCTTGGCATAATGCCCGGTGTTGCCACAGGTGAAACACCTGTTGTCATTTGCCTGGCGATACTACTGCTGCTGCTGATTGTTCCTCTGAGCTGGAAGCTGGGTGCGATTGGGTGCCTGTTGCTGCTGCTGTCGTCGGATCACCCATCTCCCTTGCTGCTGTTGGGGTCCCCTGTTCTGAGTGTCAGACACAATCCTGAAGCGCTGTGGCTGAGCTGAGGGTCCTGCCACAGGGGTCTTCCTCTTCTTTTCTGCCTGTCGAGCTGTAATGCAGTCCTCCTGGGAGATAGCCATGTTGACTAACTCATTATAGCTATTGGCCCTAACAGTGTTGAGACGGTCACGGAGCTTAGTGCTGAGCCCCCGTCTGAACCTGTCCCACTTTTTCTCGTCCGTATCTGCATGGTATCCAGCATACTGGCACAGGTCATTAAAAGCCTGAGCATACTGCAACACTGTCCTGTTGCCCTAAGTGAGTGCCAGAAACTCATTGAGTTTACGGTCCATGATGCCAGCTGGGATATGGTGTCCTCTGAAAGCTGCCCTAAACTCTCTCCAATCCACTTCATGGTCAGCCAGTTGCATAGCAAGATAGTGGTCCCACCATGTCCGCGCGGGTCCGCGAAGCTGCTGGGTGGCGAACCGGACCTTTGTCACCTCAGAACAAACTCCATTGAGTAGTGGGAATTTAGATTCCACTACCCTCAGCCATACATCAGCATCAAGTGGATCCTCCGCCCTGGTGAACAACGGTGGCTGGGTACTGAGGAACTCCTGGTAAGTGGCTACTGCGGGGTAACGCTGATGATCTCCACCACCATAGTGCTGAGGTGGTGGCTGACGCTGAGCTAGCTGCCTCAGGATCTCATTCTGCTGAGCCATCAGCTCCTGCAGAGTGGGAGGCGGTGGCGGCGGTGGAGGAATGCGCTCATTCTAGCCACGACGCGCTCTCCCAGCCATCTGAAAAAAAAATTCACATAGATGCTCAACACCATATCTCCAAGTTCAATGTTTAAACGCGGCGAAAGAGTCAAAAGCAATTTGATAGATCCCGACATAAACCAAAAAGCATAACTTTCCGTTCAAATTTAAAACTGACATCATCCATGAACCAAACTTCCAAGAGAGTTTATCACGGTTACATCAATGGTCCCAAAAGACTCAACTCTAACTAGCCTAGTACCCCAAGGGTGCAAAAGCTAAACTAGCTGCGAGGAGTCCTAACATTACCAACCTCTAACCCTAACCCCCGACACCTAATGAGCGAACGAGGCAACACTCGACTCGGGGGAAGGTGGCCTCCCTGAGCCAGCAGTGTCTACGCTGGAAGCAGGCTCCTCCCCTCCCTCAATGTCGACGTCCTCGTCAGCCTCCCCATCATGGATCTCCTGATGATGCATATCTAGGTGCTCATTAGCCTCTGCTAGCTGCTGCTGGGTGTTGAGGAGCTGATCTTCGAGAACCTCGATGGTGTTCTCCCTCGTCCCCACCAATTCCTCCAGCTCATGGATCTCATCAGACAACTGCTCCACTTGTAAATCTTTTTCCACCAGCTCCTGGTACAAGTCAACCACGAGCTCCTCCCTGTTATCCAGGGTGATCTTGGTTGCCTCCAATAATGCCATCAGATGAGACATTGCCTCTCCATGCATCACTTGCAGACGATACAGGGCGTTCATGCATCGTACCGACAAGTGAGTAGTGTGGCCTGGGTAGAGAGCCCAGATGTCCTTGGCATGCTCCACCCGATCCTTCCACATCGGGTCGTCCTCCTTTTCCACGGGGAACAAGCCAATGGGGTGGGTAGAGAGCTCCAAGGGATGGAATCCGCAAAAAGTAGTCAACCCGTGCAGAGCGATCGCCTCGATCGTGTCCTCCGCCCGGTATCCGAAAGACTCGGAGTCCAGTGAACGCCAGCCTGGCTGCAGGGGATGAGGCTCCAAGGTCATCCTCACCCTACAGCGGGGCACCCGGTGCTTCTCGAACTGCTGCACAGCGTACTGAGGGGGTGTCAGGTACCCGGCCCCCTGAAGTACCTCCCACAAAATACGGGGGAAGCCCTCTCGTGCAAGCCCATCAGTGTGGGTTAGTGCATTCCCGTCGTCTAAGGATCCGTGGGAAGTCATCTGTGTACGGGGAAGCGTAAGTAAAAGAAAAAGAATTATAAAAAGAGTCAAGAAAAAGAATAAGACTCAGCTTCTCTCCATTTATAAAATAGTACTGAGGCACTTAGTTGGTCATCATTTTGTATTTAAGTCCTTGCCAAATTTTCCTCTTGTTTAATTTAATGTAAGATTGCATGCATGCTCGTCCTGAACGACCTCACATCAGTATCAAGGGAAAATAGGGAAGAACTCCCATCCCCTAAAGTGGCCTGTGGGGCCTAATTATTTAGCCACCTAGCTAGCCTTCTATCATCCTAAGGCTTCACGTCCTAGGTCTATCCTGCTCGTCCTACGATCTATCCAACATTGTTTCTGTCAAGTTTTATTTTGAAAAGGGATGGTATTCATATCTTATTGATTCCTCAGTGGTGGTACAAGCTCCGATACCAGCTGTGGCGGAACTGCCCGAATTATTCCAACTTAAGTGCCTAAGCCCTGCCTTAGAGGCTAGACCACACTTAAATGGGAATAACCCATCAATTCCTCGGATCTAGTCTGACACGGCCACTGACAGGATCAAGTACCAAACTCTCACTCGATGGTGAGTCACAGAGCAAATACAATAAAGCATAAAACCATGCAGTTAAGAGTGTTAAATTATTACATCATCATCATCATCGGAGTTTTGCAAAAGTGACCATCATTGTTCGAAGTGCAGCGGAATAAAACTAACGAAAAATAAACAGAGAGATGGAGAAGCCTGTCCCATCACTCCTCATGCTCCTCCTCAGCCGAGGCGGGTCCCACTCGACAGTCCAACCCGGTGGCAAGATGGACGGCCAAGTCACTCCAGCAACCATGTCCTCTAGAGAACCTGTAAAATTATGCCACAAGCAAGGTTGAGTATACTAATACTCAGCTAGACTTACCCGGTGTGAGGAGTCTACTCCTCTACCTCTAGACATGCAGCTGTTTGGCTGTGGGGTTTGGTTTGCCAAAAGCACTAGCTGAGTTTCTAAATCAAGTTTTAACTTTGTCAAATTTAAGTGTGACTCTCTTAAGGCTAAATGTGTACTATCTACTCATACATAGTAGCAAACATTTTAGCAATCAACATCTTGTATCAACTCATCCTATTTCCACTTGTTACTCAATGTAGCAGCATGGATCAAGCAGTCTCATTAGCTGTGAGAAGCAGATGATTCGAATCGAGTTTTTATCCTTGCAAGGTAAACCTAAACACATGACATGTAGGGCACTCCGTCCCCACACACATCAACCGTCCCCATCGATTCCCCGTCAGCAGATCAGGGCTCACCGCCTTGGCGTACAATGCCTCACTGACCCTGACTGCCGTCGTGCAGTGACCGCACTTGTACCCACCATAACCAGAATGGGAGACTACGTCTCAGGTCGCGTGAGGGGTAAAGTCCACTGCCAGGTTCAATCAGGTACTAGGCTTACCGATTTACCATAATTCTTGGCATGTGCTTAGTACGTTCAAACGCTTGACTCACGGTACCACACCTTAATCCTTATTCAAATTTTATCCCGTAGACAACCAATCCTCATGGATTGTTGCCCACATACCAACATCAATATGATAAGAAAGTGGATACAGCCAATTCCTAACCTCGCACGAGTGCTGGGAAAATCACTCGACTTCTACCGAAATCCTAATTAATAAAGCAACTACTCGACTTATCATACTAGTATTCATCTCAATGGGATTCTTGAGATCATGCAACTAGGGTTTCAAACAACTCCTACACTTAAGTGCACAATACAAGCCTACAAACATTAAGTGTAGTAAAATATCATATAGAACAGGTTATGCATAAAACCGGGGCTTGCCTTCCAAGGCTGTGGCAGGCAGATCCTCTGGTGCAGACTCGGGTGCTGGATCTGGGGCTACGTCCTGAGCAGCTACTTGCTCCGGCACGAGGACGTACTCTCCGTCAGCGAGGTTGCAATCTATCGGAATGCAATGAATATGTAGGTCATGATTATGCAGGATTGAATAACATTAGGCTAATGGAAGAAAAACTAAGTTAGTTGGTAACTCAGGGTTTCTTGGTTATACGTGGCTTTTAGTGGTTTATGTTTATCACTCCAGGTTTTGGTTTTGCTAAGGATAAGCATAGTAGATTTGTGTTTACCTTATATATTTTAGTGGACAATTTACAAAGGGTTTTAGGGTTACACTAATTTCCATCATTTATTTTCCCTTCCTTTATTTTCTATTTATGAATTTTAGTGTGGGTTTGAACTACAACAGTGATTTCCAAATTTTCAAAAATCTTGTAAAAATTACAGTGGGTTGCCATTGGTCATTATAGCCTGTTCTAGGAATTTGGGGCTTAAAATAAAAAGGCTATGCTTTAGACAAAAATGACAAAGTTGGGTCAAATGGGCCACTTTGCACTACATCTCTTCATTAGAGGTGAGTTCCTTCCTAAGGGTTATTTTTGTTGGTATCTAACAGTAATAATAAAACCTCTGTGCCAAAAATCACAAAAAGTTAATTGGTGGTTATTTAGTTGTGATTTTCTAAAGTTTTATGCCAAAAAGGTGCTTATAACTAACATGTCATTTGAAAAATATCAAACAACAGATTTTGTATTTTTCTTATGTTCATAATAACAAAACATTAGTTATCCCAAGGGTTGGGGTGTTTTCATCTTAGGGTTATTTTTGTAGGGTTTTTCTAAGCTTTCCTTGTTTTCTTGAAATAAAAGGGATCCTACTTATTTTATACTTCACCAGGGTATGATAGATTTTTCTAGTAAACTACATGGAATAAGTAATCTAACAAAAATAGGGGTGCCCTCTGGTTCATTATTTAAATCATCTTTTCTATTTTTCTTAATCTTAAGCATATTGTAAAATGAATGGCAAAAACTAATTTAATGGGGTGGACAGAGAGGTTTAACATTTTTAAACAGGTCAGTGAGTGGATAGAAACTCCTCCAATTTTTTTTAACCCTAGTCAAAAAGTGCAACTATTTTTATCCCCATTATTTAGCTTTTGGCCAAAACAATAATTAATTTAGAACCCTAAAGTTTTTTGTAGTACATAGGGGGTTTTATATTTTTCTTAAGTAGGTTATATTATTTAGAGTCTGACAAAATTGGTTTGACCAAATTTGGATGAACTAAACAGAAGTTATGGATTTTCAAAGTTTCTGTTCAAATTTAAAGTCAGGTTTTAATAAGGTTTTCTGAAAAAGTAGTTTACACCGCGGTCTCCAGGGTCTTTCCTAATTAATCTTCACAGTTCTACCCTTGCACCACTATTCCTCTGTGTGACTGACAATGCGCAAAACCCCCTGACTTTCTCTTCCTCTCCCCCGCGGTCCCTCCCAAGTGTAAACAGTAACCACAGAGAAGAAAGGGGTGGTGCGGCTTACCGGCGGCGAGATAGGTCCGGCGAGGGGTAGGGTTAGCTCGGGGAGGTTCTGGCGGTCACAACGACGTACGGCTTGACGGCGGGGATGGCCGGAATCACTCGGTCGACGTGCGCAGGCGGGTGTTCTCGTCGGCGGTGAGTGTGCCGGCCAAACCACGGCGACCTAGTCCAATCCAACGGCATGGTGAGCTTCCCGGGGTGATGTAGAAGCTGTGTGCACAAAGAATTGAAAAATGGCTCAGTGGATTACCCGGTCCACGCGCACCGGCGGGGTTGTGAACTCCGGCGACCCTGAACTGGCCTCTCAGGCGAAGTAGGTTTCGATTCCTTGCTCAGGGAGCTTCACGGGGGTGTACTTAGTCGTCTCCGAGGGTTGGATGGGGCTGGGAAGGGCTGGGCTGGCCGGTCCACGACGGCAGGGGCTCGGGTGGCCGCAGACACGCCGTGCTCGGGCAAACGACGGCGAGTTAAGCTCCGGTGAGGTTTGAGTGTGCGCGGAGGAGTGTGGCCGATGCCTTAGTGGGTTTTATAGGCGCGGGCGCACACAGGGGACACGGGCGCGGCTCGGCGCGGCGCGGGGTCGGGCGCGGGCGTGCTCTGGCGCAGCAGAGCGCGTCGAACACGTGGAGCTTTTCTTTTGCCCTTGTTCCACAGCTCACCCAAGTCGCAAACGTGTGAATCTTGGCAAAAATCCGGCGCGAGTCTTTTCCTGACACCTAGGGCTGTCACTCATCTGTGAGACGCCATGGCAGATATGGCCTAGGGAGGGAGATCTTGGGTCGCCAAATCAGGTGTGTCACTCTGCCCATCTCGCGACAAAAACCATGCCAAGGCATGTCAAACATCCAAGTCTCGGGCTCAGTTTTTTCCAGTGGGTGCCCTAGGTGGTATGCCACATTTTTGGTATAGAACACAGGTGGATTTGGTGCCAGCTTTGAGGTGAACACGACTGATCTTTGGTGTTGGTGTAGTTTTTAACTTAGAGAGAATTAGAGAGCTCTAGCTCTCTCTCCACTTGGAGATTTGATTTGGGGTTTCTCCAGGGGTCTTTTTGCAATATCTCTTTCCCATAATTGCTGGTTATAAGGTTCCTTAAGGTTTGGTTAAAGATTACTCATGTTTTGCACACTTGCTCACTCTCTCCCCCCTTCTTAACCATGGCTTTGGGAGGTAGGGTTAAAGAGAGGTCCCTCCTCTTATCCAAGGTAGTAAGTGCACAAAAACTTGAGTGATACTTCATAGGTCATTTAGAAATCTTGGTTAACCCATGGTCTCCAAGGTTCTTATGTTCTCCTTAAGTCATTACCACATGTGATCACAATCCTTAGTACCAAGGTGTGTTCTAGCCATGGTAACACCTGAGGTGTTACAATCAACATATAAATATGATGAGAATTTTAGTGTGAGACTGCTATATTATGCCATCATCATGCATGAGTATCCTTTCAGTATTACCCAACACAAGTACTTGATGAAATTTATCAAATCACTGCGGCCATCATTTCCTTTGAAGTCACGTGTCACTGCTCGTAAAGAGATCATGGATCTTTATATTGAGGAAAAGAATATGTTGTATGCACAATTCAAAAAGTTGTCCTGTCGTGTTAGTTTCACTATGGATACATGGACATCTATTCAGAACAAGTCATATTTGTGTGTCACTGCACATTGGATTGATGATAATTGGAACATGCAAAAAAGGATTATTAATTTTATGCATGTAGAAGGCAACCATAGTGGGATAAAATTGAATGATGCTTTTTTTGCTAATGTGTTGAATTGGAACCTTGATAAGAAAATGTTTGCTCTTTCTTTGGATAATGCTGCTTCAAACAAGGTTGCTGTTGATATAGTGATTAACAATGCTAAAGACTTGCTTGTCTGTGGAGGAAAGTTCTTTCATGTTAGATGTGCCAATCATATATTGAACCTTGTTGCTAGAGATGGGTTAGCTGTAATTGCACATGCCATTGGAAACATTAGACATTTTATAACAATTATTAAAAGGTCACCCCTGCAGTTGGAGGCATTTGAGAAATGTGCAAGAGAATGTGACCTAGACCCTAAAAAATCTCTTTCCTTGGATGTTGCAACAAGATGGAATTCCACATATATTATGGTTAGAGATGCCATTTACTATAAGAATGCTTTTGATCGCCTTGCAAAAAAAGAAAAGGATAGATATGGTCATATCAATCCTTCAGCTAATGATTGGTTGAATGCATTAAACATTAGCAAGTGTTTGAAGAAGTTCTATGATGTCACATTACTTTTTTCTGGCACCTCATATCCTACTGCAAATCATTTCTTTCGTAAATTCTCTGAGATAAAGATGGCTATTGCAAGATGTTGTGATAGTAGCGATCCCATAATCTGCACCATGGCATATTCTATGAGAGACAAGTTTGATAAGTATTGGGAAATGAACAATATGGCTTTGGCAGTGGGAGCATTTCTTGATCCTAGGTACAAACATAGAATGGTTGAGCTGTACATGTCTAAGATGTATGATAGTGAGATGGCTGATTTGGAGAAAATGGCATTCATGAATGTTATTAATGAATTATTTTCTTGCTATTCATCAACCATCAATGCAAAATCAACCAAAAAAGGGACTAGCTCGAAGGATTTTGTTCCAAATAAACAAGTTTTGATGGCTGATGATGATGAGAATGAGGTTGATCTTGATGAGTTGTATGCAGCAATAGACAATGAGAAGAAAGTGTCAGAATTGGATCTATACATGAGTGAGGGCCTAGTGAAGGCTAATGAAAGTGATGCACCATTTAATGCCTTATCATGGTGGAAGGGTCAAGTGACAAATTTCCCTATTCTTTCTACCCTTGCTCGTGATGTACTATCAATGCAGGTGTCAACTGTTGCTTCAGAGTCAGCATTTAGCTCTAGTGGACACGTGGTTGATGCCTTTCGTTCGAAGCTTAAACCTGAAATTATTGAAGCCTTGGTTTGTACTAAGGATTGGAAGATTGCTTCAGAGAAAGGTTTCATTTTATTGTGCATGTGTTCTTGTATTTCTCTATGACTAAATGATGATGATGGTTATTGATATGTTTTGTTGTTCTCTATTGGTTTCAGATTTGGAGTGTGAAATAAAAACTATAGCTGAAGCTATGAATGCTATGGAGGTGGACGATGATGTTGCGACTTGAGATCTTCAAACAAGCATGGATTGCTTGCACTATTTTATGCCATTTGAAAACTACCTTTTATTGTAATAGTCTATTGTGTTGAACTATCTTGTGCTATGTTAGACTCTTGTGCGATGTGAACTTATCGCTATTATATTTGAACTATTGTGTTAGACTATTGTATGCTATGAACTTATTGTTATATTGTCTTGTTGATCTATGGTCTATGTAATGCTATATTGTATGATGTGTTGAATGATGAGAACTTACTGCTATATTATCATGTTGGACTATTGTGTTGTATGATGTGAACTTACTGCTATTGTGTTGTATGATGTGAACTTATTGCTATATTGTCATGTTAGAATATTACATTCCATGATGTAAACTTATTGTTATATTGTCATGATGGACTATTATGTTGCACGATGTAACTATTTTATGCACCAACTGAATTATAGTGAATGATAATCAATGTATGCATTATCCGATAAGTACCCGGTATCCGCATGTATCCGGCTACACAATATCTGTATCCGTCCCTTATCCGCCCGACTAAATACCCGGTCCCTGTATCCGTATCCGTCCCGTTTCTAACTATCCGTATCCGATCCCGTATCCGATTGAAATACATTAGGGTAGGATACAGGATGACCTACTATCCGTCCGTATCCGCCCGTTTTCACCCCTACGCCCGAAGCCTAGGTTTCCGCCATGGCGTTGTCTCCTCCCCGCAAGAGGCTACGCTATGGGGAGCTCGGATCCGTCACTAGGCTGCTTTAGGTGTTTTGAGATATGATGTAATAAGTTAGTCTCTACGTCAGACGATGATACTCTTATTAAGTTATCCTATTAATAAATAACAACCATGTGATGGTGATTGATTGAAATGTTTGAGTTGGATTTTTGTTTGAGTGCAATGGTCTTATGGAATGATTGCTTAAGAACATATATAAAAAAAACTTAGGATATTCCCCTCTAGAATCTTTTCTACTCCTCACTTTTCTAAGGATTTCACTTCCTAACCAATAAGATGGTGAACTCACGTCAAGGACCCAACAACAACCAGAACTAGCGTGGTCAACAGATACCACCACCACCACCGAATCCCAACATGGAACAGTTCATCGCCGCCTAGATACGGATTCTGCAAGGACTCACTGTGGCTGTTCAACAAATTTAGCAGAACCAACAGAATCAGCAACATCAGCAGCAACAGCAGTATGCACCCCCAGCCAGAGATAAGCACCGGGATTTCATGAGTCATCACCCACCAACATTCTCCCATGCGGTTGATCCTCTGGATGCCGATGACTGGCTCAAGGTCATTGGAAAGAAGCTTGACATCACCCAATGCAACGACCGGGAAAAGGTCTTGTACGCCTCAGGAAGACTCGAGGGTTCCGCGTCCGACTGGTGGGATGCCTTCACAGCGGCACACCCCAACGCGGATACAATAACTTGGTAGGATTTCAAGAGAACTTCTGCGCTCATCACATTCCCTCAGGAATCATGAAGTTGAAGAAAAAGGAATTCCTTTCCCTTACTCAAGGGAATATGACGGTCAGTGAATATCGGGATCGCTTTACTCAGCTTTCACGCTATGCACCGGAAGAAGTGGACACGGATGAGAAGCGCCAAGAGCGTTTCTTGGAAGGACTGATTGGACCTCTAAACTACCAACTTTAGAGTCACACTTTCCCCAATTTCCAAACACTGTTGAACAAGGCAATTGGCCTTGAAAGCAAAAGAAAAGAATTATCTGACCATAAAAGGAAGTTTCAAGGTCAGTCCAGCAGGAACACCCGCCCGAACAACGCTCAAGGTTCGCAGTTCCGCTCTGGAAATCAAGGCGGAAACAATTATCAAGTGCAACTGAAAGGGAAATAGGGTCGAATTTTGGTGGTTGAATTGCCCAACACAAATTATTGGACTAACTAGTTTGCTCTAGAAAATATGTTCTACAGGTGCCAAAGGTTCACAAGAAACCAATGCAAAGACAAAAGAAAGGGTTCAAAACAAAGGAGCAAAGTATACCGAAGGCAGCCCTGGTCTGGCGCACCGGACTGTCCGGTGTGCCACCGGACAGTGTCTGGTGCACCAGGGAATCCAACTCCAAACTTGCCACCTTTGGGAATTCTGGGAGCCGCTCCCCTATAATTCACCGGACTGTCAGGTGTAGCACCAGACTGTCCGGTGTGCCAGTGGAGCAACGGCTACTTCGCGCCAACGGTCGTCTGCGAAGGCATTAAATGCGCTACAGTGCGCGCCTGCACGCGCAGAAATCAGAGCAGGCGCCAGAAGGCGCACCGGACAGTCTACAGGACCTGTCCGGTGCACCACCGGACTGTCCGGTGACCCTACATGTCAGAGCTCCAACGGTTGAACCCTAACGGTTGGTTGACGTGGCGGGCGCACCGGATAGTGTCCAGTGGCGCACCGGACTGTCCGGTGCACCCATCGACAGAAGCCATCCCCAACGGCCATTTTGGTGGTTGGGGCTACAAATACCCCCCAACCACCCCACATTCATGGCATCCAAGTTTTCAGCCTTCACACCTCATACAAGAGCTATAGCATTCAATACAAGACACAATCAAAGAGATCAAATCCTCTCCCAAGTCCGGAATCACTCCAAACAAATTAGTGACTAGAGAGAGAGACATTTGTGTTCTTTTGAGCTCTTGCGCTTGGAATGCTTTTCTTCTTCCTCATTCTTATTTCCACAACACTTGTAATCAAAACAAGAGACACCAATCGTGTGGTGGTCCTTGTAGTGGACTTAGTGTCCCATTTTATTGAGAAGAGAAGCTCACTCGGTCTAAGTGACCGTTTGAGAGAGGGAAAGGGTTGAAAGAGACCCGATCTTTGTGACCACCTCAACGGGGAGTAGGTTCGCAAGAACAGAACCTCGGTAAAACAAATCACTGTGCCATCCATTCTTATTTGCTTGTGATTTGTTTTTGCCCTCTTTTTTTCGGACTCGTTTACATTTCTAACGCTAACCCCGGCTTGTAGTTGTGCTTAAGTTTATAATTTTTAGATTCCGCCTATTCACCCCCCTCTAGGCGACTTTCAATTGGTATCAGAGCCTGGTGCTTCATTAGAGCCTAACCGCTCGAAGTGATGTCGGGAGATCACGCCAAGAAAGAGATGGTGACCGGCAACAAGCCCGTTACAAGCCACGGGAAGGCTCCATCGGGAGAGTCTCGCAACAAGGGGAAAGAGAAGGAATCCCCTTCATACAAGTCGCATCGGAGTGGTGAAAAGAAAAAGAAGATGAGGAAGGTGGTCTACTACGAGACCGACTCTTCATCGCCATCCACCTCCAGCTCCGACGCGTCGTCCGTAACTTCTAAGCGCCATGAGCGCAAGAAGTTTAGTAAGATTCCCCTACACTACCCTCGCATTTCTAAACGTACTCCATTACTTTCCGTTCCACTAGGCAAACCACCAGTTTTTGACGATGAAGATTATAACATGTGGAGTGACAAAATGAGGCATCACCTAACCTCACTCCACACTAGTATTTGGAACGTTGTTGAGTTTGGTGTACAGGTACCATCCGTAGGGGATGAGGACTATGATTCGGATGAAGTTGCCCAAATCCGGCACTTCAACTCACAAGCCACCACAATACTCCTCGCCTCTCTAAGTCGAGAGGAGTATAACAAGGTGCAAGGATTGAAGAGCGCCAAGGAGATTTGGGACGTCCTCAAAACAGCGCACGAAGGAGATGAGGTGACCAAGATCACCAAAAGGGAGACGATCGAGGGGGAGCTCGGTCGATTCATGCTTCACCAAGGGGAGGAGCCACAAGCAATGTACAACCGGCTCAAGACCTTGGTGAACGAAGTGCGCAACCTCGGGAGCACCAAATGGGATGACCATGAGATGGTCAAGGTTATTCTAAGATCACTAGTTTTTCTTAATCCTACTCAAGTACAATTAATTCGTGGTGATCCTAGATACAAACTCATGTCTCCCGAGGAAGTGATAGGTAAATTTATGAGCTTTGAACTAATGATCAAAGGCTCCAAAAAGATCATCGAGCAAGGCACATCCTCCTCCGTACCCGAAGCACAACCCGTTGCATTCAAAGCAACGGAGGAGAAGAAAGAAGACTCTACACAGAGTAGAGTCCCCATCGATGCCTCCAAGCTCGACAATGAGGAGATGGTGCTCATCATCAAGAGCTTTCGTCAAATCCTCAAACAAAAGAAGGGGAAGGATTACAAGCCCCGTTCCAAGAAGGTGTGCTACAAGTGTGGTAAGGCCGGTCATTTCATTGCTAAATGTCCATTATCTAGTGATAGTGACAGGGGCAACGACAAGAAGGGAAAGAGGAGAGAAAAGAAGAGGTACTACAAGAAGGGCGGCGATGCCCATGTTTGCTGGGAGTGGGACTCCGACGAGAGCTCCACCGACTCCTCCTCCGACGAGGACGCCGCCAACATCGCCGTCAACAAAGGGCTCCTCTTCCCCAACGTCAGCCACAAATGCCTCATGGCAAAGGACGGCAAGAAGAAGAAGGTAAAATCCAAATCCTCCATTAAGTATGCAACATCTAGCGATGAGGCTAATTCTAGTGATGATGAGGATGATTTATTTACTCTCTTTGCCAACTTAAACATGCGAGAAAAGGAAAAATTAAATGAATTGATTAGCACTATTCATGATAAGGATGAACTCTTAGATAGCCAAGAGGATTTCCTAATTAAAGAAAACAAGAAGCATGTTAAAGTTAAAAATGTTTATGCTCAGGAGGTAGAGAAAAATGAAAAATTAACTAGTGAGCTAAGTACTTGCCATGACATTGTCTCCAACCTTAGAAATGAGAATGCAAAACTAATTGCTAAGGTTGAGAAGCTTGATGTTTGTGATGATTCAATTGTTAGTCTTAGAAATGATAATACCAATTTAATTGCTAAGATTGATCAATTGAATACCTCTCTTGCTAGCCTTAGGAATGAGAATGAAAAATTGATTGCTAAAGCTAAGGAACTAGATGTTTGCAATGCTTCTATTTCCAATCTTAGAGATGAGCATAATATTTTGCATGCTAAGATTGTTGAATTTAATACTTGCAAACCCTCTACATCTTTTCGTTGAGCATGTTACTATTTGCACTAGATGTAGAGATATTAATGTTGATGCTATTCATGATCACCTAGCTTTAATTAAACAACAAAATGATCACATAGCTCAACTTAGTGCCAAAATTAATGAGCATGACTTAGAAAATGAGAAATTTAAATTTGCTAGAAGCATGCTCTATAGTGGGAGACGCCCTGGGATTAAGGATGGCATTGGCTTCCAAAAGGGAGACAATGTCAAGCTTAATGTCCCGCCTAAAAGATTGTCTAATTTTGTTAAGGGCAAGGCTACCATGGTTCAGGATAACGAGGGTTACATTTTATACCCTGCCGGTTATCCCGAACACAAAATTAGGAGAATTCACTCTAGAAAGTCTCACTCTGGCCCTAATCATGCTTTTATGTATAAGAGTGAGGCATCTAGTTCTAGGCAATCAACCCATGCTAAATTGCCTAAGAAGAAAACTCCTAAAGCATCAAATGATCATAATGTTTCATTTAAAACTTTTGATGCATCTTATGTGCTAACTAACAAATCCGGCAAGGTAGTTGCCAAGTATGTTTGGGGCAAACACAAGGGATCAAAGACTTGTGTTTGGGTACCCAAAGTTCTTGTCTCTAATGTCAAAGGACCCAAAACTATTTGGGTACCTAAAATCAAGAACTAAATTTGTTTTGTAGGTTTATGCATCCGGGGGCTCAAGTTGGATCATCGACAGCAGGTGCACAAACCATATGACTGGGGAGAAAAGAATGTTCTCCTCCTACGAGAAAAACCAAGATCCCCAAC
Organism: Zea luxurians; assembly: GCA_029449295.1. Taxonomy (NCBI): domain Eukaryota; kingdom Viridiplantae; phylum Streptophyta; class Magnoliopsida; order Poales; family Poaceae; genus Zea; species Zea luxurians. The sequence continues at coordinate 52,528,806 of JAOPSE010000004.1, read as the reverse complement.
GCGCTATCACATTCGGGGATGGAAATCAAGGTTTGGTCAAAGGATTGGGTAAAATTGCTATATCACCTGACCACTCCATTTCCAATGTTTTTCTAGTAGATTCATTAGATTACAACTTGCTTTCTGTATCCCAATTATGCAAAATGGGTTACAACTGTCTTTTTACATATACTGGTGTTACTGTCTTTAGAAGAAGTGACGATTCAGTAGCATTTAATGGAGTGTTAGAGGGCCAGCTATACTTAGTTGATTTCAATAGAGCTGAACTCGACACTTGCTTAATTGCTAAGACTAACATGGGTTGGCTCTGGCATCGCCGACTAGCCCATGTTGGGATGAAGAATCTTCACAAGCTTCTAAAGGGAGAGCACATTTTGGGGCTAACAAATGTGCATTTTGAGAAAGACAGGATTTCAAGCGCATGCCAAGAAATTGGAGCTTCTCCACATGGATCTATTCGGCCCAATAGCTTACATAAGCATCGGCGGGAGTAAATACTGTCTAGTTATTGTGGATGATTATTCTCGCTTCACTTGGGTATTCTTTTTACAGGATAAATCTCAAACCCAAGAAACTTTGAAAGGATTCTTGAGACGGGCTCAAAATGAGTTCGGCTTAAGGATCAAGAAAATAAGAAGCGACAATGGGACGGAGTTCAAGAACTCACAAATTGAAAGCTTTCTTGAGGAGGAGGGCATCAAGCATGAGTTCTCTTCTCCCTACACGCCACAACAAAATGGTGTAGTGGAGAGGAAGAATAGAACTCTATTGGACATGGCAAGGACCATGCTTGATGAGTACAAGACTTCGGATCGGTTTTGGGCCGAGGCGGTCAACACCGCTTGCTACGGCATCAACCGGTTATATCTACACCGAATCCTCAAGAAGACATCATATGAACTCCTCACTAGTAAAAAGCCCAATGTTTCATATTTTAGAGTCTTTGGTAGCAAATGCTTTATTCTTGTTAAAAGAGGTAGAAAATCCAAATTTGCTCCTAAGGCTGTAGAAGGCTTTTTATTAGGATATGATTCAAACACAAGGGCATATAGGGTCTTTAAAAAGTCCATTGTACTAGTTGAAGTTCTTGTGACATTGTGTTTGATGAGACTAATGGCTCTCAAGTAGAGCAAGTTGATCTTGATGAATTAGATGATGAAGAGGCTCTGTGCGTCGCGCTAAGGAACATGTCCATTGGGGATGTGTGTCCTAAGGAACTTGAAGAGCCCCTACAAGCACAAGATCAACCATCTTCCTCCATGCAAGCATCTCCACCAACTCAAGATGAGGATGAGGCTTAGGATGATGAAGGAGAAGATCAAGAAGATGAGCCACCTCAAGAAGACGACAACGATCAAGGGGGAGATGCAAATGATCAAGACAAGGAGGGTGAACAAAATCCAAGGCCGCCACACCCAAGAGTCCACCAAGCAATTCAACGAGATCACCCCGTGAACACCATCCTAGGAGATATTCATAAGGGGGTAACCACTCAATCTCGTGTTGCTCATTTTTGTGAACACTACTCGTTTGTTTCCTCTATTGAGCCACACAGGGTAGAGGAAGCACTTCAAGTTTCGGATTGGGTGCTGGCGATGCAAGAGGAGCTCAACAATTTCAAGAGGAATGAGGTATGGCATTTAGTTCCACGTCCTAACCAAAATGTTGTAGGAACCAAGTGGGTCTTTCGCAATAAACAAGATGAGCATGGTGTGGTGACAAGGAACAAGGCACGACTTGTGGCCAATGGGTATTCACAAGTCGAAGGTTTGGATTTCGGTGAAACCTATGCACCCGTAGCTAGGCTTGAGTCAATTCGAATATTACTTGCCTATGCTACTCACCATGACTTTAAGCTTTACCAAATGGACGTGAAGAGTGCCTTCCTTAACGGACCTATCAAGGAAGAGGTCTATGTTGAGCAACCTCCCGGCTTTGAGGATAGTGAGTATCCTAACCATGTTTACAAACTCTCTAAGGCGCTTTATGGGCTCAAGCAAGCCCCAAGAGCATGGTATGAATGCCTAAGAGATTTTCTTATCACTAATGGCTTCAAAGTCGGAAAGGCCGATCCTACTTTATTCACTAAAACCATTGAGAATGATTTGTTTGTATGCCAAATTTATGTTGATGATATCAAATTTGGGTCTACTAACAAATCTATTTGTGAAGAGTTTAGTAGGATCATGATTCAAAAATTCGATATGTCTATGATTGGGGAGTTGAAGTATTTCTTAGGATTTCAAGTCAAGCAACTCCAAGAGGGCACCTTCATTAGCCAAACGAAGTACATTCAAGATATACTCACTAAGTTTGGAATGAAGGATGCCAAGCCCATCAAGACACCCATGGGAACCAATGGGCATCTCGACCTCGACACTGGAGGTAAATCCGTAGATCAAAAGGTATACCGGTCAATGATAGGTTCTTTACTCTATTTATGTGCATCTCGACCGGACATTATGCTTTCCGTATGCATGTGTGCAAGGTTCCAAGCCGATCCTAAGGAAGTTCACCTTACACTACACCATGACACATTATTGCCCACTGACTGTCTGATGGTAAAACACCTAAATAGCGTCGTACAGTCTGTCGGTAAAGAGTTTTAGCGACAGATAATGTGTGTCGGCAAAAGTCCTGTCGGCAATAACCTTTATCGGCAGACATAGATGTACCGACATACTATCTGTCGGCAATGGTTATATTTTTGCCGACAGACATATCTTTACCGTCGGACAGACTTTTGCCGACATATTCTTGTGTCGACGGCTTGTGTGTCGCTAAAAGTCTATATGCCGACAGATTGTCTGATGGTATTCCCTATGTGCAGTTTAAAAAAAATACATGCATACAAATATATGCTAATGAAACAAATAATAAACTGATTATGATGCACATTACAGGACAACTTAAATAATATGTAGCTCAGAATATATGAAATTTGATTACTAAAAGAATTGCAGGACAACTTGAATAATATGTAGCTCAAAATATACGTTTGGATTCCAACATATATTTGTTTAGAACACGCTTTCTGTGATGGACATATAAAAATAATAGGATACATGTTTTCTAAATTTTGAAGTGATATTTCAGTTCTATTACATGCAAAAGTATAACGATTCATCTAGCAAACTAAATTCTCTCCACCGGCTGGGTGTTACGCCAACAGCTACCATGCATGCGAGTAATCGTTTTTTCACACTTCAAGCAATCTGATCCTTGCTTCCAGGTCCTCTTCCTACAACATAGTTTGATAACATATCAATTACTGTATCAGCAGGTCCATAAACTCCCAACAGAAAATACAAACTAAAAGTGCAATAAAGGTTTATTAATACATATATTTATGTACTGAATGCACATGATTACAAAGAAATAGAACATGAATCATAACTTGAGCGGGTAGAAAATTTATCATAACAAAGGTATCATGGACTGAATCCTAAACATCATAACGAAGGCATCATGGACTGAATCGCGGTCATCATAACAACGACAAGAAACAGACTCCCAATTGAATCATGGACAGCAGGAACAAAACCGGACTTCTCCATATATATAAAGAATCTGATGTTAAATATAGACAGACAAAACAGGAACACTGATTCTTACATAAAGAATCTGTCGACAGATGCTCTAACCTCTTGCTTAGACTGACAACATTTTTATAGATTGCTTAATGCTTATCATGTGAATAAAATCACAAATAAACTACCATGGACAACTGATTAATCCTCTAAAGTCATCAAGGACATCAACAACCAAAGTAGCCATTTATCTACTAGTACTGCTGCTAGCTGTTTCCTACTTTGCTAACAAGTTTGATCCGACTAATGTCAACGCACGTGCTACTAGCTGATACAGTGGTACTAATAAGCAGGCACAACTAATAAGGTGTTTGGGTCGATGCCACTCGAATGTATGTACTAGTCGAATTTTAGCTTTCCAACATAAAGAAAAATTAGCCATCTAAACAAAGACTAAAGCCATCAAACTTTGCTATAGGAGACGTTTAAGAACAACAAAGGGGGCAGTGTACAAAATATACGGAAAACTGATCTACAGCACGCCAGCACCAATGCCAAGTTGCATCAGTGGCTCAGCGCTAGATGGAAGCTACATTGACCCTACACCATCCCTGTGCCGGTGCAATCTGGCACCGTTGGCATAGTTTACTGTTCGCAAATTAAATACACTAAAGTGATAATGGCATTATTAATGGATAAATGCTAGCATGGCCATCAGAAATGAGAACATAAGAATCGCCGCTGTTGGGAGATGAAACTAACTCCAGCATGATGGAAATCTGAAACATCGGTGCTACTCCAATCGATAAATTCTAACAGCAGTGGCATCAAACAAAGGTGTTATGAATTATGATAAGTCAACAGGCTAGGCTAGGCCGTAAAACGCCCCAAAAATAAATCAAGTGGCATCATCGATCCCTAACAGATCGAGGAAACACAGAGGCGGGCCCAGGATTTAGAGAATGGGTATTCGAAATTGTACTAGATAAAAATATTTGGATGGCCTAAAGCCTATCATAATAGACTTTATACATATATATAATTGATTCACCTATAGATAGTCATAGCATAGATAGTCATAGCATATAATAGAACATACACATTACAGAAGTAGTAAACTAAATCATAACTCATGTAAAAATAATAGGTCAGGGGAACATTAAATAGTATAAGAATGCTTACAAATTACAAGACAACCTTTTAATCCTTTAAGCTTTGAAATTGAGTGGTAGCGCTACTCTTCCTCTTCATTTTTAAATCTGCAAATAAATCACAATACACTTAATTCAATGCCTAGTCTAAAACAAATTAAGATGCACTCAAATAACAAATTAGTGAAACCATTCAAACGGTCAAACAACTAAACAGGACCTCAACTTCAACTTCAACTTGCATCTAATGCAGCAAGAGCAACACAACCTGAATTCACTTGTGATTGTGAGTAATAATGTAGTGGTCACCGCAGATGATAAAAGGATTAGATTGAAGTTAGTAATCACATTTGTTCACATAATTAACTACGAAATTGGTTGAGTTCTATTTTAGTCATGTATTGTAAAATAGACATAATACTCCATGTCAAGCACCAAATAGATGAAGATTCACAATTAGGAAACCATATCATGCTCTGCATACCCGAACTGCAAGCAACCCAAGAAAGCATGCTTATCGAAGAGATGAGCTAGTGTCAAATGCTTCATATCGTTCTGCTCAATTAGGAGAAAGGAAGCATATCAGTTAGATACAACTGTTTGTCCCCACTAGAGCAGCAATTCGCCGGTTCCGGTGGAGCTCGGGGAGGCGGGGTCGGAGTGGTCGGAGGAGGCGCTGAGGCTGTGGCCATGGCCGTGGTCGTGGTCGCGCACGGGGCTCTTTGTTGAAAATAGTGTTACCTTCTGGACCATAGAAACATGTCTGAAAACTATGAATACACAACACAGCTCAATAGATTGACACATGCCTCATGCTGCAATGTAAGAACTTAGTGCCTCTCATTACCAATAAGATCACAAGGTAACATTGTTTTCAGCAAAAATGTTGTCACTACACAGTACACAGTGTAAGACAACACCTAAGTCTCAATGCAGGATCTAACATTTGTTTCCCGACAATGAACTAACCAATTTTGATGCGCAATTTATACCAGCACATGTAAATCAAGATTCCAGAAGGAAAGACTTGCCTTGCTCGGACCAGCCTTGCCGGAGGCGCTTCTCCTAGCCTTCTCAGTCTTGGCCTCCTTGGAGACTGAGCGATGAACCTTGCAACTCGTTGATGGCGGCGAGCCCTTCTCAGAGAAACAAAACGACTAATCGCTCACCTGGTTAGGACCCACCACCTCCTCAATGGGAGCGGTCTTGTTCTTGCCGGCGGCTGAGAAGGCCTTGAAATCCTGCTCCACCACGAACCCCATCGCTCGGAATGAGAGCTCCGTTGGCGACTTGTCCCCTGTAATCCCCGCCGAACACACCTCCGCAGCCTCGGTGCCTCCCCCCATCAGCCGCCTCTGCCTCCTCCTGGCCGCCCCCCTGCTGCTGCTGCGGCAGCGGAGGCGGCGACTGATCCTTCGATGATGAGGTAGTCCGGTTCGCGGTGGTGATCGGAGTGGGGACGGGGACGGGGCTAGGGTTCGGGGAAGTGGAAGAGGTCATAGGGGCTGAGAGGGACGGGGCCGAGGAGAGAAAAGGAAAAAGGAGGGGGACAGGTGCTTGGGTCACTTGAAGCGACCGGCCGAGGACGGGGGCAGGGTCATGGTCACGGGGCGAGGGCTGCGGGCGCGGGGAGGACGCCGCCAATGTCGTTGCGGCGACGGAGGCTAGGACGGAGGCGGGGTCTGCGGGCGCGCGGAGGGGATGCGCGGGCGGAGGCGTGGTGGACGCCCTCGTTGCGTCTTTATAAGGTAGTAGAGATATACATGTATATATAACTTTTTTTGCCAAAAATAATATGTTCGATTCCGATCCTATACGTTACATATGTAGTACTCACGACGCTCGTTATTAATTATTTTTTGCTATTTAGGATCGTGACATCCATTTACCGACAAACGATTTGATGCTACTTTTTCCCGACAGACTTTACGCCACGTATAATCTGTTTTACCGACAGATGGACTGCCACAATAGCTCGACATTATTGCCGACAGATTTGTTGACTCCAATACAATAACTACCGACAGATAGTGTGATGGGAATATTTTGTGACAGACTGTCTGTCGCAAAACGTCTATTTTTACCGTCAGTTGTTTGACGCTAAAATTGTGTCATGGTGTAGTGTTAGGGTCGTAAAGCGAATCTTGAGATATTTAGTTCAAACACCTAAGTTTGGTCTTTGGTACCCCAAGGGATCCTCATTTGATTTACTAGGATATTCCGATGCTGATTGGGCAGGGTGTAAGATTAATAGGAAGAGCACATTAGGGACTTGTCAGTTTCTGGGAAGATCCCTGGTGTCTTGGGCTTCAAAGAAACAAAACTCAGTAGCTCTTTCTACCGCTGAAGCCGAGTACATTGCCGCAGGCCATTGTTGCGCGCAATTGATTTGGATGAGGCAAACCCTTAGGGACTATGGCTACAAGTTTAGCAAAGTCCCTCTCCTATGTGACAATGAGAGTGCAATCCGCATGGCGGATAATCCCGTTGAACACAGCCGCACTAAGCACATAGCCATTCGGTATCACTTTCTGAGAGATCACCAACAAAAGGGGGATATCGAGATAGCCTACATAAACACCAAAGATCAATTGGCCGATATCTTTAACAAGCCTTTAGATGAGCAATCTTTTACCAAACTTAGGAATGAACTAAATATTCTTGATTCTAGGAATTTTGATTGATTCTTTGCACACATAGCTCATTTTTATACCTTTGATCATATCTCTTTTATGTCTATGACTAATGTGTCTTCAAGTGTCATCTTATGCTTAGTCATAGATATTGAAAGGGAAATGGAGTATTCGACAAAGAAGGCGCTTCCACTCAACTCCAATTGTTTTTGCCGGTACTCCGCATCGTTCTCCACTTTGGTATAATCTTCACTCATATTTTTGTGTTTGCCAAAGGGTGAGAAAGTTTGAAAAGGGCTTATATTCTACTCACAAGTATTCGTTTTTGGCGATTCATGCCAAAGGGGGAGAAAGTATGAGCCCAAAGCAAAATGACCGCACCACCACCAAATTTTAAAAATGAAGTTTTTCAAATTGATATCCTATTGTGTTCAAAAGGGGGAGAAAATAGTATCTTCAAAACTTGCAAAACCCTCTTGAACACTAAGAGGAGAATTTTATTAAGGAGGAGTTTTGTTTAAGTCAAAGGAAAAGCATTTGAAACAGGGGGAGAAAATTTCAAATCTTGAAAATGCTTTATTCAATCTTATTCATATACCTTTGACTATTTGCAAAATGATTTTGAAAAGAATTTTACAAAGGATTTGCAAAAACAAAACTCGTGGTGCAAATGTGGTCCAAAATTTTAAATAAGAAGAAAACCATCCATGCACATCTATTGAGTTAAGTTTATTGGTTTCAATTCCAAGTAACCTTTGCACTTACTTTATGCAAACTAGTTTAATTCTGCACTTCTATATTTGCTTTGGTTTGTGTTGGCATCAATCACCAAAAAGGGGGAGATTGAAAGGGAAATAGGGTCAAACCTTTTCCATATGAATTTTGGTGGTTGAATTGCCCAACACAAATTATTGGACTAACTAGTTTGCTCTAGAAAATATGTTCTACAGGTGCCAAAGGTTCACAACAAACCAATGCAAAGACAAAAGAAAGGGTTCAAAACAAAGGAGCAAAGTATACCGAAGGCAGCCTTGGTCTGGCGCACCGGACTGTCCGGTGTGCCACTGGACAGTGTCCGGTGCACCACCGGCCAGTGTCCGGTGCACCAGGGAATCCAACTCCAAACTTGCCACCTTCAGGAATTCTGGGAGCCGCTCCGCTATAATTCACCGGACTGTCCGGTGTGCCAGCGGAGCAACGGCTACTTCGTGCCAACGATCGTCTGTGAAGGCATTAAATGCGCTACAGTGCGCGCCTACGCGCGCAGAAGTCAGAGCAGGCGCCAGAAGGCGCACCGGACAGTCTACAGGACCTGTCCGGTGCACCACCGGACTGTCTGGTGACCCCACAAGTCAGAGCTCCAACGGTTGAACCCTAATGGTTGGGTGACGTGGCTGGCTCACCAGACAGTGTCCGGTGGCGCACCGGACTGTCCGGTGCACCCATCGATAGAAGCCATCCCCAACGACCATTTTGGTGGTTGGGGCTATAAATACCCCCCAACCACCCCACATTCATGGCATCCAAGTTTTCAGCCTTCACACCTCATACAAGAGCTATAACATTCAATACAAGACACAATCAAAGAGATCAAATCCTCTCCCAAGTCCGGAATCACTCCAAACAAATTAGTGACTAGAGAGAGAGACATTTGTGTTCTTTTGAGCTCTTGCGCTTGGATTGCTTTTCTTCTTCCTCATTCTTGTTTCCACAACACTTGTAATCAAAACAAGAGACACCAATTGTGTGGTGGTCCTTGTAGTGGACTTAGTGTCCCATTTGATTGAGAAGAGAAGCTCACTCGGTCTAAGTGACCGTTTGAGAGAGAGAAAGGGTTGAAAGAGACCCGGTCTTTGTGACCACCTCAACGGGGAGTAGGTTCGCAACAACCGAACCTCGGTAAAACAAATCACCGTGCCATCCATTCTTATTTGCTTGTGATTTGTTTTTGCCCTCTTTTTTCAGACTCGTTTACATTTCTAACGCTAACCCTAGCTTGTAGTTGTGCTTAAGTTTATAATTTTCAGATTCCGCCTATTCACCCCCCCTCTAGGCGACTTTCAGCAATGCTCTGGACAGCAAGGCCAGAGAAATAATCAAAATCAGAACCAACAAAGGAGCAACTCTCAGACCAACCATAGGTCTGGTGGGAATTCACAGAATCGTCAAGGTGGCACCAGTAACACGTAGGCCAGAAGCAACAACGCACCAGTCCAACCCAATGGTTGTTTCAAGTGCGGTGAGCTAGGCCACTATGCTAATAACTGCCCAAGGCGCAACCAGCAGACACCCTAGAAAAGCAATAACCAGAGAAATGACTAGAACACCCCCGCTTGTGGATCTGCACAAAACAAGACTCCATAGAACCAGAGTAGAGGAAGGGTCAATCACGTCACTGCAGAATCATTGCCTGAGGATGCCGACATAGTGTATGGCATGTTCCTTGTTAACTCCATACCTGCTTCAGTTTTATTTGACTCTGGAGCATCACATTCTTTTATAACTGAGTCATTTGTGGAAAAACACAACATACCTAAGTACCCTCTTAAGAAGATATTACATATTAGTTCACCAGGAGGTAACATGAAGGCCACACACTCATGCCCTCATGTTAATATCAAGATTCAAGGAATAGATTTTTCAGTCAACCCAGTGGTCTTAGGATCCAACGGTATTGATGTGATTCTTGGATGCGATTGGTTGAAAAGTTGTGATGGAGTGATACAGTGTGCCAATGGAACAATTATGTTGACAAGTCCTCAAGGTGAAAGAATCCAAGTTAGCATAGATAAGTCAACAGATGAAAAAGGAAAGACAGTGATCAATCACTTGGAAGAAAAGCCCTTGGAAAATATCAAGGTAGTGTGCGAATACCTAGATGTATTTCTGGAGGAATTACCAGGTATGCCACCTTACCGTGATATAGAGTTTTCTATTGAGTTATTACCCGGAACCGCACCTATCTCTAAAAGACCATATAGAATGGATGTCAAGGATTTAGTAGAACTGAAGAAACAAATAGAAGAATTACTAGAAAAAGGTTTCATTCGCCCAAGTTCATCCCCTTGGGGAGCACCAATTCTATTTGTGAACAAGAAGGATGGTTCGAGGAGAATGTGCGTTGATTATAGAAGTTTGAATGAAGTAACCATCAAGAATAAATACCCACTACCTCGGATTGAAGATTTATTTGATCAGATGAAAGGAGCTAAGATATTTTCGAAGATAGATTTGAGATCAGGATATCACCAGTTAAAGATTCGAGCAGAAGATGTACCCAAGACAGCCTTCACGACGAGATGTGGATTATATGAGTTTTTGGTCATGTCGTTCGGACTGACTAATGCACCAGCATACTTTATGAACTTGATGAATTAAGTATTCATGGAATATCTGGATCAGTTTGTGGTTGTATTCATTGACAACATACTGATATATTCTCCGAATGAAGAAACACATGAAGATCATCTAAGGCTAGTCCTACAAAAGCTTCGTGACAACCAACTGTACGCAAAATTCTTGAAGTGTGATTTTTGGCTTAAGGAAGTTGCTTTCTTAGGGCATATCGTTACCGATGATGTAATTAAAGTGGACCCAGGAAAGATAAGTGAGATACTGGATTGGAAACAACCAAAGGATGCGTCCAAGATCAGAAGTTTTCTTGGATTGGCAGGATACTATAGAAGATTTATTGAAGGTTTTTTAAGTTAGTGAAACCTCTTACCTCTCTGCTGGAGAAAGATAAAGAGTTCAAGTGGGATGAAGCTTGTCAGAATTGTTTTGAGGAACTCAAGAAAAGGCTAACTACTGCACCAATATTGGTAATGCCAGACATCCACAAGGGATTTGATGTGTATTGCGATGCATCACACCTTGGACTTGGATGTGTGCTAATGCAAGAAGGAAAAGTGATAGCTTATGCCTCAAGGCAGTTGAGAAAGCATGAGAAGAATTATCCTACGCATGATTTGGAACTAGCTGTCGTAGTGCATGCTTTGAAGATTTGGAGACACTATATGATTAGAAACAAGTGCAAAATCTTCACGGATCACAAAAGCTTGAAATACATATTCACTTAGAAAGAACTCAATCTAAGGCAGAGAAGATGGCTTGAGTTGATTAAGGACTATGATTTGGAAATACAATATCACCCCAGAAAGGCAAATGTAGTAGCTGATGCTTTGAGCCGTAAGGGTCAAGTGAACAACATCACTACTCATTTGATGTCACAAGAATTGTGCTGGGAAATGGAACAACTCAACCTTAGATTGCTCAATAATGTAGAAGCAATAGTTATGGAAGTTGAATCTACTTTGGAAGAAGAGATTCGTAAAGGACAAGAGTCCGATGAGAAAATCAAGGAAATTAAAACTTTGATTGGTTTGGGTAAAGCCCCAGATTTCACGGAAGATGATCAAGGCACAATATGGTTTAAGAAGAGAATTTGCGTATCGGAAATCGAACACCTGCGTCAACTTATTTTGAGAGAACCTCATGATTCAGCTTACTCTTTTCACCGTAGAAGTACAAAGATGTACCAGGATCTTAAGGAAAAGTATTGGTGGTACGGATTGAAAAGAGATGTTGCTACTCATGTTGCATTATGCGACGTGTGTCAGCGAGTTAAAGCCGAACACCAAAGACCAGCAGGATTACTACAACCTCTCAAGGTACCTGAATGGAAATGGGAAGAAATCAGTATGGATTTCATAGTTGGACTACCCTGTACTCGGGATGGCTATGATTCAATATGGGTCATAGTAGACAGGTTGACTAAAGTGGCACACTTTATACCTGTGAAGACAGGTTGACTAAAGTTAGCAGAGTTATATATTTTGTCTGCATGGAGTACTGAAGAAGATCGTATCGGATCGAGGAACCCAATTTACCTCGCGCTTTTGGAAAAGACTACATGAGTCCATGGATACCAAGCTAAACTTTAGTTCAGCTTATCATCCGCAAATGGATGGGCAAACGGAAAGAACAAACCAAGTGTTGGAAGATATGCTAAGAGCCTGCGCTATAAAGCATGGTAGAAGCTGGGATAAAAGTTTGCCTTATGCAGAATTTTCGTATAACAATAGTTATCAAGCAAGTCTAAAAATGGCACCATTTGAAGCACTATATGGACGAAAATGTAGAACACCGCTTTATTGGAATCAGACTGGAGAAAGTCAAGTATTTGGTCCAGAAATTCTCCAAGAGGCAGAAAAGCAAGTGCAGATTATTAGAGAAAATTTGAAGACAACACAGTCAAGACAGAAAAGCTATGCTGATAATAGAAGAAGAGAGTTGATCTTTGAAGTAGGAGACTTCGTATACCTTAAAGTTTCACCGATGAGAAGAATGAAAAGGTTTAAGGTTAAGGGAAAATTATCACCTCGCTATATTGGCCCATTCAAGATTTTGCAAAGAAAAGTTTTGAAGTAGCCTACCAGTTAGAGCTACCCGATAGTTTATCGGATGTGCATGACATATTTCACGTGTCACAACTTAAGAAGTGCTTAAGAGTACTGGAAGAACAATTACCCATGGAAGAACTGAATGTCAATGAGGATTTGACCTATTCAGAGTACCCTGTCAGAATTCTGGAAACATCTCGCAGAATTACACAGAGTAAAGTTATTAACATGTGCAAAGTTCAGTGGAGTCATCATTCGGAAGATGAGGCCACTTGGTAAAGAGAAGATGAACTCAGAGCAGAATTTCCCCAGTTATTCTCGGAAGTTTCTTAATCTCGAGGACGAGATTCTTTTTAAGAGGGGTAGGTTTGTAACACCACAAAAGCCATCAACTAAAAATAATGAATTTAGTTATTATGTTAATTAGGGTAATAATTTTTTTAAGTGTTTAATTATTTATTTGCATTTTGATCATTTTCTTTGTATGCGCTTGATTGATTATCAGATGTTTATTATCAACTCTTTTTTAAAGAAAAACCTAGTAATTAATATAATAATTAAATAATATAATAATTATTAGTCTAAACACAAGTATTTTATTTATAAATAACTTTGGTGAATTTTTAGGGAATTTTCGAGCTCTTTAAAAATATATTTCAGAATTAGAAAAAACACAAAAACAAAAAACTAAACCTAACCTAGCGGGCCCAACTAAGGGCCCATGTTCTAATACCCTAGCGCGCGTGCCTGCTGGTTCCAGCCGCAGCCGCCGCCGCTCTCATCTCCCTCCTCTGTTCTCTCTCTCTCTCTCTCTCTCTCCCAAGTGTCTTTCTCTCTCCTCCCACCTCTCTCTCTCTCTGCCTTCCCGTCCACGCGCACAGCCACCCAAGGCCGACCAAGCTCGACCACGCGCCCGCCCAGGCGCGACACCCTGCACCGAGCGACCGGCCCCGCGCGCTCTGCCTCAAGCCCCGCACCTACACACGCCAGGAACGCGCGTGGAGCCGCCAGCCCGACTGCACCCAGGACGACGTGCCCCGACCCCGCGCCATGTCCTGCAGCCGCACACGCGAAGACCCCGACCGAAGCCACGCCCGTGCGATGCAAGCCAGGCGGCCGAGCTCCCTGCACGTCCGACCGCGCGTCCGTTCGATTCCTCGCGATTAATGGTGTTCAAATCCTCCGTTACTCCCTTTCCCATTTCTCTCCATTAACGCCATGAAGAGAAACTGACGCATGTAATGGCCATTGAAGGACCGCCGGCCACCTCTCCCCTCCCTCTCTCTGTAAATAGGCAGCAGAGCTCTCTCTCCCTTCTCCCTACCCAAGCTCGCCCCCATCTCTTTCTAGCTCTCCTCGCTCACCACCGCTAGTGCGCTGCTCGTCGCTGGAGTTTGCCATTCGTCGCCGGAGTTCGCCGAAGTTCGTCATCGCCGGAGCCCGTGGAGTTCGCCGGAGCTACGCCATCCGCCGTTCGAAGTCGAGCCCAGCTCTTCTCCACCCGGTCGAACCCCCGCCAAACTCTCCCTGTCACACATGCGAACTCAAGGTGGAAGACGACCCAAAATATTTTATAAATTACTTTTGATTTAATTCATGAATTGTATATTTAGTTCGTTGTAATATGAACACGTGTGATCCACAATTTATGTGTATGTGCGTTATGGAATTTTTGGTAGAGATTTGCGATTATTAGTTGCACCGTGATAATTCATGTTAATCGATGCATTGATTTTTGGATTAGAGAAATATGACGAGAATTTAGTAGTCACACGTTGGTGATAAAAACAATAGATAGGAATTTTTGCAGTTAAATTTGGTCACAAGGAACTTTAGAAACTATTTGGAGAATTATAGTCATAGGTGCATTTTGATGGACTTAGAAAATGGTATAGAACTCATGTCATATGAATAATATGGGATTTTTAGATGATTTATCCGATTATTTTATTAATATTTTCTTTTAGAAAGAAAAGAGAAAATATCACTAGTAGGATGGAAAGTAGAGTTGTACTAGCCAAATAAACATGTTCGCAAATATAGCACCTAAATTTTTAGAGTTAGTAAAGTACTAGTTTATGTCAAAATAACCTCGCTTGTGTTATAAAAGGTTCAATTAGTATTTATAGGGATTTTTTAGAATATTAAACTCATTTTGGCTATACTCAATAATTCGAGTTAGAAATAAAAATGATAAAAGCTATTAATTTATTTATTAGTATTAAAGACGATAATTATCATTTAACTTTATTGATGATGTTAAAATATATTAATACTAGTTAAAACTGTATTTATTGCACCCACTCATAAATTCATCATTTAGGACTCACAATAATAACTATAATTAAATTAATAAGTATTTACACATTTAGGACGTATTTAAGATGTAATAAGTGCGATATGTTAATGTGCATGTAATGGTGTATATTTATGTAATGGCGCGTGTTTATTTATTGGTGTATGCTTTCTTTTTGTATGGCGACGTGTAACGTTATTAGAGGCTGACGGTGTGGTAGACGAACCAAATTCGTTACAAGATGATCCGCAAGACGCGTTTGAGCAAGGCAAGTGGATTCTTCCTCTGCATATTCTATTTGTACCCAACCATTGCATATAATAATGTTTACTTTTTGATATACTGCATAATTTGATGGGTTTTACCTAATTAAAGATTTTCTAGATTTACCAACTGTATTCCTTGTTTAACCTGGGAAATTATTAAACTTTGCAAAATTTGTGCTACCGCTCAACTTAATGATTTTAATGTCACTCATTAATTGGTATTAATGTTCCAAAATTGAAATTGGCAATTATGACATTAACCCGATGGTTAAAACTACATTATTTCGAATTAATTGGAACATGGAGTGACCACCCAGGATAACAGTGCAACCACGAGTGCTATCATGGCTCTGGCTTTGGTAATTAGCTTTATATGCTTAGTACCTGGCAACCTTACCTGAAATATGGGCAAGAGGGGAAGAGGTAGGTGCTGGCAGCCCACGTTAACATGGGGACGTATTCTTGTCTAAGGTACCTCACCCAGGGGGCCACCACCATCGTCTTTAGAAACCTTAGCGGGTTGCTTTGTATTAAGTGTATTTTGTGAAAGCCTCATAATGGATCCCTAGCCATTCACCTCGGTAGTGTTTAAGGGTCCGATCAACCCGGGCTAGATGGGATACATGGCTTGTGGGTAAAGTTGTACCACCTATGCAGAGTGTAAAACTGATATATCAGCCGTGCTCCCGGTTATGAGCGACCTGGACTCCTCACATGTTAATTGAACTTGAAGATAGAATTAAATTGAGATCCGATGATCTGCCAATAATTTGCTTAAGTGGTTTCACTTAAGTGTTTTTGTTATATTCATATTCCTTTGTTTAAATGGGATATTTGGGATTCACACTTGTTAGTAAGACAGGTGTTGTTAATAAAATGTTGACCAACTAAAATGATTACTGCTCAACCTTAGCCTCACCTTGTTATACCTGCATTAATTTTTCCCCCACTTGCTGAGCCCCGACCATAAGTGAGCTTCACCCTTGCTAATATTTTGATCAGAGGGTGATGCTGGAGACTTTGATGGAAATTTTATCGACGACGAATTCTAAGTCTAACGATGCGCCAGTCATCTTCCTATGGGAGATAGCCCCTGTTATTTATTTCCGCTTTACTTTGATGTGATACTTGTTCAAGATACAATGATGCAGATGATGTAATAAAGTATTATACTCTCTCTTTACGCCTTTTATTGCATTGTCTTTTGATATATTACACTTGTGACGTCAACATATGTGTGGAAATGGATCCTGGCACACATATGCTATGCGCTCGGTTCTACCCCGTGGAACCGGGTGTGACACCATGTTTATAATGTCCAGCACTTTCTTCAGTTTCTGGATCAGCTAGGGGATCATAAGGTTCCGGCGGCGGAGATAGTTCAGCTGAAGTAGGTAAAATCGATTAGTCCGAAGCCACAAAACAAGTACCGAAGCTAAAAACCAAAAATAATACATATACGCTTTTCGCGTTCTGCAGCTTCTTTAGCTCATTTTGCTTCTGATCTGGCGTCATGGGTGTCTTTTTCACTCTTTTTTATGATTTCATGGGCCAGCTCTCGGCCACCATTCACCCAGACATCATTGAAAAATTTCTCGCCCATCAAGGTTGCTTCAGCTGAAGGATCCTTCGTATCATCCACGGAGAAGGCAGTTTCGGCCTGGGCTATGGCTTTAATGTGATTGTATCCGGCCTTCTCCAAGATGGCTGAAATTCCCCGCGCACCGAAAAACACGCAAACATCCCCGCGATCACTCAAAATTTCTTCGAAAGCTTCGGCTTCTCTATTTATCCATTCAATGACTGCCACCTCGTATGAAGTTTTCTTCATCAGAGTAGGCACCCACTTTGGCGAAGCTAGTTTTTAATTTTCTCACGCAATCCAAGGATTTCTCGAAGCACCTTTCCTTGGATTCGCGAAGTTCTTTAACATTTTTCTCTAGATAATTTTTCCAATATTCGCTGATTTCTTGATTAGCCTTTGCGAGTGCGCAGTTTTCCTTAGCTTCGGCCAGTTGCCTCCGAAGGTCTTCAATTTCACTTTTCTAGGCTTCGGCCTAAGCTTTGAAATTAGCTTTGTCTTCCTTTACTTTGTTCACCAATGACATTAAGATTTGTACTTTTTCCTAGACCTTCGTTTCTCAATTCAATCACCTCTGAACGAAGGTTATTAAGAGCCATTGTATAGCCTTCGTCTTCAATATTCTTCTGCGCCCTAAGGGCATTACTAAGAATTAAGCCCTACAAAGAGGAGGATAGAATTGAGCATGACAAATAAAATACTTCATTCTCAAATTCAAAGTTAACTTCTATATCCTTTATACTATTTTATGCTAGGCTATCAACAAGATCATCCTTCGATAAAATCGAAAGGGCATCTTCCAGCTTTGGGAATCCCATGCTCTAACCTATCTCCCGGCAAATGGATATGTCTTTGTTATCCGGGAGACAGTATAAGAAGTCGTCATCGTTAGTGCCGTTAAACACTAAAGCTCCCTTCGGATATTTCAACTTTCGCGCATAGTAGTCTAGCTTCCAGAATTTCTTCTTTGGACAATTTCTTCCCCGAAGCGTGTCGAATGATGTAGTCAACATTTTTGATCGGAGCTTCGGGAGCAAGAGTCTCGATCTTTTCAAGGGCAATTTGCCCTGCCGTTTTTTCCTCAGGCGCGCAGGCTTCGCCGCGACGGGCGCTGAAGGCCCAGCTTCGGCTTCAGCCTGATCTTTCGTAGCTTCGGCTTCTGCTTGCCCAGTTTTGGCTTCGGCTTGCGCTTTAGCAGCTTCAGCAATTTTCTTTGTAGGAGCAGGGCTCAAGGCCTTTGTAGTCTCCAGCACAGCATCTAACACGTTGGCCATCCTCCTCTTCTTGGGAGTCGTGGCAGAAGCTTTTTGCATCTTAGGCACTTTTGCCTCTGTTGGAGGGCTCAGAATTTCTAGCATTTTCATTATTTCTTCAACCTTTGGCTCTTCAACCTTATCAACCTTAGCTTCGACTATAGGCGTCTTCTGCATTACAGTTGGTTCTTCAACGCTCAGTGTAATTGAAGCAGCTTGTCTTGCTTCAGCAGTTCAAGAGGCTCCTTCGGCAAATTCAGGCACCACGGCCAGTTCAATATAACGCGGCCGGTGGGTCAGAACCTTCACCTTTTTGCTCTTCGGCACAGCTGTGGTGGCCGAAGCGGCAACCTTCCTCTTCTTTCCTTGCCCTCACAGCGGGAAGCGATAATCGGGGTATATGAAGCCAATCGCATCAAAGACCCTATTCAGTCTTTTCTTCCCCTGGCCTCTGAAGGCTGCGGACAAAGCATTATCTTCGGCCTTAGAGTAAGCTCCAAGTAGCTCATCACTGGTAGCTTCAATACACTTCAGCCAGTCGTCATTTGGCTCATCAAACTTCTCTCTAAATCTGAAGGTGTACTTTAGTCGGACCAGACCACCATCACTAGACTCGGTGGTTGTTTCCTTCGGCATATCCAAGCTTTCCACAAGTGGCCATACCCTGAAGGATATATGCTCTTGAATCAAATCCCTTGTGCTAATGAAGGCACAAACTGTGCTAAAAGCCCTCTGACATGCTTCAACAGCATCATCAATTTCCACCTTCGGCCTTCGGAGGCCAAAGCGAGACCAGATGGGGCGCTGGATGATTTCTTTGATGCCTTCCCTTGCCTTTAAATCATTTTAACATAAAACCACTCCTCCGTCTAGGCTCCGGTCCATCTCTTCCGAAATGTTGGCATCGGGTGGCTTGCGTTGGGGCGAGCAATAAATCCATAACAACCAAAGTTGTTGTGGTACTGTTCTTTGTCAGTAGCCTTCGTCTCATATAAAAGCTCGTGCATACTACAGAAGCACTTCGCGCTTGGCTCTAGCCCCTGACTCCTTACAGCCCAGACAAAAATCCCCATCCTCATTATAGCTTCGGGGGTGATCTGATGAAGGAAGATCTGGTATATCTTCAGCACTTCAACCATAAACTTGTTCAAAGGGAACCGAAGACCAGCCTTAAAAAAGCTTTGGTGGATAACAACTTCATTTTCCTCAGGGGCAGGGGCGGTGTTGTCTCTGCCAATTCCCACGATAGACATGTCGCAAAAGTACCTTCCTCTCATGTTGTCAAGATGACTCTGTTTAATAGTCGATTTTCTGAAGACAGTATGGCTTGGCCGCTAGGTCCGATCTTCAGAATCTTCGTCTCCACTTTCCACATCATAACTATCACTGTCATCAGTATCTTCAGACAAACCTTCCAGTATCTCTTTAGTAATCTTCTCTATGTTTGTTCTTGACATAGACTCAATAAACCCGGCGATAAAAGGATCTTTCCTTTCTTCAGTCCACTTCGTCTCCACAGTCATTTTCTTTTACTCAGTCATTTTTCCCCCAGACATGGTGAAAACACGTCTTTAAACCGAAGCTCGAAAAGCTTGAAAATCAGGCGAGAGCTAGTGAGCAAGAGCTAAAAAGTTTGAGAAAATAACGCGAATGCTAGAAATGGCATATCAAATGTTGATGGTGTGGGTTCATATTTATACGCCCAGTGCTTTGCAACTTGGTAGACCCCATCTGTCATTAACTATTGCTATTCTAGCAAAGGGAAGGTGTTTTTTCGGACCTTCGGCTTAAGGCCTTCGTTCATGTCGCAGTCTGAATTCGTTGTTATAACAAATTAATACTGCAAGGGGCTACTGTTAGGGGGCCTTCGTCTTACGAAGGTCCTCAAAAACATGATTTAACAATGTTTTCCAAGTGTAATAAATGTACAGGAACCTTCGGACTCGGAATAAAACTATACACAACATGAAAAGCATGGTCGAGACGAAGGTTGATGCAGCTCCGAAGCTACGCGCAGGGGAGCTTCGGTTCAGTGACAGAAAAAGGAACCGACTTAAAGGGGAAAAGGCTATCTAGTCCTCACTGGATTGTCCTTAAGTCAATAGTAAACATAAAGGGCATGCATGTAATTTTACAAAGGCTGCACCCTGTGCCTATAAATAGATGAACAGTACCCCCGTACTGTTCACGCTGACTTGTATTCGCTCGTGCGTCACGCTTGGACTTTTGCCTTCTGTCAAGCCAAAGGTACAAATGTAATTCAATATTGTTCTTGTTCATCCATGATGATATAATAAAGATATATTAATGATGCCATATGATTATTCATGTTATTTCTTATGTTTCATATGCTTCTTCTTTCATTAACATATACTATGATGATGAAGGTACGTCCTTCATGACCTTCGTCCGAAGATCGTTATATCCTAAGGGAAATAATGTTTCAAAGGACGAAGGGCATTAACCATTAACCTCTTTTTGTGTTGCCTTGTTCTTAACTCATAGCATTTGAGAACAAGTCCCCAACAGATGCTGAATTAGTTTTGCCAGCAAAGGCCAAACCACCAGCTTGCTCCTCTTTACAACCGGTCCAAAAGAACCGGTAAGAAGATGTCAAGTTTACTTTTAATGTTGCTAAGTGTGATAAGATATTCGATGAATTACTCAAAATTGGCAATATTAAAATGACCTATACTATTTCACCTACCGATGAGGTAAAGAGACACACTTATTCTAAGTGGCACCGTTTGTTTTCTCATGCCACTAATGATTGTAATGTGTTTCTTCGGCATGTACAATCGACAACTAATGAGGACCGGTTAAATTTCCAAGCGATGTAGGTTGACAAGCAGCCTTTCCCTGTTAACTTTGTAGATATGAATAATAAAAATGTCTGGGTTTGACCAGATGTGGCTGATAGAAATAAAAGAAAGAGCATTGTCATCGATGACTCTCAGGCCCTCGACGAGAACAAAAAGATCCTCTCCGAGGAGGTTATGGACGAGAAGACCCTAGATGGAGGTGAAACTTTAAATATCATCATTAGGGTCGAGAATGCTAGGGGCAGGTGCAAGTAGGAAGCTAAGCAAATCCCCTTGTTCTATGCATGGTGGACGATCCGGCGCACCATCCCAAACGGTCCAGCTCCCTAACAAACGGTCTAGCTAGCTTAGGCGGACGGTTCGGTGATGACCAAATGGACTCTGTTGATAAAACTCTTTTTCTTCTCAAGCATGGAAATGATACCTTATTAGTTCACACATACGTGGATGATATCATCTTTGGTGGTTCTCCTCATGCTCTTGTTTCCAAGTTTTCAGATACTATGAGCAGGGAGTTTGAGATGAGCATGATGGGAGAATTCAATTTCTTCCATGGGCTAAAAATGAAGTAGACTCAAGGCCAGAGATTTGTGCACCAAGACAAATACACAAAAGATGTCATGAAGAAGTTTGACACGGGCGAGGTCAAGCCTCTTTAGATGCCCATGTCCACGACGACAACGCTGGATGTCGATGAGGCTGACGAGCCCTGGACTAGGAGTATAGGAGCATGATCGGCTCCCTCCTATACCTGACTGCGACAAGATTAGACATACACTTCGCTGTGTGTTTCTACGCTCGCTTTCCAGCTTCCCCGCACACTTCTCACAAACAGGTTGTCAAACAGATTATGAGGTACCTTCATTTCACTCCTAGGTTTTGTTTGTGATACTCCTTGTCTACTGTCTTGTCCTTGTGCAGGTATTTGGATGCTAATTTTGCGAGATGTCATTTGGATCGCAAGTCTACTTCTAGGACTTGTCAGTTTTTGGGGTCTTCGTTGGTTTCCTGGTCTTCTCGCAAACAGTATAGCGTTGCCCGGTCTACCATAGGGATTGAGTATGTTGCTGCCGCTAGCTGTTGCCCGCAATTGCTTTAGATGATGGCCACTTTGCAAGATTTTGGTTTGGATTTTGTCATGTGCCTTCGTTTTGCAATAACACGAGTGCCATAAGTGTTTCCAAGAATCCTTTGCTGCATTCGAAGACCAAACACATTGATGTTCACTTTCACTTTATCTGAGATCATTATGAGAAGGGGAACATCGATTTGCACCACATTGATACCCACAGACAACTTGTTGACATTTTGACCAAACCCCTCCATCGGTCCATATTTGCTCATTTGCGAGGGGAATTGGGTGTTTGCTTCACTTTTTGACCGAGGGCTCCTTTTTTGGTTTTTTCTTCTCTTCCGCTTTTCATGTAGATTATAACTCTTACTTCTTGATTTTTTGTATTATATCTGCATCTCACGTAGCATTTTGAGTTCACCTGTATAAGTGTTAGAATGTGACTATGCTCTTAATAATATGTACTTTGTGTACATGATGATGCTGTGGAATGCTTATGTAACACCCCAGGTGTTACCCAAGGCCCTGGCTCAGTATATGCACCTATGGCTTATTATCACATGTGTGTAAATGGGGAGAAGGGGTACTAAAACTTTGGAAACCATGGCTTAATTAGGTAATAATCATGATAGAAGGGATACCCTAGATTTCATGTATCTTCACCTTGGAAGAAGATGCTCAAACCCTAGCACCCCCCTCTTGAGCCATTAGACCCACAAGCACTGGATTAATGGAAAGGATAAGCAAATGACCATTCCACGACTTAAACCCTTTACCAAAGTTGAAGTACATTTCTATATCTACAAGAAAGAGTAAGGGAATTATTCCAAAAAGGTCCCACAAAACCCCCAAATTCAGCCCCCAAGTGAAGAGCACTATAGAGTAACCCACATTTTCTTTAAGTAAAAAATCAGCCCACTTTTAAAGATCAGAGATGTTCACTTAGTTGCTGGCGCCAAATCCTTAAGGTCCAAATAACAAAAAGGAGCCAAATTACCCAAGGCACACCCCTGAAAAATTTGAAACCAAACCAGAACCGTTTGACACGGTTTGACATCAGTTTTGTCGCGGGATGAACAGTGCCAACACCACTGACTTGGCGCCACCATATCTCCCAAACCAGGCCCAATCTTCCCTTGTAACTCACATGAACTAGGTATCCCTAGGTACAGAGAAGAGATCTCATAAAAGTCTTATGGCGAGATTCGCACGTTTGGCTGCTCAGCAAGGACTAGAACTTGGGCAGAAACAAATGGCCACGTGTTCGACGCGCCCTGGCAACACCAGAGCCCGCCCCGGCGCTCGGCCCCCGCGCGCGCCGCGCCGCGCCACACCAACCTTGCGCCCACGCCCGTGCCTATAAAGCCGACCCCAGCCGTGACCATACACCACCGCTCGCTCTCAACCCCGCCCAAGCGCAAGTTCACCGGTGGTCGCTCTGCGCACGGCGTGGCAGCGGCCGCCCGAACCCCGACCACCGTGGACCGGCCACTCCATCCCTCCTCCACCCCAACCAATCCTTCAGCTAGCCTCACCAGAACTCAGTGAAGCCCCCCGAGCCCTTGGACCGAACTCCACATCGTCGGAGGTGCCGGATTGACGTCGCCGGACTTCGCCCGACCGCCGGCACATGTAGACCGAGCTACACGGTGAGCCACTGGTCGATTCCTTGCACATAGATTACCCATGACCTTCCGTGAAGCTCCCCGTGCAGTTTGATTGAACTCTACGCCGTGAGCAGGGCGGAGCACGCGCCGCCGACGAGCCCAAGCGCCTGCGCATGTGGCCAGCCCAACTCCGGCCATCACCACCGGCGATCCACCCCTCGACGTGACCGCCAGAAGCCCCCAGACCTCACCCAACCCTCCACCGGACCTCTCCAACCGCCGGTAAGCCGTGCCACCGCTTTTTTCCTCTACGACTACTGTTCTGGCGAGGGAGCTCGGGTTAGGAGAGGGAAAAGCCAGGGGGTATTCGTGAAGTCAGTGACTCAGTGAAACAGTTCCTCAGGGGCACGGTTTGAACGGTTTAGTTAGGAAAGAACCCAGGGACCCCGGTGCAAAGCTGTTTTTCTTAAACCTTTAAGATTTATTCTTTTAAATAAGCAGAGAACTTGAAAAATTCATAACTTGAGTTTTATCCAACCAAATTTGGTCAAACCAATTTTGTTAGGACCTACATATTATGAACTATTTAGCAAAAATAATAAACACCATGGTTCTTGCAATACTTTTTAGAGTTTTAATTTAAATAAGCATACTGCCCAAAACTAAATAAACAAAGGGAAAATAAAATACTTTAGGACTAAGGCTGAGAAAAATTGGAGATGTCCTTAACTAGTAACTACACTGTTTAAAAATATTAAACTCCCTAGTATACTAGGTTAAGAAGAGATTACCCATTAAAACTTGTATTGGCCCAAACCTTAAGAAAATAAAAAAGGGAATTTAAAATGAGAACCAGAGGGCAACCATATTTTTCCTAGCTTGCTTAGGTAATGTAATTCATAAAAAAATTTTGTGGAACCCTCATTCAGTACAAAGAAAATGCACCACTTGTTATTTCATAAAAACAAGGAGAACTTAGAAAAATCCTAGAAAAACAACCCTAAGGAGGAACCACCCCAACCCTAGGGATAACTACTATTATGCTAGTATAAATCTAGGAAAAATACAAGTTCTATTGTTTGATATTTTTCAAATAACAAGATAGTTATAAGTGCCTTTTGGGCATTAAACATTAGAAAATCACAACTAAATAACCATGAAGTCACCTTCTGTGATTTTTGGCACAAAGGTATGTTTTTACCCATAGATTCCAGAAAAAATAATTTTTAGTGCAAAGCCCCCACCCATATGGGAGTTGTAGTACAAAGTAACCATCTACCCTCACTTTTGTTATTTTTGTCTAGAATTTATCCTAATTATTCTTGACCTCAAATTTGTAGGATAGACTACAGTGACCAATATTAACCCACTGTAATTTTTACAACATTTTTGGAAATTTGTAAATCATTATGGTAGTTCAAACCCACCTTAAGGGCATAAATAGAAAATGGAAAGGGAGATTAGTGGAAGGGAATAATGTTACGCACACCCCTACAACCAGACCTCCCTAAGTGCCCACTAAAACTTTAATGAAATGACTAAATTCTTAATACTCTAAGTAGTCACCAATAAGAACTACGTACGATAAAGGAACCCTAGTTTACCCACTGCCTTAATATTGCTTCACCATACATCGTGTTTACTAAATTTGCATATCATTAACATACATGTATCTTATTCATTGCAATCGATAGATTGTAACCTCGCTGACGGAGAGTACGTACTCATTCCGGAGCAAGGAGTTGCTCAGGAGGGAGTCCAGGAACCAGCACCAGAGCCTGCCACTGAGGATCTCCCTACCCCAACTTTTGAAGGCAAGCCCCAGTTTTATGCATAACCGTTATATATGCTATTTTACTGCACTTAATGTTTGTAGGCTTGTACTGTGCACTTAAATGTAGTAGTTGCTTGAAACCCTAGTTGCATGAACTTAGGAGTCCTTTTGAGATGGATACTAGTATGCTAGGTCGAGTAGCTGCTTTACTAATTAGGGATCTCGGTAGAAGTCGAGTGATTTTTCTAGCACTCGCGCAAGGTCAGGATTTGATTATATCCATTTTGATAACGAAACAATGATGTCCTATGGACACGGATCCATAGGGATGCATTGTCTACGAGATGAAATTGGAATATGGATTAAGGTGTCGTACCTGTGTCAAGCATTTGAACGTACTAAACACATGTCGAGAAATATGGTAAATCGATAAGCCTAGTACCTGAGTGAACCTACCCGCAGATTGCCCTCCTCACACGACCTGAGACGTGGTCTCCCATTCCGGTTATGGTGGGTACAAGTGCGATCACTGCACGACAGCGGTCGGGGTCAGTGAGGCATTGTACGCAAAGGCGGTGAGCCCCTTTCTGTTGACAGGGAATCGATGGGGACAGTTGATGTGTGTGAGGACGGAGTGCCTTGCCACGTCGTGTGTTTAGGTTTACCTTGCAAGGTTAAAACTCAATTCGAATCGTCTGCTTCTCGCTGCTAATGGGACTGCTTCATTCCTTGTACAGCATTGAGTAATAAGTGGAAATGAGATGACTGGCACAAGATGTTGATTGATAAAATGCTTGATACCATGTATGAATAGCTAGGTACTAATCTAGTTTAAAGTATTACTCTAGAACTTGAAAAGATAAAACTTGATTTTAGACTCAGTTAGTGCTTTTGGCAAACCAAACCCCTCAACCAAATAGCTGCATGTCTAGAGGTAGAGGAGTAGACCCTCACACCGGGTAAGTCTAACTGAGTATTAGTATACTCAGCCTTGCTTGTGGCATAATTTTTTTACAGGTTCTCTGGAGGATATGGTTGCTAGAGTGACTTGGCCGTCCACCTTGCCACCAGGTTAGACAGTCGAGTGGGAGCCAACCTCAGCAGGAGAGGAGCATGAGGAGTGATGGGATAGGCTTCCCCATCCTCCCTTTATTTACCGTAAGTTAATTTCCGCTGCATTAAGAACAATGGTTACTACTTTTGCAAAACTCCGACGATGATGTAATAACGTTAAGTACTTCTTTAACTTATGGTGTTATGCTTTATTGTATTTTCTCTGTGCCTCACCTTCGAGTGGGTAAGTGGTACTTGATCCTGTTAGTGGCCTTGTCGGACTAGATCCGAGGGACTGACGGTTTATTCCTATTTAAGTGTGGTCTAGATCCGAGGATGTGTGGGCTCTCTACCCCGGACACACCGCCCACCTGACGGTTCGATGCATGAGTGCCCTGTATTGTCTACAGGCCTTACGAGGTGAGGCGATGTCCCAGCTTATGGGCCTGGTGGAGTCTACCAAGATCACCCTTGATAACAGGGAGGATCTTGTAGTAGATTTGTCCACTGAGATGGTGGAGAAGGATCTCTAGGTGGAACATATGGCCAACCACATACAAGAGCTCGAGGATCAGGTGGAAGCCAGGGAGAACACTATTGAGGTTCTGGAAGACCAGCTCTAGAACACCCAGCAGTAGCTCGAGGAAGCCAACCAACATTTAGATCTGCACCATCAAGAGATTGAGGACATGGAGGTAGAAGGGGCTGATGAGGACGTAGATATCGAGGGAGGAGAGGAGCCGGAGCCTGCATCTAGCTTGGACACTGTTGGCTCAGGAAGACCACCTTCCCCCAAGTCGAGCGTTGCCTCGTTTGCTCACTAAATTTCAGGGTTAGGGCAGGAGTGTTCAGCAGTAGCTTTCCTCGAAACTAGCTTAGCTTTTGCACATTGGATGTACTAGGGTAGAAATTTGAGTCTTTTGGGCCTGCTGTAACCAGTGGAAACTCTTTTGGCAAGATTAATGATGAATGGTTTTAAGTTTCTTTAAATTCATGAATCAAATTTTATCCTGTTGGTACAAGAGGTGAAAAGCGAGGAAAACTTGGGACCTTGCAAACCTCGTTGTTGAGTTATTTTATCGTATGCGATCATGGATTTTAAGTATGACAATAGAACCTCCTGAATTTCAGATGGCAGGAAGAGCGCGTCGTGGACAGAACGAGTGCATTCCTCCACCGCCGTCGCAGCCTCCTACTATGCAGGAGCTAATGGCTCAGCAGAATGAGATTCTGCGGCAGCTCGCTCAGCGTCAGCCACCGCCTCAGCACTATGGGGGTGGTGGTCACCACCAATGTGCCCCAGCAGCGGCCACCTACCAGGAGTTTCTCAGTACACAACCGCCGTTGTTCACCAGGGTGGAAGATCCGCTTGATGCTGATGTCTGGCTCATGGTGGTGGAATCAAAGTTCCCACTGCTTAATGGAGAATGCTTAGATGCGACCAAGGTCCGTTTCGCCACCCAGCGGCTTCGTAGGCCCGCTAGAACATGGTGGGACCATTTCCTCGCCATGCAGCCGGCCGACCACGTGGTTGAGTGGGGAGAGTTCAAAGCGGCATTCAGAGGGCATCACATACGAGCAGGCATCATGGACAGCAAGCTCAATTAGTTTCTAGCACTCACTCAGGGGAGTCATACCGTGTTGCAATACGCCCAAGCTTTCAATAATCTGTGTCAGTATGCAGGCTACCATGCTGACACTGATGAGAAGAAGAGAGACAGATTCAGGAGGGGCCTCAACGCTAAGCTCCGCGACTGTCTCAACACAGTCAGGACCCACAGCTACAACGAGTTGGTCAACTTGGCCATCTCTCAGGAGGATTGCATCACAGCTCGCCAGGCAGAGAAGAAGAGGAAGACCCCTATGGCTGGGCCATCAGCACAGCCTCAGCGCTTCAGGATTGTGTCCGATGTTAGAAATATGCCCTAGAGATAATCATAGAGATGAGCATATTTCTTTGTATCCATGATATATATATTGCTTAATTGAATATCCATGGAAGGCACCTTGTATTGATTAGCAATTATGTGAATTGTTTGTGAGATTCTTTACTTATATGGTTATTCTAAATGATGTCCCTAGTCAGAGTCGATGACTAGCATATGTATTAGTTGATGACTACATTTCACAAGTCATGAACATGGAGATGTTAAACTAATAATGTGGGCGCATGTATGACATGAGGCTGGACCGACCCAACGTGAGATATTGTAATATAGTTCTCTTCTTGCAACATGAATACTGTATCCTTAGACCTGAGATTGTCGCATGTTCTCAAGATGTGAATTGACTTACTTAGGGACTATCAAACGCTATCCCGTAACTGGGTAGTTATAAAGGTAGTTTTGGGTTTGTCAGGAAGCATGCTATGAGGCATGGTCAGTCAAGATGGAATTTGTCCCTCTCTTTGTGAGAGAGATATCTCTGGGCCCCTCGAGTGATTGGATCAAGAAATGCATGGCCGTGCTAGGGTTAAGAGTTAACCATTGAAAGGATTCCAATTCACAGTATCGAGAAAGAGAGGTCAGCTTAGAGCTAGACCAAATATCGTGAGACAAAGGGAACAGCATGTATGTAATGTCGCAATGGTTCGTCTGATATGATCTTTACGTACACATAGGAGTTGACATGTCTTGCTAGAGGCCGCTGTCAATTATTGGACCAAGTAAGAGTACTCGGGCTATGTCTATTTGTACGTGAACCTATAGGGTCACACACTTAAGGGGAAGGAAGCCTAATTCGGATTAGATCCAAAATTAGACTGGGCTTTATGGTTAATGATGGGCCTCGGCGTCAGAAGCCCACCATAACGCCTATATAATGAGGGGCGGGGGCGCGGTTAAGAGATAACCTAATTCGCCACCTGCAAACCAGCATCCGCCGCTCGCCTCTCGCCCTCGCCAAGCCGCCGTCGCGAACCTAGCAGTTCGGTACGCGGCGCTTCCTCCCTTTACGTGTGGATACCTCGGAGGTGCTGCATCTGGAGCACTTGGACGAACCGTGCGAGGACGTGAAGGATGCCGGCGACTGCACGACACTGCTCGACGCGTTCGTCTACATCGAGACGTCTTCCGTTGCTTTGCGCGTCTAGTGGTAATTCCATGACCTATAACCGCAGTAGTTCTTGGTATTATGAGGTTGAAAATTTTGTTTTGCGCTAGTGTAGCATCCCCGTAATCCTACAGTGGTATCAGAGCAGGTTCTGCGTAGTTTTAGGTCTGGATCTAGGTTCATGAGATGGATCTACTTGATGCACGGTTTGATTAGATCAATTGGTAATAAAGGGTTGAAGTAGATTACATCGGATATGACTGGAGAGATCAGTTCGTCCTTCTCTGTTGTATGCGCGACTTGCCCCTACCGGCTGGAATCACCATCAGGCTAACTGCGTACACAACCAGCATATTGACGTAATAGATCAACGTCATGAGTGTAATCTTCTTCGGGTCAAAAGTCTCGGATTTGGGTTGATTTGATCAACCGCATGAGATTTCCAGTGGAATTTCCATACATACGATGCATGGAATCATGGACCGCCGTGGCTATCTGCTGAAGTGGCGAACGTATAGAAACGTGTTTGTCTAACCTGTTTTTGCAGGACATCTTGTGATCGGTATGGCTATTGTGTATATGATGCATGTTAATAAATTATTCATGACCTGCGTGTCGTGACCAGGGCAATACGGCTGGAGCCACATGTATTGTCCAAATTTAATGTAATGACCTGCGTGTCAACATGTGATGATCCAAAGCGTATATTTAATTTGTTTACCAGCATACGTTAGATAGGTCTTGAAGGACTCATCACCTGGAGGATGGCATACCTATATCATGGAGATGGAGATCATCGTGATGGACAGATTATTGGAGATGGGGATCACCATGTGACAGCAAGCCATACCGAATCACAACTGTTGTGTGAATGCCATTCTTATTGTTCTACTTGTTTATATTGCATATATGTCCTTGCGTGCGATGTTATAAGTAGGACGATCCCTCATAAATGTTTAAGCTTTAATGCCTCTCCAAACCTTGCACTATCATAAGTCTTGTACAATTGGTGGTGGGTCTATGAAATTAGGGTGCCACCAGTTTTCCTTGACTAGATAGGTTTGTATCGGATACGAACTGCAGAAAGGGTTGGTTAACTTAAACAAAGTCAGCTTAATGGTTAAGGACTTTGAGGCATAAGGTTGGGAGCCGAGACATAGAGATGTCACCCAACAACAGGAGTCATATATATGATATGATTAGCAAGGAGTTGCTTACCGATCTACCTTGTCTTCTAGCGGTGATGCTAAAGCTCACTAGTAGACTTGTTAGTTGTGGGTTCTGAATCACTAAGTATCAATCGAGGGATATTGATTTTAGTGGGAGTAGACTATTAAATGTTTAATATGATTTACTCTGTCATGGATATTTTTTGTCTTAGTATTTTGCATTATTTTGTTGTAGATAAATGGCACCTAGCACACCAACATTTACTTTGCGATCAATTCTTGGAAAGGATAAGTTAAATGGAACAAACTATACGGATTGGATCCGTAACCTGAGAATTGTTCTCAGGGCTGAAAAAAGGAAGACGTTCTAGACACCCCACTACCAGAGGATCCTGGTGAAAATGCAACTGCTGCAGCTAAAGCCGCTTACAAGAAAGTAATGGATACTAATCTTGAAGTGAGTTGCCTAATGCTTGCTTGCATGGAGCCTGAGCTGCAGATGTAGTTTGAGACAAACCATGAGGTACACGATATGATCGTGGCGCTCAAGGATATGTTCCAGACTCAGGCTAGGACTGAAAGGTTCAATGTGTCCAAAGCCTTTCTGGAATGCAAGCTAGCAGAAGGCGCAACAGTTGGGCCACACGTAATCAAAATGGTTGGTTACAGTCAGAGGTTGGAGAAGCTAGGCTTCCCAATAAGCCAAGAGTTGGCCACTGACTTCATTTTGGCATCTCTTCCGCCCAGCTATGGAAACTTCATCACTAACTACCATATGCATGGGGCGGAGAGGGGCCTCAATGAACTATGTGGCATGCTAAAAACAGCAGAGGGGGACATAAAGAAAAGCGCTGGCAGCAGCGGCCATGTGATGGCAGTCCAAAACAAACCCAACTTTAAGAAGAAGGGTAAATCTCAAAAGAAGAAGGGCAAGGCAAAGGATACAGTATCCAAGCCAAATCAAAAGCCCAAGGCTGGACCAGCTGCAGATGCAGAGTGCTTTTATTGCAAAGAACTTGGTCACTAGAAAAGGAATTGCAAGCAGTACTTGGCCTCTATTAAGGATCGCGGCGGTAAGGGTACAGCCGCAGCAGGTACACTTGCTATTCACATTACAGAAATTTTTCTTGTTGATTCTTATATTAATTCTTGGGTATTTGATACCGGATCGGTTGCCCATATTTGCAATTCGATGCAGGGAATGATAAGAAGTAGAAGCGTGAAAAGAGGAGAAGTTGATTTCCGGGTAGGCAATAATGCAAGAGTTGCTGCGTTGACCGTCGGGACGATGCAACTCCACCTCCCATCAAGATTTATTTTGGAGTTAAATAATTGTTATCTAGTTCCTAGTATGAGTCGAAACATTATGTCTCCTTCATGTTTGATGAAGGATGGTTATTCATTTGCGAATGAAAACAATGGTTGTGTGATCTCTAAGAATGGCATGTTTGTGGCTTTTGCATCCATTATGAATGGGTTATTCATTTTAAATCTTGATGATGCACCTATCTGTAATATTAGTGCTAAAAGGCCTCGGCCTAATGATTTAAGTCCTACCTACATGTGGCACTGTCGTTTGGGTCATATAAGTGAGAATCGCATGAAGAAGCTTCATTCTGATGGGCTTTTAACTTCGTTTGATTTTGAATCATACGAGACATGTGAAGCTTGCTTACTTGGTAAGATGACCAAGGCGCCCTTCACGGGTTTACCGGAGAGGACGTTAGATTTATTGGAACTCATACATACTGATGTGTGCGGACCAATGAGTACGACAGCTAGGGGAGGATTCCAATACTTCATAACCTTCACTGATGATTTTAGTAGATATGGGTATGTCTACTTAATGAAACACAAGTCTGAATCCTTAGAAAAGTTCAAAGAGTTTCAGAATGAAGTAGAAAATCATCGTGGCAAGAAAATTAAAGCACTGCGATCAGATCGTGGTGGTGAATATTTGAGTCATGAGTTTAGCAATCATCTAAAGAGTTGTGGAATTGTTCCACAGCTTACGTCGCCTGGAACGCCTCAGAGGAATGGCGTGTCTGAGCGACGTAATCGGACTTTATTAGATATGGTTCGATCAATGATGAGCCAGTCGGACCTACCTTTGTCGTTTTGGGGATACGCTCTAGGAACAGCAGCTTTCACACTAAATAGGGTACCGTCTAAGTCCGTAGTTAAGACATCATATGAGATGTGGACTGGGAAGACTCCCAGTTTGTCTTTTCTGAAGATTTGGGGTTGTGAGGTTTACGTCAAGCGACTACAGTCGGATAAACTCACTCCAAAATCGGACAAGTGCATGTTCGTGGGATATCCAAAGGAAACTTTAGGATATTACTTTTACCACCGGTCAGAGGGAAAAGTGTTTGTCGCCCGGAACGGTGTGTTCTTAGAGAAAGAGTTTCTCAAAAGAGAGAAAAGTAAACAAAAGGTGTATCTTGAAGAAGTTCAGGATGAGCCAGTGGGACAAGATTCAACAAGTGATGCTATTGTAGCAGAACAAGTTGAGATGTCTATGGCAAGAGAAACACCACCACAACCACGAAGGTCAGCAAGGCTTCGCGAGGCACGAGGAGAAGTGCTATTGTTGGGCAATGGGGAAGTGTTGTTGTTAGACAACGACGAACCTGCAACATATTCAGAAGCGATGATGGACCCAGATTCCGAGAAATGGCATGTCACCATGAGATCCGAGATAGATTCCATGGGAGAAAATCAAGTTTGGAACTTGGTTGACCCGCCTGATGGTGTTAGACCTATAGAATGCAAATGGATCTATAAGAAGAAGAAAGACATGGATGGAAATGTTTACATCTATAAGGCTCGACTTGTTGCAAAGGGTTTTCGACAAGTTCAAGGAGTTGACTATGACGAGACATTCTCGTCAGTAGCGATGCTTAAATCTATTCGGATCATTCTAGCTATTGCCGCATATTTCGATAATGAGATTTGGCAGATGGATGTCAAAACAGCTTTCCTTAATGGAAACCTAGATGAGGACGTGTATATGATACAGCCCGAGGGTTTTGTCGATCCGATCAATGCTGGAAAGATATGCAAACTTCAGAAATCCATTTATGGGTTGAAGCAAGCATCTCGGAGTTGGAACATTCGTTTTGATGAAGTGATCAAAGGGCTTGGTTTTCATCAGAATGAAGAAGAAGCTTGTGTTTACAAGAAGGAAAGTGGGAGCGCTGTTGTATTTCTGATCTTGTATGTGGATGACATATTATTGATTGGGAATAACATTCCTATGCTGGAGTCCGTCAAGGCTTCACTGAAAAAGAGTTTTTCTATGAAGGACTTAGGGGAAGCAGCATATATTTTGGGCATAAGGATCTATAGAGATAGGTCGAAGAGGCTTATAGGATTAAGTCAAGATACGTACATTGACAAGGTTTTGAAACGGTTCAACATGGAACAGTCCAAGAAAGGGTTCATACCTATGTCACATGGTAAACACCTTAGCCAGATGCAATGTCCTGCAACGGCTAATGAGCGGGAGCGCATGAGTAAGGTACCATACGCCTCAGCAATTGGTTCAATCATGTATGCCATGATAAGTACACGCCCAGATGTTTCATACGCTATAAGTGCTACGAGTAGATACCAGGCTGATCCAGGTGAGGATCACTGGACAGCGGTAAAAGGCATTCTTAAGTACTTAAGAAGGACTAAAGATATGTTCCTGGTATATGGGGGTAAGGAGGAGCTCGTTGTAACTGGTTACACCGATGCTAGCTTCCAAACTGACCCAGACGAGTTAAAATCGCAATCAGGTTTTGTGTTCACAATAAATGGTGGTGCTGTTAGTTGGAAGAGTTCCAAACAAGAGACTGTGACTGATTCTACAACAGAAGCCGAGTACATTGCAGCTTCTGAATCTACGAAGGAAGGTGTTTGGATAAGAAAGTTCCTCATCGAGCTTGGTGTGTTTCCTAATGCATCTAGCCCATTGAACCTCTACTGTGACAACAATGGGGCTATTGCGCAAGCTACGGAGCCAAGGAACCACCAGAAAAACAAACACGTACTGTGGAAGTTTCACCTCATACGGGAATTCATTAGGCGGGGTGAGATAAAGATATGCAAAATACATACGGATTTGAATGTTGTTGATCCTTTGACAAAACCTCTTCCACAACCTAAGCATAAGGCACACGTGAGATCTATGGGTATTAGATATCTTCTAGATTAACTCTAGTGCAAGTGGGAGACTGTTAGAAATATGCCCTAGAGATAATCATAGAGATGAGCATATTTCTTTGTATCCATGATATATATATTGCTTAATTGAATATCCATGGAAGGCACCTTGTATTGATTAGCAATTATGTGAATTGTTTGTGAGATTCTTTACTTATATGGTTATTCTAAATGATGTCCCTAGTCAGAGTCGATGACTAGCATATGTATTAGTTGATGACTACATTTCACAAGTCATGAACATGGAGATGTTAAACTAATAATGGGGGCGCATGTATGACATGAGGCTGGACCGACCCAACGTGAGATATTGTAATATAGTTCTCTTCTTGCAACATGAATACTGTATCCTTAGACCTGAGATTGTTGCATGTTCTCAAGATGTGAATTGACTTACTTAGGGACTATCAAACGCTATCCCGTAACTGGGTAGTTATAAAGGTAGTTTTGGGTTTGTCAGGAAGCATGCTATGAGGCATGGTCAGTCAAGATGGAATTTGTCCCTCTCTTTGTGAGAGAGATATCTCTGGGCCCCTCGAGTGATTGGATCAAGAAATGCATGGCCGTGCTAGGGTTAAGAGTTAACCATTGAAAGGATTCCAATTCACAGTATCGAGAAAGAGAGGTCAGCTTAGAGCTAGACCAAATATCGTGAGACAAAGGGAACAGCATGTACGTAATGTCGCAATGGTTCGTCTGATATGATCTTTACGTACACATAGGAGTTGACATGTCTTGCTAGAGGCCGCTGTCAATTATTGGACCAAGTAAGAGTACTCGGGCTATGTCTACTTGTACGTGAACCTATAGAGTCACACATTTAAGGAGAAGGAAGCCTAATTCGGATTAGATTCGAAATTAGACTGGGCTTTAGGGTTAATGATGGGCCTCGGCGTCAGAAGCCCACCATAACGCCTATATAATGAGGGGCGGGGGCACGGTTAAGAGATAACCTAATTCGCCACCTGCAAACCAGCAGCCGCCGCTCGCCTCTCGCCCTCGCCAAGCCGCCATCGCGAACCTAGCAGTTCGGTACGCGGCGCTTCCTTCCTGTACGTGTGGATACCTCGGAGGTGCTGCATCTGGAGCACTTGGACGAACCGTGTGAGGACGTGAAGGACGCCGGCGACTGCACGGCACTGCTCGACGCGTTCGTCTACATCGAGACGTCTTCCGCTGCTCTGCGCGTCTAGTGGTAATTCCATGACCTATAACCGCAGTAGTTCTTGGTATTATGGGGTTGAAAATTTTGTTTTGCGCTAGTGTAGCATCCTCGTAATCCTACATCCGACACTTAGAGCAGGGGACCTCAGCAGCAGCAGGGGCGATGGGTGATTCGGCAACAGCAGTAGCAGCAACAGGCACCCAACCGCTCTCAACCCCCAGCTCAGAGGAACAACAACCAGCAACAGCAGCAGTACCACTAGGGCAATGATAACAGGTGTTTCACTTGTGGCAACACCGGACACTATGCCAAGAATTGTCCCAAAAACCAGCAGAGGCAGGGTCAGAATGCGAATCAGAACCAAGGCAAGAGGCAGAAGGTGCAAGTGAGGTAGGGTAGGCTGAACTTCACCACATTGGCTGACATTCCGGAGGGAGCACCCATCATGACTGGTATCTTTTCTATTTTAAATTACCCTGCAGTCATTCTTTTTGATTCTGGTGCATCACACAGCTTCATCAGCGCAAAATTTAGTGCCAAATGTCAGCTACCTTTTCACCACACAAATGGGGCCATTATGATTGCAACACCCGGAGGCAGGGTTTCCACCTATCAACTCAATCGGCAGGTGCCAATAAAATTGGGTAGTATCATATTTAGAACCACCCTTCTTATCATGGGATTGGAGAGCGCGGACATCATCTTGGGGACTGACTGATTATCATGGCATCATGCATTAATTGATGTCGCAGCAAGAGCCATTGAAATACACTAACCAATTTGTGGAGAAATCACTTTGTACCTACCTAACCAGGGTTGTGCCCATTCTTGTGCACTCACCAGGGTAGAATCACCTGTGGAAAGGATTCTAGTAGTCTGTGAGTACCCTGATGTCTTCCAAGACGAATTGCCAGGGATGCCACCCGATAGGGATATAGAGTTTGCCATAGAATTGCAACCAGGGACTGCACCTATTTCTAAGAGACCATATAGGATGCCTCCAGCAGAGTTGGCAGAACTGAAGAAACAATTGCAAGAGTTGCTAGACAAGGGGTTCATTCGCCCAAGTACTTCACCATGGGGATGTCCAGCCTTGTTCGTAAAGAAGAACGATGAGAGCTTGAGATTATGCGTTGATTACCGCCCTCTCAATGCGGTGACTATTAAGAACAAGTATCCTTTACCCCGCATTGATGTTTTCTTTGACCAATTGGTCGGAGCCAAGGTGTTTTCCAAGATAGACCTTCGCTCAAGCTATCACCAAATCAAGATCAGGGCCAGCGATATTCCGAAGACGGCTTTCTCTACCAGATATGGGCTTTACGAGTACTTGGTGATGTCATTCAGGCTGACCAATGCTCTGACATACTTCATGTATTTGATGAATTCAGTGTTTATGCCGGAATTGGACAAATTCGTGGTGGTCTTTATTGATGATATTCTGGTATATTCAAAAAATGAAGATGAGCATACTATGCATTTGCATATAGTACTTGAGCGGCTGCATGATCATCACTTGTATGCCAAACTCTCCAAATGTGATTTCTGGCTAAGGGAGATCAAGTTCTTGGGTCACACCATTTCTCAGGATGGGATAGCAGTTGATCTTGAGAAAGTACAAGAAGTGATGGATTGGAAGCCTCCTATCACCGTGCGACAGATTTGGAGTTTTCTGGGATTGGCAGGATACTATCGGCGATTCATTCCGGATTTCTCCAGGATTGCTAAACCAATGACGAAATTGTTGAAGAAAGGAGTCAAGTTTGATCAGAGTCAAAAATGTGAAGATGCCTTTCACACCTTGAGGCGACATCTGACGACAGCACCCGTATTACCACAGCCTGACAACACCAAATCATTTGATGTGTATTGTGATGCTTTAGGCACTGGACTAGGTTGTGTTTTGATGCAAGACAACCGAGTTATTGCCTACGCATCCAGAGCACTTAGGCCTCATGAACAGAACTATCCCACACATGATCTGGAGTTAGCAGCGGTAGTCCATGCTCTGAAGATATGGAGACTGTTGGGGCGAAGGCAAAGACGCCACCCTTCGCTCGAAGTCTTCGCTGCAGCAGCTGAGCTAACAGAAACAAAACAGGCAGGGACACCCTTTGCTTGGTCGGCACCAGACGAAGACCGGCGACGAAGGGCATCCCATAGTGCGGCCTCGTCCAGCTCAGAGGCCCATGCGATCCGGCCCATCGTAACAGGCCCCTCGTGGCCGTCGTGCGTTACGGTCCTAATTTGTAAAGGCATCCTTGTAATTACGGTCTGTAACCCCGCTTTATGGGAATATTCTGGGGATAATCTAGGTAGCTGAGGGCACATGCGTCCTTAGCTCAAGGCGCTGCGCGCTCAGGTACCTATAAATACCCCTGCACAGTGCCCGTGAGAGGCCAGATTAACAGAGCTATTGCCATCTAGCGCGAGAACCCTGTTGACGTCACTGTTCACTCTTGTTGGATCCCCTTGCAACTGAGAGCAAGTTCCAACATTTGGCGCCCACCGTGGGTGCTACGAGAAAACCACCCGCGATGGCACCCAAGAGAGCTAACCCGAAGGCTGACGAGGCTGCGAAGGCAGCCCTGCTCGCCGCAAGAAAGGGCAAGGCCCTCGCCCTCACCCAATCCACCCACCAAGAGGCCACTGAAGATGATGTTCCCCGCACCTGCGAAGACGACATTCTCCGCACCTGCGGCCCTGAAGGACAACCGCAGCCACCCACAGGCTTCGCACCACTGGAGGGCGCGGACCTCACCGAGGACGGTGAAGTCCTCGGCGTCTCAGCAGAAGAACAGCTACAGCTGCGCGCCCTGCGCCTCAAGAACCGCAACCTCCAGAGGCAGAAGGAGATACTGGAGGCCAAGCGCCAGCGCGTGTCCGCACTAGCCAAAGTGCGGCAAATGATACGCGACGAAGAGCAGAAGGCCCAGGAACTCGAACGGGAGATTGCGCTGATGCAGAGCGAAGGCCACCTCGGCTTGCAGCACGAGCCACCCCTCCAGCAGCGCGCACAACTCGAAGACACGCGCGAAGGCCACCTCGGCCTGCAGCATGGGCCACCCCTGCAACACCGCGTGCAACCGGAGGACCCGCGTTTCCCCCAGCGCGACCACACCTTCCCGCACGCCGCGCCATTCCAAGGGGTCAACTATCTCGATGAGCGAAGTCCCCTGGCGCCACACCTGCAAGTGACGCCTTGGCCAGCTAACTTCCGGGCAGGGACCTATCCCAAGTACAACGGCAGCACCGACCCGGCTCAATACATAATGAGTTATCAGGTCGCCGTTGCATCTTCCGGAGGGGACGACGCCACAATGGCGAAGTCTTTCATCATCGCCCTCGAGGGCCCAGCACTCACCTGGTTCACCAGGTTGCCTCCGCTGTCCATTGATTCCTGGAGAAGTCTCCGGGACAAGTTCCTGCTCAACTTCCAAGGGTACCGCCCAGACACCGACGCTCTGGCCGAACTCTCGCTCTGCAAGCAGCTGGAAAAGGAGACTCTGAGGGAGTATTACTGCAAATTTTTAACACTCAAATCATAGCTACCCTCAGTCGATGACCAGATTGCCATCCACTATGCTATCAGTGGCCTTCGCGCCGGCGTCCTTTACAGCCACTGCATCAGAGATCCGCCAAAGAACCTCCAGGAGTTATATCAGCTGTTTGAAAAGTACGCCTGATCCGAAGAGCTCCACCAGCGCAAGATTGAGTCCCAAAGGAAGCCGAAAGATGCTCCACAGTCCAGCCGCACGTGGACAAGGACTCCGCAGCCAGACTCCGGTCGAGACGGCCGCAATCAGCAGCAAGTGCACAACATCGCCAACCAGCATCCCGCTGCTGACCCCCCTCGTCGCCAGGAATATCCCCCCCAGGGCCGCGGAAATGGAACTCGTGGTAGGGGCCGAGGGCGTGTGCAGCCGCCGCGCCGATTCTACTGCCTCTTCCATGGCGAAGATTGCGCCCACCAAACCAAAGACTGCCCCAAAACGAAGGCTACCAGAGACAGAATGGCACGGGCGCAGCCAGCCGACAACCCCAGAATTGTCGCGCACAATTACCAGCAACCCCCTCCACCATATATCCACGCTCCCGCCCCGCATCCACCGCACCACGCTTACCAACACCATCAGGAAGTACAAATCGTACCTCCTCCACCCCCACCACCACACCAGCAACATCAAAACATCCCCCATGCCCCAAAGCAGGAAGACTTCGCCGATCAACCATATCGCGGAGTCATCCACATGATAACTGGAGGGTCCAGCACTGACTTCGACACCAAGCGGCAGAAGCGGGACCACTACCGCAGCATCAACCATGTCACCGTCACTGGCCCAGTCGTGCAGACAAAGTGGTCCCACATACCGCTAACCTTCGACGCACGAGACGTCGACCTGCGCAGCGCCCCCCACTGCGACGCCATGGTTATCAATTGCAGCTGGCAGGCTGGGACCTGCACAAAGTCCTAGTTGACAACGGCAGTCAGGCGGACATCATCTTCCTCCACGCCTTCGATCGCATGGGCATAAGCCACAGCCTGCTTAAGCCTTCGGACAACCCGTTGTATGGCTTCGACGGCAAGGGCACCTTCCCCGTCGGCAAAATAGAGCTGCCTCTCTCCTTCGGTGTAGCACCCAATGCCCGAAGCGAGCAAATAACCTTTGACATTGTGGACATGGTATATCCTTACAATGCCATCATGGGCCAGGGCTCCATCAATAAGTTCGAAGCAGCCATTCACAGACTGTACCTATGTATGAAGATACCAGGTCCGTTAGGCGTCATCACAGTCTTCGGCAATCAACAGACTGCGCGCAACATAGAGCGGGACTTCGTGCCCGGTCAAAGAAACGTGCACTGCCTCATGACCCAACGCGAGGTCCCCGCGCCTGCCAGCCCAACCAATAAGCAGCACGACAAGGCACAGCTGCAGAGCAACGACGGGACCAAGACTGTCCCCCTCGACCAGGCCACGCCCAGGCAGACAGTCATTATCAGCGAAGACCTTACTTCGCATGAAGAAGAGAAGCTCCTCGGCTGCCTGTCCAAGAACAAAGATGTCTTCGCCTGGTCGGCCCTCGATCTGGTCAGGGTTAGCCGTTCAATAATTGAGCACAGTCTGGGAATCGACCCTTCGGTACGGCCGAAAAAGCAGCGGCTTCGCAAGATGTCCGACGAGAAGACGGAGGCCGCCAAGGCAGAAGTGCACCGCCTCCTGGAAGCCAAATTCATCGAGCCGGTGGCTTACCCCACATGGCTCTCCAATGTCGTGATGGTGCAGAAAAAGAGCGGGAAGTGGCGAATGTGCATCGACTTCACCAGTCTCAATAAAGCCTGCCCAAAGGACAATTTCCCGTTGCCGCGGATCGACAAAATAGTCGATAGCGCGGCCGGATGCGAGGTCATGTCCCTCCTCGATTGCTTCTCCGGTTACCACCAGATATACATGAAGGAAGAAGACAAGGCTAGCACCAGCTTTATAACACCCTTCGGCACATATTGCTTCATCAGAATGCCGGAGGGACTCAAGAACGCCGGGTCCACCTTCTCCAGGCTTACCAAAACAGTGCTCGAAGGGCAAGTTGGCAGGAACATATTCACATATGTGGACGACATTTTCGTCGCCAGCAAGAGCAAGGAGGACCACCTCGCCGACCTCGCCGAAACATTCGCGAACATGCAAGACGCACAACTCCGCCTAAACCCGGAAAAGTGCGTCTTCGGCGTTCGCCAAGGCAAAATATTGGGCTACCTGGTATCACACCGCGGCATCGAGGCCAACCCAACCAAGATTCAGGCCATCTTAGACATGACGCCTCCGCAGTCTGTCAGGGACGTCCAGCGCCTGACAGGCAGATTGGCCGCTCTCAACAGATTCATCTCCAGGTCCGCCGAGCGAAGTCTCCCCTTCCTCAAGACACTCCATGGTGCAAAAGACTTCGCCTGGGGACCAGAGCAGGCGGCGGCCTTCGCCTCATTAAAACAGTACCTGACAGAGTTGGCCGTCCTTACCAGCCTCGACCCCTCGCTCCCCCTGCTGCTCTACGTCGCGGCTTCGCCACATGCGGTCAGCGCGGCACTAGTGCAGGAGCAGACTGTCGAGGGCGTGGTCCGGCAGTGCCCCGTGTACTATGTCTCCGAAGTGCTGACACCGTCCAAGTGCAACATGACAGAGCTGGAGAAGATTGCCTACGCAGTCGTCATGTCGTCGCGCAAACTGCGCCATTACTTCGAAGCATTCAAGGTCCGAGTCACCTCAAACAGGGGACTCGGTGAATTATTCAGAAACCCGGAGGCATCGGTGAGGATTGCCAAGTGGGCAGCCAAACTCTCCGGCTACCACATCTGCTTCGAGCCCAGGACAGCCATCAAGTCTCAAGTCCTGGCAGACTTCATCGTCGACTGGACTGGGCCAACAACACAGCCAGACCCGTCCGCAGAGAAGATTTGGATGATCCATTGCGACGGCGCATGGTGCCATGCGGGGGCAGGCGTCGCTGCAGTCATCACCTCACCAGTCGGGGTCAAGCACAGATATGCAGCACGACTCAGCTTCAATCTTGAATCCGACAGATGCACAAATAATATAGCAGAATACGAAGCAGTCATCCTCGGCCTCCGCAAGCTAAGGGCCCTCGGAGTCACCACCTGCATCATCAAAACAGACTCCAAGGTAGTTGCCGGTCAAGTCGAGAAAGACTATGCAGCAAAGGACCCCGCGCTCATGCAGTACCTCGCGGCCATCCGAAGTCTCGAGAGGCAATTAAAGGGGTTCACCTTGCAGCATGTGGATCGGGCCAAGAATGAAGAGGCCGACGCATTGGCCAAGGCTGCCGCCAGGGGCAAAACTCTGCCCTCCGACGTGTTCTGTCATGTCATCGGCACGCCAGCCGTCCGGAGCCCCGAAGGGCTCCAAATAACCAATGACAGCGAGGGCCACCGCATAGTCAACCTCATCATGACCGAAGACTGGCGGGCACCAATAACCCTGTTCCTACAGGGGTATTATCATCCAGCCGACATCAGTGAGGCCAAGCGCCTCAGACATCGAAGCCGAGACTTCGCACTGATTGAAGGCCAACTCTACAAAAAAGGGGTCAGTCAGCCAATGCTTAAGTGCGTCACCGAAGCCGAAGGCATGCAGATCCTATGTGAAGTCCACAGTGGCACGTGCGGCTCACACGCAGGGCCAAGGGCCCTAGCTGCTAAGGTGATCCGCCAGGGCTTTTACTGGCCCGCAATGATCTGCGCCGCAAATCGGGTCACACGGTCCTGCGAAGCCTGCCAGAAGTTTTCTCCTCGGTCAGGCAGCCCCTCGCAGTATACAAAGCTGATTGCCCATACATGGCCTCTCCAGCGCTGGGGCCTGGACATTGTCGGGCCCCTGCCCACCGCTCAGGGGAACCTTAAGTTCGCCTTCGTCGCTGTCGAGTACTTCACCAAATGGATCGAGGCGCGGGCTGTTTCTACAATAACATCAAAGACTGCCCAAAAATTCTTCTGGCAGAACATTGTTTGCCGCTTCGGAGTACCGTCCGAACTAACAGTAGACAACGGCAAGCAGTTTGACAACCAAGACTTCAAGGATTTTTGTTTCTCCATTGGCACCAAGCTTGCCTTCGCCTCAGTCTATCATCCGCAGTCCAACGGGGTTGTGGAACGCGCCAACGGGAAAATCTTCACAGCTGTCAAGAAAATGCTCCTTGATGAAAAAAGGGCAGATGGACCGATTTGTTACCTGAGGCAGTCTGGGCACTAAACACGACTGAGTGCAGGTCGACCGGGTTTACTCCCTTCCGCCTTCTATACGGATCGGAGGCCATGAACCCGCAAGAAATAAAGCATGGGTCCCCGCGAACAGTTCTGTCAGCCGTCCCCGACGTGGACGAGCCAACTTCAAAGGATCTCATTGACGGAGACCGAGTCTTCGCCCTACAGGCCCTAAACAAATACCAAGCCCAGACCAAAGCATGGCGCGACCACACAGTCATCCCGAGGGAGTTCAGCGAGGGGGACCTCGTACTCGTCCGAACAGCTCGGACGGAGTCCAAGGGCAAGCTGGAGCCCAAGTGGGAGGGCCCCTTTATAGTCAAGACAAAAGCTTCCCCCGGCGCTTACAGGCTCACAACGCCAAACGGCGAGGACCTAGAGCACTCCTGGAACATCGACAACCTCCGCAAATTTTTTGTTTGAATCCTCAGGGCTGATTTCGCCCTTGTAATTCGCAAAAACAATCTTGTACCGGCCCGCACTCTTTTCCTCCCGGGGGGTGAGGTTTTTAACGAGGCGGAGCCATGTAATATATGTGTGAAAATCCCCCGCAAAAACATGCGTCGAAAAAAGACCGCGACGACGGCCTTCGACATTCGACTAATACGAGGTCACCGCGAGGTTAAACGCTAGCCACCCTTGCGTGCGACAAATCCGCGCAGAAGTCGCCTAAGGGTGCAGCCGGACTAGCACAACAAGTGCGAAAAAACCAAAGTCTACCGCGAAGACTATCCGCGCAGAAGTCGCCTAAGTGTGCAGCCGGACTAGCACAACAAGTGCGAAAAAATCGAAGTCTACCGCAAAGACTATCCGCGCAGAAGTCGCCTAAGGGTGCAGCCGGACTAGCACAACAAGTGCGAAAAAATCGAAGTCTATCGCGAAGACTATCCGCGCAGAAGTCGTCTAAGGGTGCAGCCTGACCAGCACAACAAGTGCGAAAAAATCGAAGTCTATCGCGAAGACTATCCGCACAGAAGTCGCCTAAGGGTGCAGCCGGACCAGCACAACAAGTGCGAAAAAATCGAAGTCTATC
The DNA here is from genome assembly GCA_029449295.1 of Zea luxurians. Lineage (NCBI taxonomy): Eukaryota > Viridiplantae > Streptophyta > Magnoliopsida > Poales > Poaceae > Zea > Zea luxurians. The sequence goes on along the minus strand of JAOPSE010000004.1, from coordinate 52,483,959 downwards.
GCGAAGACTATCCGCGCAGAAGTCGCCTAAGGGTGCAGCCGGACCAGCACAACAAGTGCGAAAAAAACCAAAGTCTACCGCGAAGATTATCCGCGCAGAAGTCGCCTAAGGGTGCAGCCGGACTAGCACAACAAGTGCGAAAAAACCAAAGCCTACCGCGAAGACTATCCGCGCAGAAGTCGCCTAAGGGTGCAGCCGGACTAGCACAACAAATGCGAAAAAACCGAAGACTGTCCGTGCAGAAGACACCTAAGGGTGCAACCGGACTAGCACAACAAAGGCAGAAACGACAACATCAAACCGTCCGCGCCAAGACCAACTATAATCGCACCAGCACAGCACAACAAAACAAACCAGACAAAGTACACAACGCCTTCGCAGGCATAGACAAGCGAGGGCACACAACTTCATCATACAAGCCTCTACACATATACAAGCGAGGGCACCACACTCTACATCGGCTCAACCTTAGGAATAATTCCCATCTCCCTATAATTAAATAACATTATCCTAAGCTCCTCACCCGCAAAAAGACTTCGCAGTTCCCCTTCACCTATATTCACGGCGGCCAGCAAAGACAACAGTTCCTGCCGGCCAGCCCCACTCACACGAAGCCGAGCCCCCTCCGCCCCACTAACTCTACGTTTCGCAACCGCCCTTCATCGTTGTCGCCCGGTGCTTGGACCTGGCACATCTCCTGCGTCCGCGACGTGCGGCGAAGCCTCCGCCGCAGCCACATCCAAGGCCGCAAAGTAGTCCAAGTCCTCCTCCGACGACTCCTCAGTCCACTCAACCAAGCTCCCAGAGTCAGCACAATCAAAAAACTCAGATGCAGATCCACCACATTCATTACCATCTTCCGCGGTCGAAGCCGCCAAAAATTTAGTAGTAGCGGTTGCGTGCGCAGGCCCAAAATCTTGAACCTGCGCAGCAACCAAAATTCAGCAACATATACAAATTTCCCCAACCCTCTACACCCACTACGCCACCTGCGAAGGCCCTGACGCTGCAGGAGCCTCCGCCGTTGGCTCCGCCGTTGCTTCCGCTGTTGTCTCCGCCGCCACCGCTGCGGGATCTTCAGCACTCGGCGCAGCAGCTGCAGAGGCATCAGGCGCGCCTTCGGCGACCTCTGGGGGCAGGTCTTCGCCGGCCGCAGCGGATGCGAGGGCACCCGACGCATCTCCCGCAGTCTCCGGGGTCGGCTCCAGGGCGACCCCAGACACGGCCTCCGCCGGGGTCGGCTCCGGGTCAGACAGCATGCTGTTCAACGCCCCAAAGTTGTTGACCCTCTCACCACGCGCTGCCTAAGACAAAACACACAAAATTCATCAAAACACACACACAGCCTACATTCAACAAACACCAAACAAACGAAAACGTTACCTGAGCCCTCGCCGACTCGGCCCGCTCCCTGACCACCTCGCGACTGTGCGGACCCCACATCCGGTCGTAGATGGCTCCGGCAGATTCCTTCACTACGAGGTCCTCAACCTTAAAGATATCTCGCTCAAAATCTTCATCGGCTTGGTCGAAGACCTCGAAGTGCCGGCACCCTTCGCGGGAGAGCGCGTTCATCGCCCCCTCGCAAGTGACCAGGGAGGCATACGCCATAAACCCCTCCATGACAGTGGGGAGTGCCTGCAACTCCTCCTGCACCCACTCCAGGCAGCGAAGTCCGGGCTCTCGGTCCGGCACTTCGAACTCACCGGTCCCCGCGCCCAGCCCACGGTATGTATCTATAAGCAGCTGGCGCGTCCGCTCTGCCTCCGCACGCGACACGGCCTCGGCCTTCTCCACGTGGCTCTCCAGGGCGGTGAGCCGCTCCTGCAGCTGCTCGGCGCGCTCCCTGGCAAGATTGCCCTCCGCCCGTGCCAGGTTAGCCTCCGCCTGCGCAGCCTGCGCCTTGACAAGGGCCTCGTTGGTCTCCCTCCTCTCCCCCGCCAACTGGCGCCGGAGGTCAGCCTTCTCCCCCTCCAGCGTGGCCACCTTGTCCGCCAGCTTGCGACACTTGCTGTCGGCGACCGATTTTTCACGGACGGCGTCAGCATGTTGTGTCCGAAGTCTCTCGACTTCGGCAGCCACAGCTGCCGTGAGGGCCCCCGACGCTGTGCGGCTGGCGAAGTCAGCCACCTGCAGAGCAATCGTAAGACCGCGGCCCCAGCAAGCCGATGAAAAAAAAACGAAGTCCAGCTCAGCGGACCTGATTTAGCGCCTCCGTCACCTCCTTCAGCCGGCGGGACGCAGCGCCCGCCTCATCCCTGACAACCGCGAGGGCCGACACCTCGCCTCCGGCGCTAAGGGCCCCGCCCTTCGCCTTCGGCACTGCGGCAGCCATCGTGGTCGCCGTGGCAGGCACAACCATAGCAAGTTGGCCTTTGCCCGACCCTGCGACGTACCAACGAATAAATTAAAAATATATAATATATATATATATATATATAGCCAACGACTTACCACCAAGATAGTCGTCCACACTAATATCGGTGGCGAAGTCGGCGACGCGTTTGCCCGACAACGGCAACGCTCGGGCCGCCTTCGCGACCTCCGCCACCTTCGTCGATTTGGAGCCTCCGGCGCCTGCCATTGCCTCCGGCGCCTTGCTAGATGCAGGGGCGCCCGACTTCGCCGCCAGCAGCGGCTTGCCTCCGCCGGGGGCCGCAGCCTTCGCAGCCCCCCGCTGCCTCTTCGGCCTGGCTTCAACGAGCCTGACAGCCGCCTGGCGCTTTTGTGCAGCTCCCTGGCGATCCTTGTCCATCACTGCCGACACAACAGCAGCAATATTCCGCCCGTAAGGAAAAACTCTCCATTCACGAACCATGTGAGATGTAAAAAAATCCTCGCCAGCCGCGCGGGGGACAGGAACACTCCTAGGCCAACAACCCTCGGTAACCCTCAGCATCCGAGCCGAAGACTCCCGGAGCTCGGGCGAAGACATCCTTCCCCCGGGGGCCGCGCACGTCCTCATCAGCTCTCTAGCAAAGCCATCAGAAACCCCAAGACCTCCCGTAACAGTACCTAATTTTCTCTTTTTAGAGGATGGGGCGGCCGCCGGCGCAGGGTCGTCTCCAGTCTCCACCGCCGGCTTCTTCCCACGGCGGTCCACATCGTCTTGACCAGGGTAGCCGTCATATGGCAATTGATTTAATTCAAAAACCCTGTTCAAATGGTCATTCGACCCGCGGATATCCCAGCTGCGCTGGCCCTCTGTCCTTGGCACGTAACGTCCAACGAGCCGCACCGCCCCATCCTCCGCCTTACGCACAAAGGCGGCCGGGTCACGGCTTTGCAGATTCAGTACGAAGGCAGGACTTCGCACCATCTTCCCACCATGGGAAGGCATCTGGCGAGGGCACACTTCGCCCAACGCCCAGCCATGCGCCAAGGGCCATACCCCGTACGCCACAAACTCTTCAACCAAATCGCGCCCACTGCTCAGGCCGGCGGCGCACCGAAGGGCCCCTTCGTCCACATCCTCCTCCGCCACTTCAAAGGGCGGGTATGCTGAGTAAAAATGAGAGCACATCTCGGACACGGGGAGTCCCTCATGGCCTTCGATGGTACCCTCAGCAACGTAAAACCAAAATTCATTCCAGTTGCCCCACTTGTTGCGGGCGCAAGGAACCAACTCGACTACCTGCATTGTGGTCTTGCTAGTCTTCGGCGTGAATGTGCAGGACCCAAACTGAGCAACTTCGTCTCCAATCATCCTCTTCTGCCAGTGCAAACAATAATACTTCGCAAAAACTTCAACCGATGGCTGTCCGCCGTACGAAGTCGTCGCCCAGACATACTTCGACAGAGCCACTATGGCATTCGGTGTCAGCTGATGTATTTGAACGTTGAACCTGCGCAGGACTTCGCCAACAAATCGGTGCGCAGGCAAGCGGAGTCCGGCGGCGAAGAACGCCTCAAAAACAACCAACTCACCCTCTGGCTCGGGGACTTCCTCCGTCCCTGGGACTCGAGCAACTCCGCCGCCGAAGTAACCCAACCGCTGCATATCTTGCACGCGGACCGACGACATGCGCGACACACCAAAATCAACAGAATCGCCGGCGCGCAACTCCTCCGCCATCAAACTACTCAGCGTCTCCTCAGATGAGGCGGCGGCCGGCGGCGAGGGATCGGCTGGCGGCGTAGCGGCAGCGAAAGAAGACGAGGACGGCATCGCTACGTACCGTCGGCGGCGGCGGGCGGTCTGCTTCACTCGAGCCAGATCTCCGGCGAACAAGAGCAGGGCAGGCAGACGAGCAGCAAGACGGCAGAAAGGGCGGCTAGGGTTTTCGCGGAGCGCGGAAAGTGAAGTTCAAAAAGCGCCGACCCCCGCCCCCTTTTATAGGCAGGGCGCGGCGCTTCGGGAAACCCGCAATCCAACAGTACGCCGTCAATCAACGGTCATATCAAAAACCCCCGTGGAACCACTTCGAGCGAGGGCAGCGTCTCCGCCATCTAGCGACGTCTTCGGCACCAGGTGACTTTGTCGAACCGATCCCTCGGAGGGCAAATGTTGGGGCGAAGGCAAAGACGCCACCCTTCGCTCGAAGTCTTCGCTGCAGCAGCTGAGCTAACAGAAACAAAACAGGCAGGGACACCCTTCGCTTGGTCGGCACCAGACGAAGACCAGCGACGAAGGGCATCCCACAGTGCGGCCTCGTCCAGCTCTGAGGCCCATGTGCGATCCGGCCCATCGTAACGGGCCCCTCGTGGCCGCCGTGCGTTACGGGCCTAATTTGTAAAGGCATCCCTGTAATTACGGTCTGTAACCCCGCTTTATGGGAATATTCTGGGGATAATCTAGATAGCTGAGGGCACATGCGTCCTTAGCTCAAGGCGCTGCGCGCTCAGGTACCTATAAATACCCCTGCACAGTGCCCGTGAGAGGCCAGATTAACAGAGCTATTGCCATCTAGCGCGAGAACCCTGTTGACGTCACTGTTCACTCTTGTTGGATCCCCTTGCAACTGAGAGCAAGTTCCAACAGAGACATTATCTAATGGGGGCTCATTGTAATATTTATATTGACCATAAGAGCCTCAAGTATATTTTCACTCAGGCTGATCTTAATATGAGGCAGAGGAGATGGTTAGAATTGATCAAGGATTATGATCTAGAAGTACATTACCATCTGGGCAAGGCAAATGTTGTGGCAGATGCCTTGAGTCGGAAGGCCCAGTGCAACTGTCTAACCATAGACTCTAAGTTCACCGCTTTGTGCGACGAGTTGCGCAAGCTGAACATGGAAGTGGTTTCCCTAGGTACTTTGGATTATATCTCAGTTGAGCTAACCTTACAAGAGTAGATAATCATGGCACAGATTAGTGACAAGGGTGTTCAAGTCATTAAGGAAATGCTTAATCAAAAAGTGGATAAGTATAAATGCTTTCGTCAGGACAGCAAGGGTATTTTATGGTTCAAAGTTCGACTGGTTGTTCCCAAGAATCCGGAACTCAGGAAGAAAATCTTGGACGAAGCTCATCTCTCAAAATTTTCCATGCACCCCAGAAGTAACAAGATGTATCATGACCTCAGATCCTTATATTGGTGGACCAGGATGAAGAGAGTGATTGCTAAGTACATATCCGAGTGCGACACTTGCTAAAGAATCAAAGCTAGTCATTTAAAGGTAGCAGGTATCTTACAACCTCTCCCCATACCATCTTGGAAATGGGAGGATATTTGCATGGACTTTATTGTGGGATTGCCCAACACCTCCCGACACCATGATTCTATTTGGGTCATTGTGGATAGGCTAACCAAGACAACTCATTTCTTGCCCGTGCATACCACCCACAAGATAGAAAAATATGCAAAAATCTATATTGACCAAATAGTGCGTTTGCATGGAATCCCAAGGACTATCGTGTCAGATAGAGGACCACCATTCGTGGCACGTTTCTAGGAGCAGCTAGAAAAGTCGCTTGGAACAGCAGTGATTAGAAGCTCAGCATATCATCCTCAAACTGATGGTCAGACAGAAAGAGTAAATCAAGTTCTCAAGGACATGTCGAGAGCATGTGTAATACATTATGGCAAAGATTGGGACAAATGTCTTTCTCTAGCGGAATTCTCTTACAATAACAGTTACCAATCCAGCCTGAAGATGGCACCTTTTGAGGGCTTGTATGGGAGAAGGTGTAGAACACCGCTAAATTGGTCGCAAGCCGAAGAAAGGGAAATATTTGGACCTGACCTAGTGCTTGAAGCCGAGGATAAGGTCAGATTCAATAAGAGGAACTTGGAAGCTGCTTAGGCCAGGCAAAAGAGCTATCATGATAAAAGGAGGAAGCCTCTATAATTCGAAGTGGGAGATCATGTATATCTCAAGGTATCACCCACCAAAGGTGTTCAAAGATTTGGGATCAAGGGCAAGTTAGCTCCCCATTATATCAGGCCCTATGAGATCAAGGAGACTTGTGGACCCGTAGCATACAAATTGAAGCTACCACCTCATATGTCTGCAATTCATGATGTGTTCCATGTATCTCAGCTGAAGAAGTGTGTTCGCTTACCAACAAAAGTGCTGCCAGAACCTGAATTGGAGATAGAACCAGACTTGTCATATCAAGAGCACCCCATCAGAATATTGGATCGTAAGGAAAGGTCAACTCGAGCAAAGTCTATCAAAATGTATAAGATCCAATGGAGCCACCATTCAGAAGGAGAAGCTACTTGGGAAACAGAGGAATTTCTGCGCACTCACTACCCCGATTTTCTGCCCAAGGAGATCGGTACATAATTCGGATCCAAAACACCGCCCACCTGCCCTTTTAATCTAAGTATAAGAGAACTAGAGTTAACAAGAACTGAATAAGCTGTGAGACTAAATCTAGAAGGGCTTCCTTCTAAAGTTGCAAAGAGGATGACATTCGAAGAGAAGTTTACTAGAGAATCTTGACAAAAGAAACCACACTGCACCAGCACGCACCTTTTAGCACCACTCTAAAGGACCCCTACCCATATCTCGGGACGAGATTCCTTTAAGGGGGAGGGCTGTAACACCCCAGGTGTTACCCAAGGCCCTGGCTTAATATATGCACTTATGGCTTATTATCACATGAGTGTAAATGGGGAGAAGGGGTACAAAAACTTTGGAAACCATGGCTTAATTAGGTAATAATCATGATAGAAGGGATACCCTAGCTTTTCATGTATCTTCACCTTGGAAGAAGATGCTCAAACCCTATCACCCCCCTCTTGAGCCATTATACCCCCAATCACTGGATTAATGGAAAGGATAAGCAAATGACCATTCCATGACTTAAACCCTTAACCAAAGTTGAAGTACATTTCTATATCTACAAGAAAGAGTAAGGGAATTATTCCAAAATGGTCCCACAAAAACCCCCAAATTCAGCCCCCAAGTGAAGAGCACTATAGAGTAACCCACATTTTCTCTAAGTCAAAAATCAGCCCACTTTTAAAGATCAGAGATGTTCACTTAGTTGTGGGCGCCAAATCCTTAAGGTCCAAATAACAAAAAGGAGCCAAATTACCCAAGGCACACCCCTGAAAAATTTGAAACCAAACCAGAACCGTTTGACATGGTTTGACATCAGTTTTGTCACGGGATGAGCATTGTTGACACCACTGACTTGGCACCACCATATCTCCCAAACTAGACCCAATCTTCCCTTGGAACTCACATGAACTAGGTAGCCCTAGGTACAGAAAAGAGATCTCACAAAAGTCTTATGGTGACATTCACACGTTTGTCTGCTCAGCAAGGGCTAGAACTTGGGCATAAAGAAACGGCCACGTGTTCGACGCGCCCTGGCAACGCCAGAGCACGCCCCGGTGCTCGGCCCCGCGCGCGCCGCGCCGCACCATGCCAACCCCGTGCCCACGCCCATGCCCACGCCTATAAAGCCGACCCCGGCCATGACCGTGCACCCCCGCTCGCTCTCAACCCCGCCCAAGCGCAAGTTCACCGGCGATCGCTGTGCGCATGGCGTGCCAGCGGCCGCCCGAACCCTGGCCACCGTGGACCGGCCACTCCAGCCCTCCTCCACCCCAACCAATCATTCGGCTAGCCTCACCAAAACTCAGTGAAGCCCCCCGAGCCCTTGGACCAAACTCCACATCGCTGGAGGTGCCGGATTGACGTCGCCGGACTTTGCCCAACTGCTAGCGCACGTAGACCGAGCTACACAGTGAGCCAGTGGACGATTCCTTGCGCATAGATCACCTTTGACCTTCCATGAAGCTCCCTGCGTGGTTTGATTGAACTCTACCGTCGTGAGCAGACCGGAGCACGTGTCGCCGATGAGCCCGACCGCCTATGCACGTGGCCATCCCTACTCCAGCCATCACCACCGGCGATCTGCCCCTCGACATGACCGCCAGAAGCCCCCAGACCTCATCCGACCCTCCACCGGACCTCTCCAACCGCCGGTAAGACGTGCCACCGCTTTTTTCCTCTGCGGCTACTGTTCCAGCAAGGAGGGAGCTTGGGTTAGGAGAGGGAAAAGTCAGGGGGGTATTCGTGAAGTCAGTGACTCAGTGAAACAGTTCCTCAGGGCACGGTTTGAACGGTTTAGTTTGGAAAGAACCCAGGGACCCCGGTGCAAAGCTGTTTTTCTTAAACCTTTAAGATTTATTCTTTTTAAATAAGCAGAGAACTTGAAAAATTCATAACTTGAGTTTTATCCAACCAAATTTGGTCAAACCAATTTTGTTAGGACCTACATATTATGAACTATTCAGCAAAAATAATAAACACCATGATTCCTACAATACTTTTTAGAGTTTTAATTTAAATAAGCATACTGCCCAAAACTAAATAAATAGAAGGAAAATAAAATACTTTAGGACTAAGGCTGAGAAAAATTGGAGATGTCCTTAACTATTAAGTACACTGTTTAAAAATGTTAAACTCCCCAGTATACTAGGTTAAGAAGAGATTACCCATTAAAACTTGTATTGGCCCAAACCTTAAGAAAATGAAAAAGGGAATTTAAAATGAGAACCAGAGGGCAACCATATTTTTCCTAGCTTGCTTCGGTAATGTAATTCATAAGAAAATTTTGTTGAACCCTCATTTAGTACAAAGAAAATGCACCACTTGTTATTTCATAAAAACAAGGAGAACTTAGAAAAATCCTAGAAAAAAACCTTAAGGAGGAACACTCCAACCCTAGGGATAACTACTATTATGCTAGTATGAATATAGGAAAAAGACAAGTTCTGTTGTTTGATATTTTTCAAATAACAAGTTAGTTATAAGTGCCTTTTGGGCATTAAACTTTAGAAAATCACGACTAAATAACCATTAAGTCACCTCTGTGATTTTTGGCACAGAGGTATGTTTTTACCCATAGATTCCAGCAAAAATAACTTTTAGTGCAGAACTCCCACCCAAATGGGAGTTGTAGTACAAAGTAACCATCTACCCTCACTTTTGTTATTTTTGCCTAGAATTTATCCTAATTACTCCTAACCTCAAATTTGTAGGATAGACTACAGTGACCAATATTAACCCACTGCAAGTTTTACAACATTTTTGGAAATTTCTAAATCATTATGGTAGTTCAAACCCACCTTAAGGGCATAAATAGAAAATGAAAAGGGAGATTAGTGGAAGGGAATAATGTTACACACACCCCTACAACCAGACCTCCCTAAGTGCCCACTAAAACTTTAATGAAATGACTAAATCCTTAATATGCTAAGTAGTCACCAATATGAACTACGTACGATAAAGGAACCCTAGTTTACCCACTGCCTTAATATTGCTTCACCATACATCGTGTTTACTAAATTTGAATATCATTAACATACATGTATCTTATTCATTGCATTCGATAGATTGTAACCTCGCTGACAGAGAGTACGTACTCATTCCGGAGCAAGGAGTTGCTCAGGAGGGAGTCCAGGAGCCAGCACCAGAGCCTGCCACTGAGGATCTCCCTGCCCCAGCTTTTGAAGGCAAGCCCCGATTTTATGCGTAACTGTTATATATGCTATTTTACTGCACTTAATGTTTGTAGGCTTGTACTGTGCACTTAAGTGTAGTAGTTGCCTGAAACCCTAGTTGCATGAACTCAGGAGTCCTTTTGAGATGGATACTAGTATGCTAGGTCGAGTAGCTGCTTTACTAATTAGGGATCTCGGTAGAAGTCGAGTGATTTTTCTAGCACTCGCGCGAGGTCAAGATTTGATTGTATCCATTTTGATAACGGAACGATGATGGTCTGTGGACACAGATCCATGGGGATGCGTTGTCTACGAGACGAAATTGGAATAAGGATTAAGGTGTGGTACATGTGTCAAGCGTTTGAACGTACTAAACACATGTCGAGAAATATGGTAAATCGATAAGCCTAGTACTTGAGTGAACCTGCCCGTAGATTGCCCTCCTCACGCAACCTAAGACATGGTCTCCCATTCCGGTTATGGTGGGTACAAGTGCGGTCACTTCACGACGGCAGTTGGGGTCAGTGAGGCATTGTACGCCAAGGCGGTGAGCCCCTTTCTGTTGACGGGGAATCGATGGGGACGGTTGATGTGTGTGGGGACGGAGTGCCTCGCCATGTCGTGTGTTTAGGTTTACCTTGCAAGGTTAAAACTCAATTCGAATTGTCTGCTTCTCGCAGCTAATGAGACTGCTTGATTCCTTGTACTGCATTGAGTAATAAGTGAAAATGAGATGACTAGCACAAGATGTTGATTGATAAAATGCTTGATACCATGTATGAATAGCTAAGTACTCATCTAGTTTAAAGTATTACTCTAGAACTTGAAAAGATAAAACTTGATTTTAGACTCGGCTAGTGCTTTTGGCAAACCAAACCCCTCAGCCAAACAGCTGCACGTCTAGAGGTAGAGGAGTAGACTCCTCACACCGGGTAAGTCTAGCTGAGTATTAGTATACTCAGCCTTGCTTGTGGCATAATTTTTTTACAGGTTCTCTGGAGGATATGGTTGATGGAGTGACTTGGTCGTCCACCTTGCCACTAGGTTGGACAATCAAGTGGGACCCTACCTCAGCAGGAGAGGAGCATGAGGAGTGATGGGATAGGCTTCCCCATCCTCCCTTTATTTACCGTTAGTTAATTTCCGCTGCATTGAGAACAATGATTACTACTTTTGCAAAACTCCGACGATGATGTAATAACATTAAGTACTTCTTTAACTTATGGTGTTATGGTTTATTGTATTTTCTCTATGCCTCACCTTCGAGTGGGTAAGTGGTACTTGATCCTGTTAGTGGCCTTGTCGGACTAGATCCGAGGGACTGACGGTTTATTCCTATTTAAGTGTAGTCTAGCCTTTAAGGCGGGACTTAGGCACTTAAGTCGGAATAATTCGAGCGGTTCTATCATAGCTTAGGCTCCTTTGCTCATATTGATACAATATTGTTGAGTTAAGCCTATTTTCATAATTATGAACTTTGCAATTACTTGCTCAATCCAAAAATTGTTCCTCGTTAAGATTGGCACCTAGCATGTGTAGGATGTGTTGAGATCCTTTTTGATTTCACTATTATTCTAGATGGTTGTCTCATGCCTTGAGTCATTCATTATCTTGATTCATTAATTTTATGCTAAAATCTAAATCAAGATAAGTGAAATTCAGAAAGATCGAGATGGGTTTGCATTTGTCACCACATCATTGTGTTGAGACTGCTTCCATTTGTACTCTTAGATGAACTTGAGTAGTGTAGTGGATGATTGAAACCGGTGTCTTTAGCTTCTGATTTCTTTTCTTCATTGGCTATACCTGGTTGAAAAGTTAGACAGTGACAATGCTTATAACCTCTCGCACTCACATGTTTTTCAATGAAATGTGTGAACCGCTATGAAATCTGATAAAACTTGAAATTTTCATTTGACATCAATTTCCAATATTTTTCTAGGATGATGAGTGACCGTTGTTTGAGGGTAGTTCACCTTGTTTACTTTTGACTAGCACTTGGTTGATTTCCTGGTTACATATGTCCTATGTTGTTTTTAGTGAACTTCTCTTTTGATTGCTTAAAACTAAATCAAAATGCTTACACTTCACACATCTTATGCATATGATCAGCTTGAGCATCTTCTAGCTCATGCATTTATTGCTGCACACATCGCATAGCACCACTTAGAAGATTTTTTCGCTCTGACTGGTATACTCCTGAAGCTAATGCCTTCTTAACATTTTCTGCATTTTCTCTTGCATCTATGCATTTTCTCAGTGGGAGATCTCTTGTCAAGGGGAATTTCTGTTTCTACCCTTGTTTGTGGCTTGATAAGTCCATTTATGAACAAGGGTGAGAAATTCTGGATTGATGAGACCTAGCTTGTTGGGGGAGAAATTCTATACTTTTGAGGATTCTGGATTTTTGGTGCTCCTATTAAGGGGAGTCACCTTTAGTGTTTGAGGAGGAATTTGAAAGGGGGAGATGTTTTGAGCCTTTGCCAATTGTGTTGAGTCGTTTGCCTCTTTCTGGAGGAACTAGCTTTGATGTAAGCACTATTGCTGATTTTGTGCTCTGATTTGGTTTGAACATGTGACTAGTGGTGTTGCGCCCTTCTTTTGCCTCTTCTTGAGGACTAGCTTCTCTTTCCTAGTCGTGTTGAGCCATTGCCCATTTCTTTGGGGACCAAGTTTTGCTAACTCATAATGACCGGTTTTGGCTTTTGTCTGGCTTTTGGTCTTATGAGCAACTTCTTCTTTTTCTTTCTACTTCTATTAATCTTTGAGTCCATATTGAAGGTGGTATTGATAATGCACTCATCAAGGTAGAGATTACGAACACAAGGTTGACTTGTCCCATGTGGTTTGGGTTGATGATGAGTGATTGTCAACATGGGTAGTAGAATGGTGTAGTCAGTGGACTAACCATAGTATGAAATTACGTGTTGTGCAACCATGTCTATTGGCAAGGACGTGGCAAAGTGGATCATGTCGCTGGCGCGGTCGAGGACTAGCGAGACACATGTCCATGACGTGGGGGATGTGTTTGCAGTATGCTACTCGCAATGGTTTGGTGGTTGAGCCTCAAAAACTACCCAGCTACGGAGGGCAGGTTTTATTGAGTTTGGGCCTCAAAACTCGGTGGTGCGGTATGTGGCATCATCGTAAAGGGTGCATTGAGGTGAAGCAACTTTGTGTGGAGCACGTGGGCGTCCGATGCATATCCTAGGAGTTGGTCCATTTTCCCCCCAGTTAAGTCAATGAGCTCTATAGGGGCAATCTAGTCTAGTGAAGTAACCCCCTATAAATATGTGGGAGGGTTGTTGTGTATAACTATCTCTTTTGGCTATCACATTAGACACTTGTTTAGAAAACCCTAGTTTCTTTCTCTAGGTTGCTCTAATCCTTAGACCGGAGATCCACAGGCAATTTGTAACTCCACATCTGTGAACCTCTGATTTTGAGAGGAAGGGTTGATGTAACCATTCATAGTCCAACATTTGTGAGATCATATGATCAGTTTTTGGTTGCTACAATTTTTTATTTGATTTTATCTCTACTTACTTCCCTTTTCTTCTCTCTTTGGTTGTTGTGAGAATCATCGATTTCTTGAGTTGAGGTTTTTATTGGGGATTGCCTTGGGCTGAAGATCACTCTCTAAACCCCTACAAACACCAAGTTTGAGTAGTTTTTGGTCGTCACCCATGTTCACTCTGTTTCTAGTTCATTTGAGCAAACCCTAACAGAGCCACAATCAATTGGAGTTTTTGAATCAGTTTGCGTGTTTGTGATTTTCTCTGGATAAAACTTCACAAAACACCTTCTTTACCTTTGTACTTAATATTTATGAAATTTGAGGCAATTTTGTGCAAGTGCAAGTAGCCTAGAGGGGGTGAATAGGCTACACCTGCAATTCTCAATAAAAACTTCAAACTTTTGTGAGAAAAGGCAATTCAATAGCGAAGGCCAGTTCAACCGGGTGTGAGGCCGGTTCAACTAAGATTCACATGTTCAACTATGAACTTAATTAAAACTACTTAGATCTAATTACAATAAACTCAGTGGAAGTGTTGAATTAAAACCAACTAAGTCGATCTAAGAACTAAGATGATGAGAGACAAAAAGTCGCCCACAAAAGCACAAGAGACACGATTTTTACCGAGGTTCGATCACACCACCAAGGTGCCCTACTCCTCATTGAGGTGCCCACAAAGGGTCGGTCTTTCTCAACCCCGTTCCTCGTTGCCGACCACACAGGTCAAGGCGACCCCTTAATCAATTTGCCCACAAAGAGCCGGTGATACAAATCGTTCTTGGGGTCATCCACAACTTTGGAGACTCCCATGGCAAGATTACATGCACACAAGGAACAACACGTTCCAAGAACAAAGAGTTCACAAGTAAGAACGAATGCATCAACTCAAGAGAGAGAGAGATCGAAGAACTTGAATCAAAATCATGCTTTAGATGGAAAACTTATCTCACACCGAAAAGACTTCCCACCATTGAAGGGAAGGACTTGACATGTAAGATCGAAGTTGAATTGCTTCGAATCGAGGGAGAGCAGCCGTCAAAGTGTTTGGTTCATGACCCTTAGGGTTTACAGAGAGAGGGAAAGACATATATAGCCGCCCCCGACTCAAATCTGAAAAAAACTAGGTGGATGTGCAAATCCTGGTTCAACCGGTCTGACTCTCGGTTGAACCACAATTCAATAGAGAACTCTCTACAATTTTGTGGTTGAACCTGAATTTTAAATTCTAGTTGAACCTAGATTTTCCAGAGATGAACTTGATGAATCTCGGTTGAACCGGCCCTGATCTCGGTTGAACCGGTATTCACAGGAAAACAGATTTTGAACAGAAAGAGGGAGAAACCAAACAGTGACTTCGCAACTTTTCAAAACAAGAATTTTGAAGCAGATAGAATTAGTTGGTGCATACCATTCATACGTTGCGAAAAAAATCTAAACAAGCGGAGATTCCTACCACTAAGAATAAACTTTAAATTAGAGAGGATCTTCGCCGGGAATCTCATGAAAATATTTCACTTTTCATCACTTGGTTTCCTGTTCATTCATCTATTCACTACACCAAAATCATACACTTCCTACGGTTTTTTAACTTCCTACAGCTTTTATATAAAACCGTAGGAAATAAATAACTTCCGAGAGGCAACTGATACCTCTAGGAAATAAACATAACTTCCTACAGTTTTTTATAAAAGCTGTCGGAAGTTACAAAACCGTAGGAACTTAACTAACTTCCTACGGCTGGCTCTAGGAAGTTAGGTTTCATCCGTTCACAAGCCAATAGAATAGCTAACTTCCTACGGCTGGCTCTAGGAAGTTAGCTGCCCAAATAACTTCCTACGGCCTCCTCTAGGAAGTTAGCTTTTAGCTGTTGACCAGTAAACCAAAAATATAACTTCCTACGGCTGGCTGTAGGAAGTTAGCTGCTTACCTAACTTCCTACGGCTTTACTCTAGGAAGTTAGGATTCAACTGTTGACCGGTCAAACGAAAATCTAACTTCCTACAGCCGGCTGTAGGAAGTTAATAAACTTCCTAGAGCAAAGAATAAACCTTAGGAAGTTGCCTAACTTCCTACGGCTTTACTCTAGGAAGTTATGGTTTTAGCTTTTACCTCCCTCTTCTCTCACCTTTCACAAAATATCTTCTCTCACAGTCAGACGCCCGCGCGCCCGCAAAAACCTTCGCGCCGCCACTGCCCTGCCGCCGCCCGCCCCGGCCGCCCCCGGCCGCCGCCCGCTCCGGCCGCTGCCGGCCGCGCCCGCCGCCCGCCCCGGCCGCTGCCGGCCTCGCCCGCCGTCCAGACCGTGCGTCCCGGCCTCGAGGAGCCACCCGAGGAGCCGCGAGGAGCGGCCGCCCGCCGCCCACCTGCTTGCCGCGAGGAGCTGCCGCCCGCCGCCCGCCTGCTTGCCGCGAGGAGCCGCCCGCCTGCTTGCCGCGAGGAGCCGCCGCTCGCCGGTCTCCCAACCGCGGCCGCCGTCCCGGCCTCGAGTACTCGCCGCCCGCCGGTCTCCCAACCGCGTCCGCCCCCGAGGAGCTCGTTCCGGCAGCGCCCGCCCCCGGTAGCTTCCACCCCGTGACCGTCTCTCCCACCCCCGGCAGCGCCCGTCCACGAGGAGCCCGCTGCAACCGTCAGGTACCGTGTTTATACGTTTTTTATTTTTTTTATTTAATGTGCTAACTTCCGAGAGTTTACTCAAATAATGCCGTAGGTAGTTAGGTTAATTAACTTGATTGGCTAACCGCTGCATATAGTTTGGCTATGCTAAGCTCTTGTATGTTATGGCTAAAATTAAGTTTATGTTTGATTAATAATATGGTGGATGAGGACCTTCGATGAAAATTAATCTTGTATGTTATGGCTAAAATTAATCTTGTATGTTATGGATAAAATTAAGTTTATGTTTGATTAATAATATGATGGGTGAGGACCTTTGATGAAAATTAATCTTGTATGTTATGGCTAAAATTAATCTTGTATGTTATGGCTAAAATTAAGTTTATGTTTGATTAATAATATGGTGGGTGAGGACCTTCGATGAAAATTAATCTTGTATGTTATGGCTAAAATTAATCTTGTATGTTATGGCTAAAATTAAGTTTATGTTTGATTAATAATATGATGGGTGAGGACCTTCGATGAAAATTAATCTTGTATGTTATGGCTAAAATTAATCTTGTATGTTATGGCTAAAATTAATCTTGTATGTTATGGCTAAAATTAAGTTTATGTTTGATTAATAATATGGTGGCTAACCGCTGCATATAGTTAGGTTAATTAAGCCTATCGTGACAATTTATAAATCATGTGTTATTTTATTTTAGCATAAAATATGGTGGGTGAGGACCGTCGATGGATGTATGAAGGTTGGCGTATGAATCATCCCTCGATGGAGTGGATAAGAAAGACAGAGAATTTTATTGATCGTGCTTTTGCTTTGTCAAGAGGCATGGATGTGCGATGTCCATGTAGTATGTGTCGGGTTTGTAGATGCCAAGACAAGAGAACTCTGTCGGGGCACCTTTGCAAATATGGCTACATGCCTAACTATGAAGTCTGGGTGTATCACGGCGAGGAGTTGCCCCGTGAAAATGTGTTTGAAGCCCACAACAATGATGACGTGGAATATGATAGAATGGAAGAGATGCTTCAAGATTTAAGGGAGGATCCTGATTTTGTGTTTCCACCACATAGTAAGGAGCTACCTCCAGATGTTAAAAAGTTCTTTGACCTCCTTAAGGCTGCAGAAGAACCATTGCATGAACACACAAAAGTTTCCATCCTTGCTTTCGTGACTCGACTTATGGCTATTAAGTCTAAGTACGTGTTCTCGAACAATTGTTACAACGAGCTCTTGATCTTAATCAGCGAAGTGTTTCCACCAAATCACAAGATGCCGAAAGACGTGTATCAATGCAGGAAACTGCTCTCTGGTCTAGGTATGGACTATCAAAAAATCGATGTTTGTCCAGATAATTGTATGCTTTTCTGGAAGGATCATCAGAATGATAAGAAGTGTCAGTGTGGCAAGTCGAGATATGTAGAGGTAAAAAACGATGATGGTGAAATGGTCACATCAACGATAGCTCAAAAGCAACTTCGTTACATGCCTCTTGCGCCTCGTCTTAAGCGTTTGTTTCTTTCGAAAAACACAGCTAGGCACATGAGATGGCACAAAGAACATGAACGAGAGGACACTCATGTGATGACACACCCATCTGACAGTGATGCGTGGAAGGCTCTAGATGACTTTGATCCAGAATTTGCTAGTGAAGCGAGAAATATTCGAATTGGGTTGGCAACAGATGGGTTTACACCTTTCAATACAAATGCAGCATCATATTCTTGTTGGCCTGTATTTGTTATTCCATACAACCTTCCACCTCATCTGTGCATGAAATATGATTACATGTTTCTTTCCCTAATTATTCCTGGACTAGACCATCCTGGGAAAGGGCTGAATGTGATGATGCAACCCTTGATCGATGATCTCAAAAAGTTATGGGAAGGTGTTGAAGCATACGATTGCTACAAAAAGGAGAGATTCGCACTCCGAGTTGCATATTTGTGGTCCATTCATGATTTCATGGCATACAGTTTATTTGCTGGATGGAGCTGTCATGGAATTCTAACATGTCCAATATGTGGCAAGGATACAGATTGTTTCCGCCTTGAGTTTGGGGGGAAGATCTGTTACTTTGATTGCCACAGATGCTTCTTACCCCAAACTCACCCGTATAGGTTTGAGGTTAACACCTTTAAGAAGGGCACTATCGTGACAAAGGGACCGCCCAGGCGTCTGAGCGGACTTGAGATTGAGGCTATGCTTAATAATTTGAAAGAGAAAGAAAGTGGTGATGGATACATCGGGTTTGGAACTGAGCATAACTGGACCCATAAATGTGGTTTATGGGAACTCCCATATGTTAAGACATTGATTCTGATGCATAACATTGACGTTATGCATCAGGAACGTAATGTTGGTGAAAGCATTCTAAGTACTTGCATGAATCTAGGAGACAAAACAAAAGACAATATAAAGGCTAGAAAAGACTTAGCAAAACTTTGTAACCGACCAACCCAGGAACTCGACGAAAATGGAAAAAAGCCACATGCTCAATTTTGTCTAAAACCTAAACAGAAGAAAGAAGTAATGGAATGGTTGAAAAATTTGAAATTCCCAGATGGTTATGCGGCAGGGTTTAGGAGAGCTGTGAACTTGAATACAAATAAAATAACTGGATTGAAGAGCCATGATTATCACATAATGATGGAAAGACTCCTCCCTATAATGTTTCGTGGGTACTTCAATGTCAGTATTTGGAAGGCGTTAGCTGAATTAAGCTACTTTTATAGACAACTTTGTGCCAAAGAAATAAAGAAAGAAGTAATGGAGAAGCTAGAGACAGAAATTCCTGTCCTTATATGCAAGTTGGAAAAAATATTCCCCCCAGGATTCTTCAATCCAATGCAACATCTACTTGTCCACCTTCCATATGAAGCTAAGGTTGGAGGTCCTGTGCAATACAGGTGGATGTATCATATTGAAAGGGCATTAAAGAAACTTAGTTCTATGGTTGGTAACAAAGGAAGAGTTGAAGGGTGCATAGCTGAAGAATTCAAATATAAAGAGGTAGCAGCGTTCACGAGTGTATACTTTGCAGACGAGCACAATATCAATGCTCCTACATTGAGGTATCATGATGACAAAGTAGGGACTCACAACAATCTCCAAATTTTTGAGATTGAGGGCAAGACTGTCGGAGCATCCACCGAATATCATCCCGAGCGCGAAGAAAAGTTGGATGCTTTGCTCTATATGTATGAAAATATGGATGAGATGACTCCGTATTTCAAGTAAGATGAAATTTGTCATTTGTGTATCTATGTAGTAATCGTGACTTAATACGCTATTGTTTATTTGTTGTAACAGAGAATTCCAATCGCGACTTAATGAGAAATTGTCCTCGAGGCAGTATGAAAATGCACTTCGAGGAAGACTTGGGAAGCCCAATTTCATTAATTGGTTCCGAGCTCATGTAAATAAATTAACACTATTGTTCTACTTTATATATTATGTTTAAGAAATCTAATTTCACTATCTAATTGACAGTGTGATAAAATTCCAAATTTAGACGAGGACTTGCTTAAGATGTCTTACGCAATCGTAAAAGTCAGAAGTTACGGTCGTTACGACATTAAGGGGTTTCGTTTTCGTTCGGCCAAATTTGAGTCTACTC
Organism: Zea luxurians; assembly: GCA_029449295.1. Lineage (NCBI taxonomy): Eukaryota > Viridiplantae > Streptophyta > Magnoliopsida > Poales > Poaceae > Zea > Zea luxurians. Next base: position 52,464,294 of record JAOPSE010000004.1, on the reverse strand, counting down.
GTCCATTTGCGGCGACAAGAAATACTGGAGTTGTATGCAGGGCAGTCGATGATCGTGGAAGAGAGATGAATTATTATGGAGTTATTAATGACATACTCGAGTACGACTTTGCTGGTAGCAAAAATCTTAAGGTGGTGTTTTTCAAATGTGATTGGTTTGATCCTAATCAAGGGACTGTAGAAAACCAATTTGGCATGGTAGAAGTCAAACATGAGCTCAAAACAAATGCATGTAGCAAATTTGTTCTTGCTCACCAAGTTGACCAGGTGTACTACATACCATATCCATGTACAAAGCTGGAAGCCACGTGGGTAGTGTACAAAGTTAATCCTCGTGAACGGTTACACAACAAGGGTGAATGGTTTGAGACAGAAGTTGAAGAAATTTATCAAGAAGATGAACTCCCAACCAATTTTAATATAGATACTGAGGTTTTGCCAGAATCCTTAGTGGGAGATTCGGAAGATGTAGTTAGTCCTAACAAAAGGAAACGAAAGTCAAAGAAGAAAACATCGAATCGAAGGAAACAATTTGATCCTGATTTCGAATACGACTAAAAAGTAATTATGTATTTATTATTGTTTTCAATACATTATGTGCATTTACTTTATTTTAATTTACATTATCCTCATTTACTAATGTGATTTTGTTCTAATTACAGGATGTCTAAAAAGGTGAAGCAGTTCACTAAGGGACTTGCGAAGAGAGCATCCTATGTTATGAGAAAGGAGGACTTAGTGTTTAAGGGCACTAGTTCCAGCTCGAGTAGGCGTAGAGCTTTGTTGGAGCATGTTCCAGAGTTGCAGGGTCAGACAGTTGGCGTTCAGAGGAATGAGGTAACCAATATTTGTTTTGCAATGTAATATTTGTATGAGTTCGTATAACTAAATTATTAATATAATATTTGTTTTGCAATGCAATGTAATGTTTGTAGGATGAGTCTGAAGATGGGGTAGAGACAGAGGAGGGGAGACAGGTGGGAGATGATGATGAGGTAGAGACAGAGGAGGGGAGACAGGTGGGAGATGATGATGAGGTAGAGACAGAGGAGGGGAGACAGGTGGGAGATGATGATGAGGTAGAGACAGAGGAGGCGGAGACAGGGTGGGGATGCCATGATACTGGTGGTTTTGGACATGATAGCCATAGTGGATGGCGTGAATGGCCTGAGGATGCAAGTGGATGGCCAAGAGATGGAGGGTCAGGAGTTGGGGGAGCTAGTGGGTCAAGGGAAGGAGAAGCTTGTGGTTTTGGAAGTGGGGGAGTTGGAGGGTCTTCTCGGGTCCGGAAGCCGCGGAGAACTAGTTGGGTCCCCCCTCCTAAAGAACCAGTTGATAGGGTTGAGATAATACCAACTGGAGATGGGTAAGAGTATCCTTGCTTTGTTCTTATGTCTTACACTATTACGTGAATACATTTTGTATTTGACAATTGTTCTTGTGCTGTTAGGACTTGGGTGGATAGTAGTTTCACTGGCACAGGTCGTCGAAGGCAAGTAAAGAAAGTGTTGGGCAACATATGTCGTATGAAATGGCCTGGATTGGTGATAGAGGATGGTAAGGAGGTCCCTGTCACAAGATGGGATCAATATGCCCTTGCAATAAATGCGCAACATGGGAATGCACAAGCTGCAGTTTGGCACGACTTCTGGGTATGTTAAATTTTTTTGTTAAGTTGTAATCTCGATAGGAATGCGGCAAGTTGTAATTTTTTGTTAAGCTATCATATTATTGATTTTGACTATGCTTCTTTTTTTAGAAACATTACAAGTTGCCTGAAGGAGATACTCATACGGAACACGCACACTCCGTGTTCCATAGGAATGCGGCAAGTGTTGTTGGGGATATGATGTACTATGCTCGAATCCAAGTGATTAGTCAAGCCATGTTTGGTAGTGAAGGGCGACGTCCAGAGAGTAAGAACGAGGCGACACAGTATGGACTCGATATGACTGAGCAACAATATCTTGAGGTAATGGATGTTTTTGCTTGTGTTGAAAAATTTCCATTGCTTCTAGATATTACAGTTACTTATAAATGAATTATGTTCATGCAGCATTCGATTCCATGGATAGCTGCCAATGATGCTGCTTGGCATGCATTATGTCGTTACTGGGCTTCGGCTGAATTCAAGGCAAAGTCTGTGCGACACAGTTCCAATCGTGGAACCGAGTCGTATCACAGGTATGGAGGTGATGATCACTTTCGTTTGGCAAAACGAATGGTAAGTACATTTTAAGCCATTTTCGTTGATTGTAGTTGACTTGCTGTAATTTCTGGTTATAGTGTTTGTCAAATGTACATACAGGAAGCTAGCACTGGTGCAGTGCCCAGTGATGTTCAAATATACCTTAGGGGGCACAGAGGACCAGATCCTGCAAATCCAGATGTGTTGTGCAGCCAAAAGGCAACAGATCGTGTGGTGAGTGTTTGGAAATGTTTGGTAGATTCTGTTTATATGGATTTTTGTATGTAAGATTGCATTGTTCTTTTGTATGAGGCTGCATATGGCGAGGCGATGACTAGTCAGCACGGACCAGACTATGACTGGAGGACCTCACCTATTGATCCTCAGGCTGTGTATGCAAGTGGTGGAAAAGCTCATGGAAGGTGAGGACTCTACATATCTTATATTGTTTCATTGGTTGAGTGTAATACATGTATTCTTAATCCTGTCGTGATGTTACTTATTTTGTAGGTACACAATGTTTGCTAACGTCATCGACTCGAGCCAGGTTAGGGTTCAGCGTGGAGGTTCATCGAGGTCTGCTGCTCGTAGCTCCCGTCGCTCCACTCAAGATCCAGCAGAAGTGGAGCAACTGCGAGAAGAACTTAGGCGACATCAGGATTACCTGAAGCAACAAGCTGCGCAACATGAATATTATGCTACACAGATTCAGCAACAACAAACACTCATACAAGTAAGTTCAAAAGATAATAGCTTTCACTTTAAGATATGTATTGATTTAAAACGCTGATGTGAATGAGTTCAACAAATTTGTAGCAACTAGCACAGGCCCAAGGGATACACGTCCCGGTGCCCCCCCCACCACCACCTCCCGTTCATTATCCTTGGTCTTCACCTCCACCTGTACCTACATCTCCATCTACCGAACATCAGGTATGCATATTTATCATCATTTAGTTGTTGTTAGTTATATTATGATGTAACTCAACAAATGTCATTTGTACATGTATATTAGACCCCTCCAGCTACCTTGTCGACGCATGAACAAGAGGATGGGTTAGACTTTGTCGAAACCCTCTTGAATAGTGGAGGTTTCGATGGTGATCGGCGACCGTGAGCTTCCATGTTATTGCATTCTGATACTTGAGACTTTTATTATGACTATGTATGAGATATTGTCTCTGGATGATGATATGTGTGAGACTTTTGTGATGATAAGACTATGGATGAGACTTTTGTGATGTAATAATTGATGAGACTATGGATTTAAATATTGTTATGTGATTGTGTGTGAGATGTTTTATGCGATAATATGTTGTGCTATATAGCTGTTGATATATTTGTTATTTTCTGGAATGTGGTGTAAAATATAAATAGCATTTGTAATGCTGGTCAAATTAACTTCCTAGAGGCTACAGTAAGCCGTAGGAAGTTAGTCAGCTAACTTCCTAGGGGGTACAGTAAGCTGTAGGAAGTTAGCCAGCTAACTTCCTAGGGGCTGCAATAAGCCGTAGGAAGTTAGCCAGCTAACTTCCTAGGGCTACAGTAAGCCGTAGGAAGTTAGTCAGCTGACGGCGCTGACAGCGTGAAACTACTAACTTCCGAGAATCTACTAACTTCCGAGAGGTTTATTAAGCCGTAGGAAGTTAGGTAACTTCCTAGAGCCCTCTAGGAAGTTAAGTTAACTTCCGACAAAAAATTTTCGAGAGCCAAACTTCCGACGGGATGGCTTAACTTCCGAGAGTTTCGCTAACTTCCTAGAGTTTAGACCTAACTTCCTAGGGTTTAGGCTCTAGGAAGTTTACTATTTTGGTGTAGTGATTTCATTCCTGTGCATCTTTTTATAATTTAAAACTGACATACACTAGGAGAAAACTTATTAGTACATTTCTATTATTTTGTCCATTAATCACCAAAACCCTCAAGAGGTTGATTGCACTTACAATCTCCCTGTTTTGGTGATTTATGCCAAAACAAATAAAACAATAAGAATAATAAGAAGTATTGTTGCAATCTTTTTTGAACATTTGTGTTTCTATGACTCCACCTAAATGTTTGCATCAAATAAACCTTTGAATTGACCTGATATGTCAATTTGCATCACATTTGGAGAGGAAGTGAAAATGTGACACATACACACATGATCGAGGGGTGCACACATGTGTCACATGATATCCGTGAAAAATGCATATGACATATAGTGCACACAAATATCTCAACAACCATTGTAACATAGATATCATAGATCACATCATAAAAGAATACTCAAGGAAGACCAAAGCAATATCATGTAAAGCATAAAGTCAAAGATGTGTCTATTACATAAAGATCCATCTCATCACATAGAGTTCACGACATAATTATTACAAAACTAGTTGTTCAGAAATTGTAGCCAACAAAAACATCTACCTGTCCCAGCTCTCCCCAAACATCTCCCCCGTTTTGGCACCAAGCACCAAAAAGGCATGAGAAACAACTCACAACCCACATAAGGATCACCACTTGGAGGTGGTGTAAAGAACTACTCGGTGAAGGTTGCAGCGAAGTCCTTATCATCTGAAGGAGAATGACTACGAGGAGGCAGAGGAGCATGAGAGGACGACTGCTGATCTATGCGCGAAGAAGGATGGGGAGCAGCCTGACCCTGCCCCCAAACACCATCATCCTCATCATCTTTAGGGGTTGTGAAGGGGACACCATAATGATGCTGGTGCCACTGATCAATGTCATTGAAAGGCTAATGAAGAGGGATGTCCTAGGAGCGAGGTGGCAACGACACACTAGGAGTCGATGACTGACGATGAATGTTGTCATCAGCCTCCCGCTGGCGCTAAAAACTCATGCACGTCTATCGAAACATCCTAACACTTAGAGAATAAGGCAGTGATGTCATGTGCCAGATGGGAGCCTAGACCTCGACCAGGTCTTGCTCTTCTCACTTTGTTGTACTTATCTTTCTTGTACTCCTTCTTGCCTTCTTGATCTTTCTTGTTGGGACAGTCTGCTATGAAATGGCCGGTCTTGCCACACTCATAATAGGCTCTCTTATTTCCTCTCCTTTGAAACTTGTTGCTTCCTTTGGAAAACCTTTTAAAAGTGTTGATGAACATAACTACTTCTTCATGGAGATCATCACTGGAGCTTTCATCATCACTTGAGCTCACTTGTTCATTAGCAACTAAGGCATTTGAATCTTGAGCCTTTGTTGGAGCTTCTTCAGACTCATGCTGTTGAATTTTGGCAAACAACTAATGATGAGTCATCTCCTCATAATCATCCTGATCTCTGATCATCCTTGCAAAACCCATATCCTTTTATTTGTATGATCTCATGAACAATTTGGTGGCCTTTGAATCATTCTAGTCCTCATTTCCAAGCACTCTTATCTTGTTAAATAGAACCATCAGTCGGTCAAAGAGTGATTGTAGTGAATCACCCTTTATCTAGTCATACCTTGCAAGTTAACTTTCTAGGGACTCGATCTGGCGTCTCTTAGCTTTGGAATCACCTTCATGTGTCATATTTATAATGCTCCAGATCTCACGAGCATCCTCCCATCCCTATACTTTTCTGTATTCCTTGGTGAAAGTCGCCTAGAGGTGGGGTGAATAGGCGAAACTTGAAATTTATAAACTTAAACACGCACTAAGGCCGGGGTTAGCGTTAGAATTAAATCGGAGTTCGAGAGATAGTTCTCCTTGCTTAGAGTTGCTCAATCAATGTGGATAACGTTTGGGAGCAAACTCAAATCAATATGAACAAGGGAACTTTTAGAGAGAGTAAAGAGGGAAAACAAATCAACTGAGAATCAATGCAAATGAACACAATGATTTGTTTTGCTGAGGTTTGGTTCCAAAGAACCTAGTCCCCGTTGAGGAGGCCACAAAGGCCAAGTCTATTCCAACCCTTTCCCTCTCTCAATCAGTCAAACAGACTAGTCGAGGCTTCTCCTTAATCACTTGGGTCACTAAGACCCCGAAAGGATCACCACACACTTAGGTGTCTCTTGCTAGCTTTACAAAGCACTTATGAGAATAAGAATAGAGAAGGAGAAGGCAATCCAAGCAACAAGGGCAACAAAAGAACACAAATAATCCTCTCACAAGTCTCTAAGCACTAGAGTTGATTTTGGGAGATTGGAGTGGATTGAATGCTTTGAATGTGTCTTGGAGTGTTTGGCTTTGCTCTTGCAATGAATATGGAGTTAAGAAAACTTGGATGCCATTGAAGGAGGTGGTTGGGGGTATTTATAGCCTCCAACCACTTCCTAGCCCTTGGCTGTTTTTGCTGTCGATGGGCACACCGGACAGTCTGGTGGTGCACCGGACAGGTACTGTTCACTATCTGGTGCATGCCACGTCAGCACGCCCGTTGGGGTTTGGAGCGGTTGACCGTTGGAACCCTTTGTCTTTTAGCTGCACCGAACAGTCCGGTGGCACACTGGACATGTCCGGTGTGTTTTGACTTTCTGCTCTGACTTCTGATTTGCACTGTTCCCTTTTGCAGTCGACCGTTGACGCCAGGTTACCATTGCTCCGCTAGCTTACCGGACATGTCCGATGCACACTGGACAGTCCGATGAATTATAGCGGAGCGCCCCCCAGAGAAACCCGAGAGTGGCTGGTTCGCTTGGTGCTCGGCCTAGGGCACCGGACACTGTCTGGTGCGCCACTTGGCAGCACACTCTCAAGTTTTGCTCCAAATATTGTTAAGTCCCCAACTTAATTTCTTTCTTGGTTTGTGTTGAACCTTATGCACCTGAGATAAATGACATCTAGACAAAACTAGTTAGTCCACGTGGTTTGTGATGGGCGTCAACCACCAAAATCGATTATAGGAAATGATTAAGCCAATTTCCCTTTCAATCTCCCCTTTTTTGGTGATTGAAGCCAACACAAACCAAAGCAAATATAGAGTGTAGAAATGTAACTAGTTTGCAATTTTGATAGTGTGACACCCCAGTGTCACTCAGGGTCTTTCTTTCAAAAGCCAAACCAAGAGCCATCATTTTATGTGAACCAAAGTAAGCATGAGCATCAAAATAACTTAAGAAACAATGAAGTCACCAAGTATATACTTAAAGTGTCATGATCAAAACAAATAAGTCCCTTAAAAGATCAGATTGTGCAACCCTAGTTTAAAAACCCTGAATGAGCCCCATGAGCAAAAATTCAAAAGAGAGGAAAAGGGAGTGAAAAGTTTAAAATTTTGAGTTGAGCCAAATATAAAAATTGAAGTATATTTAATGGGCAACAAGAAAGGTTGAGAAAGCTTAACCAAAATAGCTCAAATAAAACCCCAAATCAAGCTTTCCATGTGTGGACTTGATGAGAATTCTGAATTTCAGATTTCTGAAATTCAGACCTTGATCCAAAGATCAGGGATGTTCACCTTGATCCTTAACTCGAATCCTAATGGCCCCATTGACAAAAATGTGCCTAACTAACCCCTCTGTCGTGTGCCAGAAGATGGCATTGGGACGCGAGCCCTAGACACGACTAAACCTTGGATTTGCCTCGGATTTGCGCAGGGAGACAGACCAGATTTCCTGGCTCCATATCTCTGCAACCAGTAGGCAAAATCCTATGACCTCCACACAAGAATGGTAGCTTGTAGGGAGGGGAAGAGGTTTTGTGCATTGACCAAGGCGAGAGCAGGCTCGGATGAGCGACTACACGCGCCAGAACTTGGGCAGAACGCGTGCTCCCACGTGTTCGACCCTGGCCGGCGTGCCAGAGCTCGCCCAACCCGCGCGCGCGCGCTCCCCGGCGACCAGTCGCGTCCGCCGCGCGTCCTCGCCCTCGGCCGTGCCCGCCCGCGCCTATAAAGCCTCCCCAGGCGCGCCTCACTTCACCCCGCACCCACCCTCTTCGGCCAGCCGCTTCCCTTAGCTCCGGCGAGCTTGTTTTCCGCCCGCCATTGCCGCCCAAGCTTCGGCCACCGTGGCCAGCCCGCCCCAGCCGTCCTCAAGCCAAGCCAGTGCTTCGGCCAGCTCCACCAGTAACCCGTGAAGCTCGCCAAGCCCTCGGACCCAGCCGGACGTCACCGGAGGCCCGTGATCGACTTCGCCGGACTTCGGTCTTCCGCCGCCGCGCGTGGACCGAGTTATCCGGTGAGTCTCCACCCAATTCCTCTCGCTCATGTCTTCTCTGACATCCCGTGGACCTCCCTGACCCGTTTGATTGAACTATCTCGCCGTGGCCAGGCCGGTCTCTTCGCCGCCGACGAGCATCCCCGCCTGCGCGCGTGGACCGACCGACTCCGGCCATCTCCGACGGCGTTCCGCACACCGTTGTGATCCCCAGGACCTCCCCGTCATCCTCGACCACTTCACCGGAGCAGTCTCGCCGCCGGTAAGCCCCTCCGCCCTTTTCCCCGCCGCGGCTACTGTTTAAGTTAAACTAAGGACCTCGGGTTAGGAGGTGAAAAACCCGAGGGGTTTTCTGCAATGTCAGAGACCCTGGTGAATAGTAAACTGAGGACTGATTCGCGAGGAAAAACTTAGAAAACACCCAGGGACCCCAGTGTAAAGTAGGTTTTCATTTAAATCGATTCTGAAATTCTTTTAAATAACCAGAGAACTTGTAAAATTCATAACTTGATGAATTCTTACTCAAAAAATGTCAAACCAATTTTGCTAGCCTCTGTATATTACAATCTATCATTTAAAAATGGTAAACCCTATGCTTTCTGTTCAAAATATTAGAGTTTAAAATTAAAAACAGAAACCCCCTAAACCTTATTTAATCAAGAAAAATTAGTTTTTCTTCTGTACTAGACTTAAGAAAATTTGTGGATATTCAAACCTCTGTTAGACACTGTTTAAAAATAGTAGGAACCCCAGCATTAGAAATTATGATGTAGTTTCTCATTTAAAGATGTTTTGACCAAAACTTAGAGAAAATCAAAAAGGTATTAGAAATTAATGAACAGTGATTAATATTATTTTTCCTAGTTTACTTATGTAACAGAGAACCTTGGAAAAATACAGAGACTATTAATTTGGACAAGTGTTAAATTACAATGAATTATTTAGCCTAAATAAGGCTGGAAATCAATTATTAAAGAGGCAAAACCATAACCAAAATGCTTAACAAAAATCCAGTGAACTTATAACCACCAGAGCCCCACTGCAAAAATATAAAGCACCTCAGTCCAACTTCTTGAGTAAGGAAAATAAATCCAAGGTGATAACAAGGCATTTTCTAACTAAATCATGAACAACCTCAAATATTGTGATAATGAGCAACCAAAAATTAGCTAAGTCCTTAATAAGGTAAACTACCAGAGAAAAATGCAAACCCATGAAAAAGAAGCAAACTCATACCATTTGCTAATGATTTAAGGGAAAGGCCATTTAATTCAAATAATGCACCCCACCCCCTTCCCTTAAGCAAAAAGATGCCAAACTTCAGAATGATTGCTCTTGCACAAAACAATGACTAAGAAAAGTAAGGATTCTGTTGTTTGATATTTTTCAAATATAGTGGTAGTAGAAAGCACCCATTTGGCTAGAAACTTGAGAAAACCATAGAAAAATAATTAAAAGGTATTAATGGCTAGAAGTTTGTATCAAGTCATATTATAACACCTAAAAGCCAGCAAAAATAAGTTCTGAAGAATTACCCACTGTTAAATATTAGTTGTAGTTCAAAGCACCTCTTCTACCCTAGAACTTAATAATTTTGTGCAGAGAAAACTATTCACTTTCTGATCCCCAAATTTTAAGACAGAGAAACACACACCAGTAATAAGCCACTGTAATTTTTACAGAATTTATGGAAATTTACTAAGATAACTTGTAGTTCAAACCCACTCCAAAAACTTGAGGAGAATAAAGAAAAAGAAAGAAGGAATAAACCTCGCTCCAATGAGTCCAACTTGAATTCTTGTCAAACTCACTAAGGCTTTAAAAAGAATTCAGTGGAACCCCAAAAATAAACCTACCACTTACCTTAGCTAAGTTTGACCCCATTTACCAATTATACCACCCAAAAGTCTTACATAAGTAAGGTTTAACCTTGTCTAACTCAAGTAGATCATACACCGTCAAAAGTTGTAATTTCTAAAGCACATATCATATCATGCATATATCTTACGCATTGCATCCATTAGATTGTAATCTAGCCGACGGAGAGTACGTGCTCATCCCCGAGCAAGGACCTGTCTAAGAGGAGGACCAGGAGCAGGCTTCAGAGGCTGCTATTGAGGATCTCCCCGCAGCCCCAGCAATTGAAGGCAAGCCCCGGTTTTATGCATAACCTACTATTATATGCTACTTTACTACACTTAATGCTTGTAGGTTTGTAATGTGCACTTAAGTGTAGGAATTGCTTGAAACCTCTAGATGCATGAACTTAGGACTCCTTTTTGAGATGAATACTAGTATGCTAGGTCGAGTAGCTGCTTGCTAATCAGGATCTCGGTAGAAGTCGAGTGATTTTTCTAGCACTCGCGCGAGGTCAGGAATTGATTATATTCTTCTTGATAACGGGATAGATGTTGGTCTATGGACTTGGATCCAGGGAGGATGCCTTGTCCATGAGACGGGAAAATGAATTAAGGATTAATGTGTGGATACCTGAGTCAAGCTTTTGAACGTACTAAGCACATGCTGGGAAAAATGGTAACCGGTAAACCTAGTACCTGAGTGAAGCCGGGCGCGGACTTTATCCCTCATGCGGCCTGAGACTGGGTCTCCCATGCTAGCTATGGTGGGTACAAGTGCGGTCACTGCACGGCGGCAGCCGGGGTCAGTGGAGCATTGTATGCCAAGGCGGTGAGGCCTGGACGCGAACGGGGAATCGATGGGGACGGTTGTCATGTGTAGGGTCGGAGTGCCCTGACATGCCGTGTGTTTAGGTTTACCTTGCAAGGTTTTAAAACTCGATTCGAATCGTCTGCTTCTCGCAGCTAATGAGACTGCTTGATTCCTTGTACTGCATCGAGTAAGAAGTGAAATGTGGTCACATGAGATAACTTGTTGATTGAACTAATTGATTGTTACCATGTATGCTTAGAAGGAGCAAATCTAGATAAGTTAATGATGGTAGAAATTGGAAAGCTAAAAGATGATTTTAGAAACAGCTAGTGCTTTTGGCAAACCAAACCCCTCAGCCAAACAGCTGCATAGTCTAGAGGTAGAGGAGTAGACTCCTCACACCGGGTAAGTCTAGCTGAGTATTAGTATACTCAGCCTTGCTTGTGGCACCATTTTTGCAGGTACCATGCAGGATCTGGTTGATGGTGTGACTTGGCCTACCACCCTGCCACCGGGTTGGACGGTCGAGTGGGATGTTGCTCCGGCAGGAGAGGAGCATGAGGAGTAGTGGGCTAGGCCTTGCCCATTTCCTCGTTACCGACGACATCGATTATCCGCTGCACTTTACTTAACAAACTTTATTTGCTACTCCAGAACTCCGATTCATGTAATAATTCAGTACTTAATTTGAGGTTTCCTGTTTTATTGTATTTCTTCTGTGACTCACCTTCGAGTGAGATTGTGGAATTTGATCCTGGTTAAGTGGCTCTATCAGACTAGATCTGAAGGACTGACGGGTTATTCCGATTTAAGTGTGTCACGGCCCTTGAGGCATGACTTAGGCACTTAAGCTGGAATAATTCGGGTGGTTCTGCCACAGCTGGCATCGGAGCCAGGTTCCACCACAGAGAAAAACAATAAACCAAGAATACCAATTTTCAAAATCTAAAACTTGCCTAGAAAATGCTAATAGATCGTCAGGACTAGACCGCTAGACCTAGGACGAAAGGCCTTAGGCATAGAGGGAAATAGGTGGCTAATTACTTAGGCCCCGTGGGCCAATACCTATATTTTTGGATGCCCTAAAAAGGCACCCTATTTTCTTTTTGAGAGGCAACGTTTCTTCCAGCATGCATGCATTATAAAACATAAAGAGGAAATTAAAATTTGAGCTAACCCCTTTTTCTTTAAAACCATTCGGGCTCTCTTTTTCTTTTTCCTTCCACCATAATCTTTATCTTTGATTCCCTTCCGCAGATGAATTCACCCACCCCCGCTAGTGGAGGAGACTCTCGTTTCAGTTCTGACTTCCTTTCTCGTGATGGCTTTCCCTCCATCTTGTGGGAAGTGCTTAACTCCGCCGGTTACCCTACGCCCCCTTTGTACACGGTGCAGTTGTATGAGGAGCATCGGGTACCTCGTTGTCGGGTCTGGCTGACTTTGGAGGCTCATCCCCTTCAGCCGGGTTGGCGTTCTCTTGACTCTGAGACGATCGGACTCAGGACGGACGACACCGTTGAGGCAGCAGCCATGAAGGCTCTGACGACTTTCTGTGGCTACCATCCCCTGGAGATGGTGATGCACCCTTTGGGGCTCTTCCCTGCTGAGAGGAAGGATGATCCCATGTGGTGTAACCGCGTGAGCCATGTGAAGGATGTGTGGGCCATGTATCCTGACTTGGTTGGGAGGGTCACTGTTCAGTGCATGAGTGCGCTGTACCGCCTTCAGGCCCTTCAGAGCGATGCTATGACACTTCTCGCTAACACCGCTCGGACTGCCAAGCTCACTCTCGACAGTCGGGAAGATTTTGTGGTCGACCTATCCACAGAGTTGGTGGAAAAGGATCTGCAGGTGGAGAGGCTGAACCAGCGTATCGCTACCCTGGAGCAGCAAGTGGAGATCCGAGACAACACTATTGATGTCTTGGAGAACCAGCTTCACGATGTGCAGAGGGAACTCGAGGAAGCAAACGACCACTTGGACATGCACCACCTGGAGATGGAGGCCAATGAAGCAGGAAGCGAGGGAGAAGAGGCTCCCGAGGAGCTAGGACCAGCCCCTGGTGCCAATGGGACTACCTCCGCGATGCCCCCTTCACCCGTATCCAGTGTCGCTTCCATCGCTCAGGGTTAAGCAGTCGCTTCGACATTTTTAGGTGGATAGAAACCTATGCGAGCTTAGTAGTATCATATTTTGGACTAGGCTTGTGGGTACCTTCCCCTGATTAATGTAACCCTGTGAACTTTTGGAATATGTGGGATCCTTGTCACCATGTTATCTTCATTTCGAACCTGATATTATGATTATGGCATTCTTTTTCTATAAGAAATGATATCTTGCCATTCGAAATTGTGAGTTGAGATAACAATGGCGACAATCTCTGTTTTCAGATGGCAGCTAGGCAGCGTCGCGGGCAGAACGAGCAGGTTCCCCCGCCACCTCCTCCAGCTCCCACAGTGCAGGAGCTGATGGCCCAGCAGAATGAGATTCTGCGACAGCTCTTGCAGTGGCAGCCCCACCCCCAGCAGCATGGTGGAGGCCAGCCTCAGCGACCTCCGGCTATGGCAACATACCAGGAGTTTCTGAGCACGCAGCCGCCCTTGTTCGCCAAGGCAGAGGATCCGTTGGACGCCGACGTATGGCTTCGCGTCGTCGAGTCCAAGTTTCCCCTCCTCACGGGAGACTGCCCTGATGCTACCAAGACCCGCTTCGCCGCGCAGCAGCTTCGCGGTTCTGCTCGGACTTGGTGGGATCACTTCCGTGCTATGCTCCCTGATGATCGTGAGGTATCTTGGGAGGAATTCAAGACTGCCTTCAGAGGACACCACATTCCAGCTGGCATTCTTGATCGGAAGTTGAATGAGTTTCTGGCCCTCAATCAAGGAACCCGCACGGTACTGCAGTATGCGCAAGCCTTCAATGACTTATGCCAGTATGCAGGATATCATGCTGATTCTGATGAGAAAAAGAGGGATCGCTTCCGCAGGGGTCTCAATACCAAGCTGCGGGAACGACTCAACACTGTCCGGGCTGATAGCTTCAATGAGTTGGTCAACATGGCCATCTCCCAGGAGGATTGCATTGTTGCTCACCGGGCAGAGAAGAAGAGAAAGGCACCAATGGCAGCACCATCCGCTCAAGCTCAGAGGTTCCGGATTGTTTCTCACAATCAGAGCAGGGGTTTCCAGCAGCAGGCAGGCAGATGGGTGATCAGGCCACCTCAGCAGCAGCAGCAGCCGACACCCAACCGCTACCCAGCTCCCGTCCCAAGGAACAATCAGCCTCCGCAGCAGCAGTTCCGCCAGGGCAATGGGAACAAGTGTTTCACTTGTGGCAATGTGGGCCACTATGCCAAGAATTGCCCCAGGAACCAGCAGAGGCAGATGCCAGCACCAAATCAAGACAAGGGAAGAAAGCAGAAGGTGCAAGTCAGGCAAGGGAAGCTCAACTTCACTGCTCTTGAGGAAGTGCCGGAAGGAGCTCCTATCATGACTGGTATCTTTTCAGTTTATAATCAACCTGCTTTAATTCTGTTTGATTCTGGTGCATCTCATAGTTTCATTAGCCAAAAGTTCAGTGCTAAATGCAAACTGCCATTCTCTCACTCAAAGGGGTCATTCATGATAGTCACACCCGGGGGTAAAATTGCAACTAATCAATTAAACCAAAGTGTGCCTATTCAACTGGGAAGCCACATTATCAAAACCACTCTTCTTGTGTTGGGATTGGAGAATGTGGACATTATTCTAGGGGCAAATTGGATGACCTTGCACCAAGTTGTGCTTGATGTAGCCAGTCGTACAGTGGAAGTTAATTCCCCTTTCTGCGGGAATTTCACTTTGATTTTGCCTAGTCAGGGTTCTTCTCAGTCATGTGCTTTCTCTATGACGGAGATACCCCTGAAGAAGATCCCAGTGGTCTGTGAGTATGCAGATGTCTTTCCTGATGAATTGCCAGGAATGCCACCGGACCGGGATATTGAATTCGCCATCGAGTTGCAACCGGGAACGGCCCCAATTTCCAAGAGGCCCTACCGAATGCCGCCCGCTGAGTTGGCAGAATTGAAGAAGCAATTGCAAGAGTTGCTGGATAAGGGTTTCATTCGCCCGAGCACTTCGCCTTGGGGATGTCCAGCACTGTTTGTGAAAAAGAAGGATGAAAGCTTGAGGCTGTGTATAGATTACCGCCCTCTTAATGCGGTAACTATCAAGAACAAGTATCCTTTGCCTCGTATTGATGTTCTCTTTGACCAGTTGGTCGGGGCCAAGGTGTTTTCCAAGATAGACCTTCGCTCTGGCTACCATCAGATCAAAATACGAGCAAGTGATATTCCGAAGACGGCATTCTCCACCAGATATGGGCTATATGAATTCTTGGTGATGTCATTCGGGCTGACAAATGCACCAGCATATTTCATGTATCTGATGAATTCTGTTTTTATGCCGGAATTGGATAAGTTCGTGGTGGTTTTCATCGATGATATTCTGGTGTACTCAAGGAACGAAGAAGAACATGCCGGGCATTTGCATGTAGTACTTCAACGTCTGCGAGAGCACCATCTTTATGCCAAGTTATCCAAGTGTGATTTTTGGCTAAAGGAAATCAAATTCTTGGGTCACACTATCTCTCAGGCTGGAATAGCTGTTGATCCTGATAAAGTGCAAGAGGTGATGAACTGGAAGCCGCCAACAACTGTTCGTCAGATTCGGAGTTTTCTGGGATTAGCTGGTTATTACCGAAGATTTATTCCGGACTTCTCTCGAATTGCGAAGCCTATTACTGAGTTGCTAAAGAAAGAAGTCAAATTTGTGTGGAGTCAGAAGTGCGAAGATGCCTTTCATGCATTAAGGCAGCATCTGACCACAGCACCAGTATTGGCGCAACCCGACAGCAGCAAGCCTTTTGATGTATATTGTGATGCCTCGGGCACCGGGCTAGGTTGTGTCTTGATGCAAGACAACCGAGTCATTGCTTATGCTTCAAGAGCACTCAGGCCTCATGAGCAAAATTATCCCACTCATGACCTTGAGTTAGCAGCAGTGGTTCATGCATTGAAGATGTGGAGGCACTATCTAATGGGAACCCACTGCAACATCTTCACTGATCATAAGAGCCTTAAGTACATTTTTACTCAGGCTGATCTTAACATGAGGCAGAGAAGATGGCTAGAGCTGATCAAGGATTATGACCTGGAGGTACATTATCACCCAGGAAAGGCTAATGTGGTAGCTGACGCCTTGAGTCGGAGGTTGCAGTGCAACTGTGTTCTGATGGATTCTCGCATTAACACCTTGTGTGATGAGTTGAACAAGATGCAAATTGAAGTGATTTCCTCTGGTTCTTTGTCTCACATTTCTGTTGAGCCAGCTTTGCAAGACCAGATCATTATGGCCCAGCTCAGTGACAAGGGAGTGCAGATTATCAAGAAGAATCTCCATCAGAAGGTTAAGAAGTATAATTGTTTCCGCCAGGATGAGAAGGGTGTGTTATGGTTCAAAAACAGATTGGTAATTCCTAAAGACCAGGATCTCAAGAGGAGAATTTTGGATGAAGCTCATCTCTCCAAATTCTCTATGCATCCGGGAAGCACCAAGATGTACCATGATTTGAAGCCTTTGTATTGGTGGACCAGAATGAAGAGGGAAATAGCCCAGTATGTATCAGAATGTGACACCTGTCAGAGGGTAAAGGCAAGCCACTTGAAGTCCGCTGGAGCTTTGCAACCACTACCCGTACCTTCGTGGAAGTGGGACGACATCAGCATGGATTTCATTGTGGGTCTACCCAACACCCCTCGTCATCATGATTCAATTTGGGTTATTGTAGACCGATTGACGAAAGTGGCACATTTTCTTCCTGTGCACACCACTGATAAGGCTCAGAGATATGCAGAATTGTATATTGACCGGATCGTGTGTTTGCACGGATTACCTCGGACCATTGTTTCTGACCGAGGAGCCCAATTTGTTGCCAGATTTTGGGAACAATTGCAAAAGTCTTTGGGAACCAAGCTAATCAGGAGTTCAGCTTACCACCCACAGACTGATGGTCAGACGGAAAGGGTAAACCAGATTCTGGAAGATATGCTGAGAGCTTGTGCGATCGATTGTGGCAAGAACTGGGATAAGCACCTCTCCTTGGCAGAGTTTGCTTATAACAATAGTTATCAATCCAGCCTAAAGATGGCACCTTTTGAAGCTCTCTATGGGAGAAGGTGCAGGACACCACTCAATTGGTCTCAGTCTGGTGAAAGAGAAGTTTTTGGACCTGATTTAGTGACTGAAGCCGAAAGGAAGGTCAAGCTAATCAGGAAGAATCTAGAAGCTGCTCAGGCCAGGCAGAAGAGTTATCATGATAGAAGAAGGAAACCTCTCCAGTTCGAGGTGGGAAGTTTTGTATACCTCAAGGTATCACCCACCAAGGGAATGCAGAGGTTTGGGATCAAAGGCAAGCTAGCCCCTCGCTACATTGGACCTTATGAGATCATAGAAGCATGTGGACCCGTGGCATACAAGCTGAAGTTACCTTCAAAGATGTCTGCCATTCACAATGTTTTCCATGTGTCTCAGCTGAAGAAGTGTGTTCGATTGCCGACTGAAATCTTAGCAGAGCCAGAATTGGAGATAGAGCCAGATCTCTCGTACCAAGAGTACCCCTCCAAGATTCTGGATTGCAAGGAAAGATCAACCCGGGCTAAATCGATCAAGATGTTCAAGGTCCAGTGGAGTAATCACTCAGAGGAGGAAGCTACTTGGGAAACCGAGGGATTCCTGAGATCCAACTTTCCCGATTGCCTACCTAAGGAAGCTGGTACGTGATCACCCCAAACCCCTCCTCCTGCCTTTCGAATCTAGTTTCCAAAAATATGATCTTAATTCAGAATGAAGTAACTATAAAGTAAAACTTAAAAGGACTTCCTTCTGAAGTTGCAAAGAGAATGACATTCGAAGAGCAGTTTATCCTAATAATGGTAATCATCACCCTTTTCCTATCAGTCTCACCCTTCGCTTTACCCCAGGAGGACTCTGGCCCGAATCTCGGGACGAGATTCCTTTAAGGGGGGAAGGCTGTGACACCCCAGTGTCACTCAGGGTCTTTCTTTCAAAAGCCAAACCAAGAGCCATCATTTTATGTGAACCAAAGTAAGCATGAGCATCAAAATAACTTAAGAAACAATGAAGTCACCAAGTATATACTTAAAGTGTCATGATCAAAACAAATAAGTCCCTTAAAAGATCAGATTGTGCAACCCTAGTTTAAAAACCCTGAATGAGCCCCATGAGCAAAAATTCAAAAGAGAGGAAAAGGGAGTGAAAAGTTTAAAATTTTGAGTTGAGCCAAATATAAAAATTGAAGTATATTTAATGGGCAACAAGAAAGGTTGAGAAAGCTTAACCAAAATAGCTCAAATAAAACCCCAAATCAAGCTTTCCATGTGTGGACTTGATGAGAATTCTGAATTTCAGATTTCTGAAATTCAGACCTTGATCCAAAGATCAGGGATGTTCACCTTGATCCTTAACTCGAATCCTAATGGCCCCATTGACAAAAATGTGCCTAACTAACCCCTCTGTCGTGTGCCAGAAGATGGCATTGGGACGCGAGCCCTAGACACGACTAAACCTTGGATTTGCCTCGGATTTGCGCAGGGAGACAGACCAGATTTCCTGGCTCCATATCTCTGCAACCAGTAGGCAAAATCCTATGACCTCCACACAAGAATGGTAGCTTGTAGGGAGGGGAAGAGGTTTTGTGCATTGACCAAGGCGAGAGCAGGCTCGGATGAGCGACTACACGCGCCAGAACTTGGGCAGAACGCGTGCTCCCACGTGTTCGACCCTGGCCGGCGTGCCAGAGCTCGCCCAACCCGCGCGCGCGCGCTCCCCGGCGACCAGTCGCGTCCGCCGCGCGTCCTCGCCCTCGGCCGTGCCCGCCCGCGCCTATAAAGCCTCCCCAGGCGCGCCTCACTTCACCCCGCACCCACCCTCTTCGGCCAGCCGCTTCCCTTAGCTCCGGCGAGCTTGTTTTCCGCCCGCCATTGCCGCCCAAGCTTCGGCCACCGTGGCCAGCCCGCCCCAGCCGTCCTCAAGCCAAGCCAGTGCTTCGGCCAGCTCCACCAGTAACCCGTGAAGCTCGCCAAGCCCTCGGACCCAGCCGGACGTCACCGGAGGCCCGTGATCGACTTCGCCGGACTTCGGTCCTCCGCCGCCGCGCGTGGACCGAGTTATCCGGTGAGTCTCCACCCAATTCCTCTCGCTCATGTCTTCTCTGACATCCCGTGGACCTCCCTGACCCGTTTGATTGAACTATCTCGCCGTGGCCAGGCCGGTCTCTTCGCCGCCGACGAGCATCCCCGCCTGCGCGCGTGGACCGACCGACTCCGGCCATCTCCGACGGCGTTCCGCACACCGTTGTGATCCCCAGGACCTCCCCGTCATCCTCGACCACTTCACCGGAGCAGTCTCGCCGCCGGTAAGCCCCTCCGCCCTTTTCCCCGCCGCGGCTACTGTTTAAGTTAAACTAAGGACCTCGGGTTAGGAGGTGAAAAACCCGAGGGGTTTTCTGCAATGTCAGAGACCCTGGTGAATAGTAACCTGAGGACTGATTCGCGAGGAAAAACTTAGAAAACACCCAGGGACCCCAGTGTAAAGTAGGTTTTCATTTAAATCGATTCTGAAATTCTTTTAAATAACCAGAGAACTTGTAAAATTCATAACTTGATGAATTCTTACTCAAAAAATGTCAAACCAATTTTGCTAGCCTCTGTATATTACAATCTATCATTTAAAAATGGTAAACCCTATGCTTTCTGTTCAAAATATTAGAGTTTAAAATTAAAAACAGAAACCCCCTAAACCTTATTTAATCAAGAAAAATTAGTTTTTCTTCTGTACTAGACTTAAGAAAATTTGTGGATATTCAAACCTCTGTTAGACACTGTTTAAAAATAGTAGGAACCCTAGCATTAGAAATTATGATGTAGTTTCTCATTTAAAGATGTTTTGACCAAAACTTAGAGAAAATCAAAAAGGTATTAGAAATTAATGAACAGTGATTAATATTATTTTTCCTAGTTTACTTATGTAACAGAGAACCTTGGAAAAATACAGAGACTATTAATTTGGACAAGTGTTAAATTACAATGAATTATTTAGCCTAAATAAGGCTGGAAATCAATTATTAAAGAGGCAAAACCATAACCAAAATGCTTAACAAAAATCCAGTGAACTTATAACCACCAGAGCCCCACTGCAAAAATATAAAGCACCTCAGTCCAACTTCTTGAGTAAGGAAAATAAATCCAAGGTGATAACAAGGCATTTTCTAACTAAATCATGAACAACCTCAAATATTGTGATAATGAGCAACCAAAAATTAGCTAAGTCCTTAATAAGGTAAACTACCAGAGAAAAATGCAAACCCATGAAAAAGAAGCAAACTCATACCATTTGCTAATGATTTAAGGGAAAGGCCATTTAATTCAAATAATGCACCCCACCCCCTTCCCTTAAGCAAAAAGATGCCAAACTTCAGAATGATTGCTCTTGCACAAAACAATGACTAAGAAAAGTAAGGATTCTGTTGTTTGATATTTTTCAAATATAGTGGTAGTAGAAAGCACCCATTTGGCTAGAAACTTGAGAAAACCATAGAAAAATAATTAAAAGGTATTAATGGCTAGAAGTTTGTATCAAGTCATATTATAACACCTAAAAGCCAGCAAAAATAAGTTCTGAAGAATTACCCACTGTTAAATATTAGTTGTAGTTCAAAGCACCTCTTCTACCCTAGAACTTAATAATTTTGTGCAGAGAAAACTATTCACTTTCTGATCCCCAAATTTTAAGACAGAGAAACACACACCAGTAATAAGCCACTGTAATTTTTACAGAATTTATGGAAATTTACTAAGATAACTTGTAGTTCAAACCCACTCCAAAAACTTGAGGAGAATAAAGAAAAAGAAAGAAGGAATAAACCTCGCTCCAATGAGTCCAACTTGAATTCTTGTCAAACTCACTAAGGCTTTAAAAAGAATTCAGTGGAACCCCAAAAATAAACCTACCACTTACCTTAGCTAAGTTTGACCCCATTTACCAATTATACCACCCAAAAGTCTTACATAAGTAAGGTTTAACCTTGTCTAACTCAAGTAGATCATACACCGTCAAAAGTTGTAATTTCTAAAGCACATATCATATCATGCATATATCTTACGCATTGCATCCATTAGATTGTAATCTAGCCGACGGAGAGTACGTGCTCATCCCCGAGCAAGGACCTGTCCAAGAGGAGGACCAGGAGCAGGCTTCAGAGGCTGCTATTGAGGATCTCCCCGCAGCCCCAGCAATTGAAGGCAAGCCCCGGTTTTATGCATAACCTACTATTATATGCTACTTTACTACACTTAATGCTTGTAGGTTTGTAATGTGCACTTAAGTGTAGGAATTGCTTGAAACCTCTAGATGCATGAACTTAGGACTCCTTTTTGAGATGAATACTAGTATGCTAGGTCGAGTAGCTGCTTGCTAATCAGGATCTCGGTAGAAGTCGAGTGATTTTTCTAGCACTCGCGCGAGGTCAGGAATTGATTGTATTCTTCTTGATAACGGGATAGATGTTGGTCTATGGACTTGGATCCAGGGAGGATGCCTTGTCCATGAGACGGGAAAATGAATTAAGGATTAATGTGTGGATACCTGAGTCAAGCTTTTGAACGTACTAAGCACATGCCGGGAAAAATGGTAACCGGTAAACCTAGTACCTGAGTGAAGCCGGGCGCGGACTTTATCCCTCATGCGGCCTGAGACTGGGTCTCCCATGCTAGCTATGGTGGGTACAAGTGCGGTCACTGCACGGCGGCAGCCGGGGTCAGTGGAGCATTGTATGCCAAGGCGGTGAGGCCTGGACGCGAACGGGGAATCGATGGGGACGGTTGTCATGTGTAGGGTCGGAGTGCCCTGACATGCCGTGTGTTTAGGTTTACCTTGCAAGGTTTTAAAACTCGATTCGAATCGTCTGCTTCTCGCAGCTAATGAGACTGCTTGATTCCTTGTACTGCATCGAGTAAGAAGTGAAATGTGGTCACATGAGATAACTTGTTGATTGAACTAATTGATTGTTACCATGTATGCTTAGAAGGAGCAAATCTAGATAAGTTAATGATGGTAGAAATTGGAAAGCTAAAAGATGATTTTAGAAACAGCTAGTGCTTTTGGCAAACCAAACCCCTCAGCCAAACAGCCGCATAGTCTAGAGGTAGAGGAGTAGACTCCTCACACCGGGTAAGTCTAGCTGAGTATTAGTATACTCAGCCTTGCTTGTGGCACCATTTTTGCAGGTACCATGCAGGATCTGGTTGATGGTGTGACTTGGCCTACCACCCTGCCACCGGGTTGGACGGTCGAGTGGGATGTTGCTCCGGCAGGAGAGGAGCATGAGGAGTAGTGGGCTAGGCCTTGCCCATTTCCTCGTTACCGACGACATCGATTATCCGCTGCACTTTACTTAACAAACTTTATTTGCTACTCCAGAACTCTGATTCATGTAATAATTCAGTACTTAATTTGAGGTTTCCTGTTTTATTGTATTTCTTCTGTGACTCACCTTCGAGTGAGATTGTGGAATTTGATCCTGGTTAAGTGGCTCTATCAGACTAGATCTGAAGGACTGACGGGTTATTCCGATTTAAGTGTGTCACGGCCCTTGAGGCATGACTTAGGCACTTAAGCTGGAATAATTCGGGTGGTTCTGCCACAGATAGATGTGCATAGGTTACTTAGATTTAAACCAATGAAAGACTTTATACATATGTCTAAGAATAAACGTGATTGCTTTCTTCTATTTAACATTTTGGACCATATTTGCACCACTTGCTTGTTTTTGCAAATATTTTGGAAAAACCTTTTCAAATTCTATTGCAAATATCCAAAGATATAAGAATATGATTTTAAAAGGCATTCTCAAGATTTGAAATTCCCCCCCCTATTTCAAATGCTTTTCCTTTGACTAATTAAAAGCTCCCCCTAAAAAAATTCTCCCCTTAGCTTTCAAGAGGGTTTTTGAAATGATTTTCCCTTTTTGAAATAAATACCAAAATGAAATTATACCAATTGAAATTTCTATATTTATTGAAATTTTGGAACCAAACGAGATACCCATTGAAAATTTTGAGATACCATAGAGGACTCAACTGAAATACCAATTGAAATAATTTCTTCCTTTAGTTTTTGAATTTTTTTTAAATGGTGGTGCGGTCCTTTTGCTTTGGGCTTAATACTTTCTCCACCTTTGGCATTAATCGCCAAAAACGGAGAACTTGAGAGCCCTTGCCAATTCTCCCTCTTTTGGGCCTAATACTTTCTCCCCCACAATATGAGTGAAGGGTTATACCAATTGAGATTTGCATGAGTAACGGCAAAGAGTAAATGATATCGTCAGAGTTGGAGTGGAAGCCTTACCTTTGCTGGATACTCCATTTCCCTTTCAATCTAAGACGAATCATAGAAATACACTTGAAAGCACATCAGTCTTAGCCTTGTTACAAGAAGAATAAGAAACATACATTTGTACCAAATCAAAGAGACAAGATCAAAGGTATATAAATTAGCTATGTGTGCAATGTTTCAATCAAAGTTCCAAGAATCAAATATATTTATTGTTGGGGACTTGTTCTCAAACGCTGTGAGTTAAGAACAAGGCAACACAGAAAATGTCAAACGTTACAGTCCTTCATCCTTCGAAGCATTATTTCCCTTGGGATATAATGATCTTCGGACGAAGGTTGTGAAGGGCATACCTTCATCGACACAGCATATAATGACGAAGAAAGAATGATATAAAACATGAAAGATAATATAAACAGTCATATATCATTATCAGCTCATTTCTATTTTATTACTATGGAAAAATAGAAATGATAACAAATTACAAGTGTACCTTCGGCTTGAAAGAAGGTAAAAATACAAGCGTGACGCGAAAGCAAATACCAAGTCAGCGTGAGCAGTACGGGAGCACTGTTCATCTATTTATAGGCACGGGACGCAGCCCATGTAAAATTACACCCATGCCCTTTACATTTGCTAATAACTCTATAGTAACCCGTCGAGGTCTAAATAGCCTTTTCAACTTTAAGTCGGTTTCCTTTTCTGCTATCATGCCGAAGCTCTTCTGCGTACAGCTTCGGCTTCGCGCCATCCTTCGTATTCCTTTTGTGCTTCTTCACACTGTAGTTTTAACTCAAGTCCGAAGATACCTGTTCATGCATTATACTCCAGAAACTTTGTTAAATCATGTTTTTGAGGACCTTCGGAAGCCGAAGGCCCCCAACAGTAGCCCCTCGCAATATTAATTTGTTAGAATGATAAATTCAGATTGCGATATGGACGAAGGCCTTAAGCCGAAGGTCCGAAAAAACACCTTCCCTTTGCTAGAATAGCAACAGTCACTGACAAGCGGGGCCTTCCAATTTTCAATGCACCAGGCGTATAAATAAGAGCGCACCACGAGCTCATTTGGCACGCTTCCTTGCCATCTGCTCTTGCTTACTCAATTTTTAGCTCTTGCACACCGACATTTGTTTGGCTTTTTAAATTTTTTAAGCTTCGGCTTTGAGAGCACTTTTTCAGTCATTTATGAAGATGTCTCAAGATAAAAAAAGCTGTTGCTGATACGAAGCTGAGCCTTTCTGAGGAGAAGAATCTTGGCTTTCTTGAATCAATAGCAAAGACAAATACAGAGAAGATTACAAGGGAGATTTTGGAAGGTTTATCTGAAGACACTGGTGATAGTGACAGTTATGATGTGGAAAGTGGTGGCGAAGACTCCGAAGATCGACCCTGGCGACCAAGTCATACAGTTTTCGGAAAATCAACTATTAAACAGAGTCATCTCGACAATATGAGGGGAAGATACTTTCGAGATGTGTCTATCGTGAGGGCTGACGACGGAGACAAGACTTCTCCTGCTCCCGAAGAGAACGAAGTCGTGATCTTCCGAAGCTTCTTCAAGGCTGGGCTTCGGTTTCCCCTAAGCAGTTTTGTGGTAGAAGTTCTGAAGATATACCAGGTTTACCTTCATCAAATTACTCCCGAAGCAATCATAAGAATGGGAATCTTCGTCTGGGCCATGAGGGAGCCAGGGCCTGGAGCCAAATGCAAAAAGTTTCTGCAGCATGCACGAACTTTTATATGAGACGAAGCCCTAGGGTAAAGAGCAGTATCACAACAACTTTGGCTGCTATAGCTTGGTTGCCCGCTCTGGGTCAAGCTGCCCCGTGCCAACGTTTTGGAAGAGATGGCCCGGAGACTGGATGAAAGAATGGTTTTATGTGAAAAATGATTTGAAGGCACGGGAGGATATTAAAGAGATCATAATACGCCCTATATGGCAACGCTTCGGCTTCCGGAAACCGAAGGTAGAAATTGACGAAGCAGTCAAAGAATGTCGCAAGGCCTTCGGCTTAGTCTGCTCTTTCATCGGGACAAGAGACTTAGTTCAAGAGCACGTGGCCTACAGGATATGGCCATTAGTAGCCAACTGGGAAATGCCAAAAGAAACCATCAGCAATCCCCACGAAGGTGGTTTGGTTCGACTAAAATATACCTTCAGGTTTAGAGACCAGTTTATCGAGCCAGACGATGACTGGTTGAAAAGTGTCGAAGCTACAAGTGATGAGTTGCTTGGGCTGTATTCCAAAGCGGAAGACAATGCGCTATCTACGGCCTTTGGAGGCCAGAAAAAGAAGAGACTAAATAGAGTTTTTGATGCTATTGGGTTCATGTACCCTGACTACCGCTACCCGTCGCGGGGGCAAAAAAGAAAAAATGCAACTTCCGGGAAAGACGATGCTTCAGCTGCTCCAAGCGAGCCCGCGCCGAAGAGAAAAAAGGTGAAAGTCCTTACTCACCGACCATGCTTCATCGAACCAGCCATAGTGCCTGAATTTGGTGGTGAAACATCTTCGGCGACCGAAGCCAAAGAACCTGCGATTACACAGAAAACTGAAGAGCCGGCTGCAATGCTGAAGGCGTCATCAGCCAAATCAAATGAGCCAAAGGCCACTAATATTGAAGATATAGAGGTCGAGAAAACAAAGACATTAGAAGTTATAAGCCCTTCGGTAGAGGTGACAATGCCGAAAGCACAAAAGGATCTTACAACGACTCCCAAGAGGAAGAGGATGGTGAACGTACTAGATGTGCTGGAGACAATAAAAACTTCAAGCTCTACTCCAAAGAAGACTGTCAAAGCTTTGAAAACACAAATTGAGGCAAAACTATCCGAAGCCGAAGCTGCCAAGAGCCAAGCCAAGACCGAAGCTGGGCCCTCAGAGCCCGCCAAGGAGAAATCCTTGGAAATTGGAGAAGAAGAAACGGAAAAAGAGGCTGCAGAAGAAATTCTGTCTGAAAAAACTGCCATTCCTATTCCCGAAGCATCTTCCGAAGCTCTCGATTATATTGTACGACATGCTTCGGGAAAGAGGTTATCTACAGAAGAGAAGCGAGAAGCCCAATATTATGCCTAGAGACTGAAATATCCGAAAGGGGCGTTGATATTCAACGGCAGCGGAGAAGAAGACTTCTTGTATTGTCTCCCAGACAACAAAGAGATTTCTATCTGTCGGGAGATGAGCAGGAGCTTCGGATTCCCGACACTAGAAGAGGGGCTCTCGGTGCTATCAAAAGATGAATTGGTCGACAGCTTAGCATACAATAGTTTAAAGGTGAGAGAATGAGATTTTTGTACTTGAAAACAAAATTTTTCATTTGCTTATACTTAATACCTTACTCCTTTTGCAGGGCCTTATTCTTAGCAACGCCCTCAGGGCGCAAAAAAGTGCTGAAGATGAAGGATGCACCATAGATCTGAACAACCTTTGTTCCGAAGTAATTGAACTAAGGAACGAAGGTCTTGAAAAAGATAAAATATTAAACTCATTGTTGAACAAAATAAAAGAAGACGAGGCTATTTCCAAAGCCCAAGCTAAAACCCAGAAATGTGAAATTGAAAACCTTCGGAAACAGCTGGCAGAAGCGAAATTGAAATGTGCTATTGTTGAAGCTAACCGAGACACCAGTAACTATTGGAAAAATCATTGGGAGAAGATAGTTGTGGAACTTCGCTCTTCAAAAGAGAAATGTTATGAAAAATCCATAAAATGTGTGGAAAAATTTAAAACTAGCTTCGCCAATGTTGGCGCATTCTCCAGCGAGGACAACTTCGTAAGAGGCGATCCTGAGGGCCTAATTGATTGGATTAGCAACGAAGCTGAAGCTTTTGAGGAAATTTTGAGTGGTCGCGGGGATGTGTGCGCTTTCTCAGGTGCCAGGGGAATCGCGGCTATTTGGAGAAATTGGGCTGCGATCATGTGAGAACTTTGGCCCAAGCCGAAGCTACTTTATCTGTTGAAGATACAAGAGACCCCTCGGCCGAAGCAAGCCTAGTTGGCGGAAAATTCTTCAATGACATCTAGGAGAATGGCGGCCGAGGGATGGCCCACGAAATAATAAAAAAAAGCGAAAAAGATTCTCATGATACAAGAGAAGCAACGGAAGCAGCTGAAAAAGCTGCGGAACTCGAAAGGCGGATAGGTATTGCTTGGTAGCTTTTAACTTTATTTTTTAATTTTGTGACTTCGAACTTATTTACGTTTTCTACCACAGTTGAGCTATCTCCTCCCCTAGAGCCCATCGAGTCAATGGCCGACCCCGAAGCAAAGAAAGAAGATGAAATTACTAAGATGGCCGAAGCTATTATGGACAAAGCTGTTACTCAACTACTAAACGAAACCGCTGAAGCAGTTTTAAAAGAAGAATAGCTATCATTGTAAAAACATTTGGAATGTAATATTTGCTGAACAAAGTGTGTAATATTTTATGATTTTGAATGTAACATATAAGCTTTTTGTAATTCAATTCTTTACGATGCATGAAACTTTGTGTACATACCGTTTTTGAGCCTTCGGCAAAAAAACACCTTCCCTTCTTTTCATGCTTCGTGAAGAATATCCATATTCCATAAAAACATCCAATCTCCATAAAAATATTATGCTTTGTAAGCAACAGATCTCCTTTCATTTTAGAGTTGGTGAAGCTATACTTCTTCAAAACTTATTTTGTGCCTTGGCACAACTTCTTCGAAGCAATTTCCGAAGATCAACATTGTATCCCCTTCTTGTGCCATTGATGCGATATGACGTATGATGTTATGTTATGCGAATGATGTGATGATGCTATGCTATGCAAAATGATATTTGTGCCGAAGATACACACACATTCCCACAATATAATCTCTTTGTCGTTTATTTTTCGGCTTCACCGCTTATTTTTCGGTGTATCAGCGTTGACTTTTCGCTGTAAGTTCTGCATTCCCTTAGGAACATCTTTTGAACTTCTTCGCCTTCTATTTTGGCGGTATTCGCGTTGAATTTTCACGCTTCGCCTTATATTTCGGCGGAATCAGCATTTATTTTTTGTTGTAAGCTTTGCATTCCCTTTGGAACGACTTTTGAGCAGAAAACTTACGCTGCGCTCCCTTAGGAACGACTTTTTGTTGCTTCGGCAAACTTACGCTGCGTTCCTTAGAACGACTTCTTGTTGCTTCGGCAAAACTTACGCTGCGTTCCTTAGAACGACTTCTTGTTGCTTCGGCAAAACTTGCAATATGATTATGAACCCCGCATTCTCTTGAGAACAATTTTCGTGCTTCACTGAGTTTTTTGAACTTCGTGAGTCTATGAAGAAGGTATATTATATCATGACAATAACGAAGCTATTACAAGAATCTAAAAACAACAAAAGAACTATGCTTTTAATGATTTCCCCTTATTAAAAAGAAAATGATGTCGAATGCAAAAACTGTTGCAGAGGTAGGATATCTTCTAGTAGATGTGCTTCGATTCTGGCACAGTGCTGTTGACTGTGCGAGCTTCGGGCTCCTCTCTGAAGTCTCGTTGCTGGTGAGTGTGCTCTGTGCTGGCTCCCTTCTGGCTGCTGGCTTCGTTGCATTGGTGGTGGAGGTGGAGGCTGTTGCCAAGATGCCTAAGGTTGATTTGCCGAAGCAACAGAAGCTACAGGATGGTTACCCACATACTCTGGGATGTATGGTGAATGATACGAAGCAGTATGCATAACTTGCTTCAGCTGGTTCTGTTGGGCTGCAGCTTCTACTATCTCCTATTTCTGGATGGTGACATGGCACATCCTTGTAGTATGGCCCTTGTCCTCACCGCAGAATAGACAATAAATTTTCCTGGGCTGATCCCCAAATCTTCCACTGAAGCCCCTAGCGCATCTGCCCCTTGGAGCTGGGGGCCGAGGATAGCTTTGTTGCTGTCCTGAACTTGGGAGGAATATTGCGGCCTCTGTTGCTGACTTCCTCTATCGTCATTCTGAGCGGAGTGGATTGACCTGACGTGCCTTGGGTGGATTCTCCCTCTGAAGCCCCTGGTCATTTCGGAGAACCTGTAAGCTTCCTACCTTCTCTGACGAAAGTCATTATCAGCGCGGATGTATTCATCCATCTTTTGGAGCAGCTTCTCTAGAGTCTGAGGGGGTTTCCTAGCGAAGTACTGGGTCGTAGGTCCTGGCCGAAGCCCCTTGATCATGGCCTCAATGACAATTTCATTGGGCACCGTTGGCGCCTGTGCCCTCAGACGCAAGAACCTTCGAACATACGCCTGAA
The DNA here is from genome assembly GCA_029449295.1 of Zea luxurians. Lineage (NCBI taxonomy): Eukaryota > Viridiplantae > Streptophyta > Magnoliopsida > Poales > Poaceae > Zea > Zea luxurians. Next base: position 52,434,662 of record JAOPSE010000004.1, on the reverse strand, counting down.
GGTATTCTTCGTGATCTTGGGTGCACTAGAACAAAGCTTGAGCGGTGACCAGCTTCGTCTGAAACCCTTGGAAACTCGTGATCAGCATGTCCTTCAGCTTCTGCCATGATGTGATTGTTCCTGGCCGAAGAGAGGAGTATCAGGTTTGTGCAACATTCTTGACTGCCATGACGAAAGACTTCGCCATGACTGCAGTATTGCCACCATATGAAGATATGGTTGCTTCGTAGCTCATCAGAAACTGCTTCGGATCTAAGTGTCCGTCATACATGGGGAGCTAGGGTGGCTTGTAAGACGGGGGCCAAGGTGTAGCCTGCAGTTCTGCTGACAGGGGAGAAGCATCATCAAAAGCAAAATTTCCATGATGGAAATCCTCATACCAGTCATCCTCATTGAAGAAGCCCTCTTGATGAAGCTCTCTATGCTGGGGCCTTCGGTTTTGCTCATCTTGAGCAAGATGACGAACTTCTTCAGTGGCTTCGTCTATCTGCCTTTGTAGGTCAGCTAGCCGAGCCATCTTTTCCTTCTTCCTTTGCACTTGCTGATGGAGCATCTCCATATTCCTGATCTCTTGGTCCAAGTCGTCCTCCTGGGGCGTTGGACTGGTGGCCTTCCTCTTCTGGCTTTGGGCCTCTCGAAGAGAAAGGGTTCCTGGTTCGGGTCCAGCGGCTACAGAGCGGCAACCCCTGTCGCTGAAGCTTTCTTTGGCGGCATGACGAAGGTCGTTGCTTACCGAAGGTGGTCGAAAAGGGTTCACCGGAGGTGGGCGCCAATGTTAGGGACTTGTTCTCGAACGCTATGAGTTAAGAACAAGGCAACACATAAAATGTCAAACGTTACAGTCCTTCGTCCTTCGAAGCATTATTTCCCTTGGGATATAATGATCTTCGGACGAAGGTTGTGAAGGGCATACCTTCATCGACACAGCATATAATGATGAAGAAAGAATCATATAAAACATGAAAGATAATATAAACAGTCATATATTATTATCAGCTCATTTCTATTTTATTACTATGGAAAAATAGAAATGATAACAAATTACAAGTGTACCTTCAGCTTGAAAGAAGGTAAAAATACAAGCGTGACGCGAAAGCAAATACCAAGTTAGTGTGAACAGTATGGGAGCACTGTTCATCTATTTATAGGCACGAGACGCAACCCATGTAAAATTACACCCATGCCCTTTACATTTGCTAATAACTCTATAGTAACCCGTCGAGGTCTAAATAGCCTTTTCATCTTTAAGTCGGTTTCCTTTTCTGCTATCATGCCGAAGCTCTTCTGCGTATAGCTTCGGCTCCGCGCCATCCTTCGTATTCCTTTTGTGCTTCTTCACACTGTGGTTTTAACTCAAGTCCGAAGATACCTGTTCATGCATTATACTCCAGAAACTTTGTTAAATCATGTTTTTGAGGACCTTCGGAAGCCGAGGCCCCCAACATTTATCTTATTCCTAAGTTTGCTAAAAGTCTTTTCATCTAGTGGCTTGGTAAAGATATCAGCTAGTTGGTTGTGGGTGTTAACGTAAGCAATTTCGATATCCCCCTTTTGTTGGTGATCTCTCAAAAAGTGATACCGGATGTCTATGTGCTTAGTGCGGCTGTGTTCAACGGGATTATCCGCCATGCGGATTGCACTCTCATTATCACATAGGAGAGGGACTTTGCTCAATTTGTAGCCATAGTCCCTAAGGGTTTGCCTCATCCAGAGTAATTGTGCGCAACAATGGCCTGCAGCAGTATACTCGGCTTCGGCGGTGGAAAGAGCTACTGAGTTTTGTTTCTTTGAAGCCCAAGACATCAGGGATCTTCCCAGAAACTGACAAGTCCCTGATGTGCTCTTCCTGTCTATTTTATATCCAGCATAATCGACATCAGAATACCCAATTAAATCAAAGGTAGATCCCTTGGGGTACCAAAGCCCAAACTTAGGAGTGTAAACTAAATATCTCATGATTCTTTTCACGGCCCTAAGGTGAATTTCCTTAGGATTTACCTAGAACTTTGCACACATGCATACAGAAAGCATTATATCCGGTTGTGAAGCACATAAATAGAGCAAGGATCCTATCATCGACTGGTATACCTTTTGATCTACGGATTTACCTTCCGTGTCGAGGTCGAGATGTCCATTTGTTCCCATGGGTGTCTTGATGGGTTTGGCATTCTTCATTCCAAACTTCTTGAGTATATCTTGAATGTACTTAGTTTGGCTGATGAAGGCACCCTCTTGGAGTTGCTTGATTTGAAATCCAAGGAAATACTTCACTCCCCCATCATTGACATCTCGAATTTCTTTATCATGATCCTACTAAATTCTTCACAAGTTGACTTGTTAATAGACCCAAATATAATATCATCAACATAAATTTGGCATATAAACAAGTCTTTAGCAACTGTTTTGGTGAAGAGAGTAGGGTTAGCTTTATCAACTTTGAAGCCATTAGTGATAAGAAAGTCTCTCAGACATTCATACCATGCTCTTGGGGCTTGCTTGAGCCCATAAAGTGCCTTTGAGAGCTTATAAACATAGTTATGATACTATCTTCGAAGCTGGGAGGTTGCTCAACATATACCTCTACTTTGATAGGGCCATTGAGGAAGGCACTCTTCACGTCCATTTGATACAACTTAAAGCTATGGTAAGTAGCATAGGCAAGTAATATACAAATTGACTCAAGCGTAGCTACGGGTGCTTAGGTTTCATAAAATCTAAACCTTCGACTTGTGAATAACCTTTTGCAACATGTTGGGCTTTGTTCCTTGTCACCACACCATGCTCATCTTGTTTGTTGCGGAATACCCATTTGGTACCTACAACATTTCGGTTAGGACGTGGAACTAAATGACATACCTCATTCCTCGTGAAGTTGTTGAGCTCCTCTTGCAATGCCACCACCCAATCTAGATCTCTTAGTGCATCCTCTACCCTGTATAGCTCAATAGAGGACACAAAAGAGTAATGTTCACAAAAATGAGCAACTCGAGATCTAGTGGTTACTCCCTTGTGAATGTCACCAAGAATGGAGTTGACGGGGTGATCTCTTTGAATTGCTTGGTGGACTCTTGGGTGTGGCGGTCTTTGATCACGGATCTCTTGATCATCTTCCTTGTCTTCATTATCATCATCTCCCCCTTGATCAATATCCTCCTCTTGAGGTGGCTCATCGTCTTGATCTTCATCTTCTTCTTCTTGAGCCTGATCCTCGTCTTGAGTTGGTGGAGATGCTTTTATGGAAGATAATGGTTGATCTTGTGCTTGTGGAGGCTCTTCGGATTCCTTTCGACACACATCCCCAATGGACATGTTCCTAAGTGCAACGCACAGAGCCTCTTTATCATCTAGTTCATCAAGATCAACTTGCTCTAGTTGGGAGCCATTAGTCTCATCAAACACAATGTCACAAGAAACTTCAACTAATCCAACGGACTTGTTGAAGACTATATGCCCTTGTGTTTGAGTCATAACCAAGCAAAAAGCCTTCTACTACTTTAGGAGCAAATTTAGAATTTCTATCTCTCTTAATAAGAATAAAACATTTGCTCCCAAAAACTCTAAAATAAGAGACATTGGGATTTTTACCAGTGATGGTTCATATGATGTTTTCTTAAGGATTCGATGAAGGTAGAGTCGGTTGATGGAGGAGCAAGCGGTGTTAATTTCCTCTGCCCAAAACTGATCCGGTGTCTTGTACTCATCAAGCATGGTCCTTGACATGTCCAATAGAGTTCTATTCTTCGTCTCCACTACACCATTTTGTTGAGGTGTGTAGGGAGAGGAGAACTCATGCTTGATGCCCTCCTCCTCAAGAAATCCTTCAATTTGAGAGTTCTTGAACTCCGTTCCATTGTCGCTTCTAATCTTTTTGATTCTCAATCTGAACTCATTTTGAGCCCGTCTCAAGAATCTCTTAAGGGTCTCTTGGGTTTGAGATTTTTTCTGCAAAAAGAATACCTAAGTGAAGCGAGAATAGTCATGTCGGCGTTTCGAGACCGGGGGGTCCCCGAGCCGACGAGTGAGTGTGCCGCGTGCCCCAGCCCAGATGGGTCGAGCGCGTGGGCGAGCGCGAAGGGGGGAGAGAGAGCGAGAGCGAGGTGGCCGGAGCCGGGTCGTGAGGGAGTCGGAGATCCCGCGGCCTTCGTGTTCGTCCCGCGCCCAGGTCGGGTGCGCTTGCAGTAGGGGGTTACAAGCGTCCGCGCGGGTGAGGGGAGCGAGCGGCCCAAGAGAGCGCCTGCCCCTGCCCTTCGTTCCCGCGAGGCCAACCTTCTCTAAGAAGGCCCTGGTCCCCCCTTTTATAGGAGTAAGGAAAGGATCCAGGTGTACAAATGGGGGTGTAGCAAGGCGCTACGTGTCTAGCGGGGGAAAGCTAGTGCCCTAAGTACATGCCAAGGTGGCAGCCGGAGAGATCTTGGCACCCAGCTAGAGTGGCGTCGTGGCTGTCGGAGAAGCAATGGAGCCTGGCGGAGGGACAGCTGTCGGAGTGGTTGGGCCCTTGCTGACGTCCCCTTGCTTCCGTAAGGGAGCTGAGAGCCGCCGTCGTCATGGATCCAGCGGGGCGCCATCATTGCCTATCTGGTGGAGCCAGCCAGATGGGACGTCGGTCCTGTTCTCTGCGGCCCGAGTCGGCTTGGGGTAGGATGATGATGGCGCTTCCTGTCGACGTGGCGGACTCGTGCCCTAGGTCGGGCGACGTGGAGGCTCCTCCGAAGCCGAGGTCGAGTCTGTCCTGCATGGCCGAGGCCGAGTCCGAGCTCCTGGGTCGGGCGAGGCGGAGGTCGTTCGGCAGAGGCCAGGGCGGAGTCCGAGCCCTGGGTCGGGCGAAGCGGAGTTCGCCGTCTTCCGGGGCCTTAGCCCGAGTCCGAGCCCTGGGTCGGGCGGAGCTTCCTATGGCGTTTTTTGGCAAAGCCTGGCCGCCCGTCGGTCTCACTCTTTGCGTTAAATGCCCCGGGGACTTGTTCGGTCGGCGCGGTGATTTAGTCAGGGTTGCTTCTTAACGAAGGCAAGGCCTCGGGCGAGCCGGAGATGCGTCTGCCGTGAAAGAGGAGGCCTCGGGCGAGACGGAAACACCTCAGGGTCGGCTGCCCTTGCCCGAGGCTAGGCTCGGGCGTGGCGTGATCGAGTCGCTCGTATGGACTGATCCCTGACTTAATCAAACCCATCAGGCCTCTGCAGCTTTATGCTGATGGGGGTTACCAGCTGAGAATTAGGCGTCTTGAGGGTACCCCTAATTATGGTCCCCGACAGTAGCCCCCGAGCCTCGAAGGGAGTGTTTGCACTCGCTTGGAGGCTTTCGTCGCACTTTTTTGCAAGGGGACCAGCCTTTCTCGGTTGCACTTTGTTCCGGTGGGTGCGCGCGAGCGCACCCGCCGGGTGTAGCCCCCGAGGCCTCGGAGGAGTGGTTTCACTCCTTTGAGGTCTTAATGCCTTGCGTAATGCTTCGGCTGGTCTGGCGGTTCCCTCATGCGAACAGGCCGTAGCCCGGGTGCACTGTCGGGGCCCAAGTTCTCGGGCTGGTATGTTGACGCTGTCAACGGTTCGGCCGGAGCCGAGTTTGCGAGAGCAGCCCCCGAGCCTCCGCACAGGGCGAGAGGACGATCAGGGACAGACTCGGCTTTTTTACATACGCCCCTACGTCGCCTTTCCGCAAGGAGGAGGGGGGAGAGCGCCATGTTACCCTCGATGGGCACCGAACATGGTGTCTCCGGTGAGCTGCAATTGGGTAATCCGAGTGGACGTCCGTGCCCCGTTCGTTGGGGGTCGGCTAGGGGCCCGGAGGCACGCCCAAAAGTACCTGCGGGTGACCTGCCGGACCCGGTCCCCTGGCGACGGGGTCCGAGGGCTCGATGCCTCCCTCCGATGGGATTCCGTTACAGGTTCGTTCCCGCTGGTCTCGGAAATGTCCTAGGGTACCTCGGGAGCGCAGCCCGAGCCTTGGTTATGTATCGAACGTACCCCTGGTCATCCCTCGCTCGGTGTCTGAGGCGACTGTGAACCCTTCGGAGGGCCAGCCTTCGAACCCCTGATCAGTAATGGGCGTGGAGCCCGAGTAGCCTGAGGCAGTCGTGGAACCTTTCGGGGGGCCGACCTTCGAACCTCTGACCAGTAGTGGGTGTCGGGCCCACGCGATCTGAGGCGGCTGTTGAACCCTTCGGGGGGCCAGCCTTCGAACCCCTGATCAGTAAGGAGGCTCGGAGCCTAGTTCCTTCACGGGGAAGGATCCCTTTGGGGGTATCCCCTTTCCCGGTCCCTGTTGCAAGAGATAGAGAAAGAAGGAAAAGGGAAAAAGGATACGAAATTGAACGACGTGGCATACCTTTTTTGGTGTGGTCGTTTTGGCGAAGGCGAAACGTTGCCAGCTGCTTCCGCCAGACGCGCTGTCCGTCGAGCCGCGGAGTTAATGCGCCGGGGCGAGTAGTTGGCGAGGCTGCCGTTGCGCGTGCGCGAGCCGTTCGAGGAACGGGTCACGGGCGTGTCGTCTTCACACCGTGAGAGAGGGGGTTCTCTTGCTGCCTCCGGATGGGACGTGAGCTTGGCTGATGGCGTGACCGCTGCTGTTGCGCGCCTGCCACCGTCATTACTGCCGGCCCACTTTTGACCGCATTTGACCGCTGCGCCCGGCTGGCGCTGCTGGGCCGCGCGCTGGGCCGCCTCGGGTCGCGGTATTGGTTCCGCAACCGAGGAGGTGCGGTGGTGGCGCAAGTGGCATAATGGCTTACATGCAGCATCCGGCGCGTCGGTTGCGCGACGCGTGGGCTTGAGCCTCCGTGCTGGCCTGTCAGGAGTCGGAGAGGTGCGTCCACTTGGCGCGGTTGCATGCCGCCCGCATGGCTGCCTGCCCCTTTCGCCCGTTGGTCTGGGCAAAAGTGGAGGGTCACTTGTAACCGCTGGGTGGTTGCGCGCGCCGTGCGCGGCGGTTCGGCTTCTTCCGCTCGGGGCCGGCCTGCATGACATGCGGGTCCCAGCCCCTGCGCCGCTGGGGAGGGCTTTGGAGGCGTGTTGGAGAAGACTCAGCCCGTGACGGTTGGGGGCGCAAGCAGGGAGAGTTGCCTTTAAAAGGAGGGCGACCCCTTTCGTAAGGCGACCATGTCTTCTTCCTCCCTTATGCATCGTGTCTTTCCACCTTTCAAGCCCCCGGATGGGGGAAACCGCCGTCTCCATGCCTCATCGTCGGAGGACACCACTCCGTGGGAGTGGGTACCTTTCAGCCATCGTTCGGCTTCAAGGATTTTCATCATGCAGCCCGGCTGCACCCCTCCACCGGCGGTCACCCAAGAGGGTGACCTCCGGCTTGATGGTGGGGGAAAGCGAGCCGGGCTGCGGCCTCTGCCCCTCCCTCAGCCTCAAGGATTTTCATCACCAGGGCTGAGGAGGGGAGTGTGCCGAGTTGGGGTCGGCTCCTGCGCGGGCGGTGGCCCGCTCCTTCCCTCAGTGATCGGGGGGAAGGGCGGGAGTCGTCCGTGGCGCTAACAGCTGCACCGTGCCCGGCTCGCTGAGCCGAGCAGTTTCGGAACCGCTCCCGGTGCGGCCTCCCGCCACGGCAGCTGGAAGAGGTTCTTCCGCCGGCGCGACAGCCAAGGCTGGCCATGGGCCGACCTCCAACTCTACGGCCTTCTACCCGTCCTTGCCTCTCGAGTTTGGGCAAGGGCGGGGGCCTCCTAGCAGCAGCATCCGCCCTGAGGCCATCATTGCTGCTGTTCGGCCCCCCGGGGCGGAAGTCTTCATCGTCGCCGCTGTCGGGGCGGGCGGCGACATGCCGTTCGTCGGTCTTCTGTTGCTCCATAGGCCCACCCCTATCGAGTGGGGTTGTTCGTACCTGCGGAGGGGGAACCAGAGTTCCGTTTGTAATGGCACTTCGAGTGCCGGGTTTTTTGTTTATTTTGGCTTTCGGGGCCTGAACATGTATGTAATTACGGCTCGGAGCCGTGTTTTTTCCTCATTCCCGAGCACTAAGACTCGTCTGCTGATTATCTGAACCGCTTTTCCAAGCATGAGTCGCCCCGTGTCAAGGTGACGAGTGAGGTATCCGTATCCCGGAGGCGTAGGAGTCCCTCGGCTCGGTCGGCCCTGTCGTCCGAGGCTCCTCTAGCTTAGTTAAAGAGACCCCTCGGCCGCTCTTCGACGAGCCGAGGCCAGGGGTAGCGATATCAGTATGAGCAGAGGCGGAGTTGGCTCAAAAATGAAACCTGGTTGGCCGGAGCCTAGCCGAGTTGTCCGTTGGCAGGATCGTCGCCGGAGTTGGTCAGCCGAGGCTTCGGGCCGGACTGGTGCCTTCGGAAGGTGGTTGGCCGAGGCCCCGGAGGTGGCCGGCTGAGCCGCCCGCTCGGGTCGGATCCCGGAGAAGTCCATGACGGCAATCGCTCAGGCGTGGTGATGACGTCGTCCTTCGGAGCGGAGGCCCTCGGACCGCGTCGCCGTCCGCGGCTAGGTCGGGCCTCGCCGAAGGTGCCGTTAATGCCGAGGGTGTCGCTGCCCCCTTCCAGAGTCAAGACCCGAGCCTGCAGGATCAGCTTGTCTTGTAGTGCGTGCTTTGTGCGGCCGTCGAGGCCAGAACACACACCCTTGCTGTGTTGTAAAGCTGCGTCTCTTTTCCTCTTGTTTCGAGCATCTGGACTTTTTGTCGGTAACAGGGATGTTAGTGCGAGCGAGAGTTGCTTCTCGCGGAAGGTGATGAGTGAGGTATCCGTATCCCGGAGGCGTGGGAATCCCTCGGCTCGGTCGGCCTTGCCGCTTACGCGCACCTTTACTCGTCCATGAGGCCCTATCACCGGCTTGGTCGAGAAAACTTGAAGAATCGCTTTGACAGAAAGGCTTCCGAACGTAGAGACTTGTTCGATCCGCGGAGTCACCTTACCCGAACGCGAGTTACTTATCGCAGAAGGTGATGAGTGAGGTATCCGTATCCCGGAGGTGTAGGAGTCCCTCGGCTCAGTCAGCCTTGACTGCTTACGTGTACCCCGTCGTTTCCAGGACCCACTTTTCGAAGTAGTCAAAAAGCACGAAAGATATTCTGGTAAAAGAGATTTTCTTTTTGAGGAAAATTTTGACGCAGAGGGGGTTTCCCCCCTTTTAGCCCCCGAGGGAGGGTCGGGCTTTGCCGAGGCGAGGCCGACCCTTCCTTGTTGACTAAACTTTGCGTGGGTGTGGGGTATATGAACGACTTGGAAACATCTTAAGGGTAGAAGCGACGTAGCTGTTGGATGTTCCAAGCGTTGCCGTAGACCTCGCCTTGACTGTTGGCCAGCTTGTACGTTCCGCGCTTCAGAACTTTGGCGATGACGAACGGCCCCTCCCAGGGTGGCGTGAGCTTGTGCCTCCCTCGGGCGTCTTGCCGCAGCCGAAGCACTAGGTCGCCCACCTGGAGGTCTCGGGGTCGGACCCCTCGGGCGTGGTAGCGTCGCAGGGACTGCTGATACTGCGCCGAGTGTAGTAAGGCCCTGTCCCGAGCCTCGTCCAGCTGGTCCAGCGAGTCTTCTCGGCTAGCTTGGTTGCTTTCATCGTTGTAGGCCCTCGTCCTCGGGGAGCCGTATTCCAGGTCAGTGGGCAAGACGGCCTCGGCCCCGTAGACCAGGAAGAACGGCGTGAAACCCATGGCTCGGCTCGGCGTCGTCCTCAGGCTCCAGACCACCGAGGGGAGTTCCTTCATCCATCGCTTGCCGAACTTGTTGAGATCATTGTAAATCTGAGGCTTGAGCCCTTGTAGAATCATGCCATTGGCATGTTCTACTTGCCCATTTGACATGGGATGAGCTACGGCGGCCCAGTCTACCCGGATGTTGTTATCCTCGCAAAAATCCAAGAATTTTTTGCCGGTGAACTGGGTGCCGTTGTCGGTGATGATGGAGTTCGGGACCCCGAAGCGATGGATGATGTTGGTGAAGAACGCCACCGCCTGCTCGGATCTGATGCTGTTCAGGGGTCGGACCTCGATCCACTTGGAGAATTTGTCGACGGCGACCAGCAGGTGCGTGTAGCCCCCGGGCGCCTTCTACAGGGGGCCGACGAGGTCCAGACCTCACACAGCGAAGGGCCAGGTGATGGGTATCGTCTGCAGAGCCTGAGCGGGCAGGTGGGTCTGCTTCGCATAGAATTGGCACCCCTCGCAGGCGCGGACAATTCTAGTGGCGTCAGCCACCGCCGTCGGCCAATAGAAGCCTTGGCGGAAAGCGTTCCCGACGAGGGTTTGAGGTGCTGCATGATGGCCGCAAGACCCCGAGTGTATTTCCTGCAGGAGTTCCTGACCCTCGGCGATGGAGATGCATCGCTGGAGGATGCCCGAGGGGCTACGGTGGTAGAGCTCCTTCTCATCGCCCAGCAAGACGAACGACTTGGCGCGTCGCGCTACCCGCCGAGCCTCGGCTCGGTCGAGGGGCAGTTCTCCTTGGCGGAGATATTGCAGGTACGGGGTCTGCCAATCTTGATCTGGCATGACCCCGCTCTACTCCTCCTCGATGCGCAGTGCTTCGCCCTCGGGGGCCGAGGGTTCCTCGGGCTGAACCGAGGATGGCTCGGGCTGGGCCGAGGTCACCTCGGACGGGGCCGAGGGCACCTCGGGCTCGGGCGTGTCGCCTATCTTGACGGAGGGTTGGTGCAGATCCCGGGAGAAGACGTCCGGGGGAACCGTCGTTCGCCCCGAGGCTATCTTCGCCAGCTCGTCCGCAGTCTCGTTGTAGCGCCGGGCGATGTGGTTAAGCTCGAGCCCATAGAACTTGTCTTCCAGGCGTCGAACCTCATCACAGTAGGCCTCCATCTTCGGGTCGCGGCAGTGGGAGTTCTTCATGACTTGGTCGATGACGAGCTACGAGTCGCCGCGTGCATCGAGGCGTCGGACCCCTAGCTCGATGGCGATTCGCAATCCGTTGATCAGAGCCTCGTACTCAGCCACATTGTTGGACGCCGGGAAATGGAGGCGGAGCACGTAGCGTAGGTGTTTCCCGAGGGGCGAGACGAAGAGCAGGCCCGTGCCGGCCCCCGTCTTCATCAGCGACCCGTCGAAAAACATGGTCCAGAGCTCCGGTTGGATCGGAGCCGTCGGCAACTGGGTGTCGACCCATTCGGCTACGAAGTCCGCCAGTACCTGGGACTTGATGGCCTTCCGAGGGGCGAACGAGATTGTTTCGCCCATGATTTCCACCGCCCACTTTGCGATTCGTCCCGAGGCTTCTCGGCACCGGATGATCTCCCCCAGGGGGAAGGATGACACCACAGTCACCGGATGAGACTCGAAGTAATGTCGCAGCTTTCGCCTCGTCAGAATCACTGCATACAGCAGCTTCTGGACTTGTGGGTAGCGGATCTTGGTCTCGGACAGCACCTCGCTGACGAAGTAAACTGGCCTCTGAATGGGCAAAGCATGCCCCTCTTCCTGCCTTTCGACCACGATCGCGGCGCTGACCACCTGAGTGGTAGCGGCGACGTAGACCAAGAGGGCTTCTCCATCAGCTGGGGGTACCAAGACGGGCGCGTGGGTGAGGAGCGCCTTCAGGTTCCCGAGAGCTTCCTCGGCCTCGGGAGTCCAAGTGAAGCACTCGGCCTTCCTTAAGAGACGGTACAGGGGCAGGCCTCTTTCGCCGAGGCGCGAGATGAAACGGCTCAGGGCCGCGAGACATCCCATGACCCTCTGTATGCCTTTTAAGTCCTTGATGGGCCCCATGCTTGTGATGGCTGCGATCTTCTCCGGGTTGGCTTCGATGCCCCGCTCGGAGACAATGAATCCCAAGAGCATGCCTCGGGGCACCCCGAAGACGCACTTCTCGGGATTGAGCTTGACGCCCTTCGCCTTGAGACACCGGAATGTCACTTCAAGGTCGGAGAGAAGGTCAGAGGCTTTCCTCGTCTTGACTACGATGTCATCGACGTAGGCCTCGACCGTGCGACCGATGTGTTCACCGAACACATGGTTCATGCACCGCTGGTACGTTGCACCCGCGTTCCTCAAACCGAACGGCATGGTGACATAACAGTACATGCCGAAGGGCGTGATGAAAGAAGTCGCGAGCTGGTCGGACTCTTTCATCTTGATTTGATGATACCCTGAGTAGGCATCGAGGAAAGACAAGGTTTCGCACCCTGCAGTGGAGTCCACGATTTGATCGATGCGAGGTAGAGGGTAGGGGACCTTCGGACATGCTTTGTTGAGACCAGTGTAGTCTACACACATCCGCCATTTCCCCCCTTTCTTCCTCACAAGTACAGGGTTGGCAAGCCATTCGGGATGGAATACCTCTTTGATGAACCCTGCTGCCATCAGCTTGTGGATCTCCTCGCCTATCACCCTGCGCCTTTCCTCGTCGAATCGGCGCAGAGGCTGTCTGACCGGTCGGGCCCCGGCCCGAATATCCAGCGAGTGCTCGGCGACATCCCTCGGTATGCCGGGCATGTCCGAGGGACTCCACGCAAAGACGTCGGCGTTTGCGCGGAGAAAGTCGACGAGCACTGCTTCCTATTTGGGGTCGAGCCCGGAACCGATCCGGACCTGCTTGGAGGTGTCTCCACTAGGGTCGAGAGGGACGGCCTTAACCGTCTCCGCTGGCTCGAAGTTGCCGGCATGTCGCTTCACGTCTGGCACCTCTCGGGAGAGGCTTTCCAGGTCGACGATGAGGGCCTCGGACTCGGCGAGGGCCTCGGCGTACTCCACGCACTCCACATCGCATTCGAATGCATGTTTGTACGTGGGGCCGACGGTGATGACCCCGTTGGGGCCCGGCATCTTGAGCTTCAGGTAGGTGTAGTTGGGGATGGCCATGAACTTCGCGTAGCATGGCCTTCCCAACACTGCGTGGTAGGTTCCTCGGAACCCGACCACCTCGAATGTCAAAGTCTCCCTTCGGAAGTTGGAGGGTGTTCCGAAGCAGACAGGAAGGTCGAGCTGTCCGAGGGGCTGGACGCGCTTCCCAGGAATGATCCCGTGGAAGGGCGCAGCGCCTGCTCGGACGGATGACAGATCGACGCGCAGGAGCCTGAGGGTCTCGGCGTAGATGATATTGAGGCAGCTGCCCCCATCCATCAGAACCTTGGTGAGCCTGACGTCACCGATGACGGGATCGACGACGAGCGGGTACTTCCCCGGGCTCGGCACGTGGTCGGGGTGGTCGTCCTGGTCGAAGGTGATGGGCTTGTCGGACCAGTCTAGGTAGACTGGCGCCGCCACCTTCACCGAGCAGACCTCCCGACGCTCTTGCTTATGATGCCGAGCCGAGGCATTCGCCGCATGCCCTCCGTAGATCATGAAGCAGTCGCGGACCTCGGGGAACTCTCCTGCTTGGTGATCTTCCTTTTTGTCGTCGTCGCGGGCCCTGCCACCCTCTGCGGGTGGCCCGGCTCGGTGGAAGTGGCGCCGAAGCATGACGCACTCCTCGAGGGTGTGCTTGACGGGCCCCTGATGGTAGGGGCACGTCTCCTTGAGTGCCTTGTCGAAGAGGTTGGTGCCTCCGGGGGGCTTCCGAGGGTTCTTGTATTCGGCGGCGGCGACAAGGTCTGTGCTGGCGGCGTCGCGTTTCGCTTGCGACTTCCTCCTGCCTTTCTTCTTGGCGCCGAGCGGAGTAGACGCCTCGGGGGCATCTTCCGACGGGCGGCCCTGGGGCTGCTTGTCCTTTCGGAAGATGGCCTCGACTGCCTCCTGACCAGAGGCGAACTTGGTGGCGATGTCCATCAGCTCGCTCGCCCTGGTGGGGGTCTTGCGACCCAGCTTGCCTACCAGGTCACGGCAGGTGTTGCCGGCAAGGAACGCGCCGATGACATCGGAGTCGGTGATGTTGGGCAGCTCGGTGCGCTGCTTCGAGAATCGCCGGATGTAGTCCCGAAGAGACTCTCCCGGCTGTTGCCGGCAGCTTCGGAGGTCCCAGGAATTCCCGGGGCGCACGTATGTGCCCTGGAAGTTGCCGGCAAAAGCTTGGACCAGATCCTCCCAGTTGGAAATCTGCCCCGGGGGCAGGTGCTCCAACCAAGCGCGAGCAGTGTCGGAGAGGAACAGGGGGAGGTTGCGGATGATGAGGTTGTCATCGTCTGTTCCACCCAGCTGACAGGCCAGGCGGTAGTCCGCGAGCCACAATTCCGGTCTCGTTTCCCCCGAGTACTTCGTGATAGTAGTCGGGGGTCGGAATCGGGGCGGAAACGGCGCCCGCCGAATGGCCCGGCTGAAGACATGCGGACCGGGTGGTTCGGGCGAGGGACTCCGATCCTCCCCGCTGTCGTAGCGTCCCCCACGCCTGGGGTGATAACCTCGGCGCACCCTTTCGTCGAGGCGGGCCCGACGGTCGCGATGAGGGTGCTCGTCGCCGAGGTGGCCCGGGGCCGCAGGCGCGGTGTTGCGCGTGCGCCCGGTGTAGACCGAGGCTTCCCGCATGAGTCGGGAAGTCGCGACACGAGGTTCCGAGGGGTACCCCTGCCTTCGGGAGGCAGAGCTCTCGGCCCGCCGGGCCGCAGCGCCTTCCAGGAGATGCTTGAGCTCTCCCTGGATTCGCCGACCCTCGGTGGTCGATGACTCCGGCATCGCGCGGAGGAGCATCGCTGCGGTGGCCAGGTCCTGACCGGTTCCACCGGATGCGGGTGGCGGTCTGTTCGTGGCATCGTTGGCGATGCGGTGCTGGAGACCTTGGGGCAGGTGACGTGTTTCTCCGGCCGGGGGCTGGCCCGCCCATACCTGCCCGACGTCCCGGTGGATTGCCTCGAGCGCTCCTGCTCCCTCATCGAGCCCGGCTCGCGCCCCGCGGACTTGCTCGAGCTGTGGGTCGTGACCCCCCGCCGGAACGGGGACCACAGCTAGCACCCGCGGGATGTCGGCGCGAGGCGCTGGCCTAGGGGGATCACCATCCTCCGGCATGCCGAGACAGCTGCCTCCGGAGGGATCCCCTAGCTCGACGTGGAAACATTCGCGGCTCGGGCCGCAGTCCTTGTCGTCAAGGCTGCGGCTGCCGTCGGAACAGTCGGAGAGGCAGTAGTTGCATGCGGTCATGAAGTCCCGCATGGCACTGGGGTTGCCAGATCCAGAGAAATCCCAGCAGATGCTGGGATCGTCATCTTCCTCGGACCCAGAGGGCCCGTAGGTCGAGACGTCCGTCAATCGGTCCCAAGGCGACCGCACACGAAACCCCAGAGGGGTTGCACTCGCCTCAACGTGAGCGCCCGCCAAAGCGAAGTCGCTAGGCGGGTTGAGGCCGAGTCGAAATGACAAAGGATGGGAATCAGCCGGTACCTTTTGGTCGACGAGGAGCGACGAAGTCACACCGGGGGCTGATCGCGCCGTCGTCCTGGGTGCGAGGGCGACGTCCTGCAGGCCCTCCGTGAGCGTGCTGGCGTCGTCCACTTGCTCGGGGTCGACGTGTCGCGGGGGGACGGCGCTCGCCTTCGCCTCAAACGCGAGGGTGATGCCCGACGCATCCTCCGTTGGGGCGCTGGGGATGTCGATTTGCTCGACAGCCGGCTGAGCGCAGCCTCCCGCTCGGTCCTGGTTGCCCCGCCTCCTCCTCCGATGGCGAGGGAGAGGATGGGGCGAGCTCGAAAGTTGTCCTTCCCCCACGCGGGAAAGACGTCGTCGATTCCGCCACCGGCGGGCGGGCTGTCCGCCACCATTGTCGCTGTCGCGCGGCGGTGGAAGGAGTATCATGTCGTAGCCGCCGTCGAAAGACATGAACTCGAGGCTCCCGAAACGGAGCACCGTCCCGGGTTGAAGAGGTCGTTGGAGACTGCCCATCTGGAGCTTGACGGGAATCCGCTCGTCAACACGCAGCGTGCCCCTACCTGGCGCGCCAACTGTCGGCGTTTCGAGACCGGGGGGGTCCCCGAGCCGACGAGTGAGTGTGCCGCGTGCCCCAGCCCAGATGGGTCGAGCGCGTGGGCGAGCGTGAAGGGGGAGAGAGAGCGAGAGCGAGGTGGCCGGAGCCGGGTCGTGAGGGAGTCGGAGATCCCGCGGCCTTCGTGTTCGTCCCGCGCCTAGGTCGGGTGCGCTTGCAGTAGGGGGTTACAAGCGTCCGCGCGGGTGAGGGGAGCGAGCGGTCCCAAGAGAGCGCCTGCCCCTGCCCTTCGTTCCCGCGAGGCCAACCTTCTCTAAGAAGGCCCTGGTCCCCCCTTTTATAGGAGTAAGGAAAGGATCCAGGTGTACAAATGGGGGTGTAGCAAGGCGCTACGTGTCTAGCGGGGGAAAGCTAGTGCCCTAAGTACATGCCAAGGTGGCAGCCGGAGAGATCTTGGCACCCAGCTAGAGTGGCGTCGTGGCTGTCGGAGAAGCAATGGAGCCTGGCGGAGGGACAGCTGTCGGAGTGGTTGGGCCCTTGCTGACGTCCCCTTGCTTCCGTAAGGGAGCTGAGAGCCGCCGTCGTCATGGATCCAGCGGGGCGCCATCATTGCCTATCTGGCGGAGCCAGCCAGATGGGACGTCGGTCCTGTTCTCTGCGGCCCGAGTCGGCTCGGGGTAGGATGATGATGGCGCTTCCTATCGACGTGGCGGACTCGTGCCCTAGGTCGGGCGACGTGGAGGCTCCTCCGAAGCCGAGGTCGAGTCTGTCCTGCATGGCCGAGGCCGAGTCCGAGCTCCTGGGTCGGGCGAGGCGGAGGTCGTTCGGCAGAGGCCAGGGCGGAGTCCGAGCCCTGGGTCGGGCGAAGCGGAGTTCGTCGTCTTCCAGGGCCTTAGCCCGAGTCCGAGCCCTGGGTCGGGCGGAGCGGAGTTCGCCGTCTTCCGGGGCCTTAGCCCGAGTCCGAGCCCTGGGTCGGGCGGAACGGAGTTCGCCGTCTTCCGGGGCCTTAGCCCGAGTCCGAGCCCTGGGTCGGGCGGAGCGGAGTTCGCCGTCTTCCGGGGCCTTAGCCCGAGTCCGAGCCCTGGGTCGGGCGGAACGGAGTTCACCGTCTTCCGGGGCCTTAGCCCGAGTCCGAGCCCTGGGTCGGGCAGAGCGGAGTTCGCCGTCTTCCGGGGCCTTAGCCCGAGTCCGAGCCCTGGGTCGGGCGGAACGGAGTTCGCCGTCTTCCGGGGCCTTAGCCCGAGTCCGAGCCCTGGGTCGGGCGGAGCTTCCTATGGCGTTTTTGGCAAAGCCTGGCCGCCCGTCGGTCTCACTCTTTGCGTTAAATGCCCCGGGGACTTGGTCGGTCGGCGCGGTGATTTAGTCAGGGTTGCTTCTTAATGAAGGCAAGGCCTCGAGCGAGCCGGAGATGCGTCTGCCATGAAAGAGGAGGCCTCGGGCGAGACGGAAACACCTCAGGGTCGGCTGCCCTTGCCCGAGGCTAGGCTCGGGCGTGGCGTGATCGAGTCGCTCGTATGGACTGATCCCTGACTTAATCAAACCCATCAGGCCTCTGCAGCTTTATGCTGATGGGGGTTACCAGCTGAGAATTAGGCGTCTTGAGGGTACCCCTAATTATGGTCCCCGACAAGTCATCCACAATTACAAGGTAGTACTTACTCTCGCCGATGCTTATGTAGGCGATCGGGCCGAATAGGTCCATGTGGAGTAGCTCAAGCGGCCTGCCAGTCGTCATGATGTTCTAGTGTGGATGATGGACTCCAACTTGCTTCCCTGCATGGAATGCACTACAAATATTGTCTTTCTCAAAATGAACATTTGTTAGTCCTAAAATATGTTCTCCCTTTAGAAGCTTGTGAAGATTCTTCATTCCAACATGGGCAAGTCGGCGATGCTAGAGCCAGCCCATATTAGTCTTAGCAATTAAGCAAGTGTCTAGTTCAGCCTTGTTATCATTAAAATCAACTAAATATAGCTGACCATCTAACACTCCCTTAAATGCTATTGAATCATCACTTCTTCTAAAGACAGTAACAACAATATCAGTAAAAAGACAATTGTAGCCCATTTTACACAATTGAGAAACAGAAAGCAAATTGTAATCTAAAGAATCTACAAGAAAAACATTAGAAATGGAATGGTGAGGAGATATAGCAATTTTACCCAAACCTTTGACCAAACCTTGATTTCCATCCCCGAATGTGATAGCTCTTTGGGGATCTTAATTTTTCTCATATGAGGAGAACATCCTTTTTTTCCCTGTCATGTGGTTTGTGCACCCGCTATCGATTATCCAACTTGATCTGCCGGATGCATCAACCTACAAAACAAATTTAGGACTTGTTCTTAGGTACCCAAATGGTCTTGGGTCCTTTCACATTAGAAACAAGCACCTTGGGTACCCAAACACAAGTCTTTGGACTCTTGTGTTTGCCCCCAACATATTTGGCAACTACCTTGCCTGATTTCTTAGTAAGAACATAAGAAGCATCAAAAGTCCTAAATGAAATGTTATGCTCATTTGATGCATTAGTAATTTTTTTAGGCATTTTGATATGAGTGGAATGCCTGGAGCTAGAAGCCTCATTTCTATACATAAAAGCATGATGAGAAACATTGTGAGGTTTTCTAGCAAGAATTTTCCTAATTTTGTGCTCAGAATAGTCTTTGGGATATAAAAGGTAACCCTCTCTATCTTTAACCATGGGAGCCTTACCCTTAACAAAATCAGACAATTTGTTCTTAGGGGCATTAAGTTTGGTGTTGCTTTGGCTCCCTTGTTGAAAACCAATACCATCCTTAATGTCAGGGCGTCTCCCATTATAAAGCATGCTACGAGCAAATTTAAACTTTTCATTTTCTAGTTCATGCTCGGCAAGTTTAGCATTTAATTTAGCTATGTGATCATTTTGTTCTTTAATCATGGCAAGGTGATCTTCAATAGCTTCAACATTAATGTCTCTACATCTAGTAAAAATAGTGACATGCTCAACAGTAGATGTAGAGGGTTTGTAAACATTCAATTCTTTAATCTTAGCAGTTAAATTATCATTCTCAATTCTAAGACAAGAAATTGAATTATTGCACATGTTAAGCACTTTAGATAAATTTTCACATTTTCTACCTCTAGAGCATAAGCATTCTTCAACTTAATAAATATTTTATTTTCCTTAATGAGCAAGTCCTCTTGGCATTCTAAGAGATCATCCTTCTTGTTAATGAATTCTATTAATTCATTTATCTTTTTCTTTTGATCCTTAGTGAGGTTGGCAAAAAGAGAAGTTAAATCATCTTCATTATCACTAGAGCTACCCTCATCATCGGAAGTAGTATATTTGGGGGTATCTCTAGAATGTACCTTCTTCTTCTTGCCATCCTTGGCCATTAGGCACTTGTGGCCGACGTTGGGGAAGAGGAGACCTTTGTTGATGGTGATGTTGGCGGCGTCCTTGTCGGAGGAGGAGTCGGTGGAGCTCTCGTCGAAGTACCATTCCTGCCCTATGTGTGCCTCGCCTCCCTTCTTCTTGTAGTATTTCTTCTTCTCTATCTTTTTCTTCCCCTTCTTGTTGTCCCTGTCACTGTCACTTGTATATAGACATTTAGCTATAAAGTGACCGGACTTACCACACCTGTAGCACACCCTCTTGGAACAGGGCTTGTAGTCCTTTCCCTTCCTTTGTTTGAGGATTTGTCGAAAGCTCTTAATGATAAGATCCATCTCCTCGTTGTCGAGCTTGGAGGCGTCGATTGGAAGTCTACTTGGTGTAGACTCCTCCTCCTTTTCTTTCGTTGCTTTGAATGCAACGGGTTGCACCTTAGGAGTGGAGGTGGCACCTTGCTCCAAGTTGACAATGTGTTTGGAGTCTTTGATCATAAGTTCAAAGTTCACAAACTTGCCAATCACTTCCTCGGGAGACATCTGTTTATATCTAGGGTCTCCACAGATTAGTTGCACTTGAGTGGGATTACGAAAAACAAGAGATCTAAGAATAACCTTGACATCTCATGGTCATCCCACTTGGTCCTCCCAAGGTTGCGCACTTGATTGACCATAGTCTTGAGCCGGTTGTACATCGCTTGCGGCTCTTCTCCTTTGTTGAGGACGAATCGACCGAGTTCTCCCTCGATCGTCTCGCGCTTGGTGATCTTGGTCACCTCGTCCCCTTCGTGCACCGTTTTGAGGACGTCCCAAATCTCTTTGGCATTTTCAACCCTTGCGCCTTATTATACTCCTCTCGACACAAGGAGGCGAAAAGTATAGAAGTTGCTTGGGAGTTAAAATGCCTAATTTGGGCGGCCTTGTCCGAGTCGTAGTCCTCTTCGCCCATCTGTGGTGCCTGCGCTCCAAATTCAACAATATCCCAAATGCTTTCATGGAGTGAGGTTAGATGGTGCCTCATTTTATCACTCCACATGCAATAATCTTCACCATCAAAATATGGTGGTTTTCCTAGGGGTACCAAAAAAATAGGAGCACGCTTTAGAATGCGAGGATAGCGAAGAGACATCTTACTATACTTCTTACACTCGTGGTGCTTCGAAGTTGTAGACTCGGCGCCGGATGTGGAAGGTGATGAAGAGTCGGTCTCGTAGTAGACCACCTTCTTCATTTTATTTTTCTTCTTGTCATCCATCCTATGTGACTTGATGGAGGAAGAGGATTCCTCCTTGTATTTGTCACCGAACTCCCTTGATAGAGTCCGTCCTGAGCCTATGGCTTTGTCGCCGGTGATAATCTCCCTCTTGGCGTGATCTCCAGACATCACTTCGAGTTTGTTAGACTCTTAATGAAGCACTAGCTCTGATACTAATTGAAAGTCGCCTAGAGGGGGTGAATAGGTGAAACCTGAAATTTATAAACTTAAACACGCACTAAGGCCTGGGTTAGCGTTAGTGTTGGTGACTTGTTCTCAAATGCTATAAATTAAGAACAAGGCAACATAAAATGTTAAATATTAATGCCCTTCGTCCTTCGAAGCATTAATTCGCTTAGGATATAATGATCTTCAGATGAAGGTCATAAAGAACATACCTTCGAATATCGAAGGTAAGATAGTAATAGAAGAAGCGTGTAAAATACAAGAAATAACATGAACGATCATATAACATTATAAATTCATCTCCATTATGTTATTATGAGAAAATAAAAACAATATTAAATTAGATTTAATACCTTCGACTTGATAGATAGCAAAGGTACTAGCGTGATGCAAAAGCAAATGCCCAGTCCGCGTGAACAGTACGGAAGTACTGTTCATCTATTTATAGGCACAGGGCGCAGCCTGTGAGAAATTACATTCATGCCATTTACAAATGCTTACAATCATAATACAAGCTATCACGGGTCAATTGGTCATTTCATCTTTAAGTCGGTTCACTCCTTCGTCTTGGGACATGTCACTTATGCCGAAGCTTCATGGATGATAGCTTTGGCACTGCTTTTTGAGAGGATCTGCCAAAGGTGTTTCTTCTTACAGGATCTTTGGCGACGAAGCATATCCCCAACAGTAGCCCCTTCACGGTGCTAGATCGTTTTTCGTAACGAGCTTGATCTGTGAAAAAGTCTCCTAGGCTTCAGAGAGCCGAAGATCCGAAAAACATCTTCCCTGAGCTCGTTGCCGAGAAACGATCACAAAATTTCGAGCACGAGATGGTCCCACCATGCAGCGGGTAAACGCGTCCTGGCGATTCACCTTCTCAAGTTATGTGGCCCACCACTCAGTGAGTGCGGGCGACTGTCCGTCCGGTGCGGAAGACTTGACGATTCACCTCCCCACCTGCGGCACTATATAAACAGATGGGTAGGTGTGAAGTTACCACATCATTCATTGTTATTGCCCTGTTTTGCTGCCAAAAATTTGACTATAGTCGAAGCTTGTTCATCGCACTCAACCGAAGCACTGTTGTTGACTTTGCTTCATCACAAGAGAAAGAGCTTCGGGAAAATTAAAAAGTCAACAATTTCATCAAAAATTGTGAGGAATTCATCATCAAATGGCAAGGGTACGTTCTACGGCCAGGGTTATACATGACGGAGAGGAAGCCGAAGCTGCTGAAACCGCTCCGATTTCCGAAGTGATGAAACGGTCAGGGTTGGCAGTGCTAGAGGAAGCTTCTAAAGGTACCCCCGCTGCCGAAGCTGAGCAGATTGATGTTGAAGAAGGTGAAACTGAAGATGAGTACAACGCCACGGCATCTAAACCTAGCCACCTAGAGTTTGGGAAGTCTACTATTACCGAAGATGATATGCCTAAGTTGATAAAGCTAGGTTATATCAGTGAAGCCAAGAAGAAGCTAGTTCGTTTCGGTGGAGAGGAAATTACTCCGAAGCCAGAAAAGGATGAGGTGGTTGTCTTTAAAAGCTTCTTTAAAGCAGGATTGAGATTTCCTTTGCATGAGATGATTGCGGATGTGTTGGAGAAGTTTGGGATTTATCTTCATCAGCTAACTCCCAATGCCATCGTTAGGCTTAGCGTTTTCATTTGGGCTCTCCGAAGTCAGGGGGCGGAACCGCTTGTCGAAGGTTTCTGCCGGGCACATGAGCTTCATTATCATACAAAAGCTAGAGAAGATGGGCTGCACGAGAATTTCGGCTGCTACAATTTTGCTTATCGCAAAGATGCGAAGTCTCCAGTTATTAGCTATCGTACCAAATGCCCACCGGCTGGAAGACCGAGTGGTTTTATGTTAAGGTTGACGAGAAGAAGGAGAAGCTGGTTCAGAGCCCATTGGAGTTAGTCTTTGGAGAAACTAGGCCCCAGTGCAACATGTTGCCGGAATCACCATGCCAAATTGCCTTGGGTGAATTTCGAGTTGTTTTAGAGCATATTGGCACTAGAAATTTTGTCCAAGAATTCTTAGCTTTTAGGGTATTCCTGACTTTGAAAGAATGGGACATGCCGAAGCTCAAAGGGGAAAAGAAAAAGAAGGAACTTGTTCGGTTGCCCTATTATTATAAATTCAAGAAACACTTCAAAGAACCTTGCCAAGAATGGTTAGACACAATTGAAGTTATGTGCAACGAGATCCTTGGCAACTATTCTAAAAAAGAAGATCAACTAATGACTACAGCCTTCGACACCCGACCGTAGCGAAGGTTAAACCGGGTCTTGGATGCACTGAATTTTGAGTACCCTGACTATGAGAGATTGGACAAAGGGGCTGAAGGACAAAAAAGAAAAAGAGTTGTTAGTGTTCTGAATAGAGAAGCTGCTAAATTGGTGAAGAAAGATGAAGAAATTTTGAAGAAAAGAAAATTGAGCCCTGAGCCAAAGATGACTGCTCCGAAGAAAAGAATGGCTGCTGCTCCGAAACAAAAAATGACTAATATAGAGGAAGAGGCTCCTTCAACGCCTACTGCTGCCGATGTGGAAGAAATTTTAAAGGTTATGACTGAATCTTTGCCTGTCCAGCTAAGTCCACTAGGGCCACATCTGACGAAGCTTTTTTAGAAGGAAAAGGAGCCTTCGGCAACGAAGAAGCCTGCTGAGCCGAAGAAATGAAGAATCATTCATGTAGTTGAAGTTATCGAGTAGACACCGTCAGTGGCCTCGGCATCAAAGACTCCAGCCGTGGAGAGCACTGTTGCTACTGAAGTTGTAGCCATTGAAGCTGAAAGTGAAGCTGACACTGCCGAAGCTGAGGCCGCCGAAGATACAAATCTAGAAACCACACTAGCTGATATTGATAACATGCTTCTAAATGAGCCCGCGGAAGAAGCTGCTAAAATTGCTAAAGAAACTCTGGCCATAGCGCCTGGGAAAGGAAAAGAGAAAGCCGAAGATATCTCGGAAGAAGAAGACTTCAATTTTCAGGACATACTTGGGCAAGAATTATTGAAGGCTGAAAAAGAAGAGTTGAAGGAATATGCCATATCTTGCGGGTACAGACCTGGGGTGTTGCTCTTCGGGGGAGTTAACGAGGAAAGTCTAGGATGCCTTCGGGACCGCACTGAGGCAAAAGTCGTCGTCACTCTATCGAAGAGTATTGGCCTTCCGAAGGTTGAAGCTGACCTCAGTAGGTACCGGCGGCAGCATATCGCTGGTAGTCTATTCTATGCCAACTTTAAGGTAAAATTCTCAACTTTTTATTGTTTCATTATGAAGATGTTATCTGATGAAGGTTATTTTATCAGAGCTTACTACTAAGCAAAGTCCTGAGGATGCAACAAGACTTGGAGGACAAAAAGAACGAAGTTATAATTGAGGGCCTGGAGAAGAAGATAAAAGACCATGAGGCTACTCTGGAAGAGAAAGACTTCATACTCCGAACTATGGAAGGTTCATTGGTAGAAGCCCAGGCCGAAATTGCTAGATTGAATAGTGAACTTTCCATGGAAAAGAAAAAATTCAAAGCCAAACTCGAAGCTGGAGCCGAGAAAAATTCAAGTTTGCGGAAATCACTGAAAGAACTCCAAGAAAAATGTGTGGACTTCAGTAACCGGTGCCTGCAGCGGTTAAAACAAGTTTTCAACTCGGTCGGAGCCGGTGCTGAGAAATTTAGTCCTTCGGTTGAGAACCTGCCAGAAACCTTCGAACATATCGAGGGCGAAGTTGATGCACTTGACGAAGTTATAGGTGGACACGCCGATTTCTGCGCTCTGGTAGCTTCTTGAGGCACCGTTGTTGCCTTTATAAAATCTGGCTGTGAACATGGAAAAATTGTCAATAGACCAAATTTTAGCTTATCTCCAACAGATTTAATTGATACCCCTAGCCTAGCTCGAAGTATAGGCAATAGATTCATAACTCAAATTTGGGTAAAAGGCGGGCGAAAAATGGCTGGCGATGAAGCTCGAAGCCACCTTAAGCCGGTAAAAAATTCATGCCTGTTGTTTTACCTTCTCTTTGAAGTCTGCACTTTTCTCATACCGTTTTAATATGTACAGGATGATGATGCTGAAGAAAAATGAGCCGAAGCTTGACAGGTGATCTGAAGCTCAGACGGTCCGAAGCTTAGATGATCTGAAGCTGAATGATATCAAAGCTGAAGACGTTGCTAGAAAAATTCTAGAGGAAAATCTTGTAAAATTATTGTAAAAAATCTTTGTAAATTAAGAATCAGATACTAATTTTGTAAATTTGTGCATACTTTATAATATATCTTTACCTTTTTGTGCATGTATGGAATTGCTTTGCTGTGGACGAAACTATCATTTTTTGAGCCGAAGGCGAAAAACACCTTCCCTTCTTTTCGTACACAACGAAGCATAAAACTGCTTCTTTTTCTGTTTTCCGAAGCCTTATCTTTAGAGCCGAAGCACCCGCCTATGTTATGATAATGATGATCCTATGTATGTCTAGATGAATGTTTATGAATGCAAATGTATGATGTAATGTATCGTGCAAATGAATGTCCAAACACACGCATACGAAGCTACAACCATAGCCTTCATTCCCTTGGGAATGACCGAAGTCTCTTTGCCATTTATTTTTCGGCTTCACCGCTTATTTTTCGGTGTATCAGCGCTGACTTTTCGCTATAAGTTCTGCATCCCCTTATGAACGTCGTTTGAACTTCTTCGCCTTCTATTTCGGCGGTATCGCGTTGACTTTTCGCGCTTCGCCTTATATTTCGGCGGTATCAGCGTTGACTTTTCGCTGTAAGCTCTGCATTCCCTTGGGAACGACTTTTGAGCAGAAAACTTACGCTGCGCTCCCTTAGGAACGGCTTTTTGTAGCTTCGTCGTGCTTTGCATCCCCTTAGGGACGACTTTCGAGCTTCTCCCTGTTTTTTCCTTTCTCCCTGCACTCGATGGTGCATGCTCAGTTTTTACATTTACATATTTGGGGGATTTTGCTCTTGTAGAGCTGAATAAGAAAAAGAGAAATTACATACTGTGGCCCCATTAAAAACCTTTCTCCCCCTTTGGAAAGGAAAATGGTACCACAAAAAGAAAAAAGATTACATCAAGCTAGACATAATATCGCCGAAGCTCATCCACATTCCAAGATCTAGGAATGTCGTTGTCGTCCATATCCTTCAATCTGTAAGAATCGGGTCTTGACGAAGATACTACCAGAAAAGGTCCGTCCCACTTGAGCTGTAACTTGCCTACTGTATCTGGGTTGGCCACTCTCCGAAGCACCAAATGCCCTGGTTTAATGCTCTTTAGCCGAACTTTTCTGTCACGCCATTTTATTGTTTCGGCTTGATATTTATTGATATTCTCCATGGCCTGAAGCCTGATTCCTTCTATAGCATCTTTTGCCACAGAATAATCAGCTTCGTCTTCTATCGAAGCCACTGTTCTTATTGATCCTGCCTTAGCTTCTTCTGGGGTGATTGCTTTGTCACCAAACAATAGTTTGAATGGTGTAAAACCTGTTGACCTTGATATTGTTGTGTTGTGGCTCCACACCACTTTGATCAATTCATCTGGCCACTTTCCTCTAGGCTGATTGAAGATTAACTTCATTATTCCCGTCATTATAATGCCATTGGCTCTTTCAACAAGTCCATTTGACTCCAGATGTCTGATTGATGCAAAATAAATCTCCGTGCCAATTTGTTCACAGAATTCCTTGAAAGCTTCAGCATCGAACTGTGTTCCATTGTCTACAGTAATAGCCTTTGGTACTCCAAAGCGACAAACAACGTTTTGCCAAAAGAATTTCTAGACAGTGACCGAAGTTATTGTTGCTAAAGGCTTCGCCTCAATCCATTTGGAAAAATACTCTACCGCCACCACAACATATTTTAGATTTCCTTGTACTAGTGGAAGTGGGCCCAGCAAATCGAGGCCCCACCTTTGCAACGGCCAAGTGGGCTGTATTAATTGAGTGAGGGATGAAGGTTGCTTCTGGTCTCTTGCACATTTTTGACAGCCTTCACATTTTTGGACTAATTATGCTACATCAGAAGCTGCCTTCGGCCAATAAAATCCTTGTCGAAAAACTTTTCCCAACAAGGGCCTGGATCCAATATGAGATCCACACAGACCTGCAT
Source organism: Zea luxurians (assembly GCA_029449295.1). Taxonomy (NCBI): domain Eukaryota; kingdom Viridiplantae; phylum Streptophyta; class Magnoliopsida; order Poales; family Poaceae; genus Zea; species Zea luxurians. The sequence goes on along the minus strand of JAOPSE010000004.1, from coordinate 52,407,984 downwards.
GTATCTCTTTCATTAATTCCACACCTTCAGTTCTTGATAAACACTTAAGGAGTGGTGAACAAACTCCATGTTTATACAATTCCCCTTCTATTAACACATATGGTCTTGTTCTTGCCTCCATTCTCTTGTTATAAGCTTCGTCACTTGAGAGACAATTGCCTTGGAGGAAAGATATTATTTCAGCTCTCCAGTCTTCACTGTGTACTGGAGAAATAGTAAGCACGGCTCTCTCCATGAGCTCAACTGAAGGTGCTTTTATTGTTTCAAAAAATACTTCGGATGGTAGTGGGAGCCCCTAAGCCGCTGATTTGGCTAGCAAATCTGCATGCTCATTTTCACCTCTTGGAATATTCTTGACGAAAAAACCTTCGAAGGAAGCTTCCAGCCTTCGAACCACATCCAGATATTTTTCAAGCTTCGGATCTCGTGCCTTGCTGTTTTTATCCACATGGCCAGTAATAACTTGAGAATCAGTCTTTAGGATGGCCCTTCTTATTCCCATTGCCCTTAGTTTCCGAAGCCCCAATAGAAGTGCTTCGTACTCAGCAATATTATTTGTGCAACTGAAATCCAGTTTTACTGCATAACATGTTTTGACTTTCGAAGGTGCAACTAGGACCGCAGCTGCTCCTGCACCGAAGGCTCCCCAAGAACCATCACAAAACACTGTCCAAGCTTCGGCATCTTTGCTTGTCCCTTCTTCGTGAGCCCCTGGCATCCAATCAGCGATAAAATCTGCTAGCGCTTGAGATTGAATTGAAGATCTGTGCACGTAATCAATAGTGAATTCATTAAGCTCTGCGACCCATTTGCCAATCCTTCCAGTGGCTTCTCTATTCCTCATGATATCCTTCAGGGGTTGCGATGAAGGTACAATTATGTGATATGCTTGAAAATAATGCCGAAGCTTCCTGGATGCCATTAACACAGCATACAACACCTTCTCCAATTCTGTATAGTTTTTCTTTGATAAACTCAAAACTTCAGAGACAAAGTATACTGGGACTTGCTTTTTAACTTGTCATTTGAGCTTCTCTTGTACAAGTGCCGCACTCACTGCAGAGTGCGAAGCTGCCACATACAATAGCAATGGAGCCCCTAGCACGGGTGGAGTTAATGTTGTTAAATCGATTAGATATTGCTTCAGCTCTTCGAAAGCTTTCTGTTGAGTTGGGCCCCACTGAAAAACTTCAGCTGACTTTAGTACTTCAAAGAATGGTAAATTTCTTTCTACTGATCTAGATATAAATCGGTTCAAAGATGCTAGTCTTCCTGTCAACCATTGGGCCCCCTTCTTTGTGCTTGGTGGCTCCATTCGAAGGATAACTTCAATCTTGCTTGGGTTGGCTTCGATCCCCTTTGTTGAAACTAAACAGCTAAGGATCTTGCCCTTCTTTACTCCGAAGACACATTTTTCTGGATTTAATTTCAGGCCAGCTTGCCTAAAATTAGCAAATGTTTCCTGTAGATCAGTAATGTGGTTTTCTTGCTTCGTGCTCTTCAATATAATGTCATCAACATATGTTAGCACATTTCTGCCTATCTGAGAGTGAAGGACCTTAGCTGTTGTCGGTGTTTCGAAACCCGGGGGGTCCCTGGACCGACGAGTGAATTGTCGCCGCGTGCCCCAGCCCAGATGGGTCGACACAAGGCGGAACGCGAAGGGGGGAAAGGAGGTAGCCAGAGGCAGGCAGGCGTAAGAGAGTGTGGATCCCGCGGCCTTCGTGTTAGCCCAGCGCTTGAGTCGGGTGCGCTTGCAGTAGGGGGATACAAGCGTCCACGCGGGAGTGGGAGCGAGAGGCCTTGAGCGAGCGTCGTCCCATCCTTCCCCGCGCGGGCCAACCTTCTGTAAGAGGGCCCTGGTCCTTCCTTTTATAGGCATAAGGAGAGGATCCAGGTGTACAATGGGGGGTGTAGTAGAGTGCCACGTGTCTAGCGAAGGAGAGCTAGTGCCCTAAGTACATGCCATCGTGGCAGCCGGAGGGGTTTTGGCACCCGGTTCGTGTGGTGTCGTGGCCGTCGGAGGAGCGCTGGAGCCTGGCGAGAGGGGCAGCTGTCGGGGCTGTCGAGTCCTTGCTGACGTCCTCGTGCTTCCATAAGGGGGCCGAGAGCCGTCGTCGTCACGGAGTGTGCGGGGCGCCATCATGCCTATCTGGTGGAGCGAGCCAGATGGGACGCCGGTCTTGTTCCCCGTAGCCTGAGTCAGCTCGGGGTAGGGTAATGATGGCGCCTCATATCGACGTGGTCGGTCCGCGCCCTAGGCTGGGCGAGGTGGAGGCTCCTCCGAGGTCGAGGTCAAGTCTGTCTTCCGTGGCCGTGTTCGAGTCCGAGCCCCTGGGTCGGGCGAGGCGGAGACCGTTGGCTGAGGCTAGGGCTGAGTCCGAGCCCTGGGGTCAGGCGAAGCGGAGTCCGTTTTCTTCCGGGGCTGAGCCCGAGTCCGAGCCCTGGGGTCGGGCGAGGCGGAGTTCGTCGTCTTCCGGGGATGAGCCCGAGTCCGAGCCCTAGGTCGGGCGGAGCGGAGTTCGCCGTCTTCCGGGGCTGAGCCCGTGTCCGAGCCCTAGGTCGGGCGGAGCGGAGTTCGCCGTCTTCTGGGGCCGAGCCCGAGTCCGGGCCCTGGGTCGGGCGGAGCGGAGTTCACCATCTTCCGGGGCTGAGCCCGAGTCCGAGCCCTGGGTCGGGCGGAGCGGAGTTCGCCGTCTTCCGGGGCTGAGCCCGTGTCCGAGCCCTGGGTCGGGCGGAGCGGAGTTCACCGTCTTCCGGGGCCGAGCCCGAGTCCGAGCCCTAGGGTCGGGCGAGGCGGAGTTTCTTATGATGCCCGAGGCCGGCCTTGGCTGCTGTCAGCCTAACTCTGTCGGGTGGCTCAGCAGTCGAAGCGGTGCAGGCGGCGCTGTCCTCTTGTCAGACTGGTCAGTAGAGCGACGAAGTTACTGCGGTCGCTTCGGCCCTGTCGACTGGAGGGCGTGCGTCAGGATAAAGGTGTCAGGCCACCTTCGCATTAAATGCCCCTGTGATTTGGTCGGTCAGCGTGGCGATGTGGCCAAGGTTGCTTCTCGGTGAAGACTGGGTCTCGGGCGAGCCGATAGTGTGCCCGTTGCTGGAGGGGGGTCCTCGGGCGAGACGTAGGTTCTCCGGGGTCGGCTTCCCTTGCCCGAGGCTAGGCTCGGGCGAGGCACGATCATGTCCCTTGAATGGACCGATCCTTGGCTTAATTGCACCCATCAGGCCTTTGCAGCTTTGTGCTGATGGGGGTTACCAACTGAGATTTAGGGGCCTTGAGGGTACCCCTAATTATGGTCCCCGACAGTAGCCCCCGAGCCTCCAAGGGAGTACTAATACTCGCTTGGAGGCTTTTGCTGCACTTTTTTGCAAGGGGACCAGCCCTTTTCGGTTGCATTCTGTTCCGGTGGGTGCGCGCGAGCGCACCCGCCGGGTGTAGCCCCCGAGGCCTCGGAGGAGTAGTTTTACTCCTTCGAGGTCTTAGTGCGCTTCGCAACACTTCGGCTGGTCTAGTTGTTCCCTCATGCGAGCTGGCCATAGCCCGAGTGCACGGTCGGGTCCCAAGTTCTCGGGCTGGTATGTTGACGCTGTCAACGGTTTGGTCGGATCCGGGTTTGCGAGAGCAGCCCCCGAGCCTCTGCACAGGGCGAGAGGACGGTTAGGGACAGACTCGACTTTTTTACATACGCCCCTGCGTCGCCTTTCCGCAAGGAGGAGGGGGGGAAACCGCCATGTTGCCCTCAGGTGGCACCGAACATGGTGTCTCCGGTGAGCTGCTGGCGGGTAATCCAAGCGGACGTCCGTGCCCCATTTGATAGGGGTCGGCTAGAGGCCCAGAGGCGCGCCCAAAAGTACCTGTGGGTGATCTACCGGACCCGGTCCCCTGTCGATGGGGTCCGAGGGCTCGATGCCTCCCTCTGATGGGATTCCGTTACAAGATCATTCCCGCTGGTCTCGGAAATGTCCTAGGGTACCTCGGGAGCGCAGCCCGAGCCTTGGTTATGTATCGAACGTACCCATGGTCATCCCTCGCTCTGTGTCTGAGGCGACTGTGAACCCTTCAAGGGCCAGCCTACGAACCCCTGATCAGTAGTGGGCGCGGAGCCCGAGTGGCCTGAGGCGGCCGTTGAACCCTCCGAAGGGCCGGCCATCGAACCTTTGACCAGTAGTGGGTGTGGAGCCCACGTGCTCTGAGGCGACTGTTGAACCCCTCTGAGGGGCCAGCCTTCGAACCTCTGATCAGTAGGGAGGCTCGGAGCCTGTTTCCTTCACGGAGAAGGGTCCTTTTCGGGGTAACCCCCTTTCCCGGTCCCTGTTGTGAGAGAGAAAGAGGAAAAGGGAAAGGACACGAAATCGAATGACGCGGCGTACCTTTTTCGACGCGGTCATTATGGCGAAGGCGAAGCGTCGCTTACTTCTCCCGCCTGAGACGCTGCCTGTCCCGCCGCGAAGTTAATGCGACGGGGCGAGCGGTTCCTAGGGCTTCCTTTGCGCGTGCGCGAGCCGTTCGAGGAACGGCCGTTTCGCCTTGGGTTTTTGAATCTGCGACGGGTCCAGGCGAAACATTGAACGGGTCTCGCCTTGGTCTTTATATACTCGGGGGATGGTCTGGCGACGGTCCTTTGCTCCGCTTCTTGCCTCCTTCTTGGGTTTTCGCAGCCCGAGAGGTTTAGTCGGAAAAAAGGAAACCGCCCACCCAGTCCTTTCCGCCGCCACCCCTTTTGCTCGGCGATGGCCGACCGGGTGACCATCATCTCGCCGCGCGATCCATGGCCCTTCTCTACAGTCACAGCGGAGGACCTGGAAGATCTTGTTGCTGAGGGTTTACTTTGCCCTCTCTCTGATGAGAGGCAGCCGGAGTTGAGCTGTCGAGGCCACAAGCCGAGCTGATGTCTTGGGGGTCAGCTGGCCAAGGCCTCGGGGTGGCCGGCCGAGCCGCCTGCTCGGGCCGGATTCTCGAAGAAGACCCTGGCGGCGATGGCTCGGGCGTGGTGCTGATGTCGTCCTTCAGAGTGGGGGCCCTCTGACCGCGTTGCTGTCCGGGGCTAGGTCAGACCCCGCCGAAGGTGTAGTTGATGCTGAGGGTGCTGCTGCCCCCTTCGGCTGTCGACGTCCGAGCCTGCAGGATCAGGTCGTCTTGTAGTGTGTGTATGTTTTCTGCGGCCGCCGAGGACTAAACACACCGTCGCCGTGTTGTAAAGCTGCATTTCTTTTCCTCTTGTTTCGAGTACCCGGACTCACTTGTCGGCAACAGAATTGTTTGTGCGGGCGAGAGTTGCTTTTCACGGAAGGTGATGAGTGAGGTATCCGTATCCCGGAGGCGTAGGAATCCCTCGGCTCGGTCGGCCTTACCGCTTACGCGCGCTCTTACTCGTCCATAGGGTTCTGTTACCGACGCAGTCGAGAAGGCCCGAAAAATCATTTCGGCAGAGGAGCTTCTCGAGCATGAAGACTTGTTCGACCCGCGGAGTCACATATCCGAGCGCGAGTTACTTATCGCAGAAGGTGATGAGTGAGGTATCCGTATCCCGGAGGCGTATGAGTCCCTCGGCTCGGTCCGCCTTGGCTGCTTATGTGTACTCCGCCGTTTTCAGGATCCACTTTTGAAGTAGTCGAAGAGCACGAAAAGCATTCTGGCAGAAAAGATTTTTTTTCTTTTTTCGAGGAAAATTTTGACGCAGAGGGGGTTGCCCCCTTGTAGCCCCTGAGGGAGGGTCGGGCTTTGCCGAGGCAAGGCTGACCCTTCCTTGACGACCAGACTTGGTGTGTGAACGAAGTATACGAGCAACTTGAAAACATCTTAATGGTAGAAGCGACGTAGCTGTTGGATGTTCCAAGCATTGCTGTAGACCTCGCCTTGGCTGTTGGCCAGCTTGTATGTCCCGGGCTTCAGAACCTTGGCGATGACGAACGGCCCTTCCCAGGGAGGCGTGAGCTTGTGCCGCCCTCAGGCGTCTTGTCACAGCCGAAGCACCAGGTCGCCCACCTGGAGGTCTTAGGACCTAACCCCTCGGGCGTGGTAGCGTCGCAGGGACTGCTGGTACCGCGCCGAGTGTAGTAAGGCCATGTCCCAAGCCTCCTCCAGCTGGTCCAGTGAGTCTTCTCGGTTGGCTTGGTTGCTTTGGTCGGTGTAGGCCCTCGCCCTCGGGGAACCGTATTCTAGGTTTGTGGGCAAGATGGCCTCGACCCCATAGACTAGAAAGAACGGTGTGAAGCCTGTGGCTCGGCTCGGTGTTGTCCTCAGACTCCAGACCACCGAGGGGAGTTCCTTCATCCACCGCTTGCCGAACTTGTTGAGGTCGTTGTAGATCCGAGGCTTGAGTCCTTGCAGGATCATGCCGTTGGCCCGCTCCACTTGCCCATTCGTCATGGGGTGAGCCACGGCAGCCCAATCCACCCGGATGTGGTGATCCTCGCAGAAGTCCAGGAACTTTCTGCCGGTGAACTGGGTACCGTTGTCGGTGATGATGGAGTTCGGGACCCCAAAGCGATGGATGATGTTGGTGAAGAACGCCACCGCCTGCTCGGACCTGATGCTGTTTAGGGGTCGGACCTCGATCCACTTGGAGAATTTGTCGATGGCGACCAACAGGTGCGTGTAGCCCCTGGGTGCCTTCTGCAAGGGGCCAACGAGGGCCAGACCCCACACAGCAAACGGCCAGGTGATGGGTATTGTCTGCAGAGCTTGAGCGGGCAGGTGGGTCTGCCTCGCGTAGAACTAACACCCTTCGCAGGTGCGGACAATTCTAGTAGCGTCGGCCACCGCCGTCGGCGAGTAGAATCCTTGTCGGAAGGCGTTTCCAACGAGGGCTCGAGGTGTTGCGTGATGGCCGCAAGCCCCCGAGTGTATCTCTTGCAAGAGCTGCTGGCCTTCGGTGATAGAAATGCATCGCTGGAGGATGCCTGAGGGGCTGTGGTGGTACAGCTCCTTCCCATCCCCCAGCAAGACGAAAGGCTTGGTGCGCCGCGCCAATCGCCGAGCTTCGGCTTGGTCGAGGGGCAGCTCCCCTCGGTGGAGATATTGCAGGTACGGGGTCTGCCAGCTTTGATTAGGCGTGACCTCGCTTGGTTCTCCTTCGACGCGCAGTGCCTCACCCTCAGGGGTCGAGGGTACCTCGGACTGGGCCGAGGGTACCTCGGACTGGGCCGAGGGTGCCTCGGGCGGAGCCGAAGGTGCCTCGGGCTCGGGCGCGTCCTCGGTCTTGACGGAGGGTTGATGCAGGTCTCGGGAGAATACGTCCGGGGGAACTGTTGTTCGTCCCGAGGCTATTTTAGCCAGCTCGTCCGCAGTCTCGTTGTAGAATCGGGCGATGTGGTTGAGCTCGAGCCCGTAGAACTTGTCTTCTAGGCGCCGAACCTCATCGCAGTAGGCTTCCATCTTCGGGTCGCAGCAGTGGGAGTTCTTCATGACTTGGTCGATGACGAGCTGCGAGTCACCGCGAGCGTCGAGGCGTCGGACCCCTAGCTCGATGGCGATTCGCAACCCGTTTACCAGAGCCTCGTACTCCGCCACATTGTTGGACGCCAGGAAGTGGAGGCGTAGCAGGTAGCGTAGGTGCTTCCCGAGGGGCGAGACGAAGAGGAGGCCTGCGCCGGCCCTTGTCTTCATCAACGACCCGTCGAAAAACATGGTCCAAAGCTCCGGTTGGATCGGAGCGTCGGGAGCTGGGTGTCGGCCCATTCAGCCACGAAGTCCGCTAGGACCTAGGACTTGATGGCCTTCTGGGGGGCGAACGAGATCGTCTCGCCCATGATCTCCACCGCCCACTTTGCGATCCTACCCGAAGCCTCTCGGGACTAGATGATCTCTCCCAGGGGGAAGGATGACACCACTATCACCGGATGAGACTCGAAGTAGTGTCGCAACTTCCGCCGTGTCAGGATCACTGCGTACAGTAGCTTCTGGATTTGTGGGTAGCGGATCTTGGTCTCGGACAGTACCTCACTGATGAAGTAGACTGGCCTCTGGACGGGCAGTGCATGCCCTTCTTCTCGTCTCTCAACCACGATCGCGGCGCTAACCACCTGGGTGGTCGCGGCGACGTAGATCAAGAGGGCTTCTCCGGCAGCGGGGGGCACCAAGATGGGCGCGTTCGTGAGGAGCACCTTCAGGTTCTCGAAGGCTTCCTCGGCCTCGAGAGTCCAAGTGAAGCACTCAGCTTTCCTTAAGAGGTGGTACAGAGGCAGGCCTCTTTTGCCGAGGCGGGAGATGAAGCGGCTCAGAGCCGCGAGGCATCCCATAACCCTCTGTACGCCTTTCAAGTCCTTGATTGGCCCCATGCTGGTGATGGCTGCAATCTTCTTTGGGTTGGCTTCGATGCCCCGCTTGGAGACGATGAACCCTAAGAGCATGCCTCGGGGGACCCCGAAGACACACTTTTCGGGATTAAGCTTCACGCCTTTCGCCTTGAGACATCGAAACATCGCTTCAAGGTCGGAAAGGAGGTCGGAGGCCTTCCTCGTCTTGACTACGATGTCATCGACGTAGGCCTCGACCGTTCGGCCGATGTGTTTGCCAAACACATGGTTCATGCATCGCTGGTACGTCGCCCTCGCATTCCTCAAACCAAACGGCATTGTAACATAGCAGTACATGCCGAAGGGTGTGATGAATGAAGTCGCGAGCTGGTCGGACTCTTTCATCTTGATCTGGTGATACCCTGAGTAGGCATCGAGGAAAGACAGGGTTTTGCACCCAGCAGTGGAATCCACGATCTGATCGATGCGAGGCAGAGGGTAGGGAACCTTCGGACATGCTTTGTTTAGACCAGTGTAGTCTACACACATCCGCCATTTCCCCCCTTTCTTTCTTACTAGCACAGGGTTGGCAAGCCATTCGGGATGGAATACCTCTTTGATGAACCCAGCCGCCAGTAGCTTGCGGATCTCTTCGCCTATGGCTCTGCGCTTTTCTTCGTCGAATCGGCGTAGAGGCTGCTTCACGGGTCGGGCCCCAGCTCAAATATCTAGAGAGTGCTCGGCGACTTCCCTCGGTATGTCGGGCATGTCCGAGGGACTCCACGCGAAAACGTCGGCGTTCGCACGGAGAAAGTCGACGAGCACTGCTTCCTATTTGGGGTCGAGCTCGGAGCCGATCCGGATCTGCTTGGAGGCGTCGTTGCAGGGGTCGAGAGGGACGGACTTGACCGTCTCCGCTGGTTCGAAGTTGTCGGTGTGGCGCTTCACGTCGGGCGCCTCCCTAGAGAGGCTCTCTAGGTCAGTGATGAGGGCCTCAGATTCGGCGAGGGCCTCGGCCTACTCCACGCACTCCACATCGCATTCGTATGCATGTCGGTACGTGGGCCCGACGGTGATGACCCCATTGGGGCCCGGCATCTTGAGCTTGAGGTAGGTGTAGTTGGGGACGGCCATGAACTTGGTGTAGCCTGGCCTCCCCAGCACTGCGTGGTAGGTTCCTCGAAACCCGACCCCTTCGAACGTGAGGGTCTCCTTTCGAAAGTTGGAGGGCGTCCCGAAGCAGACGGGTAGGTCGAGTTGTCCGAGGGGTTGAACGCGCTTCCCGGGGACGATCCCGTGGAAAGGCGCAGCGCCCGCCCGGACCGAGGACAGATCGATCCGCAGGAGCCCGAGGGTCTCGGCGTAGATGATGTTGAGGCTGCTGCCTCCGTCCATGAGGACCTTGGTGAGCCTGACGTCGCCGATGATGGGGTCTACAACGAGTGGGTATCTCCCCGGGCTCGGCACGTAGTCCGGATGGTCGGCCCGGTCGAAGTTGATGGGCTTGTCGGACCAGTCTAGGTAGACTGGCGCCGCCACCTTTACCGAGCAGACCTCTCGGCGCTCTTGCTTGCGGTGCCGAGCCGAGGCATTCGCCACTTGCCCGCCGTAGATCATGAAGCTGTTGCGGATCTCGGGGAACCCTCCTGCCTTGTGATCTTCCTCCTTGGCGTCGTCGAGGGCCTTGCCACCCTCCGCGGGTGGCCCGACCTTGTGGAAGTGTTGTCGAAGCATGGCACACTCCTCGAGGGTGTGCTTGACGGGCCCCTGATGATAAGGGCATGGCTCCTTGAGCATCTTGTCGAAGAGGTTGGCACCTCCAGGAGGTTTCCGAGGGTTCTTGTGCTCGGCGGCGGCGACAAGATCCGCGTCGGCGGCGTCGCGTTTCGCTTGCGACTTCTTCTTGCCCTTCTTCTTGGCGCCGCGCTGAGTTGACGCCTCGGGAGCATCTTCCGGTGGGCGGCCCTGGGGCTGCTTGTCCTTCCGAAAAATGGCCTCAACCGCCTCCTGGCTAGAGGCGAACTTGGTGGCGATGTCCATCAGCTCGCTCGCCCTGGTGGGGGTCTTGCGACCCAGCTTGCTCACCAGGTCACGGCAGGTGGTGCCGGTGAGGAACGCGTCGATGACATCTGAGTCGGTGACGTTGGGCAGCTCCGTGCGCTGCTTCGAGAATCACCGGATATAGTCCCGGAGAGACTCTCCCGGCCGCTGGCGGCAACTTCGGAGATCCCAGGAGTTCCCAGGGCGCACGTATGTGCCCTGGAAATTGCCGGAGAAGGCTTGGACCAGGTCGTCCCGGTTGGAGATCTGCCCCAGAGGCAGGTGCTCTAACCAGGCTCGAGCGGTGTCGGAGAGGAACAGGGGGAGATTGCGGATGATGAGGTCGTCATCGTTCGTTCCACCCAGTTGGCAGGCCAGCCGATAGTCCGCGAGCCACAGTTCCGGTCTCGTCTCCCCCGAGTACTTTGTGATAGTAGTCGGGGTTCGGAATCGGGTCGGGAACGGTGCCCGTCGTATGGCGCGGCTGAAAGCCTGCGGACCGGGTGGTTCGGACGAAGGACTCCGATCCTCCCCGCTGTCGTAGCGTCCCCCACGCCTGGGGTGGTAGCCTCGGCGCGCCCTGTCATCGAGGTGGGCCCGACGGTTGTGATGATGACGCTCGTTGCCGAGGGGACCTGGGGCCGCAGGCGCTGTGTTGCGCGTGCGCCCGGAGTGGACCGAGGCTTCCCGCGTAAATCGGGAAGTCGCGGCGCGATGTCCCGAGGGGAAACCTCGCCTTCGGGAGGCAGAGCTTTCGGCCCGTCGGACCGCCGCGTCCTCTAGGAGATTCTTGAGCTCTCCCTGGATACGTCGCCCTTCCGTAGTTGATGGCTCCGGCATCGCGAGGAGGAGCATTGCTGCTGCAGCCAGGTTTTGGCCGACTCCGCTGGAATCCAGCGGCGGCCTCATCCTGACGTCGTCGGCGATGCGGTGCTGGATGTCGTGGGGGAGATGACGCGCTTCTCCGGCCGGGGGTTGTTGGGGCCATGCTTCGTTGCGCCGAAGGTCTCACATGAAGAAGCAGCTTCGGCTGAAGTTGTCCCCAGGAGATGGCCGAAGGTTCCTTTTTATGGAGCTTCGGCGTTACAAACCGACATAGAGATAGAATGACCTTTTTATCCATAGAGGTCTGAGTCAATGTTGTAAACTTTTGTAAGGGGCATAATTGTAATTCGTCACAGGCTGCGTCCTGTGTCTATAAATGGATGAACAGTACCCCTGTACTGTTCACGCGAACCTGTCATTTGCCTTCGCATCACACTTGTATTTTCGCCTTCTTCAGGACCGAAGCATTTGAGAACAAGCCCCCAACATTGGCGCCCACCTACGGTGAACTCACTTCCACTTTTCTGAGCTGATGGCTTCGTTCAACAATCAAGCTGGAGCTGCTTCGGCTTCGAAGCTGGTGCTCCCGATAACAGGCGGTTCTTGCTCAGAGCCGGCTAACAAGAAGCAGAAGAAGGAGGCTCAGAGAAGGGTGCAGCATGTTGGAGTGCAGGGACCCTTCATCAAGTCAAAATGGTCCCACATTCCAATTACTTTCTCTCAGGAAGACCTTCAGCTTAAGGATTATCCTCACAATGATGCCATGGTTATCTCTTGCGTGATCAAAGGATTTCTGGTCCACAATGCTGTGACACCCCAGTGTCACTCAGGGTCTTTCTTTCAAAAGCCAAACCAAGAGCCATCATTTTATGTGAACCAAAGTAAGCATGAGCATCAAAATAACTTAAGAAACAATGAAGTCACCAAGTATATACTTAAAGTGTCATGATCAAAACAAATAAGTCCCTTAAAAGATCAGATTGTGCAACCCTAGTTTAAAAACCCTGAATGAGCCCCATGAGCAAAAATTCAAAAGAGAGGAAAAGGGAGTGAAAAGTTTAAAATTTTGAGTTGAGCCAAATATAAAAATTGAAGTATATTTAATGGGCAACAAGAAAGGTTGAGAAAGCTTAACCAAAATAGCTCAAATAAAACCCCAAATCAAGCTTTCCATGTGTGGACTTGATGAGAATTCTGAATTTCAGATTTCTGAAATTCAGACCTTGATCCAAAGATCAGGGATGTTCACCTTGATCCTTAACTCGAATCCTAATGGCCCCATTGACAAAAATGTGCCTAACTAACCCCTCTGTCGTGTGCCAGAAGATGGCATTGGGACGCGAGCCCTAGACACGACTAAACCTTGGATTTGCCTCGGATTTGCGCAGGGAGACAGACCAGATTTCCTGGCTCCATATCTCTGCAACCAGTAGGCAAAATCCTATGACCTCCACACAAGAATGGTAGCTTGTAGGGAGGGGAAGAGGTTTTGTGCATTGACCAAGGCGAGAGCAGGCTCGGATGAGCGACTACACGCGCCAGAACTTGGGCAGAACGCGTGCTCCCACGTGTTCGACCCTGGCCGGCGTGCCAGAGCTCGCCCAACCCGCGCGCGCGCGCTCCCCGGCGACCAGTCGCGTCCGCCGCGTGTCCTCGCCCTCGGCCGTGCCCGCCCGCGCCCATAAAGCCTCCCCAGGCGCGCCTCACTTCACCCCGCACCCACCCTCTTCGGCCAGCCGCTTTCCTTAGCTTCGGCGAGCTTGTTTTCCGCCCGCCATTGCCGCCCAAGCTTCGGCCACCGTGGCCAGCCCGCCCCAGCCGTCCTCAAGCCAAGCCAGTGCTTCGGCCAGCTCCACCAGTAACCCGTGAAGCTCGCCAAGCCCTCGGACCCAGCCGGACGTCACCGGAGGCCCGTGATCGACTTCGCCGGACTTCGGTCTTCCGCCGCCGCGCGTGGACCGAGTTATCCGGTGAGTCTCCACCCAATTCCTCTCGCTCATGTCTTCTCTGACATCCCGTGGACCTCCCTGACCCGTTTGATTGAACTACCTCGCCGTGACCAGGCCGGTCTCTTCGCCGCCGACGAGCATCCCCGCCTGCGCGCGTGGACCGACCGACTCCGGCCATCTCCGACGGCGTTCCGCACACCGTTGTGATCCCCAGGACCTCCCCGTCATCCTCGACCACTTCACCGGAGCAGTCTCGCCGCCGGTAAGCCCCTCCGCCCTTTTCCCCGCCGCGGCTACTATTTAAGTTAAACTAAGGACCTCGGGTTAGGAGGTGAAAAACCCGAGGGGTTTTCTGCAATGTCAGAGACCCTGGTGAATAGTAACCTGAGGACTGATTCGCGAGGAAAAACTTAGAAAACACCCAGGGACCCCAGTGTAAAGTAGGTTTTCATTTAAATCGATTCTGAAATTCTTTTAAATAACCAGAGAACTTGTAAAATTCATAACTTGATGAATTCTTACTCAAAAAATGTCAAACCAATTTTGCTAGCCTCTGTATATTACAATCTATCATTTAAAAATGGTAAACCCTATGCTTTCTGTTCAAAATTTTAGAGTTTAAAATTAAAAACAGAAACCCCCTAAACCTTATTTAATCAAGAAAAATTAGTTTTTCTTCTGTACTAGACTTAAGAAAATTTGTGGGTATTCAAACCTCCTTTAGACACTGTTTAAAAATAGTAGGAACCCCAGCATTAGAAATTATGATGTAGTTTCTCATTTAAAGATGTTTTGACCAAAACTTAGAGAAAATCAAAAAGGTATTAGAAATTAATGAACAGTGATTAATATTATTTTTCCTAGTTTACTTATGTAACAGAGAACCTTGGAAAAATACAGAGACTATTAATTTGGACAAGTGTTAAATTACAATGAATTATTTAGCCTAAATAAGGCTGGAAATCAATTATTAAAGAGGCAAAACTATAACCAAAATGCTTAACAAAAATCCAGTGGACTAATAACCACCAGAGCCCCACTACAAAAATACAGAGCACCTCAGTCCAACTTCTTGAGTAAGGAAAATAAATCCAAGGTGATAACAAGGCATTTTCTAACTAAATCATGAACAACCTCAAATATTGTGATAATGAGCAACCAAAAATTAGCTAAGTCCTTAATAAGGTAAACTACCAGAGAAAAATGCAAACCCATGAAAAAGAAGCAAACTCATACCATTTGCTAATGATTTAAGGGAAAGGCCATTTAATTCAAATAATGCACCCCACCCCCTTCCCTTAAGCAAAAAGATGCCAAACTTCAGAATGATTGCTCTTGCACAAAACAATGACTAAGAAAAGTAAGGATTCTGTTGTTTGATATTTTTCAAATATAGTGGTAGTAGAAAGCACCCATTTGGCTAGAAACTTGAGAAAACCATAGAAAAATAATTAAAAGGTATTAATGGCTAGAAGTTTGTATCAAGTCATATTATAACACCTAAAAGCCAGCAAAAATAAGTTCTGAAGAATTACCCACTGTTAAATATTAGTTGTAGTTCAAAGCACCTCTTCTACCCTAGAACTTAATAATTTTGTGCAGAGAAAACTATTCACTTTCTGATCCCCAAATTTTAAGACAGAGAAACACACACCAGTAATAAGCCACTGTAATTTTTACAGAATTTATGGAAATTTACTAAGATAACTTGTAGTTCAAACCCACTCCAAAAACTTGAGGAGAATAAAGAAAAAGAAAGAAGGAATAAACCTCGCTCCAATGAGTCCAACTTGAATTCTTGTCAAACTCACTAAGGCTTTAAAAAGAATTCAGTGGAACCCCAAAAATAAACCTACCACTTACCTTAGCTAAGTTTGACCCCATTTACCAATTATACCACCCAAAAGTCTTACATAAGTAAGGTTTAACCTTGTCTAACTCAAGTAGATCATACACCGTCAAAAGTTGTAATTTCTAAAGCACATATCATATCATGCATATATCTTACGCATTGCATCCATTAGATTGTAATCTAGCCGACGGAGAGTACGTGCTCATCCCCGAGCAAAGACCTGTCCAAGAGGAGGACCAGGAGCAGGCTTCAGAGGCTGCTATTGAGGATCTCCCCGCAGCCCCAGCAATTGAAGGCAAGCCCCGGTTTTATGCATAACCGTTATATATGCTATTTTACTACACTTAATGTTTGTAGGCTTGTACTGTGCACTTAAGTGTAGGAGTTGATTGAAACCCTAGTTGCATGAACTCAGGATTTCCTTTTGAGATGGATACTAGTATGCTAGGTCGAGTAGCTGCTATGCTAAATCAGGATCTCGGTAGAAGTCGAGTGATTTTTCTAGCACTCGCGCGAGGTCAGGAATTGGTTGTATCCATTTTGATAACAGAATGATGATGGTTTGTGGACACGGATCCATGGGGATGCGTTGTCTACGAGACGAAATTGGAATAAGGATTAACGTGCGGATACCTGTGTCAAGCGTTTGAATGTACTAAACACATGTCGGGAAAAATGGTAACCGGTAAACCTAGTACCTGAGTGAAGCCGGGCGCGGACTTTATCCCTCATGCGGCCTGAGACTGGGTCTCCCATGCTAGCTATGGTGGGTACAAGTGCGGTCACTGCACGGCGGCAGCCGGGGTCAGTGGAGCATTGTATGCCAAGGCGGTGAGGCCTGGACGCGAACGGGGAATCGATGGGGACGGTTGTCATGTGTAGGGTCGGAGTGCCCTGACATGCCGTGTGTTTAGGTTTACCTTGCAAGGTTTTAAAACTCGATTCGAATCGTCTGCTTCTCGCAGCTAATGAGACTGCTTGATTCCTTGTACTGCATCGAGTAAGAAGTGAAATGTGGTCACATGAGATAACTTGTTGATTGAACTAATTGATTGTTACCATGTATGCTTAGAAGGAGCAAATCTAGATAAGTTAATGATGGTAGAAATTGGAAAGCTAAAAGATGATTTTAGAAACAGCTAGTGCTTTTGGCAAACCAAACCCCTCAGCCAAACAGCTGCATAGTCTAGGGGTAGAGGAGTAGACTCCTCACACCGGGTAAGTCTAGCTGAGTATTAGTATACTCAGCCTTGCTTGTGGCACCATTTTTGCAGGTACCATGCAGGATCTGGTTGATGGTGTGACTTGGCCTACCACCCTGCCACCGGGTTGGACGGTCGAGTGGGATGTTGCTCCGGCAGGAGAGGAGCATGAGGAGTAGTGGGCTAGGCCTTGCCCATTTCCTCGTTACCGACGACATCGATTATCCGCTGCACTTTACTTAACAAACTTTATTTGCTACTCCAGAACTCCGATTCATGTAATAATTCAGTACTTAATTTGAGGTTTCCTGTTTTATTGTATTTCTTCTGTGACTCACCTTCGAGTGAGATTGTGGAATTTGATCCTGGTTAAGTGGCTCTATCAGACTAGATCTGAAGGACTGACGGGTTATTCCGATTTAAGTGTGTCACGGCCCTTGAGGCATGACTTAGGCACTTAAGCTGGAATAATTCGGGTGGTTCTGCCACAGCTGGTATCGGAGCAAATTCCACCACAGAGAAAAACAATAAACCAAGAATACCAATTTTCAAAATCTAAAACTTGCCTAGAAAATGCTAATAGATCGTCAGGACTAGACCGCTAGACCTAGGACGAAAGGCCTTAGGCATAGAGGGAAATAGGTGGCTAATTACTTAGGCCCCGTGGGCCAATACCTATATTTTTGGATGCCCTAAAAAGGCACCCTATTTTCTTTTTGAGAGGCAACGTTTCTTCCAGCATGCATGCATTATAAAACATAAAGAGGAAATTAAAATTTGAGCTAACCCCTTTTTCTTTAAAACCATTCGGGCTCTCTTTTTCTTTTTCCTTCCACCATAATCTTTATCTTTGATTCCCTTCCGCAGATGAATTCACCCACCCCCGCTAGTGGAGGAGACTCTCGTTTCAGTTCTGACTTCCTTTCTCGTGATGGCTTTCCCTCCATCTTGTGGGAAGTGCTTAACTCCGCCGGTTACCCTACGCCCCCTTTGTACACGGTGCAGTTGTATGAGGAGCATCGGGTACCTCGTTGTCGGGTCTGGCTGACTTTGGAGGCTCATCCCCTTCAGCCGGGTTGGCGTTCTCTTGACTCTGAGACGATTGGACTCAGGACGGACGACACCGTTGAGGCAGCAGCCATGAAGGCTCTGACGACTTTCTGTGGCTACCATCCCCTGGAGATGGTGATGCACCCTTTGGGGCTCTTCCCTGCTGAGAGGAAGGATGATCCCATGTGGTGTAACCGCGTGAGCCATGTGAAGGATGTGTGGGCCATGTATCCTGACTTGGTTGGGAGGGTCACTGTTCAGTGCATGAGTGCGCTGTACCGCCTTCAGGCCCTTCAGAGCGATGCTATGACACTTCTCGCTAACACCGCTCGGACTGCCAAGCTCACTCTCGACAGTCGGGAAGATTTTGTGGTCGACCTATCCACAGAGTTGGTGGAAAAGGATCTGCAGGTGGAGAGGCTGAACCAGCGTATCGCTACCCTGGAGCAGCAAGTGGAGATCCGAGACAACACTATTGATGTCTTGGAGAACCAGCTTCACGATGTGCAGAGGGAACTCGAGGAAGCAAACGACCACTTGGACATGCACCACCTGGAGATGGAGGCCAATGAAGCAGGAAGCGAGGGAGAAGAGGCTCCCGAGGAGCTAGGACCAGCCCCTGGTGCCAATGGGACTACCTCCGCGATGCCCCCTTCACCCGTATCCAGTGTCGCTTCCACCGCTCAGGGTTAAGCAGTCGCTTCGACATTTTTAGGTGGATAGAAACCTATGCGAGCTTAGTAGTATCATATTTTGGACTAGGCTTGTGGGTACCTTCCCCTGATTAATGTAACCCTGTGAACTTTTGGAATATGTGGGATCCTTGTCACCATGTTATCTTCATTTCGAACCTGATATTATGATTATGGCATTCTTTTTCTATATGAAATGATATCTTGCCATTCGAAATTGTGAGTTGGGATAACAATGGCGACAATCTCTGTTTTCAGATGGCAGCTAGGCAGCGTCGCGGGCAGAACGAGCAGGTTCCCCCGCCACCTCCTCCAGCTCCCACAGTGCAGGAGCTGATGGCCCAGCAGAATGAGATTCTGCGACAGCGCTTGCAGCGGCAGCCCCACCCCCAGCAGCATGGTGGAGGCCAGCCTCAGCGACCTCCGGCTATGGCAACATACCAGGAGTTTCTGAGCATGCAGCCGCCCTTGTTCGCCAAGGCAGAGGATCCGTTGGACGCCGACGTATGGCTTCGCGTCGTCGAGTCCAAGTTTCCCCTCCTCACGGGAGACTGCCCTGATGCTACCAAGACCCGCTTCGCCGCGCAGCAGCTTCGCGGTTCTGCTCGGACTTGGTGGGATCACTTCCGTGCTATGCTCCCTGATGATCGTGAGGTATCTTGGGAGGAATTCAAGACTGCCTTCAGAGGACACCACATTCCAGCTGGCATTCTTGATCGGAAGTTGAATGAGTTTCTGGCCCTCAATCAAGGAACCCGCACGGTACTGCAGTATGCGCAAGCCTTCAATGACTTATGCCAGTATGCAGGATATCATGCTGATTCTGATGAGAAAAAGAGGGATCGCTTCCGCAGGGGTCTCAATACCAAGCTGCGGGAACGACTCAACACTGTTCGGGCTGATAGCTTCAATGAGTTGGTCAACATGGCCATCTCCCAGGAGGATTGCATTGTTGCTCACCGGGCAGAGAAGAAGAGAAAGGCACCAATGGCAGCACCATCCGCTCGAGCTCAGAGGTTCCGGATTGTTTCTCATAATCAGAGCAGGGGTTTCCAGCAGCAGGCAGGCAGATGGGTGATCAGGCCACCTCAGCAGCAGCAGCAGCCGACACCCAACCGCTACCCAGCTCCCGCCCCAAGGAACAATCAGCCTCCGCAGCAGCAGTTCCGCCAGGGCAATGGGAACAAGTGTTTCACTTGTGGCAATGTGGGCCACTATGCCAAGAATTGCCCCAGGAACCAGCAGAGGCAGATGCCAGCACCAAATCAAGACAAGGGAAGAAAGCAGAAGGTGCAAGTCAGGCAAGGGAAGCTCAACTTCACTGCTCTTGAGGAAGTGCCGGAAGGAGCTCCTATCATGACTGGTATCTTTTCAGTTTATAATCAACCTGCTTTAATTCTGTTTGATTCTGGTGCATCTCATAGTTTCATTAGCCAAAAGTTCAGTGCTAAATGCAAACTGCCATTCTCTCACTCAAAGGGGTCATTCATGATAGTCACACCCGGGGGTAAAATTGCAACTAATCAATTAAACCAAAGTGTGCCTATTCAACTGGGAAGCCACATTATCAAAACCACTCTTCTTGTGTTGGGATTGGAGAATGTGGACATTATTCTAGGGGCAAATTGGATGACCTTGCACCAAGTTGTGCTTGATGTAGCCAGTCGTACAGTGGAAGTTAATTCCCCTTTCTGCGGGAATTTCACTTTGATTTTGCCTAGTCAGGGTTCTTCTCAGTCATGTGCTTTCTCTATGACGGAGATACCCCTGAAGAAGATCCCAGTGGTCTGTGAGTATGCAGATGTCTTTCCTGATGAATTGCCAGGAATGCCACCGGACCGGGATATTGAATTCGCCATCGAGTTGCAACCGGGAACGGCCCCAATTTCCAAGAGGCCCTACCGAATGCCGCCCGCTGAGTTGGCAGAATTGAAGAAGCAATTGCAAGAGTTGCTGGATAAGGGTTTCATTCGCCCGAGCACTTCGCCTTGGGGATGTCCAGCACTGTTTGTGAAAAAGAAGGATGAAAGCTTGAGGCTGTGTATAGATTACCGCCCTCTTAATGCGGTAACTATCAAGAACAAGTATCCTTTGCCTCGTATTGATGTTCTCTTTGACCAGTTGGTCGGGGCCAAGGTGTTTTCCAAGATAGACCTTCGCTCTGGCTACCATCAGATCAAAATACGAGCAAGTGATATTCCGAAGACGGCATTCTCCACCAGATATGGGCTATATGAATTCTTGGTGATGTCATTCGGGCTGACAAATGCACCAGCATATTTCATGTATCTGATGAATTCTGTTTTTATGCCGGAATTGGATAAGTTCGTGGTGGTTTTCATCGATGATATTCTGGTGTACTCAAGGAACGAAGAAGAACATGCCGGGCATTTGCATGTAGTACTTCAACGTCTGCGAGAGCACCACCTTTATGCCAAGTTATCCAAGTGTGATTTTTGGCTAAAGGAAATCAAATTCTTGGGTCACACTATCTCTCAGGCTGGAATAGCTGTTGATCCTGATAAAGTGCAAGAGGTGATGAACTGGAAGCCGCCAACAACTGTTCGTCAGATTCGGAGTTTTCTGGGATTAGCTGGTTATTACCGAAGATTTATTCCGGACTTCTCTCGAATTGCGAAGCCTATTACTGAGTTGCTAAAGAAAGAAGTCAAATTTGTGTGGAGTCAGAAGTGCGAAGATGCCTTCCATGCATTAAGGCAGCATCTGACCACAGCACCAGTATTGGCGCAACCCGACAGCAGCAAGCCTTTTGATGTATATTGTGATGCCTCGGGCACCGGGCTAGGTTGTGTCTTGATGCAAGACAACCGAGTCATTGCTTATGCTTCAAGAGCACTCAGGCCTCATGAGCAAAATTATCCCACTCATGACCTTGAGTTAGCAGCAGTGGTTCATGCATTGAAGATGTGGAGGCACTATCTAATGGGAACCCACTGCAACATCTTCACTGATCATAAGAGCCTTAAGTACATTTTTACTCAAGCTGATCTTAACATGAGGCAGAGAAGATGGCTAGAGCTGATCAAGGATTATGACCTGGAGGTACATTATCACCCAAGAAAGGCTAATGTGGTAGCTGACGCCTTGAGTCGGAAGTTGCAGTGCAACTGTGTTCTGATGGATTCTCGCATTAACACCTTGTGTGATGAGTTGAACAAGATGCAAATTGAAGTGATTTCCTCTGGTTCTTTGTCTCACATTTCTGTTGAGCCAGCTTTGCAAGACCAGATCATTATGGCCCAGCTCAGTGACAAGGGAGTGCAGATTATCAAGAAGAATCTCCATCAGAAGGTTAAGAAGTATAATTGTTTCCGCCAGGATGAGAAGGGTGTGTTATGGTTCAAAAACAGATTGGTAATTCCTAAAGACCAGGATCTCAAGAGGAGAATTTTGGATGAAGCTCATCTCTCCAAATTCTCTATGCATCCGGGAAGCACCAAGATGTACCATGATTTGAAGCCTTTGTATTGGTGGACCAGAATGAAGAGGGAAATAGCCCAGTATGTATCAGAATGTGACACCTGTCAGAGGGTAAAGGCAAGCCACTTGAAGTCCGCTGGAGCTTTGCAACCACTACCCGTACCTTCGTGGAAGTGGGACGACATCAGCATGGATTTCATTGTGGGTCTACCCAACACCCCTCGTCATCATGATTCAATTTGGGTTATTGTAGACCGATTGACGAAAGTGGCACATTTTCTTCCTGTGCACACCACTGATAAGGCTCAGAGATATGCAGAATTGTATATTGACCGGATCGTGTGTTTGCACGGATTACCTCGGACCATTGTTTCTGACCGAGGAGCCCAATTTGTTGCCAGATTTTGGGAACAATTGCAAAAGTCTTTGGGAACCAAGCTAATCAGGAGTTCAGCTTACCACCCACAGACTGATGGTCAGACGGAAAGGGTAAACCAGATTCTGGAAGATATGCTGAGAGCTTGTGCGATCGATTGTGGCAAGAACTGGGATAAGCACCTCTCCTTGGCAGAGTTTGCTTATAACAATAGTTATCAATCCAGCCTAAAGATGGCACCTTTTGAAGCTCTCTATGGGAGAAGGTGCAGGACACCACTCAATTGGTCTCAGTCTGGTGAAAGAGAAGTTTTTGGACCTGATTTAGTGACTGAAGCCGAAAGGAAGGTCAAGCTAATCAGGAAGAATCTAGAAGCTGCTCAGGCCAGGCAGAAGAGTTATCATGATAGAAGAAGGAAACCTCTCCAGTTCGAGGTGGGAAGTTTTGTATACCTCAAGGTATCACCCACCAAGGGAATGCAGAGGTTTGGGATCAAAGGCAAGCTAGCCCCTCGCTACATTGGACCTTATGAGATCATAGAAGCATGTGGACCCGTGGCATACAAGCTGAAGTTACCTTCAAAGATGTCTGCCATTCACAATGTTTTCCATGTGTCTCAGCTGAAGAAGTGTGTTCGATTGCCGACTGAAATCTTAGCAGAGCCAGAATTGGAGATAGAGCCAGATCTCTCGTACCAAGAGTACCCCTCCAAGATTCTGGATTGCAAGGAAAGATCAACCCGGGCTAAATCGATCAAGATGTTCAAGGTCCAGTGGAGTAATCACTCAGAGGAGGAAGCTACTTGGGAAACCGAGGGATTCCTGAGATCCAACTTTCCCGATTGCCTACCTAAGGAAGCTGGTACGTGATCACCCCAAACCCCTCCTCCTGCCTTTCGAATCTAGTTTCCAAAAATATGATCTTAATTCAGAATGAAGTAACTATAAAGTAAAACTTAAAAGGACTTCCTTCTGAAGTTGCAAAGAGAATGACATTCGAAGAGCAGTTTATCCTAATAATGGCAATCATCACCCTTTTCCTATCAGTCTCACCCTTCGCTTTACCCCAGGAGGACTCTGGCCCGAATCTCGGGACGAGATTCCTTTAAGGGGGGAAGGCTGTGACACCCCAGTGTCACTCAGGGTCTTTCTTTCAAAAGCCAAACCAAGAGCCATCATTTTATGTGAACCAAAGTAAGCATGAGCATCAAAATAACTTAAGAAACAATGAAGTCACCAAGTATATACTTAAAGTGTCATGATCAAAACAAATAAGTCCCTTAAAAGATCAGATTGTGCAACCCTAGTTTAAAAACCCTGAATGAGCCCCATGAGCAAAAAATTCAAAAGAGAGGAAAAGGGAGTGAAAAGTTTAAAATTTTGAGTTGAGCCAAATATAAAAATTGAAGTATATTTAATGGGCAACAAGAAAGGTTGAGAAAGCTTAACCAAAATAGCTCAAATAAAACCCCAAATCAAGCTTTCCATGTGTGGACTTGATGAGAATTCTGAATTTCAGATTTCTGAAATTCAGACCTTGATCCAAAGATCAGGGATGTTCACCTTGATCCTTAACTCGAATCCTAATGGCCCCATTGACAAAAATGTGCCTAACTAACCCCTCTGTCGTGTGCCAGAAGATGGCATTGGGACGCGAGCCCTAGACACGACTAAACCTTGGATTTGCCTCGGATTTGCGCAGGGAGACAGACCAGATTTCCTGGCTCCATATCTCTGCAACCAGTAGGCAAAATCCTATGACCTCCACACAAGAATGGTAGCTTGTAGGGAGGGGAAGAGGTTTTGTGCATTGACCAAGGCGAGAGCAGGCTCGGATGAGCGACTACACGCGCCAGAACTTGGGCAGAACGCGTGCTCCCACGTGTTCGACCCTGGCCGGCGTGCCAGAGCTCGCCCAACCCGCGCGCGCGCTCCCCGGCGACCAGTCGCGTCCGCCGCGCGTCCTCGCCCTCGGCCGTGCCTGCCCGCGCCCATAAAGCCTCCCCAGGCGCGCCTCACTTCACCCCGCACCCACCCTCTTCGGCCAGCCGCTTTCCTTAGCTCCGGCGAGCTTGTTTTCCGCCCGCCATTGCCGCCCAAGCTTCGGCCACCGTGGCCAGCCCGCCCCAGCCGTCCTCAAGCCAAGCCAGTGCTTCGGCCAGCTCCACCAGTAACCCGTGAAGCTCGCCAAGCCCTCGGACCCAGCCAGACGTCACCGGAGGCCCGTGATCGACTTCGCCGGACTTCGGTCTTCCGCCGCCGCGCGTGGACCGAGTTATCCGGTGAGTCTCCACCCAATTCCTCTCGCTCATGTCTTCTCTGACATCCCGTGGACCTCCCTGACCCGTTTGATTGAACTACCTCGCCGTGACCAGGCCGGTCTCTTCGCCGCCGACGAGCATCCCCGCCTGCGCGCGTGGACCGACCGACTCCGGCCATCTCCGACGGCGTTCCGCACACCGTTGTGATCCCCAGGACCTCCCCGTCATCCTCGACCACTTCACCGGAGCAGTCTCGCCGCCGGTAAGCCCCTCCGCCCTTTTCCCCGCCGCGGCTACTGTTTAAGTTAAACTAAGGACCTCGGGTTAGGAGGTGAAAAACCCGAGGGGTTTTCTGCAATGTCAGAGACCCTGGTGAATAGTAACCTGAGGACTGATTCGCGAGGAAAAACTTAGAAAACACCCAGGGACCCCAGTGTAAAGTAGGTTTTCATTTAAATCGATTCTGAAATTCTTTTAAATAACCAGAGAACTTGTAAAATTCATAACTTGATGAATTCTTACTCAAAAAATGTCAAACCAATTTTGCTAGCCTCTGTATATTACAATCTATCATTTAAAAATGGTAAACCCTATGCTTTCTGTTCAAAATTTTAGAGTTTAAAATTAAAAACAGAAACCCCCTAAACCTTATTTAATCAAGAAAAATTAGTTTTTCTTCTGTACTAGACTTAAGAAAATTTGTGGGTATTCAAACCTCCTTTAGACACTGTTTAAAAATAGTAGGAACCCCAGCATTAGAAATTATGATGTAGTTTCTCATTTAAAGATGTTTTGACCAAAACTTAGAGAAAATCAAAAAGGTATTAGAAATTAATGAACAGTGATTAATATTATTTTTCCTAGTTTACTTATGTAACAGAGAACCTTGGAAAAATACAGAGACTATTAATTTGGACAAGTGTTAAATTACAATGAATTATTTAGCCTAAATAAGGCTGGAAATCAATTATTAAAGAGGCAAAACTATAACCAAAATGCTTAACAAAAATCCAGTGGACTAATAACCACCAGAGCCCCACTACAAAAATACAGAGCACCTCAGTCCAACTTCTTGAGTAAGGAAAATAAATCCAAGGTGATAACAAGGCATTTTCTAACTAAATCATGAACAACCTCAAATATTGTGATAATGAGCAACCAAAAATTAGCTAAGTCCTTAATAAAGTAAACTACCAGAGAAAAATGCAAACCCATGAAAAAGAAGCAAACTCATACCATTTGCTAATGATTTAAGGGAAAGGCCATTTAATTCAAATAATGCACCCCACCCCCTTCCCTTAAGCAAAAAGATGCCAAACTTCAGAATGATTGCTCTTGCACAAAACAATGACTAAGAAAAGTAAGGATTCTGTTGTTTGATATTTTTCAAATATAGTGGTAGTAGAAAGCACCCATTTGGCTAGAAACTTGAGAAAACCATAGAAAAATAATTAAAAGGTATTAATGGCTAGAAGTTTGTATCAAGTCATATTATAACACCTAAAAGCCAGCAAAAATAAGTTCTGAAGAATTACCCACTGTTAAATATTAGTTGTAGTTCAAAGCACCTCTTCTACCCTAGAACTTAATAATTTTGTGCAGAGAAAACTATTCACTTTCTGATCCCCAAATTTTAAGACAGAGAAACACACACCAGTAATAAGCCACTGTAATTTTTACAGAATTTATGGAAATTTACTAAGATAACTTGTAGTTCAAACCCACTCCAAAAACTTGAGGAGAATAAAGAAAAAGAAAGAAGGAATAAACCTCGCTCCAATGAGTCCAACTTGAATTCTTGTCAAACTCACTAAGGCTTTAAAAAGAATTCAGTGGAACCCCAAAAATAAACCTACCACTTACCTTAGCTAAGTTTGACCCCATTTACCAATTATACCACCCAAAAGTCTTACATAAGTAAGGTTTAACCTTGTCTAACTCAAGTAGATCATACACCGTCAAAAGTTGTAATTTCTAAAGCACATATCATATCATGCATATATCTTACGCATTGCATCCATTAGATTGTAATCTAGCCGACGGAGAGTACGTGCTCATCCCCGAGCAAAGACCTGTCCAAGAGGAGGACCAGGAGCAGGCTTCAGAGGCTGCTATTGAGGATCTCCCCGCAGCCCCAGCAATTGAAGGCAAGCCCCGGTTTTATGCATAACCGTTATATATGCTATTTTACTACACTTAATGTTTGTAGGCTTGTACTGTGCACTTAAGTGTAGGAGTTGATTGAAACCCTAGTTGCATGAACTCAGGATTTCCTTTTGAGATGGATACTAGTATGCTAGGTCGAGTAGCTGCTATGCTAAATCAGGATCTCGGTAGAAGTCGAGTGATTTTTCTAGCACTCGCGCGAGGTCAGGAATTGGTTGTATCCATTTTGATAACAGAATGATGATGGTTTGTGGACACGGATCCATGGGGATGCGTTGTCTACGAGACGAAATTGGAATAAGGATTAACGTGCGGATACCTGTGTCAAGCGTTTGAATGTACTAAACACATGTCGGGAAAAATGGTAACCGGTAAACCTAGTACCTGAGTGAAGCCGGGCGCGGACTTTATCCCTCATGCGGCCTGAGACTGGGTCTCCCATGCTAGCTATGGTGGGTACAAGTGCGGTCACTGCACGGCGGCAGCCGGGGTCAGTGGAGCATTGTATGCCAAGGCGGTGAGGCCTGGACGCGAACGGGGAATCGATGGGGACGGTTGTCATGTGTAGGGTCGGAGTGCCCTGACATGCCGTGTGTTTAGGTTTACCTTGCAAGGTTTTAAAACTCGATTCGAATCGTCTGCTTCTCGCAGCTAATGAGACTGCTTGATTCCTTGTACTGCATCGAGTAAGAAGTGAAATGTGGTCACATGAGATAACTTGTTGATTGAACTAATTGATTGTTACCATGTATGCTTAGAAGGAGCAAATCTAGATAAGTTAATGATGGTAGAAATTGGAAAGCTAAAAGATGATTTTAGAAACAGCTAGTGCTTTTGGCAAACGAAACCCCTCAGCCAAACAGCTGCATAGTCTAGAGGTAGAGGAGTAGACTCCTCACACCGGGTAAGTCTAGCTGAGTATTAGTATACTCAGCCTTGCTTGTGGCACCATTTTTGCAGGTACCATGCAGGATCTGGTTGATGGTGTGACTTGGCCTACCACCCTGCCACCGGGTTGGACGGTCAAGTGGGATGTTGCTCCGGCAGGAGAGGAGCATGAGGAGTAGTGGGCTAGGCCTTGCCCATTTCCTCGTTACCGACGACATCGATTATCCGCTGCACTTTACTTAACAAACTTTATTTGCTACTCCAGAACTCCGATTCATGTAATAATTCAGTACTTAATTTGAGGTTTCCTGTTTTATTGTATTTCTTCTGTGACTCACCTTCGAGTGAGATTGTGGAATTTGATCCTGGTTAAGTGGCTCTATCAGACTAGATCTAAAGGACTGACGGGTTATTCCGATTTAAGTGTGTCACGGCCCTTGAGGCATGACTTAGGCACTTAAGCTGGAATAATTCGGGTGGTTCTGCCACAAATGTCCTAGTTGATACAGGCAGTGCAGCTGACATTATATTTGCTAAAGCCTTCAGACAAATGCAAGAGCCCGAAGACAAGATTCATGATGCTACGCACCCTCTTTGTGGCTTCGGGGGGCGGCAGATTGTAGCACTTGGGAAGATTACTATGCCGGTAACCTTCGGATTTGTTAACAACACAAGGACTGAGCAAATTGTGTTTGATATTGTTGACATGGAGTATCCTTACAATGCTATCATTGGTCGTGGTACTCTTAATGCCTTCGAAGCAATTCTTCACCCAGCTTATCTCTGCATGAAGATACCTTCGGACCAAGGGCCTATTGCTATTCATGGAAGCCAGGAAGCTGCTAGAAGGGCCGAAGGAAGCTGGACTGACTCCAAAGCAATCCATAGCATAGATGGAGCTGAAGCTTGTGAACAGTACAAATTCAGGAGGGAGAAGGCAGCTTCAGCAGATCAACCGAAGCCCATGTTATTGTGTGAGGACATAGCAGAGCAGAAGGTGCTGTTGGGCTCGCAATTATCTGAAGACCAGGAGAAAACCTTGATAAGGTTTTTATTCAACAACAAAGATGTTTTTGCATGGTCAGCTAATGATCTCTGTGGAGTAAATCGCGATGTTATTGAACATTCGCTCAATGTTGACCCATCCTTTAGACCCCGAAAGCAGAGGCTTCGGAAGATGTCGGACGACAAGGCCGAAGGGGCTCGCAATGAAGTAAAAAGACTCCTCAGTGCAGGAGTTATCAGAGAAGTAAAGTATTCAGAGTGGCTAGCTAACACTGTTATGGTGAAGAAGGCCAATGGCAAGTGGAGAATGTGTATCGATTTCACAGATCTCAACAAGGCTTGTCCGAAGGACGAATTCCCGCTGCCAAGGATAGACTCTTTAGTCGATGCAGCAGCTTCTTCAGAACTCATGAGTCTTCTGGACTGCTACTCAGGCTATCATCAAATCTGGATGAAGAAGGAAGATGAGCCGAAGACTAGCTTCATAACTCCAAGTGGCACATATTGCTATCTTCGGATGCCTGAGGGGCTCAAAAATGCTGGAGGAAGTTTCAGCAGAATGACAGCGAAGGTTCTCCAGTCTCAGATAGGCAGAAATGTGTTGACTTATGTCGATGACATCATTGTAAAAAGCACGAAGCAGGAAAATCATATTGCTGATCTGCAGGAGACCTTCGCCAGTTTCAGACAAGCTGGTCTGAAGCTGAATCCAGAAAAATGTGTCTTCGGGGTAAAGAAGGGAAAATTTCTTGGATGCTTGGTTTCAACAAAGGGAATCGAAGCTAATCCAAATAAAATCGAAGCTATACTTCGAATGGAACCACCAACCACAAGGAAGGTAGCCCAAAGATTGACAGGAAGGCTGGCATCTCTCAACAGATTTATATCCAGATCAGCAGAAAGAAATTTACCATTCTTCGAGGTGCTGAAGTCAGCTGAAGTCTTTCAATGGGGCCCAAGTCAACAAAAAGCCTTCGAAGAGCTGAAGCAATACTTGATAGATCTAACAACATTAACTCCACCAACGCCAGGGGCTCCTTTGTTGTTATATGTGGCAGCTTCGCACTCGGCAGTAAGTGCAGCACTTGTCCAGGAGAAGCTTGATGGACAAGTCAAGAAGCAGGTCCCAGTATATTTTGTATCTGAAGTCCTTAGTGTATCAAAGAAAAATTATACGGAGCTGGAGAAGGTATTATATGCCGTTTTAATGGCATCCAGGAAGCTTCGGCATTATTTTCAGGCATACAACATTATTGTTCCTTCTTCGCAGCCGTTGAAGGATATCATGAGAAATAGAGAAGCTACTGGACGGATTGGAAAATGGGCTGCAGAGCTCAATGAATTTTACATTGATTATGTGCATAGATCCTCGATCCAGTCTCAAGCATTGGCAGATTTCATTGCCGACTGGACGCCAGGGGCTCAGGATGAAGAAGCAAATAAAGATGCCGAAGTGTGGACAGTCTTCTGTGATGGCTCTTGGGGAACCTTCGGAGCAGGTGCAGCTGCTGTGTTGGTCTCACCATCCAAGGTTAAAACTTGTTATGCAGCAAGACTTGACTTCAGCTGTACAAATAATATTACTGAGTACGAAGCCCTGCTGTAACACCCGGCTTTAAGGAACAAAGCCAGGTGCATCTCATACATGCGCCAAGAAGACAACACATATAATAACAGAGTGTATAGAGATAAATGTCATAAAACATCAGAGTATTTATTACATAGCGGAAGACTTATTACAAAATAAAGTAATAAAGATAAAACGAACTAAGGATCGTCGGCGCCAATGTCGACTGGAAACGCCACCTAGATTAGGTCGAACTCCTCCGTGTTAGGCAGCTCCTCCTGAACCACCTGATCATCTCCTGTGGGGGGGGGGTGTGAGACAGCAAGGGTGAGCTCACACATGATCATAGCTCAACAAGTTGTGGGGAACCAGTGGGCATAAACTCACAAAGGTGTGAGTTCATGTGATGTGTAAGGCTTAATCAAGACAGGGGTTAAAGCTGAGCATTGCTTTTAAGTAGTTGGTCAAAATTTTATTAGCAATTACTAAGTGTAAGTAGATACCAAACCATAAGTAAAGTAATAGAACAAAATTAATAACAAACCCATGCAATGCAAATGACAAAATTGAATTTAAGTTCCATAATTAAACATCAGAGAGTCCTGAGCTGCTCATGACCGTGAGCTCGGCTAGTATACCAGTTTTACACTCTGCAGAGGTTGTACCCTTTACCCACAAGTCATGTTACCCATCTGCCAAGGGGTCATGAATCCCATATACCTCTACCTAGGAAGCACGGCAGGGCAACACTACGAGGCCTTTACAAAGTTCCACTAGCTTCCGAAAACCCGCTACAGTTTATAGGAAGATCCAGTACAGGGTTCCTGGCTGACTGCCATCCCAGCAAAATCAACCAGGGACCTCCCCGCACTGACCTCTCCCCTACTGCCCTTGCCCCTTTCGGGTAAGGTAGTCTTCCACTAGCTTTCCTAATTAGTCAGCCAAGGGGTCCCATTCCTCCCTTGTGGTGGCACGTGGTTCTCAAGTTAAGCTCTATGTTCCAATTAACATTAATGATAACAACATGAACATAAACAGAATAACAACAAGAATTGGAACATAGAGGTAATAAATGATTATCCCAAAACCATATAAAGCAATAGCAAACTACCCAAGTGATTCAGGGGTAAACAAGGTAATGAGATAAACAATCTAGGGTGACCTATTGGGTCCCATCAAAATTAACCTATGCATGGATAAGTGATATTAAAGAACATTATTGGGTAAAAAGTGGTCAAGGGCACAACTTGCCTTCAATGAGCTCCTGCTCAGCTACTTCAACCTGCTGCTCACCAGGATCCTCAGCAACGGGCTCTTCTACTCGCCACAATACAAACAAGCACAGGATATAGGGAAAATTAACATTACACCAAGCATGTAAATAAAATACACAGGGATATTCTACATATTAAAATAAAAACTTAGGAGCTGGAATCATAATTTTCTGAGTTATAGATTTTAAGTTATGCATTTTCAAAGGTTTTATGTGCCTTAAATAGGATTAAGTGATAAATAAATTTCTTACTGTTTTTATGCCAAAACAGAGACACTAAGTGCTAGAGAATAAAATTACAAAATTTTAGGAACTGGAATGGATCAATTTGGAGTTAGTATGAATTTTCTATGAATTATTGAAGTTCTAGCAATTATTTTCTTATTAAAAATCCATTTTCCAAATCCTTTATTCGATTTAATTAAGCTCTGGACTGGGCGTCAATTCCTGGAAAACCCAGGGGGCTCGGGGCAAGTTGCCCGAGACACAGCGCACAGTGCAAAACGGACGGCGGGTTGATTCCTATGAAGTTCAGGGGCTCTTTAACAAAAATAACCCGCGAAGGGGTAACTTCTAATCTGGACCGTTTGATCAAACGCGGATGGCTCGGATTAGATCCACCCATCACCCGAACCGGTACGCATCTACAGCCGTCGGATCCGAGATCTGTGGTCTGGGTTTAACGAAGGATTCATAAAGTCCGGGCCGTCCGATCGATCCTACGGACCGGATCGAATCACGGCGAACAGGTACGCCATTTCTAATCTCAACCGTCCGAAAAGAATCGGACGGCAACGACTCATCTTCTCCCTTGGGTGGCCCAGACCACGGTGCGGACGCCCACCGCGGCGAGGTCTTCCGTCGGCGGAGCAACCCTCCGGATTGCGCGCACTACACCTCAATCAAAACGATACACATGCAACAGGCATAAAGGCGGGCCGGGGCGAGGTGTTCTTACCGTGAATCACGCCGAGTTGCGCCCTGCCCACGAAGGTGTGCGGATCCGCGGCGATTTGCGCCCTCCGGTGAGCAATTCACCGCAATTCGAATGCGCACGGCTTGATTCGAGGGCACGGACGGACTCCCCGGGCGCAGGCGGATCACACCCGACCCTGCGCCAAGGGCGTAACCCAGGCGCGGATGGTTCTCCCCGGCGGCCGCCCGGTTTGCTGCGCGGCTGCAAGGTCTCGGTTGACAATCGCGTTGGTGGCTAGAAATTCGGAGTGAAGAAGCGGTGGGGGAGAAGGAGTGGGTATGGCCCGCGGCTTATAGGCCTCAATTGGGCGCTAGATTCCCAACGGTGTCCGGAATCCGCGCCATGGATAAGCTTCATGCGGGTTTGGGGGAAGGGAGAGGTCAGGCCACTGCCAGGGGTCCCACGGCACGGTGACTAAGGAAACGGACGCGTGCGCGGCACATGGGCTGGCATGCGGGGTCAGTCGAGGCCGGAGATCGCGGTTCGGCCGTTGAAGCGTTCCGCCATGCGCGGCGAGCTCGCAGACAAGGTGAGGGCTGACGCGCCTGGCCCACGCGCCAGCGAAGGGGAGAAAGCGAACGCGAACAGCGACTGGCCACTGGACCCGCGCTGTCAGTGCGAGCGGCGCGCGGTTCTGGCGAAGCGGCCGACCCGTGGGTCCCACATGTCACAGGCTTGAGCGAGTGGGATATGGAGGCTAGGCGCGGGTGACTGACCAGCGGGCCCGGCTGGCAGTGAGGGAAAGGCGGGCGCGCGGCTGAAGAGTAGAAGTGGGCCGTCGCGGTGGCTTCTCCAAATGGGCCGAATTCCAGGTTGGCGGCCGAGTTGGCTTCTTTTCTCTTTTTCTTTTTATTTTCTGTTTCATTTCTTTTTCAAATTCAAACTTCAATCCAAATTCAAACTTTGTGGCACTTTATATACTGGCTAATTATTTATTTTGATCATATCACTGTGATGAAGTAATTTTAAATGATAATTTTTATTTGTATTAAATAATATTCATTCCTCTTCTCTAATCTCAAGAATTTCTTTTAGGTTTTAAATTCCCTTTTTGGTCTTTAATATTTTTCTTGTCACAAAATGCACACAAAATAAAATATCCAGCTTGATGCAACAATTTAGTAGCATATCTTTTCATTATTTGTTCTTGGACATGGTGTTCTCACATGATGATGCATAAAGATCAAACTCACATAAAGAGAAAATGTTTCTCTATTGGTATTTCATCTAGCAATTACAAAGTGGGTGTTACAAATCCTACCCCCTTAAAAATAATCTCGTCCTCGAGATTTAAGAAGAACTAGAGAAAAGGTGGGGAAAATCTATACGAAGCTCTTCTTCTCTTTCCCAAGTTGCTTCATCTTCACTGTGGTCACTCCATTGGACTTTGCACATCTTAATCACCTTATTTCTTGTCACCCGAGTCAATGTATCCAAAATCTTGATCGGGTACTCCGTGTAGGTCAAATCACCTTGAACACTGAGCTCTTCCATTGGTAACTGTTCCTCAGGAACACGGAGACACTTCTTTAGTTGAGATACATGGAACACATTATGCACGTCCGATAGTGTAGTAGGTAACTCGAGTTGGTATGCCATCTCCCCAACTCTTCTAAAGATCAAGAATGGTCCAATATAACGAGGGGACAATTTGCCCTTAACTTTAAATCTCCTCATTCCGCGCAGTGGTGACACCTTGAGATACACATAATTTCCTTCTTCAAATTCCAGTGGCCTCCTTCTATTATCAGCATAACTCTTTTGCCTGGTTTGAGCCACTCTCAAATTCTCTCGAATTATACGGACTTGTTCTTCTGCTTCTTGAATCAATTCAGGCCCAAAGAACTGTCTCTCTCCAGTCTGATCCCAATATAGAGGAGTCCTGCACTTCCTCCCATATAAAGCTTCAAAAGGTGACATCTTCAGACTGGCCTGGTAACTATTATTATACGAGAATTCAGCATAAGGCAAACTCTTATCCCAACTTCCTCCATGCTGAAGGGCACATGCTCTCAACATATCTTCCAAAACTTGGTTAGTCCTTTCAGTCTGTCCATCAGTCTGAGGGTGATAAGCCGTGCTAAAATTCAACTTCGTACTCATGTTCTCATGAAAGCTTCTCCAAAACCTTGAGGTAAACTGCGAACCTCGATCAGACACGATCTTCTTTGGTACTCCATGTAAACACACAATCCGAGCCATATATAACTCTGCTAGCTGAGAACCTTTATAAGTAGTCTTCACAGGGATAAAGTGAGCCACTTTAGTCAATCTATCCACAATCACCCATATAGCATCATATCCTTTCTGGGTGCGAGGCAATCCAGTAATGAAATCCATACCAATCTCTTCCCATTTCCACTCGGGTATCTTCAGTGGATGCAACAGTCCAGCTGGCCTCTGGTGTTCAGCCTTAACTCTTTGACATACATCGCACATAGCTACATGTGCAGCTACATCTCTTTTCAATCCATACCACCAATACTTCCGTTTCAAATCCTGATACATCTTAGTACTACCAGGATGAATAGAATAATCCGAGTCATGGGCCTCCTTTAAAATAGTCTCTCGAAGGCTTTTAATATCAGGAACACACATCCTGTCCTTGAACCATACAGTGCCCTGCTCATCTTCCGTGAACTCCGGAACTCGACCTTCAGTAATCAGATCCTTAATCTCTTTTATCTTATCATCACCAATTTGTCCCTTGCGGATCTCTTGCTCTAAAGTAGGTTCCACATCAATTGTAACTCCTTCAGTATGAGCAACTATCCCCAGGTTAAGTCTCCTGAAATCCTCAACAATCTCGTCGGGTAGCTGGGCAACAACAGCTGAATGAACATGCTCCTTGCGACTCAAGGCATCTGCAACCAAGTTTGCCTTGCCCGAGTGATAGTGAATCTCCAAATCATAATCTTTAATAAGCTCCAACCAACGGCGTTGCCTAAGATTGAGATCCTTCTGAGTGAATATATACTTCAAACTCTTATGATTCGTGTACACTTGGCACTTAGTTCCCATGATATAATGTCTCCAAATCTTAAGTGCATGCACAACGGCTGCCAATTCCAAGTCATGTGTAGGGTAGTTCAATTCATGTCTCCGCAACTGACGAGAAGCATAAGCAATCACATGTCCTTCTTGCATGAGCACACATCCTAAGCCTTGGCCACATGCATCACAATAGATATCAAATCCTTTTTGTAAGTCTGGCATAACCAAAACTGGTGGCGACATCAACCTCTTCTTCAATAGATTAAAGCTGTCTTGACACTTCTCGTCCCACTTAAATTCTTTTCCTTTCTCCAAAAGCGAAGTCATAGGCTTAGCAATCTTAGAAAATCCTTCGATAAACCTCCGATAATATCCAGCAAGTCCTAAGAAACTTCGAATCTCAGTAACTGTAGTGGGTACTCTCCACTCCATTATCTCCTTAACCTTAGCAGGATCCACTGCTATTCCTCCATTAGAAATAATATGACCAAGAAATGGCACTTCGCCAATCCAAAACTCGCACTTGCTGAACTTAGCATAGAGTTGATTATCTCGTAGCTTCTGTAGCACCATCCTCAGATGTTCCTCGTGATCACTTTCACTCTGAGAATAGATAAGAATATCGTCGATGAATACCACGACGAATCTGTCCAAATACTCCATAAACACCTTGTTCATTAAGTTCATAAAATAAGCTGGTGCATTGGTTAATCCAAACGACATAACAGTAAACTCATACAATCCATATCTAGTCGAGAAAGCCGTCTTGGGAATATCCGATGGTCTAATCCTCATCTGATGGTAACCGGATCGGAGATCAATCTTCGAGAACACTCTAGCACCTCTCATTTGGTCAAATAAATCTTCAATACGGGGCAACGGATACTTGTTCTTCACTGTAACATCATTAAGAGATCTATAATCCACACACATTCGTTGCGATCCATCCTTCTTCTGTACAAACAAGACCGGTGCTCCCCAAGGTGAGGAACTCGGACGAATGTACCCAGCCTCTTGTAACTCCGTTAACTGCTTCTTAAGTTCCTTCAACTCCTCTACAGACATCCTATATGGCCGTTTAGAAATAGGGGCGGTTCCAGGTAAGAGGTCAATAACAAACTCAACTTCTCTATCAGGTGGCATTCCTGGTAACTCCTCTGGAAAGACATCCGGAAAATCTCTAACCACCCGGATATTGTCACCAACAAACTCCTCAGGCATGAAGAACATTGCACGCATAGATGAGGAGGTTACTGCAATGTTAACTTGAAACCTTTCTCCTTTAGTAGTAGTGAGTTCTACGGTACCTCTACCACATGCTATAACGGCCTTTGCCTTTCTTAGCCATGACATACCAAGGATCAAATCTATACTGCTTGACTCCAATATTATAGCAGTAGCTCCAAACTCTCTACCCATAATGGTTAATGTCAATCTACGTGTCATTTGATTCGCCTCAACAGGCCCTTTAGGTGTAATTACTATCAGGGGTTTTCTCATATTTAGCAGTGGTATTTCATTTGTGTTGGCATATCTAGCAGACATGAATGAATGTGTAGCACCAGAATCAAATAATATGGTTGCAGGAATTGCATTAACATAAAACATACCAATTACGAGGTCCCCTCCATCCGGAGTAGCATCAACGCTGACTTGATTAACCTTGGCAATAGAATATCCCTTGCCAGTTCCTGGAGTTTGCTGCCTGTTCTGAACTGGAGTAGTAGCAATCCTCTGTGGGCAGACATTTGCATAATGACCAATCTTCCCACACTTGAAACATTGAGTGCCCGGACTCTGTCCTGCAAACTTCGTCGGGGTGCCCGTGGGAGTAGCCTGTCGAGGAGGTGGAGTCCTCAGTGGTGATTGCGGAACTGGGCGTGGTCCTCCGGGTCGAGTCGGTGTACCCTGTGGTGAACTGTAGCGAGGACGAACACTGCTGCTTCCTTGTCCTTGAGATATGGCCTTTCTCTTCAAATCTCCCAGTTGAACACGCTTGTGTTCAATAGCCAGTGCCTTATCAAGCAGCCTCTGAAATGATGGAAATGTGTGTGCCACTAGAGCATACTGCAATGGTCCATTAAGTCCTTCAATGAAATGCTCCTGCTTCCTCTCGTCTTCAGCAACTTCTTCAGGGGCATATCTGGATAACTGGATAAACTTGTCGCGGTACTCGCTGACTGACATACTTCCTTGCTTCAGCGACAGAAATTCCTTCTTCTTGATCTTTATCATCCCAGCTGGAATATGGTAGTTCCTGAACTGCGTACTGAACTCTGCCCAGGTAATAGTATCAGCAGCATCGTGGGCAGCAGTATAAGAATCCCACCAGTCAGCAGCAGGACCAATCAGACGTCCAGAAGCATATAAAGCCTTCTCCCGGTCCGTGC
Organism: Zea luxurians; assembly: GCA_029449295.1. Lineage (NCBI taxonomy): Eukaryota > Viridiplantae > Streptophyta > Magnoliopsida > Poales > Poaceae > Zea > Zea luxurians. The sequence goes on along the minus strand of JAOPSE010000004.1, from coordinate 52,370,803 downwards.
ACTGTGCAATATTCAGCATCTTCTCAACGGACTTCAGCCAATCATCCGCATCAAGTGGATCTGGTGAGCATGCAAATGTGGGTGGCTTATGGCTCATGAACTCCCTATGCTTATCTCGGGGTGGAACTGGTGGTGGTGGTGGTGGAGGCAGTGGTACTTGTTGCTGTTGTTGTTGCATTTGCTGTTGCAGCTGCTGTTGTTGCGCCCTCCTTTCTTGGCGTATCTCATCTCTCTCCTGGCGCAACTCCTGGCGTATATCTTCTCTTTCTTGACGCATCTCCTGGCGTTCTTGCTGCATCTGAGCACGCATATCAGCCATAGTGTCTGCCATTTGCTGCATCACCGCCATCTGAGCCGCAACCAGTGGGTCAACTCCGCCTGGTGGAGGATTGGGAGGATTCATCCCTGCAGGCTGTGGCTGGGGTTGTCTGTATATTCTCCGAGTGTGTCGATTGGGAGGCAAATCAATTCCACCACCCCGCCTGGTATTGACCATCTGAGTTAGATACATATGGTAAGAAGATAATAGACAAGGCAGGTATTTACAAATCAGGTTACTTTGGGGAATTTTATTAGCTAAGCAGATTAATATTTTACATATCCTAGCTAATTCAATACCTTATGGTGGTACATACTAAGATGTCCATAGTTCAATCAATCAAAGAAGCAAATCAGGCACTTAGCATCAGCACAATCAAACAACATTTTTAAATAGAGAAAATAATTTTAATTTTGTCTTAGGTTCCCTATCTCTTAAAAATGTCATAAGGGTAGGGATTCCAAGGTGTGAAATCCATCTTGTCTCAGAGTAGAAAAGGTAAGAATGATCAGAGTAGAACAGTAGAAGGTGAGACAGGATCAAGATAAGTGTAGAAAGAATCAGAGTAAGGTGAGTGTAGAATGAATCAGAATGAGATAAGTAGGTAAGGGTTTTGTCCATTTCTATCTAGGTTTCGTCCTACAGTCAACATTTGCTCCGATACCACTTCTGTAACACCCGGCTTTAAGGAACAAAGCCAGGTGCATCTCATACATGCGCCAAGAAGACAACACATATAATAACAGAGTGTATAGAGATAAATGTCATAAAACATCAGAGTATTTATTACATAGCGGAAGACTTATTACAAAATAAAGTAATAAAGATAAAACGAACTAAGGATCGTCGGCGCCAATGTCGACTGGAAACGCCACCTAGATCAGGTCGAACTCCTCCGTGTTAGGCAGCTCCTCCTAAACCACCTGATCATCTCCTGTGGGGGGGGTGTGAGACAGCAAGGGTGAGCTCACACATGATCATAGCTCAACAAGTTGTGGGGAACCAGTGGGCATAAACTCACAAAGGTGTGAGTTCATGTGATGTGTAAGGCTTAATCAAGACAGGGGTTAAAGCTGAGCATTGCTTTTAAGTAGTTGGTCAAAATTTTATTAGCAATTACTAAGTGTAAGTAGATACCAAACCATAAGTAAAGTAATAGAACAAAATTAATAACAAACCCATGCAATGCAAATGACAAAATTGAATTTAAGTTCCATAATTAAACATCAGAGAGTCCTGAGCTGCTCATGACCGTGAGCTCGGCTAGTATACCAGTTTTACACTCTGCAGAGGTTGTACCCTTTACCCACAAGTCATGTTACCCATCTGCCAAGGGGTCATGAATCCCATATACCTCTACCTAGGAAGCACGGCAGGGCAACACTACGAGGCCTTTACAAAGTTCCACTAGCTTCCGAAAACCCGCTACAGTTTATAGGAAGATCCAGTACAGGGTTCCTGGCTGACTGCCATCCCAGCAAAATCAACCAGGGACCTCCCCGCACTGACCTCTCCCCTACTGCCCTTGCCCCTTTCGGGTAAGGTAGTCTTCCACTAGCTTTCCTAATTAGTCAGCCAAGGGGTCCCATTCCTCCCTTGTGGTGGCACGTGGTTCTCAAGTTAAGCTCTATGTTCCAATTAACATTAATGATAACAACATGAACATAAACAGAATAACAACAAGAATTGGAACATAGAGGTAATAAATGATTATCCCAAAACCATATAAAGCAATAGCAAACTACCCAAGTGATTCAGGGGTAAACAAGGTAATGAGATAAACAATCTAGGGTGACCTATTGGGTCCCATCAAAATTAACCTATGCATGGATAAGTGATATTAAAGAACATTATTGGGTAAAAAGTGGTCAAGGGCACAACTTGCCTTCAATGAGCTCCTGCTCAGCTACTTCAACCTGCTGCTCACCAGGATCCTCAGCAACGGGCTCTTCTACTCGCCACAATACAAACAAGCACAGGATATAGGGAAAATTAACATTACACCAAGCATGTAAATAAAATACACAGGGATATTCTACATATTAAAATAAAAACTTAGGAGCTGGAATCATAATTTTCTGAGTTATAGATTTTAAGTTATGCATTTTCAAAGGTTTTATGTGCCTTAAATAGGATTAAGTGATAAATAAATTTCTTACTGTTTTTATGCCAAAACAGAGACACTAAGTGCTAGAGAATAAAATTACAAAATTTTAGGAACTGGAATGGATCAATTTGGAGTTAGTATGAATTTTCTATGAATTATTGAAGTTCTAGCAATTATTTTCTTATTAAAAATCCATTTTCCAAATCCTTTATTCGATTTAATTAAGCTCTGGACTGGGCGTCAATTCCTGGAAAACCCAGGGGGCTCGGGGCAAGTTGCCCGAGACACAGCGCACAGTGCAAAACGGACGGCGGGTTGATTCCTATGAAGTTCAGGGGCTCTTTAACAAAAATAACCCGCGAAGGGGTAACTTCTAATCTGGACCGTTCGATCAAACGCGGATGGCTCGGATTAGATCCACCCATCACCCGAACCGGTACGCATCTACAGCCGTCGGATCCGAGATCTGTGGTCTGGGTTTAACGAAGGATTCATAAAGTCCGGGCCGTCCGATCGATCCTACGGACCGGATCGAATCACGGCGAACAGGTACGCCATTTCTAATCTCAACCGTCCGAAAAGAATCGGACGGCAACGACTCATCTTCTCCCTTGGGTGGCCCAGACCACGGCGCGAACGCCCGCCGCGGCGAGGTCTTCCGTCGGCGGAGCAACCCTCCGGATTGCGCGCACTACACCTCAATCAAAACGATACACATGCAACAGGCATAAAGGCGGGCCGGGGCGAGGTGTTCTTACCGTGAATCACGCCGAGTTGCGCCCTGCCCACGAAGGTGTGCGGATCCGCGGCGATTTGCGCCCTCCGGTGAGCAATTCACCGCAATTCGAATGCGCACGGCTTGATTCGAGGGCACGGACGGACTCCCCGGGCGCAGGCGGATCACACCCGACCCTGCGCCAAGGGCGTAACCCAGGCGCGGATGGTTCTCCCCGGCGGCCGCCCGGTTTGCTGCGCGGCTGCAAGGTCTCGGTTGACAATCGCGTTGGTGGCTAGAAATTCGGAGTGAAGAAGCGGTGGGGGAGAAGGAGTGGGTATGGCCCGCGGCTTATAGGCCTCAATTGGGCGCTAGATTCCCAACGGCGTCCGGAATCCGCGCCATGGATAAGCTTCATGCGGGTTTGGGGGAAGGGAGAGGTCAGGCCACTGCCAGGGGTCCCACGGCACGGTGACTAAGGAAACGGACGCGTGCGCGGCACATGGGCTGGCATGCGGGGTCAGTCGAGGCCGGAGATCGCGGTTCGGCCGTTGAAGCATTCCGCCATGCGCGGCGAGCTCGCAGACAAGGTGAGGGCTGACGCGCCTGGCCCACGCGCCAGCGAAGGGGAGAAAGCGAACGCGAACAGCGACTGGCCACTGGACCCGCGCTGTCAGTGCGAGCGGCGCGCGGTTCTGGCGAAGCGGCCGACCCGTGGGTCCCACATGTCACAGGCTTGAGCGAGTGGGATATGGAGGCTAAGCGCGGGTGACTGACCAGCGGGCCCGGCTGGCAGTGAGGGAAAGGCGGGCGCGCGGCTGAAGAGTAGAAGTGGGCCGTCGCGGTGGCTTCTCCAAATGGGCCGAATTCCAGGTTGGCGGCCCAGTTGGCTTCTTTTCTCTTTTTCTTTTTATTTTCTGTTTCATTTCTTTTTCAAATTCAAACTTCAATCCAAATTCAAACTTTGTGGCACTTTATATACTGGCTAATTATTTATTTTGATCATATCACTGTGATGAAGTAATTTTAAATGATAATTTTTATTTGTATTAAATAATATTCATTCCTCTTCTCTAATCTCAAGAATTTCTTTTAGGTTTTAAATTCCCTTTTTGGTCTTTAATATTTTTCTTGTCACAAAATGCACACAAAATAAAATATCCAGCTTGATGCAACAATTTAGTAGCATATCTTTTCATTATTTGTTCTTGGACATGGTGTTCTCACATGATGATGCATAAAGATCAAACTCACATAAAGAGAAAATGTTTCTCTATTGGTATTTCATCTAGCAATTACAAAGTGGGTGTTACACCTGCTCCTGGGCCTTCGGAAATTAAAGGCAATGGGAATCAGAAGGGCGATTCTTAAAACTGATTCCCAGGTTGTTTCGGGTCATATTGACAAAAGTTGCAAGGCTAAAGATCCGAAGCTTGAAAAATATCTAGACACGGTGCGAAGGATCGAAGCCTCCTTCGAAGGATTCTCTGTCAAGAATATCCCTCGAGGACAAAATGAGCATGCTGATTTGTTAGCCAAGTCTGCAGCACAGGGGCTGCCGTTACCTTCGGATGTGTTCTTCGAAACAATAAAGGCACCTTCAGTGGAGCTTCTTGAAAGAGCAGTCCTCAACATATCTCCTGTTTACAGCGAAGATTGGAGAACTGAAATCATCTCTTACCTTCAGGGTAACTTCCTATCAGATGACGAAGCTTATAATAAAAGGATAGAGGCAAGAGCTCGTCCGTATGTCATGATAGAAGGGGAGTTATACAAGCATGGAGTTTGCGCTCCGCTGCTCAAGTGCTTATCTAGAACCGAAGGTATAGAGTTGATGAAAGAAATACATGCAGGCCTGTGTGGGTCCCATATTGGATCTAGGCCGTTGCTTGGAAAAGTCTTCCGTCAAGGGTTTTATTGGCCGAAGGCAGCTTCGGATGCAGCGGAGTTAGTTCAAAAGTGCGAAGGTTGTCAGAAATGTGCAAGAGATCAAAAGCAACCTTCGTCTTTGACACAGCTGATACAACCCATCTGGCCATTGCAAAGGTGGGGCCTTGACTTGTTGGGTCCATTACCACCGGCCCAAGGGAATCTAAAATATGTTATAGTAGCTGTGGAGTATTTTTCTAAATGGATTGAGGCGAAGCCATTAGCCACAATAACTTCGGCTACTGTCCAAAAGTTTTTCTGGCAGAATATTGTCTGTCGCTTCGGGGTACCGAAGGCAATCACTGTAGATAATGGAACGCAGTTCGACTCCGAAGCTTTCAGAAATTTCTGTGATCAAATTGGAACGAAGATCCATTTTGCATCAGTCAGGCATCCGGAGTCAAATGGGCTCGTTGAAAGGGCCAACAGCATTATAATGACAGGAATAATGAAGTTAATCTTCAATCAACCCAGGGGAAAGTGGCCAGATCAGTTAATCAAAGTGGTGTGGAGCCATAATACAACAACATCAAGGTCTACAGGTTTTACCCCATTCAAATTATTATTCGGTGACGAAGCAATAACTCCGGAAGAAGCTAAAGCTAGGTCAATAAGAGTAGTAGCTTCGGCAGAATCAGGTCCCGAAGATACTTGCCTTGTGGAAAAAGATGCTTTAGAGGGGATCAGGCTTCAGGCCGTGGAGAATATCAATAAATATCAAGCTGAAACAGTCAAGTGGCGAGATAGAAAGGTCCGGCTAAAAAATATTGAGCCGGGACACTTGGTGCTTCGGAGAGTGGCCAACCCAGATACAGTGGGCAAGTTACAATTGAAATGGGAAGGGCCTTTCTTAGTAGCTTCTTCGTTAAGGCCTGGTTCGTACAGATTGAAGGACATGGATGGCAACGAAATTCCAAGGTCTTGGAATGCGGATGAGCTTCGGCGATATTATGTATAACTTGATGTAACTTTTTATGTTTTTTCTTTTCTTTTTCATGGCACCCTTTTCCTTTCTAAAGGGGGAGAAAGGTTTTTAATGGGGCCATCATGTGTAATTTCCTTTTTAGTTTTATAAGAGCGAAATCCCCCAAAAAATGTAAATGTAAAAACTGAGAACGCACCATCGAGTGCCGAAACTGAAAAGGTGAAGAAGCTCCAAAGACGTCCCTAAGGGGATGCAGAGCTCACAGCGAAAAGTCAACGCTGATTCCGCCGAAAGTAAAAGGCGAAGAAGCTCCAAAGACGTTCCTAAGGGAATGCAGAGCTTATACCGCCTAAGTAAAAGGCGAAGAAGCTCCAAAGACGTTCCTAAGGGAATGCAGAGCTTATACCGTCTAAGTAAAAGGCGAAGAAGCTCCAAAGTCGTTCCTAAGGGAATGCAGAGCTGATGTGTGGTTGTTTCTAAGGAAATAATGGCTGAGAGTGTGGCTTCGGACATATGTTTTGGACATTCATTCGCACATTACATTACATCATAGCATTTGCATGCATAAGCATTCATTCATAGCATTTGTGTACCTAAGTGGTTGCTTCGGCAAAAAGAAGAAGTGGTCTTTTATGCTTCGTTATGTACAAAAAAGAAAAGCTTTGGCAAAAAGAAGAAGTGGTCTTCTATGCTTCGTTGTGTACGAAAAGAAGGGAAGGTGTTTTTTCGCCTTCGGCTCAAAATACTAATTTCGTCCACATCAAAGCGCCTCAGTAGAAGGGTAAGAATATATTACAAGGTATGTACAAAGTTCCTTGAGAACAGTTTAATTGTATTTACAAAAGTTGTTACAAAAGTATCCTGAGTTTTTTCTATAGTATATTCCTACTGATCTTCACTAAGCTTCAGCTTCGGCGACAGCTTCGGCGACATATTTTAAGCATCATCTTCACCTTCGTCATCCTACATGAATCAAGGTATCGCGAGTGAAAATCAAGCGTAAAGGAGAAGGTAAGTACGAAGTATGATTTCTTACTGGATCAAGATGACTTCGAGCTTCGTCTCCAGCCTTCTCTCGCCCGCCTTTTGTCCATATCATTTTTATAAATCTATTTGAGATGCTTCGGGCGAGGTCAGGAATATCGTCCAGAATTGATGGAGACAGGGTGAAGTTGGGCCTATTGACGATTTTTCCATGCTCGCAGCCGGCCTTCAGGAACGCTGCAGCGGTACCCCGAGAAGCTACCCAGGCACAGAAGTCACCGTGCCCGGCTATAACTTCGTCAAGTTCTTCAATTTCAGCTTCAATATGATCGAAGGCTTTTGGTAAATTTTCCGCTGAAGGGTTAAACTTCCCGCTGCTGGCTCCAACAGAGTAAAAGATCTTTTTTAATCGTTCAATACAGTTATTGCTAAATTTTAAGCACTTGTCTTGAAGGCTTGTTAATGATTTCTTCAAGTCTGAGTTGGTCTGGACTTCGGCTTCAAGTTTCGAATTAAGCTCTAGCTTCTCCTGTTCAAATTGTTTTGATTGGCAGATAAGCTTCGAATTCAATTCTGATACTTTAGCTTTAGTCTCTGCCGGCAAGCCTTCAGTTGATTGGAGTTCAAAGTCTTTCTTTTCAATAATGGCTGACTGCTCTTTTATCTTGCTCTCTAGATTTTCAATTATAGCTTCGTGTTTCTTATCCTCTAGATCTTGTTGCATCTTCAGAGCTTTGCTCAGTAGCATGCTCTGCACAAAAACAACTTTCGTTAGTAACATTTTCATTATTAAAAGCAATAAAAGACAGAGAAAAGGTTGTTTACCTTGAAATTGGAATAAAATAAGCTGCCGACGATATGTTGTCGTCGGTAGCGGCTGATATCTGTTTCTAGCTTCGGAAAACCGATACTCTTTGATAGAGTACCGATGACCTTAGCCCCAACCTGATCACGAATGCAGCCCAATTTTTCATCATCAATGCCTCCAAATAGAAGAGCTCCTGGCTTGTATCCGCAAGATTTGGCATATTCCTTGAGCTCTTCTATTTCGGCCTTCGACAGTTTTTGCCCAACTAAGTTTTGAAATGTGTAGGCTTCGTCGTCCGAAGTGTCTTCGGCTATTTCTTTCCCCTTCCCAGGCACTGTGGCCATGGTTTCTTCAGCAGCGGTGGCAGCTTCTTCTGCAGCCATGTCTTGCAAAATTTTGTTGATGTCCTCAATGGTAGTTTCTAAGTTCACATCTTCGGCTGTAGCGGCTTCGGTAGCCGCGACCTCCGAAGGTGCAACTTCGACATTTGCTGTGCCCTCAACAGCTGGCGTTTTCTGAATTGACGCCCTCGTTGGCGTCTTGTCAATAACTTCAGTTACTGCAATAATTCTTTGCCTTTTTGTTTTGGTTGTCTTCGTTTTTTCCGGCTCCTCCACCTTTCGAAAAAGCTTCATCAGTTGAGGCCCTAATGGACTTAGCTTCGTGGGCATGGGTTCAGTCATTACCTTTAAGATTTCCTCTACGTCGTCGGTAGAAGGTGGTGCAGGAGACCCCTCTTCATCGGATAATTTTCGCTTTGGAGTTGATATTTTTCTCTTCTTGGGAATTTTCTTCTCTTTTGGTGGTCTTTCTTCATCCTTGTTCAAAGCTTCGGCCACTCTTTTCCTTTTTTGGCCCTCAGCACCCTTGTTCAGCCGTTCATAGTCAGGGTACTCGAAGCCCAGGGCATCAAGCACTCGGTTCAGCCTTCGCTTCGGACGGGTGCCGAAGGCCGCGGTCATCAGTTGATCTTCTTTTTTGGAATAATTCCCAAGAATTTCATTGCACATCACCTCAACTGTGTCCAGCCACTCTTGGCAGGGTTTTTTAAAGTATTTCTTGAATTTGAAGTGATAAGGAAGCCGGACAAGTTCTCCCTTCTTCTTCTCCCCCTCTAGCTTTGGCATTTCCCATTCTTTCAGAGTAGGGAAGACTCTGAACGCCAAGAATTCTTGAACCAGATCCCTTGTACCAATATGCTCTGAAATAATTTCAAACTCACCCAGCGCAGCCCAGGTGGGACCCTCCAATTTCATGTGGCATCGCGGCCTTGTTTCTCCGAAGATTAAATCAAGAGGGCTTTGTACCAATTTTTCTTCGTCTTCGTCAACTTTTACATAAAACCACTCAGATTTCCAGCCCGCTGGCCATTTGCTTCGGTAGCTGATAACAGGACACTTTGTTGTCTTCCGGTAGGCAAAATTGTAGCAACCGAAGTTATCATGTAGCCCATCTTTTCTGGCCTTTGTTTGGTAATGTAACTCATGAACTCGACAGAAACTGTCGGCAAATGGCTCCACTGCTTGGCTTCGGAGGGCCCAGATATAAACATTAAGCCTAACGATAGCGTTAGGAGTCAATTGATGAAAGTAAATACCAAACTTTTTCAGAACATCTGCAATAATTCCATGAAGAGGGAATCTCAGCCCAGCCTTTAAAAAGCTCTTGAAGATGACAATCTCGTCCTTCTCTGGCTTCGGGGTGGTTTCTTCTCCCCCGAAGCGAAGTAGCTTCTTCTGATTTTCACTGAAATAACCTGCCTTCACCATCTTGGCGAGGTCAGCCTTTGAAACAGTCGACTTTCCGAAGTCTAGGTGGCTGGGCTTGCTGGGCATGGCAATGCGGTAGTCATCTTCGGAGTCAGTTTCTTCAATGTTCTCTTCTCCTTCGGCAGCTGTCGGGCCTGCTTCAGCAGCGGGCATTTCTTCCGCAATCACCAGTCGGGAACGCTGCATTGCTTCGGAGATGGGCACAGTATTCGAACCTTCGGCTTCATCTCCCTCACGTTCAACTCTGGCAGTAGATCGCACTCTGGCCATTTGATTCTGAGTTTGGGGAAGTTAAACACTTTTTTCTTTTTCCTTTTCTCCCGAAGCTTTCCTTTCTGACGAAGCAGACTTCGAGATGGACCTTCGTTCGATTCTGAGAATCAAGCTTCGGCTATAGTTAAAAATTTTGGCAGCAAAACCGTGCAAATAGCAATGAATGCTGTGGTAACTTCACACCTACTCGTCTGTTTATATAGTGCTGCAGGTAAGAAGGCGAAGCGGCAGGATTTTTACACCAGGCGGGCAGTCACTTGTACTCGCTGCGCAGTGGACCGCAAAGATCAAACAGTAACTCTGCAAGGTGGGACCGACACGAGCTCGGGAATTGAATCGTTTCTCGGCAACGAGCTCAAGGAAGGTGTTTTTTGGACCTTCGGCTTCCCGAAGCTTGAGAGGCTTTTTTCACGGATCAAGCTCGTTACGAAAAACGATCTAGCGCCGCGAAAGGGGCTACTATTGGGGCCATGCTTCGTTGCGCCGAAGGTCTCACACGAAGAAGCAGCTTCGGCTGAAGTTGTCCCCAGGAGATGGCCGAAGGTTCCTTTTTATGGAGCTTCGGCGTTACAAACCGACATAGAGATAGAATGACCTTTTTATCCATAGAGGTCTGAGTCAATGTTGTAAACTTTTGTAAGGGGCATAATTGTAATTCGTCACAGGCTGCGTCCTGTGTCTATAAATGGATGAACAGTACCCCTGTACTGTTCACGCGAACCTGTCATTTGCCTTCGCATCACACTTGTATTTTCGCCTTCTTCAGGACCGAAGCATTTGAGAACAAGCCCCCAACAGGGGTTGGATCGCCCATTCCTGCCCGATGTCCCGGCGGATCGGCACAAGCGTTCCTGCTCCCTCGTCGAGCCTGGCCTGCCTCTCGCAGGTTTGCTCGAGCTATGGGTCAGGACCCCCCGCCGGGATGGGGACCACAGCTCGCTCCCGAAGGATGTCAACGCGAGGCGCGGGCCTAGGGGGATCACTGTTCTCCGGCATACCAAGATGGTTGCCTTCGTCGGGACCCTCTAGATCAACGTGGAAACATTCACAACTTGGGCCGCGGTCCTCATTGTCGAGGCCGCGGCTGCCGTCGGAACAGTCGGAAAGGCAGTAGTCGCATGCGGTCATGAAGTCCCGCACGGCACTGGGGTTACCAAGTCCGGAGAAATCCCAACAGATGTCGGGCTCGCCATATTCCTCGGACCCCGAGGACTCGTAGGTCGAGTCGGCCGTCAGTCGGTCCCAGGGTGACCGCACACGATACCCCAGAGGGTTTGGACTCGCCTCTATGAAAGTGCTCACCGAAGCGGAGTCACTTGGTGGGTCGAGGCCGAATCCAAAAGATACGAGATGGGAATCGGTCGGTACCTTTCGGTCGACGGTCGGTGACGAGGTCGCGTCTGGGACTGACTGCACCGTTGTCTCGGGTACAAGGGTGACGCCCAGCAAGTCCTTCGCGAGCGTGCTGGCGTCGTGCGTTTGCTTGAGATCGGCGTGTTGCGGGGAGGCGGCGCTCGTCTTCGTCTCAGACGCGAGATCGATGCCCGACGCGCCCTCCGTTGGGGCGCCGGCGCCGTCGACTCGCTCGACAGCCAACGAGGTGCCGCTTCCCGCTTGGCCTTGATTGCCTCGCCTCCTCCTCCGTCGGCGGGGGAGGGGACGGGACAAGCCCGAATGTCGTCCTTCCACCATGTGGGGAAGGCGTCGTCGATTTCCCAGCCGGCGAGCGGGTTGTCGACCGCCATTGTCGCTGTCGCGCGGCGGGGGAAGGAGTATCATGTCGTAGCTGCCGTCGAGGGATATGAACTCGAGATTCCCGAAATGGAGCACCGTCCCGGGCTGGAAAGGTTGCTGGAGACTGCCCATCTGGAGCTTGACGGGAAGCTGTTCGTCAACACGCAGCAGGCCCCTACCTGGCGCGCCAACTGTCGGTGTTTCGAAACCCGGGGGTCCCTGGACCGACGAGTGAATTGTCGCCGCGTGCCCCAACCCAGATGAGTCGACGCAAGGCAGAACGCGAAGGGGGGAAAGGAGGTAGCCGGAGGGAGGTAGGCGTAAGAGAGTGTGGATCCCGCGGCCTTCGTGTTAGCCCAGCGCCTGAGTCGGGTGCGCTTGCAGTAGGGGGATACAAGCATCCACGCGGGAGTGGGAGCGAGAGGCCTTGAGCGAGCGTCGTCCCGTCCTTCCCCGCGCGGGCCAACCTTCTGTAAGAGGGCCCTGGTCCTTCCTTTTATAGGCGTAAGGAGAGGATCCAGGTGTACAATGGGGGGTGTAGCAGAGTGCTACGTGTCTAGCGAAGGAGAGCTAGTGCCCTAAGTACATGCCATCGTGGCAGCCGGAGGGGTTTTGGCACCCGGTTCGTGTGGTGTTGTGGCCGTCGGAGGAGCACTGGAGCCTGGCGAGAGGGGCAGCTATCGGGGCTGTCGAGTCCTTGCTGACGTCCTCTTGCTTCCATAAGGGGGCCGAGAGACGCCATCGTCACGGAGTGTGCGGGGCGCCATCATGCCTATCTGGCGGAGTGAGCCAGATGGGACGCCGGTCTTGTTCCCCGTAGCCTGAGTCAGCTCGGGGTAGGGTAATGATGGCGCCTCCTATCGACGTGGTCGGTCCGCGCCCTAGGCTGGGCGAGGTGGAGGCTCCTCCGAGGTCGAGGTCAAGTCTGTCTTTCGTGGCCGTGGTCGAGTCCGAGCCCCTGGGTCGGGCGAGGGAAAGACCGTCGGCTGAGGCCAGGGCTGAGTCTGAGCCCTGGGGTCGGGCGAAGCGGAGTCCGTCTTCTTCCAGGGCTGAGCCCGAGTCCGAGCCCTGGGGTCGGGCGAGGCGGAGTTCGTCGTCTTCCGGGGCTGAGCCCGAGTCCGAGCCCTGGGTCGGGTGGAGCGGAGTTCGCCGTCTTCCAGGGCTGAGCCCGTGTCCGAGCCCTGGGTCGGGCGGAGCGGAGTTCGCCGTCTTCCGGGGCCGAGCCCGAGTCCGGGCCCTGGGTCGGGCGGAGCGGAGTTCACCGTCTTCCGGGGCTGAGCCCGAGTCCGAGCCCTGGGTCGGGCGGAGTGGAGTTCGCCGTCTTCCGGGGCTGAGCCCGTGTCCGAGCCCTCGGTCGGGCGGAGCGGAGTTCACCGTCTTCCGGGGCCGAGCCCGAGTCCGAGCCCTAGGGTCAGGCGAGGCGGAGTTTATTATGACGCCCGAGGCCGGCCTTGGCTGCTGTCAGCCTAACTCTGTCGGGTGGCTCAGCAGTCGAAGCGGCGCAGGCGGCGCTGTCCTCTTGTCAGACCGGTCAGTAGAGCGGCGAAGTGACTGCGGTCGCTTCGGCCCTGTCGACTGGAGGGCGTGTGTCAGGATAAAGGTGTCAGGCCACCTTCGCATTAAATGCCCCTGCGATTTGGTCGGTCGGCGTGGCGATGTGGCCAAGGTTGCTTCTCGGTGAAGACTGGGCCTCGGGCGAGCCGATAGTGTGCCCGTTGCTGGAGGGGGGTCCTCGGGCGAGACGTAGGTTCTCCAGGGTCGGCTTCCCTTTCCCGAGGCTAGGCTCAGGCGAGGCATGATCATGTCCCTTGAATGGACCGATCCTTGGCTTAATCGCACCCATCAGGCCTTTGCAGCTTTGTGCTGATGGGGGTTACCAGCTGAGATTTAGGGGCCTTGAGGGTACCCCTAATTATGGTCCCCGACAGCTGTCATCCTGCTGAAGCGTCCCCCAGCATTCTTGAGCCCCTCAAGCATCCAAAGATAACAATATGTACCACTGGGGGTTATGAAGCTGGTCTTTGGCTCATCTTCCTTCTTCATCCAGATTTGGTGGTAGCCTGAATAGCAATCTAGCAGACTCATGAGCTCTGACGAAGCTACTGCATCTACTAGAGAGTCTATTCTTGGTAATGGGAACTCATCTTTTGGACAAGCCTTGTTCAGATCAGTAAAATCAATGCACATTCTCTATTTACCATTGGCCTTTTTTTACCATAACAGTGTTGGCTAGCCATTCTGGGTATTTCACTTCTCTGATGACACCAGCACTGAGAAGTCCTTTTACTTCGTTCCGAGCACCTCCGGCTTTATCGTCAGACATTTTCCGAAGCTTTTGTTTCCTGGGTCGGAAGGATGGATCAACATTGAGTGAATGTTCAATGACATCCCTGTTGACACCATAGAGATCATTGGCTGACCATGCAAAAACATCTTTGTTGTTGAATAAAAACCTTATCAAGGTTTTCTCCTGCTCTTCAGATAATTAGGATCCCAGCAATACCTTCTGCTCTGCTATGTCTTCACATAGAAGCATGGGCTTCGGCTGATCAGCCGAAGCAGCCTTCTCTCTTCTATACTTATATTGTTCACAAGCTTCGGCTTCATCTATATTGTGGATTGCTTTTGAGTCTGTCCATTTTCCTTCAGCCTTTCTGGCAGCTTCCTGGCTTCCATGAATAGCAATGGGCCCTTGATCCGAAGGTATCTTCATGCATAAATATGCTGGATGAAGAATTACTTCGAATGCATTGAGTGTTCCACGACCAATGATTGCATTGTAAGGATATTCCGTGTCAACAATATCAAACACAACCTGTTCAGTTCTTGTATTGTGGACAAATCTGAAGGTCACTGGTATTGTGATCTTGCCAAGCGCTACAATCTGCCTTCCTCCGAAACCACATAGAGGGTGTGTAGCATCATGGATCGTATCCTCTGGCTCTTGCATCTGTCTGAAGGCCTTAGCAAATATAATATCCACTACACTGCCTGTATCCACCAAAACATTGTGGACTAGAAAGCCCTTGATGACACAAGATATGACCATAGCATCATTGTGAGGGTAATCCTTGAGCTGAAGGTCCTCTTGGGAGAAGGTAATTGGGATGTGAGACCATTTTGACTTGATGAAGGGTCCCTGCACCCCAACATGCTGCACCCTTCTCTGGGCCTCCTTCTTCTGCTTCTTGTTGGCTGGCTCTGAGCATGAACCGCCTGTTATCGGGAGCACTAGCTTCGTCGCCGAAGCAGCTTCAGCTTGGTTGTTGAACGAAGCCATCAGCTCAAAAAGTGGACATGAGTTCACCGGAGGTGGGTGCCAATGTTGGTGACTTGTTCTCAAATGCTATAAATTAAGAACAAGGCAACATAAAATGTTAAATATTAATGCCCTTCGTCCTTTGAAGCATTATTTCCCTTAGGATATAATGATCTTCAGACGAAGGCCATAAAGAACATACCTTCGAATATCGAAGGTAAGATAGTAATAGAAGAAGCGTGTAAAATACAAGAAATAACATGAACGATCATATAACATTATAAATTCATCTCCATTATGTTATTATGAGAAAATAAAAACAATATTAAATTACATTTAATACCTTTGACTTGATAGATAGCAAAGGTACTAGCGTGATGCAAAAGCAAATGCCCAGTCCGCGTGAACAGTACGGGAGTACTGTTCATCTATTTATAGGCACAGGGCGCAGCCTGTGAGAAATTACATTCATGCCATTTACAAATGCTTACAATCATAATACAAGCTATCACGGGTCAATTTGTCATTTCATCTTTAAGTCGGTTCACTCCTTCGTCTTGGGACATGTCACTTATGCCGAAGCTTCATGGATGATAGCTTCGGCACTGCTTTTTGAGAGAATCTGCCAAAGGTGTTTCTTCTTATAGGATCTTCGGCGACGAAGCATATCCCCAACAGTTAGAATTACATCAGAGTTCGAGAGATAGTTCTCCTTGCTTAGAGTTGCTCAATCAATATGGATAACGTTTCGGAGCAAACTCAAATCAATATGAGCAAGGGAACTTTTAGAGAGAGGAAAGAGGGAAAACAAATCGAGTGAGAATCAATGCAAGTGGACACGATGATTTGTTTTACCGAGGTTTGGTTCCAAAGAACCTAGTCCCCGTTGAGGAGGCCACAAAGGTCGGGTCTATTCCAACCCTTTCCCTCTCTCAATTGGTCACACAGACTGGTCGAGGCTTCTCCTTAATCACTTGGGTCACTAAGACCCTGCAAGGATCACCACACACTTAGGTGTCTCTTGCTAGCTTTACAAATCACTTATGAGAATAAGAATAGAGAAGGGGAAGGCAATCCAAGCAACAAGAGCAACAAAAGAACGCAAATAATCCTCTCACAAGTCTCTAAGCACTAGAGTTGATTTTGGGAGCTTGGAGTGGATTGAATGCTTTGAATGTGTCTTGGAGTGTTTGGCTTTGCTCTTGCAATGAATATGGAGTTCAGAAAACTTGGATGCCATTGAAGGAGGTTGTTGGGGGGTATTTATAGCCTCCAACCACTTCCTAGCAGTTGGCTGTTTTTGCTGTCGATGGGCACACCGGACAGGTACTGTTCACTGTCCGGTGCATGCCATGTCAGCACGCCCGTTGGGGTTTGGAGCGGTTGACTGTTGGAACCCATTGTCTTTTAGCTGCACCGGACAGTCCGGTGGCACACCGGACATGTCCGGTGTGTTCTGACTTTCTGCTCTGACTTGCACTGTTCCCTTTTGCAGTCGGTTGTTGACGCCAGGTTACCGTTGCTCCACTGGCTCACCGGACATGTCCGGTGCACACCGGACAGTCCGGTGAATTATAGCGGAGCGCACCCTAGAGAAACCCGAGAATGGCTGGTTCGCATGGTGCTCGGCCTGGGGCACCGGACACTGTCCGATGCGCCACTTGGCAGCACACTCTCAAGTCTTGCTCTAAATATTATTAAGTCCCAAACTTAATTTCTTTCTTGGTTTGTGTTGAATCTTATGCAACTGAGATAAATGACATCTAGACAAAACTAGTTAGTCCACGTGGTTTGTGATGGGCGTCAACCACCAAAATCGATTATAGGAAATGATTAAGCCCATTTCCCTTTCACTTGGCACTCAAACTTCCTTTGATGATGCTCACAACTTGAGCATTCCGGTGAAGATCTGGCATCATCTCTGGGGTCATTTCCTCGTCAAACCTAGGCTTGCATATAGCTACATTGGCAATCTCCCAGAGACATGGATCCACACCATTTAGATGAGAATTCATGTCATCGGCCCACTCATCATAAAACATGCCCACAAAAGTACCCGAGGCACATGATTTTTTCGAGGTTCAGTCACACCACCAAGGTGCCCCACTCCTCGTTGAAGTGCCCACAAAGGGTGGGGTCTTTCTCAACCCTGTTCCTCATTGCCGAACACATAGGTCAAGGCAATCCCTTACTCAATTTTTCCGCAAAGAGCCGGTGATACAGATCATTCTTGGGGTTGTCCACAACTTTGGAGACTCCCAAGGCAAGATTACAAGCACACAAGGAACAACATGTTCCAAGAACAAAGAGTTCACAAGTAAGAATGAATGCACCAACTCAAGAGAGAGAGATAGATCGAAGAACTTGAATCAAAATCACGCTTTAGAACAAAAACTTATCTCACACCGAAGAGACATCCCTCCAATCGAAGGAGAAGGACTTGGGGCGCAAGATCGGAGTTGAATCACTTTGAATCGAGGGAGAGCAGTCGTCAAAGTGTTTTGGTTCGTGAGCCTTAGGGTTTAGAGATATAGGGGAAGACTTATATAGCCACCCCCGACTCAGATCTGAAAAAATTGGATGGCTGCGCAAATCCCGGTTCAATCGGACTAACTCCCGGTTGAACCGCAATTCAATAGAGAACTCTCTGCAAATTCCTAGTTGAAACTAGATTTTCTAGAGACAAACTTGATAAATCCCAATTGAATGGGCCCTAATCCTGGTTGAACCTGTATTCAATGGAAAACAGATTTGAACAGAAAGAGAGAAAAACCGAACGGTGACTTCGCAACTTTTCAAAACAAGAATTTTGAAGCGGACGGAATTAGTTGGTGCAAACCATTCTTACCTTGCAAAAAAATCTAAACAAGTGGATATTCCTACCATTAAGAACAAACTTTAAATTAGGGAGCACCTTCGCAGAGAATCTCATGAAAATATTTCACTTTTCATCACTTGGTTCCATGTTCGTTCATTTATTTCATTCCTGTGCATCTTTTTATAATTTAAAATTGACATACACTAGGAGCAAACTTACTAGTACATTTTTATTTGTTTTGTCCATTAATCATCAAAACCCTTAAGAGGCTGATTGCACTTACAGCAAGTTGGAAGGCGCGGCACTGCCACCCACCTACGAGGCACTGCCACATTCCGACATTGCCCACCATTAGAGTTGCACTATCACTTGAGATGTACTATGTTTTTCTTCTAGTTTTCTATAGATAGTTGAGTTGGTTCTTCTTTAGTTTTTGGTGTGATCAATCAACACTGGATTGATCTGCTCAATGATTTGCTGCTTTTAGAGTCCCTTAAGGTTTTGGGTTGAAGATTGGATCAAGTCACCGAGCTCTCAAGTAGAGATATTTTTGTCGCTCCATTCACCCCCGTTTGGTCACCTCACCGGTCCTTCACAGCTAAATGGTCATACATCAGCAAGCCTACAATGAAACGGTCCTTAATCGATAAAGTAGTACTTGAAAGGGAATTGCAAAAGGTCGCATATTTGGAGTGCAGTCTAAGGGGGTGTTTCAATACACTAGAGCTAATTGGTAGTTGGCTAAAAAATTGCTAGTAGAATTAGCTAGCTAACAAATAGCTAGATAACTATTAGTTAATTTGCCAAAAATAGCTAATATCTTAATTATTAGCTAGCCTGTTTGGATACCTATAGCTAATTTTAACAGCTAACTATTTGTTCTATTGCATTCAAACACCCTCTAAGACATGATGCCAATTATGTTTTACACCACGGCGTTGTGCAGTCTAATGCAAACGTGACGATTAGCATAGATGATAGTGTTGCCCATTTTGGGGTATTTCCCTTTTATTTTCTAATATGGGAATAGAAGGAATGGATTTTTATAAAAAAGGAAGCCAGCCGGGCTGGGCCGCTATAAGGCCTCACGACCGTGCCGCCCAGCCAGCCCGCACGACCCTAGGCACGCTAGTGCCTTATCCAGTCAGAGAGCTGAGGCCAAGGGGTGTGGCTTGGGCGGCGACGGTGGTGCTCAACCGCTACTTCGGTTTCCATGGCACATTCGTCTGAAGCTTACACCATCCCCTGGGTAACCTCCTCCTACTCGGCTCCTTAAGGTGGGAGGGGGATCCCCTAGCTCTGAATCATCTAAGAGACACGAGTTCTCTACTCCTCTCTCCCTACTCACTGCTCCAGTCAAGAATTAGATTGATCCGTTCGATCCCTAGTATTCTTGTGTTCATCTCGCTGGTGGTGATTGGAAGATGTTGGTGTTTACCGCTGTACACGTGCAGCGAGGTTTTCTTGTGCTCCATTGTTGTGCTCGAGCACCTGTGTGGTGATGTGGTTCCTCTTTGGTTGCTGTCGACTGTGGCCTGGTGCTTGAGCTTCCTACTGCGTTGTGTTCCTCTTCTCGGGCTGGTGCCATGGACGTTTCCCTTGGCCTCAGCAGCGACTCTAGTATCTCCGTCAACCTCTTGCCGTGATGTCTTGGACATGGGCGACGGAATTGGTTTTCTAGGACAGAACCTTATGTCCGCTGAGCTTGTCTTTCCACGTAAACAATATACGTGTTGTGAATTACCCGTTGCCTCTCATTACTTATAGTATATTTTGTGCAATCTGCTAGTATTATATACTTGGGTATGATTGCACTATTGTGGGCGGATTTATTTACTCGATGATGATAGCGGTGTAGTGAGACAACGTGCCAGTCAGGGTTTTAGTCTGTTGCTATTTTCAGCATTGATTATATTTGTGCCTAGAGATATATATTACTATTGTGGAGGCTGATTACTTGAGTTCATTTCTGTTCCTTTATTCTATTGCAAAGTTCTTTGCTCTTGGTATTCATGCTCGGCTTCTATGCTCATTATATTTGATCTAAAACCCTAATTTGGTAAGATAGGAATGTCACATTAGTTAAGGATCTTTGATCACCATTTAGCATTGAAGGACTGTCTAGTTCAGCAACCCGCTATTTTGAGAGAAAGATATAAAATATAAACAATCATGTTTATGTGTAAAACCTGCCTTCTTCATCTACTAGCCATGTTTAATGTTCAAATGGACCTGAGTAGCTATTTTCATGTTTTCATGTACTAGAAATGCTACTGTTCATTGTTGTTACAATTACATATGGCATTTATCTGAGTTATGTGCTTGTTTTATTTAGAATTAGAATATTCAATATCCTTAAATATGTTGGAAGCATGCCACTTATTTCTCTAAACTACAACAATCCAGAAAACCGATACATGTAATGGCCTCCAGTTCTGATGTCATTAAGCCTGAAGCATTCGATGACTCATGCTTTAAGCACTGGCAGATTAAGACTCGCATGTGGCTCACTGACCTAAAATTATTTTGGGTAGTGTTGTCAGTTGTTCCCCAGGCTACATCAGATGATTCTAATGATGCAGCGAAGGCCCCTACACTAGCGGATAAGGCCAAGTGGGACGAAGCCAATGAGGCATGCTTGTCTCGTCTGTTGAACATTTTGCCGAACCGCTTATTTGATGTATACTTTGGTTTTACCTCTGCTAAGAGACTCTGGGCTAAACTTGAGAATGAGTTCTCTGAAGTTGACAATGGCAGTGAGTCATTCATAACAAAAAAACTACCTCAACTATAAAATGGTTGAGGGAAGGTCCATGATGGAGCAACTACAGGAGATTCAACTCCTTGTTAGGGACATGGTACAATATGGTTGCGTCTTACTAGACAAATTTTTTAGGTGAATACAACACTGACGAAGCTCCCACCTTCTTGGTGAGACTTTATGACTTCACACCGCCACATGAAGAAGCAAATGACTCTCATTGAGTTGTCTACTACTATAAATGTGGAGGAGCATGCAAGGGCTAGTAACAAGCCATCCTAGCAACTCCAAGCTCACATTGTTGAGAAGGGCAGAGATAGAAAGTTCCAGAAGAAGAAGAAGATCTCTCCACAGAAGAATCAGAACCAACCTAAGCCCAAAGAGATGAAGAAGAAGAAGAAGGAGGACTTATCTACTTTGTTTATGGTGACTCTAGGCATACTACTCAGAGGTGCAAACTAAGAAAGGGAAAAGGTCCTCCATCTCAACGCAAATAAGGGAACATGGTGGTTAACTCCACCTCAGGGTACGCACCTCAGGCCTTCATAGCAAGTCCATTAGATGACTGGTGGATAGATTCAGGTGCTACTATTCATATTTGTGTTGATCGATCTATGTTCTCTTCATTCCAGGGATACAATAGTGCACCAGTCTTGATGGGAAATGATGTTCTGACAGCAGTTCGAGGCACTAGATAGGTCTACCCGAAGTTAACTTCAGGGAAGACGCTCATGTTGAAGGACATACTCTATGTGCCCTCGATGAACCAGAATCTCATTTCTGTGTCGTTGCTACTTCGATAGGGTCTCAAATTAGTGTTTGAGTGTAATAAAGTGGTCATGTCTAAGTTTGATACTTTTGTTGGAAAGTCATATGAGTCAGGTGGTTTGTTCCATCTTTCTGTTCTGAACAATCATTCTTCTTACTATTAATGTGGCCTGTAATAACAATTCCATTAATGATATTTGGCATTCTCTTTTATGTCATGTGAATTTTGAGGCCATTAAGAGATTAAGTGGCATGTCTTTAATTCCTGAATATAAACATGCTAAAGGTGCAAAGTGTGGTATTTGTGTGCAAGCTAAGTAGACCAGGAAACCATTTCATACGGTTGAGGGTAGAAGCACCACTCCTTTATAATTAATTCACTAAGATGTATGTGAGATGAATGGTATAATCACAAAAGGCGGTAAAAGATATTTTCTCACCTTGATAGATAATGCTACCAGATTCTGTTATAGTTAGTTACTCAGAACCAAAGATGAGGCACTAGAACACTTTAAGATCTATAAGACTAAAGTTGAAAACTAGTTAGACAAGAAAATTAAAAAGTTGTGGTCTGATAGAGGAGGTGAATACCTTTCCAACCTTTTTTATGAGTACTGCAAAGAGTGTGGAATCATTCATGAAACCACCAGTCCATATTCACCTTAGTCAAACGAGGTAGCTGAAAGGAAGAACCGAATGATGTGTGACTTAGCTAACGCTTTGTTGCAAAGCTCAGGGATGCCTCTTATCTGGTGGAGTGAGGCAGTACTCATGGTGTGTTATGTCCTAAATATGGTGCCGCCTCGCAACCATGAGGCCACACCCTATGAATGATTTAAAGGAAGGAAGCTAGATCTTTCTCATCTTTGGACTTGGGGCTGCCTTACAAAGGTGAATGTCCGTTGTCAAAGAAGAGAAAGCTAGGCCCTAAGACTGTAGATTGTGTCTTCCTGGGTTATGCACATAACAGTTCAGCTTATAGATTTCTAGTGGTCCATTCTGAGACGAGCAAAGTCGTTGTAAATGTCATAATGGAATCTCGGGATGTGACATTCTTTGAGAGCATCTTCCCTATGCGGGATAAGGAAGTGGTAGCCCCAGATGGTCCATCTCGGATGTATTCTCTGTCCTCGTGTGTCCTAGACCAGACCCCAGATTTGTAGTTAAGGAGGAGTAAGAGACAAACGACTAAAAAGCCTCTGGGAGATGATTATATTATTTATCTAGTGGATGAAGAACCACGCTCCCTCGCAGAGGCATATGCATCTTCTGATGTAGAGTACTAGAGGGAGGCTGTTCGTAGCGAGATGGATTCAATCATCTCGAATGGAACTTGGGAGACATCTGATCTCCTAGCTGGTTATAATCTTGTGGGCTACAAATGGATCTTTAAGAGGAAGAGGAGACCCGATAGTACTATTGAAAGATACAAGGCCCATCTCATAGCTAAGGGTTTTACTCAAAAGAAAGAGGAATATTATTTTGATACTTATTCTCTGGTGGCTCGATTGCCCACAATCTGTGTGCTTTTGGCGCTAGCATCTGCTTATAAATTTCTTGGTCATCAAATGGACGTAAAGATAGCATTCCTAAATGGAGAGCTGGAAGAGGAAATTTATATGTAGCAACCAGAAGGATTTGTCGTTAAAGGACAAGAGATCAAAGTGTGTCACTTGATTAAATCCTTATATGGTCTTAACTAAGCTCCCAAACAATGGCATGAGAAGTTTAATAACACTTTGACCACAGCTGGGTTTTGTGTAAATGAAGCCGACAAGTGTGTGTATTGTCGCTTCTCTGGGGGCAAAGGTGTCATCTTGTGTTTATACGTTGATGACATATTGAGATTTGGGACCGACTTGGAGGCTATCATGGAGACAAAAGCATTCCTCTCCATGAACTTTGATATGAAGGACTTGGGTGAAGTTGATGTAATATTGAACATCAAGCTAATAAAGGGTGAGGATGGGATTATGTTGTCACAATCCCATTATGTGGAAAAGGTCCTGACTCGCTTTGGACATATGGACTATAAACCAGTCGCTATGCCCTATGATCCATCATACACGCTTTGTAAATATGAAGGTGAGCCTGTGAACCAGCTACTATATTCGCAGATCATCAGATCTCTCATGTACCTCAACAGTGCAACTAGACTAGATATCTCATATGTAGTATGTAGACTGGCTCGTTATTCGTCTAGTCCAGGAGATAGACATTGGGCAGTCTTGTATAGAATGCTTCGGTATTTGAAGGGAGAGATGAATCTTGGTATTAAATATGCCAAATATTCGTCAGTATTTGAAGGATTCAATGATGCAAACTGGATCTCTGACTCAGATCAAATGAAGTCTACAAGTGACTATGTGTTCACTTTAGTTGGTGGGGTCGTGTCATGGAAATCGTCTAAACAAACAGTGATGACACGTTCCACCAAGGATGCTGAATTAGTTGCGCTTGATTCAGCAGCATTGGAGGCTAAATGGTTGAGAGACCTGTTGTCAGACCTTCTAATGTTAGAAAAGTCTATACTTGTTGTCCTAGTATACTGTGACAACACTTCAGTGCTGCTGAAAGTGAATAGTAGAAAGGACAACAAAAAATTCTCGAGGCATATCAGAAGATGACTTGATTCATGTTGGCATGCTAGAGAGACGGGTGTAATAACCGTAGATTACATCAAGTCTAAAAGGAACCTTGCTAATCCTTTCACTAAAGGACTGGCTCAAAAGCCAACCCAAGCAGCGTGCATGGGAATGGGACTCGTACTCTTTTAGCGGTTTCAACTGCGGATAACTGTCTTGTGTGACCGGAGGTCCCGAGATCTAGGCTCCAGGAAATGAAGCACTATGAAACCAAGAGCACAACAAGACAAAAAGTCTCATGAGCTACTGTGCTCTATCTGTATGGCAGGTTGAGCGATATGCTCTTAATGAAGTCAATGCTATAAGCAGGAAAATTGTCCTACACAATTTTCTTAATGATTTCACCTATATGAGTTGACTATGGGGTCACAGTCCAGGAGAGAATGGGGTTTTCTTTCTAGTGAGCTTATGAATAGATATTAAAGGGCATGACTATAACACCCTTCCTCGTAAAAGAAGCAGATAATCTTCCTAGTAGTATGTGCCTTTTGTGCGAAGATTCTCACACTAGGGTTTGTGGATTAAGGCGTAGTCCTCCGTTTACCTGTTTAGAGTTGGAGTACATTGGGATAGGCTTTGGTTCAAACCTAACAAGTACCTCTACTGAAAAGTAGTATATAAACAGTACGGGAGCTCAATGACATCGATCAGAAAATAAGAGTGAAAGAGGTGGGATTGTTGTCCATTTTAGGGTATTTCCCTTTTATTTTTTAATACGGAAATAGAAGAAATGGATTTTTATAAAAAGGAGGCCATCTAGGTTGGGCCGCTACAAGGCCTCACGACTGTGCCACCTAGCCGGCCAGCACAACCCTAGGCACGCTGGTGCCTTATCCAGTCGGAGAGCTGAGGCGAGGGCCGCGGCTTGGGCAGCGGTGGTGGCGCTCAATCGCTGCTCCGGTTTCCGCAACACGTTTGACGAAGCTTGCGCCATCCCCTGGGTAATTAACCTCCTCCTGCTTGGCTCCTTAAGATGGGAGGGGTATCCCTTGGCTCTGAATCCTCTAAGAGACGCAAGTTCTCTACTCCTCTCTCCCTACTCACCGCTCCAATCAAGAATTCGATTGATCCGTTCGATCCCTGGTATTCTTGTGTTCATCTCGCTGGTGGTGAATGTAAGAGGGTGGTGTTTGGCGCTATACACATGCATCGAGGTTTCTTGTGCTCCAGTGTTGTGCTCGAGCACATGTGTGGTGCCATGGTTCCTCTCTGGTTGCTGTCGACCGTGGATGTTTCCCTCAGCCTCAGCAGCGGCTCTAGTATCTCCGTCAACCTTCCACCATGCAGGCTCGGACGTGGGTGGCGGAATTGGTTTTTTGGGACAGAACCTTGTGTTCGCTGAGCTTGTCTTTCCACGTAGACAATCTACGTGTTGTGAGTTATCCATTGCCTCTCTTTACTTACAATATATTTTGTGCAATCTGCTACTATTATATACTTGGGTGTGATTGCACTATTGTGGGTGGATTTATTTGCTCGATGATGATAGCGGTGTAGTGAGACGACGTGGCAGTCTGGGTTTTACGGTGTTGCTATTTTCAACAATGATTATATTTGTGCCTAGAGATATATATTACTATTGTGGAGGCTGATTACTTGAGTTCATTTCTGTTCCTTTATTCCACTGCACAGTTTTTTGCTCTTGGTATTCATGTTTGGCTTCTAGGCTCATTATATTTGATCTAAAACCCTAATTTGGTAAGATAGGACTGTCACGTTAGTCAAGGATCTTTGATCACCATTTAGCGTTGGAGGGTTGTCTATTGCATCAACCCGCTATTTTGAGAGCAAAATCTAAAATATAAACAATCATGTTTATGTGTAAAATCTGCCTTCTTCATCTACTAGCCATGTTTAATGTTCAAATGGACATGAATAGTTATGTTTCATGTTTTCATGTACTAGAAATGCTAGTGTTCATTGTTGTTGCAATTACATATGGCATTTACTAGAGTTATATGCTTGTTTTATTCGGAATTAGAATATTAAATATCCTTAAATATGTTGGAAGCATGTCACTTATTTCTCTAAAACTACAACAGATAGATGCTCAAGCAAAAACGATAGGACATAAAAGTAATCAGCACAAATGTCAAGCTCGTTGCATATGAAAACAGTAAAATATCTTTAATTTTAGTAATTTAAGCATTTGAAGTATTCATGAATTAGCAATATGTAGTGTGAAAATAATTTGATTTCACATTGTAACATTTCAAGATGAGTACACCTTGTAAACATACAAATTACACATTTTTTAGAAAATAGTCAACTCCTAAGGCTATCTCCAGCAAGAGCGTGTATGTTGACGTGCAAAACATTGTTTTACATTGTATATGCACTGTTTACATAGTGAAGTTTTAAATAATGAGTGAGATAAAGAGTGAGATATTAAGGCTGCTGAAGATAGCCTAAGACATGGAGTTATTCAAACATCTAAAATAACTACTTTTTTCTATCCATAAATTGATCAAGTCTAGTTAAAGTTTTATTACAATATATATTGAAAACAAGACATATAAGCTAGTTTAGCGCTTCATATCTTAGGCTATCTCTAGCAACTTACTCATCCCCACACCTATATTTGAACTCCACTCTACGAACAATGCAGTCTATAGTGCAAAACCGTGCTATGTGTGAGCATATGAGTGAACTGTTGGACACGGTCTTAATGTAGCTAAAACTTACCCTAGAATTATTAATTGTTTGGCATAACAATAAGATCTTCCAATGATACACAAGTATTGGCTCACAACCAATACACATTTAATCAATTAGTATATTGAGTAGTATAAAAATAAGGAAAAAAGTCCAAATTACTCTCCTCGTCTATGGACAGTGTTTCCCTTTAAAGTATTTTTAAGTTTATTTTATCCTCTACTCCTTTGAGTTGGTTTAATTTATCACTTAATAAAATTTTGTATTTTTTGTTTCTTTATGTATAAACTAATGGCGTGTTTGGTTAGGGGATTGGCTCCATCTGGAACCAGCCGATCCGAAATGGATTCATTCCTCACAGGATTGGATGGTTCTTTCTTTATGTTTGGTTAGGGAAATGAACTGAATCCATTTTTTGTTTGTTTTGAGGAAGCAGATCATCAAGTGACACTCAATCTGCTTTCACTCACCACACCAAGACGCTCAACCTGTTTACACTCACGACACTACCTAGAGGACTATACAATTAAAAAGGTTGCATTTTTATCCAACATACATAAAAACTGAAAATTATAACATAGATAAAAGTGAAAAATTGAAACCTGTATCTTCACGAGTACTTATCCAGCATACAATTTCATCCATCATTATCCAACATGCATTAAAAACTGAGAATTTATCCAACATACATATTCAACATTATCCAGCATACAAATAAAATTGAGAAGTTATCCAGCATACATATCAATGTTCAAAGAGAAGTTTTAGAGACTCCATCCATCATAGAAATAACTAAAAAGTTTCAGATACAAGTTTTAGGCTAATCTGGTTTTTTGATGGATCAATCAGAAAGATGAGTCTTGATGTACCTAGACACCCATACCATTTGATCATCTAGTCCCATCTCTAGAAAGGCATAAGCAAGGGCTGGATTCTCACACAAGTAGCCATAGTAGTGTGCTATATGTTCTCTTTTAAAGGTAGGAATCTATTTCATCATAGTCCATAGGTTGGGTGGGATTATCGGACGTGGCTGGGGTGCTAACTGCTTGATTGCATTTGAAAGAGTCTTAAAAGCTTCAGTGACATTGCATATCAATGGATCCTCATCTTCCATCATCATGCACCCTCTCTTCCTTCTTGCACCACTTCGAGTAGATGAGTCTCCACCATCACGAATTGGGCCACTTGGGTTCAATGATTCTCCACTATCACGAGTTGGACTTGCATTGTTACTCTCATGACCAACCAAGTCTCTAGAATAACCCACACCATATGTATCTGCACTTTCAGATGTGTCCAAACCTAGGGGATCACTGGTGCATTTTGCAAGCAGTCTAGTTGCTTGCTGATTCCCAAATATGACAACCATGTAATGGTAGTTCTCAAGTGGCTTGTTGAAAAATTTAGCTTCAGATGGTTTTTTCTGAAATAATGTATAGATTCAAATTAAGCAATATTGTTTACAGAAATTGTGAAATCTGAAATAGCTATAGCATTTTGTAGACATTATAAAACAGATTATAATAACAATAAAATATAAATTGTAAAACAGTAAAACAACTTACTGCTATAGCAACTGTAAAACATTCTAACAAATCATACACACCTGCACCTATTCCAAGTAGTTCTTCTCATCAAGCAATATTGTTCTAGTTTGCTCATCAAAATGGGTTGAGCTAATCTTCTTATAATTGCATATGTTTGACCAGCGAGTTCTCCATGTCTTAAGATGATTAGTAACATGAGAACCAGAAACTTGAACCTAAAATCTTTCCTTCATCACTTTAGCACATTGATTATAGTGCGAGCTTTTAAAACCTTTGTCTACTCGAATTCCATCAGCAACCAACTGGGCCAAATATTTCAAAGCACATGCAGACATTTCTTGTGTCCAGAAAATTTGTGGTTGGGACCTTTGTTCAATTTATTGGACACCATCCATCTCCCTACAATATTAGAACATTTGAGAATATAGATCACATCTAAGCAAATGAGCAAATAAACAAAACAACAAAATATCTCACATCCAAAGAATGATGCCACTTTTTAATTTATGCTCTAGTTTTCTTGTACATTGGAAGTTGCTCTAGTTTCCCACATCCAATTTGCAAGTTGCTGCCTCCACTGAACCCATTGTCTGTTTTCTTATACTTGCTCCTGATGGGAACTTATTGAACTAGAAGGTTGGTTTGTTGTCCATGCTTCCTCAGGTGGGAGAAAACAATCTGCCCCATGCAATAATATCCAATTGTGGAGGATGCAACATGCAAGAACAACATCTACTTGTTTTTGAAAGGAAAGAAAGGTCGAGCATCATCAAGAAATTTAAAACGGTTCTTCAGGGATCCAAAGGCACGCTCAACAGTGACCCATAGTTGTGAATGCCTTAAATTAAATAATTCCTTCTCATTTTCTGGCTTGTTATCATTACCCCACTCTTTTAAGTGGTATCGGACACCGCGAAAAGGTGGTAAGAACCCCGGTTTTGCACCATAACCACAATAACCAGGTAATATTTTCCTACAATACCATGATGGCATGATAACATCGTTAGGGAATGATCTATCTTATGGTGGGTGCATATTTTAAGTGGAATCATTACAAAATATTACCTTTAGGGACGACAAGACCATTCTGCCTTTGTAAGGCATCGGCTAGAATGATGGCATCATGTGTCGAACCCTCCCAACTAGCTAGCACATATGTGAAGTGAAGGTCAAAGTCTACCACGACCATCACATTTTGGGTTGTAAAACTCTTTCTACCTCGAAAAGCAGCCTCACGAGACTTGGGGACACTAGCTCGTATGTGTGTACCATCAATTGCACCAATACAGTTCTACATTGTAATTTTAACTTGATGAGAAGTAAGAATACGATTATGTGCAACTCAAAAACCATTTATTGTGCCTAGACCATACCTCAAAGTAAGGATACCATCAAGGACTTCTAAGGATTTTGGCTGAAGTTTCAAGAGATGGAGGCCTAATAAGGTCATCACGAAGTTTACCGATAGCACGGAGTACTAACTTAAAGTAGCGACTGACAGTTTCCCCTAATCTCTTGAAATTTTCCCTACAACAACATTCCTCTCGTTGTGGCCAATTATGTGAAGGAACATCGCTACTTGTTTCTCAACACAACAATGGATACTATCAGAAAGAAGGCCTCTTTGTTTCAGTGTATCACACAACAAAAAGAATGGTGCTCTCCTCAATCTTAGCATGTGCATGTGTTATCTTTATGGTAAATACTGGAAAGGTAGTCATTCGTTTCACTTCCATATCAATCATTGGGGCATATGAAACCCGTTTCCGTTTCATCTTCCTCCTCGCAATCAAAATATAATAAAATGTAGCAGCAGCTAGAGCAACAGCTTTAATAATTAAAGATCTTCTTATTTCATTTGCATCCATCTACATGAAGGGCGTCAGAAAATTTAGAGAGCATGTATGCTAGCAATTTAGGATAACAAAATTAAATAGCACAATACAGAAAAAAGACATAAGCAAGGAGACTTATTACCTATCACACAATACATAATAAATATAACATAAACAATGCATAAGAAGGATGAAAGAAGACAGAAAAAGATGAAAATAAACATAACATATTTGATTATTACCTTAAGCTGGTGATGATATTGCCTAATTGATTGATGTTAGATATGTGTAAAGAGAGGGGCCTGCAAGAGACCTACCAGATTTCATTATTTCATTTAGCTATGGAAGTTCAAGCCTTAACAGATACACAGTATACCGTCTAAACATGAAATCACAACAGAATCTGCAATCAGTTCAACAAATAGGCCACCAAGTGAATTAGTAAATATGCTGCAATCAGTTCAACAAACAGGCCACCAAGTGAATTAGTAAACACACTAAAACATATTTAACTCCCAAATCTCCAACAATTTTTTGTGGCATCTCGTCCCAAATAGATACGTGTTTGGTTACCTCCCAATACAGACTAAACACGTAGAATCCCAAATCTCTTTTTAACTGCAATTTTTGGCCTACTTGGAGATACTCAACATTTTTTTTTGAAACAGAGATACTCAACAATGAAGCAATAACTTATAATCCTTACTTCCTTGACTCTGTTTAAGTTCTTTTTCCCATATAAGTTTTGAATATTGATTGAAGCCCTGTATACAGATATCAAATATAGATTGACAGCAAATAAATTATCTCATAATCTTGCTACAACTAATCTTGGTATAGCTGAAAGATTCAACCTCAGTCTCTAACTAGAAATCACAGCAGGCCAGAGAGAATGAGAAGGGTATAAAGGAACTCACGTGAGGAGCTCAGAGAGAATGGAGGCAAGTGACGACTGGATCAGAGGAGCACACGTGAGGTTTCAGACAGAGATGGGATCAGAGGAGCTCACCTGAGGCGAGCGTCGACTAGATCTAGTATTATGAGGAGCAGCGGTTGCGTGAGTGCCTTGAGCCTAGGGTGGAGGGTCGCTGTCGCTGAGGCAAGATGTCCCTAGGAGCCGCATCGTCGTCGCCGAGGTGAGATGCCCTCAAAGCTGCCCCCACCGCCGCCCCTGTGCGAGATGCGAACGAGAGTGAGCTCATCCGGTTGATTTGGAGGAATGGGTCGCTCCTAGGATTCCGTTGTATTTTGGAATGAGTGGATGACGGATGGGTAGGCTCCGTGACGCTATCCAAACGATTTTGTAGGCTCGGATACATGTTCGGATCACTCTGGACCATGCCGCGCTGCTAACCAAACACGCTGTAAGTTTTTAGTTCAAATTTTGTTGATTATTAACTAATAGCATGATTTAACTTATAAAAATATATTATGGTTTTTATAGTTATTTTGATAGATTAGGGATCAGATAAGATTTATATTTTATCTTCTTCATGTATAAGTTGAATTTTAAGTTCATATTTTTAGATGATTAAGGACATTATAACTTATATTAAAAATATTTTAAGAATTTTCAACATTAACCTATCAAAGTCATTATAAAAAACCATAAGATATTTTCTATGTTAAATTATAGCTAATTATCCAACAAAATATAAACTGGAAACTTAGTTTGTACATAAATAAATGAAAAAGAGAAATAGAGAAATTTTGTTAAGAGGTAAATTGAACCATCTCAAAATAGTGGAGGGGCAAAATGATCTAAAATAATTTTAGTGGATTATGTGAACTTTTTATACATAATAATTCTTGATAGCATTTATGATTTTACTGATTTTAAAAACACCTCATTGTACTTATGGTATGATGTAATTTCTTAGGTATCTTTTGCATATAGAAAACCGATCAAGAGGTTCTAGGTTGTACATGTATAAGTGGCAAATTACGGAGTTCTCTTCATGCAAACTCCACCATACCATTTGACCCCTAACCATTGTATAGAGCTAGGCAAAATACTCATAGCTCGTGAGCTCACTCGACTCGTGATCAGCTCGGCTCAGCTCGTTTCAATTTTGTCGTGAGCTGAGCTAGCATCTCGGCTGATTCGTTAATGAGCCAGCTCGACATGAGCTCGAGCTAGCTCGTTAGCTCGAATGAGCTACCATTTATTAGCAAAACAAAGACTACACTTATATTGGATGAACTAATAAGTGATGAACTATGTTAATTTGTTGTTTAATTGATATAATATATGAAATGATGAGTATTATTACTCTTTCCTAATTTCAAATTAATATAAAATTAACTTGCAATTAATTATATAATTTATATATATTATATTTTTTATTGTGTCTCCGAGCTAAACCATCTAGCTCAAGTTTGCAAATAAGCCGAATCAAATTAATTATAAATCCAAATTCCAGATTCCAGCAGTAGATGAATAATTGCAAATTTTTGTGTGTACGAGATTAGAATAACTTAAAAATAACTGACATAATTTTTTATTTTTCCTGATCAGAAAAATACACGAAAAAGAAAGGAGGTAGAAAAATTTGTTGATTTATAGTTAAAGAAGAAAAACATGAAAACAGGGGTCCGTTGAATTTCAGGCTCGGTTTTTAACTAGCCGAACTAGTTTATTACTTTAACGCGTTATCCAGCCCGGCACCCCTCCCGAAGACAGAGCCAGGCCGCCAAATTAAACTTGACCATTTCCTCTCTCTCTTTCTCTCTAACTCCGGGTCCCTCTCTCTTCCTCTCTCTATTCTCTCCATCCTTGCTTCTGGGAAGCTCATCAGCCATGGACGATGCCGCTGCAGAGGAAGAAGCTTCCATGTAAGTTCCTCCTTCCAAATTTCCATTGTTTTTCCTCACATCAGCACTTATAAATACTTGCTGCATCAGTCGCGCACAAAAAAGCTAGGTGCTTCGGCTTCCTTTCGCGCCCAATTGGAGGCACACCCCGAAATAAAAAAAAGAGAATTCGATGCGACAAACAAGCTCAAATGCTTGGTCGGTCCTTTTGAAGGTTCGAGACCAGCCATGTCCTCGGCGCCCTGCTGGCCTCCTCGCCGTTGCTGGCGCGCGCCTGGGACCGCTGCACAGCCGCCTCCGCCGCAGCGCCGTGGTTCGTTCACGGCGAAGACGGCGGCAAGGTGTACGTGGGGTTCTCTGGGGTGCAGGCTGCGCTTACGGCGGCAGGCGCAGCGGTGGCCGGCGGCGGAGCCGACATCTTCGCGCCGGTGAGTCTCGGCGGGGACGCGACGGGGCGGATGTTCGCGCCGCTGGTCACCGCCGAGCCCGACCCGGCCGCTACCGGGGAGCCGGTTGCCGTGCAGGCGCTGGCGCTGGCGCTGCAGTGCTTCCTGAAACTCTGCTGCTGTCCTGATTTCCAGGTAACTCACTACTCCATTGAAAATATCTGCCTGATTATCATTTACTTTATGTTTAGCGCGTTAATTGGAGCAGTTTGCCTTGCCCAGTAATAATTGGACTAAAGAATTGTCATTTTTGAATCTGGGCGTTCGCGTGATGATCTGATATTTTTGCTTTTCTGGTTGGCTGGGGAAGGAGGAGTTGGGATGTTGATATGCCTGTCTTTGGTTGTTGCTGTGTCCTTGTGTTCAGACTTACAATACGAGACAGATGCACCGAGATATGAGACAATGTAATTCCAGTGCCAGTCATTCAGTATTCAATAGAGCAACAATTTAGTCAGTCAGAAATTTAGGAACATTGTGCGAGAAAAACTAAACAAAATCATTCTCTAAGCAAAAGTCTGGAAAGAACAGACTCCAACTCCAAGTTGCTATTACCACTTCACTACTTCTGGGTCTATTTTCTTCTCTCTAGTGATTTCATTTCTTCTATCAGATTGCCTTCTCTGCTGTAGTAAAACTGTTAGAGTCTGAATTTAATTCAGACCCCAGAACTCAAAGAAGGGTGTGTGTATAGAGAACTGTCCCTGTCAAATTTGGCGGCTAATTTGAGATGCTACGCTTTGTTTTCTATTGTCCATGTGCTCACAAAAAGTACAAGCACATGGCACAGGTCACGCTACTTCCCTGTTCAAAAAAAAAAAATCTAACTATAGAATTATGGACTGCCACTAGTACACAGAAGCTCTATAGTGGCGGTTCTAAACCTATTTACACAGGCGTTTTTCAGTACCGCCAGTGCTAGGGGTCAGTGGAAATCAGCATTTCCACTGGCGGCTGTATAAAGAAAACCGCCAGTGGAAATGCATTTCCACTGGCGGTTTTATAAAGCAAACCGCCAGTGGAAATGCACTTTTCACTGGCGGTTTTCTTTATTTAGCCGCCAGTGGAAGTTTTCCCGCCTTTTTTCAAATTTCAAACAATACTGAATTATATATATATTTATTTACACACACACAAACATATATATATATATAGATCTATATTGATATTGAAAGCAACATACATATATTTATATACATCAAAGTATTCTTTTTACAACCATATATGCTTCATGCATTCTATACATCATAAGTTTTCACCTAAGCTCTAATAACTATCTCGGCTAAGAGATAATCTACTAATTTCTGTTAGTATTCTGAACTCTGGCAAAGCTAATGTCCCGGAAGCATCGTGATATTTTCCTTCTGCGGGAATGACCTCTTTCAATATGAATGTGCAGAGGTCCTCGACTATGCCATACAATGCAGCTTCGGTCAAGTTCTCCGGGTTTCCTCGTTGAAATTGCTGTAAAGGAATTTTATAAACATCATCTATTTATACTCAATAATAACACATTTGCATCTTTAATGACATAAATACATACTTGACTATTACTAATAATACCTTGTCAGGGTTCGTGATGTATCGTCCGTTCACTCTCATGAACTCGCACGCATAGAATCCACATAGGACCGATCCTTGTGGTTGCTTGTGGCACTACATAACGGGAGATTGGTTATTTAGTTGCAACATTGTGTATGATATGTATTCATAAAATCACATACTTACCGGCCAGTGATGATGGATGTCTAGTGGCACGCCTTTTTTCGACGGGTCGTACTTTCCACCTTTAAACTTATAAAACCTAAAAGCCCTGTGATCTCAAATAAAATCACCATGTTATTCTCAAATTTTAATCGATAAAAGTATGCATGCATAGAAAAGGCTTACAGCTCTAAGGTGCTGAGGAATTCTGCATATGTCGAAGGGTCGAAGTTCAAGGAGTCGAGCACCAGCACCTTTCCAACCTTAGGATAAATGAGGAAGCATATCCAGTGGTCCCTGTACGAATCAAATTTGTGATGCATGTGTATTGAAATTATTGATTTTATTTATGCAAAATCACACTTACTTAAAGTTGTACGGGGCTATTATGGCTTCCCTGTCTTGAAATTGAAGCATTGCATGTCCTATATAGGTGGCGTATCGAGCTTCAAAATCCTTCTTCATATCCTTTATACGCTTCTCAACTTCTTCGTCCGTCTTTCCCCGTAATTCATCATTGTCTTTCCCAATTCTAAAAGTGTGGCTTTCCTCGCATATAAGTATTGGGTTGAGATACCCAACCCTTTTACTGGCACTAGCATTGGGCTTGGTACCGTAAAGAATCTCCTGCTGATCATGTTGCATTCTGCAAGTCACACGTGCATGTCAGATATTGAAATTTTATACAGCTCACTAATAATAACACACATATGTGGAAGTATGAGCGACACTTACAATGCAAACATCGTTACAAGTTGCACGTCGAGTCTCTGAAGGTTCATCATTAACCACATGTCCTCGAATGTAACAACGGCCTTTTGGTCCGAACCAATAAAAGCATGGTCTGGTATATGCACAGTGATGGTGTCGATGCCAACCGATGATGCCCGCATATACCAGTCATGCAACCTTTTAACACCAGCCGGGACCTTTCTTAGTTTCTCAAGAGGTAGCAGAGGTCTGCCCGGCACATATTTTTTAGGCACGTTTTTGTAATCTGCCTTAGTTGGCTTCTTTATTTTTGCGGCCATTGCCTCAGCCTTTTTTGCAGACTCCTCGTGCTTGGCCAAATCAATAGTTTGTGACGTGAGGCTCCGTCCAATCCCTTTCAAAAACCGAGCTGTGCCAGCAGTAGTTGCTTTACTCTTCTTTTTCTGATACGGGGACACCAATTTTGGAATAGGAAGTTTAGATTTCTTTGATGGCCTTGGATCATTTGATGGTTGTGGAGAAGGTGGATCCCTTGATGGTGGCGTAGACAGTGGGTCACCAAGAGGATGGGGAGGAGAAGGTGGTGGAGCCCTGAATGGTGATGCTTGTGGCGGAGACGGTGGGTCAGAAAAAGGATGAGGAGCAGCATGTGAAGTTTGAGGAGGTGAGGATGATGGATGTACAATAGGAGCAAAAATTTGAGAAGGCGGAGACGGTTGGGCCTGCGACGCCTGCGACGAATTCGACCAATCAACCAAATCGACATCCCTTCGAGGCCAAAGGATAAAATTGTTGATAGCTTGTCCAAGTTTCTCGATACCTTCGGGCCCAGGGATGTCTAGCATGTCGTCCTCGGATCCTTGGAGGACCGACGACACTTCTACTTTGCAATAATCATCTGGAATATCATTTCCATGGAACTTACGTCCAGGGATCGCAAGGCCTGTGGCTACTTTCTTTGTACGTTTATTGTTAATACCATATCTTATAACCAGTGTGCACGCCACAGGCCTTGTGATGTCATCAACTGGATAACGGTCCTTATTTCCCGTTGAAGCAACAGAGCTTGGTAATGTCGTACAATCTGTGGAAGCCGGCGGTTGAGCTGCTGGAATTATTTGTATTTGTGGAGTGGTCATCTGTTGAACAGACATCGCACTCGCCAACTGTTGCATCAATTCTGGAGGAGGATTCGATAGCATTTGAGACATCATGGCTTTGAACTCTTTCTTGGCCTCCTCCTTAAAATAATCCGCCATCTCTTCCTTGTATCGATCACGTTTCCTGTACAGACTTTCCCACTGTTGTCCGAATCCTTCCTTCCATCCTTCCTTAGACGAGATTCCTCGTACACGGCCAGGATGCTCAGGGTTACCGAGACCAGCTGTTAGGATGTCTCTTTCCCTTTGTGGCTTAAAAGTTCCTTCGCTCTGCTTAGCTGCCATTGTATATATGTTTTTTGCCGCTTCTTCGACAATGGGATCATCAAAAGATACACCGGTCTCGGTTTCCCTTGGTTTTCTAGCACGGAGCCAATTTGCCGCCCTTTCACCAAGTTGCTCGGACAGCGTCGGCAACCCTGCGGCCTTCTTCTCGGCGTCTTCTTGTCTCCATTTAGGAACCTGACGCTTGTAACCACCTGTGCCTAGGTGGTGGCGGTACTTGTTCTTCTTTGATAGTTCTGAATTTGCCTCACTTAGAGATATGAAATCAGGGCTGCTCCTCTGCTCTAGAAATACTGCCCACTGACCTGCTGAGATTTTATATTTTTTGGTCGGGTCCAGACCTTTCTTTGCAAACTTTGTGTTCATCTCAGACCTCCAGTTTCGGAAATTGATTGCAAGCTGCTTCATCGTGTATTCCTTCACGAGTTCTTCTGAACCCCGAGGCAGAACGAACCTCATTAATAGCTTATTCCATATTTGATTCTTCACATCATCTGGCACATCTCTCCACTGTCGTATTGTTATGTCAAGATTATCTCTAACTAAAAACCCAAGTGCATTCCGGAACTTAGGTAGTGCCTCTTCCGGAGCTAGGGGCTGACCTTTCGGGCTCACGTCTGAGATTTTGTATGTTTTGTCGGGAAACTTGTTCAGCCCCCTGTCACCTCTTTTTCGATCGCTCTGCTTCCTTTTCCTTGACGTCTCGGTTGTTGTCTTGGTCTGTTCCGGTGCGTCTTGGGTCGGCTCCGGTACGTCTTCGTTTCGTGCCACGGCTTCTTCGAGTATCGCACGAAATTCAGACACGACCTCCTATTCATGTAATAAAATGCACAAGAGATCATGCATGTGAAATCAGTAGGGTACACATACGAAGCTAAAGATGCGTACTTTTACCTCAGCTTCTTGTGGATCATAAGTAGGGTCACGTTGCAACTCACGGAGAGCGGCCCTATCTATGCTAGTGGTAGGAAAAGGGTCGCTAGGCGTTTCATATCCTTCACTGCTGGATTGTTCTTGAGCAACACTCTTGTCCATGTGCTCGGGCACTAAATCTTGGTCCTTGATCGGAGAACTCATTGAGCTATATATATACAAATACATAAGCAATAATTAAATACATATTAACACATATTAACGTAAGCAATAATTAAATTCATATTAACAAATAGTATAATTAAATACATCCTCAGGCACTAAACCCTTAACCCTAACCCTAAACCCTAACCCTAAACCCTTAACCCTAACCCTAACCCAAAACCCGAACCCTTAACCCAAAACCCAAACCCTTAACCCAAAACCCGAACCCTTAACCCTAACCCTAACCCTAAACCCTAACCCTAACCCTAAACCCTAACCCTAACCCTAACCCTAAACCCTAACCCTAAACCCTAACCCTTAACCCTAACCCTTAACCATAACCCTAACCCTAACCCAAAACCCGAACCCTTAACCCAAAACCCGAACCCTTAACCCTAAACCCTAACCCTAAACCCTAACCCTAAACCCTAACCCTTAACCCTAACCCTAACTATAACCCTTAACCCTAAACCTAACCCAAAACCCGAACCCTTAACCCAAAACCCGAACCCTTAACCCTAACCCTAACCCTAAACCCTAACCCTAACCCTAAACCCTAACCCTAACCCTAACCCTAAACCCTAACCCTAAACCCTAACCCTTAACCCTAACCCTTAACCATAACCCTAACCCTAACCCAAAACCCGAACCCTTAACCCAAAACCCGAACCCTTAACCCTAAACCCTAACCCTAAACCCTAACCCTAAACCCTAACCCTTAACCATAACCCTAACCCTAAACCGTAACCATATAGTATCGTATAGTCGTATAGTATCGTGTAGGACGGGGAGAGAGTCGCATAGGACGTATAAAGAGGGAGAGAGGGAGAATCGTATGGATATTATCGAGTTACGTATAGAGAGGGAGAGAGGGAGAGTCGTATAGGACGAGGAGAGGGAGAGAGGGAGAGTCGCATAGGACGTATAGAGAGAGAGAGAGGGAGAGTCGTACGGAAATTATCGAGTTCAGACGGATATTATCGAGTTGTGACGGATAAAATTACAATGGATATCGACATCTTAAAATTACAATGGATATCGACATCTTAAATACGGATTGTATGTCTATATTCAATTGGATGGTGATGAATCTAGACACATATACAAAGCACATACATCAACTATTGTATGAACCATATAAAAAGCATATACAAAACATATACATCTAGACACATATACATCTTTCTCTCCTCTCTCTCTCTCCCTCATCTTTCTCTCTCACTCTCTCTCTCACTCCCTCAACTCTCCTCTCTCTCCCTCCTCTCCTCTCCTCTCTCTCCTAGCCCTCTCTCTCCCTTATCTCCCTTATCTCCCTCCTCTCTCTCTCTCCTCTCCTCTCTCTCCTAGCACTCTCTCTCCCTTATCTCCCTCTCTCTCATTCCCTCTCCTCTCTCTCTCCCTCCTTTCCTCTCCTCTCTCCCTCCTCTCTCTACCTCCTCCTATCCCTCTCCATCCTCCTCTCTCTCTCCCGGCCCTCTCCCTCCTCCTCCCTCCTCTCTCTCTCCCTCTCCCTCCTCTCTCTCTCCCTCTCCCTCCTCCTCTCCTCTCTCTCTGTATCAGAGGCGGCGCGCGGCACGGCGGCGTACGGCGGCGGCGTGCATGGCGCGGCGGCGCGGGCCCGAGCAGGGACAATAAACGGCCGGGACAGAGGGGGGAAAGGGCGGAGAGAGAGAGGGAGGGGAGCAAACCTTGATCGACGGGCGCGGGGACGGCGGCGGCAGAATGGCCGACGGCGAAGTCGAACGGACGCGCGGGCGATTTTGGCAGCCTGACGGCGTCGGGTGGAAAACTGGCGCCAGGACTTGTAAAAATTTCGGCCCCGAGCGCGCCCGCCTATATATAGGCGCCATTTATACTGGCGGTTCACAATGACAACCGCCAGTAGAAATGATTTCTACTGGCGGTGGACAACGAGAACCGCCAGTAGAAATGTCATTTCTACTGGCGGTTCTCGTTGTCCACCGCCAGTAGAAATAGTTTTTATATATTGTTTTACTCTACTTTTTATTTTTTATATATTTAATTAGTATAGTTTTTATATACTACATTATGTATACATTTTATATATTACATTTAGTATATTTTTATATATTGTTTAGTATCCTCTCTCTCCCTCTCTCTCCTCTCTCTCTCTCCTCTCTCTCCATCCCCTCTCTCTCCTCTCTCTCTCTCCCTCTCCTCTCTCTCTCTCCATTTACCTCTCTCCTCTCTCTCTCTCTCTCTCTCTCCATCCCCTCTCTCTCTCCATCCTCTCTCTCCCTCTCCCTCTCCTCTCTCTCCCTCTCTCTCCTCTCTCTCTCTCCTCTCTCTCCATCCCCTCTCTCTCCTCTCTCCCTCTCCTCTCTCTCTCTCCATTTACCTCTCTCCTCTCTCTCTCTCTCTCTCTCTCTCTCCATCCCCTCTCTCTCTCCATCCTATCTCTCCCTCTCCCTCTCCTCTCTCTCTCTCCCCCTCTCTCCATCCTCTCTCTCTCCTCTCTCTCCATCCCCTCTCTCTCTCCTCTCTCTCCATCCTCTCTCTCTCCTCTCTCTATCCCCTCTCCCTCTCCATCCTCTCTCTCTCCCTCTCCATCCTCTCTCTCTCCCTCTCCTCTCTCTCCTCTCTCTCTCTCCCTCTCCTCTCTCTCCATTTACCTTTTGTGAAATCTTGTTGAAAAAGTAGCACAATTACATGCTTCGGATTGTCGCTAACAATAATCAATTACATGACAAGTCCTAACAATAATCAATTACATGACAAGTATATAATCTAGGAAGCTATTGTTCTGCCTTGTCCATCGTGGCGTACCCAGGGCAACGAATTGCGTGGGATGCTTCGCTCAACGTTCCTTATCTTGGTTGGATGGTCTATGAAAAGAGACATGTCGTTGAACTGGTTAAAATCCTCTAAATCAGATACACCATCAACTCCTATAGCTTGTTGTTTTCCAGGAAAAACTACATGCTTCGGTTTGTCGGTGCTTTTCTTCTCGTTGTTAGAAATGATCCGTTCAGCATAGAAGACCTGTGCAGCACGATTAGCAAGGATCCATGGGTCATCTTTGTAACCTACCTTACTTAGATCAAGAACTCTGACCCCATAGTTGTCTACCGTGACATGTTTGTCTTCAACCCATTGACATCGGAAAACCGAGATCTGAAATGTACCATAGTCTAGTTCCCATATGTCCTCAATAAAGCCAAAATATGTAATAATCTCACCAGTTTCATCATCTATGGCTTCGCATCGAACACCACTGTTTTGTGACATGCTCTTTTTGTCCTTGGACTTGGTACAAAATGTGAATCCACTAATGTCATAGGTTTGCCATGTTGTGACCTGGCGTGATGGTCCAGATGCCAAGCCCTTGATGGTTTGTTCTTCTATTGTTTCTCCACGTGGAATGTCCTTCACCATTAGCCATGTGTTGAACCGCTGCTTATGTTGCTTCATTACCCAATCATCCGTATGCCCAGGATTTTGCTCGCGAAGCTCATTGATGTGTTGTTGGATAAATGGCTCCATTATCGTTAGCTGATGTAGGATGCTCTGATGTGCCTCAAGTACTATATCGTAATCCGGTGGGATGAAAGATTTCCGTCCCATCCTCCCGCTTCCATACAGTCTACCCTCGTGTCGTGACGGAGGCAGACCTATTGCAACCTGGTCTTTTAGGATACTATTGCAGAATGGACCTCCGGACTCAATGGCCTCTTCGGTACAGTACCCCTCTATCATGGATGCCTCGGGACGAGCACGGGTTGATACATAGCCATTCAGTATTGACATGAAACGCTCATACGTCCACATTTCATGCAAGTACATAGGACCCAATGCTTCTATTTGTGGCACCAAGTGCACCACAAGGTGCACCATAATATCAAAGAACGATGGAGGGAAACACATCTCAAACTGTGATATTGTCTCCACTGCGAATTCCTGAAGAGATGCCAACTCATCACGGCCAATTACCTTTTGTGAAATCTTGTTGAAAAAGTAGCACAACCGTGTGATTGCCATCTTTAAAAACAAAGGATTTATAGCCCTGATGGCAATAGGTAGGAATGTAGTCAGCATGACATGGCAATCATGTGAGTTGTAGTTGGTGATTGTCAGGTCTTTCATTGACACGATACTCCGTATGCTAGAGCAGAATCCGGATGGGACTTTCAAATTCTTGAGCCAAACACACATCGCATGTTTCTCATCTACATTGAGATTGTAGCTTGCTGCTGGGAGATGGTACTTCCCATTTTCTTGAAGAACGGGATGTAGTTCCTTTTTTATGCCTAAATCTACCAAGTCCATGCGTGAATTGAGCCCTTCTTTTGTTTTGCCCTTTATGTCTAGCAAGGTGCCCATTATGCTTTCAAACACGTTCTTCTGAACGTGCATACCATCGATCGCATGCCGCACATCTAACTCTTTCCAGTAAGGCAAGTACTCGAAGAAAATAGACTTCTTCTTGAATATAGCCCCCGAAGATGGTTTAGCATCCTTCCTTGTTTTTCCGTCTTTTGTCTTCTTCCCGAAAACAAACTTGATATTCCTGACTATTTCAAAAACTCTATGACCTCTATTGTTACCCGATGGAGCAGTAGAATGTAGTTCACCATTATTGTCGAAGTACTTATCCATTTTTCGCATGCGGTACCTGTGTCCTTCCAATAAAAAGCGTCTGTGCCTCATGTAAACTATCTTCCTAGATGCAGCAAGGGATACGTAAGCAGTTCCATCAATGCATACTGTGCAACCAACCTTTCCCTTAAACTGGCCTGATAATGTGAAGAGAGCAGGGTAATCGTTGATCGTAACAAAAAGAATTGCTCTCAGCGTGAATGAACCTTTACGATACTCATCCAACATTTGAACACCCGTTTCCCACAATATTTTCATATCCTCCATTAAGGGCTCCAAAAATACATCCATGTCAACTCCAGGTTGTGTAGGTCCAGAAATAAGGATGGTTAGCAAAATGTACTTCCGTTTCTGCATCAACCATTGAGGAAGGTTGTATATGGTGAGGATCACCGGCCATGTGCTATGCTTGCTGCTCCTCTCAGCAAATGGGTTCATTCCATCAGTACTCAGTGCGAACCTAACATTTCTCGGTTCATCGGCAAAGTCTCGGTGGTTGTCATTGAAATCTTGCCACTGCTTCCCATCGGCTGGATGTCGAAGCTTCCCATCGTTTTTGTGCTCATCAGAAGCATGCCAGCTCATAAGTCTGGCATCCTCAGGATTAGCGAACAAACACCTCAATCGATCGACGACGGGGAGGTACCACATCACCAAAGCAGGAATCTTTTTGAGCGCATAATAGTCTACTTCTTCTTTTTCTTTGCTCGTGGATTTTGAAGTCTTTTTTTGGGCTTTCTTTCGCTTCTTCCCTTTAGACACGGATGCAACACACTCTTCGTCCTCTCGATAGTCTTTATTCGTCTTGTACCTACTTGCACCGCACTTTGGGCAGCTCTCCAAGTCTTTATAATCATCACCTCGATAAAGGATACAGTGATTTCTACACGCGTGGATCTTCTCCACACCCATAGTGAGCGGATTGATTAGTTTCTTTGCATAGTACGTGTTAGCAGGCACATTGTTCTCCTTTGGAAGCATGTCTGCGATAATACTCAAGAACGCATCGAAGCCAGCATCAGACACACCATATTTAGCTTTTAACATCAACAGCTTTAGCACAGACCGGAGCGTCGTGAACTCTTTGGTACAACCCTTAGACTCGTCGTACAAAGGCTCTTCTGCTGCCTTCTTCAGGGACTCCATACCTTTCATTAAGAACATCGATTGATCTGTATGACGATGCAACATTGCCTCTAGCAACTCTGCATCTTCCTCAGCCATAACACTTGGCAGAACATGAGGTCTATCATGTTCATTTCCTCCAGCGTAACCATGATCAGTAACATTTTGCACTACATGTTCGCTCTGTGGAAGAGGTTGGTGTGTCTCGTGAACGAACTGAAATCTGTCGTCGATGTTCTCAGGGTTTCCAGTCGTATAAGGCGAAGAGCTACCCTCTCCATGCTTTGTCCAAATTGTGTAATCCTTCATAAATCCTCGACATACCAGATGAGATATGATTTGTTCTGTGTCATTAAATACAACAGCATTTTTGCAGTCCATGCATGGACAATATATGTGTTTTGTCTTTGTTCTCCAAGCATGGTTCGTAGCGACATCAATAAACCTATGGACTTCGGATATGTATGATGGATCTAGCCTTGATAAGTTATACATCCAGGATGTCCTCTCCATCACCACCTGTAAAAAAGTAACATAAAACACATGGTGAAACCCTATATCCAAAAATGTGGCTAAAATGTGAAACCCTCCCTCTCTCTCTCTCCTCTCTCTCTCTCTCCTCTCTCTCCTCTCTCTCACCTCTTTAACACATGCTTCGGTTTGTCGCTAACACATGCTTCGGTTTGCAAGTCGTGTAAAATTACATGCTTCCAATAAAAGTAGT
This sequence comes from Zea luxurians, assembly GCA_029449295.1. Classification (NCBI taxonomy): domain Eukaryota; kingdom Viridiplantae; phylum Streptophyta; class Magnoliopsida; order Poales; family Poaceae; genus Zea; species Zea luxurians. The sequence goes on along the minus strand of JAOPSE010000004.1, from coordinate 52,326,286 downwards.
TAGACTACTTTATCTCTAACACATGGTGAAACCCTATATCCAAAATGTGGCTAATAAAATGGAGGAAAAATGAACAAAATTTGGCAAAAGAAACATAAGCCAAACTTTTTTAGCAACTAATAAACAAAAAAAATTAATACCCAAACCTATCTTTAACACATGGTGAAAGCCTAGTTTCAAAATGTAGTTAAAATTGAGCAAAAATAAACAATAACTGACAATTGAAATAATTAAACCAACCTTACATACAACACATTCACCATTCATAAAGCAACTAAATATGTGTTATGGATAAACTTATTTGATAACTAAACATGAAAAAGGAGAGGGAATAGACAAAAACTAACCATCTTAAGCAACCTCATTTGAGTAAATAGAGAAAATTACCTAGCTACTTCTCTCTCACACATGTAAAACCCTAGATCCAAAATGTGGCTAAAATTGAGCAAGAATGAACAAAAATTGACAAAGAAACATAAACCAACCTTTCTTATCCACCTTCTTCGAAGAAATGAAGAGCAAAACCTCCCCCCTTATATTTTTTGAAATCTGGACCTCCAAAATCGCCTCCAATGGAAGCTGGCTGCGAGCATACAGTTCACTGTCGGGGGAAAGAAGAGAGCTATTTATAACAGACAGTTCACTGGCGGTTGGCTTGAAAAACCGCCAGTGGAAACACATTTCCACTGGCGGTTGTCTTAACACAACCGCCAGTGGAAATAGGATGTTTCCACTGGCGGTTCGGTTACACCAACCGCCAGTGGACATTGGTTTTCCACTGGCGGTTATGTTACACCAACCGCCAGTGGAAACATCCTATTTCCACTGGCGGTTGTGTTAAGACAACCGCCAGTGGAAAAGTGTTTCCACTGGCGGTTCCAAAGCCGGGCCCACCTCGTTTTTTTTACTGGCGCGCGATAACTGAAACCGCCAGTGATAATTTTTGGGTGCCGCAGGCTATGAGCTCTTTTCTACTAGTGTGCGTGCTAGTTAAATTGGTTTATATTTGACTAAATTTTTAGTCAACGGTATTCACATTTATAGCTATAAATCAACTTATTATAAAAATTTCTTTATAATTAATGTAATGATATGTATTTGAAATTGTAAATATTAATACTTTTGTCTATAATTGATCAAACTTAAGATACTAAAACATGACAATGTCGAATTGTTCTTTCTGCAAGGATTGATGTGGCTCATGATTGGACAGCTTTACGGATATTCCTTTACTCCGTCCAAGAAAGAATGCAATGGTATCTGTGCCAGTCATTCGTTTATAACAAATAGTATTAGCATTTATATCTTTAAATAAATTTATTTTAAAAATATATATTCTATAACTAATCTAATGGTATTTATTTCGTACTGTTTGACTCCTCCGAAAACGAGAATTGTATTTTTTTTTTCGACGGAACGAGTATATAGAAATTTCAAAGTCTTAAAATGCTTGGACTAAGTTATGGATAACGCCTGATCTGGAAGAATAAAATCTAACCATGACGAAGACTTGTACTTCAGAGTTTACTCTCATTCACAATTCAGGCTGCTTTCACCGGATATTATCTTTTGCTCTTCTATAATTTCAGATGACCACAAAAAAAACTTTGATTACTTTTCTTATAATTCATACCTTTGAACTACATTCCACTGTTGTAGAATAATAACCTAAATGACGACAGCCTTGTGCTCCATCGCAAATTCCATTCTTTTTCTTGACGGAATCCAATTCACTTCTTCAGGTTTCGTAGATCTTTTCATTTACGTTCCAGAGGACCACATCTTGCCTCCATCTTCTTCTATACCTTTATCACTTTTGCTTTTTTTAAATTGGGTGACCTAATTATTGTTCATGAAACTATTGAGATGATCATTTTCCATGAATCTCTTTGTCCTATAATGAGTAGTGTGTCTCTCTTTATGACTTTATGCAGCTAATGATTCCATTCTCTCCAATCTTTACTTTTCAACCTGCCTCACTGAAATTATACTGCTAAAAGTTCACATTGTGTTTTGCCACACTGAAACTGTGACTTACGCATCAGAATTGGTTGACATTGCAGATGCTTCTGAATCAGATCAGGGGCAAGGCAGTCGTGTTCACGGGCCACTCCCTTGGTGGCGCCGTTGCGGCCCTCACGGCGCTACACTACCTCTGCATCTCATCGTCAAGCTCGCCACCTGCTCCTCCTGTCCTGTGTGTCACCTTTGGAAGCCCATTACTTGGCAACGAGGCGCTGTCCAGGGCCATCCTGCGTGAGCACTGGGGTGGTAACTTCTGCCACGTAGTCTCACAGCACGATGTCGTCCCAAGGCTCCTCTTCTGCTCCCCGGACGCCGTACCCGCGCACATCATTGTTGGAATGCAACTGCAGCAATGGCCGGCGTGGACTCGGCACACAGGAGCTGTGAACACGGTCACCGCGCACATGGCGGACACTGACAAAGACGTGCTCCGGCAGCTGATACAGACGCACGTTGGCGCTGCGGCCGTGGAACAGAAGCTTGCCGCTTCTGAGACGACAGGTGGGAGCCCGTACCGGCCGTTTGGGACGTACGTGCTGTGCTCCCCAGAAGGCGCCGCGTGCGTGGACAACCCGACCGCCACGGTACAGATGCTGTACGCCACCTTCGCCTCTCGGAGCTCGGCCGGTGCAGAGTCCCCGGAGGCCGCGCACTCCTGCTACGGCGAGCTCGTGCTGAAAATGCCGCACCACTTGCTTCTCAAGAGATGGCCGCGTGTGGACGACATGCCGGCGACGCCCAACTACGACGACGGCGTCTCCCTCGCGTTGGAGGCCTCTGGCATCGACGTCATGGTCAGGGTCTGCGTATATAAAAAATACAAAGCGCGTTCTGTTACTACTACTATATATCTTGTCTGACTTGGCGTTGTCATCGACTGCAGGCCATGGAGGCGTCGACGGCGCGGCATTGGCTGAAAACATCAAAGCGGGCAGGGCGGCGGCCGAGCCTGAACTGCGCTCGCCTGGCGACGCAGCTGGGCCGGGTCACGCCGTGCCGTGCGCAGATAGAATGGTACAAGGCGCTGTTCGACGCAGAGATGGGGTACTACGACGCGTTCAAGCAGCGGCGGTCGCCCAGGAAGTACACCAAGGTGAACTTAAACCGCATCAAGCTGGGCCAGTTCTGGGACCGAGTGCTGAGCATGCTCGACGCCGGCCAGCTGCCCCACGATTTCCACCGCCGCGCCAAGTGGGTCAACGCCTCCCGCTTCTACCAGCTCCTCGTCGAGCCTCTCGACATTGCCGACTACCACCGCCACGGCCACCACCTGACGAGCGGGAGCTACATGACTCACGGCCGGGAGAGGAGGTACGAGCTGTTCGACAGGTGGTGGCATGAGAAGGGATGCACTGGCGCTGGCGGTGGCATCACGTCCTCCGTGTTGGCAGCGTCGGCGAGCAGCCGGAGACGCAGCAAATACGCCGGGCTAACGCAGGACCCGTGCTTCTGGGCGAGAGTGGAGGAGGCGAGGGAGCAGACGGAGAGCGTACGGCGCGAGCGCGACGTGGCCGAACTGGCGATGAAGCTGGAGGACCTGCAAGAGTTCGAGCGCTACTCCCATGAGCTGGTGGCGACCAAGGAGGTGTCCGTCGACGTGCTCGCGCCGCAGTCAAGCTACACGCTGTGGGTGGAGGATTGGAACCAGCTCAAGCTCAGGGATGATGTGAGGACAATGTTGCTTCGGTTTTGAGCTGGGCTGCAAACAGCTGATGAATTCGTAGGTAGCTGGTGGGCGTTCTACAAATAGTTCAGGTATACATGAATCATTGGATCATGGTGCTACCGTGCTAGTATATGTGATTGTAAATATATCCAAACCTAGAAGCGCTGCAGTGGATTGCAGTATTGTTGTGGTTCCCGTCGAAATTCTGAAAAAATGATAATATGACAATACCAATTAGTTTTAAAATCCTCCTTTTCTTCGAAGGGTTCTTAGAGAAAAACGAATAAAATGCTATTTTCACCGATCAATAGTCCTGAAGTTCATCGTTTTCGATATGCGTGAATATAAATCATGACAGCTTCAAAATATCCTTCTCTCCTTGGAAGGTGTCAAAGGGGAGAATGATGATTTACTTGTGTTCGAAGAGAGTGTAAAGTAAGTGCATGAATTAAGAGATGAATCACATGGATGAATAGAGGAATACAAAACTATGCTAATGAATCAACAATGAATTAATCTCATGAATGCAAGCTATATTTAACACTCATGTAAATTTACTTTGGCTTTATAATACCTTCAGAGGCTGGGCTATCTTTGTAGCAGTGTTACTATTTATTTATTTATAGGATGAGGCTTGTATACATCTTCTTATCAAATTACAATATTTTCCTTCCTACGACACAGTTGCCCTTTGCAACTGGCAAGGTACTCATTTTACAACACTAATGTGTTATACACGACTTTTCCTCTCCTTGAAGACCTTCTTCACCTCCCATTTCCGAAGGCAATCGTTGAAGCTTCGTTTCACCTTTGGCTCCTTGACAGCTTTGGCTTCGTCATTTCGTCCGAAGGCTTTCTTAACTTTTGACTTTGACTTTAGCTCTTTTCCTAAAAAATGAACAATATCCTTGTTAGTTGTGGGCCTTCCGCTAGAGAATTTCTCTCCAATAGTAGCCTCTCGTAGAAAATGATTGCCTTTTTCCTAAAAAATGATTGCCTTTTTCTAAAAAATGATTGCCTTTTTCTATAACGAGCTCAAACTGCAAAATATACTTCGAACGGCCACGTGCTGAAGGTCCAAAAAAACACCTTTATTTGAGTAAGCTAGTGAAAATAGAGTATAGAGAATACATAAATTATGTACAAACATGTATCTAGTTTGATGGGCCCAAATGGCAGTGAGTGCCCTGTGAATGGCTCTTTTGCTTCCGTACCACCCTAGCTATATAAGATGTGGCCATAGTATTCCCTACAACATTTACTACTGAAAGTCGTCTAGAGGGGGTGGATAGGCGAAACCTGAAAATTATAACTTTACACCCCAACTAGATCCCTTAATTAGTGGTTAGAACAAGATACACAATTATCGGAGTATAAAAACTAAGTCCTTTGCTTGCAAAGAGTATTGCTTTCAAATAATGTGGAATTGATAAATCAATACAATTAATAAGTCTATGAGAATAAAGCAAGAGGGCTTAGATAAGAAGAGCAATAACACAAGTTTTTTCTTGCAAGATGTTGCTTCACTAAATGAGAATTTAACTTTAAGCAACACCAAATAATATTAGTAAAGAATAGTGCAAGAAAAACTTAGAAAGGGAAAGAACAAACAAATCACAAGCAATAAGCACACGAGACACGGGTGATTTGTTTTACCGAGGTTCGGCCTCGAAGGCCTAGTCCCCGTTGAGGAGTCCACTAAGGACGGGTCTCTTTCAACCCTTTCCCTCTCTCTACCGATCACCAAAGACCGGCAAGCTCTTCTTCTTCTCAAGGATCACCACACTCTTTGGTGTCTCTTCCTAGCTTTACAAGCCTCCAAAACTTTGGAGGAAGTTCAATGGGAGTCAAAACTCCACGCACAAATGAACGCAAGATGTAGCACACACTTTCTCTCAATGAATCTCACAAGGCACTAGAGCTAAACTCACACAAGAAGCTTTCTTTTGCTTGCTCTCTCTTTTGTGGCACTTGTGTTGGTTGTAGTGGTCTAAATCTTGTGTATAGGATGGATCAACGAATAGAGGTGGTTGGGAGGGCTTGGATATGTCAACTATATGACTTGGAATGTTGCTTGGACTCTCACACCTTGAAGTGGCCGATTGGGGTGGTATTTATAGCCACCAACCAAATTGTAGCCGTTGGAGAAGGCTGCTGGCGATGGGCGCACCGGACAGTCCGGTGCGCCGCCATGTCATCCTCCCGTTAGGGCTTAGAGCTGGTCGACCGTTGGAGGCTTTGTCCTCATGCAGCACCGGACAGTCCGGTGCGACACCGGACAGTCCGGTGCCCCTCTGACCAACTGCTCTGACTTCTGCCGCGTTCACTATGCTGCACTGTTCACTGTCAGAGTCGACCGTTGCGCGCAGGTAGACGTTGCTCCGCTGGCGCACCGGACAGTCCGGTGAATTATAGCGGAGCTGCGCCTAGGAAACCCGAAGATGAAGAGTTTGAGGTCGATTCACCTTGGTGCATCGGACACTGTCCGATGGCATACCGGACAGTCCGGTGCGCCAGACCAGGGCAGCCTTCGGTTTCTTATTGCTCCTTTCTTTTGAACCCTAACTTGTTCTTTTTATTGGTTTGTGTTGAACAGTTGGCACCTGTAGAACATATAATTTAGAGCAAACTAGTTAGCCCAATTATTTGTGTTGGGCATTCAACCACCAAAATCATTTAGGAAAAGGTTCAAAGCCTATTTCTCTTTCAATCTCCCCTTTTTGGTGTTGGATGCCAACACAAACAAAAGCAAATATATAAGAGAATAATTGAACTAGTTTGCATATGGTGAGTGCAAAGGTTGCTTAGAATTAAACCAATATTTTTCTTTTACTAGATATGCATGGTTAGCTTTTCTTCTTATTTAAAATTTTGGACCACATTTGCACCACGAGTTTTGTTTTTGCAAATTCTTTGTAATAATTCTTTTCAAAACATTTTGCAAATAGTCAAAGGTACTTGAATAAGATTGAAAGAAGCATTTTCAAGATTTTGAAATTTTCTTCCCCTGTCTCAAATGCTTTTCCTTTGACTTAAACAAAACTCCCCCTCAATGAAATTCTCCTCTTAGTGTTCAAGAGGGTTTTACAAATTTTTGAAAATCCTAGTACTTTCTCCCCCATTTGAACACAATAAGATATCAATTTTGAAAACTTTATTTTTAAAATTCGGTGGTGGTGCGGTCCTTTTGCTTTGGGCTAATACTTTCTCCCCCTTTGGCATGAATCGCCAAAACGGATACTTGTGAGTGAAATATAAGCCCTTTTTGACTTTCTCCCCTTTGGTATGAGTAATAAGTATGAAGATTATACCAATTGAGAGTGCCATGTGAAGTGATGGCGAAGGATAGATAATACCGATGGAGTTGAGTGGAAGCCTTGTCTTCGCCGAAGACTCCATTTCCCTTTCAATCTACGACTTATCATACAGATCACTTGAAAACATATTAGTCATAGACATAAAGAGATATGATCAAAAGATATATCAAATTAAGCATAATCATAGTTCTATATAATATAGATTGCTCCCCCTAAATATGTGCATGAAGAGGAACACATATATTGGCCTTAAATGCCAATTGCACATAATTAGGTTAATGAGAATATATCTATATCATACAGAATGTGAAGTGCATTGTATCGTAGTGTAAGTGTGATGCTCATGATAGTTTATGCACTTATGAAAGCATGTTATAAACATCTTAAGCATTTTCCCTTAAGGATTTCAAAGAGGCTTAAGGACCATCCACCTTTGGAACAAAGGTAGCTTATCCTCGTTACAAGGTTAAGCTTTAAGCTCTTTGACAATAAAATTACTTCACCTAGTTTTAACAAAAATGCATTAATGCAGGAATGAAATTTTTGAGAGGTTAAACTAGGTATGAAGCAGGGATAATGCATGGACATGCTTTCTCTTCCTTTTATACAAGATATGCAAAGAAAGTATAGAAAGGGAAGATTTAGGTACAAGTTTAAATGAAAGGAAGTAGTTTTACCCTTTTGTACCTTCACATAGAGACGCTCTCTTCATTGTGCTTTGTCCTCAGTCTTAGCTGCTTAAGACCTATACTCAAGACAATATATGGAAATATTTTGCACAAGCGAGAGTTTTACAACTTGTGATCCTTCTCCAAGTCATGGATAGCATATATCAAATGGATCACAAATTGCATAAACGTATCATGAATTCTCCTTTTAACTTAGTGCATATCAAGAGATATCGATTGATAGTATATGCGGCACTAAGAAACATAAGTGTTCATTCAATGATCAAACAAATAACAGATGAGATTAAGAGAACAACATATGCATTAGTTTATCAATTAAGCTTAGAGTAGGAGAATCCAGCAAGTATGCTACTTTAGCAATGAAGGCAACAATCCTTGATAAAAGCGACATTATTTTAACAAGTTGGATTGATATGTAGTAGCATACTTCGTGAGAAACTTATTCTCATTCTTGAGACTATATGAGATTACTAAGATAAAGTGATAGTCTCAACATAATCAAGATATAGAAATAGGCTCCCCCTAAAGATATGCATCAAGAATTTGAATGGGTTGGATAGATACATTCGCTTTTAAAGACAAATAGGGAGAAGCATTATACATCTTGATCAAGGTTTATAATATTTGCAATAAATAACTTAAGCCTAGTATTCTCACAATGAAAAGGATTTAGAATACTCACAACCACACCATTGATTATTTTGAAGATCTTATTGTCCAAGTAGGTGTTGTTGTTCTTGATGTCCTCCTATTTTATTTGAGTGTCCTCCCTTTGTAGTTGTCTCTTTTTCCTTCCAAACTTATTGAAAATACTCAAGGGAGATGTTAATAGCATAAGGGATTATATGATGAAGGATGATTTCTTTAGTTAAGAAATATAAACAATTCATCATCCATAAGTCACATGAAGTAAAATTCTTATTAGTGCACATCATTAGAATGGAGGAATATGCACCATTTAAACATTTTGATCAATCATAGGAATTTTACTTCTTCATATTGAATTTATTATCATAACTTAAAAGCATATCAATATGAGGACAGTTATAGCAAAGGCATGAATTAGATTCTAATGGACAAGTGCATTTTTGAGAATGAGATTGAATGCACATCTAGCTGACTTAAGTCCAATAAAGAATCTATTCCTCACATGGGTAGAATTTAGAGTAAATAACCATTGATGGGGACTATATTTGATTAAGAAGATGAGTCCCATACCTTTGCTTTTACCTTTCTTCCTTTGGGTGAAGAGCAACCCTTGAGGCTTGTGTCTTTAAACATGCACTTACTCTCTTGTAGATTTCCATAAGTAAGCTCAAGAGATATGTCATTAGTAACACAAGCACTAGTTTCCCTTTTTGTAATCATTTTGATAAGGAATGAAAACATAGATTACTAAAACATGAAAACTTCATAGCATGAACTAGATTATCCTATAGATGATGTTATGCTCAATTTTAACTCATAAAACAAGCATAAATAATTTCTTAAGATCAAGGAACTATTCTAGTTCATAACATGGAGAGCGATAAATGTAAAAGAATCATATCCAATTTTAAGCAAGAAGCACAACAACATAAGTCATTGGTTTGATTTTTCTTTTTATGTTAGATTACGCACTTCCAAGGAGAAACTTATTCTCTACAAGTGAGACTACTTGGGTTTCTTAAATAAAAGCATTAGACTCACTATTCTAGTTATAGAGAGAATTTTTTCTTTTTATAAGTGTCCTAAGGATTTGAATTCCTTACTTGACACCTCATTCTTTTAAGAACTTGGAATATCTCTCTATATCTAGAATCATGGCAATAATAAGATAATTAGTGAAAAGCATGCCATGAGGGACTTGCAATAATTTAAAGCATGTAGATTGCCATAGAATAGAAATGATGAATGTGCAATCTACCATGTGAGAGGAATTTTTTCAAAGAATGGTGACATAATTTTAAAGACATTTGAAGTGCTTCTTTTTCTATGTGACTACACAAGATACATGAGAAATGGTAATTTAAGATACATGCACTTAAAAACATAAGTGTTACCATCCTTTGGTTCTCCTCCATATTGTAGGCCTTGATTTTTCCGCACAGGGTAATTCTTTATTTCCTACAACATCAATATCTTTCCCGAGATGATATGAGTTTTAGACATAATAAAATGAACTAACTTTGGGTCAATTTTGTATTGAAGATTGATAGCTTGAGTTAATAAGAATTGAATTGACTTTCTCAAGCACCCCAAAGCTTCATATCATCTCCTTCTCCTGCAAAGCTTGTCAAGCATATATTGGTACCCATCGCTTGATGGGTCCATCAAGGTTAGTCAACAAAGATCTAGGAACCCAAAAGTCCTTTGTGTTAGCACTTGATAAACTCATTACCTTTCTAGCACAAGTTGCAATTTTGGGTTGCCTAGTTACATGAGAATTAATTGACAAGCTAGGAGTGGGATAGTTACCAATGAGACAATTCTTGCATTGATGTCCCTTCTTTTGGCATATGTAGCATAGGCGATCTTCAAGTCTTGAAGATTTCTTCTTTCCTTGTTTCTTGCTTGCTACATGGTTAGTGAATATTTTCTTTTCTAACACTATGCCTTTTTGTTTTAAATGGGGACAAGTTCTAAATAAGTGTCCCTTCTTTGAGCATTTGAAACAAAGTTTATCATCCTTGTTAATAATCAAGTCATTTTGAATATAGGGACATGACCTAATCAAGTGCCCCTTTTTAAAGCATTCACTACACTTCTTACTTCTCTTAGTGTGAAGTGTAGCTTGATTATTACCTTGGATGTTACCTTTCATGGAGGCATGGTTGAGGCTTTTGGAGGAGGTGTTGATTTTCTTCCTTTGTTCCTTCCTCTTGGCAATCCTCAAGTCCTTGACATTTTCTTCAAGGGATTTAGTGCATGCCTCGGTTGTTCCCGTCTCAAGCTTCTTCACCATGTGATCACGGTTATCTTGAGAAGGTTGAGCAATGCACTTCCCTTTTAGTTGTGTCAAGCTCATTTTTAGCCTCTCATTTTCTTCTTTGAGCTTTTGATATGTGTCATCTTTTGTTCCTGCAAATTCTAGCTCAAAGGAAGATTTGCTTGTCGACGGACAACAAGCATTAGCACATGGTAATGTAGTTTCAATTTGAATACATGTGCATGAGTGAGGTTGTCGGGATTTTAAGTTTTCTATCACAACCTCATGAGCAATATTTAATATGATATGATAATCCATAAGATTTTCATGAGAACATAGGAGCATATCATATTTTTCTTGAAAAGCTAGATTTTCATCTTTTAGCTTTTCTACTTGGTCCTTAAGCAAGGCATTCCTATTTACTAATTGAGCGATACAATGTAAAGTGTTATCTTGCTCAATTGAAATAGTTTCATACTTTTAGACCAAATCAACATGAGAGCACTTTAGCTCCTCATGTTCTTTAGTCAACTCGTCAAAGTATAGCATTTTCATGGAGAGGACATTTTCTAGCCTTTGACGAGCTTCGCTTTGCTCTCTCGCTCTTTCTAGAAGTTTGAACATGACCGCCTTATCTTTTAGGCTTAGATGAGCGTAGAGTTGCATGAAGCTTCTTTCTTCCTCCTCATCCTCATTTGTGCTTCCGCTATCATTTTCATTAGCCACACAACATATGTTGGAATCGAAATGGGAAGACAAACCTTTTGGAGAGGTGGATTCATCGTTTGGTCTCCATCGTTCATTTTCTTCTTCTTCCTTCAAATGGTTAGTTTCACAAAGACCAAAGGAAGTAGAAGCACAAAATGAACTATCATGTTTGGACTCATCAAATTTAGTTTTAATTCTAGTACAAATATCATGCACATCACAAATGGGTTTATCATATTTTATTATGAAGGCATGATAATCTTCTTTGCTAAGAGATTTACTTAAGATGTCATAAGCTAGATAGTTTAAACGTATACATCTTAAATCTTCTTCGGAGGCATTTTCCCTAGCATAGTTAGAAGGAATGATACTCTTGTCTAAAATTCGTTCTAATTGTGGATCTATGGTCCTAAAAGCATTTATCACCCTAGTAGACCATGAATCATAATTAGAACAATCGGGAAGTAATATCTCAAGAGTTACCTCCTTATTCTCCTTGGTCTTCTAGTTCTTTTGGGATCTTCTTCGAGCCATCACTTCGAGTTGTTAGACTCAATATGAAGTGCCTAGCTCTGATACCAATTGAAAGTCGCCTAGAGGGGGGTGGATAGGCGAAACCTGAAAATTATAACTTTACACCCCAACTAGATCCCTTGATTAGTGGTTAGAACAAGATACACAATTATCGGAGTATAAAAACTATGTCCTTTGCTTGCAAAGATGTCACACCCGGCTTTAAGGAACAAAGCCAGGTGCATCTCATACATGCGCCAAGAAGACAACATATATAATAACAGAGTGTATATAGATAAATGTCATAAAACATCAGAGTATTTATTACATAGCGGAAGACTTATTACAAAATAAAAGATAAAAGTAAAACGAACTAAGGATCGTCGGCGCCAATGTCAACTGAGAAACGCCACCTAGATCAGATCATACTCCTCGCCTTGTGGCTCCTCCTGAACCACCTGCTCTTCTCCTGTGGGGGGGTGTGAGATAGCAAGGGTGAGCTCACATATGATCATAGCTCAACAAGTTGTGGGGAACCAGTGGACATAAACTCACAAAGGTGTGAGTTCATGTGATGTGTAAGGCTAATCAATGACAGGGGTTAAAGCTGAGCATTGCTTTTAAGTAGTTGGTCAAAATTTTATTAGCAGTTACTAAGTATAAGTAAATACCAAACCATAAGTAAAGTAATAGAACAAAATTAATAATAAACCCATGCAATGCAAATGACAAAATTGAATTTAAGTTCCATAATTTAAACATCAGAGAGTCCTGAGCTGCTCATGACCGTGAGCTCGGCTAGTATACCAGTTTTACACTCTGCAGAGGTTGTACCCTTTACCCACAAGTCATGCTACCCATCTGCCAAGGGGTCACGAATCCCATACACCTCTACCTAGGAAGCGCGGCAGGGCAACACTACGAGGCCTTTACAAAGTTCCACTAGCTTCCGAAAACCCGCTACAGTTTATAGGAAGTTCCAATGCAGGGTTCTTGCCTGACCGCCATCGCAGCAAAATCAAGCAAGGACCTCCCTACACTGACCACTCCCCTACTGCCCTTGCCCCTTTCGGGTAAGGTAGTCTTCCACTAGCTTTCCTAATTAATCAGCCAAGGGCGTCCCATTAAACCCTTGTGGTGGCACGTGTTACTCAAGTTAAGCTCTATGTTCCAATTAACATTAATGAACTTGACATGAACATAAATAGAATAACAAGAATAATTGGAACATCGATATAATAAATGATTATCCCAAAACCATGTAAAGCAATAGCAAACTACCCAAGTGAATCAGGGGTAAACAAGGTAATGAGATAAACAATCTAGGGTGACCTATTGGGTCCCATCAAAATTAACCTATGCATGAGTGAATGATAATTAGAGAACATTATTAGGTAAAAAGTGGTCAAGGGCACAACTTGCCTTCAATGAGATCCTGCTCAGCTACTTCAACCTGCTGCTCACCAGGATCCTCAGCAACGGGCTCTTCTACTCGTCACAATACAAACAAGCACAGTGCATATAGAGAAATTAACATTACACCAAACATATAAATAAAATACACAGTAATAATCTACACATTAAAGTAAAATTCTAGGAACAGGAATCATAATTTTTGGAGTTATAGAATTTAAGTTATGAATTTTCAAAGGTTTTATGTGTTTTAAATAGGATTAAGTGAGGAATTAAATTTCTCACTGTTTTCATGACAAAATAGAGGTTCTAAGTGAAAGAGAATAATATTACAAAATTTTAGAAAGTGGAATGAATTAATTTGGAGTTCCTATGAATTTTCTATGAATTATCAAAGTTCTAGCATATATTTTCACATTAAAAATCCTTTTATAATTCAATTTCTCGGGTTTTATAATACTCTGGACTGGGCGCACTATTTCCAGAGAACTCAGGGGCCACCGGATAAACTTTCTAAGATACAGTGAATAGTTGAGTATGGATGGCGGGTTATTTACAGGATTTCTGAGGGATTCTTTAGTAAAATTTCCAAGCCGAATCGGTATACTCGGTCCTCAGCCGCCCGATCAAGCACGAATGGCCCAGATTAGATCGGCCCATATAATGAACCAGCGTGCGCTCGCGACCACAGGATCCCAGATCTACGGTCAGTATCTAACGGGACATGATCAAATATGGACCATTCGATCCGCTCAACGGCTCGGATCAAATCACCGAAAGGGGTACTTCTATATCTATTCTCAGCCGTTCACCACTGGATCAATGGTCCGGATCATTCCACGAACAGGTACGCGCAGGAAATAAGCTACACTGTCGATCACCGAACCAACGGCCATCAACCCGACCTCTACCACCCGCGCCCAAACGCGGCGGTGCTGCCCAGAGCCGCGGTGGAGGCTCGCCGGCGCGCCCGCGATTCTACGCCTAAGTGCCCCAAGTCCAAAATTGAAGGGTGCCACGCAACCAGGAGGTGAAGGCGAATCGTTTGACTAGGTTTCTTACCGGGGTTGGAGTGCTGAGGTATGCAGCTCACGCGGTGGAGCGGATCCGCGACGGCGCGGGAGCAACGGCGAGAAATCGGCGGCGCTCAGGTGCTTCCCCTGGCCCCAATCTGCCACAGTCACGCCCTATGCAACCAGGCGAGTTGGCCAGACACCGCGACTACCCCGAATCGATGGCGTACCGGCGAATTGATGGCGGCAGCGCACGGTTATGGCAACAGTATGTGGCTACGGTGGCGGCCAACCCCCTAGACTAGGGTTCCTGGGCTCCGAGCGGTGCCCTTATGTGCGGCAGAGGGCGCCCGAGGAAGCAGGGAGGTCGTTGATTCAGCTCGGTCAACGCCGGGGGAAGCGCGGCGGTTGTTACGCGGAGAGGACGGACTCGCGCGAGGAAGACGGAGCTAAATTCCGTTGAGGTGGGGAACTGACAAGACGGCCCCACGTGGCAGAGACTGCGGAGAGCGGAGAGTCGGACGTGTGTATGACCGAGCGGTCCCACCTGTCGGCACGTGCAGGCTGGAGAAGTGGGCTGCGCGAGGTGAAGACAGAGGTGGGCCGAATTGGCGCTTGGTGGCCCAATTAGGGTTTTATTCCTTTTTATTCTTTTTTTTATATTTCCTATTTTCCTTCTTATTTTCAAATTCAATTTGAATTTCGAACTCGAATTCAAACTTGTGTCAAGTTTATTCTTAATTTATAATGTGACTTTAAAAGTATTAAATTTTGGAAATATATATTAATTTTCTTTACATTTATATTCTTTCTCCTTCCCATTTTCATTTCCAAACCCTAATTACCATTTGGGTTTCAATTTCATTTCTCTCTTGTTATGCCTTGATTAGTAGTGTTGAGATGGTTGTTAATATTTAAATGCATAGCAAACAAAACTCCAACGAGATGCACTTCTTTTATTTTAGTGTCTTTGGTTTGATTTAATCACTCTTCATTTTATGTATGCTCTGTTCGTGATGCAAATAAGGCACATAAAATGAGGAAATCTCCATATAATGCTTTTATATCATTTTGAGTATTACAAATCCTACCCCCCTTAAAAATAATCTCGTCCTCGAGATTTAACAAGAACGAGGGAAAAGATGGGGAAAATCTATGCGAAGCTCTTCTTCTCTTTCCCAGGTCGCTTCATCTTCGCCATGGTGACTCCATTGCACTTTGCACATCTTTATCACCTTATTTCTCGTAACACGAGTCAAAGTATCCAAAATCTTGATCGGGTACTCCGTGTAAGTCAAATCACCCTGAACACTGAGCTCTTCCATCGGTAACTGTTCCTCAGGAACACGGAGACACTTCTTTAGTTGAGATACGTGGAACACATTATGCACATCCGATAGACTAGCAGGTAACTCAAGTTGGTATGCCATCTCTCCAACTCTCCTAAAGATCAAGAATGGTCCAATATAGCGAGGGGACAATTTGCCCTTAACTTTAAATCTCCTCATTCCACGGAGTGGTGACACCTTGAGGTACACATAATCTCCTTCTTCAAATTCCAGTGGTCTTCTTCTATTATCAGCATAGCTCTTTTGCCTAGTTTGAGCCACCCTCAAATTCTCTCGAATTATACGGACTTGTTCTTCCGCTTCTTGAATCAGTTCAGGCCCAAAGAATTGTCTCTCTCCAGTCTGATCCCAATATAGAGGAGTCCTGCATTTCCTGTCGTACAGAGCTTCAAAAGGTGACATCTTCAGACTGGCCTGATAGCTATTGTTATATGAGAATTCAGCATAAGGTAGACTTTTATCCCAACTTCCTCCATGCTGAAGTGCACAAGCTCTCAACATATCTTCCAATACTTGATTAGTCCTTTCAGTCTGTCCATCGGTCTGAGGGTGATAAGCTGTACTAAAATTCAACTTTGTACCCATATTCTCATGAAAGCTTCTCCAAAATCTTGAGGTAAACTGTGAACCTCGATCAGACACGATCTTCTTCGGTACTCCATGCAAACACACAATCCGAGCCATATATAACTCTGCTAGCTGAGAACCTTTATAAGTAGTCTTGACAGGAATTAAGTGAGCCACTTTAGTCAATCTATCCACAATCACCCATATAGCATCATATCCTTTCTGGGTGCGAGGCAATCCAGTAATGAAATCCATACCAATCTCTTCCCACTTCCACTCGGGTATCTTCAATGGATGTAACAATCCAGCTGGCCTCTGGTGTTCAGCCTTAACTCTTTGACATACATCACACATAGCCACATGTGCAGCTACATCTCTTTTCAATCCATACCACCAATATTTCCGCTTCAAATCCTGATACATCTTTATACTACCAGGATGAATAGAATAATCTGAATCATGTGCCTCCTTTAAAATAGTCTCTCGAAGGCTTTTAATATCAGGGACACACATCCTGTCCTTGAACCATACAGTGCCTTGCTCATCTTCCGTAAATTCCGGAACTCGACCTTCAGTAATCAGATCCTTAATCTCTTTTATTTTAGCATCACCAATTTGTCCTTTGCGGATTTCTTGCTCCAAGGTAGGTTCCACATCAATAGTGACTCCTTCAGTATGAGCAACTATCCCCAGGTTAAGTCTCCTGAAATCCTCAACAATCTCATCGGGTAGCTGGGCAACAATAGCTAAATGAACATGCTCCTTGCGACTCAAGGCACCTGCAACCAAATTTGCCTTGCCCGGGTGATAGTGAATCTCCAAATCATAATCCTTAATAAGCTCCAACCAACGGCGTTGCCTAAGGTTGAGATCCTTCTGAGTGAATATATACTTCAAACTCTTATGATCCGTATATACTTGGCACTTGGTCCCCATGATATAATGTTTCCAAATCTTGAGCGCATGCACAACAGCTGCTAATTCCAAGTCATGAGTGGGGTAGTTCAATTCATGTTTGCGTAACTGACGAGAAGCATAGGCAATCACATGTCCTTCCTGCATGAGCACACATCCTAAGCCTTGGCCACATGCATCACAATAGATATCAAATCCTTTCTGTAAGTCCGGCATAACCAATACTGGTGGCGACATCAATCTTTTCTTCAATTGATCAAAGCTGTCTTGGCACTTCTCGTCCCACTTAAATTCTCTTCCTTTCTCCAAAAGCGAAGACATAGGCTTAGCAATCTTAGAAAATCCTTCAATAAATCTCCGATAATATCCAGCAAGTCCCAAGAAACTCCGAACCTCAGTAACTGTAGTGGGTACTCTCCACTCCATTATCTCCTTAACTTTAGCAGGATCCACTAAAATTCCTCCATTAGAAATAATATGACCAAGAAATGGCACCTCGCCAATCCAAAACTCGCACTTGCTGAACTTGGCATATAGCTGGTTATCTCGCAGCTTCTGTAGCACCAATCTCAGATGTTCCTCATGATCGCTATCACTCTGAGAATAAATAAGAATATCATCGATGAATACCACGACGAATCTGTCCAAATACTCCATAAACACCTTATTCATCAAGTTCATAAAATAAGCTGGTGCATTGGTTAATCCAAATGACATAACAGTAAACTCATATAATCCATATCGAGTCGAGAAAGCTGTCTTGGGAATATCCGATGGTCTAATCCTCATCTGATGGTATCCCGATCGGAGATCAATCTTCGAAAATACTCTTGCTCCTCTCATTTGATCAAATAAATCCTCAATACGGGGCAACGGATACTTATTCTTCACTGTAACATCATTAAGAGATCTATAATCCACACACATTCGCTGCGATCCATCCTTCTTCTGTACAAACAAGACCGGTGCTCCCCAAGGTGAGGAACTCGGACGAATGTACCCAGCATCTTGTAACTCAGTTAATTGCTTCTTAAGTTCCTTCAACTCCTCTACGGACATCCTATATGGCCGTTTAGAAATAGGGGCGGTTCCAGGTAAGAGATCAATAACAAACTCAACTTCTCTATCAGGTGGCATCCCTGGTAACTCCTCTGGAAAGACATCCGGAAAATCTCTAACCACCCGGATGTTGTCACCAACAAACTCCTCCGGTATAAAGAACATTGCACGCATGGGTGAGGAGGTTACTGCAATATTAACTTGAAATCTTTCTCCTTTAGTGGTAGTGAGTTCTACGGTACCTCTACCACATGCTATAACGGCCTTTGCCTTTCTTAGCCATGACATACCCAGGATCAGATCTATACTGCTTGACTCTAATATTATAGCAGTAGCTCCAAATTCTCTACCCATAATGGTCAATGTCAATCTACGTGTCATTTGATTCGCCTCAACAGGCCCTTTAGGTGTAATTACTATCATGGGTTTTCTCATATTTAGCAGTGGTATTTCATTTGTGTTGGCATATCTAGCAGACATGAATGAATGTGTAGCACCAGAATCAAATAATATGGTTGCAGGAATTGCATTAACATAGAACATACCAATTACGAGGTCCCCACCATCCGGGGTAGCATCAACGCTGACTTGATTAACCTTGGCAATAGAATATCCCTTGCCAGATCCTGGAGTTTGCTGCCTGTTCTGAACTGGAGTAGTAGCAATCCTCTGTGGGCAGACATTTGCATAATGACCAGTCTTCCCACACTTGAAACAAGTAGTGCCTGGACTCTGTCCTGAAAACTTCGTCGGGGTGCCAGTAGGGGTAGCCTGTCGAGGAGGTGGAGTCCTCAGTGGTGATTGCTGAACTGAGTGCGGTCCTCCTGGTCGAGTCGGTGTACCCTGTGGTGAACTGTAGCGAGGACGAACACTGCTGCTTCCTTGTCCTTGAGATATTGCCTTTCTCTTCAAATCTCCCAGCTGAACACGCTTGTGTTCAATAGCCAGGGCCTTATCAAGCAGCCTCTGAAATGATGGAAATGTGTGTGCCACTAGAGCATACTGCAGTGGTCCATTAAGTCCTTCAATGAAATGATCCTGCTTCCTCTCGTCTTCAGCAACTTCTTCAGGGGCATATCTGGATAACTGAATAAACTTGTCACGGTACTCGTTGACCGACATACTTCCTTGCTTCAGCGACAGAAACTCCTTCTTCTTGATCTTTATCATACCAACTGGAATATGGTAGTTCCTGAATTGTGTACTGAACTCTGCCCAAGTAATAGTATCAGCAGCATCGTGGGCAGCAGTATAAGAATCCCACCAGTCAGCGGCAGGTCCTGTCAGACGTCCAGAAGCATATAAAACCTTCTCCCGGTCAGTACATTGTGCAATATTCAGCATCTTCTCAACGGACTTCAGCCAATCATCCGCGTCCAGTGGATCCGGCGAGTTGGCGAAGGTCGGTGGCTTATGACTCATAAACTCCCGGTGCTTATCACGAGGTGGAACTGGTGGTGGTGGTGGAGGCAGTGGCACTTGTTGCTGCTGTTGCTGCTGTTGTTGCTGTTGCATTTGTTGTTGCAGCAGCTGTTGTTGTGCCCTCCTTTCCTGGCGTATCTCATCTCGCTCCTGGCGCAACTCCTGGCGTATATCTTCTCTTTCCTGACGCATCTCCTGGCGTTCTTGCTGCATCTGGGCACGCATATCAGCCATAGTGTCCGCCATTTGCTGCATCACCGCCATCTGAGCAGCAACCAGTGGGTCAACTCCGCCTGGTGGAGGATTAGGAGGGTTCATCTCTGCAGGCTGTGGCTGGGGTTGTCTGTATATTCTCCGAGTGTGTCGATTAGGAGGCAAATCAATTCCACCACCCCGCCTGGTATTGACCATCTGAGTTAGATACATATGGTAAGAGAATAGCAGACAAGGCAGGTATTTACAAATCAGATTACTTTGAGGGATTTATTAGCTAAGCAGATTAATATTTCCTCTACTAAAGCTAATTCAATACCTTATGTTGGTACATGCTAAGATGTCCATCTATAATAATTCGATCAATCAAAGAAGCAAATCAGGCATTTAGCATCAGCACAATCAAACAACATTTTTAAAGAAAGTAGTTTTGAATTTTGTCTTAGGTCCCCTATATCTTAAAAAGATCATAGTGGTAGGATTCCAAGGTGTGAAATCCATATTGTCTTAGAGTAGATAAGATAAGATTAACCAGAGTAGATTAGCAGAAGGTGAGACAAGATCAAGATGAGATGAGTATAGAATGAGTCAGAGTAAGGTAAGTAGGAAAGGGTTTGTCCATTTCTATCTAGGTCTCGTCCTACAGTCAACATTTCCTCTGATACCACTTCTGTCACACCCGGCTTTAAGGAACAAAGCCAGGTGCATCTCATACATGCGCCAAGAAGACAACATATATAATAACAGAGTGTATAGAGATAAATGTCATAAAACATCAGAGTACTTATTACATAGCGGAAGACTTATTACAAAATAAAAGATAAAAGTAAAACGAACTAAGGATCGTCGGCGCCAATGTCAACTGAGAAACGCCACCTAGATCAGATCATACTCCTCGCCTTGTGGCTCCTCCTGAACCACCTGCTCTTCTCCTGTGGGGGGGTGTGAGATAGCAAGGGTGAGCTCACATATGATCATAGCTCAACAAGTTGTGGGGAACCAGTGGACATAAACTCACAAAGGTGTGAGTTCATGTGATGTGTAAGGCTAATCAATGACAGGGGTTAAAGCTGAGCATTGCTTTTAAGTAGTTGGTCAAAATTTTATTAGCAGTTACTAAGTATAAGTAAATACCAAACCATAAGTAAAGTAATAGAACAAAATTAATAATAAACCCATGCAATGCAAATGACAAAATTGAATTTAAGTTCCATAATTTAAACATCAGAGAGTCCTGAGCTGCTCATGACCGTGAGCTCGGCTAGTATACCAGTTTTACACTCTGCAGAGGTTGTACCCTTTACCCACAAGTCATGCTACCCATCTGCCAAGGGGTCGCGAATCCCATACACCTCTACCTAGGAAGCGCGGCAGGGCAACACTACGAGGCCTTTACAAAGTTCCACTAGCTTCCGAAAACCCGCTACAGTTTATAGGAAGTTCCAATGCAGGGTTCTTGCCTGACCGCCATCGCAGCAAAATCAAGCAAGGACCTCCCTACACTGACCACTCCCCTACTGCCCTTGCCCCTTTCGGGTAAGGTAGTCTTCCACTAGCTTTCCTAATTAATCAGCCAAGGGCGTCCCATTAAACCCTTGTGGTGGCACGTGTTACTCAAGTTAAGCTCTATGTTCCAATTAACATTAATGAACTTGACATGAACATAAATAGAATAACAAGAATAATTGGAACATCGATATAATAAATGATTATCCCAAAACCATGTAAAGCAATAGCAAACTACCCAAGTGAATCAGGGGTAAACAAGGTAATGAGATAAACAATCTAGGGTGACCTATTGGGTCCCATCAAAATTAACCTATGCATGAGTGAATGATAATTAGAGAACATTATTGGGTAAAAAGTGGTCAAGGGCACAACTTGCCTTCAATGAGCTCCTGCTCAGCTACTTCAACCTGCTGCTCACCAGGATCCTCAGCAACGGGCTCTTCTACTCATCACAATACAAACAAGCACAGTGCATATAGAGAAATTAACATTACACCAAACATATAAATAAAATACACAGTAATAATCTACACATTAAAGTAAAATTCTAGGAACAGGAATCATAATTTTTGGAGTTATAGAATTTAAGTTATGAATTTTTAAAGGTTTTATGTGTTTTAAATAGGATTAAGTGAGGAATTAAATTTCTCACTGTTTTCATGACAAAATAGAGGTTCTAAGTGAAAGAGAATAATATTACAAAATTTTAGAAAGTGGAATGAATTAATTTGGAGTTCCTATGAATTTTCTATGAATTATCAAAGTTCTAGCATATATTTTCACATTAAAAATCCTTTTATAATTCAATTTCTCGGGTTTTATAATATTCTGGACTGGGCGCACTATTTCCAGAGAACTCAGGGGCCTCCGGATAAACTTTCTAAGACACAGTGAATAGTTGAGTATGGATGGCGGGTTATTTACAGGATTTCTGAGGGATTCTTTAGTAAAATTTCCAGGCCGAATCGGTATACTCGGTCCTCAGCCGCCCGATCAAGCACGAACGGCCCAGATTAGATCGGCCCATATAATGAACCAGCGCGCGCTCGCGACCACAGGATCCCAGATCTACGGTCAGTATCTAACGGGACACGATCAAATATGGACCATTCGATCCGCTCAACGGCTCGGATCAAATCACCGAAAGGGGTACTTCTATATCTATTCTCAGCCGTTCACCACTGGATCAATGGTCCGGATCATTCCACGAACAGGTACGCGCAGGAAAAAGCTACACCGTCGATCACCGAACCAACGGCCATCAACCCGACCTCTACCACCCGCGCCCAAACGCGGTGGTGCTGCCCAGAGCCGCGGCGGAGGCTCGCCGGCGCGCCCGCGATTCTACGCCTAAGTGCCCCAAGTCCAAAATTGAAGGGTGCCACGCAACCAGGAGGTGAAGGCGAATCGTTTGACTAGGTTTCTTACCGGGGTTGGAGTGCCGAGGTATGCAGCTCACGCGGTGGAGCGGATCCGCGGCGGCGCGGGAGCAACGACGAGAAATCGACGGCGCTCAGGTGCTTCCCCCGGCCCCAATCCGCCACAGTCGCGCCCTACGCAACCAGGCGAGTTGGCCAGACACCGCGACTACCCCGAATCGATGGCGTACCGGCGAATTGATGGCGGCGGCGCACGGTTATGGCAACAGTATGTGGCTACGGTGGCGGCCAACCCCCTAGACTAGGGTTCCTGGGCTCCGAGCGGCGCTCTTATGTGCGGCAGAGGGCGCCCGAGGAAGCAGGGAGGTCGTTGATTCAGCTCGGTCAACGCCGGGGGAAGCGCGGCGGTTGTTACGCGGAGAGGACGGACTCGCGCGAGGAAGACGGAGCTGAATTCCGTTGAGGTGGGGAACTGACAAGACGGCCCCACGCGGCAGAGACTGCGGAGAGCGGAGAGTCGGACGTGTGTATGACCGAGCGGTCCCACCTGTCGGCGCGTGCAGGCTGGAGAAGTGGGCTGCGCGAGGTGAAGACAGAGGTGGGCCGAATTGGCGCCTGGTGGCCCAATTAGGGTTTTATTCTTTTTTTTTCTTTTTTTTTATATTTCCTATTTTCCTTCTTATTTTCAAATTCAATTTGAATTTCGAACTCGAATTCAAACTTGTGTCAAGTTTATTCTTAATTTATAATGTGACTTTAAAAGTATTAAATTTTGGAAATATATATTAATTTTCTTTACATTTATATTCTTTCTCCTTCCCATTTTCATTTCCAAACCCTAATTACCATTTGGGTTTCAATTTCATTTCTCTCTTGTTATGCCTTGATTAGTAGTGTTGAGATGGTTGTTAATATTTAAATGCATAGCAAACAAAACTCCAACGAGATGCACTTCTTTTATTTTAGTGTCTTTGGTTTGATTTAATCACTCTTCATTTTATGTATGCTCTGTTCGTGATGCAAATAAGCACATAAAATGAGGAAATCTCCATATAATGCTTTTATATCATTTTGAGTATTACAAAAGAGTATTGCTTTCAAATAATGCGGAATTGATAAATCAATACAATTAATAAGTCTATGAGAATAAAGCAAGATGGCTTAGATAAGAAGAGCAATAACACAAGTTCTTTCTTGCAAGATGTTGCTTCACTAAATGAGAATTTAACTTTAAGCAACACCAAATAATATTAGTAAAGAATAGTGCAAGAAAAACTTAGAAAGGGAAAGAACAAACAAATCACAAGCAATAAGCACACGAGACATGTGTGATTTGTTTTACCAAGGTTCAGCTCTCGAAGGCCTAGTCCCCGTTGAGGAGTCCACTAAGGATGGGTCTCTTTCAACCCTTTCCCTCTCTCTACCGATCACCAAAGACCGGCGAGCTCTTCTTCTTCTCAAGGATCACTTAAGACCCCGCAAGGATCACCACACTCTTTGGTGTCTCTTGCTAGCTTTACAAGCCTCCAAAACTTTGGATGAAGTTCAATGGGAGTCAAAACTCCACGCACAAATGAACGCAAGATGTAGCACACACTTTCTCTCAATGAATCTCACAAGGCACTAGAGCTAAACTCACACAAGAGACTTTCTTTTGCTTGCTCTCTCTTTTGTGGCACTTGTGTTGGTTGTAGTGGTCTAAATCTTGTGTATAGGATGGATCAATGAATAGAGGTGGTTGGGAGGGCTTGGATATGTCAACTATATGACTTGGAATATTGCTTGGACTCCCACACCTTGAAGTGGCCGGTTGGGGTGGTATTTATAGCCACCAACCAAATTGTAGCCGTTGGAGAAGGCTGCTGGCGATGGGTGCACTGGACAGTCCGGTGTGCCACCGGATAGTGTCCGGTGCGTCGCCACGTCATCCTCCCGTTAGGGCTTGGAGCTGGTCGACCGTTGAAGGCTTTGTCCGGTGCGACACCGGACAGTCTGGTGCCCCTCTGACCAACTGCTCTGACTTCTGCCACGTTCACTGTGCTGCACTGTTCACTGTCAGAGTTGACCGTTGCGCGTAGGTAGCCGTTGCTCCGCTGGCGTACCGGACAGTCCGGTGGTGCACCGGACAGTCCGGTGAATTATAGCGGAGCTGCGCCTAGGAAACCCGGCAACCTTCGGTTTCTTGTTGCTCCTTTCTTTTGAACCCTAACTTGTTCTTTTTATTGGTTTGTGTTGAACCGTTGGCACCTGTAGAACATATAATCTAGAGCGAACTAGTTAGCCTAATTATTTGTGTTGGGCATTCAACCACCAAAATCATTTAGGAAAATGTTCAAAGCCTATTTCTCTTTCAACTACCTGTGCTCATGCTCTATTATTTTGAGCTCTAACTTCAAGGCTCATATACAACTTCATAACGATCACCGCCTTTGTAGCTTTGTTGCGCTTTCACCACTGTGCTTCATTTTCTAATCAGTCGGCACTCCCCCTCGCTCTGACTTAGCTTTGTTGCGCTTTCACCACTGTGCTTCATGTTCTAATCAGTCGGCACTCCCCCTCCCCCCCCCCCCCCCCCCCCCCCCCCCCGCTCTGACTCATCTCGGCGAAGAGGCCATCTGCGGCTTCAAGGGACTGGGGAATCGAGGAAGGAGGGGGTCATAACGGCTAGGTTTTATGGTCATAAGAGAACACGAGGCCCGGTCGAGATACCCCCGCATGGATTTGAATCCTCCTCGATATGCGCAAGTCTGTTGTAACCACCCAGGGAGGAAGAGGCTTCTACCAAATTGGGGTTCGCCCATCAGCGACATACCCCTTGCACGCAGGGTGGGTGTAGCGAGCTAGTGCGGGTAGAGAGGATGGTCTGTCTGCTCGGGACTACATGGCGGGGACCAAGATGTCACACCAGGATTTAAAGGCAAACCTTGGTGCGTTTCATATATGTGCTACAATCAAGTCTCACACATATGATAACTCAAGATATAGAAACCAATGTCACAACTTTATTATGTAATAGAAGTTTTGTATAAAATAGCTAAATAAATTACACCATATGACGACGACGATCCTCCACCACCATAGTTGACCGGGAGACGATGGCCTAGACCTCTCCGAACTCATCATAGCATCCTTCATGCTCATCATCTTGTGGTACCCGTTCTTGACTTATGGGATTATAGCAAGGGTGAGTTCCCATATTGTCATTGCATAGCAAGTGTGGGAAAAAGTGTAGTGTAAGGCTTATTAAGGAGAATAGTTACGGTTGAGCATTGCTTTTAGTGTTGGTCAAAACTTTATTAGTAATTACTAAGTATAAGTAAATATTAATTCAATTAAATAATTGATCATAACAAATAATAAATCACATAATACAATGCATGACAAGTTAAATTTAATTCCATAAATTACTCATATGAGAGTTCGAGCCGCTCATGACCGTGAGCACGACTCATATATCAGTTTTACACTCTAAAGAGGTTGCACATATTTAGCCACAAGTCGTGATACCCATCTGCTATGGGGTCATGATTCCCATACACCTCTATCGAAAAGGCGAGGCAGGGTAGCACTACGGGACCTTTCCAAAGTTTCACTAGTTTCAGAAAACCCGCTAAAGTGAACACATAATAATAGTAAGAGTTGGTATTCCGAAACTTAAATTAGGATCCTGAAACTAAAAGTTGGAACAATGAATAAAAGAAAAACTTTCAATTTATTAGATTATTCCCTTTAGGAACTATATAAAGCATTCTTTTAAGAGAAAGTAACCATTGACAAAGATTTTATATTAACTCCTCCTAAATTAGATAAGTAATTAATATTAATTCCTAGATGTACTTGAAATATGAATATACATCTAAGAATGCCAAGTTCACAACTTAAAATTTGTTTGTATATTTCATATTTGAAATATTGCCTAAGTAAATCAATGAAGTAACTAAAAATAAATATAACTAGCATCTCATGCTAGGATTTATTTTTGTGCATTTGTAATTTAGTTTGAAATTTGAATTTTGTTTGAATCTAGTTTGGAATAGAAATTCTGAAAAAGAAAAAAACATAAAAAATAAGAAATAGAAAAGAGAAAAGTTACCTGTGCTTCCTAGGTCGAATCCCCTCGGTCCACCCAAGGCTCCTCACCCATGTGGCCCATTTCAGGGTTCACCCCAGCCGACCCAACTCTCACCTGTCTGCAGCCCAGCTCAGAAACGCGCGCATCCGCATGCGGCTCACGCCGATAGGTGGGCTAAGCTTGGCAGGCACCCTTCTTCCTCGTCGGGGCAGGTAGCAAACGCGCAACAAACTCCGTGTTCCCGGGCGCCGTTCCACTAATGGAGTTGGTCCTAAGGCCCAATCGTCCTCCCTGTCCGCCCAGTATAAATCCCTAGCCGAACCTCTCTCCATCCTTCTGTGCTTGCTCCAAATATCCGTGCCACCGTTCGTCACCCAGAGAGCCAGAGTGGTGATAGCAGCCGTTGTGCAGGGAGCAACACCAAGATCGGGCGGAGTCTGTGCAACTCCAAATCAGATGGAAGAGTGGGCGGATCATGGACAATTGCTCACCGGTGTTGGTAGACAGCGCCGACCCGCCTAGCGTCGTGGCCAGGGCAACCTGTGCCGCAATTACGGTAAGTCGTTGTTCATCTTGTTCGCTATGTCCTCCTCTCTCTTCCTCTGGTAGTCGCATGTACCTTGGTACTCCGAGGCAAGGGATTGTGTTGCTTACGGTGGACCTCTGCCGTGGCTCTAGGGGGCGACACTGCCTCTGCTTGGGTCCTGGTGGAGAGAGAACGCACCTAGCCATTGGTCTCACATTGAACAACCACGATTAGAAGTAAAATATCCCTTTATTGTGTTAAACTGTGACCCTTGATCCCTGATCGGATGGTCGAGAATATAGGGTAACGTAGAGATCTATCTGGCCGTTTGTGAATCATTTAGGCCTCTAAGTGGTGTTTTGGTAATTAATAACAACTGATTGTGGACTAACAATTCTTGGAGAAATAAGAATGCAGGATTGGACCACATGAAACAGTAAAGTCTTTGCGACTTATAACCATTAATTGTGGATCAAGTGAAGGCAAAGGTAAAATTTAGGTTTTTGTTTTTGCCGGTCAACAGGTGTTTAGAGAAGAAATTGTCCGGATTAATAGGATAGACAGTCGTACTATTAAGATGGGTCAATGAACTTGATCGGTGTAAAACTTAGTGCCTCGTAGAGCATAAACGGTAGCATTTACATGAGGGCTAACAACGCTTCGGGTTTCAAAATACAAATTCTTTTGAACAAGCACAAAAATATCATCTCTGTGGTCGGCGGATCGTCTGGGCCAGAAGGTCAGACCATCCGCGACTCTACCAGAGAAGTCTGCTGGCGCCCTGTCTTTGTCTCCCTTCACGGACCATCTGGGCCAGGAGGCCGGATCGTCTGCATAAGCTGAGTTGAGTTTGTGCAGGGATAGTGTGTTTTTGTGTCCTTGCACTACGGACCGTCCGGGATTTTTAGCCGGACAGTAAGTGGTCCATGTGCGGACTGTCTGACCATGAATGGCGGACAATCCGCTTGAATTGTTTTGACTAACCAGTGCTCTGTTATTCCAAGTTGACAGGTCACAGACCGTCCAGCCCAGGAGGGCGGACCGTCCGGCCTTAACTTTTTTTGACAGCTCTGACAGGTTTCAAACAGTACATATAGCCGTTACTGGTATGGCGGACCGTCCGGCCATGGGACGCGGACCATCCGCATGTGCGCAGAAGCTGTGCTAGTTGCACATAATGGCTATGTTTGAGTTGTGGGCTATAAATAGAAGTGAAGCTCGTGTGTGAGGCTTTTCTTGGCCACTCCTAGCACACATTGAGCTCATTTGTGATCCTCCAACTCAAACTCTCACACTCGTTGCTTGAGATCGCATTCTAGTGAGTGATTGAGAAGTTCTAGTGCATTTGCATTCTTTGTGATCATTTGAGGCACTAGGTGGTACACCTGGCAAGCATCATCAACTTGTTACTCTTGGATGTTGCCGCCTCCTAGATGGCTCGGGTGTTGTCTCCGTCGAGCTCTCCGTGAAGATTGTGGAGGATCCACGGTGTTGATTGTGAGGGGTTGGCGCCCACCTCGTCGGAGCGGTAAAGGCGACGCTAGTGGAATCGAGGTATTGAGTGAGTTCTTGTCCACTTGGCTCAAAGATCAAGCCGTGTCTTGGTAGAGGAGCAAGTGAGAGCTTGAATTCCACCACAACTTGGATTAGGGGTGATCGGCAAATCACCGATACCACGAGATAAATTTCGGTGTCATCCTCTCAACTTTTAGTCATTACTTGCAAGTAGTTAGTAATTTGTGTATAGTCTATCTTTTGTAGTGTTAGCATAAATTGCTCATTATATTTTGTTGACTCATCAAGGCTAGTAATTTTATATCTCTTGTTGATTTGATTAAATTTCTCTAGTGTATTTTATTTTAGTCAAAACCGTCTATTCATCCCCCTCTAGCCGGTGTCCTAGATGCTACAAGTGGTATCAGAGCCAAGAACTCCATTGTTTGTGGATTTAATCATCCCGGAGTTGGACAAAATGGCTAGTAACAACAATGCGCACATTGGGAAGCCACCGCATTTTGATGGGAACAATTATCACTATTGGAAAATAAGAATGTTAATGCATCTTAAAGCTTTGGGAGGAAAGATTTAGCCTATTGTTAGAGATAGATTTGTTGTATTAACGGAAGATGAACCGTCACCAGGTGATAATGAAAATGTTCTAACCAATGATCAAGCTATGAATGTATTCTATGATGCGTTATACATAAATGAGCTCAACCGCATCCAAAATCTCACAACTGCTCATGAGATTTGGACAAAGCTAATGGAAATTCATGAAGGAACTACAATTGTGAAGAGTGCTAAGTTGTATGTATGCAAAGGAAAGTTTGAGCAATTTCTCATGAAGGAGGATGAAAGTGTGTCCGACATGTTTAACTGGTTAAATGAGATAGTGAATGAGCTCAAGGGACTTGGTTTTAATGTACTGAATGTGGATTTCACTCACAAGTTCCTTAGATCTCTCCCAGAGAAATATGACACTATTGTGACCATGTTAGTAAGGAGTGAATTGATCACTACCTCTCCAACCAAAGTATTGGGAGAAATTCTCACTCAAGACATATTCAAGAAGTGTCACACCCGGTTTTTAGAAGGCAAACCGAATGCGAACCATGTACGTGCCAGGATCAGTTATTCACGTACACAGCAGTTACATAACATGGACATCATCACACAGTGCTCAAATAGTATTAAAAGAGAAATAATAGTTGATTACATCATATGTCTGAGACGTCCATATAGTTCTTACAATAAATCAAAGTGCGGAAAAGAAACGTAGATAACACGGCCTTCACAGGCAGCCGACTGGGGGTTGCCGCTAACCCACACCTAGAACTCGTCGTAGTCTTGGAACTCCTGGGAGTCTCCTTCCACAGCTTCATCTTCTCCTGAGCAGTGGTTGCAATGCTGACAACCTGGGGGGGGGTTTGGTGTGTAGAGCAAGGGTGAGTACACATCAACATACTCAGCAAGTATCCTGTTTGGCTGTAGTGGACTAGCTTTATGTGGGGATAAGTCAAGCAGTTGCTTTTAGTTAGTCAGGTTATTACTTACTAGTAGAGAGCCAGGTTTTAACATTAACCCAAGTTATTAGCCCAATGTATCCTTTCCAAATGGAAAGAATACCACTTACCATTACCATAATCATAATCAGAATCATCAATCTCATTGCCACCTGTACCAAAATGTCTCTGATCAAGTATCACTAATCTCTGGAGCTCCCTTGGCCGCTCATAACCGCGAGCACGGCTGATATATCAGTTTCATAACACTCTGCAGAGGTTGCGCACTTTACCCACAAGCCGTGATTCCCTTTCTGCCCGGAGAGAGCTACTCCCCATTGACCACTACCTAGGTGGTCTGGCAGGGCATCACTACGTAGCCTTTACAAAGATTCCCCGAGGCTGTAGCCGCCCGTTAGGTTTCCTAAATGTACCGCACTCCTCCCCAAGGGACAAATCAACCTTGGCAGAGCGAGCCGCATACACCGAGCCCCATTGACGGCACGACGGCGAAGCGAACTACACCCCGGTTCCTCTAATTACTCAGCTAAGGGCGTCCCATTCCACCCTCATGGTTGCACTGTTTTCCCGGGCGGTCATCCATTGAACAGGTCCTTACGGAGAGGCACTCGAGAAACCGCTCGAGTCCCCTTGAAGGTCACAAATATAATCATAAATAAGAAGGGAAAACAGCGTATCATAGATAATCACATCATGTTCATTGATTAGAGTTGAGCAATAGCATCAGACTAAGCAGTAATAATCCGACCCAAATAGGTAAACAAGGACATGGATAACAAAAGCTAGTCAATCCTTAGGTATAAATGTGTAATGCGGGAGGTGAATTAAAGAATGAATAGGACAGAGATAGGTCAAAGGACACTTGCCTCCACCAACCGACTGCTGCTCAGGGGCTTCTCCTGCGAATTCCTCGGGCTCTTCGACCGGATCGTTCTCTATGCGAGCGCAAACATACATACATCCACATATTTAATACAAAAGAACAGTACACCATACAAGGGAACAAGTAAAGTGAATATGCATCAAGTATGACATTCCATATCGCATTCATTATGATTAGAAAGAAACGGGAAAGGGTCTCGCAGGGGGTTAAAGCTTATGCACTAATGATTAGTTACAATTGGTTCTTAACAAAAGAATTCTGTTATATGCACTAATGGAAACCTAATCATTTTTAGTTGATCAACATTGAATGAGATAAACAATTAACTACGTGAATCAACTAGCGTAACGGAATTTTAAATTGAGCTTCCTATTACAATAACATGAACAATGATTAGCCTACCTAAAATAAAATAACTATGATCACAGAAAGTAAAATAAAATAAAATAAAATAAAAAAATAAAAAAAAAAACAGGGGGGGGGCGGTTGAACCGGCCCTAGGGGCGGTTGAACCGGCCGGGGACAGGGCGGCCGAGCAGGGGCGGCCGAGCGCGGGGGGCGGCTGAGCCGGGGCGGTTGAACCGGCCCGGGTGGGGGCGGTTGAACCGGCGGCGCGCAGGGGGACGCGGCCAGGGGGCCAGGGGCCAGGCGGCCAGGCGGCGCGCGGCCAGGGGGCGCGGCTGGGGGCCGGCTGGGGGCGCGCTGGGGGCGGCCGGGGCGGGCTGGGGGCGGCCGGGACGGGCGGCCGAGCCAGGCGGGCGGCCGGGGGCGCTGGGGCGCGGCCAGGGCGGTGGCCGAGGAGAGAGGAGGGGAGAGGGGAGAGGGAGGGAGGAGGGAGAAGGGGGGGCTCACCGGGGTCGGGCGAACGACGGCGAGGGGCGCGGGGCGGCCGAGCTTGGCAGGGGCGGCGGCTAGGGCAGGGGGTAGGGGCGGCGGCGGCTAGGGAGAGAATGGGAGAGAGGGAAAATGGGAGAGAGAGAGAGAGGGGGTTTGGAAAAAAAAGGGGAGGGGGTGAGGGGCGGTTGGGCCAACCAAGGCCCAAGAGGGGGCGCGGGGGGGGGGGGGGGGGGGGGGGCTGGGCCGGCCAGGGGCCCACGGCGCGGGAGAGAGAGAGGGGGGGAGGGAGAGAGAAAGAAAGAAAAAGAAAAAGATTATCTCCTTTTCGAAATTCGTTTTTTCCTAGATGAATGCATCCACTTTCTCAATCAATCCAAAAGAATGCATAGTTCGGCATGGTGCATCAAACAACATAAAACAACTCTAGGGTTTTTCTTTACACGGGAATTCCAAACCGAATCCCGCTAGCTTTGGAAAAGATCAAGGTTTAGCGAGGGGAAAAAGAAAAAGAAAAGGTAACGCCCGAATTTGGCGAGTAAAGAAAAGAAAAAATTCAACTGCAAAATTCAGGGCGTTACAAACCTATCCCCCTTAAAAGAATCTCGCCCTCGAGATTCAGGGTTGGCTAGCAAAGAGCTCTGGGTACTTAGCCACTAGATCATCTTCACGCTCCCAGGTTGCTTCTTCCTCAGAGTGGTGATTCCATCTGACTTTGCACATCCTGATGGTCTTCCTTCGGGTGACTCTGTCTGCAACCTCAAGGATCTGAGCTGGCTTCTCAACGTAGGTCAAGTCCTCCTGGACTTCCAGACCTTCCACTGGCAACTGCTCTTCTGGCACACGCAAACACTTCTTCAACTGAGACACATGAAAGACATCATGCACAGCAGACAAATTCTCTGGCAGGCTGAGCTGATAAGCTACTTCTCCCCGCTTTGAGAGAATTTGATACGGACCAATGTAGCGGGGTGCTAGCTTGCCTTTCACTCCGAATCTTCTGACTCCTCTGATCGGTGACACTTTCAGATAGACAAAGTCTCCGACTTCGAAACTCAGCTCTCTTCTTCTTGTGTCTGCATAGCTTCGCTGCCTTGATTGAGCTATCTTCAGATTCTCTCGGACCATCTTGATGTTCTCTTCAGCTTCAAGCAAAATATCTGGCCCAAACACTTGCTTCTCTCCAGGCTGATCCCATTGCAACGGAGTTCTACAACTCC
The DNA here is from genome assembly GCA_029449295.1 of Zea luxurians. Classification (NCBI taxonomy): domain Eukaryota; kingdom Viridiplantae; phylum Streptophyta; class Magnoliopsida; order Poales; family Poaceae; genus Zea; species Zea luxurians. The sequence continues at coordinate 52,293,063 of JAOPSE010000004.1, read as the reverse complement.
TTCCATAAAGCGCCTGAAATGGTGACATCTTCAAACTGGCCTGATAACTGTTGTTATAGGAAAACTCTGCATAAGGCAATCGCTTGTCCCATCCGGACTGATCTTGCAACGCACAGGCTCTCAACATGTCTTCGAGAATTTGATTGGTTCTTTCAGTCTGACCATCTGTCTGCGGGTGATAAGCTGAACTGAAATTCAGATGTGTGCCCAAGGCTTCATGCAACTGCTGCCAGAAATGAGAGGTGAACTGCGTTCCTCTGTCTGACACTATCTTCTTTGGCACACCATGAAGACAAACGATCCGAGACATATACAACTCTGCCAATACTGCGCTGTTGTAGCTGGTCTTGACTGGTATGAAGTGGGCTGACTTGGTCAAACGGTCCACTACTACCCAAATGGAATCGTAGCCGGCTCGAGTGCGAGGCAATCCGACTATGAAATCCATACCGATTTCATCCCATTTCCACTGAGGGATTTGCAACGGTTGCAACAATACAGCTGGTCTCTGATGTTCGGCCTTAATTCTTCGACAACTATCGCACATAGCCACATGCTCTGCGATTTCCCTCTTCATTCCATACCACCAGAATTTCTTCTTCAGATCCTGATACATCTTCTCACTGCCAGGGTGAATCGAATAAGCTGTCTCATGGGCTTCCTTGAGAATCAACTCCCGAATGGACTGGACATTGGGAACACACAAGCGGTCTTTGAACCATACCACACCTTCAGCATCTTCTCGAAAATCTTTGCCTTTGCCTTCCGAAATCAGTCGCCGAATCTCACTGATCTTTTCATCATTCTTCTGCGCTTCTTTGATTTCGCGCTCCAAGGTAGGTTCCAATTCAACTGTGACTCCTCGCGAATTGTTCAGAAATCCGAGACTCAACCTGTCAAACTCCTTGGCCAACTCATAAGGCATCGGACGAGCGACCATCAGATTGACTTGACTCTTTCTGCTCAAAGCATCCGCCACTACGTTTGCTTTGCCTGGATGGTAATGGATCTCCAACTCATAGTCTTTGATCAACTCTAACCATCTTCTTTGCCTCATGTTCAACTCTGACTGAGTGAATATGTACTTAAGACTCTTGTGGTCTGTGTAAACATCGCATTTCTGTCCATACAGATAGTGCCTCCATGTCTTCAGTGCGTGAACCACTGCTGCCAACTCTAGATCATGGATTGGGTAATTCTTCTCATGAACCTTCAGCTGCCGGGACGAGTAAGCCACAACTCTTCCCTCTTGCATCAATACGCATCCCAAACCTGTGTAACAAGCATCACAATACACCGAGAAGGGCTTGTGCACATCAGGCAAGACTAGGACAGGCGCTGTTGTCAACTTCTCTTTCAGTGCTTCGAAGGCCTCTTGACATTTCTGGGTCCACTTGAACTCAACCTTGTTGCCTAGCAACGCTGTCATTGGTTTCGCAATCTTCGAAAACCCTTCAATGAATCGCCGATAATATCCGGCCATTCCAATGAAGCTCTTGATTCCTCGAGCATCCGTTGGCGCTTTCCAGTTCAGAATGTCTGCCACTTTCTTCGGATCCACGGCCAATCCTTCCTTGTTGATTATGTGACCCAAGAACAGGACTTCACTGATCCAGAACTCACACTTGCTCAACTTTGCATACAACTGGTGCTCTCGCAATCTCTGCAATACCATCCTCAAATGATCTGCATGTTCTTCTTCGCTTTGAGAATAAATCAAAATGTCATCAATGAATACCACCACAAACTTATCGAGATAATCCATGAATACACTGTTCATCAGATTCATGAAGAACGCTGGTGCATTGGTCAAACCAAAAGACATCACTGTGAACTCATATAACCCATACTTGGTAATGAATGCCGTCTTCGGAATGTCCGAAGGTCGGATCCTGAGCTGATGATAACCTGACCTCAGATCTATCTTGGAGAACACACTGGCTCCTCTCAACTGGTCGAACAGATCTTCTATTCTGGGCAAGGGATACTTATTCTTGATCGTGACTTCATTCAAAGCTCGGTAATCGATACACATCCTCTTGGTGCCATCTTTCTTCTCCACAAACAGGACAGGGGCGGCCCAAGGCGAGGTGCTTGGCCGGATGTAACCTTTCTCTGACAGCTCATCAATCTGCTTCTTAAGCTCAACCAACTCTGGTCCGGATATTCTGTAAGCTCTCTTAAAGATAGGGGCGGTTTCAGGAAGAAGCTCTATGGCGAATTCAACTTTCCGCTCTGGTGGCATACCCGGTAAATCCTTTGGAAACACATCTGAGAATTCAGACACAACCTTGATACTCTCAATTGGGTCTGCTTCACTGCTATCGACAGCCATCTGATAACAACTTCCTTTCTTCGGCTCAGGCGGGACTAACTCGGTCACCACTTCCTCTCCTAGTGGGGACACCAACTTGATTGTCCTTTTATCACAACTGATAACTGCCTGATACTTATCTAGCCAATTCATCCCTAGGATGACATCTATTCCCTGAGTACCCATTACTATAAGGTTAGCGGGAAACGCTATCCCCCTTATTTCCACACTTATATTCAAACATATGCTATCAGCTCGAATTCTACCACCGGCTGAGTCAATTTGAATGGGGGTTGACATGGTAGTAATTGGAAGATTATGCGCTTCTACCCATGATGCAGTAATGAAAGAATGCGTTGCTCCAGTATCAAATAACACTTCTGCAATATGGGAGTCGACTGGGAACATACCTACTATCATGCCGGGAGTCTCCTGAACTGCTTTAGCCTCCAAGTGATTCAATCTCCCATGATTATAGCGCTGCTGAGAGCGGTTGCCTGCTCCGGGCTGAGACACATTCTGCTTTGCTGGGGCATTGGGGCCTGACTGCTGCTGGGCTGCCTTCTTCGGACATTGCATCACCCAATGGTCTTGCTCTCCACAGTGGAAACATGCCCTGTTTCCAACCTGAGCTGGTGCTGCCTGACTGCTCTGCTGAGTTGCGGGGGCAGGAAGACGAGGTGCCTGCTGATTCTGCCTCTGAAACTGACCTCCTCCTGACTGATTGCTCTGACGATTCTGGTACTGGTGCTGAGGATACTGCCTTTGGAACTGCTGATGCTGCTGACGCTGCTGATGCTGCTGAGGTGGACGCTGGTTCTGCCTGAACTGCTGAGGTTGATTGCCTGAGAAACGAGGACGGCTGCTGCTTCCAGGCTGGGGTCCACTGATCTTGCGCTTACGATCCTCCATCTCCTTACGCTTCCTTTCTGTCATGATTGCCCTGTCAATCAGGTGCTGGAATGTCGGGAAGGTATGATTCATCAGTTGATACTGCAGAGGGTCGACCAAGCCTCTCAGAAAACGGTACTGTCGCTTGGCGTCAGTGTTGACATCTTCGGGAGCGTAGCGAGACAACTGCAGAAACCTGTCTCGATACTCACTGACAGATGATGACCCTTGCTTAAGGGCCAGGAACTCCTCCTTCTTCACTGTCATCAGACCTGCAGGCACATGGTACTGACGAAAGCTACCTCTGAACTCTTCCCAGGTGATGGCATCAGGGTTGGCATGGGTGGCGAGGTAAGACTCCCACCATGATTGGGCTGCTCCTCTCAACAGACGGGGACCATACAGGACTTTCTCCCTGTCATCACACTGAGCGGTATGCAACTCCCGCTCCACAGTGCGCAGCCAATCTTCAGCATCCATGGGGTCAGAAGAGTGAGCGAACGTTGGGGGATGACCTCTCATGAATTCAGCACGCTTGTCTCTAGGCATCTGAGGCATCTGAGGCTGGGGTGGTGCTTGCTGCTGCTGCTGCTGAATGGCGGCCAGAGTCTGACCGATGACTTGAACTGCCTGAGTCTGCATCAGAAACATCTGCTCGATGGACATCGGGGGCGGGGGTGGCAGCTGCTGCTGCTGGGGCGCCTCATCCTGCGGAGCGGCTTGCTCCTGTTGAGCACGCCTTCCTCCTCTGCGCCTGTTCTCTGACATCTGCAGAACGCAACCACACATCAGAACTGATCTGGCAAATCTTGCAGCATAAGAAAAGAGTATAGAATTCTCCAACAGCACTGAACAGATGAGCATCTTCACTGATCTCCAACACAGACCACACAGCTTCTCAGATAAAGAGGAAAGTAGAATAAAGGGTTTCCCAACTATATAACTAACTCCATTAACATAATAGGTAAGCCAAAATGCAGGGGATACCCACACTCTGGTGACAATCATTACAAAGATCCAAACCAAACATAGTTCATCATGACAAACATAAATGCACAGGATATAGCAAACTACCCTGTCTAACTAAGACTAACTAAGACCGAGATTAACGCTAAGACTGAAGCTTCTACGTATATATATTTCGTATTAATTACAAGATCCAACTCTAACGATCTATGGTTCTAGATTTATCTTGGTCTTGCAGTCGGGATTGCCATAAGACTGGCGTCCACGCCGAGGTGAGCGGTACGGGTGCTGAGTCCCAACGGGAGCGGGGGAACCATCATCCAAGTGACGACGTTCCGCGCGCTCAGCCCGCAGCAGGGCGATCTCAGCACGAGCCCTACTCAGCTCGTCTAATGCATGGTCCAGCTCCGTGTTTAGCACGGCGGCTAGGTTGACTGTGCTGCTCAACCTAGGATTGTCCTCACCAGCAGGTGAAACAATCACGCCTCCTGTGCTGCCAGATGGACGGCGGGGGTAATACTTCAGGTCGAGGCCGTCAGCTACCCCACCGAGAACCGAGCAGTAGTGCGAAAGCGCACGCCGTGCAGCATCCTGCATGGCTGCCTCAGCTGAGTCCCGCTCAGAGATAGAATAGTGCTCTGAGCAAGCCTCCGCGCCCTGGAGACTGTTCTCCAGACGGCGCACCAAACAGGTCGCCTCCCAGCGGTCCGGGTAGACCCCGCGACTATGCTGGTAGACCACACAGCGATACTCGATGGACCAAGTACGCCGGTCAAGTGCCCGACGTAGCAGGGTGTCGAGCGCGTCGTGGAAGTGACACCCGCGAGCAGCGTCGCGAGTGATGGGTCGAGCAACCCATCCTTCCGGCTCATGGTCAGCAGAGAAGTCGATGTCGTGGCTCAAGCTGTCGTCGCCACCTCCGTTGTCTGGGTCTCCTCCAGCAGCTACTCCAGAAGCTGGGACGCCCAGTGGTGGTGCAGGGGGCGCCTCCAGGGGAAGCACAGGAGAGCAGCTCCTCACAGACTCTATCTCCTGCTGGAGCGAGAAGGAAGAGCCCTGCTGCTCCTGTCGTCGACGTTCCTGCTCCTCATGCAGGCGGTGGTGCAGTCTCTCCAAGTGGCTGGACTGTCCGGCCACGGGACGGCGAAGCGGACGCTCAGCAAGACGGGAGGGTAAGAAGGGGATGACGGAGTTTCGTGCAGTGTGTCTAAGTCGAGCCATCTACAAAAGACATCGCAAGCAAAAGGGTGAGAACAGAATTAATATGACTAGCAAATAATGAATCATAAATAAATGAAGGATCAGAATAAAACATAATTTTCAGCAAGGTATAATATATCGTAGAACATAGGTTTGGTCAGTAGGACCAACTTTTGAAGGGATATCAAAGTCAAGGCAGTGACAGAGGTCTATAATCCTTAGAACGACCATTCTACTCTAGGTTAGCGGTCCTACAGTCAGCACGGCTTTGATACCACTTATGTCACACCCGGTTTTTAGAAGGCAAACCGAATGCGAACCATGTACGTGCTAGGATCAGTTATTCACGTACACAGCAGTTACATAACATGGACATCATCACACAGTGCTCAAATAGTATTAAAAGAGAAATAATAGTTGATTACATCATACGTCTGAGACGTCCATATAGTTCTTACAATAAATCAAAGTGCGGAAAAGAAACGTAGATAACACGGCCTTCACAGGCAGCCGACTGGGGGTTGCCGCTAACCCACACCTAGAACTCGTCGTAGTCTTGGAACTCCTGGGAGTCTCCTTCCACAGCTTCATCTTCTCCTGAGCAGTGGTTGCAATGCTGACAACCTGGGGGGGGGGGTTTGGTGTGTAGAGCAAGGGTGAGTACACATCAACATACTCAGCAAGTATCCTGTTTGGCTGTAGTGGACTAGCTTTATGTGGGGATAAGTCAAGCAGTTGCTTTTAGTTAGTTAGGTTATTACTTACTAGTAGAGAGCCAGGTTTTAACATTAACCCAAGTTATTAGCCCAATGTATCCTTTCCAAACGGAAAGAATACCACTTACCATTACCATAATCATAATCAGAATCATCAATCTCATTGCCACCTGTACCAAAATGTCTCTGATCAAGTATCACTAATCTCTGGAGCTCCCTTGGCCGCTCATAACCGCGAGCACGGCTGATATATCAGTTTCATAACACTCTGCAGAGGTTGCGCACTTTACCCACAAGCCGTGATTCCCTTTCTGCCCGGAGAGAGCTACTCCCCATTGACCACTACCTAGGTGGTCTGGCAGGGCATCACTACGTAGCCTTTACAAAGATTCTCCGAGGCTGTAGCCGCCCGTTAGGTTTCCTAAATGTACCGCACTCCTCCCCAAGGGACAAATCAACCTTGGCAGAGCGAGCCGCATACACCGAGCCCCATTGACGGCACGACGGCGAAGCGAACTACACCCCGGTTCCTCTAATTACTCAGCTAAGGGCGTCCCATTCCACCCTCATGGTTGCACTGTTTTCCCGGGCGGTCATCCATTGAACAGGTCCTTACGGAGAGGCACTCGAGAAACCGCTCGAGTCCCCTTGAAGGTCACAAATATAATCATAAATAAGAAGGGAAAACAGCGTATCATAGATAATCACATCATGTTCATTGATTAGAGTTGAGCAATAGCATCAGACTAAGCAGTAATAATCCGACCCAAATAGGTAAACAAGGACATGGATAACAAAAGCTAGTCAATCCTTAGGTATAAATGTGTAATGCAGGAGGTGAATTAAAGAATGAATAGGACAGAGATAGGTCAAAGGACACTTGCCTCCACCAACCGACTGCTGCTCAGGGGCTTCTCCTGCGAATTCCTCGGGCTCTTCGACCGGATCGTTCTCTATGCGAGCGCAAACATACATACATCCACATATTTAATACAAAAGAACAGTACACCATACAAGGGAACAAGTAAAGTGAATATGCATCAAGTATGACATTCCATATCGCATTCATTATGATTAGAAAGAAACGGGAAAGGGTCTCGCAGGGGGTTAAAGCTTATGCACTAATGATTAGTTACAATTGGTTCTTAACAAAAGAATTCTGTTATATGCACTAATGGAAACCTAATCATTTTTAGTTGATCAACATTGAATGAGATAAACAATTAACTACGTGAATCAACTAGCGTAACGGAATTTTAAATTGAGCTTCCTATTACAATAACATGAACAATGATTAGCCTACCTAAAATAAAATAACTATGATCACAGAAAGTAAAATAAAATAAAATAAAATAAAAAAAAATAATAAAAAAAAACAGGGGGGGGCGGTTGAACCGGCCCTAGGGGCGGTTGAACCGGCCGGGGACAGGGCGGCCGAGCAGGGGCGGCCGAGCGCGGGGGGCGGCTGAGCCGGGGCGGTTGAACCGGCCCGGGTGGGGGCGGTTGAACCGGCGGCGCGCAGGGGGACGCGGCCAGGGGGCCAGGGGCCAGGCGGCCAGGCGGCCAGGCGGTGCGTGGCCAGGGGGCGCGGCTGGGGGCTAGCTGGGGGCACGCTGGGGGCCGGCTGGGGGCGCGCTGGGGGCGGCCGGGGCGGGCTGGGGGCGGCCGGGACGGGCGGCCGAGCCAGGCGGGCGGCCGGGGGCGCTGGGGCGCGGCCAGGGCGGTGGCCGAGGAGAGAGGAGGGGAGAGGGGAGAGGGAGGGAGGAGGGAGAAGGGGGGGGCTCACTGGGGTCGGGCGAACGACGGCGAGGGGCGCGGGGCGGCCGAGCTTGGCAGGGGCGGCGGCTAGGGCAAGGGGTAGGGGCGGCGGCGGCTAGGGAGAGAATGGGAGAGAGGGAAAATGGGAGGGAGAGAGAGAGGGGGTTTGGAAAAAAAAAGGGGAGGGGGTGAGGGGCGGTTGGGCCAACCAAGGCCCAAGAGGGGGCGCGGGGGGGGGGGGGGGGGGGGGGGCTGGGCCGGCCAGGGGCCCACGGCGCGGGAGAGAGAGAGGGGGGGAGGGAGAGAGAAAGAAAGAAAAAGAAAAAGAAAAAGATTATCTCCTTTTTGAAATTCATTTTTTCCTAGATGAATGCATCCACGTTCTCAATCAATCCAAAAGAATGCATAGTTCGGCATGGTGCATCAAACAACATAAAACAACTCTAGGGTTTTTCTTTACACGGGAATTCCAAACCGAATCCCGCTAGCTTTGGAAAAGATCAAGGTTTAGCGAGGGGAAAAAGAAAAAGAAAAGGTAACGCCCGAATTTGGCGAGTAAAGAAAAGAAAAAATTCAACTGCAAAATTCGGGGCGTTACAAGAAGTCTCAAGCCGAAGCTATGAGTTTGGCTAAAAAGGTGAAAGGGGAATCAATAGTTCTCAAAGCTAAAGTTTCAAAGGCAATTGAAAAGGAAGAAAGTGAAGGTGAAGGAAATGGAAGTGAAAGCGATGAGGAATTGGCTCTCTTTGTGAAGAAATTTAACAAATTCATGAGGAAAACGAAGGGTCAACCTAGAAGGGGACAAACATCAAGAAGAAATGCTTTCAATGATAGAAAATGTTTTGAGTGTGGGGAACCCGGTCACATTGCCATGAATTGTCCAAGCAAGAAGAACAAGGGCAAGGATGGAGATGATAAAAAGAAAAAGAAGTTCTATCACAAGAAGAAGGATGATGTCACACCCGGTTTTAGAAGGCAAACCGAATGCGAACCATGTACGTGCCAGGATCAGCAATTCACGTACACAGCAGTTACATAACATGGACATCATCACACAGTGCTCAAATAGTATTAAAAAGGGAAATAGTAGTCGATTACACCATATGTCTGAGACATCCACATAGTCTTTACAATAATCAAAGTGCGGAAAAGAAACGTAGATAAACGCGGCCTTCACAGGCAGCCGACTGGGGGTTGCCGCTAACCCACGCCTAGAACTCGTCGTAGTCTTGGAACTCCTGGAAATCTCCTTCCACGGCTTCATCTTCTCCTGAGCAGTGGTTGCAATGCGGACAACCTGGGGGGGGTTGGTGTGTAGAGCAAGGGTGAGTACACATCAACATACTCAGCAAGTGTCCTGTTTGGCTGTAGTGGACTAGCTTTATATGGGGGTAAGTCAAGCAGTTGCTTTTAGTTGGTCAGATTATTATTACTAGTAGAGAAAGCCAAGTTTTAGAATTAACCCACGTTATTAACCCAAACGTACCCTTTCCAAATGGAAAGAATACCACTTACCATTACCATAATCAATACCAAAAACCATCAATCTCATTGCCACCTGTAATCCAAACATCTCTGATCAAGTACCACTAATCACTGGAGCTCCCTTGGCCGCTCATAACCGCGAGCACGGCTGATATATCAGTTTCATACACTCTGCAGAGGTTGCACACTTTACCCATGAGCCGTGATTCCCTTTTTGCCTCGGGTTGTACGGACCCTTGAACACTCCCAAGGTGAGTAGGCAGGGTCTCACTACGTAGCCTTTACAAAGATTCCCCAGGGCTATAGCCGCCCGTTAGGTTTCCTAAATGTACCGCACTCCTCCCCAAGGGACAAATCAACCTTGGCAGAGCGAGCCGCATAAACCGAGCCCCATTGACGGCACGACGGCTAAGCGAACTACACCTCGGTTTCTCTAATTACTCGGCTAAGGGCGTCCCACTCCACCCTCATGGTTGCACTGTTTTCCCGGGCGGTCATCCAACGAACAGGTCCTTACGGAGAGGCACTCGAGAAACCGCTCGAGTCCCCTTAAATGCCACAAGTATGATATCATAAATAAGAGGGAAAACAGCGTATCATAGATAATTCTCATCATGTTCATTGATTAGAGTTGAGCAATAGCAATAGACTAAGCAATAATAATCCAACCCAAATAGGTAAACAAGGACATGGATAACAAAAGCTAGTCAATCCTTAGGTATAAATGTGTAATGCGGGAGGTGAATTAAAGAATGAATAGGACAAAGATAGGTCAAGGGACACTTGCCTCCACCAACCGACTACTGCTCAGGGGCTTCTCCTGCGAGTTCTTCGGGCTCTTCGACCAGATCGTTCTCTATGCGAGTGCAAACATACATACATTCATCCATTCAAATTAGGAAACAAACAGTACACCATACAAGAGAACAAATAGATTAAACATGCATAGAATATGACATACGATATTGCATTGGCCATGGCTAGAAAGAGACGGGGGAAGGTCTCGCAGGGTTTAAGGCTTACGCTCGAGGCGTACTACGGGTAGACGAATAACTAGACGTTACGTGTTCTAGTTCCACTTAACTCCAATACTAATGATTAGTCACATGCACTAATGGAAACATAGCCACTTTTAGTTGATCAACATTAACCGAGGTAGGCGATTAATTATATGAATATTAACTAACGTAACCAATTTCTAAATTGAGTTTCCTATTTTATTAACATGAACAACATGATTAGCACGCATACAATATACGGGGGGGGGTAGACGAGGGTAGGGCGGGCTGTGCCAAAGCACCGCACACCACGCGAGCACGCGCGCAAGGCCGCACGCACGCGCTGTGAGCTAGCCGTGCACACGTCGGGGCCACGCGCTGGCCGAGCTCAAGGCCGCGCGCCAAAGGCACGCTGGGCCGAGCTCGAGGCCGCACCGGGGCGACACGACACGAGCAGGGCACGTCGAGGCGGGCGGGTCACGGGGGCCGCGCGCCGGTACGGGGCCGCACAGGGAGCCACAGTGGGTGCGCGCGCAGGTAGGGGGCCAAACGCTCGGCCGGGGATGGGGACGCCATGCCACGCCGGGTGGGCGCACGCGCAGAGCACGCCATGGCCATGCCACCATGGCCGGCAGGGCCGGACCACCGCGGCCAGGGCAGGGGGACGGGACCGGAGGGCGAGCGCGCGCGCTGGGCGCCATGCCAGGGGGCTCGCCGGAGTGGGCGGATGCGAGCGCGCTTGGGGCGAGGCGAGGGCACGCCGGAACCGTGCCAAGGGGCGGCCGCGCGGGCGCACCGAGCCGAGGCCACGGCCGGGCCACCACGCCGGGGCAGGGGGCCGGGCGGGCGCGGCCGAGCCGCGGGGAAGGGGAGAGCCGGGGCCAGGCACGGACGCCGGGCCGCCATGGCCGGACCGAGCGCCGCCGTGCCGAGCGCGGGCGGGCGAGCCACACCAGCGCGTCGAGGCGAGCGGGGTAGGGCTGGGGGGCGAGCGCGCCGCGGGGAGGGTGGGGCGGACGGGGACGGAGGGCGAGCTCGAGGGTGGGGCGGACGGGGCCGGAGGGCGAGCTCGAGGGCGGGCGCGACCGCGCCGGGGAGGGCGCCAGCGTGCGCGGGGAAAGGAGGAGGGAGGGGTGAGGGAGGAGGAGAGGGAAGGGAGGCCGGGCTCACCGCGGGCGAGGGCGCAGGTGGGCGGCGGTTCCGGGCATCGGGGCGAGATGGGGCAGGGGAGGAGAGAGAGATTTTGGGGGGGGGGGAAGCTGACGGGTGGGGCCCGTAGGGGGAAGAGGCGGCGGCGGGCGTAACCGCCGCGCGCTGCGGGCACGCGTGGGGAGCGGGGGGGGGGGGGGGTGGCTGGGCCGTGCTGGGCCGCAATGCCAGCTGGGCCGGGAGGCTGGCGCGGGGCCCACGACGGGAAGGGAGAGGGAGGGAGGAAGGCCGGCTGGGCCGGCCAGCTGGGCCGCGCGCGAGGGGGAGGGGGCGGCTGGGCCAAAAAAAAGGAGAGGGGGGGGGGGAGGAGAAAAGAAAAAGGTTTTCTTTTTCTAAAATCTATTTTCTAGATGAATGCCTTCACAATTCCGATCAATCAAAATAAATGCATGGTTCGGCATGGTGCAGCAAACAAAAGAAATTATTTCTAGGGTTTTGTTTTACACGAGATCTCGAGCCGAATCTCGCTATAGCTTTAGAAATGATCAAGGCTTAATGAGAAGAAAAGGAAAAAGGAAAGGGTAACACCCAACTTTGGCGAGCGATAGAGAAAAGAAAGAAAAAAATTCAACTCGAAATTCGAGGCGTTACAAACCTATCCCCTTAAAAGAATCTCGCCCTCGAGATTCAAGGTCGGCTAGCAAAGAGTTCAGGGTATTTAGCCATCAGATCATCTTCACGCTCCCAGGTTGCTTCTTCCTCAGAGTGATGATTCCATCTGACTTTGCACATTCTGATGGTCTTCCTTCGAGTGACTCTGTCTGTGGTCTCAAGGATTTGCGTTGGCTTCTCAACGTAGGTCAAGTCCTCCCGGACTTCAAGACCTTCAACTGGCAACTGCTCTTCTGGCACTCGTAGACACTTCTTCAATTGAGACACATGAAAGACATCATGCACAGCAGACAAATTTTCTGGTAGGCTGAGCTGATAGGCCACTTCTCCACGCCTTGCGAGAATTTGGTACGGACCAATGTAGCGGGGTGCTAGCTTGCCTTTGACTCCAAATCTTCTAACTCCTCTGATCGGCGACACTTTCAGATAGACAAAGTCACCGACTTCGAAACTCAGATCTCTTCTTCGTGTGTCTGCATAGCTTCGCTGCCTTGATTGTGCTATCTTCAGATTCTCTCGGACCATCTTGATGTTCTCTTCAGCTTCAAGCAAAATGTCTGGTCCAAACACTTGCTTTTCTTCAGGCTGATCCCATTGCAACGGAGTTCTACAACTCCTTCCATAGAGCGCCTGAAATGGTGACATCTTCAAGCTGGCCTGGTAACTGTTGTTATAGGAGAACTCTGCATAAGGCAATCGCTTGTCCCATCCGGACTGATTTTGCAACGCACAGGCTCTCAACATGTCTTCAAGGATTTGATTGGCTCTTTCGGTCTGACCATCTGTCTGCGGGTGATAAGCTGAACTGAAATTCAGATGTGTGCCCAAGGCTTCATGCAACTGCTGCCAGAAATGAGAGGTGAACTGCGTTCCTCTATCTGACACTATCTTCTTTGGCACACCATGAAGACAAACGACCCGAGACATGTACAATTCTGCCAATACTGCATTGCTGTAGTTGGTCTTGACAGGTATGAAGTGGGCTGACTTGGTTAAGCGGTCCACTACTACCTAAATGGAATCGTAGCCGGCTCGTGTGCGAGGCAATCCGACTATGAAATCCATACCGATTTCATCCCATTTCCACTGAGGAATTTGCAACGGTTGCAACAATCCAGCTGGTCTCTGGTGCTCTGCCTTGATCCACCGACAACTATCACACATAGCCACATGCTCTGCGATTTCTCTCTTCATTCCGTACCACCAGAATTTCTTCTTCAGATCCTGATACATCTTCTCACTAACAGGGTGAATCGAATAGGCTGTCTCATGAGCTTCCTTGAGAATCAACTCCCGAATAGACTAGACATTGGGAACACACAAGCAGTCTTTGAACCATATCACCCCTTCTGCATCTTCCCAAAAATCTTTACCTCTGCCGTCTAGAATCAGTCACCGGATCTCACTGATCTTCTCATCATTCTTCTGTGCTTCTTTGATTTCCTGCTCCAGGGTAGGTTCTAACTCAATTGTGACTCCTCGCGTGTTATTTAGAAATCCGAGACTCAACCTGTCAAACTCTTTGGCCAACTCATAAGGCATCGGACGAGCGACCATCAGATTGGCTTGACTCTTCCTGCTCAAAGCATCTACCACTAAGTTCGCTTTGCCTGGATGGTAATGGATCTCCAACTCATAGTCTTTGATCAACTCTAACCATCTTCTTTGCCTCATATTCAACTCTGTCTGAGTGAATATGTACTTCAGACTCTTGTGGTCTGTGTAAACATCACATTTCTGTCCATACAGATAGTGCCTCCATGTCTTCAATGCGTGAATCACTGCTGCCAACTCTAGGTCATGGATTGGGTAATTCTTCTCATGAACCTTCAGCTGCCAGGACGAGTAAGCCATAACTCTTCCCTCTTGCATCAACACGCATCCCAAACCGGTGTAATAGGCATCGCAATACACCGAGAAGGGCTTGTGCACATCAGGCAAGACTAAGACAGGCGCTGTAGTCAACTTCTCTTTCAGTGTTTCGAAGGCCTCTTGACATTTCTGGGTCAATTGAACTCAACTTTGTTGCCTAGCAAGCTGTCATTGGTTTTGCAATCTTTGTAAACCCTTCAATGAATCGCCAATAATATCCGGCCATTCCAATGAAGCTCTTGATCCCTCGAGCATCTGTTGGCACTTTCCAGTTTAGAATGTCTGCCACTTTCTTCGGATCCACAGCCAATCCTTCTTTGTTGATTATATGACCCAAGAACAGGACTTCACTGATCTAGAACTCACACTTGCTCAACTTTGCATACAACTGGTGCTCTCGCAATCTCTGCAATACCATCCTCAAATGATCTGCATGCTCTTCTTCGCTTTGAGAATAAATCAGAATGTCATCAATGAATACCACCACAAACTTGTCAAGATAATCCATGAATACACTGTTCATCAAGTTCATGAAGAAGGCCGGTGCATTTGTTAAACCGAAAGACATCACTGTGTACTCATACAACCCATACTTGGTAATAAATGCCGTCTTCGGAATGTCTGAAGGTCGAATCCTGAGCTGATGATAACCCGACCTCAAATCTATCTTGGAGAACACACTGGCTCCTCTCAACTGGTCAAACAGATCTTCTATTCTAAGCAAAGGGTACTTGTTCTTGATGGTGACCTCATTCAGAGCTCGATAATCGATGCACATCATTTTGGTGCCATCTTTCTTTTCCACAAATAGGACAGGGGCGGCCCAAGGCGAGGTGCTTGGCCGGATGTAACCTTTCTCTGACAACTCATCGATCTGTTTCTTAAGTTCAACCAACTCTGGTCCTGATACTCTGTAAGCCCTCTTAAAGATGGGGGCGGTTCCAGGAAGAAGCTTTATGGCAAATTCAACTTTCCGCTCTGGTGGCATACCTGGCAAGTCCTTTGGAAACACATCTGGAAACTCAGACACAACCTTGATACTCTCAATTGGGTCTGCTTCCCTGCTATCGACAGCCATCTGATAACAACTTCCTTTCTTTGGCTCAGGCGGGACTAACTCGGTCACCACTTCCTCTCCAAGTGGGGACATTAACTTGATCGTCCTCTTATCACAACTGATAACTGCCTGATACTTATCTAGCCAATTCATCCCTAGGATGACATCTATTCCCTGAGTACCCATTACTATGAGATTAGCGGGAAACGCTATCCCCCTTATTTCCACACTTACATTCAAACAAATGTTATCGGCTCGAATTCTACCACCGGCTAAGTCAATTTGAATGGGGGTTGACATGGTAGTAATTGGAAGATCATGTGCTTCTACCCATGATGTAGTAATGAAAGAATGCGTTGCTCCAGTATCAAATAACACTTCTACAATATGAGAGTCGACTGGGAACATACCTACTATCATGTCGGGGGTCTCCTGAACTGATTCAGCCTCCAAGTGGTTCAGTCTCCCATGATTATAGCGCGGCTAAGAGCGGTTGCCTGCTCCAGGCTGAGACACATTCTGCTTTGCTGGGGCATTAGGGCCTAATTGCTGCTGGGCTACCTTCTTCGGACATTGCATCACCCAATGGCCTTGCTCTCCACAGTGGAAACATGCCCTGTTTCCAACCTGAGCTGGTGCTGCCCGATTGTTCTGCTAGTTTGCTAGGGCGGGAAGACGAGGTGCTTGCTAATTCTGCCTCTGGAACTGACCTCCTCCTGACTGATTGTTCTGACAATTCTGATGTTGATGCTGAGAAAACTGCCTTTGAAACTGCTGATGCTGGGGTGGACGCTGGCTCTACCTGAACTGCTGAGGTTGATTGCCTGAGAAACGAGGACGATTGCTGCTTCCAGGCTGGGGTCCACTAATCTTGCGCTTACGATCCTCCATCTCCTTACGCTTCCTCTCTGTCATGATTGCTCTATCAATCAGGTGCTAGAATGTCGGGAAGGTATGATTCATCAGTTGGTACTGTAGAGGGTCAACCAAGCCTCTCAGGAAACGGTACTGTCGCTTGGCGTCGGTGTTGACATCTTCAGGAGCATAGCGAGACAGCTGCAGGAACCTATCCCGGTACTCACTGACAGACGATGACCCTTGCTTAAGAGCTAAGAACTCGTCCTTCTTCACTGTCATCAGACCTGCAGGAACATGGTACTGACAAAAGCTACCTCTGAACTCTTCCCAGGTGATGGTGTCGGGGTTGGCATGGGTGGTGAGATAAGACTCCCACCATGACTGGGCTGCTCCTCTCAACAGACGAGGACCATACAGGACTTTCTCCCTGTCATCACACTAAGCGGTATGCAACTCCCGCTCCATAGTGCGCAGCCAGTCTTCAGCATCCATGGGGTCAGAAGAATGGGCAAACGTTGGGGGATGACCTCTCATGAATTCAGCACGCTTGTCCCTAGGTATCTGAGGCATCTGAGGCTGAGGTGGTGGCTGTTGCTGCTGCTGCTGAATGGCGGCCAGAGTCTGACCGATGGCTTAAACTGCCTGAGTCTGCATCAGAAACATCTGCTCGATCGACATCGGGGGCTGGGGTGGCAGCTGCTGCTGCTGGGGTGCCTCATCCTGCTGAGCTGCCTGCTCCTGCTGAGCACGCCTTCCTCCTCTGCGCCTGTTTTCTGACATGTGCAGAATGCAACCACACATCAGAACTGATCTGGCAAATCTTGCAGCATAAGAAAAGAGTATAGAATTCTCCACAACACTGAACGGATGAGCATCTTCACTGATCTCCAACACAGACCAACACAACTTCTCAGATAAAGAGGAAAGTGGAATGAAAGGCTTCCCAACTAGATAACTAACTTCATTAACATATAACAAATAAACCAAAACGCAGGGGATACCCACATCCTGGTGACAGTCATTACAAAGATCCAAATCGAACATAGTTCATCATGACAAACATAAATGCACAGGATATAGCAAACTACCCTGTCTAACTAAGACTAACTAAGAGCGAGACTAATGCTAGGACTATAGCTTTTATGTATATATCTTCGTATTAATTACAAGATCCGACTCTGACGATCTATGGTTCTAAATTTATCTTGGTCTTGCAGTCGGGATTGCCATAAGACTGGTGTCCATGCCGAGGTGAGCGGTACGGGTGCTGAGTCCCGACGGGAGCGGGGGAACCATCATCCAGGTGACGACGTTCCGCGCGCTCTGCCCGTAGCTGGGCAATCTCAGCACGAGCCCTACTCAGCTCATCTAATGCATGGTCCAGCTCCGTGTTTAGCACGACGGCTAGGTTGACTGTGCTGCTCAACCTAGGATTGTCCTCACCAACAGGTGAGACAATCACGCCTCCTGTGCTGCCAGATGGACGGCGGGGGTAGTATTTCAGGTTGAGACCATCAGCTACCCCACCGAGCACTGAGCAGTAGTGCGAAAGCGCACGCCGTGCGGCATCTTGCATGGCCGCCTCAGCTGAGTCCCGCTCAGAGATGGAATAGTGCTCCGAGCAGGCCTCCACACCCTAGAGACTATTCTCCAGATGGCGCACCAAGCAAGTCGCCTCCCAGCGGTTCGGGTAGACCCCGCGACTATGCTGGTAGACCACACAACGATACTCGATGGACCAAGTACGCCGGTTAAGTGCCCGACGTAGCAGGGTGTCGAGCACATCATGGAAGTGACACCCGCGAGCAGCGTCACGAGTGATGGGCCGAGCAACCCATCCTTCCGGCTCCTGGTCAGCAGAAAAGTCGGTGTCGTGGCTCGAGCTGTCGTCGCCACCTCCGTCGTCTGGGTCTCCTCCAGCAGCTACTCCAGGGACTGGGGCGCCCAGTGGTGGTGCTGGGGGCGCCTCCAGGGGAAGCACAGGGGAGAAGCTCCTCACTGACTCTATCTCCTGCTGGAGCGAGAAGGAAGAGCCCTGCTGCTCCTGTCGTCGACGTTCCTGCTCCTCATGCAGGCGGTGGTGCAGCCTCTCCAAATGGCTAGACTGACCGGCCACAGGAGAGCGAAGCGGACGCTCCGCGAGATGGGAAGGTAAGAAGGGGATGACAGACTTCCGTGCGGTGTGCCTAAGACGAGCCATCTACAAAAGGCACCGCAAGCAAAAGAGTGAGAACAGAATTAATATGACCAGCAAGTAATGAACCATAAATCAATGAAGGATTAGAATAAAACACAAATTTCAGCAAGGTATAATAAATAGTAGACCATAGGTTTGGTTGATATGACCAACTTTTGAAGGGATACCAAAGTCAAGGCAAGGACAAAGGTCTATAATCCTTAGAACGACCATACTACTCTAGGTTAGCGGTCCTACAGTCAACCTGGCTTTGATACCACCTATGTCACACCCGGTTTTAGAAGGCAAACCGAATGCGAACCATGTACGTGCCAGGATCAGCAATTCACGTACACAGCAGTTACATAACATGGACATCACCACACAGTGCTCAAATAGTATTAAAAAGGGAAATAGTAGTCGATTACACCATATGTCTGAGACATCCACATAGTCTTTACAATAATCAAAGTGCGGAAAAGAAACATAGATAAACGCGGCCTTCACAGGCAGCCGACTGGGGGTTGCCGCTAACCCACGCCTAGAACTCGTCGTAGTCTTGGAACTCCTGGAAATCTCCTTCCACGGCTTCATCTTCTCCTGAGCAGTGGTTGCAATGCGGACAACCTGGGGGGGGGGTTTGGTGTGTAGAGCAAGGGTGAGTACACATCAACATACTCAGCAAGTGTCCTGTTTGGCTGTAGTGGACTAGCTTTATATGGGGGTAAGTCAAGCAGTTGCTTTTAATTGGTCAGATTATTATTACTAGTAGAGAAAGCCAAGTTTTAGAATTAACCCACGTTATTAACCCAAACGTACCCTTTCCAAATGGAAAGAATACCACTTACCATTACCATAATCAATACCAAAAACCATCAATCTCATTGCCACCTGTAATCCAAACATCTCTGATCAAGTACCACTAATCACTGGAGCTCCCTTGGCTGCTCATAACCGCGAGCACGGCTGATATATCAGTTTCATACACTCTGCGGAGGTTGCGCACTTTACACATGAGCCGTGATTCCCTTTTTGCCTTGGGTTGTACGGACCCTTGAACACTCCCAAGGTGAGTAGGCAGGGTCTCACTACGTAGCCTTTACAAAGATTCCCCGGGGCTGTAGCCGCCCGTTAGGTTTCCTAAATGTACCGCACTCCTCCCCAAGGGACAAATCAACCTTGGCAGAACGAGCCGCATACACCCAGCCCCATTGATGGCACGACGGCTAAGCGAACTACACCCCGGTTCCTCTAATTACTCGGTTAAGAGCGTCCCACTCCACCCTCATGGTTGCACTGTTTTCCTGGGCGGTCATCCAACGAACAGGTCCTTACGGAGAGGCACTTGAGAAACCGCTCGAGTCCCCTTAAATGCCACAAGTATGATATCATAAATAAGAGGGAAAACAGCGTATCATAGATAATTTTCCAATACTAATGATTAGTCACATGCACTAATGGAAACATAGCCACTTTTAGTTGATCAACATTAACCGAGGTAGACGATTAATTATATGAATTAACTAACGTAACCAATTTCTAAATTGAGTTTCCTATTTTATTAACATGAACGACGTGATTAGCACGCATACAATATACGGGGGGGGGGGGGGGGGGGGTAGACGAGGGCAGGGCGGGCTATGCCAAAGCACCGCACACCACGCGCGCAAGGCCGCACGCACGCGCCACGAGCTAGCCGTGCACACGTCGGGGCCGCGCGCTGGCCGAGCTCAAGGCCACGCGCCAAAGGCACGCTGGGCCGAGCTCGAGGCTGCGTCGGGGCGACACGACACGAGCAGGGCACGTCGAGGCAGGCGGGTCGCGGGGGCCGCACAGGGAGCCACGGTGGGTGCGCGCGCAGGGAGGGGGCCAAACGCTCGGCCGGGGACGGGGACGCCGCGCCACACCGGGCGGGCGCACGCGCAGAGCGCGCCATGGCCATGCCACCATGGCCGGCAGGGCCGGACCACCGCGACCAGGGCAGGGGGACGGGACCGGAGGGCGAGCGCGCGCGCTGGGTGCCGCGCCAGGGGCTCGCCGGAGCGGGCGGACGCGAGCGTGCCGGGGCGGGGCGATGGCACGCCGGAACCGTGCCGAGGGGCGGCCGCGCGGGCGCGCCGAGCCGAGGCCATGGCCGGGCCACCACGCCGGGTCAGGGGGCCGGGCGGGCGTGGCCGAGCCGCGGGGAAGGGGAGAGCCGGGGCCGGGCGCGGACGCCGGGCCGCCATGGCCGGAACGAGCGCCACCATGCCGAGCGCGGGCGGGCGAGCCACACCAGCGCGTCGAGGCGAGCGGGGTCAGGCTAGGGGGGTGAGCGTGCCGCGGGGAGGGCGGGGCGGACGGGGCCGGCGAGCTCGAGGGCGGGGTGGACGGGGCCAGAGGGCGAGCTCGAGGGCGGGGCGGACGGGGCCGGAGGGTGAGCTCGAGGGCGGGCGCGACCGCGCCGGGGAGAGCGCCGGCGTGCGCGGGGAAAGGAGGAGGGAGGGGAGAGTGAGGAGGAGAGGGAAGGGAGGCCGGGCTCACCGCGGACGAGGGCGCAGGTGGGCGACGGTGGCGGCGGTTCCAGGCGTCGGGGCGAGATGGGGCAGGGGAGGAGAGAGAGATTTTTTTTGGGGGGGGGAAGCTGACGGGTGGGGCCCGCAGGGGGAAGAGGCGGCAGCGAGCGTAACCGCCGCGCGCTGCGGGCGCGCGTGGGGAGCGGGGGGGGGGGGGGGGGGCTGGGCCGCGCTGGGCCGCAATGCCAGCTGGGCCGAGAGGCTGGCACGGGGCCCACGGCGGGAAGGGAGAGGGAGGGAGGAAGGCCGGCTGGGCCGGCCAGCTGGGCCGCGCGCGAGGGGGAGGGGGCGGCTGGGCCAAAAAAAAGGAGAGGGGGAGGAGAAAAGAAAAAGGTTTTCTTTTTCTAAAATCTATTTTCTAGATGAATGCCTTCACAATTCCGATCAATCAAAATAAATGCATGGTTCGGCATGGTGCAGCAAACAAAAGAAATTATTTCTAGGGTTTTGTTTTACACGAGATCTCGAGCCGAATCTCGCTATAGCTTTAGAAATGATCAAGGCTTAACGAGAAGAAAAGGAAAAAGGAAAGGGTAACGCCCGACTTTGGCGAGCGATAGAGAAAAGAAAGAAAAAAATTCAACTCGAAATTCAGGGCGTTACAAATGACAAAGCCTATCTAGTTGAATTGGATTCGGATGCAAGCTCGGATGATGATTCTTCATCTAAACTAAATGCCGGAATTGCTATCAAGGAGGCTCCCTCACTTTTCTCATCTCCTCATTGTCTCATGGTAAAAGGAGATGCTGAGGTAAAAATTATAACCGATTTAAATGACATAGATGATGATGATGATGACATTGATGATCTTGATGATGATGGATATTCTTATGATGATTTTGTTAGTATGTTGGGTGAGGCCGATGAGTACATGCACAAAGAAAAAGAAAAGTTTAGGACCTTGAAGGAATTATACAAAAACCTTCAAGTGTCTTTTGAGGAGCTCAAGACATCCCACAACAATTTAAAAGAAAGTTGTAAGAGGCTTGTGGAGGCTCAAAACTCACCTCTTATGCATAAAGTTATGGTGGTCACCAAGGATGTTGGAATCACTTGTGACCTACTTGATAGCTCTACAAGTGATTCACAACCTTCTAGTTTTAATTGTGATAAATGTAAAATTTCTCTTGAGAATGATGATATTGGTTGTGATGAATCAAACATCATTATTGAAAATGAAGCTTTGGTAGGAAGAGTAAGTGCTCTAACTCATGACTTAGAGAAAGCATATGATGGAAAAGCTAAACTAGATTTTATATTGGGAAGCCAACGTTGCTCTCTTAATCGTGAGGGTCTTGGGTATCTTCCTAAGAAAGGAAAGAATGCATTTGTAAAGCAAAAGACCATGTTTGTGAAAGAATGTGACAAAGTGTGTCACAAATGCCACAAGAAGGGACATGTCAAGACAAATTGTCCTGTATCCTTATCTTGTTTTGAGCATTGCTATGTTCTTTCATATAATGCAAAAGGTGTGCATGCTAAGTTTGTTGGCACTTCAATTGTTGGTACCAAAAAGAAAGCAATTTGGGTGCCAAAATCCTTGGCCACTAACATCCGAGGACCCAAACAAATTTTGGTACCTAAAAGAGATCGATTTCCTTTTGTAGGTAAATTACAAGGCGGGAGGAAATCATTGGGTGTTGGATAGTGGTTGTACACAACATATGACCGATGATATGAGGATGTTCACCAAAATGAGTGAGGAAGGTTGCTCAACCTATGATAGCATCACTTTTGGAGACAATCGCAAAGGAAAGGTTAAAGGTTCGAGTAAAATTGCTATTTCAAATGACCATTTCAAATGTACTTTTAGTTGAATCTCTTAACGATAATTGTGACACCCCAGGTGTCAATTTCGCGTTATGTCGGGAGATTTGTCCCAATCTCAGATGCTCAATGAAAATTTCTATTTCTCGCTCGCGTATGTCTCTGATTATCCAGATTTTTCATTCACATCTCGCCGAATTCGAAGTTAATCAGTCTCACAGAAGGTCGGATTTGGAGCCTGTTAAAACTTTTAATTCTCGACGCGAATGCAAACTCATTAATCAATCTCGATTTATAAATCTCATCTAAAAGCTCATTCAATCAAGCTCTCGACGACTGTTATTTGATCCGAACCCGAGTCTAATTCCTCGAACTTTAATCCATGTTCAACTAAATTAATCCGAGTCCGTACTCTCAAAGAGAATACTCAGTATGCCGTCCTCTAATTAATTCTTATCCGACTCGGCTTAATACCTCGGTGTTCGATCCGATTTCAAAAAAATCAACGCCGGCAATGTTTTTTATTAACCCGGCCCGATTGATCTAGATCACGAATCCAAAACCAATCGGTCTCAATTCATTTTGTTCCTAATTGGATGCGAGGAATTATTTTCCGAGCAACGCTAAACAAATCAAATTCCTAGTACGGATAATCCTTCGTTCTGTCCGACTGAGCACCAGCTCGCTCTGTTTTTACACAGACAACTTCCGCGAGAGCATTTTTATTCCAAGAAATATTTTAGTGCAGCCCGATTAAGTGTTTTGGGCTCAATCCAGTCCAGCCCGTTTGGCCCATTTAAAACCCTAGCCCTAGAGCTCTTCTATAAATAGAAGGACCCCTCACTTGCACTTGGCTTTTATTCATCTACCCCCCTAGCCACCACTTTCTTCCTCCCTGTCTTCTTCTCTCACGTAGCAACCCTTCTTCCTCCCACGCACAGCAGCCAACGCAGGGAGCTCAGCTCCACCTCTCCTCATGGCTGCGAGCTCCCTTCTCCAGCTGCGCGGCGCCCTCCCTGCTCCTCCTCGTGGCGAGCGGCTACAGTAGGGACTCCCATGGCCGGACCTCTGCTCCTCTCTTCACGGCGCCCCTTCTTCCTCCCGCTTCACGGCAGCAAGCACCTTCCATGGACGCCGAGCTCCCAACCATGGCGCCCCAATCCCTTCTTCCCCCTACTTGGAGCTTCCCATGCGCCCCCTTCTCTCCCCTTGGTCGCGGCTTCCTCTGCTCCTTGCTCCATGGCGCCCAGATTTTTCAGCAGAGAGCTTCTTCCCCATGACGCTCCTTCCTTGCAGGTCGCCAGCAGCCTCTCCATGGCCGGCGCTCCCTGTCCTCCTCCCGACGCGCGCCCCTGCGAACCTCCCCAGCAGGCCGACCTCTCCTTGCTCCATGCCGATGCCCCCTGCTGCTAGCTCTGCACCCATGGCAAGCAGCCCCCCTACAGTGAGCTCCTCCCTTGCATTGCCGTCGGACGTCGCTGCTACTACCTTGCTCCCTCATCGCGCAGCGAGCTCCACCGCCGACCTGCGCAGCAAGCCGCACGCTGTAGCAGCACCATTCTTCGCCTTGCGTCGTCGTTGAGCTTCGCCACTCTACCCTCCCCCAAAACAGCAAGCCCCCAGCAGCCCTGTATTCCCTCCGTGTCGCTTGCATGCCACCCGCTCGATGTATTGCGCGGCCACATTGTCGCTGCTCGTTGTCCATCAACGCGCAGCCCCTCTGTTTTCCCCGATTGGCGCAGCAGCCTCGATGCCTCCTCGCGCTACCGGTGAGCTGTTTTGTGAAGCCAATGGACAACACAGCGTGATGCCCGCCGGTGGTTTGCTGTTTTTGCGCAGCCCCATCGTCGTCGCCGTTCACCCCCGGTGAGACCACGGCAATCCTTGCTTGATTCCACTTCGGCATTATTCTTCGGTGATTAATTGTGTATATGTGCTGTTTTGTTTTGTTTTGTTTTGTGGAGGAGAGGAACCCCGTGTTTTGCGTGGAGAGGGCAAGCCGCCCAACACTCGTCGACGTGCGGAGCTATGCACAAATCGGAATCGCCAATGTTCTTACAAACACCGATTGGGTTTGTTTATGGTGAGCCGATGCATGTCGCTCTCGATCGACTCGATTAATTATTTTGAATGGATGTGTGTAAAATGTTTCGGTTACACGTTGGTAGGATTGCATTTGTGGTTAGAGAGCAAGAGGTTGTTGATGTGTGCGATTTGTAGTTTGTCTAATTACGTTTTAGTCGATGTGGTGTATATTGGTGTTTGAATATATGTGGGTATAAAATGTTTTGTTTATATGCAGTGGTAAGGTCGCATTCATGTTTTGGTAAACAAATGTGTCGTGCTTGTTTTATGTGATGAGTAAGTCTAGAAATACAAGGGATGTGAGGATTAAATTAGTGCACGCATGTGTGTGTGCCGTGGTGTATTATGGTAGTGGTGGTGTAAGATATTTGATTGAGGTGTGCGGGTATATGTCGTAATATGGTTATACTCGCGGCGAGGAAAGATGTATGTATTGTGTAACACGATGCTTAGGTTGCTATTATATAATCGTGTGAAGGATGCTCATGATGGTCGTATGATTTAGGAGTGATGTAATGGCAAGCGAGAAGGAAGTTGAGTTTTTCAAACGGCTAGTGGATAGTGTCTGTCGGTGTTGTCATGATTTTTGTTGTATGGCAATGTGATGCTTGCTTTGTCAAATATTACATTCCATTCCTATTGGATAAATAAATGTCTTGTTGATCGATTAGAGGTCTTATATGAGTGTTATCGTAGCCCAATGATTATTGGAAGCGAGTAGCGTTCATAAGTCAGTCCTTGTTAAAAATTGAAGAACAATCCGATAAGATGTGCACATAAGTGCTTTAGGTCCCTCAGTAGCAAATGTAATCTTATGGAATTTTACGCCATGTGTTAGTACCTCTATGTTAGACCCCAACAATGTGCTATTTTACGTGACTGGTGTGTTAACTAATTTGAGTTGAGAAAAGGTTAAGAAGAACTAATTAATCTGCTCCAACCCATGTTTCGAGTTACAATGTCTAAAATGGTTTGCTAAGTCTTATGCTGTGATTAGCCAACTCATGTTAAGTAGAAGTCGATTTTGTTAAGTGATTGTTATATATATGTTGTGTCTCGGATTTCGACAATAATAGCTAGCCGACGTGTATGTTATTTAGCAAGCCTATGTTGTTGCTTTGGCTAATCAACTTGTTAGATGGCTTCGGTTAAGCTCGTAGTCACGATGAATTACTTGTTGTAGTCTAAATGCGTATGGTTATGGTCGCGGATGAAAAGTAGTAGTGCTCATGTGTAAGTTAAAATGCAAACTATTGGGTGAAAAGCGCTTCGATATTGATTGTCATAGAGAATGCGTTGTTAATTGAGTATGATACTTCTAGTGCTCGAAATGACATGTATAAAAATTAGTAAGTCTACTTGTTAGTCCTCATTGATTAATTTAACTCTAACATGATAAAGTGTTAGAATAATTCAAGTACCTAGAACGTGGCAATCCTTGAATTGTATAGGAGCTGAAATTTATTAATTACTGTTTTGGACTGCACGCAGTGATTTCCCCGTGCTGTATGTTTGATGAACTAAATTGTGTTTTCTGTAGATATGTGCTATAGAAAATTGGTAGATAACTTTATTATCTTTCTGGTGTTAAAATTTGATAGCCATAAGTCTAACCGTTTATAAGTTATGCTTTTTAAATTTCAGTAACTGAATCTGTCTAAATTCTGTACAGATTTCAGAAACTGCATTGTTTGCTCAATTTAATGTTACAATCTGTTCATGGTCATTATAATAAAGTTGTAGATGCTTTTCTTATCTTGCTTGTATTAAAATTTTACAACCATAGGCCTGACAGTTTAAGAGTTATGAATTTTACAAACTGGTTGCTGTGTTCTGTCCACTGTCAGAACAGATTTCGAAAACTGTAATGTTTGGTTTGATTAAACCTGGAATCACTTCTTGGTGATTATAAAAGTTATGTAGTGCTTTTGCTAAGCTTTCCAAAAAGTCTAGGATCACCTTGTTTGGATGTCTGAATCTTTAGTTGTGAATTTTTGAAGTTGCAAGTCTGAATCTGTCCAAATCTGGACAGATCTGTTGTGTTAGCACTTTTAACCTTGCTAAGTGTTGAATCTTGTGGAGATGAAAATACCAAAGTTGTAGTTCACTTTTTAAGCTTTCTAGAAAGTCCTAGTTTGATGTTTTGGGACTAATAATTGAAGAGTTATGATTAAAACAAGTGACTGCAGTATTGCTGTCCAAAAATTCTGCTAGTGCTTATTTGATTGTTAGTTCACCCTTTTGGCTAAAAAATGGTTGGTTAGCACTAAATTAATATAGACTTGCCATGACTAGACTTAATAATGCATGTGTGTAATGTTTTATATGTTTCTTCTCTAGTTGATTGTGATATAGGAGTTTTATAGACATTGATGCCTAGGTCCTATTTAAGCTTATGTTGTCTTGGTTGGACTTGTGTGGTCGGTGATGCTTTTGCGCGATCAATAGGAGAACTAATGAAAAGCCGTATCCACATAAATAAAATGCGCGAACTTGTGATGTCATTTTTGTGTTGCGTAAATATATAAAATGTTGTCACCTCTTTAATGGTGTTAATGTTGATCGCCGATAAAGCGTAGATAACTAATGCTAACGTGCGGTTGTCTACGGTGTCTTCCAATTTAAATATTTAGTTCGCTACCATGTATTGTATATCTTGTGATATTTTTCACCATATTCATCCATATGCATCTTGCATCTTATTTAGGACTGAGAGATGCCGATCGAGCAACTGACGTGGTGCCAACCACAAGATGTGGTTGGTGGACGACCTGAAGAACGGACATAACTAGTAGATGCTCGCCAAGCAAGTACCTCCCCCAGTAAACACTATCTAAGTGTTAAATTAAAGGCAAGCCCCGGTTTTATGCATAACCGTTATATATGCTATTTTACTGCACTTAATGTTTGTAGGCTTGTACCGTGCACTTAAGTGTAGGAGTTGCCTGAAACCCTAGTTGCATGAACTCAGGATTTCCCTTTGAGATAGATACTAGTATGCTAGGTCGAGTAGCTGCTTACTAATTAGGGATCTCGGTAGAAGTCAAGTGATTTTTCTAGCACTCGCGCGAGGTCAGGAATTGGTTGTATCCATTTTTATATCGTAATGATGATGGTATGTGGACAACGATCCATGGGGATGCGTTGTCTACAAGACGGAAATTGGAATAAGGATTAAGGTGTGGTACCGTGTGTCAAGCGTTTGAACATACTAAACACATGCCGAGAAATATGGTAAATCGGTAAGCCTAGTACCTGAGTGAACCTGCCCGCAGATTGCCCTCCTCACGTGACCTGAGATGTGGTCTCCCATTCCGGTTATGGTGGGTACAAGTGCGGTCACTGCACGACGGCAGTCGGGGTTAGTGAGGCATTGTACGCCAAAGCGGTGAGCCTCTTTTTGTTGCCAGGGAATCGATGGGGACGGTTGATGTGTGTGGGGATAGAGTGCCTCGCCACGTCGTGTGTTTAGGTTTACCTTGCAAGGTTTAAAAACTCGATTCGAATCGTCTGCTTCTCGCAGCTAATGAGACTGCTTGATCCATGCTGCTACATTGAGTAATAAGTGGAAATGAGTTGACTGGTAAAAGATGTTGATTGGTAAAAATGTTTGATACCATGTATGATTAGCTAGGTACACATCTAGTCTAAAGGATTCTACTAAAACTTGAAAAGCTAAAACTTTATTTTAGACTCAGCTAGTGCTTTTGGCAAACCAAACCCCTCAGCCAAACAACTGCATGTCTAGAGGTAGAGGAGTAGACTCCTCACACCGGGTAAGTCTAGCTGAGTATTAGTATACTCAGCCTTGCTTGTGGCATAATTTTTGCAGTTACTCCTTAGGATGATTGGTTGATGGTGTGACTTGGCCTTTGTCCCTGCCACCGGGACAGACGATCGAGTGGGTTACTGCTTCCGCAGGAGAGGACCAGGAGGAGTAGCGTGGCCAGGCTTCGCCATGTTACTTGGTTTTCTCCGTTAGTTATTTCTGCTGCATTAAAATTTATGATTATTATTTCTGAAACTCCAATAATGTAATCACTATTGATACTTAATAAATTTGTGGTATTATGTTTTATTGTATTTCTCTGTGCCTCACCTTCGTGTGAGCTAGTGGTATTCGATCCTGGTAAGTGGCTTTATCGGACTAGATCCGAGGGACTGACGGGTTATTCCAGTTTAAGTGTGTTGCTGCCGTTGCAGGTGTGACTAGGGCACTTAAGCTGGAATAATTCGGGCAGTTCCGCCACAATAATTTGCTATCCATAGCTCAACTATGTGATTTGGGTTTTAGTTGCAATTTTACTGTGGATGATATTCTCATCTCTAGTGTTGATGGTAGCAATCTAATATTTAAAGGTTTTAGACATGAAAATCTTTATCTTGTTGATTTTTCATCTAATGAGGCAAGGCTTACAACTTGTCTATTCTCTAAGACTTCACTAGGTTGGCTATGGCATAGAAGACTTGGTCATGTTGGTATGAGACAATTGAATCAATTGTCCAAGCATGATTTAGTTTGAGGGTTGAAAGATGTGAAATTTGAAAAGAACAAATTATGTAGTTCATGTCAAGCCGGGAAGCAAGTGGCACTCATCCCTACAAGAGTCAAATGTCTACTCATAGACTATTGGAATTACTTCACATGGATCTTTTTGGACCAACATCTTTTTTGAGTATTGGTGGTAATTCGTATTGTCTTGTAATTGTGGATGATTATTCTAGATTTAATTGGGTCTATTTTCTTCAAGATAAATCAAATGTGTTTGAAACATTTAAGTCATTTGATGTAATGGTCCAAAATCAATTTGATTTTGACATCAAGAAAGTTAGAAGTGATAATGGGCCAGAATTCAAAAATGCTAGAATTGATGAATATGGTGATGACAAGGGTATGAAACATGAATTTTCTTCCAAATATACACCGGAACAAAATGGAATTGTTGAAAGGAAAAATAGGACTCTTATTGATATGGCTAGGTCTATGTTAGCCGAATATAATGTGTCAGATTCTTATTGGGCCGAAGCCATTAATACCACTTATCATGCATCAAATAGATTATATTGCCACAAGCTCTTGAAAAAGACTCCCTATGAATTGCTTATTGGTAGAAAGCCAAACATTTCTTATTTTAGGGTGTTCGGTTGCAAATGCTATATTTTGAGGAAGGGCAGTCGACTCCCTAAATTTGAGAAGAAATGTGATGAAGGTTTTCTCCTTGGATATTCATCAAATAGTAAGGCATATAGAGTTTTCAACAAAACTCATGGGATTATTAAAGAAGCATATGATGTAGAGTTTGATGAAACAAATGGATCTCAAGATGAAAATGAAAACCTTGATGATGTTGGTGGAGTTCATTTGAGAAACGCTATGAAAACCATGGCTATTGGTGAAATAAAGCCAATGGAAGATGATACGATGGTATTGTTGTCATTCCATCCTCTTCAATCATAAATGAGGAAACTCAACAAAGCCAACAAAATGATGAAATTGAGGATGATCGTGTTCAAGATATCTCGAGTCATTTGATCCCTCCTCAAGCTTCAACTAGTGACTTTTAAATTACTTCAAGAATTCATCATTCAATCATAAAAGATCACCCATCAAATCAAATTGTGGGTGATATAAGTAAGGGTGTTCAAACTCGATCGCGTATTGCTTCATTTTGTGAACATTTCTCTTTTGTATCTTGCATTGAACCTAACCGTGTAGATGAAGTTGTACTTGATGTTGATTGGGTGAATGCAATTCATGAGGAATTAAATAACTTTACCCGTAATGAAGTTTGGGAGCTTGTTGAAAGACCAAAGAATCACAATGTTATTGGAACTAAATGGGTATTTCGAAACAAGCATAATGAAGATGGTTTGGTGGTAAGAAACAAAGCAAGACTAGTGGCACAAGGTTATACTCAAGTAGATGGATTGGATTTTGGTGAGACATTTGCACTCGTGGCAAGATTGGAAGCCATTCGAATCCTTCTCGCCTATGCTTGTGCTCATAATATCAAGCTCTACCAAATGGATGTTAAGAGTGCCTTCTTAAATGGTAAGATTAGTGAACTAGTGTACATGGAACAACCTCCCGGTTTTGAGGACCCCAAAAGACCTAACTATGTGTACAATCTCTCTAAAGCTCTCTATGGGCTTAAGCAAGCTCCACGCGCTTGGTATGAAAGGCTTAGGGATTTCTTGTTTTCCAAATACTTCAAAATTGGGAAAGTTGACACTACTCTATTCACTAAAAGAATTGGTAAAGATTTATTTGTTTGTCAAATTTATGTTGACGATATTATTTTTGGATCAACTAATGAGTTATTTTGTGAGGAGTTTGGCAAAATGATGTCAAATGAGTTTGAAATGTCCATGATTGAAGAATTGAGCTTCTTTCTCGGTCTTCAAATCAAACAATTGAAAGATGAAATTTTTGTAAGTCAATCTAAATATTTGAAGGATATGCTCAAAAAGTTTGGCTTAGAAAATGCAAAATCAATTAAGACTCTTATGGCAACAAATGGTCATCTTGACTTAGATGAGGAAGGTACAATTGTTGATCAAAAACTTTTCCATTCAATAATTGGTAATTTGCTTTACATTACCGCATCTAGGCCTGATGTTATGCTTAGTGTTTGCATGTATGCTCGGTTTCAAGCATCACCTCAAGAGGTTCACTTGAAGGCCGCCAAAAGAATTCTAAGATATTTGAAGCATACCCCAATATTGGTCTATGGTATTCCAAAGGTGCTCAATTTGAATTAATTGGTTATTCAGATTCGGACTATGCGGGTTGTAAGGTCGATAGGAAGAGCACATCCGGATGTTTTCAATTTCTTGCAAGGTCTCTTGTTTCATGGTCATCCAAGAAACAAAACTCGGTCACTCTTTCTACCGCCGAGGCGGAATATATATCGGTCGGTAATTATTGTGCTCAATTATTATGGATGAAACAAACCTTATTATATTATGGGATTTCATTAAAAATGTTCCTCTTATGTGTGACAATGAGAGTGTAGTAAAATTGGCTACAAATCCTGTTCAACTCTCAAGAACAAAGCACATTGATATTAGGCATCATTTCTTAAGAGATCATGTTGGAAAAGGAGATATCTCCGTTTATTCTATCGACACAGATGATCAATTGGCGGATATATTTACAAAGCCGTTGGATGAAGCAAGGTTTTGCAAATTGAGAAGTGAAATGAATATAATTGATCTCTCCAATGTTTCTTGAAGTTGAGTATACATGTGTTCCATTAGATTTGATCTCTAGGATGTTCTTTTTATGATATTTATCTCCTATTTTTGATAATTTATTCTCATTGTATGATGGAAATAATGTATATGCAAATGATTAGTCACTCAAGTTTATTATATATGAACGCATATACACTAACCATTGGATTGATAAAAATGTATATATTTGAGCTAAGAACCCCTGTTGAAACTTATTTTCAAAAACAGGATAGAGTATGGAGAACTCTCTGTCAGGCTGCGGACCGTCCGTCCCATGACCGTGGACCGTCCGGCGCATCAGGTTTTGGAATGTCTGGTGGGTAGAGCAGACTGTCTGCACTCTCCAGGGCGCGGACCATCCGAGCTCTATCGCGGACCATCTACGAGTGGCCTTTTAGTCAGCTGAGGTAGATAGTAGCCCTTCATTCTATATCACCTTACACACTCTCTCCACTCATTTAAAAATTCTTCTTTTGCGTTTCTGAAGAATCGGATTCGAGCGCGGATTGTCCGGGAGTATTCTTGGTGATCATCAACAATGTCTTCTTCTTGGTATTCAAATTCTCCACGAAATTTGTTCAAATATTCTATATTTTAGGGTTTCTATAAATTAGTCTCTGATCTATTTTTGGATATATTATTCATCAAATTGTTTGGTGAATTGGTTATGGTTGTCATCATGAACTAGGTGCAAAAAATTTGGTTTCACTTCTATGGATATCTTGTTCTAATTTTGAGATTGAACTTTTGGAGCATTTTGGGGTTTGAAAATCGCCCCTGGTCAGTCATGGACCGTTCGCGAGGGTGCTGCGGACTGTCCGGCCATGGGTGCGCAGATTGTCTGGTCCCCTAGTGCGGACCGTCCGCCTTCTAGCAGATCTCCCTATAGGTCTTGCTCTCATTTTTCAGGTTATCATCTTGTTGTTGTTGGGATTCTTTATATTCTATTTTCAGTGGATTTGATGGTCTGAAGAAGAAGCTACCAGGACGGTTTGTGTCCAAACATTGTCGTGCAGATGATTTTGATTATAACCTTGCCATGGACTCCGAGGCCCAATCATCAGCCGAGGGCAGTGTCTCTTTGGATGCTGAAGATGCTCCACACTCACATCTAGACTATCCTATTGACATCACAGGGTGGACATATCCCAGGATGAGATTCTCCATGGCTGAATATTCCTCTAAGAGGACTGTTGATCAATTTTCTCTTCCAAATGACACAATCATTCAGTACTTTCATACTCAGCTACAGTTTGATGTCTTCTAGGGAACTCTTATGGACATCAAATTCTATAAGCATCAAGTAATTAACTAGGAATATATGCAGGGTCAAACAATTATGGAAGGATTACTTGCTAAGTTCCAGGCATGTGGCTTATATGAGTTTATGGGACAACAGACTGACTTCAATGAACTAACTGTCAAGTAGTTTCTTGCTACTGCTGAAATTAATATTGAAGATCAGTTGATTGTCTGGATGACTGGGTTTAAGCGCTATGTGGCTACCTTTGCTGAATTTGCCACTACTAACAGTCTAAATTATGACTTGATCTCTCAGGGAGTAGATCTTTACACTGAGGACCAGTTTGAAGATTTTGCCCAATATTATGAACCTGCCAGGCTGGGTATACCTAGGCGTTTCGGCGAGACTCCAGGCCTGCGACATCATCCTGCAGTCATCAACAAAATTTCTAGAGTCACCATTCTTCCAAAGAGTGGGGACCAAAGTAGAATCGGGATAAATTCTAGAATATTATTGATCATGTCATGAAGGGGGAGGTAATGAATATTGTTCTCTTTATGATGAGGCAGTTAAATGATCTGAAGATGGAAAAAATTAGAACCTGTCATATGCTCCTTATATTATGGCTCTGATTAAAGCCAAAACCAATTTTGAAGGGCGGTGTGAAACAGCTCGCACTCCGTTCAGGCCATTTAAGAATGAGATTGGTTTTCTTACCAACCCCCTCACTCCCTTTCCTGATGATGAGGGAGTTCAGGCAGATGATTTTGCTGCTCAGCCTGAAGCGCATCTAGCTCAGCAAATGCCTCCTCTTCCACCTCCTCAGAAGCAAGGACAATACTGGCAGCCTGCACCTGGATATTTTGATCCTTATTTTCAACAAATGCAGCATGAGCTCTAGACACATATGGATGGTCAATTTCAGGGCATGATGTCACATGTCGATGACTACTTTGATCACATGCAATCTACCTTTGATGTCCAATTCTTTGATATGCATGATCGATTTTCTGTTGTTGACTCTCAGCTGGATGGAGTTCATTCACAGTTTACTGATCTTCGTTCTCATATTCAAACTACTGTACATGATCCAATTATGAGTCGAATGAACAACATACAACCAAGTTTTCAAGATAATATGTGTGCTCTGTCTAGTCAATTCGAGTCTCTATCTACCAGTGATAGCATTCACTCACTAGATGAAAGGCAGCAACAGCTTCAAAATGACTTCAGTCAGTTCACCTCTATATTTGCTCCCACTATTATAGTATGTATCCGTGTCCCCCACCTGGTGCATAGTGACGTCCCCCTGTGGAAATTGATGCCAAAGGGGGAGAGAAACGAAGTTGGGGATGAAGAAATCAGGGGGAGCCTGTATATTTATTCCATCTACGTTTTATATCACTAAGTTATTATGTTATTTCGAATTATGTTTGAATTTTTAAGGTTCTATCTGTTGAACTTGTAATGGTTAATCGAAGTGGTATTTCTCTTGCTGTGTTTATTTTACACACTACTATTTCTATGTACCTCGATGACCATGATTATAGGAAGATCTCCGCTAAAACTCTGATATACTATGTGTGTGAATTCATCAACTGGATATTCTCTATGCACACATATAGGGGGAGTCATTCCTATTGTTTGAGTTTTCTGTGCTGACTTATTAACATTTCAAATGAACATTAAAATCAAGATAAGTCACTCAAAACTCATCTCAAATCTTTCTTATACCTAGAATGTAAGGAAGGTTTGGAAAACAAAATCTACTTTTCTATAAAATATGCAATGTTGTCATCAATTACCAAAAAAGGAGAGATTGTGAATCATCTAGGCCCCTAAGTGGTGTTTTGGTAATTAATGACAACTGATTGTGAACTAACAATTCTTGGAGAAATAAGAATGCAGGATTGGACCACATGAAACAGTAAAGTCTTTGCGACTTATAACCATTGATTGTGGATCAAGTGAAGGCAAAGGTAAAATATAGGTTTTTTGTTTTTGCCGGTCAGTAGGTGTTTAGAGAAGAAATTGACTGAATTAATAGGGTAAACAGTCGTACTATTAAGAGGGGTCAATGAACTTGATCAGTGTAAAACTTAGTGCCTCGTAGAGCATAAACAGTAGCATTTACATGAGGGCAACAACGCTTTAGGTTTCAAAATACAAATTCTTTTGAACAAGCGCAAAAATATCATCTCTGTGGTCGGCGGACCGTCTGGGCCAGAAGGCCGGACCGTCCGCGACTCTGCCACAGAAGCCTGCTGGGCCCTGTCTCTGTCTCCCTTCACGGACCGTTCGGGCTAGGAGGCCGGACCGTCCGCATAAGCTAAATTGAGTTTGGGCAGGGACAATGTGTTTTTGTGTCCTTGCACTACGGACCGTCTGGGTTTTTAGCCGGACGGTAAGTGGTCCATGTGCAGACTGTCCGTCCATGAATGGCGGACAGTCTGCTCGAATTGTTTTGACTAACTAGTGCTCTGTTATTCCAAGTTCACAGGTCTCGGACCGTCCGGCCTTGAATTTTTCTGACAGCTCTGACAGGTTTTAGATGGTCCATATAGACGTTACTAGTACGGCGGACCGTCCGACCATGGGGCACGAACCGTCCGCGTGTGCGCAGAAGCTGTGCTAGTTGCACATAACGGCTATGTTTGAGTTGTGGGCTATAAATAGAAGTGGAGCTCGTGTGTGAGGCTTTTCTTGGCCACTCCTAGCACACATTGAGCTCATTTGTGATCCTCCAACTCAAACTCTCACACTCGTTGCTTGAGATCGCATTCTAGTGAGTGATTGAGAAGTTCTAGTGCATTTGCATTCTTTGTGATCTTTTGAGGCACTATGTGGTACACCGGGCAAGCATCATCAACTTGTTACACTTGGAGGTTGCCGCCTCCTAGATGGCTCGGGTGTTGTCTCTGTCGAGCTCTCCATGAAGATTGTGGAGGAGCCGCGGTGTTGATTGTGAGGGGTTCGCGCCCACCTCACTGGAGCAGCAAAGGCGACGCTAGTGGAATCGAGGTATTGAGTGAGTTCTTGTCCACTTGGCTCAAAGATCAAGCCGTGTCTTGGTTGAGGAGTAAGTGAGAGCTTGAATTCCACCTCAACATGAATTAGGGGTGATCGGCAAGTCACCGATACCACGGGATAAATTGTGGTGTCATTCTCTCAACTTTTACTCATTACTTGCAAGTAGTTAGTAATTTGTGTATTGTCTATCTTTTGTAGTGTTAGCATAAATTGCTCATTATATTTTGTTGACTCATCAAGGCTAGTAATTTTATATCTCTTGTTGATTTGATTAAATTTCTCTAGTGTATTTTATTTTAGTCAAAATCGTCTATTCACCCCCTCTAGCTGGTGTCCTAGATCCTATACCGTTAACCTAGGATCTGACGATCGTTGCTTGATGTTGAGTATTTCAAGGCGAGATCTAATCCAAGCCCTCGACTGATGATCCGATGGTTCAGGTTCACGAGTACCCCTTCGTTGTGGTAAAACTTCTAAAACGTCCCTGTGGTAGGAAGTAATTAACCCGCCATCATAGTGAGTGCAAAAGTAATTACAGATCAGTTCATTTCCTTTTAGATAGCATCCTGACCTTCATGGGAATAGCAGTCGCCGCCCATTAGTGACTTTTAATTGTAAAATGAAATCAGTTTTGTAGGAAAATAATGCTAGAAAATGATAAAATCCATATCTTTCTCGTTTTAACTCTGTTTTGATCCGTTCTAGCTGCGATAGCTTCATAATAAAAATGTCCATGTATTACACAACATTGTTTTACCATATCTCATGTTCTAAAAAAGAGGATAATACAGGTTTAGCTTATGATTAAACTGGCTAATCAAAGTTAGTATATTATTTTGTCTACAAGTATATTGTAAGATCTCTAATCAACTTATAACTTAGATTAAAATAGAATAAGTCATTTCTTTAATATTTTTCTCACATGAGTTATATAAAATATATTTTTACTATTTAAAACTTCTGAGAATCATATCTTGTTCACCGTAGCTCTGATTTTAATGGTTCTCGAACCTACGATCTTGTAGCAGCGTGTAGAATTATATTACGCATTTATTTTCTATGTTTGGTGTAATATTATTTTTACCTAGTCTTTGCCTACCTATATATATTGCTACGATAGAAGCGAGGTTGCGAGGCACCTACATTCTACATTGGAGAAGTACTTGGGGTTGCACCAAAAAGGCAAGTTGTGCCCTTGATCACTTTTCTTTACCTAATAATGTTCTCTGTTAATCACTGTGACATGCTCAGGATAATTTGATGGGACCTAATAGGTTTCCCTAGTTTTGTTTACCCCACCCCTTGCAGGCAAATGAACTATTGGGTAGACTTGTTATTGCTCTACCTATTTTTGGGATTGATGTTACATCTGAATTATGATCATGTTCTAATTTTGTTGTTGTTTTAATTATTGTTCATGACAACATCATTGTGTTAATTGGAACATTGAGCTTAACTTGAGATAACAATGCTACCACAAGGGTGGTATGGGACACCCTTGGCTGACTAATTAGGAAAGCTAGTGGATGACTACCTTACCCAAAAGGGACAAGGGCGATAGCGGAGTTGTCGGTATAGGGAGGTTCTTGGGTTGATCATGCTGCGATGGCTTTTCAGATGAGGGATTCCTATATCGCTCTCCTCAGAAACCATAGCGGGTTTTCTAAAGCTAGTGGAACTTTGTAAAGGCCTCGTAGTGCTACCCTGCCTCGTCTCCTCGACAGAGATGAATGGGAAGTCGTGATCCCTTGGCAAATGGGTAACACAATTTGTGGGTAAAGGGTGCAACCTCTATAGAGTGTAAAACTGGTATATCAGCCATGATCGCGGTCAAGAGCGACTTAGGACTCTCGCATGGTTAATATATGGAACTAAACTTAATATGTCATTTGCATTGCATTGTGGGTGTTATTATTAATTGTGATATATTATTTAATTGGGTTGGTATTTACTTATACTTAGTAACCGCTAATAAAACTTTGACCAACTTTAAAAGCAATGGTCAACTTTAACCATCTCCTTTGGTAAGCCTTACACTTCACATGAGCCCCCACTGTAAATGAGCTCATGCACATTATTCCCCACAACTTATTGAGCGATGAACGTATGTGAGCTTACCCTTGCTGTACTCACATTCCCCAGGTCAAGGACAAGTACTGATACACCCAGCCCAGGTGGGGTTGGCCGAGACCCAACAAATTAGGGTTGCCCGAAGCCCAACAGTTCATTATGCACACCCAACTTAGGGAAAGGCCCAATCGCCCCAAAAGACTAGTCCAATGGGGGAAGGGTGGCTCTCCCTTTTAAAGTGGCTTCCTCCTCCCAAGTTAAGCGAGGTGGGATAATTCTAAGGCTCACACGGTCACCGTTCAACTACAATTGGGCCAACTGGGCCAATTGCGTCTTTGCCAACGGGTAATAGTGGAGGATGTCCTCATCATTCCCACCTTCTTAAAATGGGCCCTAGCTCTGATACCAGATGATACACCCAGCCTAGGTGGGGTTGGTCGAGGCCCAACAAATTAGGGTTGCCCAGAGCCCAACAGTTGATTATGCACACCCAACTCAGGGAAAGGCCCAATCGCCCCAAAAGACTAGTCCAATGGAGGAAGGGTGGCTCTCCCTTTTAAAGTGGCTTCCTCCTCCCAAGTTAAGTGAGGTGGGATAATTCTGAGGCTCACACGGTCACCGACTACAATTGGGCCAACTGGGCCAATTGCGCCTTTGCCAACGGGTAATAGTGGAGGATGTCCTCATCATGTACCACAAGATGAGGAGCATGATGGATGCCGCAATGAGTTCGTGAGAGGTCTAGGCCGTCGTCTCCCAGTCAACTATGGTTGCCGAATCGTCGTCTTCGTATGATGTAATTATTTAGTTATTTTGTATAGAACTCCTATTATATAGTAAAGATGTGACATTCATTTCTGTACCATGAGTCATCATATATCTGAGACTTAATCCTAACACACATTTGATTCGCGCCCGGGTTTGCCCCTTAAATCCGGGTGTGACAATCCTGGCCATCTCAATAAGGTTCCAATTCTTGCATTCAACAATGACATTCTGCTAAGGTGCATATGGAGAAGAAAACTGATGCTCAAGCCCCAAAGAAGCACAAAAGGTCTCAAAATGAATATTCATGAATCTTATGCCATTATCACTGTGAATCGTTCTCATGGCATTCTTGGGACTTATTTTGCAACCAAAGAATCAAACCTTGAGCATGAGTAAAAACCTCATCCTTTGTCTCCATGGAAAACACCTAAGATAGCGAGAAAAATCATCAACAATCACCAAAACACACCACTTCCCCCCAAAAGAGCAAACCCAAGCAGGACCAATAGTGTCCATGTGAAGCATCTCGCCAGGTTACTTAATAATCACCTTGGTGATTGGGGAATGGGAAGCATAAACCATTTTTCGATGACAACAAGGATGGTAGACAAGATCTTTTTCATACTTTAATTTGGGCAATCCTCAGATGTGGTCAGGTGAGCTGAGTTGACACAAAAGATCAAAGATCAAATGCCCTAGCCCCCTATGCCACTTTTAAATCTGAGAGGAAGAACTTGCCACAAGACATCGAGAAGGGCTAGAAGACTGGGCAAAATTAGCTCAAAAGACTCATCCAAATGGGGAAATCTGACAAACAAAATCTCCCTTAACATCCAAAACACAAGAAATACCCTTATTAAAGCGCACTTCGTAATCGTCCTCAAGGAGTTGTGAAACAGAAAACAGATTAAAATGCAAATTTGAAACCAAAGCAACATCCTTGAGCACAAAGCTCTTATTCACTCGAATTGTGCCACGAGAGAAAACCTTAACTCTTGACTTATCCCCAAACTTGATGTATTCCTTACCAATCATGGGGTTAAGGCTGGAGAACCATCTAGAGCTTATGATCATGTGGCGCAAACAACCATAATCGATGAACGATCTAGAGCTTTTGGTCATGTGGCGCGAACATGTTCTCTAGGCCTCTATACTGCATCAACAGAAAGA
This sequence comes from Zea luxurians, assembly GCA_029449295.1. NCBI lineage: Eukaryota > Viridiplantae > Streptophyta > Magnoliopsida > Poales > Poaceae > Zea > Zea luxurians. Next base: position 52,253,027 of record JAOPSE010000004.1, on the reverse strand, counting down.
CATGGGGTGAGTAAATGGCACAACACTAGGGTTAGGATACTGAGAAGAAAACCAATGTTGGAACATTTGCCCCTAAAAGTGTTAGAAAAATATCAAACATTTATGGTCTCATAGGGGTAGCGATCACCACGAGAAGGAAATAGTTATCCGCTAGAGATGAGGAAACTAAAGCCTCTGCCACGGGGTCTTTAGTCATATGGCACATGATGAACACCCCGTCGGGCATGACTATCGCGTGGTCTCACTACCTGAGGTCTAGAAACCTAAGGAAAAACACCTCTAGGTCTGGCAGTGTGTCTCTGATTCGAAGAATCATGTAGACCATGAGAAGGGTGGTACATGTCCCTCCTATTCACCTCAAAACTCTGCCTCTCATCTCTCTTCCTCCTAAAGCAAAAATCTGCCAAGTGACCATCCCTCTCACAATACTCACAATGGAACCTCACCTCTCTCTTTGGTGGGAATTGTTTTTGGGAGTGGGTCTTCTTGGGTAGCTGAGGTGATCCAGGAAGGGGATCACTAGAGGTGCCTAGCAAGGTGTCAACTGGGTTCTTCACATGGTTAGGTTTGGGACACCACACTTGTTTTTGAGGTGGGACTCTCACATGCTCCACAAGCACTCCATCTCTTAGGACTGGGGTGGTACATTTGAGTGGAGTAAATTTGACAAGCTTTGGGGAGGCTAGATGTTTGTCTGAAGAAGTCAAGCCACTGCACTCATCAACCTTACCAAAACAAGCATTGCTCCTAGCCCTAGTAGCAAAGCCTAACCTTGGTTTACCAGTTCCCTTCTTGAAATGACTAACCATCAAGCCCAACTAGGGCTTATTGCTAGACACCAAACTCAAGATTGATTGAAGGTATGTGTTTTCCTCCTCGATCCTAGTCTTATCATGTCTGCAGGACTTAAGCAGACAACCAACCCTCATGGAGTGCACATTGAGCAGGTATAGGTGCACTCGCTGAGCTAGCCTTCTCAAGCAAGGTTATCCTAGCGATCTTCTCTACTAGCTCACTATGCAAATGAGGACAAGTCTAACACGCACCCGACATGCTATACCTAGATCTCAACTCGTCGCACTCATCTACAAGGGTGGGGTACTTGGTTTGTAATGTGGTGATGTTCGACATGTGAAGAGCACACTCATCACATTTAGTCTTGTCGGACACCACGACAGAACCTCTAGTAGACTCAAGCTCCCTAAGCATGCTCTCATACTTGCTCTTGTACTATTTCCTCTCATGACTAGCAAGCCTAAGCAACTTTTCCTTACTAGCTAAAGTAGCCATCATCTCATTTACCTTAGCGACAAGATCATCAACAGAAAGTGATACCTCAGAGGTCGAGTCATCGTCGATGTCCTTGTTGCTGCTGCTCACCGTGTCCTCACCAAGTGCCATGGTGCAGAGGCCTCCTATAGTGTTTGTTAAGAAGTAGAGTCCATTGAGCTTGTCCTTGACCCATCTCTCGAGCTCTTCATCACTTGAGGAAGAAGTAGAGTCGTTGGAGACGTGATCGAGGTCGCTGAAGGAGGCAAGGAAGGCACGCTCCTTGATCTTAGCCATGTAGAGGTACTTTTTCTTGAGCGCCTCCTTATCGAACCTTCTCTTGGACTTGTGCTTGCCGGAGGTGTACTCCCTATTGACCTTGCGCCGACCTGAGTGGTGGTCGGCTTGCTGGCCTCTGGCTTGCCCTTAATCTTGGGGCAGCTGGCAATGAAGTGGTTGAGATTGCCATAGTTGTAGCATCCATCCTTGTACCCGCCACATCGTCGATTTAAACGATTGTTGTGGAACCGCGTGAACCGACTAGCCACAAGCGCCAACTCCTCATCCCCAAGGCTCTCCACCCACTCCTCTATGATAGACAACAAAAAAGATAAAGTGAACAAAGCATGTGAAGGGTTAGCAGAAGAACCACCTCCTGAGACAAGGGCCATGGTGGGTGCACTAGGGTTCTCAATTTTGGCCCGAGTCTGGTAGTCAATCTCAGTGGACTCGAGCTTGTTGAATAGCTCATCCATGGTGAGAGTCTCATAGTTGGGCGACTCGATGATCGCTGAGACCTTCACCTCCCAAACCCTCTGATCCAGAGCATGAAGTAACTTGAGTGCTCTCTCATGGTCGTCATAGGGCAGCGGCACCTTGTTTACGCTCATCTTGTTCATAATCGACTGGAATAGAGAAAACATGGTGTCAATGGTCTCTCCAGTCAATTGAACAAAGTTCTCATACTCTTTCTAGTATGTCTCAAAGGGTCTAGTTTTCACATGTGTTACCCTTATGGTATTTGTCTAGGGTAGACCAGATCTCGTGAGCGTACCAGAATGACCAACTCGTTCAAACTTAGCAAGCGAGAAACATGAGAACGAAGTGTTTTAGGCCTTGGTATTCAAATCATGAAACTCTATCTGTAGAGGAGTGATCCGAGCACCCTAAACCTTGAAACCAACATCAAGGCAAATCTCCCATACTCGGTAATTGATACTCGGCGGATAGGGTGACATGCAAATCTTCTAGAATGCGTAGATCATCCCATCGATGAAGGAGGTTTGCCAACACCTCATTCCAAGTTTCCTTCATGGATCTAAAACCAATTAAGGTGCAAAGATCCTTAACCGGCTCTGATACCAATTGAAGGATCATAAAGGCTACCAGGGGGTGAATGTGAGCTAAACTTCAATGGAAATGAAAGAATAGCTCAAATAAAAACCACTCCAACCAATCAGTGGTTTCATGTTTCAAAATGTTTCTAGTACTCACACAAGACCAGTGAAACAAATGTATTACAAAACGGACACCGAAAAGTTCGAAACGACTCAAAATGCATCGCTCTCAGTGTTGTCTCAACAGCTCGAAATTTAGATTTCAAATGCAAAATCAATCCAAATGAACTCCGATTGACCTAAAATTTTGCACACACCTTCACAAGTGAGTTTCTAAGGTGTTCACAAAGTTTGAACTCAAACAAATTTATAATTCAATCACAAATATGAAAACTCAAATAGACATGAGGTTTTATTGGGGTTTTGCCTTTTTGACCAAAATGAGTTTAGATCAATCCACGACCAAGAGCTATGCAAACCAAAGGATTTTAGTGATCAAAGGACTAACTCAAACCTAGAGAGAGAACCTAAAACATTCCCTAACTCAAGAACTCAAAGATTCTCACAAAACCAATTAGAGGGATTGAGAAGAGAGAAAGCGAACAAAATACTCAACAACTTCAGATTTGGCACATAAATTGAAGAACGCTAGACTGCATTTGGTTACGACCACACTTCCTCACAAAATCACAAGACACAAGTGCCACGAATCAAAGCGCCTGAGGATCTCAAAACTAGAGCTAATACAAGACTAAGAGATGAAAGTGTAAGTGCTCTAATGCCCAAAGAGATGGCTGAAAAAACCATCCCTCCCTCTTATTTATAGAGGGTTATTCCACTAACCTAAACTACCCCTAAATACATTGAAGCTATCCACTTAGCCAGGGGCAAAATGGACCAACTCATGTGATATTGATCTGACGGCCACATGTTGTTCATGAAGTTGCTTCGCCTCGACGCACCCTTTGCTATGACACCACGTGCCGCCTTTGATTCTTTCTAGAACTGTATCACTGAGTTTTGAGGCCCCAACTCGGCAAAACCAGTCCTCCGTAGTGCTTAGTTGTTTTGAGGCTCAATCACTAAAACTTCCATGAGTACCGTACTCCATACGCGTCCCCATGTTCTGGACACGTGTTCCGCCAATCATTGACCGCGTCGACGACATGATCCGCTCTGCCACATCCTCGCGTTGGTGTGTGTCTCAAGTGTCAGTCACCCGACTAGCCACCCGACTTCTCTAGTCTCTCGATGAAGGCCCAACGCTTGTCTTTTGCCGCTCCCGCCCATCGGCATAAACACACACGATCTTCACCTTCGTCGTCGACCACCGTCCCTGTACTACACGCATGCACACCAAAAGCCAAAAGATATGGTTGCACAACATAAGCTCGTACTCTGGTTAGTCTATCGACTCACACCAAAGCACTACCCATGTTGACAATCACTCATCATCAAATCCAAACTACAAGGGACCAGTCAACCTTGTGTATGCAATCATTGTGTCTAATAACTCTTTGACACTTAGAACTAGCTCATCCTTAACTCTTTCGCTCATTCTTTAAAAACCGATGATTGATCTACAACAATAGAGGCACGAATACCACAAAAGGCCAAAATCTTTGATGTTGTAACCTAACTCAATTTACCTCTATAAAACACATGTTAATTATAATAATTTTGTGTTGTCATTAATCACTAAAAGCCGAATTAAAGGCCTAGCTAGTTTCCTATTTGTTGGGGGCCTATATTATCAAAGATATTCAAACTCCTTCACCTTGGGGTTGAAATAATGTGTTTTAGGTACAACACAGAGAGTCAGCGAAGCAAACCCTTTCCAACAGCAATATACAAACTCGAGGAGAGAAGCTATGGAGCTTCATGTGGGCATTGATGTTGTGAAAGAATGAGCCAAAGTTGTCAGCTTCGTCATCGATGACCTTGTTCTACGAAGTAAAGAAGAAGAAGATCCGAAAGTCTTGATCAGCAAGAAAGAATAAGGAGAAAAGACGATATTACCCATGTGTTATTTGTAAATCATACGTGTATACTTGTAATTTCTTACAAAGTTGTATACTTATAAATAGAGAAACAGTGTCATGCACGAAGCACGTATTCGAGAGTACAGAGCTTCATTTAGCTCAGCCTTCGAAACTACCTTTGAGCTATATGTTGTGTAAAGCCGAAGAAATAAAAAACGAGTGACCAACACTATTGGCTGGTTAAATTATTTACCTGAAGTTGCGTGCCAAACGAAGTCCGACAATTAATTGTACACCATCTCATTACTTTGCCACATCAGCAAAAAAATCCTAGAGGACATCTTATTAATGAGTATGATATTATCCATTGGGAATACCCTAAGGTTCCATTTGTTTCTCTTCATTTTAAGGAATTGGAATCTAACTAATGTGACATTCAACCAAAGTTTATGTATAAGCCTACCTTAAATTTATGGGGTGAGAGATGAAAATTGATTCTATAGATTTGCATGCTACTTTTCTAATGTACAACTTTTATCACACTCTTCTACTTGTTTCTCTATAGCATAAGTGTAGTGTATAACTATCTATCTCATATGATTTATGATAATATAGAAATATATTACATATATAAATATATTTACTTAATTAGTTTATGTCTAAATTATGATTATTCGAATGAAATTCAATTCCAACGAAACAAACGAGGTCTAATAATTTTCGGGAAGAGTAACCTATTAAAATATCATGGACATCACCTTGATCGCCGGATTTCCTTAAGTAACAATAGTATTGTACTTTCCAACCATTATAAAAGGCTCTTTTATACGTGCCCGACAAAAATGTTATTCTTTTTGCGCCAAATTTTCCAATATTCAAGATTTTAATGTCCATTATTTTAAGAATGATAGGCGGTAACAACTCTATCATCATTATCATCAATCTTAGATAGACGTTTGATAAACTCTTTCCATGTGAAATGAGTGCCGCATGGTAATCACAACTCTCTTGAAAACTTGACACCGAAAAAGATCGTTGCTAAATTTAGAAAGTACGCTATCCAGTTCGCATCTGATCCGTTTCTACCTTGCGTCGTGGTAGACAGCAAGTAAATTTGGTACAGGCTTCGCTTTTTTTTTTCCGTCTGTTACTTTCCACATGAGTGATGTTGATACAATTGGGTATTCGTGTCAGCAGCTTATAGTGCTCGGTTCGGGATCTAGCTGAGGGCTTGTTCGGTTAGCTCTCAATCCATGTGGATTGAGTGAGATTGAATGAGTTTGAATTCTAAACAAGTCAAACTTCTTTTTAATTTTTTCCAATCCTATCCAATTTATGTATATTAGGAATAACCGAACAAGGTCTGAGATGGAGCGGCTCTATGCTAAAGAGCGGCTTCATCTAAAAGATTTTGGAGGACTGGATAGTTCAGCATTGGAACATGATTTTTCTTTTTAAAGTCACTATGGTACATGCAACCGATTGAAACAAACAACGTAAAAAAAAAGAGCAGCTCCCTCCAAAATCAAATACCAACTAAATCATCCTGGTAGAATGCCATGTGGCAATTCACACGTAGAACATATGGTCAGCTTACTCATGTGACGACGACCATATCTAAAAGATATCATGACCGCGAGGTGCGTGGCCTCTGGCCTGTAGCTAAGTGGATGTATATGCATATTCCTCGGATGAGAAGGAGCTACGGAATCATCTTAAGTGAAAAAAGAAAAATATGAGGTATATATCTCTACTTTTTAAAAGAAGTTGTGTCCGTTTAATCTGCCCTGGTTTCTGAAAAAGGTTGAGGAACAGATGTGGCAGCTTAGGCGGCTGACCGGTCACTACTCCGGTGAAGCTTCACGACGAAGATGCATGACCTGTGGAGGAGAATATGCACCTGCCAGACCATCAAGTTTGGGAACCTTATTTTTCAAGAGACTTTTTGTTTTTCAAAAAAATTAGTTCATTTTTCTTTAAAAAATAGAAATTCTTGTTTTCCAAAAAAAAAGTTCATTTTTCTTGAAAAATAGAAATTCTTTAAAAAAATAGAGTTTCAAAACTAGCTACCCTTGCGTTTGCGATGAGTTCTTTTAGTCGTATTCTAGGTTTTTCGCGCATCAACTACCAACAGAGAAACACCCTATGGACTGAGCACTGAATTTGTCTGTTGATGCGCCAAACAATCTACCAGAGTACAAAAGGCAACAAAATTTTCTGGTATGGTTACCCGTGAGCACTGGTACACTAGCTGAGACAGTCTTAGCTCCTAGTGACTGGCACAAACTATTGGATTGTTGGAGAAATAGGCATATTCAGTTTTAATTTAATCCAGAAAATCACAGGGATGTATATGACGACATGTATGTGCATATATGTATCACTATTCACATAAGCAGTAAACAACAATAAAATATACACAAATACAAAGAAGAGATTGTACCCTGCGGAGGGACCGATGCTCAAGGCATCAGTGGCTCCATTCATACGAGACATCTCGTGTGTATGTACGATGTAGTCATACGCAGTCGATGCAGGCAGATGTACGCAGTGTAGTTCCACGAACGGCGCCGGTGATGAGGAACTTGATCAGCGCTGGTCGAGCGGACGAAGCGAGCAGTCGCGAGTATGCTCCCCAAAAACCTGATCGTCCGCACACCCGTGCAAGTGTGTCTCTGCGGATGGCGATTTCAGAGGCCTGATCTCCCACACTCTCTGTGCTCGCAGAAGGTAGGACAGGGATGGGCTGTACGCAACGCGTCTGAGAATTGTACGTGTGTTCTCATGTAACCAGAAGCAACCTCCCCTCTTCGTATATATATACACACGAAGAGGGAGGCCAACGGATAGTAATGGTCACCATCAGAGCTACCGTTACAGCCAGCCAGAAACTGACGCCATTAGTGACGTCCGTTAATAACTGATAGCCATTACAGCTCGTCTGTTACTAGCATTAACACAGGAAACGGCCAATAACGTACGACAGTAATGGACGGTCATTACTCTAGGCAAAATGTGCAATCGTTAGGAAGGAATATTCGGACCAAGAACTGATCTACTACGGCCACGGCCCCAGCCCGGTCGACGGCACATGCGCGTGTGACAGTCCTTCATCCTTTTCTCAGCTTCTCAATAGATGCACCAATGATCCACCTATTTAAGTTGAGTGAATTGTCCCTTGAACTTCCGGTATGGTACTAAAGTACTAGTACACCGTAGCATTAAAGTGGGCCTTTAACATTGACTATTATTGAATATTAATATGAGCCAGGCCCACATTAATTCAACAATCCCCACCAAACGCTAAGTCACACTAAAATGCTCTCATCGCCTCAAACGTTTGATATACTGGTGTTTCGATGGAGACTGCTAAGTTGAACATCCACCTAGAATCTAGACTACACTTGACCACAACTGCACAATGGACTAGGCCTTGAATTGGCAGTTTTGCGTGGAATAAGCTTCATCTAAACTCTTCACCAGTACTAGGTTGCCGAGCTCATCCCCTCTGGTTAGAGCACATAAGTCAAACTCCATAGCCTTTCATGAGTATCTAGAGACCACCTAGATCTCATAAACTATGACTAGTAGTTAACCTATATAGGTATGTTCCTCTAAAGATGTTCTGTAGGACAACATCTTTGCTTCACAAAGCCACTTGGAACATATTAAGGTGTAAACACCAACCTACCTTGCAGTAAGGAAAGATGTGCATCTGAAATAAACCTTATTAAGGGTCTTTCTTATCAGTCTACCACTAGCTTGTTTCACCATTCTAATTCACGGGATCTCCGATCGCATAGAACATGTTACCACTATGATAAACTTTAGGTGAGTCTCAGGCCCATCTCACTCGATGCACTATCTATCACACTACGTGATAGCCCCTTAGTAAATTGATCTGCCAGATTTTTAGACGTATGGACATAGTCCAACGCTATTACTCCAGAGTTTCTCAATTTCCTGATAGATTTTAAATGCCTCTTTATGTGCCTTGTCGACTTCATATTATCCTTAGAACTATTTATCTTGATTATCACAGTCTGATTATCACAGTTCATAGAAATAGCCGGTACAGGTTTTTCAACCACCGGTAAATCTATAAGGAGTTCACGAAGCTACTCATCCTCAAATGAAGTGGTATCTAATGCTATGAGTTATGCTTCCATAGTCAACCTCGTTAAGATGGTTTGCTTGCAAGACTTCCATGAAACAGCGCCAACTCCAAGTGAAAACACATATCCAGCATCCATCTCCGACGTGCTCCTGGTACTGGATTCCGCCGCCGACGCCTGGACCAGATCCTTGGCGCCCGCATGGAGGCCGAGGGCAGCAGACTTTGCCGATCGGTAATAGAGTACATCCTGGCATGCTTCCGGAGCCACGACCCGACCATCTCCTTGGAGCCAGTGATCATAGGTCCGGTGGCTGATACTGAAGACACTGCCCGGGAGGGCGTACAGGATGTTGTGGATGTGGAGGCCGAGCGCTTCCAGTGGGATCCCGCTGACGATGGCCTGCATAGAGAAAGCGAGGGTCCCGCTGGGGAGCGGGCTGTAATATATCTTGATTTTGTAAGATACTCTTTAAGTACTACTTATGAGGCAATATTACAACTTATCTGCACGCTACTTTTATTTTGTTGTGTGTGTTGTTACCAACTTATTCCCTGGTATTTGGCCCCCTGGGATATGGGCTCGATGTGTCGAGGCTGGATGCCAGTATTCTTAAGAAGGAATTGGTGACATGGCCCCCAAGAGGTAATCTCAACTGGAACCCGGACCTGCACACAGCCTTGGCTAGGAAGTTTTAGTAGCGCACCCATAGGACTCACTAACTGGTATCTTTTATCCTTTGATTCACGCAACAGGACCTGCAGGGCTTGGCATGGGAAGCAAAGCCATGTGCCTGGACCCCCTGAACCATAGTTCTAGATACTGGGACACCAACTGCAGAGTAGTGGAGCGTGTAGGCTTACGGTACGGGACCGGGCTAAGTGACTTCACGGCTCTGGGCCACCCCAGTGTCTGTAACCGGACCCCAGGTTCCCGGACCACAGGGCTATAGTTCTAAATACTAAGATACCCACCGCAGAGTGGTGGATCATGCAGGCTTAGGGTGCAGAACCAAGCTAAGCGGCTACACAGCTCCGTACCACCCCAGGAGGCGAGTACCCATTCTCTAGAACTGACCCCCAGGGTACCGGGCCTGGCTACTCAATGCGGATGTCGCTATAACAGCAAGGGAGGGAAACCGTATGGGTGGGTTAGATAATAATAATGGTTGTAAACTTAAGTAGAATAAAACCATCAGAAAAACAAATCTGTGGGGCGAACCCCTTCCTTATAACTGGATATACATGAGCGTAGGCCAACAGACCGGGTTTATTGAGGGCGGACCTCACTGGGCTGGCGTACATATATGTGCTACCTAGTTACAAGGAAGAAAACCGAATCCCCTAGCTCTGCTTTTACGGGAAAAACTTATGGAGGTGCTCTATATTCCAAGGATTTAGAAGAGGTTCTCCGTCAGCTGTGGCGAGGTGGCCGCACCCGGGGCAGCATATTTCCATCACCTTGAAGGGTCCTTCCACGCTGGGGGAGAGTTTGTGGAGCCCTTCTCGGTTCAGTACTCGCCTTAGGACCAGGTCCCCGACCTCGAGCTTCCAACTATGCACGAACCGTTGGTGGTAGAGCCTGAGTGCCTGGTTGTACCGTGCATTTCGGATTGCTGCTCGCCACCTGTGCTCGTCGATGAAGTCCACATCCTCACACCGTAGCTGTTCATGCGTAGATTCATCAAACGACTGGACCCATGGGGATCCCATAATGATTTTTGGGGGAAGGCAGGCTTTGGCCCTATAGACCAGGAAGAATGGGGTCTCCTCGGTAGCTCGGCTGGGCGTGATCCGGTTCCCCCACAGCACGGACGGCAGCTCACTGACCCAATTTGCACCATGCTTCTTCAAGCAGTCATAGGTGCGCGTCTTGAGTCCTCTGAGGATCTCTGCATTTGCCCTCTCCACCTGGCCATTGCTCCTAGGATGAGCCATGGATGCAAAGCAGAGCTGGGTGCCAATGCCCTCGCAGTACTCCTGGAAGATCTGACTTGTAAACTGGGTCCTGTTGTCCATAATGATACGACTTGGGACCCCAAATCTACAGACGATCGACTTGAGGAAGGCGACAGCAGCACCCTGGGTGATGCTGACCACAGGGGTGGCCTCTAGCCACTTAGTGAACTTGTCAATGGCGACAAAGAGGTACCGGTACCCACCGACGGCCCTGGGAAACGGTCCCAGGATATCCACCCCCCGTACTGCGAATGGTCAGGAGGGCGGAATCATTTGCAGAGCCTGAGCTGGTGTGTGTATTTGCTTTGCATGGAACTAGCACGCTTCATAGGATTTACCAGCTCGGCCGCATCCTGGAGGGTGGTTGGCCAGTAAAATCCATGCCGGAAGGCCTTACCGACTAGTGTGCAGGATGAAGAATGACTTCCACACTCCCCTCCATGGATCTTCGTGAGCAACTCACGGCCCTCCTCCTGGGTGATGCACCGCATGAGAATGTCGTTGGCGCCACGGCAATAGAGATCCCCTTCCACCACCGTGTATCGTTTAGCCAACCGCACTATGCGCTCTGTGGAGACATGGTCTTCAGGAAGGATATTTTCCTTCAGGTAGTCCCGGATCTCAGAGATCCATGCATCGGGACCACTCTGAGCTATCGGCTGCGGCGCTAAGGGGTCAGTGGAGTCCCCCAGAGCACACACAGCCATCAGTGAGTTCTGGGACGCCACCGGGACTGTCGGCTTCGAGGTGCCAGTCTCGCCCCCTTCGCCCAGTTCGGCAGGCTAGGCGGTGGGTCTCAGCAGTCGTCTTTTGAAGACGCCCTCGAGCACGGGTGCCTGAGTTGATGCCCTCTGGGAGAGGTCATCTGCTGCTGAATTATCGACCCAGGGAACATGTTGCAGTTCCAGGGTTGTGAAGTCCTTCTCTAGCTTCCTTACATGGAGGAGGTAAGTTGCGAGTCTGGGCTCGTTGCAGCTACACTCCCCGCGGACCTGCTTGATGATTAGTTGAGAGTCCCCCTTCACGAAGAGCCGGCGAATCCCTAGGGATAGGGCCACAGATAAGCCGAAGATCAGCGCCTCATACTCCGCCATGTTGTTGGTGGCCTTGAACTCGAGACGCACCACATACTTCACCTGATCTTCGCCTGGGTCAACGAGGACCACTCCCGCGCCAGCACTCTGCTGGCGGGCGGATCCATCGAAGAAGAGCGTCCAGTAGGGCTCGGTGAAGACCAGACCCCTGCGCTCCGTAGGTGTGGGGCCTAGATCGGGATCCGGGCCCCCAGGGGCGCTCGGAGGTTGAGTCCACTCCATAATGAAGTCGGCCAGGACCTGACTTTTGATGGCGTGGCGGGGCTGGAAGTCCAGCTGGAACTCAGCGAGCTCCGCCACCCACTTGGTGATGTTTCCAGTGGCGTTAGAGTTGTGGAGGATGGCCCTTAATGAAAAGGAGGTCACCACCACAAATCTGTGTGCCTAGAAATAGTGGCGCAACTTCCTGGACGCAACCAGCACAACATAGAGGAGTTTGTGCATCTCGAGGTACCTGGCCTTCGCCTCATGGAGGACCTCACTGACGTAGTAGACCGGCTTCTGGACAGTCCGGGCCCCTGTAGCTAGTTCTAAGCTTTCAGGTCCTTGGCCTTCTTATGTCTCCCTTTCAGCGACTATCACCATGCTCACTACCTCTGCAGCCGCCGCAATGTACAGATACAGCGACTCCCCTGGCTCTGGAGCAACCAGGATCGGCAGGGATGCTAGGTGCTGCTTCAATTCTTGGAAGGCTTGTTCCGCCTCTTCGGTCCAAGTAAATGGGCCAGATTTCCGCAGGAGTTTCAAGAAGGGCAGTGCCCTCTCGGCCATCCTCGAAATGAAGCGGCTAAGGGCAGCTAATGATCCCGCAAGCTTCTGGACATCCTTGACACGGGCGGGAGGCCTCATTACCTCAATAGCCTTGATCTTCTCCGGGTTAGCTTCAATGCCCCGGTATGAAACCAGGAACCCCAGCATCTTTCCTATGGAGACATCAAAGACGCACTTCTCCGGGTTTAGCTTAGTGCTGGTTGCTCGCAGCTTGCCAAAAACCAGGGTCAGGTCCTCTACTAGAGTCGACACCCTCCTAGTCTTGACCACGATGTCATCGACATAAATCTCCACCTTGTCCCGAATCAGGTCCCCAAAGGTCTTACTCATTGCCCAAACAAATGTTGGCAAGGCATTTTTCAGACCGTAGGGCATTACAACATAACAGTACAGCCCATCCACCATTACAAAAGTGTATGCTTCCTATCCTCCCTAGACATCCGGATTTGATGGAAACCGGAGTAGGCATCCAAGAAGGACAAAAGGTCACACCCCGAGGTAGAGTCCACGATCTGATCTATACGTGGCAGTGGATACGGGTCTTTGGGACATGCCTTATTCAGGCTGATGTAGTCGATGCACATCCGAAGCTTCCCATTTTCCTTTGGCACGATGACTGGGTTGGCCAGCCACATGGGGTGATGAACCTCTTCGATGAAGCCGGCATGTAATAGCTTCTGGACCTCCTCACGGATGAAGTCCTGCTGCTCCACGGACTGTCTCTGAGGCTTCTGGCTCACTGGCTTGGCGTCCGGGTAGAACTTCAGATGGTACTCAATCACCTCCCTGGGGATCCCAAGCATCTGCGATGGCTCCCAAGCGAACACGTCGGCATTTGCTTGGAGGAAGGCGACGAGCGCGAGTTCCTATTTTTCTCCCAGATTTCCCGCGATGCGGGTGGTCTGGGAGGGGTCCGCGCCAACCTGGATGGTCTTCGTGGGTCCACCGTCTGCTCCAGTCGGCTGTACCTTCGGCGCCTTGGAGGACGCTTTGGCGCCGGAGGCCGAGGGGCTTCTCCCTCCACCGTCCGGCCAAGCAATCTCGGCCGCCAGAGTGTGTAGCTTCTCGACGGCTGCTAGCGCAGCGGCGCGGTCGCCCCGCATGGTGAGGTACCCTGCGGGGGACGACATCTTGAGGACCAAATACCCGTAATGGGCAATGGCCATGAACCGGTACAGGGCGGGCCTGCCAATGTTAGCGTTAAAGGGGAGGTTGACCTCCGCGACATCGAACTAGACGTTCTCCGTGCAGAAGTTTTCCTCCGTCCCGAATGTAACCGGGAGTGTGATGCTCCCGAGAGGATACACGGGCTGTGGGCCCACCCCGAAGAATGGGTGAGAGGGCCCCAGCCAGGACCCTGGGATCTGCAGCTGCCTGAATGCCGCATGGCTGTTGACATTGAGGCCGGCCCCTCCGTCGACCAGCACATGGTGTAGCCGCATGTTAGCGATGACAGGGGCGGTGATGAGCGGTAGTACATCGGCCCCCGCCATGTTGTCAGGGCAGTCGGATGCCCAAAAGGAGATGGTGGTGCTCCTCCACCGTTGGTGCGGAGCAGCCTTGGGGACCCCTGGGACCGCCAAAAGAACCTCTCGTCGCAGAGACTTGACGTTCCTGCGAGAGGTGAGCTCCCAGCTTCTGCCGTACATTACGTACAGCTTCTTGCGGCGGTCATTTTCGTCGCCGGAGTCGGAGTCTCCGGTGAAGACGTCCTTGAGGTCCCCCTCGGGCGACTGGTACCCGAGGTCTCGTTCCTCCATGGTTGCGGCTTCTTCGTCGGCCCTCTCCTTGTTGGGCCAGCGACGGGGTGGCGAGCCGTCCTTGGAGGACTGCTCGCACCGCTCGCTGACGCGCTTCACAAGTTTGATAATTTCACGGCAGTCGGTGGCGCTGTGGCGACTATTGGGGTGCACTGGGCATGTGCCACTGCTGCCTCCCTAGGGCCATGGGCGCTTGTTGCGCTCCCCCTGGCCCCCGGCCGCGGCAGCGGCGACCGGAGCAGCAACCTATGGCTTCTCGTGGCTGTGGTTCTTGTTCTTCTTTTTCTTCTTGCCGCCACCCTGGGGGACGACACCGAGCCGCCCGTATGGGTAACCCCGGTCTATGGCGCCGAGTGCCAAGCACGGCCCTCGGCGGCTCTAGCACATTTGTCAGCTAGAGCGAAGAGCATGGTGACGTTGTCCACATCATGCGTGGCCAACTTCTCCAGCATCTTTTCATCATGTACCGTCTGGCGGAAAGCAGTGATGATGGAAGCATCTGAGATACGAGGGATTGTCCCAAGTACCTTGGTGAACCGGGAAATGAACGCCCAGACGGTCTCCCCGGGTTCCTGCCTCACTGCATGGAGGTGTGCCTCCACACCATGCTGCTGGTAAGCGCTGGCGAAGTTCGCCACGAACCGCGCGCAGAGCTTTTCCCAGGAGTAGATGGATCCTGGGGCTAGGTTCATGAGCCAAGTCCGGGCTGGCCCAGACAAAGCTACATGGAAGTAGGTTGCCATCTCGGTGGTGTCTCCACCTGCTGCCGTAATGGTGGTGACGTAGACCTACAGGAATTTTGACGGGTTTGTCGTACCGTTGTACTTCTCCGGCAGGTGTGGCCAGAACTTGGATGGCCACGTCGCCGCACGGAGATGGTTCACAAGAGCGGCGCAACCCACATCAGCCAATAGGGTACTCGTCTGGGATCGAGCACCCCCTAGGGCCTGCAATGCGACCGCAGCAAAGTCTTGCTCGAGGTTGTGACCCTCGAGGTTTTGGCGGTGCTCTCGCTCCCTCTCCAGTGAGATACGGGCATCCTCGCCCGCTCGCCTACGGTTGAGCTCATCCCGCAGGTCTTCAGGCCTCTCCAGAGAGGCTTGAGCGTCTTCTGCCGCTCGTCTGCGGTTGAGCTTTGCCCGTAGATCTTCGGTCGGCACAGCCCTCACCGAGGGTGAACGCACCAAGGCCGATGCCCCGTGCTGGCGCCGGGATGATCGAGGCCTAGGCTTAGCCGAGCCAGAGTGCGCCGTGCCAAGGAGGCGATCCACCTCGTCACGCCACTGCTTCATAGCCTCTGGCGAGGCCGTGGGGCTTGGTGGGTGGCGCAACAACTCCCTAGCTGCAGAAAGCGCCCCGGCAGGAGCAACCCTCGATGGAGTTTGGGACGCCTGTGTAGGCGTGTGCTGCCGTGCGGGGCGCACAACAGCTGCTCCAGGTGCCGAGCGGCTGGAGCTCAGCGGCGCACAACAGCTGCTCCATGAGGAAGTCCCCCGAGACCACGTCGCGGTGCTCGACGATATGGACCATGACCCGAGCGGGAAAACAAGCAAAAACCTAATGCCAAGTCCCCTACCTGGCACGCCAAATGTCGGAGAGGAGATCTCCAGCCGGGTGGCGGAATGCACCCGCCCTAAATCCTAAGATGAGGAGGGGCCTAAGCGTTTTTCTTGTTGTGAGATTTGGGGATGAACACACAAGAACACGCAAGAGTTTAGAGTGGTTCGGGCCGCTAGAGCGTAATACCCTACTCCACTGTGTGTCATATTGCTCGTGAGCTTGAGTTGTGTCTTGGATGACTTGGGTCAGAATGAGACGTAGTGCGCCCTCCCTTTTATAGTTCAAGGGGGCTCGTACTAGAATTTTGAGTCCCGACACATGGGCCTAGGGACAAATGGAAGGAAGGAACTACTGCCAATGCCAGGGTGATCTTCGTGCGCTATAATATCCGTAGTGCATACAGTATTGATATCTTGCGGCAGCGTCCTCGGTAACGCGCGAGTCATGATGAGTGCAGTGCATGCGGCGACACAGGCATACTGTGCCAACAGGAATAGAGAGGCACGCCGCCTGCAGGTTGGCCTCGGCGCCGCCTGCCAGCTGAGTGGATAGGACACATTAAATGCTGAATGGGCACATCGCCAGTCAGCGGGGTAGTCAGGCGACGCATCTTCTCCGCAATAAATGCAGTGGCAGCACGGCCCAGTGGCCTTACGTCAGGCTCCGCCCACAGGCTCACGTCACGCACTGTAGGCCATTTGGCAGCATCGGGTCTCCGTCTGGGCGGGGAGTAGAAGCGTTATGTGGACAAGTCCGCACCAGGCTGGGCCTGGACACATGTCGCCCCCGGACCCCTATCTGAGCAGGGCCTGGGTATTCTCTCCCCCAAAGTCCCGGGACCCAGCTGTGGGTAGTCCGGACCCCATGCAGAGGGGTTCGGGACCCGTCTTGGAGGTCCGTTCTTCATGTACAGGGGTCCGGTGCTTCCCCCACAGTGGATCCGGACCCACTGTGTGCATCTTGGAGTACGTCTCTCTCCCTGGCCACGTGGCGACCTCGGAGCCGTCCACGTGGCGAGGCAGAGAGTTGTTCGCCATGTAACTAAAGATCGCTGCGCGGGCATAGTGTCTTCATACTATAGCAAGGGGTACCCCTGTTTCAGGGTACCGACACACACCATGCCTTCTTGACCATTTGCTACAAACCCAGCTGGCTGCTCCATGTAGATTTCCTTATCTAGCTCTCCATTAAGGAATGTTGTCTTAACATCCATTTGATGGACGAGAAGACCATGAGAGGCAGCCAGAGAAAGTAGCACACAAATTATGGTCAATCGGGCTATAGGTGAATAAGTATCAAAGAAATTCTCACTTTCTTTCTGTGAATAGCATTTAATTACAAGCCTCGCCTTGTACCTTTCAAAAATACCATCATGCCTAAGCTTTTTCTTGAACACCCATTTACTCCCAGTGGGCTTACACCCATAAGGATGCTCAACGACCTCCCAAGTTTCATTAGACATAATAGAATTCATCTCACTCCTTATTGCTTCCTTCCAAAAGTCAGCATCAGGACAGGAATATGCCTCTTCAATGGTACTTGGGGTGTCATCCATAAGATATACAATGTAATCATCACCAAAGGACTTTGCAGTCCTTGGTCTCTTACTCTTTCGAGTTGATACATTGTCATCTTCCATAGGATTATGTATATGGGATTCCTCAGTGTGTTCTACCAGAATAAAATGCTCATGCGGTATCGTTGGTTCATCACTAGACGTATTATGTGTAACTTTCATGGGAAATTTGTCCTCAAAGAATGTAGCATCTTTGGACTCCATAATAGTACCTACCAACATGTCCGGTACTCCAGAGTTTATAATTAAGAACCTATATCCAATGCTGTGAAAAGCATACCCTAGGAAAACACAATCAACAGTTTTTGGTCTTAATTTGCGCTTCATGTTATTTGGCACATTAAGTTTAGCCAAACAACCCGAAGTGCGCAAATAGAAGATATTTAATTTTCTCTTTTTCCATTCCTTGAATGGTGTGATTTCTTTGTTCTTTGTGGGAACTTTATTATGACACGCTGTCAAGATCATCTCACCCCACCATTCGTTAGATAGTCCCGAAGTCTCTAACATGGCGTTAACCAAATCAGTTAGAGTACGGTTCTTTCTCTCAGCAACCCCATTGGGTTGTGGTGAGTATGGCGGTGTCCTCTCATGAATAATACCTTGTTCCACACAAAAATCAGAAAAATCACCTAAAAAATATTCTCCACCATGATTAGACCTTAACCGTTTAATTTTCCTCTCGAGTTGATTTTCCATTTCAGCTTTGTAGGTCTTAAAATAATGCAAAGCTTTATCTTTTAACTTTAAGAGATACACATAACAAAATCTAGTAGAGTCATCGATAAAAGTAATAAAATATCGCTTCCTTTAGTCAATATTTCGTTCATCTCACATAAATTGGAATATATTAAGTCTAGTGGTGCCAAGTTCCTCGCCTCAACAGCCTTATGAAGCTTGCGAGGTTTCTTAGATTGCACGCACACCTGACACTTAGAACCTTTGACTAAATTAAATTTCGGGAATAAATTTAAATTTGCTAACCACGACAGACAATCAAAATTGATGTGACAAAGTCGTGAATGCCAAATATACGACTCGTTCAAAATTACATTGTTCACAGACTTATTACACACATCATGCAAAGATAAGTGGAACAAGCCTCCACTGTCTAGCCTTTTCCAACAAATGTCTCATACTTTGATAGTATACATTTATTGGACTCAAACACAAGTTTACAACCATCTCGACATAGTAACGAGCCACTAACAAGATTCTTTTTGATGGAGGGGACATGTTGTACATTCTTCAACAGCACCATCTTTCCTGAAGTAAACTTCAGAATGACTATACCAACACCAAGAACACACGCATGTAATCCATTCCCCATCAGCAAGGCTCCAGCCCCTTTGCACTGATAAGAAAAAAACAAAGAAATATCAGCACACACATGAATTTTAGCACCAGTGTCAGCCCACCACTCAGGGGATTGACACACTGAAAGAACGGTAGGTAAAAGATCACCATACCCCGATGTTCCTTCTGCGGTCTCACTAACAACCATGTTTGTTGTTTTCTTCTCTTGAGCTGGTTTTTTCTCTTGCTTAAATATGGTATGGACAAGCGCTTGCCCAGTGATCAGTACTCCCGCAAACAAAGCAACCAATTCCTTTGTTCTTCTTTTTAAACGAGGCTGCCTGCTTGAGCTTCGTGGCATTCTGTTGCTTGTTCTTCCTTTTATTATTATGTGACGCATTGGAGTTGTTCTTTTGTACCATATTGGCACCAGAAGTCTCAACTCCTTTTCCACGACTGTCTTTTGCTCTCGCCCTCTCCTCAACATCAAGAGACCCAATAAGCTCAGCCACGCTAAACTCTTGGCTCTTATGTTTTAGAGTGGTAGCAAAATCCGTCCAAGAAGGTGGCAACTTAGAGATAATACCTCTAGCCACGAACTTGTTAGGCAAGACACATGGGAACTGTTTGAGTTCCTTAGCCAGTGCCTGTATTTCATGAGCCTGTTCAACTACAGGACGGTTCTCAACCATCTTGTAGTCAAACAGCTGCTCCATGCTGTACAGCTCGCTACCACCATCAGAAACACTAAACTTCTCATCTAATGCATCCCATAACTCTTTTGCAGATGTGCACATTAGATAAGAATCAACATACTTGTTGGCAAGAGCGCTAATCACGGTGCCTCGAAATAGGTTATCGGCAACGTCGAACATTATGTCCTCTTCAGGAGTGAACTATTCGAGTTTCCCCTATTCGACATGATAGCAGTTCATTGCATTCAACCACAGCATCATCTTACTATGCCACCTCTTGTAAAATGTCTCATCAAAAGGTTCACATGGTTTTAACGCAGCAACAAAATACTAATAGAAAAATGCCTAATATCAGGTTTTTGGATTGTTGGATTGTTAGAGAAATAGGCATTTTCAGTTTTAATTTAATCCAGAAAATCACAGTGACGTATGTGACGACATGTATGTGCATGTGTATCACTACTCACATAAGCAGTAAACAATAATAAAATATGCACAAATACAAAGAAGATATTGTACCCTGCAGGGGGACCGATGCTCAAGGCATCAGTGGCTCCATTCACACAAGACATCTCGTGATCTCGTGTGTATGTACGATGTAGTCATACACAGTCGACACAGGCATATGTACACAGTGTAGTCCAATGAACGGTGCCGTCACCGAGGAACTTGATCAATGCTGGTCGAGCAGACGAAACGAGCAGTCGCGAGTATGCTCCCCAAAAACCTGATTGCCCACACACCCGTGCAAGGGTGTCTGCAGATGGCGATTTCGGAAGCCTGCTCTCCCACACTCTCTGTGCTCGTAGAAGGTGAGACGAGGATGGGCTATACGTAACGCGTGTGAGAATTGTAGGTGTGTTCTCACATAACTAGAAGCAGCCTCCCCTCCTCGTATATATATATACACACATGCAGAGGGAGGCTAACGGACAGTAATAGTCACCATCAGAGCTACTTTTATAGCCAGCTAGAAACTGACGGCATTAGTGATGTCCGTTAATAACTGACAGCCATTACAGCTCGTCTGTTACTAGCCATAACACAGGAAACAACCAGTAACGTACGACATTAATGGACGATCATTACTCTAGGCAAAATGCGCAACTGTTAGGAACAAATATTCGGACCAAGATCTGATCTACCACGGCCACGGCCATGGCCCGGCCCAGCCGGCGGCATGCGTGTGGTAGTCATTCATCCTTTTCTCAGCTTCTCAATAAATGCACCAATGGTCCACCTATTTAAATTGAGTGAATTGTCCCTTAAACTTTCGGTATGGTAATAAAGTACTATTACACCGTAGCATTAAAGTGAGCCTCTAGCATTGACTATTATTGAATAATAATATGAGCCAGACCCACATTAATTCAACACAAACCATAGTCTTCTGTTCATCACATGTATGCTAGTTTAGAAGAAGGTTAGAGAACTAGAAAAAATATCAGGATTAATGCTTATGCTAGTTAGAGGCTGCTTCAGTGCTTGCTTTAGGTTTCAAGCTAGAGTTTTGCATACCTGCTTGATGTTGGTGCTTACGGGTACCATGAGTTTTACACACAATGAGGCTTTTAAATCTTATAGGTCCCTCCAATTATAATTATGTTATAATTATAGAGACCCTCGGAATTTTGGCTCAATCTCTCGCATAGTGGAGATGACGATCTATATGTGTGGTTCGACAGAGGCGTGACGGGGACCTGCTTGTTAGTGCGGCGGACCCATGAGCTATCCATAGAGTTATTAGCCTGGAATATTGGCCCTTGTAGAGGTATTCTTATGAGAGACTCCAACAAATACTAGTGGAAATTTGATCTTTTTGATACCTCAAAAACTTCATTAAGTGGGAGTTTATTTTTTTCTAAACTAGAAACGATCAAAATGTCTAAGAGTATGGTGAATTGGGCTAATCTATTTTTTAGAATTTAAACCTATCACTTTGCCAAATTCACATATTATGACTAACACATGTTCTATGTGTATCGCATAAAAGTTTTGCAACCTAGGTTTCAACCCTATACTAGCATGGTAATAATTCTATGAAAGTAAATTGCAATAAAGTAATGTGCAATAAAAATAGGGTTCAAAACACATAATTGTTTTTTTGAGGTATCAAAGAGTGTTGACACTTCCACTACTCCTCCCTTTGGAGCACTGCACAAAAATTCATGCAAGGACCAAGTACTCTCTAATAGTCAATCCTTCTGTATGTCAGAATTGTGGATCAGCAAGACTGTGTAGACAAAGTTGAACTTCTCATAATTGTCACCAAGAGCTCACTAAGATCCATAACAACACCAAATTATTTAGGTGATGGCAATCACCAAGTGTAACAAGCACACACTCCCACTTAATCTAACCAAGCTAAATATGAACAATGAATGCAAACTTGCTACTCTCTAAGTACTAATGGAGTCCTTGGTCTTGAATTAAAATTTCTATATCACTCTTATATGCCAACCATTCCTAGTAAGCCAAATCACTCTCATAGTTAGCTATTTCTGGCTAATAATAAAGCTCAAATGCACGGATGGATGGAGATATATAGGCCAACCATTCAAACTAGCCATTGGAAACACACTTAGAATCAATGCATCGGTGACCTTTGGTGCTTTTCTTCTTAGAACACTAGAGATTTTTTATGCCCTTCAACTATTCATTTCCTAATGAATTATTTGATACATTTTCTCCTTTGATGCACTAGAGAGATATAGTGAGTACCGAGCAAAGGTGACCAAAAACATGCTCTCTATTTTGGAACTCTGGTGCACCTCTCTAGTGACCATTATAGAATTTCCTTATGTTGAACGCCTCTAAAAATACTTTGCACCCTCTATTTAAATTCTTTGATATGTTTTCTGTAGTAAGCATCGGAGAATTATGGTGCCTTATACACTTCTAAAATGCATGTGCACCATCTCTATTTTAAAGTTTGGTGTGTTTAATCTAGTGAGCACTAGAAGTACACCATGTAGTTGTCAAAGCAATCCCTAGCTTGCATTATTGGATAACTCTAGTGCTTTCTCCTGTGCTAACACATTAGAATTTAGGTGCACATAGAATGTGTCCAAACTCTTACAATTCAAACACTCTGAGTATGGCTTTGGGTTTCATTCATTCTTGGGCTTCATTTGAGCTACCTATTGTTATGGTTTTCACAAGTCTACATCATGCCTGTTAACTAGGGAGGTCAAAGTACTCATTCATACTCTCTGTTATAGTCTAGTCAAAGAAGAAACCAAGAACTAAGTCTACTCTAAGTGTCTCTCAATGTCAAATGACACTAACAACTAGGTTGTTCTTAACCTTGAAGCTGATTGAAATCTATCAAAAGTGGCATGAAAATCATAATAGCCTCGTTAATATCTATCACTGTGACCTTACAAAATAATGTTGATGCAAAACACACGTTATTAGTCACGATGATTGTATGGTAATTATTCACTAAAACGTAAGTACTGGACTAGATGTCTTCAAACCATTTTACATCTAGCAATTATATTCCTTCATTCCTTGCAACCATCTAGAAGTTTTGAGCACCAGTAAAACTTTGAGTTGTGACCATTGGGGGATTAAGAGGTATCAGTTTATTTAGTCACTAATAAAATGAACATTATCCTAATAGGCCTAGAACTTAGGGAACTTGCAACCATCTAGAAGTTTGAGAATTGGTTTAACTAAGGACGTGTCAGAAACTTTCTGAAGTTGTCAAACCTATTTTGTCATGTGCTCATATAAAGTGTATGTGTCTCTCAGGGGTTTCATCAGATCTCTGAGCACTTTATCTTTCTAAAAAATGAACCCTCTTTGTAGTATGATGATTTCTATAGTCAATTAAAAATATAAAACAAGTAAAGACTTAGTTGAGTTAAACAATGTTTCTTCTTTAGTATTGAAGGGCCGCAAAGCTTTTATCACAACGTCGAGCTAGGGACACATATCTGCATATCTATACTATACTTAAAGCACCAGTTTCAACGGTCGTCACGCGTCATCTTTTTACATATAACCCCTCACAGCTATTTCAAATTAATCTGCTGCACGTCTATAGATTGCCAAACGACGCCATGCCGGCCTGCTGACTATGCCGGACTAGCCCATTAACTCGTCGGCCCATTTGATTAAATCAGCGTAAAATGTTAAAAAAATGGTGCAGGAGGTGGAGTTTGAACCCATGTCCGGATGGAAGAAGGGCAAGAGACACTAAGTGAAGTTGTCTAACCAGTAGAACATCATGCTCAGATATTTTTAATACTAAATATAAATTGTATATATGTATATACATTTTTTTGTAAAATAAAAAAAATATAATCGTGTTGGGCCAGGCCAGCACTACGGGCCGAGGCTACAGCCCAAACATGGCACGACGTTCTTGGCTCTTGCAAGCATTATGTCGTTTCTGAGACCACATTGACGCAATGGACTCTATGGTGTTTGAGGTTGCTGAATTGGATGGAACAACAATAATTTGTCACATTAACAATAAAATGAAAGGTTATTTTTGATTTTAAACGTTAGTATTTACTACGAAGTAGCATAATTTATATGGAGCACATCCAGTTTTTATTGATGCCTGACTTTAGCAATCGCTCCATGTTTTGATCTATCCTTTTTATACGTTTGAGTTCATGTGACTTACTTTAGAAACATGAGCTCACAAACTTTCTCTTATTTGGTCTCTGTATGGTGGAATTATATCATTTTATAATCTTTGTTCATTTAATCAGTCGTTGTAAATTCTCTTCTAATCGCTCACTTCATTGTTCGTGCTGTACCAAGACATATTGCATGGAGTAAACAATAACATTAGTTAGCCAAATCAAAAAATATTATACGGAGAGCGGAGACAATCAATAAAAATTCTTGAATTTTTTTTGGTGGATAGTTTACGTGGGTATTGTTGTAAGCCGTCGCAACGCACGGGTAACCGACTAGTAATTCTCTTAAAGTTGGCTAATCTCTAAACTTTTTTATAATTAATACACCAAAACTCACAGAGGACCAAATCTGTTTGCATGAGCTTTATTTTTAAAACCTCATATTAGGAGAAAAAATTGAAATCATGTGGAAAATCGAATCTTTTGGGAAATATATCTTGCAAATATCTTCACCAAGTAAACTATGTGTGAAATTTCATCAAATTTGGGTTCATTTGCCTTATTTTGAATGTTTATACAAAAGTTTCATAGGATGAGATATGCCAAAATAGGCCTAGCTTAGGTAGTGGTTGGTTCTGGAGTATGGTTGGACGAAGCCACTCCGCTTCCAATTTGTTGTTATTTGGATTGATTCCACGTAGTATAGAGTGGATCTAAAAAAGGGAAATTATGTTCAAATGTTGAACCATATGACTCCCCAAAATCTCCTGGATGGAGCCGCTCCCTAATATAGAGCCACTCCACTCCCAATTTGTTGTTGTTTGGAGTGGTTCCATAAAGAATAGAGTAGCTCTAAAAAAGAAAAAAATTATATTCAAATGTTCAACCATCCAGCTCCCCAAAATCTTTCGAACGGAGCCGCTCCCAAGTATGAAGCCGCTCCAAACCAAACACTACCTTATAGAATATATCTTGCGCTGATTATTGCTCGTTTTGCTTCCACATCTTCTTAGTCTAATTTCTAAGGTCGGTAGATCGGTTAGCAAGAGCTAGAAGAGAAGTTTCCGATAGTGTTTGGGACATACAATAGTGTATCACTCATTTATTAGGAGAAAAAAAATAAAGACTCCCATTCATCATATTCTGGTCGTTTGTTCTGATCGTTCAGATAGTACTCCTATTTGGTTGGAGTGATGGGATGCATGGTCCCAGGTATATCCCCACTTTCGTAAAGATGATCTCATCACTAGCGCATATACAATCTAAATGTGGGTTCAACTGGACCCAAAAAGAATTCATGAGGCCTTGTTCGGTTATTGATATTACATGTGTATTGGAGTGTATTGGGTAGGATTGGGGTGGATTTTGACTTGTTATGGATTTAAACCGGCTCAATCCCACCCAATACATGTGGATTATCACCAAAACGAACAAGCCCTGAATGGGGTCATTCCACGTGGGACAAGCGCTACACTCGTGCGAGGAAGAAGAGAAGAGGTGGGCGTGTGTGGTAGAGAGGGCGGTGCAAGCCGGATGCCTTGATGGGGTTGTAAGTTGTATCGGTTGTCCAAAGCACTGGCTGAGCTCACAAAGTCGCTGAGTCCTGTGGCGACAGGCACGGGCAAAGCTCGCAGGGCCTCAGGACAGGGGTGTGGAAGGTGGGCGGTGGGGTGGAGATCAGAATCTGGCTCCGTTGCTATTTGGTTGAACTCCAACCCTATCATATGGGGCTTTCATCCGCCACTATGTGACTCAGCTCGATCTGCTCCTGCCCTCACCACGCAAGCTGTAGGTCCGGCCCTGCTGTCTGCGCTCATGACATGACGTGAACGGTGGATTGGCGATGGCTCCAGTGGATACAATGTGTTGGAAACCAAGATAATGGGAAAAAAAAAGAAGAAAAGGGACTAGTAAATAGACCTCACATGCCTGTTAGATGGTTGGTTGATCCTTCTGTTTGCGCCCCTGACTAAACAAAAAACGAGACGATCTCGTTTTCTTTTTGGGACTAAACAAAAATCGAAATATCAGTCACGCCAAACTTAACTAACTATGCGTGTCAACCAAACTTAACTAACTAAACAACTCCTACTCTGATAAAAAAATATCATTCAAAGCTTATTTAAATGGTTATTTAAATATAGACATCTTCTATTCCAAATTTTTCCGCTACCGAAGATAGAAAACTTGAATAATTTTTTAAAGTCCAAACAAGATATAGAAAAACTATTAGAGATTGAAAAAAATATAAACCGGTCTTTACACAAATGACTATCTAGTTATGTCCCATTTGTTTCCTTTCATTCCGAGGAATTGGAATTTTACTAATGGAATAGGCTATTTTTTTAGAATGTGACATTCCATCACTTTTCAAAGTTATCATATAAGTCTATCTCAAATTTATGGGGTGAGAGATTTACATGTTATTTTTCTGATGTACAACTTATAGCACACTCTTCTACTTGCTTTGCTATAACATAAATGTAGCATATAACTATCTCTCTCATATGATTTAGAAAAATATACAAATATATTACATATATAAATATTTAAACTTAATTATTTTATCTAAATTATAATTATTAAAATAGAATTCAATTCCAACGAAACAAACGGGGCCTTAACGATAATTTTGTGTGTAAAATTTAGAAAGCCTCTTCAAAATGCTCTTACAAGTAAGTCGTGTCGTGTATATTGTCAGATTTAACCGGCCGAATGCGAAGCAGAGGAGGAGAAGATGTGCGCAGAATAATGGGAGCGTAGCGAGGTAGGAGGAGCACCGACGAACGGAAGCGCTGCGTGTTGCTACCGGCGGCGTTGTCTGCTACCTTTGGCACTGTGGCAGTGGGAGCTAGAAAGGAAACCAGACTTCTCCTCCCTCCCTCCCTCCGACCTTCCACGCGGCAGGAATTCGAACAAACAACCACTCCCACCACCACCATTTTTCCCACCAACTAACATCAGCCATCACACTATATAATTATAGATTTATAGTATATATACATTCTCATCGCAGCAAGCTAAAGTCCAGTACCATCCCTCTCCCTGCTAGCTATCTGACCATACTGGTTGGAACTTGGAACCAGCTTCTAGAGGATCCAGCCGGAAAGAAAGAGTCGCCGTGTGTGCGATGGCTGCGAAGGCAACAGGCCACGTGGGCAGGGAGGCGATGGAGGTATCCGTAGAGGTGGCGAACGGCGCCGACGACGCAGCACGGCTAGACGACGATGGGCGGCCGCGGCGGAGGGGCACCATGTGGACGGCGAGCGCGCACATAATCACTGCGGTCATCGGCGCCGGCGTCCTGTCGCTGGCGTGGGCAATGGCGCAGCTTGGCTGGGCGGCGGGGACCGCCATGATGCTGCTCTTCGCCGGCATCAGCTACTACACCTCCACGCTGCTCGCCGAGTGCTACCGCTGCGGCGAACCGGGCACCGGGAAGCGCAACTACACGTACACGGAGGCCGTCCGCGCCATCCTCGGCGGTGCCAAGTTCAAGCTCTGCGGCGTCATCCAGTACGCCAACCTCGTCGGCATCGCCGTCGGATACACCATCGCCGCCTCAATCAGCATGCTGTAAGTAAAGCATGCAAGGTTTACACACATGTAATCACCATATCCGGGTTTCTCATAATCGTCAGTTGATTTTATTCGTGCAGGGCGATCAAGAGGGCGGATTGCTTCCACACCAGAGGGCACAGGAACACGTGCCGCAGCTCCAGCAACCCCTACATGATCCTATTCGGCGCCGTCGAGATCGTCTTCTCACAGATACCGGACTTTGACCAGATATGGTGGCTCTCCATCGTCGCCGCCGCCATGTCCTTCACCTACGCCACCATCGGCCTCGCACTCGGCATCGCGCAGACCGTGGCCAACGGCGGGTTCAAGGGCAGTCTCACCGGCGTCAATGTTGGAGACGGGGTCACGCCGATGCAGAAGGTCTGGCGCAGCCTGCAGGCCTTCGGCAACATCTCCTTCGCCTACTCCTACGCCTACATCCTCATCGAGATACAGGCAAACTATCTATTATATATGAAGCCTTGCTAATTCTTCACTTCTTTAGCCACTTTAATGGATGCTCTGTCTCTTGCTAATTATTAAGTCCTACGCCGTACGTACGTGCTCTGTTTTCTGCGGTTCTTAATCTAATAATACGTAAAATCAGGACACGATCAAGGCGCCGCCGCCATCGGAGGTGACGGTGATGAAGAAGGCCACGATGGTGAGCGTGGCGACGACGACGGTGTTCTACATGCTGTGCGGCTGCATGGGCTACGCGGCGTTCGGCGACGACGCCCCGGACAACCTCCTCACCGGGTTCGGCTTCTACGAGCCCTTCTGGCTCCTGGACGTCGCCAACGCCGCCATCGTCGTGCACCTCGTTGGCGCGTACCAGGTCTTCTGCCAGCCGCTCTTCGCCTTCGTGGAGAAGCGGGCGGCAGCCAGGTGGCCCGACAGCCGGTTCATGACCCGGGAGCTGAGGCTGGGGCCCTTCGTGCTCGGCGTGTTCCGTCTCACCTGGCGGACGGCCTTCGTCTGCCTCACCACCGTCGTTGCCATGATGCTCCCCTTCTTCGGCGACGTCGTGGGGCTGCTCGGCGCCGTCTCCTTCTGGCCGCTCAGCGTCTACTTCCCCGTCGAGATGTACAAAGCGCAGCGTCGCGTGCGCAGGTGGAGCACGCGCTGGCTCTGCCTCCAGACGCTCAGCGCCGTGTGCCTCCTCGTCTCCATCGCCGGCGCCGTTGGCTCCACGGCCGGCGTCATAAACGCAGTCAATTTGCACCGACCATTCAGTGGCTAAGAGCGTGTGCTCTACTGCTCCGTGCATCCTCGTCTTCTCTCACTCCGTCGCAGTCACTATCTATAGCGGACCAAATTAACCAAGCACTCCATTAGCGTGGCTGTTTATCAAGCCTGCTCCTGTTATGTTTATGCAGGCGGAGCCTGCAGCTTGTTTGCACGCCCGGGGCATAAAGTTGGTGTCCATCTTCTAAATGTCACGGTTATATTGTATTTTTTAAGATGAGCACGATTAGTCACACCCTAAGATTCCTGTAAGGTACACTCCAATGAGAGGTAGATTGAAGGGAGAAGATCGAAATGTTTGCGAATTCATTTTTTATTCTTTCTTAATTATATATGTTACAGTTATACCTTGGGATAAGACAATGGTTCGAATGCAGGAATGTGTTGGCGCCGATCCGGACGCCAAACACTGGAAAAGACTATTTGGCGGTGCTCTCTGCGGAGGCGCGGACGATCCGCGGAACATGGCCAGACGGTCCACGACCTGGCGCACGAGTGTCTCCTTTTCTGCGTACGTTCGGACGATCCGCGCCTAGGGCTCGGACGGTTAGTGATGGCACAGAGGGTCTTCTTCACAGTAGACCTAGATCTTGCCTCCCGGGAGGGATCCCGTAGAGGAAAAGAGATCCTAGGGTGTGTCTTAGCGTCGACAGGCCACCCAAGACACCTCTAGTCAATGTAGAGCCAAAGAAAGGTAAAGATTTGAGGTAGAGAAAGGCTAAACTAGATCTACTCCTAATGCAAAAGGTAAAAACGATAAGTAGATTTGATTTGATCGATTGTGGGGGGTTTAATCGGCTGTAGCCCTTCATCTATATAAAGGGGAAGTCTGAACCCGTTACAAGTTGTTGAGGCTTGTTCTCAAATGCTATGAATTAAGAACAAGACAACATAAAAGTGTTAAATGTTAAACTCCTTCGTCCCTAAAAACAGTATATCCCTTCGGACATAATGAATCTCGGACGAAGGTTACCAAAGGAAAGATCTTCGTAGGGTTGACAAATGATAAAACATAGCATCCATATATAATATGCGAGTACTAATACCAGTATTATTATTAATGTATTTCCATCATTAAATTCATAAAATAGAATTACAAATGTACCTTCAGATCGATGTAAAGTAAAGGTACAGACGTGATGTGAAAAAACGTATGCCAAGTCAGCATGAACAGTACGGGAGTACTGTTCACCTATTTATAGCCACGGGACGCAGCCCTTGTAAAATTACATTGATACCCCTTACATTTATCAATAACTCTATAGTAATTCTTCAAGGTCCAATTTGGCTTTTCATCTTTAAGTCGGTTCCTCTTTTCTGTCGTTACGCCGAAGCTTTTCTGCACATAGCTTCGTGATCGTCTTATCCTTCGTCATGATCGTTTTTCGTTCCAGTCAAGCTTCGTCTTAACCATGCCCTTGTATATCCGCGACCTGACTCCGAAGGTGCCTGTTCACATATTACACTCGGGAAACATTGTCAAACTATGTTTTTGAGGACCTTCGGGAGCCGAAGGCCCCCAACAGTAGCCCCTCGCAATATTAATTTACTGTAATGATAAATTCATATTGCGAAATGGACGAAGGCTTTATGCCGAAGGTCCGAAAAAACACCTTCCTTTTGCTAGAATAGCAACAGTCATTGACAAGCGGGGCCCTCCAGTTTTCGACACACTGGGTGTATAAATACGAGCTCACCGCGAGTTTATTTGGCACGCTCTTTTGCCATCTGCTCTTTACTCACCCAGCTTTTCAGCCTGCACGCGACAGCATTTGCTCGGTTTTAAATTTTTAAGCTTCGGTTTCAAGTCTGGTTTGCCAGCATTCGCGAAGATGTCTGAGGATAAGAAAGTTGCTGGTGCTTCGAAGCTAAGTCTTTCTGAGGAAATGCACTTGGGTTTTCTTGAATCAATGTCGAAGACCAATACGGAGAAGATTGTCAGGGAGACTTTGGAGGGTTTATCTGAAGATACTGGCGACAGTGATAGTTATGATGTGGATAGTGGTGGGGAGGATTCCGAAGATCGCCCGTGGCGGCCTAGTCACTCAAATTTTGGAAAATCAACTATAAAGCAGAGTCACCTTGAAAATATGAGGGGGAGATATTTCCAAGATATATCCATTGTGAGGGCAGATGACGGAGAGAAAACTACGCCGACTCCCGAAGATAATGAAGTCGTGATCTTCTGAAGCTTTTTTAAAGCTGGGCTACGATTCCCTCTAAGCAGATTTGTGGTAGAAGTTCTAAAAATATATCAGGTTTACCTTCATCAACTTACCCCTGAAGCAGTGATAAGATTTGGAGTCTTCGTCTGGGCCGTGAGGAGCCAGGGCCTGGAGCCAAGTGCAAAAAGCTTTTGCAATATATACGAGCTAGTATATGAGACGAAGCCCTGGGGTAAGGAGCAATATCATAATAATTTTGGTTGTTATAGCTTCGGTGCCCGCTCTGGGTCAAGCTGTCCCGTGCCAACTTTTCGGAAGAGATGGCCCGGGGAATGGATGAAGGAATGGTTCTATGTGAAGAACGATTTGAAGGTTCGAGAAGATATTAAAGATATCATCATGCGCCCTATCTGGCAGCGCTTCGGACTCCGGAAACTGAAGGTAGAAATGGACGAAGCAGCTGAAGAATGTCAGAGAGCCTTCGGCGTAGTCTGCTCTTTTATTGGGACCAGGGACTTAATGCAAGAGCACGTTGCCTTCAGAGTGTGGCCACTTGCAGATAACTGGGAAATGCCGAAGGAGACCGTTAAAGAAGCTGACGAGGGTGGGCTAATCAGGCTGAAATATACATTCAAGTATGGAGATAAGTTTGTTGAACCAGATGATGATTGACTAAAAAGCATTGAGAATGTAAGTGATGAATTGCTTGGGGCATACTCAAAGGCCGAAAATACTGCATTGTCAGCGGCTTTCGGAGGCCGAAAGAAGAAGAGACTCAACCGAGTATTTGATGCAATTGGGTTTATCTACCCGGACTACCATTATCCAATGCGAGGCCAAAAAAGGAAAAATACTTCTCCTGCAAAGGAAATTGCTTCGGCGGCTGCTAGGGAACCAGCTCCGAAGAGGAAGAAGGTAAAAGTGCTCACCCACCCTCCACGCTGTATTGAGCTAGCCACAGTGCCTGAGTTTATTGGTGGGGCTTCTTCGGCCAGTGAAGCCAGAGAACCAACTCTAGCGCCAAAATCCGTAGAAATGGCCGAAGCACCAGCAATAGAGAAAACGGAAGAACCGAGAACTGAAGAAGGAAAAACATTAGACATTTTAAGTCCTTCATCAAAAGTCGAGGCAGCTAAAAGCCAAAAGGGGCCAGCAGCGACCCCGAAAAGAAAAAGGATGGTTAATGTGCTGGATGTTTTGGAGACAATTAAATCTTCAAGCATAACTCCAAAGAAAACCGTTGAAACTTCTGAAGTGTCTACTGAAGGCTTTGTTGCTGAAACTTCGAAGCAATAATTTGAAACTGAAGCTGGGCCTTCAGAGCCCACCAAGATACAACCTTTGGAAGCCGAAAAAATGTCAGAGGCAAGTTTAGAAGCTGAAAAAACAAAAACAACAGAGCCGATTTTGATTGAGGAAATCGACACTGCCACCCCCGAAGCATCTTCCAAAATACGTGATTATATTGTGCAACATGCTTCGGGGAAGAAACTATCCGAAGAAGAGATTTTTGAAGCCAATCACTATGCCCGAGAACTGAAGTATCCGAAGGGGGCCGTAGTGTTCAATGGAACAAACGAAGATGACTTCCTATACTGTCTCCCAGACAATAAAGAATTATCCGTTTGCCGGGAAATGGCTAGAAGCATGGGGTTCCCGAAACTCGAAGCTGGCCTCTGCGCCATGAAGAAGGACGATCTTGGGGATAGCCTGGCATACAATAGTCTGAAGGTACAAAAATTGTGAATTTTGAAGTTTATGAATTTTGAATTAGTCTTTTGTTCTTATGTTAACTCATTCATTCTTTTGAATAGGGCTTAATACTTAGCAATGCCTTAAGGGCACAAAAGAATGCCGAAGATGAGAGCTGCACCATTGCTCTTAACAACCTTCGAACAGAGGTCATCAGGCTAAGAAACGAAGCCTTGGAGAAGGACAAAATTCTACTTACGTTGGTGGAAAAAATGAAGGAAGACGAAGCTAACTCCAAAACTCAAGCCGAAGCTCAGAGGCGCGAAATCGAAGATCTTCGGAAACAACTAGCCCGAGCTAAAGAAAAACGCATTCTTGAAGAAACAAAGAGAGAACTAAGCGATCAATGGGCAAATCATTTGGAAATAAATGTCAAAGAGCTTCGTGCTTCGAAGAAAAGGTATTATGATAAATCCATAGAATGTGTTAAAAAGATAAAATCTAGCTTCGCCAGCGTCGGCGCATTTTCTAGTGAAGAAAATTTCACAAGAGGGAATCCAGAAGGCCCGATTGAATGGATCAGTCGCGAAGCTGAGGCCTTCGAGGAAATCTTGAATAGTCGCGGGGACATTTGTGCTTTTTCAAGCGCCAGAGGAATTGTTACTATTTTGGAAAAGAAAGGATGCGAACATGTGAAATCTTTAGCACAGTCTGGAATTGCTTTATCCTCTGAAGATATCAAAGACCCTTCAGCCGAAGCAATCCAGGTCGGTGGAAAATTTTTCACAGACATTTGGGACAATGGCGGTCGAGAAATGGCTCAAGAAATTATTCAGAGAAGCGAAAAAGGCATCCATGATGCTAGAAAAGTAGCGGAGGCTGCTGAAGAGGGCACAGGGCCCGAAGGGCAAATAGGTATTAGTTAGTGGTTTTTATTCTGTTGTGATTTTTGATTTTAAACTTTGTTCGCGATTCTGTAATAGTAATATAGTCGTATCCTCTCCTCCCTCAGAATCTGCTGGGGCAGCTCCGGACCCCCCCCCCCCCCCCCCCCGAAGGGGGACGACGAAATTAGACAAATGGCCGAAGCCATTATGGATAAAGTTGTCAATCAGCTATTAAACGAAGCTGCAGAAGTAGTTCTTAGGGAAGATTAAGTGTTAATGTAAAAAATACTTGGAACATGACATGTGTAAAACTTTGCAACTTTAAATGTAATATATAATCTACTTATGGTTCAATTCTTTACGATGCATGAAATTTTACATACATACCGCTTTTGAGCCTTCGGCGAAAAAAACACCTTCCCTTCTTTTCATGCTTCGTGAAGAAAAATCTTTTATGTATCATAATAACTTTCATACTTCTCTTGATGAAGAATATCCAAGCTTCGCGCAAACATTCTTCGAAGCTATAAAAGAGTTTTATGTTGCCTCTCTGACGAAGCTATACTTCTTCTTAATACATTCTTCAAAACATTCTTCGAAGATTAATACTGTGTCGCCTTCTCGTTTTTCATGCAATATGATGTATGATGCTTATGTTATGCAAAATGGTGGGATGATGTTATGCTATGCAAAATGATATTTATGCTGAAGATACACACATCTCTGCAATGGAGCACATAATCTTTTTATCTCAGCGCTGACTTTTCGCTGTAAGCCTCCCTTAGGAGCTTCTTCGCCTTTTACTTTCAGCGGAATCAGCGTTTATTTCTCGCTGTAAGCCTCCCTTAGGAGCTTCTTCGCCTTTTACTTTCAGCGGAATCAGCGTTTATTTTTCGCTGTAAGCTCTGCATTCCCTTCGGAACGACTTTTGAGCAGAAAACTTACACTGCGCTCCCTTAGGAACGACTTTTTTACTACTTTGAAGAAATTGTGCTGCGTTCCTTAGAACAATTTTTTGATAATTCGAAGGTTCTCCGTGCCACCATAGATTCTTATGCTTCGGCAATTCAAACCGATGGAGAAGATATATTTTCATTATGATAATAATCTAAACTGTTACAAGAATTTGAAAAACGACAAAAAACACTTGAACTTTCCATAATTGTTCTTTATTACAAAGAAAGTAAAACTGAACGCAAAAGTGCAAAAAGCTGGTGTCGAGGTAGGATATTTTGTCAGTAAATGTGCTTCGACTCTGGCACAGTGCTATTGACTGTGCGAGCTTTGGATTCTTCTCTGAAGTCCCTCTGGGGGTGAGAATGCTGGCTCCCTTCTGGCTGCGGAGCTCGTTGTATTGGTGGTGGCGGTGGAAGTTGTTGCCAGGAAGCTTGGGGTTGGCTTGCAGAAGCAACAGAGGCTGCAGGGTGATTGCCTACATATTCTGGAATGTAGGGCGAATGGTACGAAGCAGTATGCATAACCTGCTTCGGCTGACTCTGTTGCGCTACAGCCTCTGCTAGTTCCTTTTGCTTTTGAATGGTAATATGGCACATTCTGGTGGTATGGCCCTTGCCTTCACCGCAGAATAAGCAGTAAATTTTTCTTGGTTGATCTCCAAATCTTCCTCCGAAGCCCCTGGCGCCTCTGCCTCTTGGCGCTGGCGGCCGAAAAGAGCTTTGCTGTTGCCCCGAAGCTTGCGAGGAACCCTGTGGCCTTTGCTGGTGACTCCCTTTGTCATCATTTTGAGTAGAATTATGAATTGACCTGACATGCCTCGGATAAAACCTTCCTCCGAAGCCCCTGGTCATTTCAGAGAACCTGAGAGCTTCCTCCCTTCTTTGGCGAAAATCATTGTCAGCTCAAATATACTCGTCCATCTTCTGGAGCAGCTTCTCCAGAGTTTGAGGAGGCTTCCTGGCAAAGTACTGAGCTGAAGGTCCTGGCCGAAGCCCCTTGATCATGGCCTCAATGACAATTTCATTGGGCACTGTTGGTTCCTGTGCCCTCAGACGTAGGAACCTTCGGACATATGCCTGAAGGTACTCTTCATGATCCTGGGTGCACTGGAATAAAGCTTGAGCAGTGACTGGCTTCGTCTGAAAGCCTTGGAAGCTGGTTATCAACATATCCTTCAGCTTTTGCCATGAAGTGATTATTCCTGGCCTAAGGGAAGAATACTAGGTTTGTGCCACGCTCCTGACAGCCATGACAAAGGACTTTGCCATGACCGCTGTGTTGCCACCATACAAAGATATAGTTGCCTCATAGCTCATCAAGAATTGCTTCGGGTCTGAATGACTGTCGTACATGGGGAGCTGAGGTGGCTTATAAGACTGTGGCCAAGGTGTAGCCTGCAGTTCTGTTGACAGAGGAGAAGTATCATCAAAAGCAAAATTTCCATGATGGAAACCTTCATACCAGTCGTCCTCGTTGTAGAAACCCACTTGATGAAGCTCTCTGCGCGGGGGCCTTTGATTCTGGTCATCTTGAGCGAGGTGTCGAAGCTCTTCAGAGGCTTCATCTATCTGCCTTTGAAGATCAGCTAGACGAGCCATCTTCTCCTTCTTCCGTTGGACCTGTTGATGGAGCACCTCCATTTTTTGGATTTCATGTCCAAGTCGTCTTCCGGAGGCGTTGGACTAGTGGCTTTCCTCTTCTGGCTTCGGGCCTCCCTAAGAGAAACGACATCCTGATTGGGGTCCAGCGGCTGCAGAGTGGCAGCCCCTGTCGCTGAAGCTTTTTTCGGTGGCATGACGAAGGTGATGCTTGCCGAAGGTTTTCAAAACTCAAAAAGTGGAAGTGAGTTCACCGGAGGTGGGCGCCAATGTTGGGGGCTTGTTCTCAAATGCTATGAATTAAGAACAAGACAACATAAAAGTGTTAAATGTTAAACTCCTTCGTCCTTAAAAACAGTATATCCCTTCGGATATAATGAATCTCGGACGAAGGTTACCAAAGGAAAGATCTTCGTAGGGTTGACAAATGATAAAACATAGCATCCATATATAATATGCGAGTACTAATTCCAGTATTATTATTAATGTATTTCCATCATTAAATTCATAAAATAGAATTACAAATGTACCTTCAGATCGATGTAAAGTAACGGTACAGACGTGATGTGAAAAAACGTATGCCAAATCAGCGTGAACAGTACGGGAGTACTGTTCACCTATTTATAGCCACGGGACGCAGCCCTTGTAAAATTACATTGATACCCCTTACATTTATCAATAACTCTATAGTAATTCTTCAAGTTCCAATTTGGCTTTTCATCTTTAAGTCGGTTCCTCTTTTCTGTCGTTACGCCGAAGCTTTTCTGCACATAGCTTCGTGATCGTCTTATCCTTCGTCATGATCGTTTTTCGTTCCAGTCAAGCTTCATCTTAACCCTGCCCTTGTATATCCGCGACCTGACTCCGAAGGTGCCTGTTCACATATTACACTCGGAAAACATTGTCAAACTATGTTTTTGAGGACCTTCGGGAGCCGAAGGCCCCCAACACAAGTTATTTCCCGAATTAATCCTGCAGATTTAGCTAAAAAATCCCACAAGAAGCTCAGAATCCTAACTGATTCTGCGCACACGCGGATCGTCCGCGCCACCACTGCGGATCGTCCATACCACGGACCATCCGGCCTACAGGGCCGGACCGTTCGCTGCCCAAAAGTGGGCTCAACATATGACCCTGTTGTAGGAAACGGGTGACGCCTAAGAGGGGGGGGGAGTGAATTAGGACTTCTAAAACTTTTACTAAACTAGGCCACAATTAAAACCCTAGAGCAAAACCTATGCAAATAATCAAAACTAGAATGTGCAAACTAGGTTTTGTCTAAGTGTTGCTATCTCTACCGCAAAAGGCTAAGTTTCAATCTATACTAAATAAGTATGACTACAAGATCGAAACTTAAATGCTTAATATAAATGCGGAATGTAAAGAGCTAAGTAGAGAAGCAAACTCTCGTGGATGACGCCGGTATTTTTACCGAGGTATCCGGAACCGCGCAAGGTCCCGACTAATCCTCGTTGGTGCCCCTATGCAAAGGGAAGCCCACACGAGGGCCAAGCACCACGGTCGAGTAACTCCGTAGAGAGCCGCGGGCCTTCTCCACGCGCAAGTGGTGCTCCGCTTCCGGCTCCTCTCGGACGCTCCCCGCCGTCTCCACTATCGAGCTTCCGGCCGAAACGCCGCGGGCCTCGTTCCCTCCGGTACACGGTGGCGGCCGTGACACAAACGCGGTTGTCACGGTCTCGCAAGACTCTCGCCCCACTCGGTACAATTACAATGGCTCGCGCAAGAGCCGAGGGGTTGTGTGGTTTTACAAAACTCACTCAACTAACTAGGATTCACCTAGAGCAAGCGCTAAAGCGGTCTAACTAACCTAAGCACTTCGCAAAGCACCTACGCTAATCACCGAGTGATTCTATTAAGCACTTGGGTGTTTGAGCTCTTGGAAATATGCACTATGTGTATTGGTATGTTGCTTGGGCTCTCACTCAAGAGAATGGCCGGTTGGGGTGGTATTTATAGCCTCCACACCCCCAACTAGCCGTTGGACAGAAAGCAGCAGCTTTCTGTCGACGGGTGCACCGGACAGTCCGGTGCACACCGGACACTGTACTGTAGCATGTCCGGTGCCGCCACGTCAGCCGACCGTTGGCGCCTGTAGCAGTCGACCGTTGGATCCGACCGTTGGATTCGACCGTTGCCGTCTGCCCGTTGGCACACCGGACAGTCCGGTGCTACAGCCAGAGAGCGCCTGTCTGCGGCCTCTCTGCGCAGACTGTCCGGTTCCTCACCGGACAGTCCGGTGCACACCGGACACCCAATGTCCGGTGCGCCACCAGGCGCTGGCTGACAGCCCTTATCTTTGGATTTCTTCACTGTTTTCTTCGGGCTTCTTTGTTCTTGAGTATTGGACTCCTATGCATCTTTTTATGTCTTCTTTTGAGGTGTTGCATCCTCATTGCCTTGGTCCAATTCTCTTCGCATCCTGTGAACTACAAACACAAATACTAGAAGACTTATTAGTTCACGGATTGTGTTGTTCATCAAACACCAAACTCAATTAGCCAAAAGGCCCGGGGTCCATTTTCATTACAATCTCCCCCTTTTTGGTGATTGATGACAACACAACCAAAGCAAGCAAATAATACAAGTATTTGAGTGAAAATATGCAATCTACTTGCTAAGATGCATGATTGCCCCCACAATGTGATATTATGGACTTAAGCCTCCCCCTAACTCCATAATTCACTTACTTCCTATTTTTGGACCAAATAACCAAAACCACTTGAAAAGCCATTTGTAGATATAAAATTTTAAATTGGTGGTGTTTGGTGTTTGATATAGTTTTCATTGCTTTGGTCCCTAAACTTCTCCCCCTTTGGCATCAACCACCGAAAAGGAAGACATTAAAATCATGTAAGAAGTAAATAAAAGCTTGCCCTCAACAAGAAATCTATCAAATGATACCACAATTGCAGGATATTAAATTAAACAATGTGAATGATATCACTTGAAAGAGTCCTCAAAAGATTACTCCCCCTAAATGAGTGTTCTCTTTAGAAAGAAGTTTCTCCCCCTTTTTAGAGATGAAGAAATACTCCCCCTGACAGAGATCCTCTACTTAGGAAAAAAGCATGTGAAAATTAGAGGTGCAAGACATGATTTGAAAAGACTAACTTCCCTTATGCAAAGGTAACAGAATATGAGTTAACTACTTATGCATTTTTAGCAACATGGAAGCATATGATATGAAATATAGTCTAATCAAATATTGGAGAAGACATGTAAATGATACTGAATGTAGTCTCAAAAGATACCAATTGAAAGTCAATGGTGAGCTTGAGAGACATGAGAGTTCTTGGAGATTTTGCAGTGGAAGTGTCTTTCTCCGGGGACTTCATTTTCCTTACAATGAGACTATCACATGAAATAGACTTGAAAAGATGTTAGTCTCAAAGTGTTAGATTATAGAGTAACCTCCCCCTAAAGGTGTGCATACAAGTTTTGAATACTTGTAGGAGACATGCACTTTGATTTGATATCAAGAGGGGCAAATTATCCATAATCCAAACTTTGGCACATATAAGTTAAATGATACACTTTGTAGAAATCAAAATTTTCAATTGATGCATCATTTACTATGGAGTGATATAAAAGCTATGTGCCGTGCTTTAACTAAACATTTTAAGCCATGTAGGTTTGCTTAAGTATATAAATTTAAAAACTAGCAATCCTACCATATGATTTACCTAGTATGCATGATTTTGAACAAAAGTACATAACAAATGTAATACTAGGCAAGAAAGGTAAACTAGATAAAAGATAAATAGATACGCATATCTAAAAACGAGAAATACAATAAAACTAGTTACCTTAGTCATGGGTGGGAAATTTGGGTCCAAAATTTTCACTAACCCACTTGGCAATAAACTTGATCCAATATGATGTATCCCATGATATACATCCCAATTTAGCCAAGTCTCCAAATTTCCCGACGACCTTTGGTCCACTTACTTCCCTTTCGGTATCCAAACCTTCTTGGTGCTTTTCATGGTTGAAATTATCTCTTTTGGCACCCAGATGCGTTTGGTCCCCTTTCCTTTGTTGGCTTGCTTGTTGGCCTTGATTGCTATCACCTTTCCGTTCTTTTTCTTCTTGATCAAATATGGTGTAGCATCCTTCTTGTTCACCTTTTTGATGTAGGTGTTGGAGACTTTGCTTGATGGCTTTTGCTTGAGCTTTTGCCTTTGTTTATCCCCGGTCATCGCCTTGCATTGGAAAGACTTGTGGCCTTCCATGTGGCATAGCCTACAAATCACAGTTTCTCCCTCTACAGGCTTGTTCACTCCCGCAGTGGTGTTATCCTGTGGAGGTCGGATTTGTTTGGCTTTGCCTTTCTTTTCATACAAAGTCTTGCCAAGGCGAGCCACTTCTTGCTTTAATTGTTCATTTTCCTTTGCAACCTCATCCGTACATGTCTCTACAACAATATTCTCAACAACGACTTGATTGCAGGGTTTAGAGTCATCAATTAAATCAAAGCAGGAAGTAGAAGCATCTTTCTTAATTATTTCAGGTATTTCAACTAAAGATGCTGTTGGGGTGCTACCAATGTTTTCTAGCTTAGTAGTTAGCTCATTATTGTGTATGCTAAGAATTTCCATTTTCTCTAGCAAATTTTCAATAGCTTTTTGGGAGCTAGCTAACTTAGCCTTAAGTTTTTCATTCTTTTTAATGAGGCTATCATCGGTAGCAGTGGATGGAGCACTAGATTCTAATAGCTCAATTTTAGTTGATAGCTCACTATTTAAGTTTGCAAAAGTTTCAAATTTTTCTAGCAAACCTTTGTAATCATTTTGAGAGCTAACCAACTTATTTTTCAAAGTTTTAAGTTGAGCTTTTTGCTTAGTGCAAACATCCTGGAAAAATTTAACGGCTTCCGCAAGTTCTTCTAGAGAGGCCTTTCCCTCACCTTCATCATCACTACTACTTTCATCACTAGAGGATGGAATGCTTTTGTTACCTCTTGCCATAAGGCATTTGTGTGATGACCGTGATGATCGTGACGAGGACCGGTGGCTGCGCGTCCTTGGAGGTTCATCTTCACTTGAAGAATCATCCCAAGTTCTAACACTTGTTAGCGCCTGGCCTTTGCTCCTCTCCTTTTTGGGCTTGGCCATATTTGGACAGTTGTCCCTGAAGTGGCCCTTCTCCCCACATGCGAAGCATCCTCTCTTCCTTTGCTTTTTCCTGTCAATGTTAAAGAGAAGATCCTCGACCTGCAGGGGCACACCCATTAGATTAATCTTGCGGATCATCCCCATTACCTTTCCGACGCGTCGGATTGTCTCTTCGTCCTCGGAGGATGATGTGCATGGTTGATTATCTTCATCATCATCACTTTCTTCTTCTTCCTCTTCTTCACTTGAGGAACTTGGAGTGGGAGCCTTCTTTTTGCCCTTCCTTTCATCACATGCAAAAGCATATGGTCTTGAGGAAGTTGGCTCCTCTCCCCGACTCATTTTTCGCGACATCTCAAAGGCCGCGATTTTCCCAATCACAATGGTCGGGGTCATGTTGCTCAAGTCCTCCATGTTGTGAAGGATGGTGATGATGCTCCCATATCTTTGTTGTGGTAGCAGGGAGATAATCTTCCTCACAATGTCCGCATCACCTAGCTTATTAATGCCAATAGAGTTGAGCTCATTGATTATTAGATTCAAACGTGAATACATATCTCTAACAAGCTCATCATCTTTCATGGCAAAAGAATTATACTCATTTAAGACTAGGCAATGTTTTTGCTCACGGACATTGGATGTGCCGTCATGGAGCTCATGCAATTTTAGCCAAATCTCATTAGCAGTTTTCAAGGTAAATACTTGATTAAAAATATCCATGCTAAGAGATTCATACAAGCAATTTTTGGCTCTAGCATTTAAATGAATTTCTTTTTCCTCACTCGTGGTGGGTTTCTCGGGATTCTTGAGGGGTTTCATCCCGTCACGAGTGACTCTCCAAACACCTAGATCAACGGCCTCTAGGTAACAAGCCATTCTAGCACTATAATATGGGAAGTTAGTGCCGTCGAAGTGTGGTGGCCTATGGGTATCCATCCCTTCCTCTAAAAAGCGTCGGCTCTTTTAGCGGTGAAGCTAAAGCGTTTCAAATGAGCCAAACCGGCTTTGATACCACTTGTAGGAAACAGGTGACGCCTAAGAGGGGGGGGGGTGAATTAGGACTTCTAAAACTTTTACTAAACTAGGCCACAATTAAAACCCTAGAGCAAAACCTATGCAAATAATCAAAACTAGAATGTGCAAACTAGGTTTTGTCTAAGTGTTGCTATCTCTACCGCAAAAGGCTAAGTTTCAATCTATACTAAATAAGTATGACTACAAGATCGAAACTTAAATGCTTAATATAAATGTGGAATGTAAAGAGCTAAGTAGAGAAGCAAACTCTCGTGGATGACGCCGGTATTTTTACCGAGGTATCCGGAACCGTGCAAGGTCCCGACTAATCCTCGTTGGTGCCCCTATGCAAAGGGAAGCCCACACGAGGGCCAAGCACCACGGTCGAGTAACTCCGTAGAGAGCCGCGGGCCTTCTCCACGCGCAAGTGGTGCTCCGCTTCTGGCTCCTCTCGGACGCTCCCCGCCGTCTCCACTATCGAGCTTCCGGCCGAAACGCCGCGGGCCTCGTTCCCTCCGGTACACGGTGGCGGCCGTGACACAAACGCGGTTGTCACGGTCTCGCAAGACTCTCGCCCCACTCGGTACAATTACAATGGCTCGCGCAAGAGCCGAGGGGTTGTGTGGTTTTACAAAACTCACTCAACTAACTAGGATTCACCTAGAGCAAGCGCTAAAGTGGTCTAACTAACCTAAGCACTTCGCAAAGCACCTACGCTAATCACCGAGTGATTCTATTAAGCACTTGGGTGTTTGAGCTCTTGGAAATATGCACTATGTGTATTGGTATGTTGCTTGGGCTCTCACTCAAGAGAATGGCCGGTTGGGGTGGTATTTATAGCCTCCACACCCCCAACTAGCCGTTGGACAGAAAGCAGCAGCTTTCTGTCGACGGGTGCACCGGACAGTCCGGTGCACACCGGACACTGTACTGTAGCATGTCCGGTGCCGCCACGTCAGCCGACCGTTGGCGCCTGTAGCAGTCGACCGTTGGATCCGACCGTTGGATTCGACCGTTACCGTCTGCCCGTTGGCACACCGGACAGTCCGGTGCACACCGGACAGTCCGGTGCTACAGCCAGAGAGCGCCTGTCTGTGGCCTCTCTGCGCAGACTGTCCGGTTCCTCACCGGACAGTTCGGTGCACACCGGACACCCAATGTCCGGTGCGCCACCAGGCGCTGGCTGACAGCCCTTATCTTTGGATTTCTTCACTGTTTTCTTCGGGCTTCTTTGTTCTTGAGTATTGGACTCCTATGCATCTTTTTATGTCTTCTTTTGAGGTGTTGCATCCTCATTGCCTTGGTCCAATTCTCTTCGCATCCTGTGAACTACAAACACAAATACTAGAAGACTTATTAGTTCACGGATTGTGTTGTTCATCAAACACCAAAACTCAATTAGCCAAAAGGCCCGAGGTCCATTTTCCTTACACCTGTCTTTTGGTGGAGGTTGACAAACCAAAAGTATATGTACTACCAACAATTTTCGGAAAACACAATATCTCACAAGTCATCTTGTTCCGAAGTAAGA
Source organism: Zea luxurians (assembly GCA_029449295.1). Lineage (NCBI taxonomy): Eukaryota > Viridiplantae > Streptophyta > Magnoliopsida > Poales > Poaceae > Zea > Zea luxurians. The sequence continues at coordinate 52,209,228 of JAOPSE010000004.1, read as the reverse complement.
ACTAAGCCTGATGCAAGACACCGGTTTTTTAATCCAATAGGGTGATCATTCAATAGAGCTCCTTTTTACCTTTTTAGATGCATAAAGGCCGTTTCAGATTACATCTTTCTCGGCCATGACCATTTGATCAATGGATCAAAAGGTATAGAATGGAGGTTGTGTCGCCTTTCGGGCCATTTTATTTGGTCGTTTTGTTTTAGCGGGTGACCGAGGTTTCTTTGTTGTCCTATCACATAGAACTGCCTTCTTGCTAGTATATTTGGAGAGCAACTGGTCAAAATTAGGGCCGGCTTTGACCAGTCGACCATGTGTGCTTTGCCCTTGTGTCTCTTTCCTTGCTTTGTGTGGACGCTAACGCATCCGGCCATGGCGGATTGTCCGGTTGAGTCAGCCGGACCATCTGCACGAGCACCGGACCATTCGTGTGCAGGTGCCGGACAGTCCGCGATGCTCGAGTTAGGGAGTTTTCCTCGACTGCTCGATTTAGTCTGCCCCCGGTGCCTCTGGACTTGTTAGTCTTTTTGTCCGGAGCTTTCCGAACAATCTCTTCTTGTGATATATTCGACGTGCGAGGATCGCTAATGACGATATTTTTGCCTTTGCCTTTATTGGCCACTTTGGGCCAAACCAAGACCTTTTTGCTTGTGGGTTCTATTCTATTTACAGGAAATGGTTGTATGTCCACTTGCATCTCCTGAAAAGCGAACTGGCCCTCATTTATGGTCGATTGTATCTGTCGACGAAAAATATTACAATCATTGGTGGCATGGGAAAAGAATTATGCCACTTACAATAAACACGTCTCTTTAATTCATCCATAGGAGGTGTTGGTCCTTGTTCTCGGATGCTATACATCAAGAACAAAGCAACACAATTGTTAACAATTAGAGACCTTCGTCCTTCGAAGCATTATCTCCTCTAGGATATAATGATCTTTAGACGAAGGTCATGAAGGGTGTACCTTCATCATTTCAGTGAACAAAATGTAAATAGAGATATATGAAACACAAAAGAATATAAACAATCATCATAGATCATCAGATTATTTATATTCACATTTCATAAACATGAATAAACATCAATGATATTTATATTACATTTACACCTTCGGCTTGATAGAAGGCGGGAAAGCAAGAATGACGCGAGAGTGATTACAATCCAGCGTGAACAGTACGGAGGTACTGTTCGTCTATTTATAGGCACGGGACGTAGCTGAACAAAATTACATTCATGTCCCTAACGTTTAATTGTAATTATAATACAAACTACTAAGGACTAGATGGACTTTTCCTTCTTAAGTCGGTGTCATCCTTCGTCTTCGTCGCAATACTAAGCCGAAGCTCCATTAGTCATAGCTTTGGCTTCTATCATCATCATCTTCAGGTTGTATCTTCATGTTGCACCTGCCTTCGTATTGTCTTGTCGAAGGTGTTTTTGCCTTGAGGACCTTCGGCGAAGTAGAAGACCCCCAATAGTAGCCCCTTCGCGGTGCTAGATTGTTTTTCATAACGAGCTCGATCCACGAAAAACACGAGGGCTTTGGGATGCCGAAGGTCCTAAAAACACCTTCCCTGAGCTCGTTGCCGTGAAACGATTATAATATTCCGAACGCCGGATGGTCCACCTCTTAGTCAGTGCGAGCGGTATGGCGGTTCGCCTTCTCCCCTGCAGCACTATATAAACAGACGGGTTGGTGAGGAGTTACCACAGTATTCATTGCCATCGCACTGTTGTGCTGTTAAAAATTTTAACCATAGCCAAAGCTTTCTGTATTACGCTTTCGAGCGAACGCTTCATCACTTGAGATTAGCTTCGTCAAAAAGTTAAAACATTGAAATGGCTAGAGTGCGATCAACTGCTAGAGTGTCTCGTGAGGGAGAGGAGGCCGAAGTAACTGAGATAGCACCAATATCAGAGGTGATGAGACAATCAGGTCTTGTTGTGACAGAAAAGCCTGTTGTCGAAGGTACTTTGACTGCTAAAGCTGAGAAAGTCACAGTTGGAGAGGGAAGTGGCGACGAAGATGAAGAGGATTACACCATCCTGAACCCAGAAAAACCTAGCCACCTTGAATTTGGTAGATCCAGCGTGACGGTAGATGATATGGTTATAATGAAAAAATTGGGTTACTTTGGTGAAGCTGAGAGTAAACTTGTTTGTTTTGCTGGCGAGGAAGTGGTTCCTGAGCCGAAGGATGATGAAATTGTTGTGATTAAAAGCTTCTTCAGAGCGGGGCTTCGGTTCCCTCTTTATGATATAAAAGGAGAGGTTTTAAAGAACTTTGAAATATACCTTCATCAATTGACACCCAATGCAATTGTTAGACTTGTTGTCTACATCTGGGCCCTCCAAAGCCAGAGAATGAGTCCTAATGCCAAAGCTTTCTGCCGAGTGCATGAGCTGCATTATCAGACGAAGGCCAGGGCAGATGGCCTTCATGAGAATTTTGGTTGCTACAATTTTGTGTATCGAAAGGATACGAAGGCACTAGTTCTTAGCTACCGTACCAAGTGGCCAACTGGTTGGAAGAGTGAATGGTTTTATATGAAAGCAGACAAGAAAAACAGAGAGAAGCTAATGACTATGGTTATGAGTCCATTGACTTTGAGCTTCAGAATGACAAGGCCCTTTTGCCATATGCAGCTTGGCTCCCCATGCCAACTAGCCGAAGTGGAGTTTAGAGTTGTAGCGGCCCAAGTCAGCACTAGAGATCTAGTGCAAGAATTGTGACACCCCAGTGTCACTCAGGGTTTTTCTTTCAAAAGCCAAACCAAAAGCCATTATTTTATGTGAACCAAAGTAAGCATGAGCATCAAAATAACTTAAGAACTAATGAAGTCACCAAGTATATACTTAAAAGTGTCATGATCAAAGCAAATATGTCCCTTAAAAGATCAGATTATGCAACCCTAGTTTAAAAATCCTAAATGAGCCTCATGAGCAAAAATTCAAAAAGTAAGGAAAAGGGAGTGAAAAGTTTAAAATTTTGAGTTGAGCCAATTATAAAAATTGAAGTATATTTAATGGGCAACAAGAAAGGTTTAGAAAGCTTAACCAAAATAGCTCAAATAAAACCCCAAATCAAGCTTTCCATGTGTGGACTTAATAAGAATTCTGAATTTCAGATTTCTGAAATTCAGACCTTGATCCAAAGATCAGGGATGTTCACCTTGATCCCTAACTCGAATCCTAATGACCCCATTGACAAAAATGTGCCTAACTAACCCCTCTGTCGTGTGCCAGAAGATGGCATTGGGACGCGAGCCCTAGACACGACTAAACCTTGGATTTGCCTCGGATTTGCGCAGGGAGGCAGACCAGATTTCCTGGCTCCATATCTCTGCAACCAGTAGGCAAAATCCTATGGCCACCACACAAGAATGGTAGCTTGTAGGGAGGGGAAGAGGTTTTGTGCATTGACCAAGGCGAGAGCAGGCTCGGATGAGCGACTACACGCGCCAGAACTTGGGCAGAACGCGTGCTCCCACGTGTTCGACCCTGGCCGGCGTGCCAGAGCTCGCCCAACCCGCGCGCGCGTGCTCCCCGGCGACCAGTCGCGTCCGCCGCGCGCCCTCGCCCTCGGCCGTGCCCGCCCGCGCCTATAAAGCCTCCCTAGGCGCGCCTCACTTCGCCCCGCACTCACCCTCTTCGGCCAGCCGCTTTCCTTAGCTCCGGCGAGCTTGATTTCCGTCCGCCATTGCCGCCCGCGCTTTGGCCACCGTGGCCAGCCCACCCCAGCCGTCCTCAAGCCAAGCCAGTGCTTCGGCCAGCTCCACCAGTAGCCCATGAAGCTCGCCAAGCCCTCGGACCTAGCCGGACTTCACCGGAGGCCCGAGATCGACTTCGCCGGACTTCGGTCATCCGCCGCTGCGCGTGGACCGAGTTATCCGGTGAGTCTCCGCCCAATTCCTCTCGCTCATATCTTCTCTGGCATCCCGAGGACCTCCCTGACCCGTTTGATTGAACTACCTCGCCGTGACCAGGCCGGTCTCCTCGCCGCCGACGAGTATCCCCGCCTGCGCGCGTGGACCGACCGACTCCGGCCATCTCCGACGGCGTTCCGCACACCGTTGTGATCCCCAGGACCTCCCCTTCATCCTCGACCACTTCACCGGAACAGTCTCGCCGCCGGTAAGCCCTTCCGCCCTTTTCCCCGTCGCGGCTACTGTTTAAGTTAAACTAAGGACCTCGGGTTAGGAGGTGAAGAACCCGAGGGGTTTTCTGCAATGTCAGAGACCCTGGTGAATAGTAGCCTGAGGACTGATTCGCGAGGAAAACTTAGAAAACCTCCAGGGACCCCAGTGCAAAGTAGATTTTCATTTAAATCAATTCTGATATTCTTTTTAAATAACCAGAGAACTTGTAAAATTCATAACTTGATGAATTCTTACTCGAAAAATGTCAAACCAATTTTGCTAGCCTCTGTACATTACAATCTATCATTTAAAAATAGTAAACCCTATGCTTTCTGTTCAAAATTTTAGAGTTTAAAATTAAAAACAGAAACCCCCTAAACCTTATTTAATCAAGGAAAATTAGTTTTTCTTCTGTACTAGACTTAAGAAAATTTGTGGATATTCAAACCTCTGTTAGACACTGTTTAAAAATAGTAGGAACCCCAGCATTAGAAATTATGATGTATTTTCTCATTTAAAGATGTTTTGTCCAAAACTTAGAGAAAATCAGAAAGGTATTAGAAATTGATGAACAGTGACTAATATTATTTTTCCTAGTTTACTTATGTAACAGAGAACTTAGGAAAAATACAGAGACCATTAATTTGGACCAGTTTTAAATTAAAATGATTTGTTTAGCCTAAATAAGACTGAAAATCAATTATTAAAGAGGCAAAACTATAACCAAAATGCTTAACAGAAATCCAGTGGACTAATAACCACCAGAGCCCCACTACAAAAATACAGAGCACCTCAGTCCAACTTTTTAAGTAAGGGAAATAAATACAAAGTGATAATAAGGCATTTTCCAATTAAATCATGAACAACCTCAAATAATGTGATAATGGGCAACCAAAAATTAGCCAAGTCCATGATAAGGTAAACTACCAGAGAAAAATGCAAACCCATGAAAAAGAAGCAAACTCATACCATTTGCTAATAATTTAAGGGAAAGGCCATTTAATTCAAATAATGCACCCCACCCCTTCCCTTAAGCAAAAAGATGCCAAACTTCAGAATGATTGCTCTTGCACAAAACAATAACTAAGAAAAATAAGAACTCTGTTGTTTGATATTTTTCAAATATAGTGGTAGTAGAAAGCACCCATTTGGCTAGAAACTTGAGAAAACCATAGAAAAATAATTAAAAGGTATTAATGACTAGAAATTTATATCAAGTCATGTTATAGCACCTGAAAGCCAGCAAAAATAAACTCTGAAGAATTACCCACTGTTAAATAGTAGTTGTAGTTCAAAGCACCCCTTCTACCTTAGAGTTTAATAATTTTATGCAGAGAAAACTATTCACTTTCTGATCCCCAAATTTTAAGACAGAGAAACACACACCAGTAGCAAGCCACTGTAATTTTTGCAGAATTTTTAGAATTTTATAAAAGCAACTTGTAGTTCAAACCTACTCCAAAACATTAAAGAGAATAAAAAGAAAAGGAAAGAAGAGCTAAACCCCACTTCAATCAGTCTAACTTGAGTGCTTATCAATCATCCCTAAGACTTAAAAGAATTCAGTGGAACCCCTAAAAGTAAAACCTACCACTTGCCTTAGCTAAAGTTTAACTTAATTTACCAAGTATACCACCCAAGGGTCTTTAATAAGTAAAGTTAACTTTGTTTAACCCAAGAAAGATTATACACCTTTTAAGTTGTGATTTCTAAAAGCACGTATCATATCATGCATATATCTTACGCATCGCATTCATTAGATTGTAATCTTGCCGACGGAGAGTACATGCTCATCCCCGAGCAAGGACCTGTCCAAGAAGAGGACCAGGAGCAGGCTTCAGAGGCTGCCATTGAGGATCTCCCCGCAGCCCCAGCAATTGAAGGCAAGCCCCGGTTTTATGCATAACCTATTATTATATGCTACTTTACTACACTTAATGCTTGTAGGTTTGTAATGTGCACTTAAGTGTAGGAATTGCTTGAAACCTCTAGATGCATGAACTTAGGACTCCTTTTTGAGATGAATACTAGTATGCTAGGTCGAGTAGTTGCTTGCTAATCAGGATCTCGGTAGAAGTCGAGTGATTTTTCTAGCACTCGCGCGAGGTCAGGAATTGATTGTATTCATCTTGATAATGGGATATATGTTGGTCTATGGACTTGGATCCAGGGAGGATGCCTTGTCCATGAGACGGGAAAATGAATTAAGGATTAATGTGTGGATACCTGAGTCAAGCTTTTGAACGTACTAAGCACATGCCGGGAAAATGGTAACCGGTAAACCTAGTACCTGAGTGAAGCCGGGCGCGGACTTTATCCCTCATGCGACCTGAGACTGGTTCTCCCATGCTAGCTATGGTGGGTACAAGTGCGGTCACTGCACGGCGGCAGCCGGGGTCAGTGGAGCATTGTATGCCAAGGCGGTGAGGCCTGGACGCGAACGGGGAATCGATGGGGACGGTTGTCATGTGTAGGGTCGGAGTGCCCTGACATGCCGTGTGTTTAGGTTTACCTTGCAAGGTTTAAAACTCGATTCGAATCGTCTGCTTCTCGCAGCTAATGAGACTGCTTGATTCCTTGTACTGCATCGAGTAAGAAGTGAAATGTGGTTACATGAGATAACTTGTTGATTGAACTAATTGATTGTTACCATGTATGCTTAGAAGGAGCAAATCTAGTTAAGTTAATGATGGTAGAAATTGAAAAGCTAAAAGATGATTTTAGAAACAGCTAGTGCTTTTGGCAAACCAAACCCCTCAGCCAAACAGCTGCATAGTCTAGAGGTAGAGGAGTAGACTCCTCACACCGGGTAAGTCTAGCTGAGTATTAGTATACTCAGCCTTGCTTGTGGCACCATTTTTGCAGGTACCATGCAGGAATTGGTTGATGGTGTGACTTGGCCTACCACCCTGCCACCGGGTTGGACGGTCGAGTGGGATGTTGCTCCAGCAGGAGAGGAGCATGAGGAGTAGTGGGCTAGGCCTTGCCCATTTCCTCATTACCGACGACATCGATTATCCGCTGCACTTTACATTATGAACTTTATTTGCTACTCCAGAACTCCGATTTATGTAATAATTCAGTACTTAATTTGAGGTTTCCTGTTTTATTGTATTTCTTCTGTGACTCACCTTCGAGTGAGATTGTGGAATTTGATCCTGGTTAAGTGGCTCTATCAGACTAGATCTGAAGGACTGGCGGGTTATTCCGGTTTAAGTGTGTCACGGCCCTTGAGGCATGACTTAGGCACTTAAGCTGGAATAATTCGGGTGGTTCTGCCACAGCTGGTATCGGAGCAAATTCCACCACAGAGAAGGACAATAAACCATGAATACCAATTTTCAAAATCTAAAACTTGCCTAGAAACTGCTATAGATCGTCAGACTAGACCGCTAGACCTAGGACGAAAGGCCTTAGGCATAGAGGGAAATAGGTGGCTAATTAATTAGGCCCCGTGGGCCAATACCTATATTTTAGGATGCCCTAAAAAGGCACCCTATTTTCTTTTTGAGAGGCAACGTTTCTTCCAGCATGCATGCATTATAAAACATAAAGAGGAATTAAAATTTGAGCTAACCCCCTTTTTTCTTTAAAACCATCCGGGCTCTCTTTTTCTTTTTCCTTCCACCATAATCTTTATCTTTGATTCCCTTCCGCAGATGAATTCACCCACCCCCGCTAGTGGAGGAGACTCTCGTTTCAGTTCCGACTTCCTTTCTCGCGATGGCTTCCCCTCCATCTTGTGGGAAGTGCTTAACTCCGCCGGTTACCCTACGCCCCCTTTGTGCACCGTGCAGTTGTATGAGGAGCATCGGGTACCTCGTTGTCGGGTCTGGCTGACTTTGGAGGCTCATCCCCTTCAGCCGGGTTGGCGTTCTCTTGACTCTGAGACGATCGGACTCAGGACGGACGACACCGTTGAGGCAGCAGCCATGAAGGCTCTGACGACTTTCTGTGGCTACCATCCCCTGGAGATGGTGATGCACCCCTTGGGACTCTTCCCTGCTGAGAGGAAGGATGATCCCATGTGGTGTAACCGCGTGAGCCATGTGAAGGATGTGTGGGCCATGTATCCTGACTTGGTTGGGAGGGTCACTGTTCAGTGCATGAGTGCGCTGTACTGCCTTCAGGCCCTTCAGAGCGATGCTATGACACTTCTTGCTAACACCGCTCGGACTGCCAAGCTCACTCTCGACAGTCGGGAAGATTTTGTGGTCGACCTTTCCACAGAGTTGGTGGAAAAGGATCTGCAGGTGGAGAGGCTGAACCAGCGTATCGCTACCCTGGAGCAGCAAGTGGAGATCCGAGACAACACTATTGATGTCTTGGAAAACCAACTTCACGATGTGCAGAGGGAACTCGAGGAAGCAAATGACCACCTGGACATGCACCACCTGGAGATGGAGGCCAATGAAGCAGGAAGCGAGGGAGAAGAGGCTCCCGAGGAGCTAGGACCAGCCCCTGGTGCCAATGGGACTACCTCCGCGATGCCCCCTTCACCCGTATCCAGTGTCGCTTCCACCGCCCAGGGTTAAGCAGTCACTTCGACATTTTAGGTGGATAGAAACCTATGCGAGCTTAGTAGTATCATATTTTGGACTAGGCTTGTGGGTACTTTCCCCTGATTAATGTAACCCTGTGAACTTTTGGAATCTGTGGGATCCTTGTCACCATGTTATCTTCATTTCGAACCTGATATTATGATTATGGCATTCTTTTTCTTCTATATGAAATGATATCTTGCCGTTCGAAATTGTGAGTTGGGATAACAATGGCGACAATCTCTGTTTTCAGATGGCAGCTAGGCAGCGTCGCGGGCAGAACGAGCAGGTTCCCCTGCCACCTCCTCCAGCTCCCACAGTGCAGGAGCTGATGGCCCAGCAGAATGAGATTCTGCGACAGCTCTTGCAGCGGCAGCCCCACCCCCAGCAGCATGGTGGAGGCCAGCCTCAGCGACCTCCGGCTATGGCAACATACCAGGAGTTTCTGAGCACGCAACCGCCCTTGTTCGCCAAGGCAGAGGATCCGTTGGACGCCGACGTATGGCTTCGCGTCGTCGAGTCCAAGTTTCCCCTCCTCACGGGAGACTGCCCTGATGCTACCAAGACCCGCTTCGCCGCGCAGCAGCTTCGCAGATCTGCTCGGACTTGGTGGGATCACTTCCGTGCTATGCTCCCTGATGATCGTGAGGTATCTTGGGAGGAATTCAAGACTGCCTTCAGAGGACACCACATTCCAGCTGGCATTCTTGATCGGAAGTTGAATGAGTTTCTGGCCCTCAATCAAGGAACCCGCACGGTACTGCAGTATGCGCAAGCCTTCAATGACTTATGCCAGTATGCAGGGTATCATGCTGATTCTGATGAGAAAAAGAGGGATCGTTTCCGCAGGGGTCTCAATACCAAGCTGCGAGAACGACTCAACACTGTCCGGGCCAATAGCTTCAATGAGTTGGTCAACATGGCCATCTCTCAGGAGGATTGCATTGTCGCTCACCGGGCAGAGAAGAAGAGAAAGGCACCAATGGCAGCACCATCCGCTCAAGCTCAGAGGTTCCGGATTGTTTCTCACAATCAGAGCAGGGGTTTCCAGCAGCAGGCAGGCAGATGGGTGATCAGGCCACCTCAGCAGCAGCAGCAGCCGACACCCAACCGCTACCCAGCTCCCGCCCCAAGGAACAATCAGCCTCCGCAGCAGCAGCAGTTCCGCCAGGGCAATGGGAACAAGTGCTTCACTTGTGGCAATGTGGGCCACTATGCCAAGAATTGCCCCAGGAACCAGCAGAGGCAGATGCCAGCACCAAATCAAGACAAGGGAAGAAAGCAGAAGGTGCAAGTCAGGCAAGGGAAGCTCAACTTCACTGCTTTAGAGGAAGTGCCAGAAGGAGCTCCTATCATGACTGGTATCTTTTCAGTTTATAATCAACCTGCTTTAATTCTGTTTGATTCTGGTGCATCTCATAGTTTCATTAGCCAAAAGTTCAGCGCTAAATGCAAACTGCCATTCTCTCATTCAAAAGGGTCATTCATGATAGTCACACCTGGGGGTAAAATTACAACTAATCAATTAAACCAAAGTGTGCCTATTCAACTGGGAAGCCACATTATCAAAACCACTCTTCTTGTGTTGGGATTGGAGAATGTGGACATTATTCTAGGGGCAAATTGGATGACCTTGCACCAAGTTGTGCTTGATATAGCCAGTCGTACCGTGGAAGTTAATTCTCCTTTCTGCGGGAATTTCACCTTGATTTTGCCTAGTCAGGGTTCTTCTCAGTCATGTGCTTTCTCTATGACGGAGCTACCTCTGAAGAAGATCCCAGTGGTCTGTGAGTATGCAGATGTCTTTCCTGATGAATTGCCAGGAATGCCACCGGACCGGGATATTGAATTCGCCATCGAGTTGCAACCGGGAACGGCCCCAATTTCCAAGAGGCCCTACCGAATACCACCCGCTGAGTTGGCAGAATTGAAGAAGCAATTGCAAGAGTTGCTGGATAAGGGTTTCATTCGCCCAAGCACTTCGCCTTGGGGATGTCCAGCACTGTTTGTGAAGAAGAAGGATGAAAGCTTGAGGCTGTGTATAGATTACCGCCCTCTTAATGCGGTAACTATCAAGAACAAGTATCCTTTGCCTCGTATTGATGTTCTCTTTGACCAGTTGGTCGGGGCCAAGGTGTTTTCCAAGATAGACCTTCGCTCTGGCTACCATCAGATCAAAATACGAGCAAGTGATATTCCGAAGACGGCATTCTCAAACAGATATGGGCTATATGAATTCTTGGTGATGTCATTCGGGCTGACAAATGCACCAGCATATTTCATGTATCTGATGAATTCTGTTTTTATGCCGGAATTGGATAAGTTCGTGGTGGTTTTCATCGATGATATTCTGGTGTACTCGAAGAACGAAGAAGAACATGCCGGGCATTTGCATGTAGTACTTCAACGTCTGCGAGAGCACCACCTTTATGCCAAGTTATCCAAGTGTGATTTTTGGCTGAAGGAAATCAAATTCTTGGGTCACACTATCTCTCAGGCTGGAATAGCTGTTGATCCTGACAAAGTGCAAGAGGTGATGAACTGGAAGCCACCAACGACTGTTCGTCAGATTCGGAGTTTTCTGGGATTAGCTGGTTATTACCGAAGATTTATTCCGGACTTCTCTCGAATTGCGAAGCCTATTACTGAGTTGCTGAAGAAAGAAGTCAAATTTGTGTGGAGTCAGAAGTGCGAAGATGCCTTCCATGCATTAAGGCAGCATCTGACCACAGCACCAGTATTGGCGCAACCCGACAGCAGCAAGCCTTTTGATGTATATTGTGATGCCTCGGGCACCGGGCTAGGTTGTGTCTTGATGCAAGACAACCGAGTCATTGCTTATGCTTCGAGAGCACTCAGGCCTCATGAGCAAAATTATCCCACTCATGACCTTGAGCTAGCAGCAGTGGTTCATGCATTGAAGATGTGGAGGCACTATCTAATGGGAACCCACTGCAACATCTTCACTGATCATAAGAGCCTTAAGTACATTTTTACTCAGGCTGATCTTAACATGAGACAGCGAAGATGGCTAGAGCTGATCAAGGATTACGACCTGGAGGTATATTATCACCCAGGAAAGGCTAATGTGGTAGCTGATGCCTTGAGTCGGAAGTTGCAGTGCAACTGTGTTCTGATGGATTCTCGCATTAACACCTTGTGTGATGAGTTGAGCAAGATGCAAATTGAAGTGATTCCTTCTGGTTCTTTGTCTCACATTTCTGTTGAGCCAGCTTTGCAAGACCAGATCATCATGGCCCAGCTCAGTGACAAGGGAGTGCAGATTATCAAGAAGAATCTCCATCAGAAGGTTGAGAAGTATAATTGTTTCCACCAGGATGAGAAGGGTGTGTTATGGTTCAAAAGCAGATTGGTGATTCCTAAAGACCAGGATCTCAAGAGGAAAATTTTGGATGAAGCTCATCTCTCCAAATTCTCTATGCATCCGGGAAGCACCAAGATGTACCATGATTTGAAGCCTTTGTACTGGTGGACCAGAATGAAGAGGGAGATAGCCCAGTACGTATCAGAATGTGACACCTGTCAGAGGGTAAAGGCAAGCCACTTGAAGTCAGCTGGAGCTTTGCAACCACTCTCCGTACCTTCGTGGAAGTGGGACGACATCAGCATGGATTTCATTGTGGGTCTGCCCAACACCTCTCGTCATCATGATTCAATTTGGGTTATTGTGGACCGATTGACGAAAGTGGCACATTTTCTTCCTGTGCACACCACTGATAAGGCTCAGAAATATGCAGAATTGTATATCGACCGGATCGTGTGTTTGCACGGATTACCTCGGACCATTGTTTCTGACCGAGGAGCCCAATTTGTTGCCAGATTTTGGGAACAATTGCAAAAGTCTTTGGGAACCAAGCTAATCAGGAGTTCAGCTTACCACCCACAGACTGATGGTCAGACGGAAAGGGTAAACCAAATCCTGGAAGATATGCTGAGAGCTTGTGCGATCGATTGTGGCAAGAACTGGGATAAGCACCTCTCCTTGGCAGAGTTTGCTTATAACAATAGTTATCAATCCAGCCTAAAGATGGCACCTTTTGAAGCTCTCTACGGAAGAAGGTGCAGGACACCACTCAATTGGTCTCAGTCTGGTGAAAGAGAAGTTTTTGGACCTGATTTAGTGACTGAAGCCGAAAGGAAAGTCAAGCTAATCAGGAAGAATCTAGAAGCTGCTCAGGCCAGGCAGAAGAGTTATCATGATAGAAGAAGGAAACCTCTCCAGTTCGAGGTGGGAAGTTTTGTATACCTCAAGGTATCACCCACCAGGGGAATGCAGAGATTTGGGATCAAAGGCAAGCTAGCCCCTCGTTACATTGGACCCTATGAGATCATAGAAGCATGTGGACCCGTGGCATACAAGCTGAAGTTACCTTCAAAGATGTCTGCCATCCACGATGTATTCCATGTATCTCAGCTGAAGAAGTGTGTTCGATTGCCGACTGAAATCTTAGCAGAGCCAGAATTGGAGATAGAGCCAGATCTCTCGTACAAAGAGTACCCCTCCAAGATTCTGGATTGCAAGGAAAGATCAACTCGGGCTAAATCGATCAAGATGTTCAAGGTCCAGTGGAGTAATCACTCAGAGGAGGAAGCTACTTGGGAAACCGAGGAATTCCTGAGATCCAACTTTCCCGATTGCCTACCTAAGGAAGCTGGTACGTAATCACCCCTCCTCCTGCCTTTCGAATCTAATTTCCAAAAATATGATTTTAAATCAGAATGAAGTAACTATAAAGTGAAACTTAAAAGGACTTCCTTCTGAAGTTGCAAAGAGAATGACATTCGAAGAGCAGTTTATCCTAATAATGACAATAATCACCCATTTCCTATAAGTCTCACCCTTCGCTTTACCCCGGGAGGACTCTGGCCCGAATCTCGGGACGAGATTCCTTTAAGGGGGGAAGGCTGTGACACCCCAGTGTCACTCAGGGTTTTTCTTTCAAAAGCCAAACCAAAAGCCATTATTTTATGTGAACCAAAGTAAGCATGAGCATCAAAATAACTTAAGAACTAATGAAGTCACCAAGTATATACTTAAAAGTGTCATGATCAAAGCAAATAAGTCCCTTAAAAGATCAGATTATGCAACCCTAGTTTAAAAATCCTAAATGAGCCTCATGAGCAAAAATTCAAAAAGTAAGGAAAAGGGAGTGAAAAGTTTAAAATTTTGAGTTGAGCCAATTATAAAAATTGAAGTATATTTAATGGGCAACAAGAAAGGTTGAGAAAGCTTAACCAAAATAGCTCAAATAAAACCCCAAATCAAGCTTTCCATGTGTGGACTTAATAAGAATTCTGAATTTCAGATTTCTGAAATTCAGACCTTGATCCAAAGATCAGGGATGTTCACCTTGATCCCTAACTCGAATCCTAATGACCCCATTGACAAAAATGTGCCTAACTAACCCCTCTGTCGTGTGCCAGAAGATGGCATTGGGACGCGAGCCCTAGACACGACTAAACCTTGGATTTGCCTCGGATTTGCGCAGGGAGACAGACCAGATTTCCTGGCTCCATATCTCTGCAACCAGTAGGCAAAATCCTATGGCCACCACACAAGAATGGTAGCTTGTAGGGAGGGGAAGAGGTTTTGTGCATTGACCAAGGCGAGAGCAGGCTCGGATGAGCGACTACACGCGCCAGAACTTGGGCAGAACGCGTGCTCCCACGTGTTCGACCCTGGCCGGCGTGCCAGAGCTCGCCCAACCCGCGCGCGCGCGCTCCCCGGCGACCAGTCGCGTCCGCCGCGCGCCCTCGCCCTCGGCCATGCCCGCCCGCGCCTATAAAGCCTCCCCAGGCGCGCCTCACTTCGCCCCGCACTCACCCTCTTCGGCCAGCAGCTTTCCTTAGCTCCGGCGAGCTTGATTTCCGTCCGCCATTGCCGCCCGCGCTTCGGCCACCGTGGCCAGCCCACCCCAGCCGTCCTCAAGCCAAGCCAGTGCTTCGGCCAGCTCCACCAGTAGCCCGTGAAGCTCGCCAAGCCCTCGGACCTAGCCGGACTTCACCGGAGGCCCGAGATCGACTTCGCCGGACTTCGGTCATCCGCCGCCGCGCGTGGACCGAGTTATCCGGTGAGTCTCCGCCCAATTCCTCTCGCTCATGTCTTCTCTGGCATCCCGAGGACCTCCCTGACCCGTTTGATTGAACTACCTCGCCGTGACCAGGCCGGTCTCCTCGCCGCCGACGAGTATCCCCGCCTGCGCGCGTGGACCGACCGACTCCGGCCATCTCCGACGGCGTTCCGCACACCGTTGTGATCCCCAGGACCTCCCCTTCATCCTCGACCACTTCACCGGAACAGTCTCGCCGCCGGTAAGCCCTTCCGCCCTTTTCCCCGCCGCGGCTACTGTTTAAGTTAAACTAAGGACCTCGGGTTAGGAGGTGAAGAACCCGAGGGGTTTTCTGCAATGTCAGAGACCCTGGTGAATAGTAGCCTGAGGACTGATTCGCGAGGAAAACTTAGAAAACCTCCAGGGACCCCAGTGCAAAGTAGATTTTCATTTAAATCAATTCTGATATTCTTTTTAAATAACCAGAGAACTTGTAAAATTCATAACTTGATGAATTCTTACTCGAAAAATGTCAAACCAATTTTGCTAGCCTCTGTACATTACAATCTATCATTTAAAAATAGTAAACCCTATGCTTTCTGTTCAAAATTTTAGAGTTTAAAATTAAAAACAGAAACCCCCTAAACCTTATTTAATCAAGGAAAATTAGTTTTTCTTCTGTACTAGACTTAAGAAAATTTGTGGATATTCAAACCTCTGTTAGACACTGTTTAAAAATAGTAGGAACCCCAGCATTAGAAATTATGATGTATTTTCTCATTTAAAGATGTTTTGTCCAAAACTTAGAGAAAATCAGAAAGGTATTAGAAATTGATGAACAGTGACTAATATTATTTTTCCTAGTTTACTTATGTAACAGAGAACTTAGGAAAAATACAGAGACCATTAATTTGGACCAGTTTTAAATTAAAATGATTTGTTTAGCCTAAATAAGACTGAAAATCAATTATTAAAGAGGCAAAACTATAACCAAAATGCTTAACAGAAATCCAGTGGACTAATAACCACCAGAGCCCCACTACAAAAATACAGAGCACCTCAGTCCAACTTTTTAAGTAAGGGAAATAAATACAAAGTGATAATAAGGCATTTTCCAATTAAATCATGAACAACCTCAAATAATGTGATAATGGGCAACCAAAAATTAGCCAAGTCCATGATAAGGTAAACTACCAGAGAAAAATGCAAACCCATGAAAAAGAAGCAAACTCATACCATTTGCTAATAATTTAAGGGAAAGGCCATTTAATTCAAATAATGCACCCCACCCCTTCCCTTAAGCAAAAAGATGCCAAACTTCAGAATGATTGCTCTTGCACAAAACAATAACTAAGAAAAATAAGAACTCTGTTGTTTGATATTTTTCAAATATAGTGGTAGTAGAAAGCACCCATTTGGCTAGAAACTTGAGAAAACCATAGAAAAATAATTAAAAGGTATTAATGACTAGAAATTTATATCAAGTCATGTTATAGCACCTGAAAGCCAGCAAAAATAAACTCTGAAGAATTACCCACTGTTAAATAGTAGTTGTAGTTCAAAGCACCCCTTCTACCTTAGAGTTTAATAATTTTATGCAGAGAAAACTATTCACTTTCTGATCCCCAAATTTTAAGACAGAGAAACACACACCAGTAGCAAGCCACTGTAATTTTTGCAGAATTTTTAGAATTTTATAAAAGCAACTTGTAGTTCAAACCTACTCCAAAACATTAAAGAGAATAAAAAGAAAAGGAAAGAAGAGCTAAACCCCACTTCAATCAGTCTAACTTGAGTGCTTATCAATCATCCCTAAGACTTAAAAGAATTCAGTGGAACCCCTAAAAGTAAAACCTACCACTTGCCTTAGCTAAAGTTTAACTTAATTTACCAAGTATACCACCCAAGGGTCTTTAATAAGTAAAGTTAACTTTGTTTAACCCAAGAAAGATTATACACCTTTTAAGTTGTGATTTCTAAAAGCACGTATCATATCATGCATATATCTTACGCATCGCATTCATTAGATTGTAATCTTGCCGACGGAGAGTACGTGCTCATCCCCGAGCAAGGACCTGTCCAAGAAGAGGACCAGGAGCAGGCTTCAGAGGCTGCCATTGAGGATCTCCCCGCAGCCCCAGCAATTGAAGGCAAGCCCCGGTTTTATGCATAACCTATTATTATATGCTACTTTACTACACTTAATGCTTGTAGGTTTGTAATGTGCACTTAAGTGTAGGAATTGCTTGAAACCTCTAGATGCATGAACTTAGGACTCCTTTTTGAGATGAATACTAGTATGCTAGGTCGAGTAGTTGCTTGCTAATCAGGATCTCGGTAGAAGTCGAGTGATTTTTCTAGCACTCGCGCGAGGTCAGGAATTGATTGTATTCATCTTGATAATGGGATATATGTTGGTCTATGGACTTGGATCCAGGGAGGATGCCTTGTCCATGAGACGGGAAAATGAATTAAGGATTAATGTGTGGATACCTGAGTCAAGCTTTTGAACGTACTAAGCACATGCCGGGAAAATGGTAACCGGTAAACCTAGTACCTGAGTGAAGCCGGGCGCGGACTTTATCCCTCATGCGACCTGAGACTGGTTCTCCCATGCTAGCTATGGTGGGTACAAGTGCGGTCACTGCACGGCGGCAGCCGGGGTCAGTGGAGCATTGTATGCCAAGGCGGTGAGGCCTAGACGCGAACGGGGAATCGATGGGGACGGTTGTCATGTGTAGGGTCGGAGTGCCCTGACATGCCGTGTGTTTAGGTTTACCTTGCAAGGTTTAAAACTCGATTCGAATCGTCTGCTTCTCGCAGCTAATGAGACTGCTTGATTCCTTGTACTGCATCGAGTAAGAAGTGAAATGTGGTTACATGAGATAACTTGTTGATTGAACTAATTGATTGTTACCATGTATGCTTAGAAGGAGCAAATCTAGTTAAGTTAATGATGGTAGAAATTGAAAAGCTAAAAGATGATTTTAGAAACAGCTAGTGCTTTTGGCAAACCAAACCCCTCAGCCAAACAGCTGCATAGTCTAGAGGTAGAGGAGTAGACTCCTCACACCGGGTAAGTCTAGCTGAGTATTAGTATACTCAGCCTTGCTTGTGGCACCATTTTTGCAGGTACCATGCAGGAATTGGTTGATGGTGTGACTTGGCCTACCACCCTGCCACCGGGTTGGACGGTCGAGTGGGATGTTGCTCCAGCAGGAGAGGAGCATGAGGAGTAGTGGGCTAGGCCTTGCCCATTTCCTCATTACCGACGACATCGATTATCCGCTGCACTTTACATTATGAACTTTATTTGCTACTCCAGAACTCCGATTTATGTAATAATTCAGTACTTAATTTGAGGTTTCCTGTTTTATTGTATTTCTTCTGTGACTCACCTTCGAGTGAGATTGTGGAATTTGATCCTGGTTAAGTGGCTCTATCAGACTAGATCTGAAGGACTGACGGGTTATTCCGGTTTAAGTGTGTCACGGCCCTTGAGGCATGACTTAGGCACTTAAGCTGGAATAATTCGGGTGGTTCTGCCACAAGAATTCTTGGCAAATAGGGTATTTTCGACCTCTAGTGGCTGGGGAATGCCCAAGAAAAAGGATGGGAGCAAAAAGCATGAACTTGTTCGACTCCCATACCGGTTCAAATTTGAGAAAGAGTTCAAGAAGCCATGCCAAGAGTGGCTGGAAATGATTGAAACTATGTGCAATAAAATCCTTGGCAACTATACCAAGAAGGAGGACCAACTAATGACTACTGTCTTTGGCACCCGGCCAAAACGAAGGCTGAATTGTGTGATGGACGTGCTAAATTTTGAATATCTAGACTATGAAAGATTTGATAAGGGTGCCGAAGGTTTGAAAAGGAAAAGGATTGTTAGTATTTTAAACAGATAAGCTGCCAGGCTGGTAAAGGAGGATGAGATTTCGAAGAAGGCAAAAACTGCTCTTGAGCTGAAGGCGACAGTCTCTAAAAAGAGGAAGCCTGAAGTAACTGAGCCGAAGGTAACTGAGGCAAGAGAAGAAGCTCCTTGAACGCCCCCTGCTGATGAAATAGTAGAAATTCTAAAGGTAATGACTGAATCCTTGCCCATCAAGCTGCTAAGTCCTCTGGGAACAAGAACTGACAAAACTTTTACAGAAGAAAGATCAACCTTCGGCCATAAAGGAGAAGACTGAAGGGCAGAAGAGACGAAGAATTGTCAATGTTATGCAAGATATTGAGTGGACACCACCTCCAGCCTCGGCATCTTGAATGGTGCCTGTTGCAAGTGTCGAGGCTGAAGCCGCTGCCGAAGCTGAAGGTGCTGCCGAAGCTGCAGCTGCTGCCGAAGCTACTAATCTTGTGAGCACAATGTCAGGAATTGACAAGCTCATATCAGATATGGTCGTAGAGGAGACAATTGCGACTGCAGAGGAAAACATGGCCGCGGTGCCTGGCAAGGGGAAAGAAGTTGCTGATACTTCGTCAAAAGAAAAAGAATTTGACCTTCGGCACCTGAGAGGTCAAGGATTGTCCGAGGCGGAAAAAGAGGAGTTAGAAGAATATGGAAAATCTTGTGGCTACCAGCCGGGATCCATGCTCTCCGGCGGAGTTGATGAGGAAATCCTGGGATGTATCCGCGACCGTGCCGGGGCAAAAATAATCGACACTCTGTCAAAGAGTGTTGGTTTCCGGAAGCTAGAGTCCGATATTAGTGGTTACCGACGGCAACATATCGTTGGTAGCCTATTTTACTCCAATTTCAAGGTAAAATCTTTTGCCTAGATTCTTGTTATCTTTGTGATGGATTGAAATATTCTAAAGTCAACTTATCTTCGCAGAGCATGCTGCTAAGCAAAGCATTAAGAATGTAACAAAGCCTTGAAGATAAGAAAAATGATATAATAATTGAAGGCTTGGAAAGTAAGATCAAAGATTGCGAGGCTTCTCTTGAAAAGAAAGACTTCTTGCTTCAAGCAACCGAAGGTTCCCTAGCAGAATTTCAAGCTAAAAATGCTAGGTTAAACGAGGAACTTTTTGAAGCTCAAACAACCTTAAAGGAAAAATCAGAGTGCTTCGAACAAGAGAAAAGGAAGTGCAAGCGAAATATAAAGTCGAAGCTAATAAGAACACGTAGCTGCAGGAATCGCTAAGGGACCTTCGGAACAAATGTTCGGAATTTGCTACTGGCTGTGTGCAATGGTTAAAAGGAATCTTCAGCTCAGTTGGGGCCAGCTCTAAAGAAAATGTCCCTTCAACTGAAGATATACCAAAAACCTTCGAGCATATCGAGAATGAAGTTGATGCACTCAACGAAGTAATAATTGGGCACGGTGACTTCTGTGCTCTGTTAGCTTCTCGTGGCACGGCTGTTGCATTTTTGAAGGCCGGATGCACACATGCTAAAATAGTAAACAAGCCAAACTTTAGCCTGTCGCCATCAGACTTGGTTAATATTCCTGGTTAGGCCCGAAGTATCAGAAATAGATTTATTACTCAAATTTGGGCTAAAGGCAGACGAGAGTTGGCTGGAGACAAAGCTCGGTGTTGGTGACTTGTTCTCAAATGCTATGAGTTAAGAACAAGGCAACATAAAGAATGTTAACTATTAAAATCCTTCGTCCTTCGAAGCATTATTTCCCTTAGGATATAACGACTCTCGAACGAAGGTTACAGAAAGCGTACCTTCGTAAGTACGATGTATATAAAAATGAAGAAGGGTTTACACGTAACATAAACAATGCGAACAATCAAATATGTTATCATTATTGTATCATTTTTGTGCTATTATCATGAATAAGTAAAGATAATGATTTATTACAAGTGTACCTTCGGCTTGAAGGAAGTAAAAATACAAGCGTGACACAAAAGCAAATGCCCAGTCAGCATGAACAGTACGGGAGTACTGTTCATCTATTTATAGGCACGGGTCGCAGCCCATGTAAAATTACATTCAGGCCCTTTGCATTTGATAATAACTCTATAGCAATTCATCGGGGTCTAGATAGCCTTTTCCTCTTTAAGTCTGTTTCCTTTTTCCTGTCATCATGCCGAAGCTCCCTTTCGTACAGCTTCGGCTCTGTTCCATCCTTCGTTCCCCTTGTGTTTCTTCATATAGTGATTTTGACTCAAGTCCGAAAGGTCCATGTCCGAAGGTACCTGCTCATGTATTATACTCCAGAAACATTGTTAAATCACGTTTTTGAGGACCTTCGGAAGCCGAAGGCCCCCAACAGTAGCCCCTCGCAATTTAATTTGTTAGGATAATAAATTCAGATTGCGATATGGACGAAGGCCCTAAGCCGAAGGTCCGAAAAAACACCTTCCCTTTGCTAGAATAGCAACGGTCAATGACAAGCGGGACCCTCCCACTTGCAATGCTCATTTGGCACGCTTTCTTGCCATCTGCTTTGCC
Source organism: Zea luxurians (assembly GCA_029449295.1). Taxonomy (NCBI): domain Eukaryota; kingdom Viridiplantae; phylum Streptophyta; class Magnoliopsida; order Poales; family Poaceae; genus Zea; species Zea luxurians. The sequence continues at coordinate 52,188,071 of JAOPSE010000004.1, read as the reverse complement.
TGCTCAAACAGCTCTTTGCTTACAAATGCTTGACCAGATTTTTAAATTTTTAAGCTTCGGCTTTGAGAGCATTTTTCTCAGCACTTTCGAAGATGTCTGAGGAAAAGAAAGCTACCGCTAAAACGAAGCTGAGCCTTTCTGAGGATATGAATCTTGGCTTTATTGAATCGATAGCAAGGACAAATGCGAAGAAGATTGCTAGGGAAACTTTGGAGGGTCTGTCTGAAGATACTAGTGATAGTGATAGCTATGATGTGGAGAGCGGCGGGGAAGACTCCGAAGATCGACCCTGGCGACCAAGCCATGTAGTTTTTGGAAAATCAACTATTAAACAAAGCCATCTTGACAACATGAGGGGGAAATACTTTCGGGATATGTCTGTTGTGAGGGCTGACGATGGAGAAAAAACTTGTCCTACTCCAAGGGAGAATGAAGTTGTGATCTTTCAGAGTTTTTTGAAGGCTGGGCTTCGGCTTCCTCTTAGCAGCTTCGTAGTCGAGGTTTTGAAGATATTTCAGATTTACCTTCACCAGATTACCCCCGAAGCTATTATAAGAATGGGAATTTTCGTGTGGGCTTTAAGGAGTCAAGGCTTGGAACCAAATGCAAAAAGTTTCTGCAGCATGCATGAATTGTTATATGAGACGAAGCCCTGGGGTAAAGAACAGTATCATAATAATTTCGGCTGCTATAGTTTTATTGCTCGTTCTGGTTCAAGCTCCCCAGTACCGACTTTTCGGAAGAGATGGCCCGGAGACTGGACAAAAGAATGGTTTTATGTAAAGAATGATTTAGAGGCACAAGAACACATTAAAGATATAATCATGCACCCTATCTGGCAACGCTTCGGGCTCCAGAAACCGAAGGTAGAAATTGACGGAGCGACCAAAGAATGCCGCAAGGCTTTCGGGTTAGTCTGCTCTTTCATTAGGACAAGGGACTTAGTTCAAGAGCACGTGGCCTACAGGATATGGCCGTTGTTAGCCGATTGGGAGATGCCAAAAGAATCTATCAGCAATCCCCACGAAGGTGGTCTGGTTCGACTAAAATATACCTTCAGATTCAGAGACCAGTTTATCGAGCCAGACGATGACTGGCTGAAAAGCGTCGAAGCTACAAGCGATGATCTGCTTGGGTTGTACTCCAGAGTAGAAGATAACGCATTATCTGTGGCCTTCGGGAACCGGAAAAAGAAGAGACTAAACAGAGTTTTTGATGCCATTGGGTTCATGTATCCTGACTATCGCTACCCGGTACGGGGTCAGAAAAGAAAAGGTGCGGTTTCTGTGAAGGAAGTTGCTTCGACCGCTTCTAGTGAGCCTATGCCGAAGAGAAAAAAGGTGAAAGTTCTTACACACCGACCACGCTACATTGAGCCGGCCACAGTGCCTGATTTTGGTGGTGAGACCTCTTCGGCCACTGAAGCCGGAGAACCTACGCTTCTGCAGAATATTGAGGAACCGGCTGCAATGCCGAAGATGGAAAAAATTGAAGAACCGAGGGCTGAAGGGATAAGGACATCGGAAGTTTTAAGTCCTTCGACAAGGGTTGAGGTGCCAGTGCCGAAGGCACAAAAGGATCTTACAACAACTCCCAAGAGGAAGAGAATGGTCAACGTGTTAGATGTATTAGAAACAATAAGAACTTCAAGCTCTACTCCGAAGAGAGCTGCCGAAACTTCAAAAACACAAATTGAGGCCGAAGCTTCGAAAAGCCAGGCCGAGACCGAAGTTGGGCGTTCAGAGCCCGCTAAGGAGAGATCCCTGGAAATTGGGAAAGAAATGGAAAAAGTGTCTGCAGAAGAAATTTTATCTGAGAAAACTGCCATTCCTATTCCCGAAGCATCTTCCAAAACTCTCAACTATATTTTACGTCATGCTTTGGGTAAAAAATTGACTGAAAAAGAAAAGCGAGAAGCTCAATTCTATGCCCAAAAATTGAAATATCCAAAAGGGGCGTTGATATTCAACGGCAGCGGAGAAGAAGACTTCTTGTATTGTCTCCCAGACAGCAAGGAGATTTCTGTCTGCCGGGAGATGAGCAAGAGCTTCGGATTCCCGACATTAGAAGACGGGCTTTTGGTATTATCAAAAGATGAGTTGGCTGACAGTTTAACATACAATAGTTTAAAGGTGAGAAAATGAGATTTTTGTATTTAAAAACAAAATTTTCCATTTGCTTACACTTAATACCTTTGCAGGGCCTTATTCTTAGCAATGCCCTTAGGCACAAAAAGATGCCGAAGATGAAGGGTGTACCATAACCTTGAACAACCTTCGTTCCGAAGTAATTGAACTAAGGAACGAAGGTCTTGAGAAAGATAAAATACTATATTCATTGTTGAGCAAAATAAAAGAAGACGAAGCTGTTTACAAAGCCCAAGCCGAAGCTCAGAAACACGAAATCGAAGATCTTCGGAAATAGCTATTCGAAGCTAAAGAAAAATATGCTGTTGCAGAAGCTAAACGAGAAATTAGCGAACAAAGGACAAGTCGTTTAGAGAAAAACATTGAAGAACTTCTTATGTCCAAGGAGAAATGTTTTGAGAAATATATGGATTGCGTGAAGAGAATAAAAATTAGCTTCGCCAATGTTGGCGCATACTTAAGCGAGGAAAATTTCATAAGGGGCGATCCCGAAGGCCCAATTGAATGGATCAGCCACGAAGCTGAAGCTTTTGAGGAAGTTTTGATTGGCCGTGGGGACATATGCGCCTTCTCAGGTGCTAGGGGGATTGCTGCTATCTTGGAGAAGGTAGGCTGCGAACACGTAAAATCTTTGGCGCAAACCGAAGCTGCCTTATCCATTGAAGATACAAAAGACCCATCGGCCGAAGAAAGCTTAGTTGGCGGAAAGTTTTTCACCGACATCTGGGAAAATGGCGGTCGAGAGATGGCTCAAGAAATTATAAGGAAAAGTGAAAAAGATACTCACGAAGCTAGAGAAGCAGCAGAGGCCGCTGAGAAAACTGCGGATCTCGAGAGGCGAATAGGTATTGATTAACAGCTTTTGACTTTGTGTTCTAATTTTATGACTTTGAACTTATTTACGTTTTGCATCACAGCCGCGCCACCTCCTCCCCTAGAGCCCATCGAGCCATTGGCGGACCCCAAAGCAAAGGAGGATGATGAAATTATAAAAATGGCCGAAGCTATTATGGATAAAGTTGTTGATCAACTATTAAACGAAGCTGCAGAAGTAGTTTTAAAAGAAGATTAGTTGTTATTGTAAAGACATTTGGAATGTAATATTTGCTAGACAATGTGTGTAATATTTTATATTTTTGAATGTAATATATAATCTGTCTATAATTCAATTCTTTACGATGCATGAAACTTTACGTACATACCGTTTTTGAGCCTTCGGCGAAAAAACACCTTCCCTTCTTTTCATGCTTCGTAAGGAATATCCATATTCATGAAAATATTATGTTCGTAAGCAATAGATTTCCCCCGATACTAAAGTTGGCGAAACTGCACTTCTTCAAACTTTATTTTGTGCCTTGGCATAATTTCTTTGAAAACAATTTCCGAAGATTATCATTGTATTCCCCTTCTTGTGCCATTGATGCAATATGATGTATGATGTCATGTTTATGCGAATGATGTGATGATGCTATGATATGCAATGATGACATTCGTTCTGAAGGTACATACACATCCTCACAGTAGAATACAATCTCTTTGCCGTTTATTTTTCGGCTTCACCGTTTATCTTTCGGTGTATCAGCGTTGACTTTTCGCTGTAAGCCTCCCTTAGGAGCTTCTTCGCCTTTTACTTTGGTGGTATCAGCTTTTATTTTTCGCTGTAAGCCTCCCTTAGGAGCTTCTTCGCCTTTTACTTCGGTGGTATCAGCGTTTATTTTTCGCTGTAAGCTCTGCATTCCCTTTGGAACGACTTTTGAGCAGAAAACTTACGCTCTGTTCCTTAGGAACGACTTTTCTAATGCTTCGGCAAAACTTGTAATGTGATTGTGAACCCCGCGCTCTCTTGAGAGCAACTTTCGTGCTTTACCAACTTTTTGGACTTCGTGAGTCTGTAAAAGAGATACATTTCCACTATGGCCAAAATGAAGCTATTACAAGGAATTGAAAATGACAGGAAAAACTCAGGCTTTTAACGATTGTTCTCTATTGAAAAAGGAAAAATGATAACGAATGCTAGAACTATTTCAGAAGTAGGATATCCTCTTAGTAGATGTGCTTCGATTCTGGCACAGTACTGTTGACTGTGCGAGCTTCGGACTCCTCTCTGAAGTCTCGTTGCTGATGAGTGTGGTGGCTCCCTTCTGGCTGCTGGCCTCGTTGCAATGGTGGTGGAGGTGGAGGCTGTTGCCAAGATGCCTGAGGTTGGCTTGCCGAAGCAACAGAGGCTGCAGGATGATTACCCACATACTCTGGAATGTATGGTGAGTGGTACGAAGCAGTATGCATGACTTGCTTCGGCTGATTCTGTTGGGCTGCAGCTTCTGCTATCTCTTTTTGTTTCTGGATGGTGACGTGGCACATCCTGGTAGTGTGGCCCTTGTCCTCACCGCAGAATAGACAATAAATTTTCCTGGGCTGATCCCCAAACCTTCCTCCGAGGCCCCTGGCGCCTCTGCCCCTTGGAGCTGGGGGCCGAGGACAGCTCTGTTGCTGCCCCGAAGCCTGGGAGGAATATTGCGACCTCTGTTGTTGACCTCCCCTGTCGTCATTCTGAGTGGAATGAATTGATCTGACGTTCCTGGGGTGAATTCTCCCTCCGAAGCCCCTAGCCATTTCGGAGAACCAGTAAGCTTCCTCCCTTCTCTGTCGAAAATCATTGTCAGCGCGGATGTATTCATCCATCTTCTGAAGCAGTTTCTCTAGGGTTTGAGGGGGTTTCCTGGCGAAGTATTGGGCTGAAGGTCCTGGCCGAAGCCCCTTAATCATGGCCTCAATGACAATTTCATTGGGCACTGTTGGCGCTTGTGCCCTTAGACGCAAGAACCTTCGGACATATGCCTGGAGATATTCCTCTTGATCTTGCATGCACTGGAACAAGGCCTGAGCGGTAACCGGCTTCGTCTGAAACCCTTGAAAACTGGTGACCAGCATGTCCTTCAGCTTCTTCCGTGATGTGATTGTTCCTGGCCGAAGAGAGGAGTACCAAGTTTGTGCAACATTTTTGACTGCCATGACGAAGGATTTCGCCATGACTGCAGTGTTGCCACCATACGAAGATATAGTTGCTTTGTAGCTCATCAGAAACTGCTTTGGATCAGAGTGTCCGTCATACATGGGGAGCTGTGGTGGCTTGTAAGACGGGGGCCAGGGCGTAGCCTGCAGTTCTGCTGACAGAGGAAAAGCATCATCAAAAGCAAAATTTCCATGATGGAAATCCTCATACCAGTCATCTTCGTTGAAGAAGCCCTCTTGGTGCAGCTCTCTGTGGTGGGGCATTCGATGCTGCTCGTCTTGAGCAAGATGACTCACTTCTTCGGTGGCTTCGTCAATCTGCCTTTGCAGGTCAGCTAACCGAGCTATCTTCTCCTTCTTCCTCTGTACCTGCTGATGAAGCATCTCCATATTCATGATCTCTTGGTCCAATTCATCCTCTTGTGGTGTTGGACTAGTGGCCTTCCTCTTCTGGCTTCGAGCCTCCCGAAGAGAAAGGGTCTCATGGTTCGGGTCCAGCGGCTGCAGAACGGCAGCCCCTGTTGCCGAAGCTTTCTTTGGCGGCATGATGAAGGTCGATGGTTGTCGAAGGTGGTCGAAAAGGGGTTCACTGGAGGTGGACGCCAATGTTGGTGACTTGTTCTCAAATGCTATGAGTTAAGAACAAGGCAACATAAAGAATATTAAATGTTAAAATCCTTCGTCCTTCGAAGCATTATTTCCCTTAGGATATAATGACTCTCGAACGAAGGTTATAGAAAGCGTACCTTCGTAAGTACGATGTATATAAAAATGAAGAAGGGTTTACACGTAACATAAACAATGCGAATAATCAAATATGTTATCATTATTGTATCATTTTTGTGCTATTATCATGAATAAGTAAAGATAATGATTTATTACAAGTGTACCTTCGGCTTGAAGGAAGTAAAAATACAGGCGTGACACAAAAGCAAATGCCCAGTCAGCGTGAACAGTACAGGAGTACTGTTCATCTATTTATAGGCACGGGTCTCAGCCCATGTAAAATTACATTTAGGCCCTTTGCATTTGATAATAACTCTATAGCAATTCATCGGGGTCTAGATAGTCTTTTCCTCTTTAGGTCTGTTTCCTTTTTCCTGTCATCATGCCGAAGCTCCCTTTCGTACAGCTTCGGCTCTGTTCCATCCTTCGTTCCCCTTGTGTTTCTTCATACAGTGATTTTGACTCAAGTCCGAAAGGTCCATGTCCGAAGGTACCTGCTCATGTATTATACTCCAGAAACATTGTTAAATCACGTTTTTGAGGACCTTCGGAAGCCGAAGGCCCCCAACACTCGGAATTTGCTTAAATCGGTACGAAAGTTGTACCTGCTGTTTTCCTTGATTTTTCTTTATTACCTTTGCTTTTACCTTATACCATTGTTTGTCTGCAGGATGGCGGCGCCGAAGGTTAGTAATTCGAAGCGCATTCCGAAGGTTGCTGGGCTAAAGCTTCCTGTATAGAGCATAGGATCTATTTGCGTTATTTTTGCAAAAAATTGTAATCGAGAGTTGAACTCAATATTGTATATATTGGTCCATACCTTGTAATATAATTTTACCTTTCCATCCATGTGCGAATTGCTTTGTTGTGAACGAAACCCATGTGTAACTTTTGAGCCAAAGGCAAAAAACACCTTCCCTTTCTTTTCGTACACATCGAAGCATTTCCTTGCATAAGATGCCTGTGTTCATGTTTGAAACAAAGCTTATTCATATTCAGCGAAGCACTTAGTCGCCAAAGCCGGACCATTTCTGTTCATATTATCGTTCATGCTTCATATCATGATAATGATGATCCTAGGAATGTCTAATGAATGTTTGTATGAATGCAAAGAATGATGCGATGTAATATGCAAATGTATGACCCAAACGCACACGAAGCCATACCTAGACTCTGCATCCCCTTAGGAACGACTTTGGAGTCTCTTCACCTTCTATTTTGGTGGCATTTAAGCTCTGCATTCCCTTAGGAACAACTTTGGAGCTTCTTCACCTTCTACTTTGGTGGCATTTAAGCTCTGCATCCCTTAGGAACGACTTTGGAGCTTCTTTACCTTCTATTTTGGTGGTATTTGGCTCTGCATTCCCTTAGTAACGACTTTTGAGCTTCGGGAATTACTCTGCGCTCCCTTAGGAACGACTTTTGTAGCTTCGTCACCTTCGGAATGATTACAGCTCTACATCCCCTTAGGGACGTCTTGTAACACTATAAAAATCATCAAATAAAAATAATGCATTTAGTTATTAATGATAATTATGGTAATGAATTTTTTTAAGTGTCTGTTATTTATTTGCATTTGGAATGATTTTTGATTTGCTCATAATTGATTTTGGATATTGAATATCATTTTTTTCTCTTAAATGAAAAACCAAATAAATAATATAATAATTAGTCCAAAAATAAATATTTTTTTTTAAAATTATTTTGGTTTAAAAATAATTTTGGTTTAATTATTATGAAAAAAAACTAACCTAACTAACCCTTGGCCCATTAGGCCCAACATCCTAACGCTAGCCGCGCCCTGGCTCCTCCCTGTGGTCGCCGCCCCCTTCCTCTCCCTGCTCAGCCGCCACCCAACCTCTCTCTCCCACTCGGCACTCTCTCTCCTCCCCTTGCTTCTCTCCCGAAGCGCCGCCCTGCATGCTAAGCCACCCAACGTGCCGCACCAGCCGCGCCAGGAGCCCGAGCCCCAACGCCGACCATGCCCAGGCGCCCAAGCCACGACCCCACGCTCCAGCCGCCTACGCACCGAGCCGCCCTACCCGACCGCGACCCGAGCAGCTCCCTGCGCACCGCGCCTTCACGCGCTAGGAGCAGCCCGACACGCCCGACCGGTCGAGCAGACGCCATGCACCAGGAGAACCCGAAGACGCCAGGCACTCCGTGCGACACGACCCCATCACCCAGGAACCGCGCCCACGTCCCGCGACCGCTCGACGTCCGTGTTCAAGAAACATCAATGTCGCCGTTATCTCCCTCCGTTGATGAACGCCATCAATGGCCACCATGAAGCACCCGGCGCCCTGTCCCCTCCTCCCTCGCATGCTCTCTCTCTGCTAGCTCTTCTCCCATGCCCGCTTTCTTCTGTTCGTATCACAAGAAGTTAGCCAACACTCGCCGTGCATTAGCACCTCGCCCGCCAGCCCACCTGCGCGCAACATCGTCACCACGTCGTTGTCGTCGCTCGTCGAAACTATGAATAGATTATTAAAAGTCCCATTTAGTAATTTACAATTACTTCTTAGAATATTATTGTTAAAAGAATTATAAACAATTTATAGTTATACATATAATTTCTATTTAGAAAAGAAAGGAAAAAAACAGAAAGAATAGAGTTTTCTAAAGATACTAAAATTGGTGTTCATATCTTTAAAATGATGACCTATCGATTTAAATATAGTTTTCTCAACAAATATAGATTTAGTGTTTTTCTAATAGATTGATAATCATTTATTATCCCTTCACATAAAACTCATTTAGTCTCATATTTAAGTATCCATAATTATATGCTTTACAATAGTAATATGTCATATAGCTTTTCTAATAATGATATAATGGCTTAATTAAGTACTCACACCATCATAACTAAAATGATAGTTAATAATATACCAATGAATATAGTATTCATTTCAAATGATTTAGGTCATATGTCCCTAAATTGAAACTAAATATAATTAATAGATTATTTATATTTTCTTAATAAAAAGATAACAAGGGTCATTGCTTTTATAAACTAAAATAATAGTTTATACTTAATTTCCTTTCTAATGAATTGGATAATTTATTCCTACAATAGAATTAAAGATAATTAATAGATTAATTATCCTTTATCATAATTTATTAATCAAACCTATAGTCAATTTGTTCTTAACTAGAATTATGGCATGATTAATGATTTCATAGAATTTAGTCCACATAATATACGAATCACATAGCTTTTCCTAAAGGATAAAATATAGTAATAAGAGTTTAAGTTCTTTTATAACTTAAAATGTTACTTTATATATTGACTTCAAATATAATAATATAGGCTATGTGTTTTCTAATGAAATTAAAAGATAGTTATTTGTTCATTATCTTTTGCATGAAAATCCACTTAAGACCCATAACCTAACTCGTCTTAAATAGGTGATTAATAATATAATTATGATCTTTTCACATAAAAAGATGTTTAAGCTATTTTTATGAGCTTTTTATAAAAGTAATGTTTAATAATGTGTTTCATAACTCATGAACCTTAAATATAGCGTATATCTTTTCTAAAAAGGTTAAAAGGGTTTAATATCGTTATAATGTGTTTTATCGTCTTATAAACCCTTAATCTTAGACATTTTACATATGACATTTTATAAAAGATTAATTTGGTGAACCTAATATTTGTATATTTTAATTAAGATATTTTAAGCTCATGTCTTGTTTTATAAAGTATAGATCACACATTTTTGAAAAGAATACCCTCTTATTATAACCATTACTTGCGACGTTTTTGAAAAGCAAATGCTCTTTTTGTTAAGGTTTCTTTTAGCTTTGCGTATGGTGAATGTTGTATGTTACTGAGTGGTGTTTGTTTCTTCTTGTTTATTTGTGTGATATTCAGTGGTTGATCTAGTAGTTAAGAATCAAGATCTATTCCTATCCATGGAAGAAACTCAAGCTTTCAATAAGCAAGACAAGTGGACTTCTCCCTCTACATACTCTGTTTGATCCCAAACAATACATTTAATAAAGTTTATTCTTCGATATATATATGCATAATTTGATGGGTTACCTATTTAGATACCCCTAACCTTTCAAATCTTACTCCTTGTTTAACCTGGGATTATGATATAATCAAGTAGCTATGCTATTGCTACAACTTTATGCAGTCACTCCTGTTTATGATATTAATGTTCGAAATGGTAAGTTTACATTATTGTTGTTAACCCGATGGTTAAACAAGATTATTGCATATTAATTGGAACATGGAGTGACCACCCGGGAAAACAGTGCTACCATGACAACTATCATGGCTCTGGTATTGGCTAAATAACTAGGGAAGTCTTATGTTGGGTGCTGGTCGTGGTAGACCGAAACGGGGGCATCTGGCAAGCGCTTATAGTTCCGGCTCAGGCAGATTGGATATGGGCATTGTTCCCAAAGCTTTACCCTGCAGTCTGGACTATAGGTTGGTTACGTTAGGTGTGCTTTATGCAGTTTGACCATTTCCAGCATTTGTGTAATGAGGACTCTAGGGAGAAGCCTCGTAGTGAGACCTTAGCCATTCACCTCGGAAATGAATATGGGTCTAGCTAACCCGGGCAAAAAGGGAATCGTGACTCATGGGTAAAGATGCGCCACCTCTGCAGAGTGTAAATCTGATTTATCAGCCGTGCTCACGGTTATGAGCAGCCAGGACTCCTCACATGATAATTTAACTTGAAGATGGAAATAAATTGAGATCTCATGATCTGCCAATGATTTGCTTAAGTGGTTTCACTTAAGTGTTTTTGATATACTCTTATACCTTTGTTTAATGAGAATACTTGGGATTCACACTTATTAGTAAGACAGGTGTTGTTAATAAAATGTTGACCAACTAAAATGCTTATTGCTCAACCTTGGCCTCATCTTGTTAAACTTGCATTAGTTTTCCCCCCACTTGCTGAGCCCCGACCATAAGTGAGCTCACCCTTGCTTAAAATTTGATCAGAAGTTTGCAGATGAAGTTATGATGCTGAGCTCCATGGATGCTAGTCTAGTGATACCCCCAGTCATCTTCCTGTGGATGGATGTCCATGTTTCGCTATACTTTGATGAATAAAGGTTAAAACATTATGTCTGTTCGAAGTGTAATATGTTAATATAATTGTTGTTTACACTTTTATGCATTGTTCTTTTGATATATTACACTTGTGATGTCAACATATGTGTGGAAATAGATCTTGGCACACATATGCTATACATCCGACTCTGCCCATTAGAACCGGGTGTGACAGAAGTGGTATCAAAGCAATGTGACCGTAGGTCGCTAGATTAGTTAGAAATGGAAAGCCCAATTAGTCGTTCAAAACTTGACTTATTTGTCTCAAAAAAAACTTACTTTATATCAAAACTCATCTCTTTTATCTTCAACCATTCTTGTCTGATTCTTCGTCTATCAGAAGGCTCTCCTTAGAAGCATTGCAAGATGATCAAGCTAGGATTGCGGAACTTGAAGTGAAGTTTGCATGAAGAAACCCTTTCAAAGCTATCGACAATGCCCTATTCTCTGTCTTATCTCCACTTCGCAAGAAGTTTTGTTATGGATCCCCTAAATCTATTATTTGACTTCTTGGTTAGGTTGATAGGATTGTTATTTAATATTAAGTTTCTCGACTAGATTGGTAAGGGCGATATTATATTATATTATTGTGGTTTTATAATCCCTAATATTGCTATATAACCCTTGACTTCTTATACTTTTGTTTTCTTGCCATTATATTGCCACCCTTGCACAATATCTACCTTGATATATTAAACCTTTGCCTCTCTACTTTTCTCCTTGATAACGCTTTCTCCCTAACTCACTTCATATCCTTGGTTGTATCATTTATCCTCACTTTAATAATTCATGGTTATCTTATTTCACTCTTGGCCACCAACAAATATGTCTTGTCTAACTCCTTGATAATTCTTACCCAACTCCTTGATGTTATAATATCCTTCTTATTCCAAACCTTGTATCACCTTTTGTTTTGGTTGAATGAGTAGAATTGGATTGTGTTGTGCTGGTATGTTTGAATTCATTGTCCTTTGTGTTCATGTTTGATTTGCTTCTTTGAAATGATTGTTGGTGTATTGTGTGACTTTTGTCCACAATGGCATCAGTTAGCTAGGTAAAACCTTAAATAGATGGGTTTTCTCCGCTCTCTATAATCTGTCTTTGCTCAAACCCTTTCGTCCCTTCCATTCTTCCATGCCCATACAGATGTCAGACTTTGGAATGTCAACTACAAGTGATGTCACTAAGTGCAAAGAATGCGGTGTGTTGGCAAGTCAAAACAACACTATAAATAAAACAACTGATGAACGGACATTCAAGACACAAAAGGATGCACAACCAAACCAACAGACAAGTGACCTTGAAACATGTTGTTGTGAGTACTATGGAATTCCTTGTCGCCAAATCAATGCAAATAAAAGTGAAACTGCAAAACAAAAGAACCAGATTTTATTTTCTGGCATAAAAAGACAGATGTCTCCCCCTGAACAACTAATAGCAGAGTCTCTCATACCTAATGCATTGTCAGTTGATGAATTGCAAAGTATTCCAAAAAGGAAACATCACAAGGATGCCCAACCCCTAGAAGAAACACATGAGTGTTACATTGATGGATGGACTATTACTTGCACACAATTTCAGCCCCATCGTTGCATCAGGTCCAAGAAACAAAAAGGGAAATAACTTCAAGAAAAGCTTGCTATCAATGTGGACGTGAAAGTCATTACTTCTGTAATTGTCCAGAGAAGAGTTCACTACAGATCACCTCCGAGATGAAGTTATCTTAGTCTTCAGACATGGAATATGAACAAAAATGCACAGAAACTTCTACCAACAACGTAAAGACAACTCCACCATGTAACTCATCAAGTTGTGATTGCTTTGGCTGTGGTGATACCAGCCATCTTCTTAATAGTTGTCCTAAGAAAGATGTGGAGATTAATAAGGTCCAAAAGAAAAGACAACACCCACAAACTCATGCATCGACAAAGAATAAACATAAAAAAAAGTCCGGAGGAAGCATAAATTATGTAGTGACAGGAACCATTCCATATGAAAATGCAGTAATTTTTGGAACTCTGGTTATTCACACAACCATCGCCACCATGTTGTATGATCCTTGTATAACACATTCTTTTATCAGTGCCCAGTTTGCAACAAAGTATGGTATCTTTAAGTGTCCCTTGAGATCAAGGATGACCATTAGTGCACCCAAAAGGAGAATGTTAGTAAACTACATATGTCCAAATATAAGTGTTAAAATCAATGGGATAGATTTTCTAGCTGATCTTATAGTGATAGAATCAATGGGAAAGGATGTGATTCTTGGAAAGAATTGGTTACAAAGAACTAAGGCAGCAATCCAACCTACTGAGAAAACCATGTGTTTGGAAACTCCATCTGGAGAAAGAATAGTAGTTGAAGACAATCGACCTCCAATTGGTGCATCTAACGAGGAAGAATAATATATATTTAGCTTGAAGAAGCAGTATGTCGCAAAAAAATGTGTCAAGGTGTTGCCCCTTTCAAGATTTGTAATTGTGCGAAGTGAAATATGAATAAATTTCGAGAATCTCTCGCACCTATTGTGTTTTGCCTCTTTATAAACAGAATAAAGTATGGTGTCATCTGCTATATGCAAACAATGTGATGCTCTATTCTAGTTGCCCTAAAATCCCGCTTAAGTCTTTCTCTCAAATTGTGCTCAAAGAAATACTGTTGGATCAGAAAGATGATTTGGATATCATGCTCTAAAATCTATAAAGTGCAAAAGATCTTTGTTAAGGATTATAACACTTGTACACTCTTGTAGTATGATGAAACTAGGCGGAATCTAAAGTCATCCTTAACTAATCTTATTTTGGAAATCAAAAAGTTGTGTTAGCTCTTTATCTTAATGTCATGCAAGCCTCTTATGCAGTCTGTCTCACTAACTCTTTTACCCTCTGACTAGATGATGAACCCCAATGGAAATGAAGTAAATGGTGCCAACGACAGTATTCCTACCTTAACAACTATGAACGAGAAAAATGAGTGATAGAGATATTCGATGAATGGAATGAAGAACAACAAAAGGAATAGAAAAATGTTTGGATACATGATTAGTCCACCCCAACCACAAGCAAAAGCCACGAAACACACGGATACCCAAACAGAAGAATCAAGTCAGGCTCAGCTATATGAGATACAAACACCGAATCAATCCTCACCCCCTGTTGGTCAAGCAAAGTTGACTTGTAAAGAACTCAAAGAAAGAGGTGCTTGCTACTACTGCAAAAATGAAGGACATATTATTCGCGAATGCCCTAAGAAGCATCTAGACCGACTAGAGAAGAAAGCTGCCCAGAATGACCTAGGCAATAATTCAGAAGACCAACCATTTTATAAGTACGATGATGAAGTTCGCTTGATTAGTATACATTGCGGAGCAAAGAAGAAAGGAAGTTCCTTAATATTGGAAGAGTTCAATGAGAACTAAGAACCTACAAATAACCATGTATCTCCTTTGCTTTCATCCTAGCCTTCCTTAATCTCGAGGACGAGATTCTTTTAAGAGGGGTAGATTTGTAACACTATAAAAATCATCAAATAAAAATAATGCATTTAGTTGTTAATCATAATTATGGTAATGAATTTTTTTATGTGTTTGTTATTTATTTGCATTTGGAATGATTTTTGATTTGCTCATAATTGATTTTGGATATTGAATATCATTTTTTCTCTTAAATGAAAAACCAAATAAATAATATAATAATTAGTCCAAAAATAAATATTTTATTTAAAAATAATTTTGGTTTAATTATTATAAATTTTAGGGTTATTTAAAAATATATTTTGAATTTAGAAAAAGAAATAGAAAAAAGAAAAAAACTAACCTAACTAACCCTTGGCCCATTAGGCACAACATCCTAACCCTAGCCGCACCCTGGCTCCTCCCTGTGGCCGCCGCCCCCTTCCTCTCCCTGCTCAGCCGCCACCCAACCTCTCTCTCCGACTTGACACTCTCTCTCCTCCCCTTGCTTCTCTCCCGAAGCGTCGCCCTGCATGCCGAACCGCCCAACTCGCCACACCAGCCACGCTAGGAGCCCGAGCCCCAACGTCGATCATGCCGAGGCGCCCAAGCCGCGACGCCGCGCTCCAGCCGCTTGCGCGTCGAGCCGCCCTGCCTGACTGCGACCCGAGCAGCGCCCTACGCACCGCGCCTGCACGCGCCAGGAGCAGCCCGACGCGCCTGACCGGCCGAGCAGACGCCGCGCACCAGGAGAACCCGAAGACGCCAGGCACCACGCGCGACACGACCCCGACGCCCAGGAACCACGCCCACGTCCCGTGACCGCTTGCCATCCGTCTTCAAGAAACTTTAATGACGCCGTTACCTCCATCCGTTAATGAACACCATCAATGGCCGCCATGAAGCACACGACGCCCTCTCCCCTCCTCCCTCGCATGCTCTCTCTCTGCTAGCTCTTCTCCCATGCCCGCTTTCTTCTGTTCATATCACAAGAAGTTAGCCAAGCCGCCCTTTCGAACAGTCGCTGTCGTCGAGCTCTCTGCTCGCGCTGCTGCTTGCCGTGCATTAGCACCTCGCCCGCCAGCCCACCTGCGCGCAACATCGTCACCACGTTGTTGTCGTCGCTCGCGAAAGCTCCACCTGTCTTGTTGTGCCACGATCCACACAAGCAGCTGCAACGAGTTTGTCGTCGACGACCCCTTGGAGTCCGCCCACACCGTCCCGCTCGTCGACACTGTGTACGAACTCTGCGTCAAGGCCTTCTATTCCCATGCGACCAAAGCCGCAACTCTTTGCTCTACGAAGAACATGAGATTTAGAAGGTGAAAAATTGAGTGCTACACCCAAAACTCTAGGCATAATTTTGTGTAAGTTCATGAGATGACTTTTATTTGATATTCAAATCTACTAGAAATATTTATAATTAATTTCGCTTTAGTGTGTGGAATGATAATTGTTAGTAGTATTTTAAGTGTAAACTTATTTGCATGAAGAAAAATAGGAGGACTACTAGGCCACGTGTTTCCGGTCAAATGAAAATATATATTTTACCATTCATGATAAATGTATTTATAAGCATAGCACTTAATTACTTAGAATTAGTAAGATACTTATTTATGTCATAATAACTATGAATAGATTATTAAAAGACCCATTTAGTAATTTACAATTACTTCTTAGAATATTATTGTTAGAAGAATTATAAACAATTTTTAGTTATACATATAATATCTATTTAGAAAAGAAAGGAGAAAACAGAAAGAATAGAGTTTTCTAAAGATACTAAAATTGGTGTTCATATCTTTAAAATGATGACCTATCGGTTTAAATGCAGTTTTCTCAACACATATAGATTTAGTGTTTTTTCTAATAGAATGATAATCATTTATTATCCCTTCACATAAAACTCATTTAGTCTCATATTTAAGTATCCATAATTATATGCTTTACAATAGTAATATGTCATATAACTTTTCTAATAATGATATAATGGCTTAATTAAGTACTCACACCATCATAACTAAAACGATAGTTAATAATATACCAATAAATATAGTATTCATTTCAAATGATTTAGGTCATATGTCCCTAAATTGAAACTAAATATAATTAGTAGATTATTTATATTTTCTTAATGAAAATCTAACAAGGGTCATTGCTTTAATAAACTAAAATGATAGTTTATACATAATTTCCTTTCTAATGAATTGGATAATTTATTCCTACAATAGAATTAAAGATAATTAATAGATTAATTATCATTTATCATAATTTATTAATCAAACCTATAGTCAATTTGTTCTTAACTAGAATTATGGCATGATTAATGATTTCATAGAATTTAGTCCACATTATATACGAATCATTTAGCTTTTCCTAAAGGATAAAATAAAGTAATAAGAGTTTAAGTTCTTTTATAACTTAAAATGTTACTTTATATATTGACTTCAAATATAATAATATAAGCTATGTTTTTTCTAATAAAATTAAAAGATAGTTATTTGTTCATTATTTTTTTGCATGAAAATCCACTTAAGACCCATAACCTAACTCGTCTTAAATAGGTGATTAATAATATAATTATGATCTTTTTACATAAAAAGTTGTTTAAGCTATTTATGAGCTTTCTTATAGAAGTAATGTTTAGTAATGTGTTTCATAACTCATTAACCTTAAATATAGCGTATATCTTTTCTAAAAAGGTTAAAAAGGGTTTAGTAGTGTTATAACATGTTTTATCGTCTTATAAACCCTTAATCTTAGACATTTTACATATGACGTTTTATAAAAAATTAATTTGGTGAACCTAATATTTGTATATTTTAATTAAGATATTTTAAGCTCATGTCTTGTTTTATAAAGTATAGATCACACATTTTTGAAAAGAATACCCTCTTATTATAACCATTACTTGCGACGTTTTTGAAAAGCAAATGCTCTTTTCGTTAAGCTTTCTTTTAGCTTTGTGTATGGTGAATGTTGTATGTTGTTGAGTGGTGTTTGTTTCTTCTTGTTTGTTTGTGTGATATTCAGTGGTTGATCTAGTAGTTAAGAATCAAGATCTATTCCTATCCGTGGAAGAAACTCAAGCTTTCAATAAGCAAGGCAAGTGGACTTCTCCCTCTACATACTCTATTTGATCCCAAACAATACATTTAATAAAGTTTATTCTTCGATATATATATGCATAATTTGATGGGTTACCTATTTAGATACCCCTAACATTTCCAACCTTACTCCTTGTTTAACCTGGGATTATGATCTAATCAAGTAGCTATGCTATTGCTACAACTTTATGCAATCACTCCTGTTTATGACATTAATGTTCCAAATGGTAAGTTTACATTATTGTTGTTAACTTGATGGTTAAACAAGATTATTGTATATTAATTGGAATATGGAGTGATCACCCGGGAAAACAGTGCTACCATGAGAACTATCATGGCTCTAGTCTTGGCTAAATAACTAGGGAAGTCTTATGTTGGGTGCTGGTCATGGTCGACCGGAACAGGGGCATGTAGCAAGCGCTTATAGTTCCGGCTTAGGCAGATTGGATACGGGCATAGTTCCCACAACTTTACCCTATAGTCTGGACTATAGGTTGGTTACATTAGGCTAATCACAGTGAGGATTTCATGTCCCTATTTCCAAAAATGCTACATCAGCTTTATGGATGAATGAAACACCCTCTCTCAATAGAGAGTTTCATCTCACTATTTCATATGTCAACATACTTCTTAAATGCTGCATATAAATAACTGTTGGGGGCCTTCGGGTTCCGAAGGTCCTGAAAAACATGATTTAACAATGTTTCCGAAAGTATAATGCATGAACAGGTATCTTCGGACTTGAGTTAAAGCCACATAGTGAAGAAGCACAAAAGGAGTATGAAGGATGGCGCAGAGCCGAAGCTGTGCGCAGAAGAGCTTCGGCATCATAACAGAAAAGGAAACCGACCTAAAGATGAAAAGGCTATTTAGACCTCGACGGGTTAATATAGAGTTATTAGCAAATGTAAAGGACATGGGTTTAATTTTACATGGGCTGCGTCCCGTGCCAATAAATAGATGAATAGTGCTCCCGTATTGTTCACGCTGACTGGGTATTTGCTTTCGCGCCACGCTTGTATTTTTATCTTCTTTCAGGCCGAAGGTACACTTGTAATTTGTTATCATTTCTATTTTCCCATAGCGATAAATAAAAAAGAGCTAATAATAATATATGACTGTTTATATTATCTTTTGTGTTTTATATGATTCTTTCTTCACCATTATATGTTGCATCGATGAAGGTATGCTCTTCACAACCTTCGTCCAAAGATCATTAAATCCTAAGGGAAATAATGCTTCGAAGGACGAAGGACTGTAACGTTTAACATTTTCTGTGTTGCCTTGTTCTTAACTTATAGCATTTGAGAACAAGTCTCCAACATTGGCGCCCACCTCCGGTGAACCCTTTTTGACCACCTTCGGCAAGCATCGACCTTCGTCATGCGGCTAAAGAAAGCTTCAGCGATAGGGGCTGCCACTCTACAACCGCTGGACTCGAACTAGGACACCCTTTCCCTTCGAGAGGCCCGAAGCTAGAAGAGGAAGGCCACTAGCCCAACACCCCAGGAGGACGACTTGGACCAAGAGATCAGGAACATGGAGATGCTCCATCAGCAAGTGCAAAGGAAGAAGGAAAAGATGGCTCGGCTAGCTGATCTACAAAGGCAGATAGACGAAGCCACTAAAGAAGTTCATTATCTTGCTCAAGATGAGCAAAACCGAAGGCCCCAGCACAGAGAGCTTCATCAAGAGGGCTTCTTCAACGAGGATGACTGGTATGAGGATTTCCATCATGGAAATTTTGCTTTTGATGATGCTTCTCCTCTCTCAGCAGAACTACAGGCTACACCTTGGCCCCCGTCTTACAAGCCACCCCAGCTCCCCATGTATGACAGACACTCAGATCCGAAGCAGTTTTTGATGAGCTATAAAGCGACCATATCTTCGTATGGTGGCAATACTGCGGTCATGGCAAAGTCTTTTGTCATGGCAGTCAAGAATGTTGCACAAACCTGGTACTCCTGTCTTCGGCCAGGAACAATCACATCATGGCAGAAGCTGAAGGACATGCTGATCACCAGTTTCCAAGGGTTTCAGACAAAGCCGGTCACCACTCAAGCTTTGTTCCAGTGCACCCAAGATCACGAAGAATACCTTCAGGCGTATGTTCGAAGGTTCTTGCGTCTGAGGGCACAGGCACCAACGGTGCCCAATGAAATTGTCATTGAGGCCATGATCAAGGGGCTTCGGCTAGGACCTACGGCCCAATACTTCGCTAGGAAACCCCCTCAGACTCTGGAGAAGCTGCTCCAAAAGATGGATGAATACATTCGCGCTGATAATGACTTTCGTCAGAGAAGGGAGGAAGCTTACAGGTTCTCCGAAATGACCAGGAGCTTCGGAGGGAAAATCCACCCAAGGCACGTCAGGTCGATCAACTCCGCTCAGAATGACGATAGAGGAAGTCAGCAACAGAGGCCACAATATTCTTTCCAAGCTTCGAGACAGCAACAAAGCTATCCTCGGCCTTCAGCTCCAAGGGGCAGAGGCGCCAGGGGCTTTGGTGGAAGGTTCGGGGATCAGCCTAGGAAAATTTATTGTCTATTCTGCGGTGAGGACAAGGGCCATACTACAAGGATGTGTCATGTCACCATCCAGAAACAGAAGGAGATAGCAGAAGCTGCAGCCCAACAAGACCAGCCGAAGCAAGTAATGCATACTGCTTCGTATCATTCACCGTATGTCCCAGAGTATGTGGGTAACCATCCTGCAGCTTCTGTTGCTTCGGCAAGTCAACCTCAGGCATCTTGGCAACAGCCTCCACCTCCACCACCAATGCAACGAGGCCAGCAGCCAGAAGGGAGCCAGCACACTCACCAGCAACGAGACTTCAGAGAGGAGTCCGAAGCTCGCACAGTCAACAGCACTGTGCCAGAATCGAAGCACATCTACTAGAAGATATCCTACCTCTGCAACAGTTTTTTGCATTTGCCATCATTTTCTTTTTAATAAAAGGCAATCATTGAAAGCACAGTTTCTTTTGTTGTTTTTAGATTCTTGTAATAGCTTCGTTATTGTCATGATATAATATACCTTCTTCACAGACTCACGGAGCCCGAAACTTGCCAAAGCATGAAAATTCGTTCCTAAAAGAACTTGTGGCTACAAAAAACATCTCCGAAGCTACAAAAAGTCGTTCTATGGAACGCAGCGTAAGCTTGCCGAAGCTACAAAAAGTCGTTCCTAAGGGAGCGCAGCGTAAGTTTTCTGCTCAAAAGTCGTTCCAAAGGGAATGCAGAGCTTACAAGGAAAAATAAACGCTGATTCCGCCGAAATATAAGGCGAAGCGCGAAAAGTCAACGCGAATACCGCCAAAATAGAAGGCGAAGAAGTTCAAAAGACGTCCTTAAGGGGATGCAGAACTTACAGCGAAAAGTCAACGCTGATACACCGAAAAATAAGCGGTGAAGCCGAAAAATAAACGACAAAGTGATTGTGTATACCACTGAGGGAATGTGTGTGTATCTTCGACACGAATATCATTTGCATAGCATAACATCATCATATCATTCGCATAACATAACATCATACATCATAGCGCATCAATGGCACAAGAAGGGGATATAATATCGATCTTCGGAGATTGCTTCGAAGAAGTTGTGCTAAGGCACAAAATGTTTTGAAGAAGTGCAGCCTCATCAATTTTTAATGTGGAAAGAAATCTATTGCTCGCAAAGCTTAATGTTTTTACGGAATATGGATTTTCTTCACGAAGCATGAAAAGAAGGGAAGGTGTTTTTTCGCCGAAGGCTCAAAAATGGTATGTACGTAAAGTTTCATGCATCGTAAAGAATTAAGTCACAAATAGTTTATATTTTACATCCAAGACTACAAGAGGTTACACACTTTGTTCAACAAATATTATATTCCAAATGTTTTTACAATAACAGCTATTCTTCTTTTAAAACTGCTTCTGCAGTTTCATTTAACAGTTGAGCAACAACTTCGTCCAAAATAGCTTCGGCCATTTTAATGATCTCATCTTCTTTCTTTGCTTCTGGGTCGACCGTTGGCTCGAAGAGCTCCAAGGAAGGAGATAGTTCAGCTGCAGTAGAAAACGTAAATAAGTTCGAAGTCACAAAATTAGAAAATAAAGTTAAAAGTTATTATACAATACCTATCCGCCTCTCGAGTTCTGCAGCTTTCTCAACTGCCTTTGTTGTTTCTTTTGCATCGTGAGAGTCTTTCTCGCTCTTTTTTATTATCTCGTGGGCCATCCCTTGGCCACCATTCTCCCAGATGTCAGTGAAGAATTTTCTGCCAACCAAGCTTGCTTCGGCCGAGGGGTCTTTGGTATCTTCAATGGACAAACTAGCTTCGGCTTGGGCCAAGGCTTTCACATGCTCGCAACCGGACTTCTCCAAAATAGCCGCAATCCCTCTGGCACCTGAGAAGGCGCAGACATCCCCACAACCACTCAAAATTTCCTCAAAAGCTTCGGCCTTGTTGCTGATCCAGTCAATTGGGCCCTCAGGATCGCCTCTTACGAAGTTATCCTCGCTAGAGTATGCGCCAACTTTGGCGAAGCTAGTTTTTATTTTATCTACACATTCTATAGATTTTTCATAACATTTCTCTTTCGAAGAGCGAAGTTCTACAGCAGTCTTCTCCCAATAATTTTTCCAATAGTTACTGGCGACTCGGTCAGCTTCGGCGATTGCGCATTTCAAATTCGCCTCGGCCAGCTGTTTCCGAAGATCTTCAATTTCGCATTTCTGGGCTTCAGATTGGGCTTTGGAAGTAGCTTCGTCTTCCTTTATCTTATTCACTAATGAGTTTAATATTTTATGTTTTTCAAGACCTTCGTTCCTTAGTTCAATTACTTCGGAACGAAGGTTGCTCAAAGCTATAGCACATCCTTCGTCTTCGGCACTCTTTTGCGCCCTGAGGGCATTGCTAAGAATAAGGCCCTACAAAAGGAGTGCGGTATTAAGTATAAGCAAACGGAAAATTTTGTTTTTAAGTACAAGAATCTAATTCTCTCACCTTTAAGCTATTGTATGCTAAGCTGTTGGCCAGTTCATCTTTTGATAGCACCGAGAGCCCCTCTTCTAGTTTCGGGAATCCGAAGCTCCTGCTCATCTCCCGGCAGACAGAAATCTCTTTGTTGTCCGGGAGACAATACAAGAAGTCTTCTTCTCTGCTGCCCTTGAATATCAATGCCCCTTTCGGATATTTCAGTCTCTGGGCATAACATTGGGCTTCTCGCTTCTCTTCTGCAGATAACTTCTTTCCCGAAGCATGCCGTATAATATAATCGAGGGCTTCGGAAGATGCTTCGGGAATAGGAACAGCAGTTTTTTCAGACAGAATTTCTTCTGCAGCCTCTTTTTCTGTTTCTTCTTCTATTTCCAAGGATTTCTCCTTCGCAGGCTCTAAGGGCCCAGCTTCGGTCTTGGTTTGGCTCTTGGCAGCTTCGGCTTCGGATAGTTTTGTCTCAATTTGTGGTTTCAAAGCTTCGACAGTCTTCTTTGGAGTAGAGCTTGAAGTTTTTATTGTTTCTAGCACATCTAGTACGTTCACCATCCTCATCCTCTTGGGAGTCGTTGTAAGATCCTTTTGTGCCTTCGGCATTGTCACCTCTGTCGAAGGGCTTATAACTTCTAATGTCTTTGTTTTCTCGACCGCTATCTCTTCAACATTAGCGGCCTTTGACTCATCTGATTTGGCTGATGACGCCTTCGACATTACAGCCAACTCTTTAGTTTTCTGTGTAATCACAGGTTCTTTAGCTTCGGTCGCCGAAGATGTTTTACCTCCAAATTCGGGCACTATGGCCGGTTCGATGAAGCGCGGTCGGTGAGTATGGACTTTCACCTTTTTGCTCTTCAGCGTGGGCTCGCTTGGAGCAGCTGAAGCAACGTCTTTCCTGGGAGTTGCATTCTTCCTTTTTTGCCCCCGCGTCGGGTAGCGGTAGTCAGGGTACAATAACCTAATAGCATCAAAAACTCTATTTAGTCTCTTCTTTTTCCGGCCTCCGAAGGCCGTAGATAGCTCATTGTCTTCCGCTTTAGAGTACAGCCCAAGCAGATCATCACTTGTAGCTTCGACGCTTTTCAGCCAGTCATCGTCTGGCTCGATAAACTGGTCTCTAAACCTGAAGGTATATTTTAATCGAACCAAACCACCTTCGTGGGGATTGCTGATGGATTCTTTTGGCATCTCCTAGTTGGCTACCAATGGCCATATCCTATAGGCCACGTGCTCTTGAACTAAGTCTCTTGTCCCGATGAAACATCAGACTAAGCCGAAGGCCTTGCGACATTCTTCGGCCACTTCGTCAATTTCTACCTTCGGTTTCCAGAGGCCGAAGCGTTGCCAGATAGGGCGCATAATAATCCCTTTAATATCCTCTCGTGCCTTCAAATTATTTTTCACGTAGAACCATTCTTTCATCCAATCTCCAGGCCATCTTTTCTGAAAGGTTGGCACGGGGCAGCTTAACCCAGAGCGGGCAACGAAGCTATAGCAGCCAAAATTGTTATGATACTGCTTCTTTCCCCAGGGTTTTGTCTCATATAATAGTTCGTGCATACTGCAGAAACTTTTTGCATTTGGCTCCAAGCCTTGGCTCCTTACAGCCCATACGAAGATCCCCATTCTTATGATCGCTTCGGGCATAAGTTGATGAAGGTAAACCTTGTATGTCTTCAGAACTTCCACCACAAAACAGCTTAGAGGGAACCAAAGTCCAGCCCTAAAGAAACTTCGGAAGATCACGACTTCGTTCTCTTTGGGAGTAGGAGAAGTCTTGTCTCCGTTGTCAGCCCTCACAATAGACACATCTCGAAAATACCTTCCCCTCATATTGTCGAGATGACTCTGTTTAATAGTTGATTTACCGAAAAATGTATGACTTGGTCGCTAGGGTCGATCTTCGGAGTCTTTGCCAGCACTTTCCACATCATAACTGTCACTATCACCAGTGTCTTCAGATAAACCTTCCAAAATCTCCCTTGTAATCTTCTCTGTATTTGTCTTCGCTATTGATTCAAGAAATCCAAGATTCTTCTCCTTAGAAAGGCTCAGCTTCGTTTCAGCAACAACTTTTTTATCTTGAGACATCTTCGGAAATGCTAAAAAAGTACTCTCAAAGCCGAAGCTTAAATTTTTTTAAAAGTCAAGCAAATGTTGTTGCGCAAGAGCTAGAAATTGAGTAAGCAAGGGCAGATGGCAAGAAAGCGTGCCAAATGAGCTCGTGGTGTGCCCTTATTTATACGCCTAGTGCGTTGAAAACTAGAAGGACCCGCTTGTCAGTGACTGTTGCAATTCTAGCAAAGGGAAGGTGTTTTTTCGGACCTTCGGCTTAGTGCCTTCGTCCATATCGCAATCTGAATTTATCATTCTAACAAATTAATATTGCGAGGGGCTACTGTTGGGGGCCTTCAGCTTCCGAAGGTCCTCAAAAACATGATTTAACAATGTTTCCGGAAGTATAATGCATGAACAGGTATCTTCGGACTTGAGTTAAAGCCACAGAGTGAAGAAGCACGAAAGGAGTACGAAGGATGGCGCAGAGCCGAAGCTGTGCGCAGAAGAGCTTCGGCATGATAACAGAAAAGGAAACCGACCTAAAGATGAAAAGGCTATTTAGACCTCGACGGGTTAATATAGAGTTATTAGCAAATGTAAAGGACATGGGTGTAATTTTACATGGGCTACGTCCCGTGCCTATAAATAGATGAACTGTGCTCCCGTACTGTTCACGCTGACTAGGTATTTGCTTTCGCGCCACACTTGTATTTTTATCTTCTTTCAGGCCGAAGGTACACTTGTAATTTGTTATCATTTTTATTTTCCCATAGCGATAAATAAAAATTAGCTAATAATAATATATGACTATTTATATTATCTTTTGTGTTTTATATGATTCTTTCTTCACCATTATGCTCTTCACAACCTTCGTCCAAAGATCATTAAATCCTAAGGGAAATAATGCTTCGAAGGACGAAGGACTGTAACGTTTAACACTTTCTGTGTTGCCTTGTTCTTAACTTATAGCATTTGAGAACAAGTCTCCAACAATAACCAATAGAATTTACTCAATTATATGAAGATGGAACAAAACACTCTCAGTGGAGGTTTCACACAGTTTCCAAGACCTTGGAAACGAGTTAACATGGTTTCATCCCCATGAAACTCCATGAAACTCTTCCTCCTTAAATGATGTGACATGTCATCTAAATAGCTGATGTGGCAGACTAATTAATGCATGAAACACCACATGAAACCACTGTTGTGATTAGCCTTAGGTGTGCTTTATGCAGTTTGACCATTTCCAACATTTGCGTAATGAGGACTCTAGGGAGAAGCCTCATAGTGAGACCCTAGCCATTCACCTCAGAAGTGAATACGGGTCTAGCTAACCTGGGCAAAAAGGGAATCACGACTCATGGGTAAAGATGCACCACCTCTGCAGAGTGTAAAACTGATATATCAGCCATGCTCACGGTTATGAGTAGCCTAGACTCCTCACATGATAATTGAACTTGAAGATGGAAATAAATCAAGATCCGATGATCTGCCAATGGTTTGCTTAAGTGGTTTCACTTAAGTGTTTTTGATATACTCTTATACCTTTTTTAATGGGAATACTTGGGATTCACACTTATTAGTAAGACAGGTGTTGTTAATAAAATGTTGACCAACTAAAATTCTTACTGCTCAACCTTGGCCTTGCTTAAATTTAACTTATTAGTTTTTCCCCCACTTGCTGAGCCCCGACCATAAGTAAGCTCACCCTTGCTTAAATTTTGATCAGAAGTTTGCAGATGAAGTTATGATGCTGAGCTCCATGGATGCTAGTCTAGTGATACCCCCAGTCATCTTCCTGTGGATGGATGTCCTTGTTTCACTGTACTTTGATGAATAAAGGTTAAGACATTATGTCTGTTCGAAGTGTAATATGTTAATATAATTGTTATTTACGCTTTTATGCATTGTTCTTTTGATATACTACACTTGTGACGTCAACATATGTGTGGAAATAGATCCTAACAGACATATGCTATGCATCTGGCTCTGCCCATTAGAACCGGGTGTGACACGTCTTTTGAGCTTTTCTCTATTCTCTTTGCACTCGATGATGCGGATTCTGATATTACATGTTACATTTTTGGGGGAATTTGGCCCTTGTATTTCATAGGGCTAAACAAGAATGAAAATTACAAACTATGGCCCCATTAAAAACCTTTCTCCCCTCCTGAAAGGAAAAGGGTGCCATAGGAAATATTAAAAAGGTTATATCAATTACACATAATATCGCCGAAGCTCATCAGCATTCCAATATCTGGGAATGTCGTTGCCGTACTGAAAGTGGATTCATCCCTTTTGTGAGTTTTGGTGATTTGGATAACAACACATTTAAAGGTCTAACAAGTTTGCTAAGTGTTGAACAGGAAATTCAGTATGATGAACATACTTGAATAGTGTATAATGATCAGTGAATAAAGGTTCAACACGAGGTTAAATAACCAATGAGACAATGCAAATGGATATAATATGATCTCTATATTGGTTTGAATATATGGACAAGACCTGAGAAATCACTACATACATATGATCAAAATAGAGGATGATGTGATTAAGAGGATTGGTCAAGCCAAAGTGAATAAGATATGAGGAATCGTGAATTGGCTTGACCATATTACTATCAGTCCATATATGCTTCTATGAGAATCAAACTAGAGGTTGATTAATCTTAACAGTTATATCTAGAAGACATTCAAGCAAGGTTCACAATATTGAAGAAATGATTCTCTCAATGGATGCTCAATATGATGTGACTCAAGAATGGCTTGATAGGGTCAAGATAGCAAGGAAAGGGCTTCGAGGAACTAAGTGAAGGTGAAGGCCAAGCGACGGCTTGTGGACCGAGGTACCATGGCTAAAGTGAAGAAGAGAGTACTTGCACTAAGTCGATGAACTAATCAGCTATGAAGAGTTATACATGTTGATGCATCTGTAAGGTGACTTGAAGCCATGATTTGAACACATATATGGTGATATGGTACAAGGTTTGATTTGTGTTTGCTTCAAAAGGTGAGACAAAGATGTTTGTGATCCTTATGAAGCAACGCTATGGAGAAATCACACATGAGACACCAATGACTCAAGGAGTTTACTTAATTAATTTTATTTAATTTGAGTATAGGAATCATCGTACTGTAAAGGGGGATCCAAAAAGAAGGTTGGTGTTTGCCAAAGATCAAGCCTCTATATTCAAAAGCTATTTTTTGAAAACCAAAAATCTCTTTAAAATTATACGATGGACCATGTTTAGGTTTGAGAAACCTAGAGTGTTCTTGTTGAAAAGCAGCTGAACTTCTTCAACTGTAGCTGAGCTGAATTTCAGCTGAGTTGAGCTTCTTCAGCTGCAGCTGAGCTTTTTAGCTCGGCTGAACTTGAGATGAGTTGAGCTTTCTCAACTCCAGCTGAACTCAACTTCAGCTATGAACCTCTTTGACCATACACCAGCTGAACTTGCCTCTGGGCAGTTGAGCTAGGGTTTTATCTCCTAAACTCTCTGGTCAAGACCAGCTGAACTGATCCTAAGGGGCAGTTCAACTGGTCTCTGACCCCTCTGACCTCTGATCTGCAGTCAGCCAGTCAGACTGGCGAACAGGTCGTCTGAGCTGTCAGGGGTGGTTCAACCGCCCCCCTAGGGCGGTTAAACCGGTTTTGGTCAACTTGACCAGTTTGCGTGTCAGTCTACCAGTCAGACTGGCAGACAGGCTACCAAGCCTGCCAGGGGCGGTTCAACCGCCCTAGGGGGCGGTTCAACCGGTCTCAAGCAGCAAAATCTGCCCAACGGCTAGTTTTAAGCCCCACCAATATATACTCACTCCTACCTCTCTCCCCACACAAGTGAGCATGATTTGAACTCCATTTCTAACCTAAGAAACATCTCCCACTCTCTCTCACACATCTCTTGCCTCTCCCATTTCAAATCTTTGGAGAGAAATCTTTGAGTGAGTTTGAGAGCTGTGATTTTTGTGCTTCATCTCTAAATCTCTCTCGCTCGTCTTCATTCGAGCTTTGGTACTACATCGAGTTCTTTGTGGATTCATTACTCTTGGAGCTTCTAGCTCCTAGACGACTAGGTGTCTCTTGTGAGTCTCCAAATCTTGTGGAAGACCACAAGAAAGTTTGTATTACCTGCTCGTTTGAGCAAAGATTAGTGTGTGAGCTTGACCTTTGTGGTCGGCAAAGGGAGGATTAGGGTTGAAAGAGACCCGTCTCTTTGTGGGCGCCTCAACGAGGAAGTAGGGCACCTTTTGTGGTGTGACCGAACCTCGGGATAAATCTTGTGTCTCTTGTGTTCTTACTCATTGTGTTTGTTTGTGTTCTTCGTTCTCTTACCCTTCCATGGAAGATTTGTTCATATCTTTTTGGTGTATGGATTTTGAGAAGCACCCTTCTCACATCTACTACTTTGAACCCTATGGATCATTTAGAACATCTCATTTCCAAAGTTAACTGGGTGAATTTTGAGATCAATTCAGTTTTATATCTCATCGTTTAGTTGAGCTCGTGCAAACCAGTTTAACCGGTTTTGACACCTGTTGAACTGGTTTTACCCAGTTTGCTTCTAGTTTTTGTTGAAAAAGTTTTAACTTGCCTATTCACCCCCCTCTAGGCAACTTTCAATTGGAATAAGAGCCTAATACTCATTCTAACGCTTAACCACGTGAGGAAAAGATCATGTCGGGGGGACTAAGAAACAAAAGTGGTTCTAAGCTTGAAAAAGTTGAGGTTGCCTCGACTTTATCTTTTGGTGCAGATGTTGATCCTAGGGCAATAGATCTTGCCATGAGAATCGCCGAAAGGATGTTCCTCAAAATGAAGGAAGATGAGGCGAAGAACAAGATTGAAGAAGAAGAAAATGATCGATGGAGACCAAAGGACGAATCCACCTCTTCACAAGGTTCGTCTTTCAAATTCACTTCTCATATGTGCTTTGTCCCTAATGGGAGTGACAGTGAAAGCGAAAGTGAGGTTGAGAATGAACATGAAAGTGACAATGAAGATGAGGATGATCTTCAAAAATTCTTCGCTCAACTAAGTAAGAAAAATCGAATGAGCTTGCTCAAACTCATGGTAAGAGCGGAAGAACAAAAAGAAATGCTTCATAAGCAAGAAGACTTCCTCATCCGAAAAATCGAAGACTTAGAGAAGTTGACCAAAGAGCATGAGAAGCTAAAGTGCTCTCATGATGATTTGTTCCAAAGGTATGAACACATTTCAATTGAGCAAATTAAAGCTGTTAATCATTCATCATATATTGCTCAATTGGAAAATAAAAATGCTATGCTCAAGAACACAATAGAAAAGCTAAATATTGAAAATCTAGCTTTGCAAGAAAAACACGATATGCTTGTGTGCTCTCATAATAAATTTATGGATTCACATATCATGTTAGAAATGGCTCATGAGGTTGTGTTAACTAATTTGAAATCATACCAACCTCACATATGCACATGTACTCAAATAGAAACTATATTACCATGTGATAACAATTGTTTTTATCAAGCAAGCCAATCTTCTATTGAGCTAGAAATTTCAGGAATTAGTGATATTTCTATCACACAAGAAAATAAAGAGCTAAAGGAAGAAGTTGGAAGGCTAAGAAGGAGCTTAACTCTTTTGAAGGGGAAGTGTCATGCTCAACCTTCTCAGGATAACCATGATAACATGGTGAAGAAGCTTTAGAAGGGGACAACTGCAGTAGGCACAAAACCCCCTTCAGAAGAATGCTAAGTTCCCTAAGAAAGGCATGACCAAACATCAAGAGAAGAAAGCCAAAGCTCATGACAAGTGTCTCAACCACGCCTCTACATGCTCCACACAAGGTAACAAACAAGCCACTCTTCCAAATAAGCGAAGATGCACTAGAAAGTGTTATCAATGTCATGAGAAGGGACATGAGATTAAGTCATGTCCCTACGTAAAAGATAGTGGCTTAACTTTAGAAAGAAAGAGGCTCACTAACCATATAGCAAACAAGAAGCAAGGAAAGGAGCCTTGCAAATTTAAAAATAAGATTTGCTACACTTGCCGAAGAAAGGGACACCTATGCAAGGATTGTCCCATGAGTAAGTTTCCTAAGCCTATCATGTCAATTCATTCATATTCTCTTAGGAGACCCAAAAATGAGACTTGTGCTAGAAAGGTGATGAGTTCACCACATTCTAGGACTAAGGCTATTTGGGTGCCTAAGTCCTTATTGGCTAAACTTGATGGACCCATCATGAGATGGGTACCAAAATATACTTAATAAGTTTTTGCAGGTACCTAGAGATGATATGAAGCTTTGGGGTGCTTGAGCAGTTTAACTCAATCCTTATCTCAAGCTATCAATCTTACATTGTCTATCCTTTAAGATTGACCCAAAGATGAATTTAGTTGTTATATCACTAACTTCATATTCATCTCTAGCAAGAACTTGTGTTGTAGGGAATAAGGATTAACCTTTGTGGGAATCAAGCAAAAGGCCTACAACTAAGGGATATCCAAAGGATGGTAAAAATAAAATCTTAGGTGTACATTGCTTTTAATTATTATATTCCTTTGTGTCTTTTGTAGCCACATAGGAAAAATGAAGCACATGAGAATGAACATAAAATATTTTACCTTGCTTTGGAAAGGATCCAATTATATGGTAGATTGCATATTTGTTATTCTTATATGTGGCAATCTACATACTTTAATTGATGATAATTAATTCGTGGCATATTTCAAATGAATTATTGTATTATTGCCATGACCTAGACATAAAGAGGATTATCCCATGTTCTTAAATGAATAGAGTGCTAAGTAAGAAATTCAAATTCTTAAAGCACTTATCAAAAGGGGAATTCTCTATATGACTAGAGTTGTGAGACTAATGTTTTTATCCAAGTGTTTATGTAGTCTCACAACATGAGAATGTGTTTCTCAAATGGAACGTGTCATTTAACATTCAAAGAAGATCAATCCAATACAATGTGATGTATTCCTTCTTGTTTAAATTGGTTTTGAGTCTTCTACATTAATTACTCACCATGCTATGAATTTAACTTGCCCTGTAAACTTAATTAAATAATCATGCTAGTTTCATCTTATTTCAATTGATGTTATCCATGATGCTTGTAAGGGTAATTTAGTTCATATCATGAGGTTTTCTTATTTTAGTGACCTTCGTGTCATTCATAAATAGAGGTTTCTAAATAGGAAACTATTGCTTGTGTTTCAAATGCAATCTCTATTAATATATTTCATGGAAATTCATAAGTAGAGATTGTGCTCCTTCAATTCGTAAAAATCACAAGCATTGAAGGTTAATCTTCACCTAAAAGAAAGATTAGGAATGCTCAAGGCAAAGGTATGGAACAAATTGCTTCAATTGGTAGTTGATCAATTGTAGTTCCTTTCAAGTGGCATTCTTTCAATTGGTAATAATATATTCTATGGAAAGAAATGTCAATATGAAGGTTAAACTCGTTTTTGCTTAAATTTGTAAATTAGCACATATTGTTAATTCACTCCTCCATGTGCATTAACTTAAAAGGAATTTAATTTATGCCTTTATGCCTCATAAATGATGATTTGTCTGTCATTCATATATAAATATCATCATTCATTAAATACTTCCTTGTACCACTAATATCTCTTTTCGAAGTGCTTTTTCGACTAGTTTTAAAAGGAAAAGAGATAACAAGCTAAAGAAGGAAGTCTCCACAAATGAAGAAAAGAAGAATACTTAGATGACACCATCTCATATAGTAAGATCTTTCAATTGATATAACAAATGGTACATTCTATATGGTGGTAAGTATTCTTAGGCACAAGTTAATTCATTGCAAATTTGTCATGCCTTGACCAATATATGTAATGTACTCCTCATGAGACTCTTAACTGAATTGAAAGTGCATTTGGCAAGTCATTCAAATACTTGATGCACATATCTAGTGGGAGCACATTATATATATCCTCTGTCATAGAGAATAAGTTTCCCTTGAGTAAGCTATACTAAGACAATCCAAAATGGTAAATTTGTATCTCATTCATATGGATTGTAATCTTTGTTTTCTAAATAGCTACTGTTGATGCAGTTTAAAATTCCCTTATCGTTAAATCTAAAAGTGCATAAGAATCCTTTTTGTTGATATTTGTCACACCCGGGTTTCGGGGCACCAAGACCCGGGCGCGAACATAATCACCAGGTGTGCTGGGACCAAGTCTCACACATATGATGAATCATGGCACAGGATCGAATGTCACATCTTTACTATATAACAGGAGTTCTGTACAAAATAAATAATTACATTATAAGGAGACAACAGTCCAGCAACCCAAAGTTGACTGGGACACGACGGCCTAGACCTCTCACGAACTCGTCACAGCATCCTCCAAGCGCCTCATCCTGCGGTACCTGTTCTTGACCTGTTGGGGGGGTGTGAGATAGCAAGAGTGAGCTCACATACGTTCATAGCTCAACAAGTTGTGGGGAATAATGTGCATGAACTCGCCAAAGGTGGGAGTTCACGTGAAGTGTAAGGCTTACCAAAGAGGATGGTTGAAGCTGAGCATTGCTTTTAAAGTTGGTCAAAATTTTATTAGCAATTACTCAGTATAAGTAAATACCAACCCAATTAAGTAGTAGAACAAAAGTAACAACATCACCTGCGATGCAATGCATATGACAAATTGAATTTAGTTCCATAAATTAATCATGTGAGTGTCCGAGCTGCTCATGACCGTGAGCACGGCTAGTATACCAGTTTTACACTCTGCAGAGGTTGCGCATCTTTACCCACAAGTCGTGTTACCCATCTGCCAAGAGACGGCCAATCCCATACACCTCTACCGAGGAGGCGAGGCAGGGTAACACTACGAGGCCTTTATAAAGTTCCACTAGCTTCAGAAAACTCGCTATAGTTAATAGGAAGCTCCAATGCAGGAATCCCTCGCATGACCGCCATCGCAGCAAAATCATCCCAAGGGCCTCCCTACACTGACCACAACCCTACTGCCCTTGCCCCTTTTGGGTAAGGTAGTCATCCACTAGCTTTCCTAATTAATCAGCCAAGGGCGTCCCATTAAACCCTTGTGGTAGCACTGTTTTCCCGGGTGGTTCTCCATGTTCCAATTAACATAATGATCTTATCATGAACAATAAATAACAACTGATAATAAAGGTATAATCATGAATAAAATGTATCTCCATACCCATAACCACATAAAGCAATAGCAGGTACTACCCAAAAAAATCAGTGGTAAACAAGGTATAAAGATAGTCAAACTAGGGTAACCTATTGGGTCCCAGCAAAATTAACCTATACAGATCATTATGATTAATTAGAACATGACTAGGTAAAAAGAAGTGATCAAGGGCACAACTTGCCTGGGACTTGAGATTTCAGGTACCAGGATGATCTTCAGATGACACGTGTCCTCACTACTAAACGTAGCAATACAGACATACATGGTATAGGCAAAATTAACGTTACACCAAACATATATGCAAAATACATATTAATAATCTACATATTGAAATAAGATCACAGGAACAGGAATTATTAATTTTGGATTTATAGATTTTAAGTTATGGATTTCCAAAGATTTTATGTGCTTTGTACAAGATTAATTAAGATAACAATTTTAATGTGGCTTTTATGTCAAAATAGTGGCACAAAATGATAAACAATAATATTACAAAGTTATAGGAATTGGAATGGATTAATTTGGACTTCACATGAATTTTCTATGAATTATACAAGTTTTACAAGTATTTCTATGCTCAAAATCAATTTCTAAATCTCTATTTCTTATTTTCTTTAATTCTGGACTAGGCGCACCAATACTGAGAAGGTCGAGGTTTATTCTACAAAATCTACCAGACACAGGCTTCCCACGCACTGGACGACGGGTTATTTATAATAAAGGGTAGGGTTTCTTTTGCAAAGTTGAATGGCCGAAGGGGTATGATGACATGTAGACCGTTGGATCAGCGGTCAAGGGCCCAGATTAGATCGGCGGAATACTGAACCGGCAGGGTACGGTGACCGTAGGATCCTGATTCTACGGTTCAGATTTAAAATACCCCGCGATCGCCTCGGACCCGCACGATCGCGATCCAACGCCTAGAATCGCCCAGGCCGAATCGTTCCGTGGATCCAATCTCGACCATATACTCTGGGATCTAAGGCTAATACGCTAACACCCACGTGTTCTCATCTCATCCGACCAACGATGATCCAATGGTTAGAACAACGCCTCCCTCCTCACGATGGACGATGGGCAATGGAGCGCCTAGCGCAGTGGTGTCCTCGCCGGAGTACCGCGCGCCGGCAACCCCAGTGTCAAAACTGACACCGCCAAGTGAACAAAAAGGGCAGGAAAGATGGCGATCCTGATGGAGTCACACATACCATGATTCGCGCAACGCGGGCCCTAGCAGCAGCGCTGGGCGGAAATCAGATTACGACGGTCAATCGCCGGTCCTAGGTGCCACCTTCTTCACTCTGTTCGCCGCCCGCTGGCTTCGATGGATGCCTACGAATGCCCCTGACGCCAAAATCGAGCACCCCACACCGGCGAGATTGCAGGTCGACGGCGGCAATTGCCTTGACCCACATGGTGGAGGGGATTTCTCCGATGAAGTGCTCAGCCACCCGATTAATCATGCGAGATCGGATCCCTTGTGTTGCTGATCGGGGAAGGGGGAAAGAAGTTTGGTTTTATAGCTGTAGTCCGGATGGAGGAGCAAGCTTTTCCCACCGGAAAGCTCGGCCACCGCCCGCCTGGTTTGTTGCGGTCCGATGGGGAAGGGTCTAACGGGTTGGCCCCATGCGTCACAGGAGGCTGCAAGTGGGGCAGGCTTGTCAGTGCGAGTAGATCTCGGGCAGTAGCGAACGGATTCCGCGGATCCCATTGGTCGCCAACAATCCACACGCGGATTCCCCGGCAGCGGCGGCGGCGTCTTCGGAAGAGCAGAGAAGATGAGTCCGAGCAACTGGGGCCACTATACAGTCATCAAAGTCGAGCGCATGTTTTGTGAGTCCGACAAGTGGACCCCACCGGGCAGTGCCCTGCGCAGGACTGGGAGGGAAAAGGGGGTGCACGCGCGGCCACCGCCCACACGGGCCCGCATGTCGGTCACAGGAAGAATTTTGGGCCGAGCGCATGCGTGGTGGAGGTGGGCCGATCAGAAGGTAGTTGGGCGAGGAAAGCCAGAACTGGGCCGAGCCAGAAAGGAAGTCGGCCTAGGACGAGTATAGATGCTTTTTTTAATAATTCTGTTTTCCATTTTCCTTTCTATTTCTAATTTTCTAATTTCATATTTAAATTTGTCTTGAAATCATGGAAACAAGTTGAATGCCTCAAACAAAAATACACATGATGCAAAGTATTTATTTCATTATTATTATTCTATTCTTTTAAGTAAATGCTCCAACACATATAATGAAGTATATTCCACATATTAGTTTATTTTGGTTAGGAGAAATTTAATATAAAATCCTCATCATGATTTGATTCAAATATCGTTGGTGTGTTTCACATATTAGGTGCAAGAACATGTAAGAAGAATTACAATTATTTATTTACATATATATATATATATATTTGCAATGTATTTCCTTTTCCTTCCTTCCCATTTTTGACTCTAACAATAATTGACTTTATTACAAATTTTCTCTTCTCATTCTCTAATTCCCAAAACACTATAATAACTATATTTGTTTATTTATTTTATAATTATCATAATTATTATTTTTTTTCCTACCAATTTTAGGTCTTACAAATTCTACCCCCCTTAACAAAAATCTCGTCCTCGAGATTTGTAAGAAAGAGGATATAGGAAGAGTGTTTTGGAATTTTAGCTTTTAGTTTCTAATTAGTTCAAAAATCAAGAGTCCTTTTTTTCATTAGTGAGTGATTAGGAGAGCATGGGTATCCAACTACTTATTAGGTAGGATATAATCTCAGCAGGTTGAGGTAAAACAAATTATGTCAAGGAGAAGGATTTATCCCAAAATGTTTAAGTCTCGATTCATCTCGAGATTCGCTCCGACTGTTATATCCTTCCTTGTCGATGTTGATCTTTTCTTCTTCGGTCTTGGTCTCATTGATTCAATGTTAGTGTATACCAATGGAGTTAGGGAATATGATGTGGGTCAAAAGTTTGTTTAATGTTAGTGGGGATAGGTCGATTATGTAATCCATCATGACACTATTGGTTGGGTTAGATCTCATGCACGTGGCTGAGTTGGTTTAAGGCACTAGTTTAGTTTTAAGTGCATGAGGGGTATGGCCTTATCTTTTGTACTAGTATTAAGTAACTTACTCTAGATTGGATCATAATAGATTAGATAAAATCTAGATTAGGTTGTATATGTCTAGATTAGACTAGTTTAAGTTAGGTGGATCTACTAAGGTAATAGAGTATCTTTTAAGATAAGATGGATTCCATTAAGCTAGATATATTAGGATAAGTTAGGATCTTTTGGGATAAGATGGATTTATGAGTGTAGGGTAGAATCTTTTAAGATGAGATGGATATTGTTAGGCTAGATACTTTAATGAGAGATAATCTAGTTTGTCTAGTTATTTTGATGAGCATTTTTTTCCTATATGTATATGCAAATGTAATTGTAGACATTACTACACAACTAATCACACTCAATCAAAGATCCAAATCAAACAAGTATCATAAGAACAAGCACTCAAGCATACAAATATTTACAAAAATAGTTTTGATTTTGTTCCTAAGAGTAGGTCTCCTATTCCTAAAGATCACTTTAGGTATAGGATTTCAAAGTGCGAAATCCACTTTTGTCTTTAGAAGGAAAAAGGTAAGAATAATCAGAGTAGGAATAATCAGAGTAAAGCGGAAATAGGTGAGAAAAGATTAAGAAAAGTTCAGAAAGAATCAGAGTAGCAAAGGTAAGTAAGTATTGGTTGTCCAGTTCTATCTAGGTTTCGTCCTACAATCAACATTCCTCTGATACCACTTCTGTCACACCCGGGTTTCGGGGCACCAAGAACCGGGCGCGAACATAATCACCAGGTGTGCTGGCACCAAGTCTCACACATATGATGAATCATGGCACAGGATCGAATGTCACATCTTTACTATATAACAGGAGTTCTGTACAAAATAAATAATTACATTATAAGGAGACAACGGTCCAGCAACCCAAAGTTGACTGGGAGACGACGGCCTAGACCTCTCACGAACTCGTCACAGCATCCTCAAAGCGCCTCATCCTGCGGTACCTGTTCTTGACCTGTTGGGGGGGTCTGAGATAGCAAGAGTGAGCTCACATACGTTCATAGCTCAACAAGTTGTGGGGAATAATGTGCATGAACTCGCCAAAGGTGGGAGTTCACGT
The DNA here is from genome assembly GCA_029449295.1 of Zea luxurians. Taxonomy (NCBI): domain Eukaryota; kingdom Viridiplantae; phylum Streptophyta; class Magnoliopsida; order Poales; family Poaceae; genus Zea; species Zea luxurians. Next base: position 52,150,170 of record JAOPSE010000004.1, on the reverse strand, counting down.
GAAGTGTAAGGTTTACCAAAGAGGATGGTTGAAGCTGAGCATTGCTTTTAAAGTTGGTCAAAATTTTATTAGCAATTACTAAGTATAAGTAAATACCAACCCAATTAAGTAGTAGAACAAAAGTAACAACATCACCTGCGATGCAATGCATATGACAAATTGAATTTAGTTCCATAAATTAATCATGTGAGTGTCCGAGCTGCTCATGACCATGAGCACGACTAGTATACCAGTTTTACACTCTGCAGAGGTTGCGCATCTTTACCCACAAGTCGTGTTACCCATCTGCCAAGAGACCGCCAATCCCATACACCTCTACCGAGGAGGCGAGGCAGGGTAACACTACGAGGCCTTTACAAAGTTCCACTAGCTTCAGAAAACTCGCTACAGTTTATAAGAAGCTCCAATGCAGGAATCCCTCGCATGACCGCCATCGCAGCAAAATCATCCCAAGGGCCTCCCTACACTGACCACTCCCCTACTGCCCTTGCCCCTTTCGGGTAAGGTAGTCATCCACTAGCTTTCCTAATTAATCAGCCAAGGGCGTCCCATTAAACCCTTGTGGTAGCACTGTTTTCCCGGGTGGTTCTCCATGTTCCAATTAACATAATGATCTTATCATGAACAATAAATAACAACTGATAATAAAGGTATAATCATGAATAAAATGTATCTCCATACCCATAACCACATAAAGCAATAGCAGGTACTACCCAAAAAAATCAGTGGTAAACAAGGTATAAAGATAGTCAAACTAGGGTAACCTATTGGGTCCCATCAAAATTAACCTATGCAGATCATTATGATTAATTAGAACATGAATGGGTAAAAAGAAGTGATCAAGGGCACAACTTGCCTGGAACTTGAGATTTCAGGTACTAGGATGATCTTCAGATGACACGTGTCCTCACTACTAAACGTATAGCAATACAGACATACATGGTATAGGCAAAATTAACGTTACACCAAACATATATGCAAAATACATATTAATAATCTACATATTGAAATAAGATAACAGGTACAAGAATTATTAATTTTGGATTTATAGATTTTAAGTTATGGATTTCCAAAGATTTTATGTGCTTTGTACAAGATTAATTAAGATAACAATTTTAATGTGGCTTTTATGTCAAAATAGTGGCACAAAATGATAAACAATAATATTACAAAGTTATAGGAATTGGAATGGATTAATTTGGACTTCACATGAATTTTCTATGAATTATACAAGTTTTATAAGTATTTTTATGCTCAAAATCAATTTCTTAATCTCTATTTCTTATTTTCTTTAATTCTGGACTAGGCGCACCAATACAGAGAAGGTCGAGGTTTATTCTACAAAATCTACCAGACACAGGCTTCCCACGCACTGGACGGCGGGTTATTTATAATAAAGGGTAGGGTTTCTTTTGCAAAGTTGAATGGCCGAAGGGGTATGATGACATGTGGACCGTTGGATCAGCGGTCAAGGGCCCAGATTAGATCGGCGGAATACTGAACCGGCAGGGTACGGTGACCGTAGGATCCTGATTCTACGGTTCAGATTTAAAATACCCCGCGATCGCCTCGGACCCGCACGATCGTGATCCAACGCCTAGAATCGCCCAGGCAGAATCGTTCTGTGGATCCAATCTCGACCGTATACTCTGGGATCTAAGGCTAATACGCTAACACCCACGTGTTCTCATCTCATCCGACCAACGATGATCTAATGGTTAGAACACCGCCTCCCTCCTCACGATGGACGCTGGGCAACGGAGCGCCTAGCGCAGCGGTGTCCTCGCCGGAGTACCGCGCGCCGGCAACCCCAGTGCTCAAAACTGACGCCGCCAATTGAACAAAAAGGGCAGGAAAGATGGCGATCCTGATGGAGTCACACATACCGTGATTCGCGCAACGCGGGCCCTAGCAGCAGCGCTGGGCGGAAATCAGATTACGGCGGGCAATCGCCGGTCCTAGGTGCCACCTTCTTCACTCTGTTCACCGCCCGCTGGCTTCGATGGATGCCTACGATTGCCCCTGACGCCAAAATCGAGCACCCCACACCGGCGAGATTGCAGGTCGACGGCGGCAATTGCCTTGACCCACACGGTGGAGGGGATTTCTCCGATGAAGTGCTCAGCCACCCGATTAATCATGCGAGATCGGATCCCTTGTGTTGCTGATCGGGGAAGGGGGAAAGAAGTTTGGTTTTATAGCTGTAGTCCGGATGGAGGAGCAAGCTTTTCCCATCGGAAAGCTCGGCCGCCGCCCGCCTGGTTTGTTGCGGTCCGATGGGGAAGGGTCTGATGGGTTGGCCCCATGCGTCAGAGGAGGCTGCAAGTGGGGCAGGCCTTTCGGTGCGAGTAGATCCCGGGCGGTAGCGAACGGATTCCGCGGATCCCATTGGTCGCCAACGATCCACATGCGGATTCCCCGGCAGCGGCGGCGGTGTCTTCGGAAGAGCAGAGAAGATGAGTCCGAGCAACTGGGGCCACTATACAGTCATCAAAGTCGAGCGCACGTTTTGTGAGTCCAACAAGTGGACCCCACCGGGCAGTGCCCTGCGCAGGACTGGGAGGGCAAAGGGGGTGCACGCGCGGCCACCGCTCACACGGGCCCCATGTCGGTCACAGGAAGAATTTTGGGCCGAGCGCATGCGTGGTGGAGGTGGGCCGGTCAGAAGGCAGTTGGGCGAGGAAAGCTAGAACTGGGCCGAGCCAGAAAGGAAGTCGACCCAGGACGAGTATAGATGTTTTTTTAATAATTATATTTTCCATTTTCCTTTCTATTTCTAATTTTCTAATTTCATATTTAAATTTGTCTTGAAATCAAGGAAACAAGTTGAATGCCTCAAACAAAAATACACATGATGCAAAGTATTTATTTCATTATTATTATTCTATTCTTTTAAGTAAATGCTCCAACACATATAATGAAGTATATTCCACATATTAGTTTATTTTGGTTAGGAGAAATTTAATATAAAATCTATTAGGTGCAAGAACATGTAAGAAGAATTACAATTATTTATTTACATATATATATATATATTGGCAATGTATTTCCTTTTCCTTCCTTCCTTCCCATTTTTGACTCTAACAATAATTGACTTTATTACAAATTTTCTCTTCTGATTCTCTAATTCCCAAAACACTATAATAACTATATTTGTTTATTTATTTTATAATTATCATAATTATTATTTTTTTTCCTACAAATTTTAGGTCTTACAATATTCATCACATATATATGCACTAACATGGATATGATTTTAAACTATAAAAGGTACAACTAGTGATCCATACTCTCTAAATTTTGGAAACCTACAAATTGATATCTTAGGAATCTACTTCAATCGATATCCATATGCTTCACACTAGGATTGGATCACTAAGTTGTAAATTCCATGTATAACTTGTCTTTATGATATGAATGCTTGTGCGACTAACCTTGATAAGCTAGGTGCACCCAAGGTCAAGCTAGGTTCATCGTCAAGAAGGCAACACAATGATGTATCAAGAAAAGGAGAAAAGGCTGCTATTCTTAACTCTAACTCTTATCTATGAGTTTACATATTAACTTGGAACCATAGTAAGATGGTTGTCAAGTATATGTGGATGCCTACACAAAGAGAAAGGTCACAATAAGGAATGTGTGGGTACCCAAGGCTCTTACTACTAATCTCAAAGGACCCAATTCAAATTGGGTACCAAAATACAAAGCTTAAACTTGTTTTGCAGGATCACTCCTTAAATGGATCAAGCTGGGTGCTTGATAATGGATGTATAAATCATATTTGGAGATAGTAGCAAGGGTGGTAACAATTGAATCTCAAGTGCATATTATTTTCAATTCTTACCTCCTTTATGACTTGTGTAGCCACTAAGGAAGAGGGAGCACTTGAGGGTATACATCAATTGTTGATTATGAAGTAAAAGTCCAATGGAAGAAAAATGAATCTTATCATATGGTCAACAATCCAAAACTATGTGATGTACTCTTTCTAGTTAATTTGGATTTGATTCTTCTATATTAGACACTCACCATAATATGGCTTAAATTAGACCTTGGACTTCATTGAATAACCATGCATATCTAAATCTATGTCATTTAATAATGTATAGTGCATAAGGGATTAAGGGAAATTTAGTCCATATTATGAGGTTTCTTTATTTTTAGCAACTCACCTGCTTTCCACATAAAAGAAGGGTTGCTAAATAAAAAACTAGTGCTTGTGCTACTAATGCCATCTCTTGTGTTGAGTTTATCCATAGAAAATCTATGTTAAGAGATGGTGCTTGTTTTAAATTGGATAAATCACAAGCTTAAAGGATACAATTCAACTAAAGTAAGATGAAGTTGATAAGAGGCCAAGTGCTTCAACAAGGTCCTTCTAAGTTGTTTGAAGATGGATTCAAAATCTACGGATATAAGAGTCTTGGTTCTTTCAATCATTGAGTTTCAATAGGTCTCATATCAAGTATGATCGAATCAAGAAAAGATGAAAGAAGTTCAAGATCACTTGGTTGGATGAAATCGTAAAGAGAAAAGAGATCACATTGATTCAAGAACGGAGTTATATTTTTTTGTCAACCAAATAATGAAGATGTAGTGACATATTTATATGATATCCTTCATTATGAGGTTTGCGGTTTATATCAGCATGCTTTACCTTTTAGGACTTCAATTGATATACTTTCAGTCCTTAAACCTTCAATTGGTTTAATTTTCATCATCTATATAAAGCATGTAATGTTCAACCAAGATATATTGGAAACATCTCATTTAACCTCGTATTGTTGATGTGCATAAGTGTACTTTGTGTACTCTTGCATGCACAAATTGAGGGAGAGTTTAGCCTATATCTTGTGAAAACTAATGATTTCTTTCAAGTTCATGTTGTGTAGTCTCACACCTTGGAGAACATCAAATGAGGATGAATGGTTCCATAGAAATGAAAATGAGTTTGTCTTAAACCTATCAAGAAAATGATTTTCTCTTGATCATTTGAAGAGGATAAGTTTCTCTTTGAAATGTCAAGCCTATCAAAAGCTAAGATGGAAATTTATGATTATAATGGAGACCATGTGGAGTAGAACAAAGGTGTCACTCCATGAACTATTGTATTGCATTTTTGTATCTAGGCTCTTACATGGTAGTGTATGCATGTATATGGAATATCTTATGTCACATCATAAGGTTGCACTTGTGGTGATGATTAAAGAATCTCTAGATATTTGATTAATACCTCTTGCGGTGATGTCATAAGTTAGTCTTAAGTCATCTTAGTGAGGTATGAGTCAAACATGCTAACTTCTCAAGAACCTTGGCTTAAAATATTGCATATCATGTCTATTAGTATACGTTCTGAGTATGAATAATTCCTTCAATTGGTACAATTTCACATTTTCATACTTTGTTTGTACCAAGGTTCAAATTATAGAACTTATTCCCTTGGCCTCACAAGTCCAAGTGCATAAGGTAAAACAAGTATTCATCACTTGTATGCACACATTTAGGGGGAGAATGATCTATAATTTGAATCTTTGAGACTAACTTCATTTTCAAGTCTATTATGTGTGTAGTCTCAAATTAGAAAGGAATCTTTGGGCAAAGACAATTGCTTCCACTGTAAATTTTGATGGGTATCAAAGATTCTTTGCTCCAATAAATGTATCTTTTATACATTTCATAAGAGAATGAGTTTCTCTTTTATATGCTACTCCAACATCATCTAAAACTGAGTGTGCAAATGAATTCTAAATCCAACACAAGTCTGGAAACCCCTTGAAAAGGTAAAACACAAAGGTACAACACTTCATGTCACTTCTACATTACTTTTGTGTCATCTAAGGACCCTTTTCATGATAGCGTGTTCAAATCTTGCTTAATCAAGATTTCTTCCCTTAATATCCTCTGTAACCCTTTTTGGAGATTTATGACAAAGGGGGAGAAATTGTGCATTAAAGCTTACCTTTAGTCTTATGTAACTAAGTTTTAGTCTTATGTAAGTAAGTGTTAGAAGACTTTTGAAAAGGGGAGAAATAATTAAGAAAAAGGGGGAGTCATAAGAAAAACATAATATATAGAAAGTTGATAAGTGCATTCTATGCATTAGCATCACGTTTATTTTATGACACACTGTACCCCATGAATAGTATGATATAAGTTGTCTATACTTTGACCCAAATATGTGCTTTTGGCATTTGAGTACAAAATTGGTATTTTCTGAAATGCACATATTTAGGGCGGAGGAAACTATATCATAGGATTCAAAATCTTATTTATCAAATCTTATGTAAGATTTAAATGTGTTGTCATCAATCACCAAAAAGGGGGAGATTGAAAGTGTGTTCATCCCTTTTGTGAGTTTTGGTGATTTGGATAACAACACATTTAAAGGTCTAACGAGTTTGCTAAGTGTTGAACATGAAATTCAGTATGATGAACATACTTGAATAGTGTATAATGATCAGTGAACAAAGGTTCAACATGAGGTTAACAATGCAAATGGATATAATATGATCTCTATATTGGTTTGAATATATGGACAAGACCTGAGAAATCACTACATACATATGATCAAAATAGAGGATGAAGTGATTAAGAGGATTGGTCAAGCCAAAGTGAATAAGATATGAGGAATCCTGAATTGGCTTGACCATATTACTATCAGTCCATATATGCTTCTATGAGAATCAAACTAGAGCTTGATTAATCTTAACAGTTATATCTAGAAGACATTCAAGCAAGGTTCACAATATTGAAGAAATGATTCTCTCAATGGATGCTCAATATGATGTGACTCAAGAATGGCTTGATAGGGTCAAGATAGCAAGGAAAGGGCTTCGAGGAACTAAGCGAAGGTGAAGGCCAAGTGATGGCTTGTGGACCAAGGTACCATGGCTAAAGTGAAGAAGAGAGTACTTGCACTAAGTCGATGAACTAATTAGCTATGAAGAGTTATAACATGTTGATGCATCAGTAAGGTGACTTGAAGCCATGATTTGAACACATATATGGTGATATGGTACAAGTCACAGGGTTTGATTTGTGTTTGCTTCAAAAGGTGAGACAAAGATGTTTGTGATCCTTGTGAAGCAACGCCATGGAGAAATCACACATGAGACACCAATGACTCAAGGAGTTTACTTAATTAATTTTATTTAATTTGAGTATAGGAATCATCGTATTATAAATGGGGATCCAAAAAGAAGGTTGGTGTTTGCCAAAGCTCAAGCCTCTATATTCAAAAGCTATTTTTTGAAAACAAAAAATCTCTTTAAAATTCTATGATTGACCATGGTTAGGTTTGAGAAACCTAGAGTGTTCTTGTTGACAAGCAGCTGAACTTCTTCAACTGCAGCTGAGCTTTTCAGCTGAGTTGAGCTTCTTCAGCTGTAGCTGAGCTTTTTAGCTTAGCTGAACTTCAGCTGAGTTGAGCTTTCTCAACTTCAGCTGAACTCAACTTCAGCTGTGAACCTCTTTGACCATACACTAGCTGAACTTGCCTCCGGGCAGTTGAGCTGGGGTTTTCTCTCCTAAACTCTCTGGTCAAGACCAGCTGAACTGGTCTTGAGGGGCAGTTCAACTGGTCTCTGACCCCTCTGACCTCTGATCTGCAGTCTGCAAGTCAGACTGGCGAATAGGTCGTCTGAGTTGTCAGGGGCGGTTCAACCACCTCCATAGGGTGGTTCAACCGGTTTTGGTCAACTTGACCAGTTTGCTCGTCAGTCTGCCAGTCAGACTGGTAGACAGGCTGCCAGGCCTACCAGTGGCGGTTCAACCGGTCTCAGGCAGCAAAATCAGCCCAACGGCTAGTTTTGAAGCCCCACCTATATATACTCACTCCTACCTCTCCCCACACAAGTGAGCATGATTTGAACTCCATTTCTAACCTAAGAAACATCCCCCACTCTCTCACACACATCTCTTGCATCTCCCATTTCAAATCTTTGGAGAGAAATCTTTGAGTGAGTTTGAGAGCTGCGGTTTTTGTGCTTCATCTCTAAATCTCTCTCGCTCTTCTTCATTTGAGCTTTGGTACTACATCGAGTTCTTTGTGGATTCATTACTCTTGGAGCTTCTAGCTCCTAGATGACTAGGTGTCTCTTGTGAGTCTCCAAATCTTGTGGAAGACCACAAGAAAGTTTGTATTACCCACTCGTTTGAGCAAAGATTAGTGTGTGAGCTTGACCTTTGTGGTCAGCAAAGGGAGGATTAGGGTTGAAAGAGACCCGGCTCTTTGTGGGCGCCTCAATGAGGAAGTAGGGCACCTTTTGTGGTGTGACCGAACCTCAAGATAAATCTTGTGTCTCTTGTGTTCTTGCTCATTGTGTTTGTTTATGTTCTTCGTTCTCTTACCCTTTCATGGAAGATTTGTTCATATCTTTTTGGTGTGTGGATTTTGAGAAGTGCCCTTCTCAGATCTACTACTTTGAACCCTATGGATCATTTAGAACATCTCATTTTCAAAGTGAACTGGGTGAATTTTGAGATCAATTCAGTTTTATATCTCATCATTTAGTTGAGCTCGTGCAAACCAGTTGAACCGGTTTTGACACCTGTTGAACTGGTTTACCCAGTTTGCTTCTAGTTTTTGTTGAAAAAGTTTTAACTTGCCTATTCACCCCCTCTAGGCAACTTTCATGTCCATATCCTTCAATCTGTAAGAACTTGGTCTTGACAAAGATACTACCAGAAAAGGACCTTCCCATTTTAGCTGTAGCTTCCCCATTGTATATGGGTTGGCTATCCTTCGAAGCACCAAATGGCCTGGCTTGATATTTTTCAATCGAACTTTCCTATCGTGCCATTTTATTGTTTCGGCCTGGTACTTGTTGATGTGCTCTATGGCTTGAAGTTTGGTCCCTTCTATGATATTTTTTGTTATTTGGCAATCGGCTTCATCCTCCGCTGAAGCTTTGGTTCTTATTGTTCCTGTTCTTGCTTCTTCTAGTGTTATTGCTTCTTCGCCGAACAGGAGCTTAAATGGAGTAAAGCCTGTTGACCTTGAGATGGCAATATTGTGACTCCACACCACTTTTATTAATTCATCTGGCCACTTTCCTCTGGGCTGATTGAAGATTAATTTCATTATTCCTGTCATTATAATTCCATTTGCTCTCTCTACTAACCCATTTGATTCTGGATGCCTTATTGATGCAAAATGTATTTTTGTACCAATCTGGTCACAAAAAGCCTTGAATGTTTCAGCATCAAATTGAGTTCTATTATCAACTATAATAGCCTTCGGCACTCCGAAGCGACAAACAATATTCTGCCAGAAGAACTTTTGGATTGTGGCCGAAGTTATGGTAGCTAGAGGCTTAGCTTCGATCCACTTAGAGAAATATTCCACCGCTGCCACAACATATTTCAAGTTTCCTTGTGCTGGTGGGAGCGGTCCTGACAAATCTAGGCCCCATCTATGCAATGGCCAAGTAGGTTGGATTAATTGTGTCAAAGACGAAGGTTGTTTCTAGTCCCTAGCACACTTCTTACAATTTTCACATTTCTGGACCAAGTCCGCTGCGTCCGAAGCTGCCTTCGGCCAATAAAACCCTTGCGGAAAAAACCTTTCCCAGTAAAGGCCTAGACCTAATATGAGCTCCACACAGTCCTGCATGTATCTCCTTCATTAATTCATGCCCTTCATTTCTGGATAGGCATTTCAGCAATGGGGAGCAAACTCCATGCTTGTATGGCTCCCCTTCAATTATTACATAAGGTCTTGTTCTTGCTTCCATTCTCTTATTATAAGCTTCATCATTTGAAAGATGATTGCCCTGGAGAAAGGATATTATTTCGGTCCTCCAGTCTTCACTATGTACAGGTGAGATTGTGAGCACTGCCCTTTCTATGAGCTCGATTGAGGGTGCTTTTATTGCTTCAAAAAATACTTCCCAAGGCAAAGGAAGCCCCTATGCTATTGATTTAGCTAATAAATCTGTGTGCTCATTCTCTCCTCTTGGGATATTTTTTTACAGAAAAGCCTTCAAAAGAAGCTTCCAACCTTCGGACTGCATCCAAATATTTTTCAAGCTTCGGATCTCTTGCCTTGCTGCTCTTATCCACATGGCCCGAAATAACTTGTGAATCAGTTTTAAGGATTGCCCTTCTCATTCCCATTGCCTTTAGCTTCCGAAGCCCCAAAAGAAGAGCTTCGTACTCGGCAATGTTATTTGTACATCTGAAATCTAACTTTGGTGCAAAACATGTCTTGACTTTAGATGGTGTTACTAGGACAACAGCTGTCCCTTCACCGAAGGTTCCCCAGGAGCCGTCACAAAATACTGTCCAAGCTTCGGCATCTTTTGCTGCTTCTTCATCCTGAGCCCCTCGCGTCCAATCGACAATAAAGTCTACTAGAGCCTGAGATTGAATCGAAGACCTGTGCACATAATCAATGGTGAATTCATTGAGTTCTGCGACCCATTTTCTGACCCTTCCTGTAGCTTCTCTGTTCCTCATTATATTCTTGAGGGGTTGTGATGATGGTACTATTATATGATAAGCTTGGAAGTAATGCCAAAGCTTTCTGGAGGCCATTAACACAGCATAGAGTACCTTCTCCAATTCTGTGTAATTCTTCTTTGATGGGCTGAGTACTTCGGAGACGAAGTATATTGGTGCTTGCTTTTTCATCTGGCCAACTTGTTTCTCTTGTACAAGTGCCGCACTAACCGTGGCATGGGAAGCAGCCACAAACAAAAGTAGCGGAGTTCCTGATGAAGGTGGAGTTAGAGTTGTCAAATCTATCAGATATTGTTTTAACTCTTCAAAGGCTTTCTGTAGAGCCAGACTGTGGGGGACAGTTATCCCCCGGGTCCACTAAAAGAGTAAAAGACCTCACGAAAAGCCCAAGGGCCCAATAAATCATAAGGCCATTCTTTCGTGGGCCTGGGGAGGAACAATCAGCAAAGCAGGTTGACACGAGGCCGGATTGGTGCAAACCTGGACGGCCCACAACGCCGAGCGAGCAACCACAACAGAGATCCGACTTTCCCACGCCGGAGCCCCCATGCAACGGAGCCACGCGAGGATAGGTCGGCGGAACTACAGGGAGATAAACTCAAGCAAATACCGATCCTTTAGCTACGCATTGTTATCATATCCACGTGTATTGCCCCACGGTCGAGTATATAAGGCCTAGGGGGCACCCCTTTAGATCGATCGACCCTATTACTCAGCCATCCACTTCAACTCTCTGCATTCTCAATTCAGAGAGTTCTCTTGTAGCCTCATTCACCAAACAAACTCAGGACGTAGGGTGTTACGCATATCTAAGCGGCCCGAACCTGTAAACATTGTCCACTGTCCCTCGTGCAACTGGCACGAACCATTTTGCTACAGTCGTCGACACCGTCCTACTCCTAAAAACACCTTGAGGGGGCAACCCCGGGTGTGCGGTCGGACCCAAAACACCGACAGCTGGCGCGCCAGGTAGGGGGGGGTGTCAACGATCTAAGCTAGCTCAATGGCCGTCACCGTCAACAGCAGGATCACCTTCCATCCCGGATCCATGTTCTGCATTGGAACGATCTTATCCATAGCCGACGAAAAGGGAATTCTACACCGCGTTGCAGATCCGCCGGGAAGGAAGCCTCCTCCAACAAACTCCGAAAATACCGGGGAAGCATTACTCTCAGCTTTCCGAAAGAAGATCGCCACGACAGCTACGCCATTCTACCCCGACGTTCTCTTCATCGGAAGAGCAGAGTCACCTCCCGTCTCTGACGACGAACCGACCGCGCCTGGGGAGGAACCACCTCAGCGGGAATCTCGGCGACGAAGAAATCGGTGCCGAAACATCCGGAGACATCACCAGGCCGGAGAACGGGATCCGGAGCAGCCCGTCTCGTGAGACGAGGTCTCGGAGATGGGAGAAACTCTGGAAGAACGCGTCTTCAGGGAACGAAGGAACTCCCGACGACGTGATCGTCGACGAGCTCAAGAACAAGCCAAGCAAGACGCGAGGCAACGCCGAGAAAATCCACTACTCGGTCGTAACCTGAACCCCGACTTCGCCCGAGCCATGAACACGCCGAGTGAAGTCGGAGGAGTGCTAGCTCGGATAGCTGACGGACTCCCTCGGACTCCAGACGCCGAGGGCTATCGACGCCTGCTCACCCAGGCAACCAACCATCTTCTACCTCTCGCTCACCCGCCGAACGACTTGCGGCACGCCATCAATAGTCGTCGGGACGCGTGGAGTTCTATCAACGCTTCGCGCGAACGACGGCATGAGAACGAGTTACGCCGCCGGGAGGAATACGACAGGGATCATGGCATCCCCACTCGGAGTCAAGCTACCAGAGCCGAATCAACGACGGCCTCGACTGGCGGAACTGCCCGGGGACGGTCGAGGAACCACAACAACTACTCCCCTCCCCGGGACAGACATCATCCCCGACGGCAGGAGGACACATGTGGAGTGTCAGCCCTAACTCCACGCCTTAGGGCCATTCAATGGCCCCCTAACTTCAAGGTATCCAATGTCGATAAATATGAACCTAAGCAGGACCCAGGGGGCTGGTTGGCCGTCTACACTACCGCCACTTGAGCCGCCGGAGCGTCCGAAGACGTAATGACCGCGTACTTAACCATCGTCCTTGGGCAAGACGCGCTGCAATGGCTGCGACATCTATCCCGACACTGCATCGACGACTGGAGCGACTCTAGTCGGCGCTTCACTGCCAATTTTCAGTCCCTCTCCGACAAACCGGCGCAACCATGGGACCTCAAATCCATCAAGCGCCGGGGGGATGAAACTCTCTGATCGTACCTCAAAAGGTTCCAAACCATGAGAAATCGTATCCCTGAGGTCACGGAGGCGGCCGTGATCGAGGACTTCTACAGAGGATCCAATGACTCGGCCTTCGTCCGAGCTATACTACAGAAGGCACCAACTACCTCCGAGGAGCTGTTCCGGGAAGCCGACCTCTACATCACCACCGACGAGCGAGCCCGGGACCTCATTGGAGGAGCAAAGCCCACACCGGCAGCACCACGACGAGACGCGAACCAGCAACCTGACAAACGCTGGGAGAAGAGACCACGTGAAGAGGTACACGCCGCCGGACCACCTGCCTCTCGCGCCCGAGGAGGACCTCGCGGAGGCGAGCGCACGCTGGACGACATCCTCGACGCTCAGTGCCCATACCACAAGGACATGCGCCACACTCTTCGGAACTGCCGGGATTTCAAGCATTCCGTCGGGCACGACCGACCCTTCCAACCTCTACCTCCTCCTCCGCCGCGGGGAGGACCAGAAGAACCACGACAACCCCAGCAGCAGGAGGAGGGAGGAGGAGGAGCCTTTCCGCGCGTTGACAGGGAGGTCAACGTCATCTTCGGCGGACACGGATCACAGGAGAACAAAAGACAGCAAAAGCTCAACGATCGCCAGATACTGGTGGCAACCACCGGTCCACCCGCTCTGTACCGATGGTCGGAGCACCCGATCACCTTCACTCGGGCGGATCAGTGGCTCAACTTCGACCATCCGGGCAAATACCCGCTCCTCGTCGATCCGGTGATCCGAGAGAGCAGGGTGAAGAGGGTGTTAGTGGACGGGGGGAGCAGCATCAACGTCACCTTCCCTCTGACGCTCCGAGGCTTGGGAGTTCACCTCAAAGAACTCCATGAGTCAGACACTCCCTTCTTTGGCATCGTGCCAACTGAGGGAGAATACCCGCTGGGCCACATCTACATGCCCGTCACCTTCGGGATTCCGGAAAACTATAGAACCGAGTTCCTGAGGTTCGAAGTGGCGAACTTCGACTGTGGGTACAACGCCATCATCGGGAGGCCGGGACTGGTGAAATTCATGGTCATTCCGCATTACACATACATGATATTGAAGATGCCGGGACCGCAAGGAATCATAACTGTGCGTGCTGACCTCCAAGGCGCCGCAGAATGTTTCCGAGTGGCCATCCAGGCGGCCCTCACCGCCAAACCGTTGGCGACTTCTTCGACCCAGACAAACTCTAAGCCTGAGGAAGACCACACAGCACCGGCAAAGGAAGCTCAAGCCGCGACCTCTATGCGGCCGACTGAAGAAACTAAAAGAATCAATCTGGGGTTTGCTGATGAACGCAAAACTGCTATCATCAGCTCTAGCCTGGATGATAAAGGAAAGCGCGCTCATCCAGTTTCTGCAAGACAACCGAGACGTATTCGCATGGCAACCTGCGGATATGCCGGGAGTCCCGAGAGAGCTGGTTGAGCACAAACTGAAAGTTTATCCACAAGCAAGGCCGATCCGGCAAAAACTACGTCGTTTCACGCCCGACAAGAGAGAGGCCATTCGCGCTGAGCTGGCCCGCTTGGTCGTGCCTGGGTTCATTAGGGAAGTGTTGCATCCCGAGTGGTTAGCCAACCCTGTTCTTGTACTCAAAAAGAATAAAGTGGATTGGCGCATGTGTGTTGATTATACTGATCTCAACAAACATTGTCCGAAGGATCCCTTCGGGCTCCCAAGGATAGATCAGGTGGTAGACTCCACCGCAGGATGTTCTGTGCTGTCGTTCTTGGATTGCTATTCCGGATACCATCAGATCAGCCTGGCAAAAGAAGACGAGGAAAAAACGGCGTTCATCACTCCGTTTGGCGCTTTCTGTTATACCTCCATGCCGTTTGGCCTCAAAAACGCTAGAGTGACTTATCAGAGAGCCATCCAAACATGCTTAGCCGATCACTGGGGCAAGCGTGTGGAGGCTTACGTAGATGATGTGGTAATCAAGACGGAGAACTCGGAAAACTTCATCGAAGACTTACAACTGGTTTTCAACAGTCTGAGACGGTATAGATGGAAGCTTAATCTCGAAAAATGTGTTTTCGGGGTACCAGCAGGAAAGTTACTCGGGTTTATTGTCAGCCACCGGGGAATTGAGGCTAATCTGGATAAGATTGAAGCTATCATGAAAATGGAAGCACCTCGATCACAAAAGAAGGTTTAGCGACTTACTGGATGTATGGCAGCTCTGAGCAGATTTATATCCAGGCTGGGGGAAAAAGGTTTACCATTTTACAAGCTACTCAAGAAGGTGGATAAGTTTCAGTGGACTTCAGAAGCGCAGGAAGCCTTGGACGCACTGAAAAAATTCTTGACAACCCCACCAGTACTGAAACCACCACGGCGAGCCACGTCAACTCAACCGGCTGAAGATCTGTTGCTATATATCTCTTGCACGACTCACGTGGTAAGCACCGCGTTGGTAGTCGAGCGAGCGGAAGAAGGGCATGCCTACCCTGTGCAACACCCCGTTTATTTCATCAGTGAAGTTCTGGGACCCTCAAAGAGAAAGTATCCTCAAGTGCAGAAGCTATTATATGCAGTACTTCTAACTGCCCGCAAGCTGCGTCACTACTTTGATGACCACAAAGTCATAGTAGTCACCAGTTTTCCGATAGGGGATATTCTCCACAACAAGGAAGCCATTGGCAGAATAGCCAAGTGGGCCTGTGAACTGGGGTCTCACGACATCGAATTTCGACCTCGTACCGCCATTAAGTCCCAAGCACTGGTTGATTTCGTATCAGAGTGGACTGAACAGCAAGTACCAGATAATCCAGAGACTACAGAAGTGTGGCGAATGTATTTCGATGGCTCGCTGAAGCTGCAGGGAGCAGGAGCAGGAATTCTCTTCACCGCACCTGGAGGTGAGCACCTCAAATATGCCCTCCAGTTGCTGTTTCTAGCCTCCAACAATGCAGCCGAGTATGAAGCTCTGATCCATGGATTGAACATCGCCATATCATTGGGCATCAAGAGATTGATGGTGTACGGAGACTCTCTGGTAGTCATTAGCCAGATAAACAAAGAATGGGACTGTTCGAATGATTCAATGGGAAAATACTGCGCTGCCGTCCGGAAACTAGAAGAAAAGTTTGAAGGTCTAGAATTTCATCATGTGGAGAGAGATCGAAACACGGCAGCGGATCTATTGTCCAAGTTAGGATCCAGCCGGACTCAGGTCCCACCCGGAGTCTTCGTGCAAGAAATACCACGACCGAGCATCTCAACAGATCAAGCAGAAGAATGTAATATTGTGGATCAACCCGAGTCAGACTCTGACGACTGGAGAAGGCCGATTATCAAATACATAAAGAATGAAGAAGAACCAGATGACAAAAATACAGCCGAACGCATCACCAGACTGTCAGCCAACTACACACTCATTGGGGAGACATTGTACAGAAGGGGTGCATCGGGCGTCCTCATGAAGTGCATTCTCCCATCTGCTGGGAAGCGACATCTGGAGGAGGTCCATGCTGGGCAATGTGGAATACATGCAGCATCCAGAACACTAGTCGGGAAGGTGTTCAGGTCAGGATTCTATTGGCCAATAGCGAAGAATGATGTAGCCGAATTAGTTCAGAGGTGCGAAGCTTGCCAATACTTGTCAAAACAACAGCATCTACCAGCACAGCAACTGCAGACCATACCAATAACTTGGCCTTTCGCATGCTGGGGACTGGATATGATTGGACCTTTCAAGAAAGCCCAAGGAGGATACACTCATGTATTGGTAGCAATCGACAAATTCACTAAATGGATAGAGTTCAAGCCCATTGCCTCTTTGACCTCAGCCAAGGCCGTGGAATTCATACAAGACATAATATTCAGATTCGGGATACCAAACAGCATCATAACTGATCTAGGATCCAACTTCACAAGTTCAGAATTCTTCGACTTCTGCGAGCAAAAAAGCATTCAGATCAAGTATGCTTCTGTAGCACACCCGAGAGCCAAAGGGCAAGTTGAGCGAGCCAACGGGATGATACTGGAAGCACTCAGGAAAAAGGTCTTCGATAAGAATGAAAAGTTCGCGGGAAAATGGATAAGGGAATTGCCCTATGTCGTCTGGAGCCTAAGAACCCAACCTAGCCGAGCTCTGCAGGGAAACACTCCTTTCTTCATGGTCTATGGGTCGGAGGCAGTGTTACCCGCCGATCTCAAATTCGGAGCACCAAGGTTGATCTTCGAAAACATAGCAGAAGTCGAAGCCACTAGGCTGGAGGACATTGATGTACTCGAAGAAGAACGGCTGAACGCAGTAATTCAATCAGCACGGTACCAGGAGACTCTGAGACGCTATCACGACAAAGCCGTGCAACAACGATCCTTCTCAGTAGGAGATCTCGTCCTCCGCCGAATTCTAACGAGGGAGGGACGGCACAAGTTATCACCCTTATGGGAAGGACCCTTCGTGGTAGCAGAAGTCACTCGGCCAGGATCATATCATCTCACTCAGATGGATGGCACAGAAGTCGGGAACTCCTGGAACATAGAACACCTCAGGAAGTTTTATCCCTAGCTGTATTTCAAAAGCTATCGAGACGATGATGTACTCTGTAAAATGGAAATATGTCATCAATAAAGAAAGGCTTCAAAGATACTCAGTTTGTTCGCGGTTAACTTGCATTCTTACTTAACTCGGGGTGACCACTATGCCCTGCTAACGGAGCAATCGGCTTAAGTCGGCAACGACTTAAGGCGGTGCAACATGCTCATGCTTACTCGGGGTGACCACTATGCCCTGCTAACGGAGCAATCGGCTTAAGTCGGCAACGACTTAAGGCGGTGCAACATGCTCACGCTTACTCGGGGTGACCACTATGCCCTGCTAACAGAGCAATCGGCTTAAGTCGGCAATGACTTAAGGCGGTGCAACATGCTCACGCTTACTCGGGGTGACCACTATGCCCTGCTAACGAAGCAATCGGCTTAAGTCGGCAACGACTTAAGGCGGTGCAACATGCTCACGCTTACTCGGGGTGACCACTATGCCCTGCTAACGGAGCAATCGGCTTAAGTCGGCAATGACTTAAGGCGGTGCAACATGCTCACGCTTACTTGACTCGGGGTGACCACTATGCCCTACTAACGGAGCAATCGGCTTAAGTCGGTAACGACTTAAGGCGGTGCAACATGCTCACGCTTACTCGGGGTGACCACTATGCCCTGCAAAAGGAGCAATCGGCTTAAGTCGGCAGCAACTTAAGCCGGTGCAACGTGCTCACGCCTACGCAATTCAGGGTGACCACTACGCCCTATTAGCAGAAGCAATCGACTTAAGTCAGCGGCGACTTAAGGCGATTTGGCGAGATCACAATTACTCATATAAGGATGGCTTCTATATCCTGCAAACAAATTTCAAAACTATCGCACATCATTTTACTACTACAAATTTATGAACTGATGAATTCTGAAACAATATGAAAATAACAATATCTTCCAAGTACTGAAATGACGTCCTCTAACAAATGTCTGACCATGCTAAACGCGCACTCAAAGCACGCAAAGTGTTTTTCTATTTCGTGATATTTTTCTCAGGAGCAATCGACGAGGAAGGACGACTCGAGGAATCAGGGGCAGCATTCACATCAGCCCTTATATCTTCTGGAACAACCACGCCGGGTCTCCTCATCAATATTCGCCCCGCCCGGATAGCCTTGTCCATGGCTCTATCACGCTGGGCTCTGAGAGTAACAGAAGTTTCTTCGGAAACCTTGGCAGCCAGCCGAGCAGTTTCTAATTCTTGGGCGATGGATTTCTTGGAAGCTCGGAGTTCTTTGATAGTAGCGTCCTTCGCTGATATCAACTACTTGAGCCGGGTCACTTCATCCATGGATTCCTGCAGCTTACAGCGTTGGTTGTCTAACTCTTCCATGGTGAAGCGATGACTCCTCTCCAAGATAGTCAGTGAGTTGCTAGAATCACGATACAATCTTTCAAGACTGTCGCGAGAAGCAGCAAGGATACGTTTTTCCTGCGAACAAAAGTCAACTCCCTCAAACACCAAGCAAATAATAGGAGCACAACAAGGCAATGCACATTTTCATAAAATTACCTTTTCAGAATTGAGCTGAGCATGAAGAGAAGAACTCAGTGCATTGGCATCATCTAAAGCAGCGGAGACCTGACCTAGTTCAATCTGACTTTGAGAGTACTTTTCCTCAAAGTCAGTACACCGCTGGGCCAATTCAGCTTGATCTCGGGAATGTTTTTCCTCAAGAGTGGAAATCTGCCGAGTCATTCCTAGCAGGAGACAATCAAACAAAAAAGATCAGAATGGAAAGCAGTCTACAGTGAAGACAAAGAGAAGCAAAAAGGCACTAACCAGCGTTGGTCGCCTCCAATTCAGAGACACGATGTTGGAGTGACGCTGGATTCCAACATGCAAGTGACGAAGCTACTTCTGGGACAGAAGCACCCTATAACTTCAGCTGGCCAGCCATCCCATCCACCAAAGCCTGATGAGGAGAGTAGATGAATGTAATGACAGTAGTTCATGCAATGTAAAAAGCCGAGCTAAAATACATCACAGTACCTGGAGGTTGGAAAAGAACGAAGGGATCCCCAAATCAGGAGAGATCAATTGATAACCGGGCGTAAGGTCACCACCCGAAGCAGCTTGCAACGAACCAGCAGGAATCAACTCGGTGCCATCAACAGAGCCCATCACTCGGTCAGTGGGAACGCTGCCCTCTAAAGCGACCTCCTGGTCCAAGGCTTGGGCTACCACCATAAAGCCGGAGTGTGGAGGTGACCCCGCATGAACGTCCATGGAAGTACAAGAGGGAGACCCCGCTCGGACACCCTCGGGGGCTGGGTCATAGTTTGCACTGCCCGCTTGAGCTGGATCATCCCCGGCAGCACCCTCAGGGGCTGGGCAGTGGCTTACACTTCCCACCCGAACCAAGTCATCCCCGACAACATCCTCGGGGGCTGGGCACGTGTCAACACCATCCTTGGGGTACAAGTTCTCTGCGGTAGCCACCTCTAAGGCTGATGGGCCCTCAGTTACTCCCATGGGACCAAGACGATCCAAGTCAGTCTCCCGGCCCTCGAGATCGCGCTCTAAGGTCGACGAGGCACGGGATGACCTCAACCCAGCATCAAACACATCAGCACAAACCTCCATCGCACCATCATCTGCTGGCTCCGATAACAAATCCTCTGGAACCATTTCCTCAAGAGTCTGATCAAAATTAGCCAAGGACAGCTCTTGCAGACCCATGAGAGCAGACAAAGCAGGAGAAGGAACTCCACTACTTTCATCGCTAGTGATGAACTGCCGACTGTTTTTCCGAGTTAAAGGAACTTCATTTTCTTCCTCCTCGTCGTCCACATCAGCAACAGATGGAGCACACCCATTGGGATCAGCGACAGATGGAGCACACCCATTGGGATCAGCAACAGATTGGGTACACCCATTGGGGTCAGCGTCAGTAAATTCAGTCACAGGCACTTCTTCAGCATCAGGAACCGAGGTACCAACGTCCCGATCCAAACTGGGTACTCGCCGGAGGCGTCTTTTCTTCTTTTTCAGTTCATCGTCAGAAGGATCAGGTTGATTGGCTCGGCTAGGGCGCCTCGGGCGAGTACTAGTAGGCTTCTGAGCATCTAAAGTTGTATCAGCCTCTGGGAGGGGCACCACTACCAACGCCCCAGCCGGAGCAGCGTCAGAAGAGTCCTCAGCCAGCAAATCAAGCATAGCATTTATCTCCGCATCACTAGGGTTCAGGGGCACCTCAAAATGGACCTGACGTTCATCATCAGGAATCCCCCTGAGCGAGGCAACCAAGGCACTAACTTCTTCAGCAGAGGGCCGCACTCTAAGGCCCAAACTGCCATCAGTGACAGGAGGATTCGACACAAAAAGAGTGAAGGCTTTGGGGGGAGGCAAGTTCTAGGCTGAGAATGCCACTGGGGCACCAACATTTGACACTTTGCCTCTAAGGATCATCTCAAGTCGGCTCACTAAGTCCGTAGAAGGAATTCTTCTATTAGTGACCCGAGTTGAGTCGGCCAGGCCTCGATACAGATAAGCCGGGTATGCCCTGTCTTTCAACGGCTGAATATTCTTGAAAACAAAATCAGCAACCACAGCTTCAGTAGTCAGACCCCTCTCTTTCAGCGATCCAACTTCAGCAAGCAAAGCACCTGCCTCAGCTACCTCCTGATCTGTGGGAGACTCGGTCCAGCTCGGGGTGCGAACATCCGGCTGTCTTCCCGATCGGGAGGGGAGAGAGTTTCCATAATTCTCAACTATGAACCACTCCAAGCGCCACCCCTTGATACTGTCTTTGAGAGGGATTTCGAGATACTCAGTCTTCCTCCTGCGGCGCATCTCCAAACTAGCACCCCCAACCAATTGATGTTGTCCCCCGGCCATCCCAGGGCGACAGTGATACAAGTACTTCCACAACCCGAAATGTGGAAGCACGCCAAGAAAGGCTTCGCATAAATGAACGAAAATGGAGATTTGCAGGATAGAATTGGGATTCAGATGGGTCAAGTTAAGATGGTAGAAATCAAGGAGGCCGCGGAAAAAGGGAGAAATGGGAAGGCCAAGACCGCGGAGAAGGAAAGGAGCATAAATCACGGACTCATGGGTATCCTCAGTTGGGACAGTAACCCCATGGCAAATCCGCCAAGAGCAGAGTTCCCTCGGAGGAAGAACCCCGATGGACACGAGGTGGAAAAGTTCAGACTCAGAGATGACGGACATGTGGTTACCTACGAAAGGCAACTGGCTGTTGGGGTCGATTGGAGGAATCACCACGGCAGACGAACTCGAGGTTTTCCTCTTGGGAGCCATCTCGATTCTACCGGCGAGCAGAGTAGGAGGCGAATTGCGGAGAGGATTCGAAAGCAAGAAAGCAAGAACTAGGGCACGGAAAGCAGAGGCGGCTAAAAGCGCAGCACTTATGGGATATTCCCGAGCCAAATACTGTTTCAAAAAGCGCCCAGTCAGCACCCGACGGTTATTTCCAAAACACCGGTGCGCCACTTCATCACTCGGCTATTAACCTCAAAGTGGCCTACGTAGCCCGCTATTGCTCGGCAGTTGACTCTAAAACTCCGACATAGTCACTCGGCATTATATCTAAAATGCTGACATCGCCCTCAAGTCACTCGGCGTTGCCTCTAAAACGCCGACGTCGTCTTCAAGTTACTCGGCAGTTATCTCTAAAACTCCGACGTCGTGTTCAGTCGCTCGGCGTTACCTCTAAAACGCCGTCGTTGTCTTCAAGTCGCTCGGCAGTTAACTCTAAAACTTCGACACTCCGACATAGTCGCTCGGCATTACATCTAAAATGCTGACGTCGCCCTCAACTCACTCGGCGTTGCCTCCAAAACGCCGACGTCGTCTTCAAGTTACTCGGCAGTTATCTCTAAAACTCCGACATCGTGTTCAGTCACTCGGCGTTACCTCTAAAACGCCGACGTTGTCTTCAAGTCGCTCGGTAGTTAACTCTAAAACTCCGACATAGTCACTCGGCATTACATCTAAAATGCTGACGTCGCCCTCAACTCACTCGGCGTTGCCTCCAAAACACCGACGTCGTCTTCAAGTCGCTCGGCAGTTGTCTCTAAAACTCCGACGTTGTGTTCAATCGCTCGGCGTTACCTCTAAAACGCCGACGTTGTCTTCAAGTCGCTCAGCAGTTAACTCTAAAACTCCGACATGGCGTTCAGTCGCTCGGCGGTGTAACACCCCAAGCTTTTAAAGGGGACAAAGCCGGGTGCATCTCATACATGCGCCAAGAAGACAACATATATAATAACAGAGTGTATAGAGATAAATGTTATAGAACATCAGAGTATTTATTACATAGCGGAAGACTTATTACAAAATAAAATAGTAAATATAAAACGAACTAAGGATCGACGGCGCCAATGTCAACTGAGAAACGCCACCTAGATCAGATTGAACTCCTCAGTGTTAGGCGGCTCCTCTTCGACCACCTGTTCTTCTCCTGTGGGGGGGGGGGTGAGACAGCAAGAGTGAGCTCACATACGTTCATAGCTCAACAAGTCGTGGGGAATAATGTGGCACGAACTCACCAAAGGTGGGAGTTCATGTAGTGTAAGGCTGATCAATGAAATAAAGGCTGAAGCTGAGCGTTGCTTTTATAAGTTGGTCAAAATTTTATTAGCAATTACTAAGTGTAAGTAAATACCAAACCTTAATAATAATAAAGAACAGTAATAGTAAAATAATCCCAAATGCGATGCAAATTTCAAAATTGAATTTAAGTTCCATAATTAATCATGTGAGGGTCCGAGCCGCTCTTGACCGTGAGCACGGCTAGTATACTAGTTTTACACTCTGCAGAGGTTGCGCATCTTTACCCACAAGCCGTGTTACCCATCTGCCAAGGGGTCATGAATCCCATACACCTCTACCAAGGAAGCGAGGTAGGGTAACACTACGAGGCCTTTACAAAGTTCCACTAGCTTCAGACTACCCGCTACAGTTTATAGGAAGCTCCAGTGCAGGGTTCTTGCCTGACCGCCATCGCAGCAAAATCAAACAAGGACCTCCCTACACTGACCACTCCCCTACTGCCCTTGCCCCTTTCGGGTAAGGTAGCCCTCCACTAGCTTTCCTAGTTAATCAGCCAAGGGCGTCCCATTAAACCCTTGTGGTAGCACTGTTTTCCCGAGTGGTCGCTCCATGTTCCCATTAATTTAATGATCTTAACATGAACAGTAATAATAACAAGATAATAACAGAATAATCATGAGTAATGTATCTCCATACCCAATCCACATAAAGCAATAGCAAGTACTACCCAAAAGTATTTCAGGGATGAATAAGGTATAAAGATAACCAAAACTGGGGTAACCTAAAGGCTCCCATCAAAATTAACCTATGCAGATCATTAAAATTAATAAGAACATGGCTGGGAAAAGTAAGTGATCAAGGGCACAACTTGCCTTCAATGAGCTCCTGCTCAGCTACCTCTACTTGTTGAACTTCAGTTTCCACAGTGGCTTGCTCGTCTACTCGCATCAACACAATACATACATAGTATAGCCAAAATCAACATCACACCAAACAGATGAATAAAATATACAGTAAAAATCTACACATTAAAATGAAATCATAGGAACTGGAATCACTAAATTTGGAGTTATAGATTTCAAGTTATGAATTTCCTAAGGTTTAATGTGATTAAAATAGGATTTAATGATAAATAATTTTTTTCTTACTGTTTTCATGCCAAAACAGAGATACAGGGTGATAGAGAACATTATTACAAAATTTTAGAAACTGGAATGGAGTGATTTGGACTAAAAATGAATTTTCAATGGATTAAATAAGTTCTAGGAATTGTTTTTATATTAAAAATCTATTTCTGAATTTATTTATTTGATTTTCATGATCTCTGGACTGGGCGCACGAATTTCAGAAAGCTCAGTGGCTCTGGCGCAAATGTTACTAAGACTCAGAAAACCCACCTGGTGGACTGCGGGTTGTTTTGACATAAACCGAGGGGCCCAAATGCAATTTAGACCCGCGAAGGGGTATCGGGCCGTTCTGGCCGTTCGATTAGAGATGTACGCGCCACATTAGATCTAGGTTTAACTAACTCCACGTGCGCTCGTGGATCGCTGGATTCAGATCCGAGGGCCATCGCGCGACCACGCTACCACCCCATGCCAGCCATAGGATCAGATCGAACGGACGAAAACTTGCCGAGAGGCGCGGGTATGCTATGGTCAAATCCAAGCCATAGATTGACAGATTGACGACCCCGATCCATCCTAGCGAATCGGTACGCCCAAAACTAATCCTAGCCGTGTGTTCCCTGATCGACGGTCAGGGCGCTTCTCCCCAATTCTCTAACGCGGAGCACGGCGGCGCTTGGAGCCGCACCAGCAGCGGCAGTCGGACCCCCGTGACGCCATTGCCGGCGACCGCAAACTCTGTGAACCACGCGCCAAGTTCTAATTCGAAGAGTGCTACATGATCTGGGGCCACAAGTGAACATGATGTAGGGTTTACTCACCAAAGAGGGGAGCACAATGAAGTTGCCCGCGGCGCACGGCGGATTGCCAACTCCGGCGAGGGATTCACACGGTCTCCGGTCACCACCGGCCGATTGCGCCCACGAACGGCTTCACCGAGACCCGCACGATCTCTCGGTGCTCCGATTAGGGTCCAATTCGAGCGGTCAGCCGATGCCCGCGGCGGCGGCGAGGAACACGAAGACGACAGGGTTTCTGGGGGCGATAATCACGCGAGAAGGTAGTAGGGAGGGTCACAAGATTCACGATTCCGCGCATGAGGGATCGTGGAGAACCCAGGGGAAGGTTTTATCACCCCAACGCGGTAGACTCGGTCGACACCAGGATTTCCGCGCGCGAGTTTGTTCCGAAGCTTCCGGTGTTGAGGATGAACCTGACAGCAGGCCCCGCCTGTAAGTTGGCCACGCAGCTGGAAGCTGACCCGCCCGTGACACCATTTTGCACGCGGGGTAACACTGGCCGCGGGTCCCAGGTGTAAGACGCTCAGGCGCGGTGGAGCGCGAGAACAAGCGGGCGTGACTGACGAAGGGGACCCACCGGTCGGTGCCGTTGTGCAGTTTGGGCTGTGCGCTGTGGAAATGTTGACTGGGCCGAAAAGCACGGTTGGGCGGCCCATGTAGCATATTTCCCTTTTCTTTTTCTTTTCTTTCCATTCTCTTTTATTTTCTTCATTTCTTTTGTTTCAAATTTTTGAATTCGAATTCTGTAGTGAATTTGTACTTAGACTTGGATGTATGACTTGGGCATTCCATTGTATGTCGAGTTTACTTATTTATAAATTCATTTTGCGCTTTATAGTATTTCTCCCTTCCTTTCCATTTTCAAATCCCAATTCCAAATTTAGGTTTTGATCCACATCTCAATTCATTATTACATTTTATTAGTGTTATTATTATTCAAGGCGCAAGCAAAACTCCAATATGATGCACTTTATTTTATTTTTGTATCATTTGTTTTTAATTAAGCACTATTAATTATATGTGTGCTCTTTTTATGATGCAAATAAGACACATAAAATTGTGGAGGTCTCTCAATTATTCTTTGTATACACTTTTGAGTATTACAAATCCTACCCCCCTTAAAAATAATCTCGTCCTCGAGATTTAAGAAGTTCTAGGGAAAAGGTGAGGAAAATCTATACGAAGCTCTTCTTCTCTCTCCCAAGTTGCTTCATCTTCACCGTGGTGACTCCATTGAACTTTGCACATCTTTATAACCTTATTTCTTGTAACTCGAGTCAATGTATCAAGAATCTTGATGGGGTACTCAGCATAAGTCAGGTCATCTTGAACATTAAGGTCTTCCATTGGTAATTGCTCCTCAGGTACCCTGAGACATTTCTTCAGCTGAGATACATGAAAGACATCATGAACATCCGCAAGATGATCCGGTAACTCCAATTGGTATGCAACCTCTCCCACTCGCTTTAAGATTAAGAAGGGTCCAATAAAGCGAGGGGACAACTTTCCTTTGACTTTGAATCTCCTCATACCCCGGAGCGGTGACACCTTTAAATAGACATAATCTCCCTCCTTAAACTCAAGCAATCTTCTCCGGGTATCAGCATAGCTCTTCTGCCTGGACTATGCAGTTCTCAAATTCTCCCTTATTTGCTGAACTTGTTCTTCCGCTTCTTGTATAATCTCAGGTCCAAACAACTGCCTTTCACCAGTTTGATCCCAATACAGTGGAGTCCTGCACTTTCTGCCATACAAAGCCTCAAACGGTGACATCTTCAAACTGGCCTGGTAGCTATTATTATATGAGAACTCAGCATATGGTAGACTCTTATCCCAACTACCACCATGCTTAAGAGCACAAGCTCTTAACATATCTTCTAACACTTGGTTAGTCCTCTCAGTCTGCCCATCAGTCTGTGGATGGTAAGCTGAACTAAAATTTAATCTTGTATCTAAGGACTCGTGCAACTTCTTCCAATATCGAGAGGTAAACTGTGATCCCCGGTCTGACACAATCTTCTTTGGTACACCATGCAGGCATACAATCCGTGCCATGTACAACTTTGCCAACTTGGCTCCTGAATACGTGGTCTTCACTGGAATAAAGTGGGCTACTTTAGTTAGCCTGTCCACAATCACCCATATAGAATCATATCCAGCAGACGTGCGGGGTAATCCAACAATGAAGTCCATGCCAATCTCTTCCCATTTCCACTCAGGTATCTTCAGTGGATGCAGTAGTCCGGCTGGCCTCTGGTGTTCAGCCTTAACTCTTTGGCATACATCGCACATAGCCACATGTGCAGCCACATCTCTCTTCAATCCATACCACCAATATTTTTGCTTCAAATCCTGATACATCTTAGTACTCCCAGGGTGAATAGAATAAACTGAATCATGTGCCTCCTTCAATATGGTTTCCCGAAGACTATCAATATCGGGAACACAGATCCGATTCTTGAACCATATCGTGCCTTGCTCATCCTCTGTGAACTCCGGGCCTCTACCCTCTGTTATCAGATCCTTGATCTCCTGGATTTTGGCATCACCAATCTGACCTTTACGAATTTCTTGCTCCAAGGTAGGTTCCAATTCAATAGTCACTCCTTCCGTATGTGTAACAATTCCTAGGTTGAGTCTCTCAAAATCTTTTGCTAATTCATCAGGTAGCTGGACAACAAAAGCGGAGTGAACATGCTCCTTTCGACTCAAGGCATCTGCAACCAAATTTGCCTTGCCTGGGTGATAGTGAATCTCCAAATCATAATCCTTAATGAGCTCCAACCAACGGCGTTGCCTAAGGTTGAGATCCTTCTGAGTGAATATGTACTTCAAACTCTTATGATCCGTGTATACTTGGCACTTAGTTCCCATAATGTAGTGTCTCCAAATCTTAAGTGCATGCACAACCGCTGCCAATTCCAAGTCATGAGTGGGGTAGTTCAATTCATGCTTCCGCAACTGACGAGATGCATAGGCAATCACATGACCATCTTGCATAAGCACACATCCAAGTCCTTGGCCACATGCATCACAGTAAATGTCAAATCCCTTCTGCAGATCTGGCAAAATCAATACTGGAGGTGACATCAATCTCTCCTTCAATTGATCAAAGCTTTCTTGGCACTTCTCATCCCACTTAAATTCTCTTCCTTTCTCCAAAAGTGAGGTCATAGGTTTGGCAATCTTAGAGAACCCTTCAATGAATCTCCGATAATATCCTGCAAGTCCCAAGAAACTCCGAATCTCAGTAACTGTAGTGGGCACTCTCCACTCCATTATCTCCTTCACTTTAGCAGGATCCACTGCTATTCCTCCATTAGAAATAATATGACCAAGGAATGGCACCTTGTCAATCCAAAACTCGCACTTGCTGAACTTAGCGTAGAGTTGATTATCTCGCAGCTTTTGTAGCACCAACCTTAGATGTTGTTCATGATCACTTTCATTCTTAGAATAGATAAGAATATCATCGATGAACACCACGACAAATCTGTCCAAATACTCCATAAACACCTTATTCATCAAATTCATAAAATAAGCTGGTGCATTGGTCAATCCAAATGACATAACAGTAAACTCATATAATCCATATCGAGTCGAGAAAGCCGTCTTGGGAATATCCGATGGTCTAATCCTCATCTGATGGTAACCGGATCGGAGATCAATCTTCGAGAATACTCTAGCACCTCTCATCTGATCAAATAAATCCTCAATACGGGGCAACGGATACTTGTTCCTCACCGTAACATCATTAAGAGATCTATAATCCACACACATCCGCTGCGATCCATCCTTCTTCTGTACAAACAAGACTGGTGCTCCCCAAGGTGAGGAACTCGGACGAATGTACCCAGCCTCTTATAACTCAGTTAACTGCTTCTTAAGTTCCTTCAACTCCTCTACGGACATTCTATATGGCCGTTTGGAAATAGGGGCGGTTCCAGGTAAGAGATCAATAACAAACTCAACTTCTCTATCAGGTGGCATCCCTGGTAACTCCTCTGGAAAGACATCCGGAAAATCTCTAACCACCCGGATGTTGTTACCAACAAACTCCTCAGGAATAAAGAACATTGCACGCATGGATGAGGAGGTTACTGCAATATTAACTTGAAATCTTTCTCCTTTAGTGGTAGTGAGCTCTACGGTACCTCTACCACATGCTATAACGGCCTTTGCCTTTCTTAGCCATGACATACCAAGCATCAGATCTATACTGCTTGACTCTAATATCATAGCAGTAGCTCCAAATTCTCTACCCATAATGCTTAATGTCAATCTACGTGTCATTTGATTCGCCTCAACAGGCCCTTTAGGTGTAATTACTATCATGGGTTTTCTCATATTTAGCAGTGGTATTTCATTTGTGTTGGCATAACGAGCAGACATGAATGAATGTGTAGCACCAGAATCAAATAATATGGTTGCAGGAATTGCATTAACATAAAACATACCAAGTACGAGGTCACCACCATCAGGAGTATCATCAATGCTGACTTGATTCACCCTAGCTATAGAATATCCCTTGCCAGGAGTCTGCTGCTTGTTCTGAACTGGAGTGGTAGCAATCCTCTGTGGGCAGACATTTGCATAATGACCAGTCTTCCCACACTTGAAACAAGTAGTGCCTGAACTCTGTCCTGAAAACTTCGTCGGGGTGCCAGTGGGAGTGGCCTGTCGAGGAGGTGGAGTCCTCAGTGGTGATTGCTGAACTGGGCGTGGTCCTCCGGGTCGAGTCGGTGTACCCTGTGGTGAACTGTAGCGAGGACGAACACTGTTGCTACCCTGTCCTTGTGAGATAGCCTTCCTCTTCAAATCACCCAGTTGAACACGCTTGTGTTCAATAGCAAGAGCCTTATCCAGTAGCCTCTGAAAGGATGGAAAGGTGTGTGCAACCAGTGCATACTGCAAGGGTCCATTAAGTCCTTCAATAAAATGCTCCTGCTTCCTCTCATCCTCAGCAACTTCCTCCGGAGCATATCTCGACAGCTGAATAAATTTGTCTCTGTACTCGCTGACCGACATGTTACCTTGCTTCAAGGACAGAAACTCCTTCTTCTTGATCTTTATCATACCAGCTGGAATATGGTAGTTCCTGAATTGTGTACTGAACTCTGCCTAAGTAATAGTATCCGCAGCATCATGGGCAGCAGTATAAGAATCCACATGTCAGCAGCAGGACCAGTCAGACGTCCAGAAGCATATAAAACCTTTTCCCGGTCTGTGCATTGTGCAATGTTGAGCATCTTCTCAATTGCTTTCAGCCAATCATCTGCATCAAGTGGATCTGGCGAACTGGCGAAGGTCGGTGGCTTATGACTCATAAACTCCCGGTGCTTATCATGAGGTGGAACTGGTGGTGGTGGTGGAGGCAATGGCACTTGTTGCTGTTGCTGCTGCTGTTGAAGTTGTTGTTGCAGCTGCTGTTGTTGCGCCCTCCTTTCTTGGCGTATCTCATCTCTCTCCTGGCGCAACTCCTGGCGTATATCTTCTCTTTCCTGACGCATTTCCTGGCGTTCTTGCTGCATCTGGGCACGCATATCAGCCATAGTGTCCGCCATTTGCTGCATCACCGCCATCTGAGCAGCAACCAGTGGGTCAACTCCGCCTGGTGGAGGATTAGGAGGATTCATCTCTGCTGGCTGTGGCTGAGGTTGTCTATATATCCTTCGAGTGTGTTGATTAGGAGGCAGATCAATTCCACCACCCCTCCTGGTATTGACCATCTGAGTTAGACACATATGGTAAGAGAATAGTAGACAAGGCAGTAACTACAAATCATGTTACTTTGGGGGATTTATTAGCTAAGCAGTTTAATGTTTTACCTACCATAGCTAATTTATTACTTATGGTGGTACATACTAAGATGTCCATCTATAATAATTCAGTCAATCAAAGAAGCAAATCAGGCATTTAGCATCAAAACAATCAACCAACATTTTTAAAATAGAAAATAGTTTAAATTTTTGTCTTAGGTTCCCTATCTCTTAAAAAGATCATAGGATTTCAAGGTGTGAAATCCATCTTGTCTTTAGAGTAGAAAAGATAAGATTAATCAGAGCAGAGTAGCAGAAGGTGAGACAAGATCAAGATAAGTGTAGAAAGAATCAGAGTAAGGTAAGTATAGAATGAATCAGAATAAGATAAGTAGGTAAGGGTTTTGTCCATTTCTATCTAGGTTTCGTCCTACAGTCAACATTTCCTCTGATACCACTTCTGTAACACCCCAGGCTTTTAAAGGGGACAAAGCCGGGTGCATCTCATACATGCGCCAAGAAGACAACATATATAATAACAGAGTGTATAGAGATAAATGTTATAGAACATCAGAGTATTTATTACATAGCGGAAGACTTATTACAAAATAAAATAGTAAATATAAAACGAACTAAGGATCGACGGCGCCAATGTCAACTGAGAAACGCCACCTAGATCAGATCGAACTCCTCAGTGTTAGGCGGCTCCTCTTCGACCACCTGTTCTTCTCCTGTGGGGGGCGGTGAGACAGCAAGAGTGAGCTCACATACGTTCATAGCTCAACAAGTCGTGGGGAATAATGTGGCACGAACTCACCAAAGGTGGGAGTTCATGTACTGTAAGGCTGATCAATGAAATAAAGGCTGAAGCTGAGCGTTGCTTTTATAAGTTGGTAAAAATTTTATTAGCAATTACTAAGTGTAAGTAAATACCAAACCTTAATAATAATAAAGAACAGTAATAGTAAAATAATCCCAAATGCGATGCAAATGTCAAAATTGAATTTAAGTTCCATAATTAATCATGTGAGGGTCCGAGCCGCTCTTGACCGTGAGCACGGCTAGTATACTAGTTTTACACTCTGCAGAGGTTGCACATCTTTACCCACAAGCCGTGTTACCCATCTGCCAAGGGGTCATGAATCCCATACACCTCTACCAAGGAAGCGAGGCAGGGTAACACTACGAGGCCTTTACAAAGTTCCACTAGCTTCAGACTACACGCTACAGTTTATAGGAAGCTCCAGTGCAGGGTTCTTGCCTGACCGCCATCGCAGCAAAATCAAACAAGGACCTCCCTACACTGACCACTCCCCTACTTCCCTTGCCCCTTTCGGGTAAGGTAGCCCTCCACTAGCTTTCCTAGTTAATCAGCCAAGGGCGTCCCATTAAACCCTTGTGGTAGCACTGTTTTCCCGGGTGGTCGCTCCATGTTCCCATTAATTTAATGATCTTAACATGAACAGTAATAATAACAAGATAATAATAGAATAATCATGAGTAATGTATCTCCATACCCAATCCACATAAAGCAATAGCAAGTACTACCCAAAAGTATTTCAGGGATGAACAAGGTATAAAGATAACCAAAACTGGGGTAACCTAAAGGCTCCCATCAAAATTAACCTATGCAGATCATTAAAATTAATAAGAACATGGCTGGGAAAAGTAAGTGATCAAGGGCACAACTTGCCTTCAATGAGCTCCTGCTCAGCTACCTCTACTTGTTGAACTTCAGTTTCCACAGTGGCTTGCTCGTCTACTCGCATCAACACAATACATACATAGTATAGCCAAAATCAACATCACACCAAACAGATGAATAAAATATACAGTAAAAATCTACACATTAAAATGAAATCATAGGAACTGGAATCACTAAATTTGGAGTTATAGATTTCAAGTTATGAATTTCCTAAGGTTTAATGTGATTAAAATAGGATTTAATGATAAATAATTTTTTTCTTACTGTTTTCATGCCAAAACAGAGATACAGGGTGATAGAGAACATTATTACAAAATTTTAGAAACTGGAATGGAGTGATTTGGACTAAAAATGAATTTTCAATGGATTAAATAAGTTCTAGGAATTGTTTTTATATTAAAAATCTATTTCTGAATTTATTTATTTGATTTTCATGATCTCTGGACTGGGCGCACGAATTTCAGAAAGCTCAGGGGCTCTGGCGCAAATGTTACTAAGACTCAGAAAACCCACCAGGTGGACTGCGGGTTGTTTTGACATAAACCGAGGGGCCCAAATGCAATTTAGACCCGCGAAGGGGTATCGGGCCGTTCTGGCCGTCCGATTAGAGATGTACGCGCCAGATTAGATCTAGGTTTAACTAACTCCACGTGCGCTCGCGGATCGCTGGATTCAGATCCGAGGGCCATCGCGCGACCACGCTACCACCCCATGCCAGCCATAGGATCAGATCGAACGGACGAAAACTTGCTGAGAGGCGTGGGTATGCTATGGTCAAATCCAAGCCATAGATTGACAGATTGACGACCCCGATCCATCCTAGCGAATCGGTACGCCCAAAACTAATCCTAGCCGTGTGTTCCCTGATCGACGGTCAGGGCGCTTCTCCCTAATTCTCTAACGCGGAGCACGGCGGCGCTTGGAGCCGCACCAGCAGCGGCAGTCGGACCCCCGCGACGCCATTGCCGGCGACCTCAAACTCTGTGAACCACGCGCCAAGTTCTAATTCGAAGAGTGCTACATGATCCGGGGCCACAAGTGAACATGATGTAGGGTTTACTCACCGAAGAGGGGAGCACAATGAAGTTGCCCGTGGCGCACGGCGGATTGCCAACTCCGGCGAGGGATTCACACGGTCTCCGGTCACCACCGGCCGATTGCGCCCACGAACGGCTTCACCGAGACCCGCACGATCTCTCGGTGCTCCGATTAGGGTCCAATTCGAGCGGTCAGCCGATGCCCACGGCGGCGGCGAGGAACACGAAGACGACAGGGTTTCTGGGGGCGATAATCACGCGAGAAGGTAGCAGGGAGGGTCACAAGATTCACGATTCCATGCATGAGGGATCATGGAGAACCCAGGGGAAGGTTTTATCACCCCAACGCGGTAGACTCGGTCGACCCCAGGATTTCCGCGCGCGAGTTTGTTCCGAAGCTTCCGGTGTTGAGGATGAACCTGACAGCGGGCCCCGCCTGTAAGTTGGCCACGCAGCTGGAAGCTGACCCGCCCGTGACACCAGTTTGCACGCGGGGTAACACTGGCCGCGGGTCCCAGGTGTAAGTCGCTCAGGCGCGGTGGAGCGCGAGAACAAGCGGGCGTGACTGACGAAGGGGACCCACCGGTCGGCGCCGTTGTGCAGTTTGGACTGTGCGCTGTGGAAATGTTGACTGGGCCGAAAAGCACGGTTGGACGGCCCATGTAGCATATTTCCCTTTTCTTTTTCTTTTCTTTCCATTCTCTTTTATTTTCTTCATTTCTTTTGTTTCAAATTTTTGAATTCAAATTCTGTAGTGAATTTGTACTTAGACTTGGATGTATGACTTGGGCATTCCATTGTATGTCGAGTTTACTTATTTATAAATTCATTTTGCGCTTTATAGTATTTCTCCCTTCCTTTCCATTTTCAAATCCCAATTCCAAATTTAGGTTTTGATCCACATCTCAATTCATTATTACATTTTATTAGTGTTATTATTATTCAAGGCGCAAGCAAAACTCCAATATGATGCACTTTATTTTATTTTTGTATCATTTGTTTTTAATTAAGCACTATTAATTATATGTGTGCTCTTTTTATGATGCAAATAAGGCACATAAAATTGTGGAGGTCTCTCAATTATTCTTTGTATACACTTTTGAGTATTACAGGCGGTTATCTTTAAAAACTCTAACATCATCTACAAGTCACTCGGCAACTACTTCTAAAAGCATCGATATGATGTCCGAGTTATTCACTTACTATTCCAAAGGAATTAACTTCACGAAAAAGGCGGGAAAAGGAATGATTCAAGAACTTTGAGTTAAGAGTATCAACGAGCAATCATCACAGAAAAGCCAACACCATTTCTTCATTAAAGGGAAGACATCATATTTACAAATCAACTCATTATGAGTTGATACTTCCCTACTACTACTACTGCTATACTACACTATACTACTCTACACTACTAAATACTACTACATTATTCTAACTATACTATACTAACATTTAAAGGACCAGTGGCATCTAGCCACTGGCCTTGTTGCTGCCGCCGCCGTCATCGTCCTTGCCGCCGCTGCTGCCGCCCCCTGCTGTTGCCGCCCCTGCCGCTGCCGTCACCGTCGCCGCCGCCACCGCCTTCGTCGTCGTCGTCGTCGTCGTCGCCGTCCTCATCCTCGCCGCCACCTTCCGAGTCCTCCTCATCCGAGGAGTACTCCGACTCATCCGAGCCCTCGAGCCCGGAGCGCTCGATGGCCCGGATGTACGTCCAGACCTCCGCCACGAGCCCCTGGGAGTCGTCTGAGTCGTCAGACGACTCATGCAGGGGGATGGGAGCTGGAGACCCCTCGGATTCAGAGGAGAACTCCTCCTCGGAATACTCCGAGTCACCAAAATCCTCAGATGGAGGAGTTGGCTCGCGCTTGCGTTTCTTGCCCATGGTGGAAATGCGGGTAGAAGAAAGAAAGCAGGCAGTGGAGAACAGCGAGAGATGTGAAAAAACCAGGCAGGCAAAGGCACTATTTATAGGAAAAGAAGGCAACCGCTCACCTCCAACCGTGGTCACTGAACAGTCACAAAGCATTCAATAAGCACTTCAACCCGTCTGAAGACACGTCAGGCGGCTGACGCCGTTTCACGCAACACAACACCCATTGGGACTCCAGTCAACAGCGTGGAGGATATGATTACACCCGCCGTCGCATCACATTACTACTCAGAAGCAGCCGGCTAAAACACTCAGCGTACCAAGCCGTCCCTTGCCCACACCCATTGGGGGGGGACGCCCAGGAATTATCAGTATATTTTTCAAAACGGTCACATTTGTGCAGGGCATGCAGTGAATGCCTCAAGACAAAAAAGAGATATCAGTGAGGATCAGAGGAAAGCCAAATATAGCCAGTGAAGTATAAAATATGGTCGACAGAAGCGACTTGAAGACTAGACAGAGAACGTCCATCATATGTCCAATCAGTCGCAGAGCAAATAAATTACACTACCTAGCAAGATATGGATGGATTGCGAACTCAGCTGCAAAAGACAAAATACATGCTGACCTCTGAAGCATAATATTGATGACATAATGCAGATTACATCATGCCGGTTTTTACAAGCAGAAAGGATAATCTTCAGCAAAAAGACACAAAAGGAAGACCTTCGAATGGATTATCCTCAAAAATCCACTTGAAGGTCGGGGGCTACACCCATTGGGTGCACCTTCGGTGCACCCCATGGATTATCATTCCGAGCCAAGATAGTGCCGACTTCTAAGGCATGGGACAAGATTAAAGACAAGGCTGGCCCTCAACCGAAACGCAGGAGTAAAAGTGGAAATAGTTTCTGGTAAAGACCTTCGAGTAGATTATTTTCTAAAATCTACTCGAAGCTCGGGGGCTACACCCATTGGGTGCACCTCCGGTGCACCCAATGAAGTTCAGGGTCCTACAAAACAAAATGCCGACCTCTAAGGCACGAGCACGAAACAAAGCTTCGGTTTACGAGAGATCAAAGCAGGAGGAGACAGTAAGAAGTTGTTCTTTTCAAATCGCCTGCAAGCTGGACCTGGGATCTTTGGGCTGATTACCTCTAAATTAACCCAAAGATCGGGGGCTTATGGGGGACAGATATCCCCCGGGTCCACTAAAAGAGTAAAAGACCTCACGAAAGGCCCAAGGGCCCAATAAATCGTAAGGCCATTCTTTCGTGGGCCTAGGGAGGAACAATCAGCAAAGCAGGTTGACACGAGGCCAGATTGGTGCAAACCTGGACGGCCCACAACGCCGAGCGAGCGACCACAACAGAGATCCGACTTTCCCGCGCCGGAGCCCCCATGCAACGGAGCCACGCGAGGATAGGTCGGCGGAACTACAGGGAGATAAACTCAAGCAAGTACCGATCCTTTAGCTACGCATTGTTATCATATCCACGTGTATTGCCCCACAGTCGAGTATATAAGGCCTAGGGGGCACCCCTTCAGATCGATCGACCCTATTACTCAGCCATCCACTTCAACTCTCTGCATTCTCAATTCAGAGAGTTCTCTTGTAGCCTCATTCACCAAACAAACTCAGGACGTAGGGTGTTACGCATCTCTAAGCGACCCGAACCTGTAAACATTGTCCACTGTCCCTCGTGCAACTGGCACGAACCATTTTGCTACAGTCGTCGACACCGTCCTACTCCTAAAAACACCTTGAGGGGCAACCCCGGGTGTGCGGTCGGACCCAAAATACCGACACAGACCCCACGAAAGACTTCGGCTGATTTCAGTATTTCAAAGAATGGTAAATTCCTCTCTACGGATCTTGATATAAATCTATTCAACGATGCTAGTCTTCCTTGCCAACCGTTGAGCCCCCTTCTTTGAGTTTGGTGGCTCCATCCGAAGGATAGCTTCGATCTTGCTTGGATTAGCTTCGATGCTCTTTGTTGATACTAGGCAACCAAGAAACTTACCCTTCTTCACTTCGAAAACACATTTTTTTGGGTTCAGCTTGAGACCAGCTTGTCTGAAATTGGCAAACCTCTCTTGCAAATCGACAACATGATTTTCTTGTTTTGTGCTTTTCACTATGATGTCATCGACATAAGTCAGCACATTCCTGCCTATTTGAGAGTGAAGAACCTTGGCAGTAATTCTGCTGAAGCTTCCTCCAGCATTTTTGAGCCCCTCAGGCATCCAAAGGTAACAATAGGTACCATTAGGAGTTATGAAGCTTGTCTTTGGTTCATCCTCTTTCTTCATCTAAATTTGGTGATAACCCGAGTAGCAGTCCAATAGGCTCACAAGTTCTGAAGAAGTTGCTGCATCTACAAGGGAATCTATTCTTGGTAAAGGGAACTCATCCTTTGGACATGCCTTATTGAGGTCTGTGAAATCAATGCACATTCTCCATTTCCCATTAGCTTTTTTCACCATAACGGTGTTAGCCAGCCTCTTTACTTCTCTGATAACATCGGCACTAAGAAGCCTCTTTACTTCATTTTGTGCACCTTCGGCTTTATCGTTAGACATTTTCCGAAGCCTCTGTTTTCTTGGTCTGAAGGATGGGTCCACATTGAGTGAGTGCTCAATAACATCTCTATTGACACCACAAAGTTCATTAGCTATCCAAGCGAAGACATCTTTGTTGTTGAACAAGAATCTTAGCAGAGTCTTTTCCTGTTCACCAGATATTTGAGATCCCAGCAATACCTTTTAGTCTGCTATATCTTCACACAAGAGCATAGACTTCGGCTGATCTGCTGAAGCAGCCTTCTCTCTTTTGTGCTTATACTGCTGATAGGCTTCAACTTCATCTATATTATGGATAGCCTTCGAATCTGTCCAACTCCCTTCAGCCCTCCTGGCAACTTCCTGACTCCCGTGAACAGCAATGGGCCCTTGTTCCGAAGGTATCTTCAGGCATAGATATGCTGGATGAAGTATTGCTTCAAAGGCATTAAGTGTCCCTCGACCAATGATTACATTGTATGGATACTCCATATCAACAATGTCAAAGACAACCTGTTCAGTTCTTGTGTTATGGACATAGCCGAAGGTAATTGACATTGTTATCTTGCCAAGTGCCACAATCTGTCTTCCTCCAAAGCCACAAAGAGGATGTGTTGCATCATGTATCTTATCTTCTGGCTCTTGCATTTGCTTGAAAGCTTTTGCAAAGATTATATCCGCTGTGCTGCCTCTATCAACCAGGACATTGTGGACCAGAAATCCATTGATGACACAAGATATAACCATTACATAGTTGTGAGGATGATCTTTGAGCTGAAGATCCTCCTGAGAGAAGGTAATTGCAATGTGAGACCACTTGGATTTGATGAAGGGTCCTTGAACCTTGACATGTTGTACCCTTCTTTGTGCTTCCTTCTTCTGCTTCTTGTTGGCTGGTTCAAAACTTGAACCACCTGTGATTGGGAGCACCTACTTCGTGGCCAAAGGTGCTATAGCTTGGTAGTTGTGCGAAGCAATCGTCGCAACTATGGAAGTGAGTTCACCGGTGGTGGGCGCCAATGTTGGTCCTTGTTCTCGGATGCTATACATCAAGAACAAAGCAACATAATTGTTAACAATTAGAGACCTTTGTCCTTCAAAGCATTATCTCCTCTAGGATATAATGATCTTCAGAAGAAGGTCATGAAGGGTGTACCTTCATCATTTCAGTGAACAAAATGTAAATAGAGATATATGAAACACAAAAGAATATAAACAATCATCATAGATCATCAGATTATTTATATTCACATTTCATAAACATGAATAAACATCAATGATATTTATATTACATTTATACCTTCGGCTTGATAGAAGGCGGGAAAGCGAGAGTGACGCGAGAGTGATTACAATCTAGCGTGAACAGTACGGGGGTACTGTTCATCTATTTATAGGCACGGGACGCAGCCTGACCAAAATTACATTCATGTCCCTGACGTTTAATTGTAATTATAATACAAACTACTAAGGACTAGATGGATTTTTCCTCCTCAAGTCGGTGTCATCCTTCGTCTTCATCGCAATACTAAGCCGAAGCTCCATTAGTCATAGCTTCGGCTTCTATCATCATCATCTTCGGGTTGTATCTTCATGTTGCACCTGCCTTCGTATTATCTTGCTGAAGGTGTTTTTGTCTTGAGGTCCTTCGGCGGAGAAGAAGACCCCCAACAGGAGGAATAGTATGAGTTAATTTAATGTTGCCATTTTTAGTAGCTCGTCAAATATTCTATCATATTTAGCAACATTAAAGGTAAATTTAATCTCTTATTACCGATTCTTTTGAACCAGTTGTAAAGAAGAACATGTAGAGGATTTGGCTTTTGTTTGCCAAACAAACTCAGTAGTATATACATATGCAGATTCATCATCTAAACTATCACGCTCGACTAGATATATAGTACAGGCGGCCGATTTTGATGTCTCGCTAAATCGGCTTTTACAGGCCAAAGCACGCTGATGTAGCCAAGCTATTGAAAAGAACTAGGCACCATCTAATTTGTCTCTTAAGTAGGATAGCAACCCATTAAAAGCCAGCCCTACTAGCTCTTTGTCTGCGACATGGATCTGGAAGCATCGGTTTCTAGTGTCTCAGAACCTTCAGGATGTAATTATTAACCAATTCTTCGCGTCCCTGTTGGACTGAAGCTAAGTCAGCTAACCTAATTCATATTTCCCAGAAAAGAAATGTTCATGAAATTTACTCCCTAAATCATTCTAGAAATTAATGGAATTAGGAGGCAGGGCGACGTACCATGCAAAAGCGGTACCGGTAAGGGATAAAGAAAATACATGTACATGAAAAGCTTCCCCATCGGCCAATTCGCCTAGGTGTGCTAGGAACTGGCCTATATGTTCGTGTGTGCTTCTACCATTTTCACCAGAAAACTTAGAAAACTCTGGTATCCTTGCCCCTTGTGGATATGGGACAGTGTCAAACCGGTGATCATATGGCTTTTGATATGACTGGCCCACTCTAGGCTATACTAACTCCGAGCCTATCTCATAATAGTTCAGCCATCTCTTCCCTAATTTTCTCCATTATGCCCAGTGGCAGACCACTAGACCCTGGGTTGTGGGGCTCATTCGGTCGGCATTGCTATGCCGACCTTCTTGTTGTGACCGTCGATAATGTTGATCGGCCTGTGATCGTATGTTGCGTTGTGGTTTAAATATGTAGGGGATGGAACATACTGATGTTGTGGTGTGTAATAATTTGGTGCATAGTGTGCAATAGTAGGTTCTGCGTACATGTATTCGGTCTGTCTAGTGGTAAATATGAACTGTCCGGTTGTGTCCGCTATTATTAGGGTGGCACGCGGTGGTCCTGGTGCGGCCCCAGAATATTCGCAGGGGAAAGTCGAACGGTCCGCGTAAGGAATGCACTGTCTGGGCATAAGCTCGGACGGCCTGACCGTGTCTAGACGTGCCGATCTGCCAAGCAGGGACGGTGGTGGTATTTACCTTGGATATGAGTTCATCGACATACCATAAAACGGCTGTGGCTGTGAATCCCCATTTGTTGCTGATTTATTAAACATAGATATCCTGTTACTAGTTTCATATGATAGAAAACTAGGAGCAACAGACTTCTCTAACACACGTGTTAATTTTCTAATTGATTCTTCTAACCCTCTAATCTGTTGTTGCATTTGAGATTGTTGCTGATCTACATAATGTTTAATAGACTAGATGTCAATGGGTTTACTTTCATTGGGGACTAGAAGCGAATATAGAAGAGATGCAATGTCGGTCTCTCCATGTTTGACAACCTTCTGGTGGCGATCGACCATGTATTGTGACAAGAATTTCTCCTTCGCTTGATGCTTGTAGTCTTCATAATGTTGTTGCCCCTCGGCTGTTAGACTTTCAACAGATGGTTTTAGGATATTGTCTGGCGAAATATCAGTATGATCTTTAGTACCGGCCATTTGAGGGCCTGATTTTTAGTAGATCTAGACACATGTTCCCCAGCGGAGTCGCCGAAAAGGGTGTTGGCGCCGATCCGGGTGCCAAACACTAGGAAGGGACTGCCTGGCGGTGCTCTCTGTGGAGGAGCGGACGGTCCGTGACACAGGGCTAGACGTTCCGCGACCTGGCTGTAGGAGCATCTTCTCCTCTGTGTATGTCCGAATGGTCCGTGCCTAGGCCTCAGACGGTCTGCGATGGTGTAGGGGGTCTTCTTCGCAGCAGACGTAGATCTCACCTCTCGGGAGGGACCCCGTCTGGGAGGAGAGAACCTAGGGTGTGTCTTGGCATCGGCAAGCCACCCAAGACGCTTCTAGTAGACGTATGAAAAGCTTCCCCATCTGGCCAATTCACGTAGGTGTGCTAGGAATTGTCCCATATGTTCGTGTGTGCTTCTACCATTTTCACCATAAAACTTATAAAACTCCGGTATCCTTGCCCTTGTGGATATGGGACAGTTTGAAACCGGCTGATCATATGGCTTTTGATATGACTACCCCACTTTTGGCTACACTAACTCCAAGCCTATCTCATAATAGTTCAACCATTCTTCCCTAATTTTCTCCATTATGCCCGGTGGCAGACCATCGAACCCTGGGCTGTGGGGCTCATTCAGTCGGCATTGCTATGCCGACCTTCTTGCTGTGACCGTCGATAATGTTGATCGGCCCATGATCGTATGGAGCGTTGTGGTTTAAATATGTAGGGGACGGAACGTACTGATGCTGTGGTCTGTAATAATTTGCTGCATAGTGTGCAATAGTAGGTTCTACGTACGTGTATTCGGTCTGTCTGGTGGTAAATCTAAACTGTCTGGTTGTGTCCGCTATTATTAGGGCGCCATGCGGTGGTCCTGGTGCGGTCACGGACTATTCATAGGGAAAGCTGAATGGTCCGCGTAAGGGCCGCACTATCTAAGCATAAGCTCAAACAGTCCGACCGTGTCCAGGTGCGCTGATCTACCAAGCAGGTACCACGGTGGTGGTATTTACCC
The DNA here is from genome assembly GCA_029449295.1 of Zea luxurians. Classification (NCBI taxonomy): domain Eukaryota; kingdom Viridiplantae; phylum Streptophyta; class Magnoliopsida; order Poales; family Poaceae; genus Zea; species Zea luxurians. Next base: position 52,107,992 of record JAOPSE010000004.1, on the reverse strand, counting down.
TGTGTCACAACCGGTTTTGAAGGTAAACCGAATGCGAACCACTGTATGTGCCAGGTGAAAGTCGCTGAGAGGGGGGTGAATAGGGCGAATCGAGGTTCGGTTCTTGCAAACCTACTCCCCGTTGAGGTGGTCACAAAGACCGGGTCTCTTTCAACCCTTTCCCTCTCTCAAACGGTCACTTAGACCGAGTGAGCTTCTCTTCTCAATCACACGGGACACTAAGTCTTCGCAAGGACCACCACACAATTGGTGTCTCTTGCCTTGGTTACAATTGAGTTGATCACAAGAAAGAATGAGAAAGAAAAGAAGCAATCCAAGCGCAAGAGCTCAAATGAACACAAATGTCACTCTCTCTAGTCACTATTTGATTTGGAGTGATTCCGGACTTGGGAGAGGATTTGATCTCTTTGGTTGTGTCTAGAATTGAATGCTATAGCTCTTGTAAGGCTGTTGGAAGGTGGAAAACTTGGATGCAATGAATGGTAGGGTGGTTGGGGTATTTATAGCCCCAACCACCAAAAGTGGCCGTTGGGAGGCTGTCTGTCGCATGGCGCATCGGACAGTCCGGTGCGCCACCGGACACTGTCCGGTGCGCCACCGGACACTGTCCGGTGCGCCTGCCACGTCACCCGACCAGTTAGGCTTCGACCGTTGGAGCTTCTGTCTTCTAGGGCCACCGGACAGTCCGGTGGTGCATCGGACAGGTCCTGTAGACTGTCTGGTGCGCCTTCTGGCTTTGCTCTGAACTCTGGCGCGCACTGTAGCGCATTAAATGCGGTTGCAGACGACCGTTGGCGCTGAAGTAGCCGTTGCTCCGCTGGCACTACCGGACAGTCCGGTGTAGCACCGGACAGTCTGGTGAATTTTAGCGGAGTTGCTCCCAGAATTCCCGAGACTGGCGAGTTCGGAGTTGGAGTTCCCTGGTGCACCGAACACTGTCCGGTGCACCAGACCAGGGCTGCCTTCAGTTATCTTTTGCTCCCTTTGTTTGAACCCTTTCTTTTGACTTGTATTGGTTTATTGTGAACCTTTGGCCCCTGTAACACTTATAATCTAGAGCAAACTAGTTAGTCCAATTATTTGTGTTGGGCAATTCAACCACCAAAATCAATTAGGAAAAGGTGTAAGGCTATTTCCCTTTCAATCTCCCCCTTTTTGGTGATTGATGCCAACACAAACCAAAGCAAATATAGAAGTGCAGAATTGAACTAGTTTGCATAATGGAAGTGCAAAGGTTGCTTAGAATTGAACCAATAACTTATTTCTACTAAAAATGCATGGATAGCTTTCTTTTCATATTTAACATTTTGGACCACGCTTGCACCACAAGTTTTGTTTTTGCAAATTCTTTTGTAAATTCTTTTCAAAGTCCTTTTGCAAATAGTCAAAGGTAAATGAATAAGATTTTGAGAAGCATTTTTAAGATTTGAAATTTTCTCCCCCTGTTTCAAATGCTTTTTCCTTTGACTAAACAAAACTCCCCCTTAATGAAATCCTCCTCTTAGTGTTCAAGAGGGTTTTAGATATTAATTTTAAAGAGGGTATACCAATTTGAAATTATATCAAAAACAAGAAACCAATTGAAAAATTCTTTTCATAACTCAAATTTTGAAAGACTACATTTTTGAAATTGGTGGTGGTGCGGTCCTTTTGCTTCGGGCTAATACTCTCTCCCCCTTTGGCATGAATCGCCAAAAACGGATATTTGAGTGAAATATAAGCCCTTATTCAAACTTTCTCCCCCTTTGGCATACACAAAAATATGAGTGAAGATTATACCAAAGTTGGAGAGATGTGCAGAGCGATGGCGAAAGATGAATGATTCGATGGAGTGGAGTGGAAGCCTTGTCTTCGCCGAAGACTCCTTTTCCCTTTCAATCTATGACTTTAGCATGAAATGGACTTGAAAGAACACATTAGTCATAGTACATGAAAGAGATGATCAAAGGTATATATATGAGCTATGTGTGCAAAGTATCATTCAAAATTCCTAGAATCAAGAATATTTAGCTCATGCCTAAGTTTGGTAAAAGTTTGTTCATCCAATGGCTTGGTAAAGATATCGGCTAATTGTTATTTGGTGCTAACATATGCAATCTCGATATCCCCCTTTTGTTGGTGATCCCTTAGAAAATGATACCGAATGGCTATGTGTTTAGTGCGGCTATGCTCAACGGGATTATCCGCCATGCTGATTGCACTCTCATTATCACATAGAAGAGGAACTTTGGTTAATTTGTAACCATAGTCCCTAAGGGTTTGCCTCATCCAAAGCAATTGCGCGCAACAATGGCCTGCGGCAATATACTCGGCTTCGGTGGTAGAAAGAGTGACATAATTTTGCTTCTTTGAAGCCCAAGACACTAGAGATCTTCCCAAGAACTGGCAAGTCCCTGATGTGCTCTTTCTATTAATTTTGCACCCTGCCCAATCAGCATCGGAATAACCAATTAAATCAAAAGTGGATCCCCTGGGGTACCAAAGCCCAAACTTAGGAGTATAAACTAAATATCTCAAGATTCGTTTTACGGTCCCTAAGGTGAACTTCCTTAGGATCGGCTTGGAATCTTGCACACATGTATACGGAAAGCATAATATCCGGTCGTGAAGCACATAAATAGAGTAAGGAACCTATCATCGACCAGTATACCTTTTGATCTACAGATTTACCTCCCATGTCGAGGTCGAGATGCCCATTTGTTCCCATGGGTGTCTTGATGGGCTTGGCATCTGTAATATCCCAAAAAAAAAGTTGCCAAAGGTTGATCTTCGGTGCGTGGATGTGGGAAAAGGGTTGTGGGCCGTTGGATGCTAAGTCGGAGTCATCTGTGGTGTCACTTCTTTTCTCCCGAAAAGAAAACCCTAGTGGTGGCCTTTTCCCCCTTTTGCCCCTACTTGGCCGCCACCCCTTCCCCCCCTCCCACACTTGGCCGCCCCTCCCTCCTTTCCCCTTGGGCTGGCCGTCCTCTCCTCCCATGGCAGCCCCTTTCCACGACTTCCTCCTCCCTCTAGATTCTCCCCCCGCTGCAGCAAGGATCGAGAAGAGGAGGAGCACGTTGAATTGAAGGGGAAGAGAGGATCAAGGAGATGTTCTTCCCCATCTCTTCTTGCAGAATTTCTTGGGGAAACCCTAGGTATGGATGAGATCCTTGTTCATCCCTGTAATTATATGCTTTTGGAGGTTGTGGATCATGGGAATTAAAGGATTAGAGGTTGGATTTGATGTGGGGTTAGGTTTTGATCTCGAATTTAGTTTTCTGCAGAATGGCAGATTCGACATTTTCTGTTCATGCCAGTTTTCCGTGGTCTTAGTGGCCTCAAAAAAAACAAAAAGTCTATATATGAGTCGTAGATAATTTGTAGATCTTTCCGTGACCGCGAAGAACACCTCAATCGGACATCAGAACAGAAAGTTATGGCAGTTTGATTATAGCAGTTTTTCAGTCTCATAATTCTGTGCAGAATCTGTTCTCTTAAGAGTTAGTCAATTTTATCAACAGAATTAAACTGTGAGTTAGTAAAAGAAGTTGTAGATAATTTCATAAGCTTTCCAGATTGTTAAAGAGTGCATTCATATGATTTGTGAAACTCCAGTTATGTTTGTTTTACTGTGGCTGTTCCTGTTTACCTGACAAAAATGAGTGGGTCTGTTCACTGGTGGGTTTCATCTAGTAAATGGCCGAATTGGCTCTTCCAACTATGGAGACTTTTGTAGAGGGATAAAGGTTCTTACTTCCAGCAGAATTTCATAATTTTTGGTTCAGTAGTTTGGGAGATATCGAAATTTTAAAGTTAACCATACTGCTGTCTAAAACAGATTCAGTCTGTTATCTTGTCAGATATTTTAGAACTTGTAGATGGCAGAATTTAATTATCTATTGAATACTGAAGTTGTAGAGTATTTTGTGTAGATACTCCTAGAGTATTTGTTTGATATCACCGCTGTTTTAATTTTAAAGATACAAAATTAACAAACAGCGTTGCTGATGTATGACATGTGGTTCAGGGTGGGAGTCTTTCCACTGGGTCTTGGTTTCAAGTGTAGGAGTGTTTTGTTGATTGATGGCAAATGTTTGTAAAATATTTGTACTAAGTTTTATGCCCGCTAGCAGGTGGCTACACTCCAGATCATGTCTAGTACATTTCTTCTTCTTCGATGAAGGCAAGTGAATGTAGCGGTGGTTGCTTCCGTTCTAGTACATTTCTATTGGCTACACTCTAATATCCAGAAGTATTGGATTCTTTCATAATTGGACACTATGGTGATGCTTTACTTGCTTGCATTATACTGATGCTCAATCATATATTGATGATGATTATGATTCGAGTATGATTCATGTGATTAATTCACACCCCTGAAGGTAAATGAAGTATTATTTGAGGTTGGTATTGTATTTGAAGGTAAATAAAGTATTGTTTGAGGTTTGTATTATATCTGAAGGAAGTGAAGTTTATTGATAAATGCAGCATGCCATATACATTGCATGACTCATTTGCATCTGAAAGTTTTGTCGTGACCTATGGTCCGACCGTACCGGTACAATTTAGCATCGTACGTTGCCCGAGGAGGGGTACGATGCGGCTTCATACCCTTAGAGGTATGAAGGCAGAGGACATATGCATTGCATTCATATGCATTCATTGAAGTGATATTTGCAGATGATTGTGGTTTTATACCCCCAGAGGTATGAAGATAGAGTACCTACACATTGCATTCCTATGCATACATTGAAGTGATATTTGCAGGTATTGTTGACGCAGGGAAGTGTTATAGAACCTATTGTGGTTGTTCGAGGAAATGAGAATGGTATTGGGGGGACTACTGAGTTCTATATCTACAAGTATTTCTGATTTTAATTGTGACTCTTTTAAAATGTTGATGAATTCAATTTGTGGTTTAAATATCTCGTCAAAATAATTCGCTTGCTGAGATGTTTCATCTCACTCTTGCATTACTCAATGCAGGTGCTTGTTGCTCATTAAGGGAAGTGGGAAGTAGCAGCACATCCACCTTCACTCTTATAATAACGCTGCTTAGGCGCAGTCATGATTTAATTAGAAGCTTCTTGTCAAAGGATGTTTGTTTCTAACTAGTTGTGCGCACTGGTTAATTTAGCTCATGCTGTTATGGTTGTCTTCCCATTGCTAGCAGACTATTAATATCTATTATGTTTTCTTATCATGATATCTATTTATACTTTGTTGCTTCCCCGTTTATGCAATTTTCAAAGGAGATGCTGTCGAAATTTTATATACGAATGTTAGATGTGTAGTTTAAGTAGCATTCTGGGGTGTTTGTGGACCCCGGGGTGTTACAGTTGGTATCAAAGCATAGGCTTTAGATTCTTGGCAATTTGAAGATAAATTTGACACACTCGCACATATAGGAAGGGTATGGGTTTAAATATCTTTGATATATGTTAGTGTCTTTGAAGTGCAGATGACAATAACCTCACCCCTCCCTATTCCTTTACGGTGATGTGGTATGTTGTTTATGGCTTAATGCTTGATATAATTTATTTCTGAAATTTTGATATTGTTTTATTAATGTGGTAGATATCGCTGGTCATTTGTGAGAATGAAGTTGTTATTATGCTTGTGATATACAAGTATGCCTATGTTGTTTTCACCATGTTTTTCATGGTTGAGTTTATTACAATAATATTGTTATATATGCTTGATTGTGGATGTTTCTAAGAGGAGTGTGAATTGCGTGTTTTGGCGTACAAGGTAATCATCAATTTGAATTTAAGTTGTTGAGCGGTTGGTGGATAGCTCCAACTATCTTTGCAAAGAATGATTGTTTATGTTGAGAAACCAGTTCTGAAAGAAATGAATATTGGTACTTTATATGGATTTTTGGGGGAAGTCTTTTCATAGCCAGAATGGCTTACATGTCTCTCTCCTATTGTGTGTTTTAGTTGCCACAAAGCCTAGATGTGGTTTAAAGTGGTTGCCTGTTAGTCATACTAATTGTAGAATAAATCTTTGATTCTCTTGATCCATTGATTATGTATTGATACATTGAGGATCTGATGGTTCCCTTTTCGATGCATGCTTGTGGAGCCATTTTTTTAGACCACCTATCTATTGGTTTGAAGGAAGTCATTGCCTAGCCTAGAGTTGGTTGGGTGTGGCTAGTTACCTACTCCTAGATGATGTGGTTTTTACATCAGCTTAATATGTTTGTCAAATGTGTGAAGGATTAGGGGTTATTATTGACTTTGTATGTCTGGTACTTTGAGTGCATCGTATGATAGAATGAAATGTAAGTTTCTGAGCTACAAGTAGATGAAGACTTATGTTATGTGTAGGTTAACCTTACTAGTTTAGATATTTTTTTCCTAGTTGAGTTGTTGGATGGAGTATAGTGACATTGGTTAACCAAGTATTGTGTTGTTGTGCTGTCAGTGCTCTTTGTGGAGCTTTTGGCATTTCTTCGATGAAATGTGCCGCGCAGAATGTTATTGGCTTCTTGTTGGCTTTATTGCTCCATTAGTTCTATAGATTTTCTCCCTTTTGTGGGGTGCAAAGAATGTTAGATTATAGGATTATCTTTTCATTATGGCAAGAACAAGGTTTAGGAAGATTAGGAGTTTTGTTTCAATAGAACTACTTGTTTCGTGGTGCTGTGAGGTGAGGTGTTTGATCTTCTTATACATTCATCTGGTGTGGATGTTTCACCATTAAATTAAAATGAATTGTTGAAGTTGGTAAAGGTTGTGCTTAGTGCATATTACCCCTTCATAAAAGAGTGTCGTTTTAAGACATTGATGCGGATGTATGTCTGCATCCAAATTCGATGTTGTGAAATCGTAGTGTTGATTGCATCTATGACTTGGTTTGAGCTTCATTACATGTTGGTTCATGCTTGATGTCAGGTGGTGTAGTTTCCATAGACATTTAGTCCGAGGTAGAAGTTATTGTGTTAATTAAGACCAATAATGACCCATGTTTTGGAATGGTGGTGCTATATGGGGTACCCTTGGATGTTTTGTTTGGAGTGGACGAATTCGAGGACGAATTCTTTTTAAGGGGGGTAGAGTGTAATATCCCAAAAAAAGTTGCCAAAGGTTGATCTTCGGTGCGTGGATGTGGGAAAAGGGTTGTGGGCCGTTGGATGCTAAGTCGGAGTCATCTGTGGTGTCGCTTCTTTTCTCCCGAAAAGAAAACCCTAGTGGTGGCCTTTTCCCCCTTTTGCCCCTACTTGGCCGCCACCCCTTCCTCCCCCCCCCCACACTTGGCCGCCCCTCCCTCCTTTCCCCTTGGGCTGGCCGTCCTCTCCTCCCATGGCAGCCCCTTTCCACGGCTTCCTCCTCCCTCTAGATCTCCCCCCGCGCAGCAAGGATCGAGAAGAGGAGGAGCACGTTGAATTGAAGGGGAAGAGAGGATCAAGGAGATGTTCTTCCCCATCTCTTCTTGCAGAATTTCTTGGGGAAACCCTAGGTATGGATGAGATCCTTGTTTCTCCCTGTAATTATATGCTTTTGGAGGTTGTGGATCATGGGAATTAAAGGATTAGAGGTTGGATTTGATGTGGGGTTAGGTTTTGATCTCGAATTTAGTTTTCTGCAGAATGGCAGATTCAACAGTTTCTGTTCATGCCAGTTTTCCGTGGTCTTAGTGGCCTCAAAAAAATAAAAAGTCTATATATGAGTCGTAGATAATTTGTAGATCTTTCCGTGACCCGTGAAGAACACCTCAATCGGACATCAGAACAGAAAAGTTATGGCAGTTTGATTATAGCAGTTTTTCAGTCTCATAATTCTGTGCAGAATCTGTTCTCTTAAGAGTTAGGCAATTTTATCAACAGAATTAAACTGTGAGTTGGTAAAAGAAGTTGTAGATAATTTCATAAGCTTTCCAGATTGTTAAAGAGTGCATTCATATGATTTGTGAAACTCCAGTTATGTTTGTTTTACTGTGGCTGTTCCTGTTTACCTGACAAAAATGAGTCGGTCTGTTCACTGGTGGGTTTCATCTAGTAAATGGCCGAATTGGCTCTGCCAACTATGCAGACTTTTGTAGAGGGATAAAAGTTCTTACTTCCAGCAGAATTTCATAATTTTTGGTTCAGTAGTTTGGGAGATATCGAATTTTAAAGTTAACCATAATACTGTATAAAACAGATTCAGTCTGTTATCTTGTCAGATGTTTTAGAACTTGTATATGGAAGAATTTAATTATCTATTGAATACTGAAGTTGTAGAGTATTTTGTGTAGATACTCCTAGAGTATTTGTTTGATATCACCAGCTGTTTTAATTTTAAAGATACAAAATTAACAAACAGCGTTGCTGCTGTATGGCATGTGGTTCAGGGTGGGAGTCTTTCCACTGGGTCTTGGTTTCAAGTGTAGGAGTGTTTTGTTGATTGATGGCAAATGTTTGTAAAATATTTGTACTAAAGTTTTATGCCCGCTAGCAGGTGGCTACACTCTAGATCATGTCTAGTACATTTCTTCTTCTTCGATGAAGGCAAGTGAATGTAGCGGTGGTTGCTTCCGTTCTGACCTGTTATTTCTATTGCCTACACTCTAATATTCAGAAGTATTGGATTCTTTCATAATTGGACACTATGGTGATGCTTTACTTGCTTGCATTATGCTGATGCTCAATCATATATTGATGATGATTATGATTCGAGTATGATTCATGTGATTAATTCACACCCCTGAAGGTAAATGAAGTATTTTTTGAGGTTGGTATTGTATCTGAAGGTAAATAAAGTATTGTTTGAGGTTTGTATTATATCTGAAGGAAGTGAAGTTTATTGATAAATGCAGCATGCCATATACATTGCATGACTCATTTGCATCTGAAGTTTTGTTCGTGACCTATGGTCCGACCGTACCGGTACAATTTAGCATCGTACGTTGCCCGAGGAGGGGTACGATGCGGCTTCATACCCTTAGAGGTATGAAGGCAGAGGACATATGCATTGCATTCATATGCAATCATTGAAGTGATATTTGCAGATGATGTGGTTTTATAGCCCTAGAGGTATGAAGATAGAGTACCTACACATTGCATTCCTATGCATACATTGAAGTGATATTTGCAGGTATTGTTGACGCAGGGAAGTGTTATAGAACCTATTGTGGTTGTTCGAGGAAATGAGATGGTATTGGTTATAGTGGGACTACTGAGTTCTATATCTACAAGTATTTCTGATTTTAATTGTGACTCTTTTAAAATGTTGATGAATTCAATTTGTGGTTTAAATATCTCGTCAAAATAATTCGCTTGCTGAGATGTTTCATCTCACTCTTGCATTACTCAATGCAGGTGCTTGTTGCTCATCAAGGGAAGTGGGAAGTAGCAGCACATCCACCTTCACTCTTATAATAACGCTGCTTAGGCGTCAGTCATGATTTAATTAGAAGCTTCTTGTCAAAGGATGTTTGTTTCTAACTAGTTGTGCGCACTGGTTAATTTAGCTCATGCCATTATGGTTGTCTTCCCATTGCTAGCAGACTATTAATATCTATTATGTTTTCTTATCATGATATCTATTTATACTTTGTTGCTTCCCCGTTTATGCAATTTTCAAAGGAGATGCTGTCGAAATTTTATATACGAATGTTAGATGTGTAGTTTAGTAGCATTCTAGGGTGTTTGTGGACCCCGGGGTATTACAGCATCCTCCATTCCAAACTTAGTGAGAATATCTTGAATGTACTTCGTTTGGCTAATGAAAGTGCCCTCTTGGAGTTGCTTCACTTGAAATCCTAAGAAATACTTCAACTCCCCCATCATCGACATCTCGAATTTTTGTGTCATGATCCTACTAAACTCTTCACATGTAGATTCATTAGTAGACCCAAATATGATATCATCAACATAAATTTGGCATAGAAACAAATCATTTGCAAGTGTTTTAGTAATGCGTGTAGGATCGGCTTTTCTGACTTTGAAGCCATTAGCAATAAGAAAATCTCTTAGGCATTCATACCATGCTCTTGGGGCTTGCTTGAGCCCATAAAGTACCTTAGAGAGTATAAACATGGTTAGGATACTCACTTTCTTCAAAGTCGGGAGGTTGCTCAACATAGACCTCTTCCTTGATTGGTCCATTGAGGAAAGCACTCTTCACGTCCATTTGGTAGAGCTTAAAGCCATGGTAAGTAGCATAGGCTAATAATATGCGAATGGACTCAAGCCTAGCTACGGGTGCATAAGTTTCACCGAAATCCAAACCTTCGACTTGTGAATATCCTTTGGCTACAAGTCGGGCTTTGTTCCTTATGACCACACCATGCTCATCTTGCTTGTTGCGGAATACCCATTTGGTACCTACAACATTTTGGTTAGGACGTGGAACTAAATGTCATACATCATTCCTTGTGAAGTTGTTGAGCTCCTCTTGCATTGCCATCACCCAATCCGAATCTTGAAGTGCTTCCTCTACCCTGTGTGGCTCAATAGAGGAAACAAAAGAGTAATGTTCACAAAAATGAGCAACACGGGGTGATCTCGTTGGATTGCTTGTGGACTCTTGGGTGTGGCGGCCTTGCGACTTGCTCATCCTCCTTGTCTTGATTATTTGCATCTCCCCCTTGATCATTGCCGTCGTCTTGAGGTGGCTCATCTTCTTGATCTTCTTCTTCATCATCTTGAGCCTCATCCTCATCTTGAGTTAGTGGAGATGCTTGCATGGAGGAGGAAGGTTGATCTTGTGCTTGAATGGGCTCTTCGGATTCCTTAGGACACATATCCCCAATGGACATGTTCCTTAGCGCGACGCATGGAGCCTCTTCATCATCTAATTCATCAAGATCAACTTGCTCCACTTGGGAGCCATTAGTCTCATCAAACACAATGTCATAAGAAACTTCAACTAGTCCAGTGGACTTGTTAAAGACTCTATATGCCCTTGTGTTTGAATCATATCCTAGTAAAAAGCCTTCAACAGCCTTAGGAGCAAATTTAGATTTTCTACCTCTTTTAACAAGAATGAAGCATTTGCTAACAAAGACTCTAAAATATGAAACATTGGGCTTTTTACCGGTGAGGAGTTCGTAGGATGTCTTCTTGAGGATTCGGTGTAGATACAACCGGTTAATGGCGTAGCAAGCGGTGTTGACCGCCTCAGCCCAAAACCGATCCGAAGTCTTGTACTCATCAAGCATGGTTCTTGCCATGTCCAATAGAGTTCTATTCTTCCTCTCCACTACACCATTTTGTTGTGGCGTGTAGGGAGAAGAGAACTCATGCTTGATGCCCTCCTCCTCAAGGAAGCCTTCTATTTGAGAGTTCTTGAACTCCGTCCCATTATCGCTTCTAATTTTCTTGATCCTCAAGCCGAACTCATTTTGAGCCCGTCTCAAGAATCCCTTTAAGGTCTCTTGGGTTTGACATTTTTCCTGTAAAAAGAATACCCAAGTGAAGCGAGAATAGTCATCCACAATAACTAGACAGTACTTACTCCCGCCGATGCTTATGTAAGCGATCGGGCCGAATAGGTCCATGTGGAGGAGCTCGAGTGGCCTGTCAGTCGTCAAGATGTTCTTGTGTGGATGATGAGCACCAACTTGCTTCCCTGCTTGGCATGCGCTACAAATCATGTCTTTCTCAAAATGCACATTTGTTAGTCCTAAAATGTGCTCTCCCTTTAGAAGCTTGTGAAGATTCTTCATCCCAACATGGGCTAGTCGGCGATGCCAGAGCCAACCCATGTTAGTCTTAGCGATTAAGCAAGTATCGAGTTGAGCTCTATTGAAATCAACTAAGTATAGCTGACCCTCTAATACTCCCTTAAAAGCTACTGAATCATCACTTCTTCTAAAGACAGTAACACCTGTATCCGTGAAAAGACAGTTGTAACCCATTTTACATAATTGAGAAATAGAAAGCAAGTTGTAATCTAAAGAATCTACAAGAAAAACATTGGAAATAGAATGGTCAGGTGATATAGCAATTTTACCCAATCCTTTGACCAAAACTTGGTTTCCATTCCCGAATGTGATAGCTCATTGGGGATCTTGGTTTTTCTCGTAGGAGGAGAACATTCTTTTCTCCCCAGTCATATGGTTTTTGCACCCGCTATCAATGATCCAACTTGAGCCCCCGGATGCATAAACCTACAAAACAAGTTTAGTTCTTAATTTTAGGTACCTAAATAGTTTTGGGTCCTTTGAGATTAGATACAAGAACTTTGGGTACCCAAACATAAGTCTTTGATCCCTTGTGTTTGTCCCCAACATACATGGCAACTACTTTGCCGGATTTGTTAGTCAAAACATAAGATGCATCAAGAGTTTTAAATGAAATGCTAGGTTCATTTGATGCACTAGGAGTTTTCTTTTTAGGCAATTTGGCATGGGTTGATTGCCTAGAACTAGATGTCTCACTCTTATACATACAAGCATGATTAGGACCAGAATGAGACTTCCTAGAATGAATTCTCCTAATCTTATGCTCGGGATAACCGGCAGGGTACAAAATGTAGCCCTCGTTATCCTGAGGCATGGGAGCCTTGCCCTTAACAAAGTTAGATAATCTTTTAAGAGGGGCATTAAGTTTGACATTGTCTCCCTTTTGGAAGCCAATGCCATCCTTGATGCCAGGGCATCTCCCATTATAAAGCATACTACGAGCAAATTTAAATTTTTATTATCTAGCTCATGCTCGGCAATTTTAGCATCTAATTTTGCTATATGATCATTTTGTTGTTTAATTAAAGCCATGTGATCATGAATAGCATTAATGTCAACATCTCTACATCTAGTGCAAATAGAAACATGCTCAATGGTAGATGTAGATGGTTTGCAAGAATTTAATTCAACAATCTTAGCATGTAGTATGGCATTTTCATCTCTAAGATTGGAAATGGAAGCATTGCAAACATTTAATTCATTAGCCTTAGCAATTAATTTTTCATTTTCATTTCTAAGGCTAGCAAGAGAGACATTTAATTTTTCAATCTTAGCAATAGAAATAGCATGATCATTTCTAAGATTGGCATATGAATCATCACATACATTTGAATCAACCTTAGCAATTAATCTAGCATTCTCATTCCTAAGGTTGGCAATCAAATCATGGCAAGTGCTTAGCTCACTAGATAATTTTTCACATTTTTCTACTTCTAGAGCATAAGCATTTTTAACCTTAACATGCTTCTTGTTTTCCTTAGTTAGGAAGTCCTCTTGGGTGTCCAAGAGTTCATCCTTCTCATGAATAGCACTAATTAATTCGTTCAATTTTTCCTTTTGTTGCATGTTAAGATCGGCAAAAAGAGTAAGCAAATTGTCCTCATCATCACTAGAATTATTCTCATCACTAGAGGTTGCATATTTAGTGGAGGATTTGGATTTAACCTTCTTTTTGCCGTCCTTTGCCATGAGGCACTTGTGGCCGACGTTGGGGAAGAGGAGTCCCTTGTTGACGGCGATGTTTGCGGCGTCCTCGTCGGAGGAGGAGTCGGTGGAGCTCTCGTCGGAGTCCCATTCCCGGCAAACATGGGCATCGCCGCCCTTCTTCTTGTAGTATCTCTTCTTCTCCTTTCTTCTCCCCTTCTTGTCATCGCCCCTGTCACTGTCACTAGAAATAGGACATTTTGCTATAAAGTGACCGGGCTTACCACACTTGTAGCAAACCTTCTTAGAGCGGGGCTTGTAGTCCTTCCCCCTCCTTTGCTTGAGGATTTGTCGAAAGCTTTTGATGATTAAAGCCATCTCCTCATTGTCGAGCTTTGAGGCGTCGATGGGGAGCCTACTTGATGTAGACTCTTCCTTCATCTCCTCCGTTGCCTTGAATGCGACAGGTTGTGCCTCGGGCGTGGAGGAGGCGCCTTGCTCGATGATTTTCTTTGAGCCTTTGATCATTAGCTCAAAGCTCACAAACTTCCCTATAACCTCCTCGGGAGACATTAGCGTGTATCTAGGATCACCTCGAATTAATTGAACTTGCGTAGGGTTAAGAAAAACGTGGAATCTAAGAATAACCTTGACCATCTCATGGTCATCCCATTTGGTGCTCCCGAGGTTGCGCACTTGGTTCACCAAGGTCTTCAAGCGGTTGTACATGGCTTGTGGATCCTCTCCTTCGTGAAGCATGAAGCGACCGAGCTCCCCCTCGATCGTCTCCCGCTTTGTGATCTTGGTCACCTCGTCTCCTTCGTGCGCGGTCTTGAGCACGTCCCAAATTTCCTTTATGCTCTTCAACCCTTGCACCTTATTATACTCCTCTCGACTTAGAGAGGCGAGGAGTATAGTAGTGGCTTGGGAGTTGAAGTGTTGAATTTGGGCCACTTCGTCCGAATCGTAGTCCTCATCCCCTACAGATGGTACCTGTTCACCAAACTCAACAACATTCCAAATGCTAGTGTGGAGTGAGGTTAGATGATGCCTCATTTTGTCACTCCACATATTATAATCTTCACCGTCAAAAACCGGTGGTTTGCCTAGTGGAACGGAAAGTAAAGGGGTACGCTTTGAAATACGAGGGTAGCGTAGGGGAATCCTACTAAACTTCTTGCGCTCATGGCACTTAGAAGTTATGGACGGCGCGTCGGAGCCAGAGGTGGATGGCGATGAAGAATCGGTCTCGTAGTAGACCACCTTCCTCATCTTCTTTTTCTTGCCGCCACTCCGATGCGACTTTTGTGAGGAGGATGCCTTATCCTTCCCCTTGTTGTGGGACTCTCCCGATGGAGCCTTCCCGTGGCTTGTAACAGGCTTATCGCCGGTCACCATCTCCTTCTTGGCGTGATCTCCCGACATCACTTCGAGCGGATAGGCTCTAATGAAGCACCAGGCTCTGATACCAATTGAAAGTCGCCTAGAGGGGGGTGAATAGGGCGAATCGAGGTTCGGTTCTTGCAAACCTACTCCCCGTTGAGGTGGTCACAAAGACCGGGTCTCTTTCAACCCTTTCCCTCTCTCAAACGGTCACTTAGACCGAGTGAGCTTCTCTTCTCAATCACACGGGACACTAAGTCTCCGCAAGGACCACCACACAATTGGTGTCTCTTGCCTTGGTTACAATTGAGTTGAACACAAGAAAGTATGAGAAAGAAAAGAAGCAATCCAAGCGCAAGAGCTCAAATGAACACAAATGTCACTCTCTAGTCACTATTTGATTTGGAGTGATTCCGGACTTTGGAGAGGATTTGATCTCTTTGGTTATGTCTAAAATTGAATGCTATAGCTCTTGTAAGGTGTTGGAAGGTGGAAAACTTGGATGCAATGAATGGTGGGGTGGTTGGGGTATTTATAGCCCCAACCACCAAAAGTGGCCATTGGGAGGCTGTCTGTCGCATGGCGCACCGGACAGTCCGGTGCGCCACCAGACACTTTCCGGTGCGCCAGCCACGTCACCCGACCGTTAGGGTTTGACCGTTGGAGCTTCTGTCTTCTGGGCCACCGGACAGTCCGGTGGTGCACCGGACAGGTCCTGTAGACTATCCGGTGCGCCTTCTGGCTCTGCTCTAACTCTTGTGCGCACTGTAGCGCATTAAATGCGGTTGCAGACGACCATTGGCGCTGAAGTAGCTGTTGCTCCGCTGGCACACCGGACAGTCCGTTGTAGCACCAGACAGTCCGGTGAATTTTAGCGGAGTTGCTCCCAGAATTCCCGAGACTTGCGAATTCGGAGTTGGAGTTCTCTGGTGCACCGGACACTGTCCGGTGGCACACCGGACAGTCCTGTGCGCCAGACCAGGGCTGCCTTCGGTTATCTTTTGCTCCCTTTGTTTGAACCCTTTCTTTTGACTTGTATTGGTTTATTGTGAACCTTTGGCCCCTGTAACACTTATAATCTAGAGCAAACTAGTTAGTCCAATTATTGTGTTGGGCAATTCAACCACCAAAATCAATTAGGAAAAGGTGTAAGGCTATTTCCCTTTCACCAGGATAAAAAATTCACGTACATGGCGATTACATAAATGACACATCATAACACAATGCGTCGAATAACAATAAAAATAAATAATGATATTAAAGACTAGAGTCTTTTACATAATATGAATCAAAGTGCACATAATAGAAACATAGCCAAAGTAAATAAACCCACCACAGGCAGCTGACCGGGGGAGGTCGCTAGCCTAATCCTCGAACTCATCAACATCCTAGAACTCCTAGAGATCTGCTCAACACCTTCTTCTTTACCTGAGCATAGATTGCACCAAAGGCAACCTGGTGTTTTGTGAAAGCAAGGGTGAGTACACATCAACGTACACAGCAAATGTACCATTTGGCTGAGGTGGACTAGCTTTATGTGGTGTTAAGCTCAAGCAGTTGCTTTTAATTGGTCATGTATTTATTATTAGTGGAAGCCAAGTTTTAGTAATAGCCAGCCCGTGAACCATTTCCTCATCAAGGAATATCATTATCATCATCGAACTAAAACCATAAATAGAACCATTGTATCTCAGATCATCTGCATCACTAATCAAAGAGGATCCTAAGGCCACTCTTAACCGTGAGCACAGCTAATATATCAGTTTCATTCCCTTGTAGAGGTCGCACACTTTACCCATGAGCCGTGATTCCCTTTCTTCCCAGAGAGCGCTACTCTCCATTGACCACTACCTAGGTGGCCTAGCAGGGTATCACTATGTAGCCTTTACAAAGATTCCCCAGAGGTCATAGCCATCCGTTAGGTTTCTCCAGTTTGATAAACACAGTACTTCTCCCCACAGGAAGGGTGACTAACAAAACCGAATCAAAAGAACCTCGGCAACCAGCCTCGGCAGAGCAAGTACTGTGCCCGAACCCCATTGACGGCCCTACGGCGAAGCCAACTACACCTCAAGTTCCTCTAATTAATCAGCTAAGGGCGTCCCATTCCACCCTCATGGTTGCATTGTTGTCCCGGATGGTCACTCTACGAATAGGTCCCTACGGAGAGGTATTCAGGAAAATAGCCTGAGTCCCCTAAAGTAACACAAGCTCATCAGCATAAAAAAGATATCATCGTATCATAATGTTCACATCATGTTCATTGATTAAAGTAAAGCAATAACATGAAGCTAACCATAGTAACCCAAAAGGTAATCAAGGACAAGGTAAATACAAAGCTAGTTAATCCTTAGGTTTCACTTAAGTAATGTGGGACAGTGAATTATAAGTGAATGGGACATAATGGGTTAGAGGACACTTGCCTTTGCCAAACAGATGATCAGGGTCTTCAACTTTGCAGAACTCGAAGAACCAAATCACTTGGTCACCAACGCTTGACCTTTGATTCCTCGAAGCTTAGGAACATATCGCAATCTATTCGCGACGCATAGCGAATACAAATAAGCACAAACAAACAAACATGCATAAGAACATTACACTATACAAGATAAAACATTATAAAAACGAGCTATATAAAATAGAGAGCGCTTCTACGTGAGGATAAGAAATGTGTTAGTCGGAGCTACGGTCGACAAGTTATCACATTTATGCTAAACGAATATGAACTCCATGCAAACTGAGAGTACGAGCCAAATATATCTGAGCATAGGTAATGACCAGGTAACCTGTTTTGACTGGCAGAAAATGAGTTGTCTTCATAAGCCGGTCAATTATGACCCAGATAGAACCAAACCCTTTGGTTGTCTTAGGCAATCCCACAATAAAATCCATACTGATATCATCCCATTTCCAGATTGAGATTGGTAGAGATTGCAACGGTCCAGCAGCCTTCATATGTATGGCCTTGACACGTCTGCAAGTGTCACACTTTGCCACATAGCGTGCGATTTCAATCTTCATTTTAGTCCACCAATAATGTTGTTTCAAGTCTTGATACATCTTAGTGCTTCCAGGGTGAATGGAATATCGACTAAGATGAGCTTCGTCCAAGATTTGTTGGTGGACTTCAGCATCCTTTGGCACTACTATGTGATCTTTAAACCATATTACTCCTTGATCATCTTTCCTGAAAAAATTTGCTTTGCCGGCCTCCATTTTCTCATGAATATATTTCATACCCTTATCGGCTCTTTGAGCATCAATAATTCTTTGTAGAAGGACTAACTCAAGCTTCAAATATGTCAAAGTTCCTTGTTGTATCATTCCTAGGTTCAACTTTTCCATTTCTTGACATAGAGTGGTGTCAGGTGTCTTTACTGTAAGACAATGACAAGAAGCTTTGTGACTTAATGCATCTGCCACCACATTAGCCTTTCCTGGGTGATAATGGATTTCCAAGTCATAATCTTTGATTAGCTCGAGCCACCTTCTTTGTCTCATATTTAGCTCTGACTGGGTTAAAATATACTTCAAGCTCTTGTGATCCGTATACAAATGGCATATATTCCCCAGTAGATAATGACGCCAAATCTTAATGGCATGAACGACTGCAGCCAATTCTAGATCATGAGTTGGGTAGTGCTCCTCACACCGGCGTAGTTGTCGTGAAGCATAAGCTATGACTCGTCCTTCTTGCATTAGGAGACATCCAAGTCCACTGCCTGATGCGTCACAATACACATCAAAAGGCTTTTCAATATCCGGTTGGGCCAAAACCGGTGCAGTGATCAACAACACTTTCAGCTGCTCAAAGGCCTTGTTGCATTTAGAGGACCAATCAAACTTAGTATCATTCTTCAATAACCCAGTAATGTGTTTAACAATTTTGGAGAAATCCGGAATAAATCTATGGTAATAACCAGCCAATCCAAGGAAACTCCGAACTTGATGCACTGTAGTAGGTGAGTTTAATTCCAGAATATCCTTGACTTTGCTGGGATCGACCGTAATCCCTTTGGCAGACAATACATGTCCAAGAAATTGGATTTCCTCCAACCAAAACATGCATTTGCTGAATTTGGCATAAAGCTAGTGTTCCCTCAAGCGCGTTAACGCGATCCACAAATGTTTTGCATGCTCCTCTTTATTCTTGGAATAGATCAGAATGTCGTCAATGAAGACCACCACAAACTTGTCTAACTCGGGCATGAATACCGAATTCATTAAGTATGTGAAGTGGGCTGGAGCATTTGTTAATCCGAAAGACATAACCAAGTATTCACACAACCCATACCGAGTAGTAAAAGCAGTCTTGGGTATATCCTGGAGTCGAATTCTGATCTGATAATAGCCCGATCTGAGATCAACCATGGAAAACACTCGGGCTCCAGTAAGTTGATCAAATAGAATATCGATTCGAGGGAGAGGATACTTGTTCTTAATGGTAACTTCATTGAGGGGTCTATAGTCCACGCACATTCGAAGAGTCTGATCCTTCTTCTTGACGAAGATTGTTGGACATCCCCACGGCGATGAACTTGGTCTAATGAACCCTTTCTCCAACAAGTCTTGTAGTTGTGTCTTGAGTTCCATCAGTTCATTAGGTGGCATATGGTACGACCTTCTGGAAATAGGAGCCGTACTAGGCTTCAATTCGATCACAAATTCCACGTCCCTTTCTGGAGGCAACCAAGAGAAGTCTTCGAGAAATACATCCAGGAATTCACACCCCACCAGAATATCCTCAATTTCTTGTACTATGGCCTCAAAAACTTGTCCAGATGCTTTGACTGGGACAGCTACAGGGATGGACAATTGGACTTCTTCATGACCATAACTCAATTTAATGGTCCTTTGATCCGCATTAATGATGGCTTTATTCTAGGCTAACCAGTTCATACCCAAAATTACATCTATATCTTGTCCCCTTATAACAATCATGTTTCTAGGGAAGTCACGTCCGGCCAAAGTTATGGGTACGTGGAACACTACTTCCCTAGTAAATATTTGGCCCCCAGGTGAGTGAATAACAAATCCCTCCCTTGATTCAGTGTAATGTATGCAATGTTTCTCCACAAAAGTCTTGCTTATGAAGGTATGTGATGCACCAGAATCAAAAAGTGTACCTGCTGGGTGGCTGGCAATGAGAAACGTACCCATCATCACCGGTTCTCCTTCTGGTGTTGTCGCCACCTGGGTATAATAGACTCACGCAGTTTTCTTCAGATTTTTGCCCGATGAATAGTTGGCCATGTTTCCCTTTCCTTGATTTGAGTTCCTAGAAGTCTGTTGCAAGTTTGATTTGTTCTGCTTCGGATATGAGCAATCTTTGATGAAATGCCCAGACTTTCCACAATTAAAGCAGTCATTTGAGGAACTAGGAAGGGCAGGGAAACGAGTACCTGGGGCACTCGACTGATTGTGCTGGGTGTGGGCAGGAGTGGGATGGATGAATACGGGTTGTCTGAAGGGATATGTGGGTGGGCGAGGAGAAGAACGGTTGGGATTGAAAGGTCGGATTACCAACCTTGTCCGTTTTTCAGATCCTTGAGTTGATCCTTCACCCGCATATCTTTTTGACTTCCCTTGGCCTGAATTTTTAGCTTCAACTGTCAGTGCTGTGCTGACAGCCCTACTATATGTGAGATCTAGACACGTAGCCATTTTGCACTGAAGTCGGTCATTTAATCCCCTCATGAAGCAATTCTTCTTTTTCAAGTCTGTGTCCACTTGATCGATGGCATATTAGGAGAGGTGATTAAATTTCTTGAGATACTGCATCACAGAATCTCCCCCTTGCTTCAGACGGATGAATTCCTCTAGCTTCATCTATAGCACTCCTTCTGGAACATAATGTTCCCTGAATGCCAACTTGAACTCTTCCCACATGACCTGATGTCCTGCAGGTTGAATTGCTGAAAAGTTTGCCCACCAGGTGCTGGCAGGGCCTCTCAACTGTTGCGTAGCTGTGGCTGAACTGCCCGAATTATTCCAACTTAAGTGCCTAAGTCCCACCTTAAAGGCTAGACCACACTTAAGTAGGAATAAAACGTCAGTCCCTCGGATCTAGTCCGGCGAGGCCACTAACAGGATCAAGTACCATGTACTCACTCGAAGGTGAGGCATAGAGCAAATACAATAAAACATAAAACCAAGTAATAAGGAGTAATTAATTTATTACAGCATCATCGGAGTTTTAACAAAAGCAGTGGTCATTGTTCGGAATGCAGTGAAATAAAACTAACGATAAATAAACGGAGGGATGGGGAAGCCTGGCCCATCACTCCTCATGCTCCTCCTCTACCGAGGTAGGGTCCCACTCGACTGTCCAACCCGGTGGCAAGATGGACGACCAAGTCACTCCAGCAACCATATCCTCCAGAGAACCTGTAAAAAAAATTATGCCACAAGCAAGGCTGAGTATACTAATACTCAGCTAGACTTACCGGTGTGAGGAGTCTACTCCTCTACCTCTAGACGTGCAACTTTTTGGCGGAGGGGTTTGGTTTGCCAAATGCACTAGCTGGGTCTAAAATCAAGTTTAGCTTTTCAAGTTTTAGTGTGACTCTCTTAAGACTAAATGTATACCTAGCTAATCATACATGGTAGCAATCAGTTAGCAATCAGCAGCTTTTGCCAAATCAACACATTTCCACTTGTTACTCAATGTAGCAGCATGGATCAAGCAGTCTCATTAGCTGCGAGAAGTAGACGATTCAAATCGAGTTTTTAAACCTTGCAAGGTAAACCTAAACACATGACGTGGCGAGGCACTCCATCCCCACACACATCAACCGTCCCCATCAATTCCCCGTCATCAGAGAGGGGCTCACCGCCTTGGCCTACAATGCCTCACTGACCCCGACTGCCATCATGTAGTGACCGCACTTGTACCCACCATAACCGGAATGGGAGACCACGTCTCAAGTCGCGTGAGGAGGGCAATCTGCTGCCAGGTTTACTCAGGTACTAGGCTTACCGATTTACCATATTTCTCGGCATGTGCTTAGTACGTTCAAACGCTTGACACACGGTACCACACCTTAATCCTTATTCCAATTTCCGTCTCGTAGACAACGCATCCCCATGGATCGTTGTCCACAGACCATCATCATTACGATAAAAAATGGACACAACCAATTCCTGACCTCGCGCGAGTGCTAGAAAAATCACTCGACTTCTACCGAGATCCATAATTAGTAAAGCAGCTACTCGACCTAGCATACTAGTATCCATCTCAAAAGGAATCCTAAGTTCATGCAACTAGGGTTTCAGTCAACTCCTACACTTAAGTGCATAGTACAAGCCTACAAACATTAAGTGTAGTAAAATAGCATATATAAACAGTTATGCATAAAACCAGGGCTTGCCTTCCAAAGCTGGGGCAGACAGATCCTTGATAGCAGGCTCTGGTGCTGTCTCCTAGACTACCTCCTGAGCAACTCCTTGCTCCAGAACGAGGATGTACTCTCCGTCAGTGAGATTACAGTCTATCGAATGCAATGAATAAGATATATACATATTAATGATATGAAAATTTGTAAAGGTTATGCATAGCAAAAACAGTGTTTAAGTTTAGTGGTTCTCTAGGGTTTCTTTTGGGTATACTTAAGGGTCTTGTACTTTCATCTTTGAGATTTTGAATGAAGTTACACTCTTTAATTATATTTTTATGTTCCATGAGTTCCTTGGAAGGTTTTGGTTGTACATTATCTATTCCTCCCAAAATTCCCTTTTTCTTTCTATTGTGCTTCTCACTAAGAATTTGAACTATCTTGGTTAGTTAACTTTACCAAAAATGTTATAAAAATTACAGGGAGTAAACATTGACATTTGTGGGTTCTCCTAAAAATTTGAGGTGGAAATTAATTCAGATGCTCCTTGTGAAAAATTAACAAAAGTAAGGGTAAAAGGGCACTTTACACTATAGCTCTAATTTCTGTGGAGTTTTTGTGTCAACACTTATTTTTGTCAAGATTCATAGGTGATATTAGGCCTCTGTGCTAAAAATCACAGAAAAAGACCAACTGGATATTTAGTTGTGATTTTCTAAAGTTTAAAGCCAAAAAGGTACTTATAACTAACTTGTTATTTGAAAAATATCAAACAACAGAACTTACATTTTTCCTATATTCCTAATAACATATTATTTGTTATCCCCAGGTTTGGGATGGGTTCTCCTTAGGATTATTTTTCTAAGGTTTTTCTAAGTTCTCATTGTTTTCATGAAATAAAAGGTACCTCATTTCTTTTACACTAACAAAGGGTCTAACAAAATTTTCAAGTGAACTATGTTAAATAAGTGAGCTAGCAAAAATATGGTTGCCACTTGGTTTTTACTTAAACTACTTTTTCTATTTTCTTTAACTTTGGACCAAAATGAGTTTAAATGGTAAACCCTTTCTTAATTTGGCGTATTGAGGGGTGTACTATTTTTAAACAGATTTGGGAATGGTTAAGTACTTCTCTGATTTTTCTTAACCCTAGTCTAACAGTGTAGCTATTTTTCCCTCTTTTATTTAGCTTTTGGCCAAAATACTATTTAATTCAAAACTTTAAAATCTTCTGCAACACTTAGGGGTCTTTTATTTTTCCTAAGCAGTTCACAATATTCAAAACCCAGCAAAATTGGTTTGACTCAATTTGGTTGAATAAAACTGAAGTTATGAATTTTACAAGCTCTGTTTGTATTTAAATGTGAAATGTTTAAAAGGTTTTTTAGAAAACCAGTTTGCACCGAGGACCCTGGGTTTTTCCTAAACCAACTCTTAAACTTATGCCCCTGCGCAACTATTCCTCTGAGTCTCTGACCATTCAAAAACCCCCCTGACTTTCTTTCCTTCTTCCCCGAGGTCCCTCCCCCCTTTTGAACAGTACCTGCTGAAGTAAATAGGACGGCGCGGCTTACCGGTGGCGAGGGAGGTTCGGCAAAGGGCAGGGTTGGCTTCAGGAAGTCCTTGCGGTCACGATGAGGTACGGCTCGATGACGGTGATGGCCAGGAATCGACCGGTCCACGTGCGCAGGCGGGTAAGCTCGTCGGCGCGTGTGCTCCGGCCTATCCACAGTGATATAGTTCAATCCAAGGGCATGGGAAGCTTCACAGGGTGCTAAGGAGTCTACCTGTGCAAGGAATTGAAGAAAGGCTCACTGTGGAGCTCGGTCTACGCTCGCCGGTGGTCAGGTGAAGTCCGGTGACCTTGATCTGGTATCTTCGGCGAGGCAGAGCTCGATTCCTTGCTCTGGGAGCTTCACCAAGGCACATGGAGTCTCTCTCGAGGGTCGGACAGGGCTGGGAATGGCTCGGTTGGCCGGTCTATGGTGGTGGGTTCTTGGGCGGCCGCTGGCACACCGTGCGCAGGGCAAACGCCGGTGATCTTGCGCTCCGGCGAGGTCAGGAGTGAGCGAGGGAGTACGGCCGAGGCCTTGGTTGGCTTTATAGGCGCCGGAGTGGGTGGGGGCACGGGTTTGGCTCGGCGCGGTGCGCGCGGGGTCGGGCGCCAGGGCGTGATCTGGCGAGGTCAGGGCACGTCGAACACGTGGTGGTGTGTTTCTGCCCTTGTTCAAACGCTTGCTGAGATCGCAAACGTGCGAATCTTGGCAAAAATCATGCTCAGACCTCTTCTTGGCATCTATGGCTATCTCTTGTATGTGACTTCTGATGGAGGATACACCCTAGGTCAGAAGATATGCGGACGCCAAAACAGGTATGTCTCACTATTCACCCCGAGACAAAAGTGATGTCAAATCGTGTCAAATGGTTTTGGCTCGGGTTAAAATTTTTCCAGTGGGTTCCTTAGGTAGTTTGGCTCCTTTTTGGTATTCAGACCAAGTGGTTTTGGCGCCATTTACTAAGTGAACACGCCTGATCTTTAGATTAGGGTTTACTTTTGACTTAGAGAAGATTAGAGAGCTCTAGTGTGCTCTCTACTCAAAGAATTAATTTGTGGTCTTTAAGGGGCCTTTTTGCAATGTTTCCCCTCTGCATTTTATAGATCTTAATGTGTACTTAAACATTGGTTAAGGGTTAACTCATGACTTGTGCATTTGCTTAACCTTTCCCTTAAACCAGGGTTTTGAGAGCTAAGGGCTCAAGAAGGGTCTAGGGTTTAATCTTCTCTTGCCCAAGGGGATAATTGCATAACATGTTTAGGTCATGCTTTGCCATGAACATTCCTGAGTTAACCCATGGTTCCCAAGGTTTTTGGCACTCCCTTTCCTCCACTTAACCATATGAGATAACATGTCATGGGTGTAAGTAGGGAGTCAGGGCTTTGGGTAACACCTGGGGTGTTACAGCCCTCCCCCTTAAAGGAATCTCGTCCCGAGATTTGGGGTAGCGATCCTTTAGAGGGGTACCAAGAAGGTGGGTTTGTGTGTTGTAGATTCTTTAAGCCAAGTTTCTCTAATTAACTGCTCATCGAATGTCATCCTCTTTGCAACTTCAGAAGGAAGTCCTTTTAAAGTTACTTTCAAAGCTTACTTTACCCTTAACAACTAAGTTCTTATATTTAGATTCAAAGTGAAGGTGGTGGTGGGGTTCTGGGTTACATACCGACTCCTTTGGGCAGAAAGTCGGGGAAGCGAGACCGTAGAAAATCCTCAGTCTCCCACGTAGCCTCTTCTTCTGAATGGTTGCTCCACTGGATCTTATACATTTGAATTGACCTTGTTCGAGTTGATCTTTCCTTTTGGTCCAATACCTTGATGGGGTGCTCTTGATAAGACAAGTCTGGTTCTATCTCCAATTCTGGTTCAGGTAGCACTTCCATGGGTAAGCGAACACAATTTCGTAGCTGAGATACGTGGAATACATCATGAATTGCTGACATATGGGGTGGCAACTTCAATTGATAATCTACAGGTCCACAAGTCTCTTTGATCTCATAGGGCCCAATGTAGTGAGGAGCTAACTTGCCCTTGATTCCAAATCTCTGAACACCTTTGGTGGGTGACACATTAAGATAAACATGATCTCCAACTCCAAATTGTAGAGGCTTCCTCCTCTTGTCATGATAGCTCTTTTGTCTGGCCTGAGCACCTTCTAGGTTCTTCTTAATGACTCTGATTTTCTCCTCGGCTTCAAGCACCAGGTCAGGTCCGAAAATTTCCCTTTCTCCCGCTTGTGACCAATTTAGCGGTGTTCTACACCTTCTCCCATACAAGGCCTCAAAAGGTGCCATCTTTAGGCTGGACTGGTAGCTGTTGTTATACGAGAATTCTGCCAAGGAAAGACACTTGTCCCAAATGTTCCCATAGTGTAGCACACAAGCTCGTAACATGTCCTCAAGAATCTGGTTCACTCTCTCCGTCTGCCCATCTGTCTGAGGACGGTACGTTGAGCTTCTTATTACATGGGTCACAAGGACTCTTGCAGTTGCTCCCAGAAACGTGCTACGAATGGTGCTCCCCTGTCAGATACAATAGTCCTTGGTATTCCATGCAAACGAACTATCTGGTCAATATAAATTTCTGCATACTTTTCTACCCTGTGGGTGGTATGTACTGGCAAGAAATGAGATGTCTTAGTCAACCTATCGACAATGACCCAAATAGAATCGTGGTGCCGGGAGGTATTGGGCAACCCCAAAATAAAATCCATACAAATATCCTCCCATTTCCAAGATGGTATGGGAAGGGGCTGTAAGGTGCCTACCACCTTCAAATGGCTAGCCTTGACTCTTCGGCAAGTGTCACGTTCAGATATATACTTAGCAATTTCTCTCTTCATCCAAGTCCACCAATACAAAGATCTAAGATCATGATACATCTTGTTACTGCCGGGGTGCATGGAGAATTTGGAAAGGTGAGCTTCATCCAATATTTTCTTTCTGAGCTCGGGGTTCTTAGGAACAACCAACCGGTCCCCAAACCATAGAACTCCCTTGCTGTCTTGACGGAAGCATTTGTACTTATCTACCTTCTGCTCGTGCATTTCCTTGATGACTTGAACACCCTTGTCACCAATCTGGGCCATAATTATCTGCTCATGTAGAGTGGGCTCTACTGAAATATAGCTCAAGGTACCTAAGGAAACAACTTCTATGTTCAGCTTGCACAATTCGTCACACAGAGTGGCGATCTTGGAGTCCATAGTCACACAGTTGCACTGGGTTTTCCGAATTAAGGCATCTGCTACCACATTGGCCTTGCCCGGATGGTAATGCACTTCCAAATCATAGTCTTTGATTAATTCCAACCATCTTCTTTGCCTCATATTCAGATCTGCCTGAGTAAAAATATACTTGAGACTCTTGTGATCGGTATAGATATTACAACAAGCTCCCATCAAGTAATGTCTCCATATCTTTAGGGCATGAACTACGGCTGCTAACTCCAGATCATGCGTGGGGTAGCTCTGCTCATGAGGCCTAAGTGCTCTGGATGCATAGGCAATAACTCGGTTGTCTTGCCTCAGGACACATCCCAATCCAGTGCTGGAAGTATCGCAATAAACTTCAAAGGGTTTGGTGTTGTCAGGCTGAGCTAGCACGGGCGCCGTCGTCAGATGCTGCCTTAATGCATGAAAAGCATCCTGACATTTCTGACTCCATTCAAACTTTGCTCCTTTCTTCAACAATTCAGTCATTGGCTTGGCAATTCTGGAGAAATCAAAGATAAATCGCTGATAGTATCCTGCTAATCCCAGAAAACTCCAAATCTGTCGTACAGTGGTAGGAGGCTTCCAATCCATCACTTCTTGCACTTTCTCAGGATCAACTGATATCCCACCCTGAGAAATGGTGTGACCCAAAAATTTTATTTCCCTCAGCCAGAAATAACATTTGGACAACTTAGCATATAAGCGATGATCGTGCAGTCGCTGAAGTACAATGTGTAGATGCTTCGTATGCTCATCTTCATTCTTGGAATAAACCAGAATATCATCAATGAAGACCACCACGAACTTGTCCAGCTCTGGCATAAACACCGAGTTCATCAAATGCATGAAATAGGCCAGGGCATTGGTCAGCCCGAAAGACATCACTAAGTACTCATAAAGCCCATATCTAGTAGAGAAAGCTGTCTTCGGAATGTCGCTGGCCCTGATTTTAATCTGATGATAGCCAGAGCGAAGGTCTATCTTGGAAAATACCTTGGCTCCCACCAACTGATCAAATAATACATCAATGTGGGGCAATGGATACTTATTTTTGATGGTCACCGCATTGAGAGGGCGATAATCCACGCACAATCTCAGACTCTCATCCTTCTTTTTCACAAATAATGCTGGACATCCCCATAGTGAAGTACTTGGGCGAATGAATCCCTTATCCAACAACTCTTGCAACTGCTTTTTCAATTCTGCCAACTCCACTGGAGGCATCCTATAGGGTCTCTTGGATATAGGTGCAGTTCCGGGTTGCAGCTCAATTGCAAACTCTATGTCCCTGTCGGGTGGCATCCCTGGCAATTCATCCGGAAAAACATCTGGGTATTCACAGACCACTGGAATTCTTTCGATGGATGACTCTATCAGGGTGAAGGCA
Organism: Zea luxurians; assembly: GCA_029449295.1. Classification (NCBI taxonomy): domain Eukaryota; kingdom Viridiplantae; phylum Streptophyta; class Magnoliopsida; order Poales; family Poaceae; genus Zea; species Zea luxurians. Next base: position 52,079,822 of record JAOPSE010000004.1, on the reverse strand, counting down.
CAGGAACGGGTACAACCCTGGTTAGGCAAATATAATATAGTTTCACCACAAGTAGGTGAGTGTATCTCAATGGTCCTTGCTGCAATATCAAGTACGGCCTGATGCCTTGATAACCAGTCAGTTCCCAATATGATGTCCACAGTATCCAAACCCAAGATAAGGAGGGTGGTTCTAATCACAAGACTACCAAATTTTATGGGCACCTTCCTGTTGATTTGATAGGTGGCAACCCTGCCTCCTGGTGTTGAAATTGTAATGCCCCCATTGGTGTGATGGACAGGTAACTGGCATTTGGCGCTAAATTTTGCACTGATAAAACTATGTGATGCACCAGAATCAAAAAGAATGATTGCAGGAAAATTCAAAACGGAAAAGATACTAGTTAAGATGGGTGCTCCCTATGGAATGTCAGCCATGGTGGTGAAGTTCAGCCTACCTTGTTTCACTTGCACCTTCTGCCTCTTGCCTTGGTTCTGATTGGGATTCTGTCCCTGCCTCTGCTGGTTCCTGGGGCAATTCTTGGCATAGTGTCTAGTGCTACCACAAGTGAAACATCTGTTATCATTGGCCTGAGGGTACTGCTGCTTTGGTTGATTGTTCCTCTGAATTGGGGGCTGAGAGCGGTTGGGTGCCTGCTGCTGCTGTGGTCGGATCACCCAACGTCCTTGCTGTTGTTGAGGTCCCCTGTTCTGAGGGTCAGATACAATCCTGAAGCGCTGAGGCTGAGCTGATGGTCCTGCCACAGGGGCCTTCCTCTTCTTTTCCGCCTGGCGGGCTGTGATGCAGTCCTCCTGGGAAATGGCCATGTTGACTAACTCATTGTAACTGTTGGCCCTGACGGTGTTAGACGGTCGCAAAGCTTAGTACTGAGGCCTCTCCTGAACCTGTCCCTCTTCTTCTCATCAGTGTCTGCATGATAGCCTACATACTGACACATGTCGTTGAAGGCCTGAGCGTACTGCAACACAGTACGATTCCCTTGAGTAAGTGCCAGAAACTCATTAAGTGTAACTTCCAAATTCTAGATTTGGGATTGAGAGAAGAAATCTGAGCAAATTACCCTTGATAAATAATTAAACTTTATAATTCACCCTTTTAAAGGTAAATTATCATAATAAAATAACAATAGTTAAAATAAATCCTAATAAAGAGTAGACATTGGAAAATGTTCCTATCAAAACAAAGGGAGATTTTTTTTGAATATACCTTTAATCAAACTTAACACTCAAAATAATAATGTGGTGTGTGTACTTCATGTTGAAAACCTATCCTAAATAAAATAACTGAATAAATAAATATTATGTAGAAATTGTGCATCATGTGGAGTTTTTCTTGTGCATAAATTTGAAATTTAGAATTTAAACATGGTTTGAATTGGATTTGAAATAAGAAATAAAAATAGAAATAGAAATAGAAAAGAAAAAGGATGGAACAAACCTGATGCTGGACCGAATTCACCCAGTCAGCCCAGTCTGCCACATCGCCTCGGCCCAATACCGTTTCCCACCGTGCAGCCCGTTTGCCCCGACTCACTACCTGTCGCGCGCGTCGCGCTGCTGACCAGTGGGGCCGCCTCGCCAGTCGCTCCCCTGCTCATTAGCCCCACGCCACGTGGAGTCAGTGTGCTCCAACCCAATGACCAGTGGGGGCCGCAAGGTCAGCTCCTCCTTCTCCGTTGCGTCGTTCGTAACAGAAGCGCGCGTACCTCGCGTTCCTCCAACCAATTTCCCTCCAATTCGGCGCTGACTTCGGAACCTACACGGCCACCGCGCTATAAAGTCCGGGTCGCGACCTCCCCTTTGACCATCGCCTCACTACCTCCAACAAGGAAGACCAGGCACCCTATCCGTGCGACCGCCATGGATCCGCTGCGGTGTTCCCTGCATCCTGCTAATTTTCGGCCATCGTTGGGAGGCAATAGAGGGTTGCTTGGCCGCGTGGAGTATTGCCATGACATCGATTAGCCGGAAGGGCCCATGGGGCACTGTGAATTTCTCGTCGTTGATGAATCTCTGCCGCCGGTCCGCCTTGCGCCATGGTTGGCCCTTCTCCCGCATTCTTCATCGGTGAGGCCTCTCTCGCGCTCCCCCATGGTCAACGTGACGTTTTTCTCTAGGGTCTGCTAGGAATCAAACACCGGAACCTTGGTGCCTGCTCACCAGCCATGGCACCGTCGCTGGATGGCGTGTGCGCCGCCGCTGTCTGCGGCCGGTGGGGGCATGTGGTGAGGGATTGCACGGTGGCTGTCAGATTCAAATCGACGGCTAATATTGAACTTGCATACCGCTTTGGTGCAACCGATACCGGCCCTTGGATCATGATCGAGCGGATCCGAAGGGATCTCAGTTATTTAAAATCAACACCGTCGGATCCAGATCCAAGGGATCGCAAGTCATACCGGTTCACTTAGGCCCGGATCTAATCTGGATCACAGGATTCTGATCAGACGGCAGGAAATTAAAGATACCTCTTCGGCGTGGTCGGTTTACAAAAGAAACCCTAGGTTTATTCGAATTAATGCCCGCCATCCTGCGCGGTGAATGCTGAGTCTTAGAGAAAATGTGATTTAGGCCCCTGATCTTTTAAGAAATATTGTGCCCGGTCCAGAACACTTAGGATATTCAGAAATTAATAAAGGAATAGGTTTTTAGTATGAAAATAATTGTATAAACTTGTATAATTCATAGTTAATTCATTTTATCTCCAAATTAAGTCATTCCGGTTGCAATAATTTTGTATTAATATTGACTATCAACTAGTAACACTATTTAGCCATGAAACTTGAATTAAAATTGTTCGTTTGGATTAATCTATTCTATGCACTAAATAATTTCAGAAATTCATAACTTAAAATCTATAACTCCAAAATTAATGATTCCTGTTCCTAGATCTTATTTTAATATGTAGATTATTAATAGGTATTTTGTTCTTATGTTTGGTGTGATGTTAATTTTATCTATACCATGTTTGTTTGTATTGCTATGACTAGCAGTGAGGTCACGAGAATCTGAAGAGCAAGTTGATACCTGGAATCTCAAGTCTTAGGCAAGTTGTTCCCTTGATCACTTCTTTTTACCCAGTCATGTTCTAATTAATCATAATGATCTGCATAGGTTAATTTTGATGGGACCCAATAGGTTACCTTAGATTTTGACTATCTTTATACCTTGTTTCACCACTGGTTTTACTAATAAATTTTTGGGTAGTACATGCTATTGCTTTATATGTTTTGGGTATAGAGATATTCACTACTCATGATTACACTTTTTATTATCTGTTCATTATTTACTATTCATGATAAGATCATTATGTTAATGGGAACATGGAGAACCACACGGGAAAACAGTGCTACCACAAGGGTTTAATGGGACACCCTTGGCTGATTAATTAGGAAAGCTAGTGGATGACTACCTTACCCAAAAGGGGCAAGGGCAGTAGGGGAGTGGTCAGTGTAGGGAGGTCCTCGGGTTGATTTTGCTGCGATGGCGGTCAGGCGAGGGATTCTTGCATTGGTGCCTCCTATAAACTGTAGCAGGTTTTCTGAAGCTAGTGGAACTTTGTAAAGGCCTCGTAGTGTTACCCTGCCTCGCCTCCTTGGTAGAGGTGTATGGGATTGGCCGTCTCTTGGCAGATGGGTAACATGACTTTTGGGGAAAGATGCGCAACCTCTGCAGAGTGTAAAACTGGTATACTAGCCGTGCTCATGGTCATGAGCAGCTCAGACACTCACATGATTAATATATGGAACTAAATTCAATTTGTCATATGCATTGCATCGCAGGTGATGTTGTTACTTTTGTTCTACTACTTAATTGGTTTGGTATTTACTTATACTTAGTAATTGCTAATAAAATTTTGACCAAGTTTAAAAGCAATGTTCTGCTCTAATCATCCTCTTTGGTAAGCCTTACACTTCACGTGAACTCCCACCTTTGGCGAGTTCATGCACATTATTCCCCACAACTTGTTGAGCTATGAACGTATGTGAGCTCACTCTTGCTGTCTCACACCCCCACAGGTCAAGAACAGGTACCGCAGGATGAGGCGCTTGGAGGATGTTGTTGTAACACCCTAGGTGTTACTCAGGGTGTCCACCCCAGGGTTACCCCTTTTTTTGCCCTTGATGACCTAAGGAATTGTGGATAGAGTACCTTAATCTTGAAATTCAAGGTCCTAATCAAGTGCAAACTCCCTTGGACATCATGCCCTAGTTTGTAATGCACACCTAAGTAGGGATCTCCCAAAACCCTAGAACAAAACCCCCATAGGCAATTATAACCCTAAGTAAAGCCATGATCAAAAGATCATGTAAACATCATGATCATGGTTTGGGCCAAATATAAAAGTTGTAATATACTTAATAACCTACAATTCATAGTAAGGAAGTACCCCCAAAAAGTTTTCAGAAAGGTCCTAAAAAGATCACCAAAGGTTGAACACAAGGGAAAAATGCAGATTTTGTCTAAGTCAAAAACCAACCCTTGAGCAAAGATCCCTCATGTTCACCTTGATCCCCTTTTCAAAACCTGTCGACCTAATTAACAAAGTGGCGCCAAATGAACCCTAGAATGCCCTGGAAAAGTTTGAACCCAAACCAAAACCGTTTGACACGCCTTGGCATTGGTTTTGTCTCGGTTTGCACAGGGCAGACAGACAAGACTTGGCGCTGCCGTATCTCTTCAACCAGACCACATCTCCCCTTGGAACTTACATGAACTAGGTAGCCCTAGGTGCAGGGAAGAGATCTCCCACAGGCAGTAGGGCGAGATTCGTACGCCTGGCCGCTCAGCAGAGCGAAGAACACGGGCAGAAGCAACGCGCCACGTGTTCGACGCGCTCTGAGCTCGCCAGAGCACGCCCGCGCGCGCGCCCCGCGTGCCCGCGTCGCGCCAAACGGTCGAGCCGGCGCCTCGGCCGCGTCCACACCTATAAAACCCGTCCCAGCGCTCGGTTGCCTTCCCCATTACCTCATCCGTACCTCACCGGACTCGCCCGAGCCAGCCATCGCCTCCGGCGACCTCCCCGCGACCCGCCAGTGCCGACCGAAAGCCACCGTCGTGGCCAACCCCTCTCCAGCCCCCTCCGTTCAATCCAAGCCCTCAGTTAGCTTCCTGGTGAAGCCGTAAGCCTTGCTCAAGCTTGAACCGAGGGCCTGCATCGCCGGAGTAGCCGAATCACGCTCACCGGAGTTCACGAACCCGCCGGCGCACGTGGACCGGGTAAACCCCTACGCCATTTTCCGATTCATTGCGTGTATGGCCTCTGCGTCATCCCGTGAAGCTCCTCGTGCCCTTTGATTGAACTTTGCCGCCATGGTTTGGCCGGAGCAGGCATCGCCGTCGACCTCCGCCGCCTGCGCTCGTGGCCAGTGTGACTCCGACCACCTCCGACGATGACCCGCACATCGACGTGACCGTCGCAACCTCCTGAACATCGCTGACCACCTCGCCGGACCTCCCTCGCCGCCGGTAAGCCGCGCCGTCCTTTCTTTCCTGCGGCTACTGTTTTGTTTAGGGGAGGGACCGCGGGTGTGAAGGAGAGAAACCCAGGGGGTTAAGTGAAAGGTCACAGACTCAGGTGAATAGTGGCCCGAGGGCAGATCTGCGAGGTTTGATTCAGTTTAAACCTAGGGGTCTCGGTGCAAACTGTTTTTCCAGAAAAACTTAAATAAAACCTGTTTTAAATTCAAACAGAAACTTTAAAAACCCATAACTTCTGTTTAGTTTATCCAAATTTGGTCAAACTAATTTTGCCAGACTCTAAATAATGTAACCTGTCTAAGAAAAATATAAAACCCCATAAGCACTAGAGAAAAATATAAGGTTCTGATTTATTTTCAGTTTTGGCCAAAAGCTTAATAATAGCCAGAAAAATGGTTGTACTATTTAACTAAGGTTAGAAAAATTTAGAGGAGTTATTGTCTACCTACTGACCTAGTTAAAAATGTTAAACCTCTCTGTCCATTACATTAAGATAGTTTTAACCCCTAATTCTATAATATGCTTAAGTTTAAGGAAAATAGAAAAAGTGATATAAATAATGAACCAGAGAGCACCCCTATTTTTGTTGAGATGTTTAGTCAATGTAGTTCACTGGAAAAATGTATCATACCCTGTTGTAGTGTAAGATAAGAAAGATACCTTTTAAATGAAGAAGATAGGGATAACTTAGAAAAACCCTACAAAAATACCCCTAAGGTGAAACCTCCCCAAACCCTAGGATAACTAATGTGTTGATAATAAGAACTTAAGAAAAATCTGAAATCTGTTGTTTGATATTTTTCAAAGGACAAGTTAGTTCTAATCACTCTTTTTTCACCAAACTTTAAAAATCCATCATTAATTAACCACCATGTTGCTCTCTGCCATTTTTGGTACAAGAGCTTTTTATCACTACTAGAGGCCAACAAAAATAACCCTTACGTCAGAACCCACTTTAATAAAGGACTTGTAGAGTAAAGTGGCCCATTTTGCCTAACTATTGTTATTTTTGTTTAATGCCTAGCTTTTGTACTTTAAGCCTCAAATTATCAAAACAAGCTAGAATAGCCAGTGACAACCCACTGTAATTTTTGCAAAATTTTTGGAAATTTTTAAACTACTGTCATAGTTCAAACCCCTACTAGAAACCCTAGATGGAAATTAAGAAAGGAAAATGGGTGATGGAATTTAATGTCCTCCTAAGACCTTTATAATTGTCCACTGAAATCTATAAAGGCAATACAAATCCAATATGTTATCTTAAAAGAAAACCTAAACCTAAAAGATAATAAGTCTATGTATACCACTAGAAGACCCACGTAGCCAAGGAACCCTAAGTTAATTCTTGACTTAATTTCTGTAGCTTAATGTTCTTAAATCTTGCATAATCATGACATACATGTTCATTGCATTTCGATAGACTGTAATCTTGCTGACGGAGAGTACATCCTCGTGCCGGAGCAAGGAGCTGCCCAGGAGGTTGCCCCGGACCCAGCACCAGAGCCTGCACCAGAGGACCTGCCTGCCACTGCTTTGGAAGGCAAGCCCCGGTTTTATGCATAACCGTTTATATATGCTATTTTACTACACTTAATGTTTGTAGGCTTGTACTGTGCACTTAAGTGTAGGAGTTGTTTGGAACCTTAGTTGCATGATCTCAGGAATCCCATTGAGATGAACACTAGTATGCCAGGTCGAGTAGTTGTTTTATTTAATTAGGATCTCGGTAGAAGACGAGTGATTTTTCTAGCACTCACGCGAGATCAGGAAATGGATTGTACCCACTTTCACACTGTCATGATACTAGTTGGTGGACAACAATCCATGGGGATTGGTTGCCCACGAGATGGAAAATGGAATAAGGATTAACGTGCGGATACCTGTGTCAAGCGTTTGAATGTACTAAACACATACCGAGAAATATGGTAAATCGGTAAGCCTAGTACCTGAGTGAACCTGGCAGTGGACATACCCCCTCACGCGACCTGAGACGTAGTCTCCCATTCCGGTTATGGTGGGTACAAGTGCGGTCACTGCACGACAGCCAGTCGGGGTCAGTGAGGCATTGTACGCCAAGGCGGTGAGACCTGATCTGCTGACGGGGAATCGATGGGGACGGTTGATGTGTGTGGGGACGGAGTGCCCCTACATGTCGTTTGTTTAGGTTTACCTTGCAAGGATAAAAACTCGATTCGAATCGTCTGCTTCTCGCAGCTAATGAGACTGCTTGATCCATTGTACTGCATTGAGTAACAAATGAAACTGGTTGAGATGATACAAGCTGTTGATTGCTAAAAATGCTTGCTACTATGTATGAATAGATAGTACACTTTTAGCCTTAAGAGAGTCACACTTAAGTTTGACAAAGTTAAAATCTTGATTTAGAAACTCAGCTAGTGCTTTTGGCAACCCAACCCCACAGCCAAACAGCTGCATGTCTAGAGGTAGAGGAGTATAGACTCCTCACACCGGGTAAGTCTAGCTGAGTATTAGTATACTCAGCCTTGCTTGTGGCATAATTTTTTACAGGTTCTCTGGAGGACATGGTTGCTGGAGTGACTTGGCCGTCCACCTTACCACCGGGTTGGACTGTCGAGTGGGACCCTGCCTCGGCTGAGGAGGAGCATGAGGAGTGATGGGACAGGCTTCCCCATCTCTCCATTTATTTATCGTTAGTTTATTTCCGCTGCACTTCAAAACAATGATGGTTACTTTTGCGAAAACTCCGATGGCGACAATGGTGATGTAATAAATTTTAATACTCTTCCATGCATGGTTTTATGCTTTATTGTATTTGCTCTGTGACTCACCATCGAGTGAGACTGTGGTACTTGATCCTGTCAGTGGCCGTGTCGGACTAGATCCGAGGGATTGACGGGTTATTCCCATTTAAGTGTGGTCTAGCCTCTAAGGCCGGACTTAGGCACTTAAGTTGGAATAATTCGGGCAGTTCCGCCACAGCTGGTATCGGAGCTTGTACCACCACAGAGGAATCAATAAAACATGAATACCATCCCTTTTCTAAAGTAAAACTTGATAGAAACAATGTTGGATAGATAGTAGGGCGAGCAGGATAGACCTAGGACGTGAAGCCTTAGGAAGGTAGAAGGGTAGCTAGGTGGCTAATTAACTAGGCCCTACAGGCCACTTTTACAGGATGGGAGTTCTTCCCTGTTCCTTTTATTTTTCTTGTGAGGTCGTTCAGGGCGAGCATGCATGCATTCTTAATTAAGTAAATGAATAACTAAGTAAAAGGACTTAACAATGAGATAGCAGCCAACTAGGTCCCCAATACCTTTTTCTTCTAACCAGAGGCAGGTTGAGTTTTGTTTTCCTTGTTCTTTTTGTACTTCTTTTTCTTTACTTACGCTTAACCGTGCACAGATGACTTCCCACGGATCCTCCGAGGATGGAGATGCACTGACCCACACTGACGGACTTGCACGAGAGGGTTTTCCCCGCATCTTGTGGGAGGTACTTCAGGGGGCAGGATATTTGACACCCCCTCAGTACGCGGTGCAGCAGTTCGAGAAGCACCGGGTACCTCGCTGTAGGGTGAGGATGACTTTGGAGCCTCATCCCCTGCAGCCAGGCTGGCGTTCACTGGACTCTGAGTCCTATGGATACCGGGCTGAGGACACCATTGAGGCTATCGCTCTGCATGGACTGACTACCTTCTGCGGATTTCATCCCTTGGAGCTGGCTACCCACCCCATTGGGTTGTTCCCTGCGGAAAAGGAGGACGACCCGATGTGGAAGGATCGGGTGGAGCATGCCAAGGACATCTGGGCTCTCTACCCAGGCCACACCGCTCACTTGTCGGTACGATGCATGAACGCTCTGTACCGTTTGCAAGTGATGCGTGGGGAGGCCATGTCTCAGCTGATGGCACTACTGGAGGCTACCAAGATCACCCTGGACAACAGGGAGGAGCTCGTGGTGGACTTGTCCCAGGAGCTCGTGGAAAAAGATTTGCAAGTGGAGCAGCTGTCTGATGAGATTCATGAGTTAGAGGAGCTAGTGGGCACTCGGGAGAACACCATCGAGGTTCTCGAGGATCAGCTCCTCAATACTCAGCAGCAGCTGGCGGAAGCAAATGAGCACCTGGACATGCATCACCAAGAGATTCATGGTGAGGAAGCTGACGAGGACGTTGACATCGAGGGAGGAGACGAGTCTGCCTCCAGTGTAGACACCGCTGGCTCAGGGAGACCACCTTCCCCCGAGTCCAGCGTTGCCTCGTTCGCTCACTAGATGCCAGACTAATACTAGAAGTTGATGATAGTTGGACTCCTCGCCGCTAGCTTAGCTTTCGCACCCTTAGGGTACTAGGCTAGGTAGAGTTGAGTCTTTTGATCCTTGATGTAACCAGTGTTAAAACTCTTTTGGATGTTTAGGGATGATTAATGGTAATTTAAATTTGGATGGAAGGATTATGTTTTCGTTTGTTTTATTTGGAATCTATCAAATTACTTTGACTCCCCTACCATGTTCGAACCTTAAGCTTGGAGATGTGTTATTGAGCAACCATGTGAATTTTTCAGATGGCTGGGAGAGCGCGCCGAGGTCAGAATGAGCACGTTCCCCCACCGCCACCGCCTCCCACTCTGCAGGAGCTCATGGCCCAGCAGAATGAGATCCTGAGACAGTTAGCTCAGCGTCAGCCACCACCTCAGCATTATGGTGGAGACCATCAGCGTCACCCCGTCGCTGCTACTTACCAGGAGTTTCTCAGCACCCAGCCACCATTGTTTACCAGGACAGAGGACCCACTTGATGCAGATGTGTGGTTGAGGGTGGTAGAATCCAAGTTCCCACTGCTCCATGGGGCTTGCTCAGAGGTCACCAAGGTCAGGTTCGCCACCCAGCAGCTTCGCGGACCCGCAAGGACTTGGTGGGACCATTTTCTTGCTATGCAGCCAGATGGTAGAGAGGTGGAGTGGAGGGAGTTCAAGGCCGCTTTCAGAGGGCATCATATTCCCGCTGGCATCATGGACCGGAAGCTCAATGAGTTTCTGGCACTCACTCAGGGCAGCAGGACAGTGTTGCAATATGCCCAGGCCTTCAATGATTTATGCCAGTATGCCGGATACCATGCAGATACGGATGAGAAGAAGCGAGACAGGTTCAGGAGGGGGCTCAGCACTAAGCTCCGTGACCGTCTCAACACCGTCAGGGCCAACAGTTACAATGAGTTGGTCAACATGGCTATCTCCCAGGAGGACTGCATCTTAGCTCGACAGGCGGAGAAGAAGAGGAAGACCCCTGTGGCCGGACCCTCGACTTAGCCACAGCGTTTCAGGATTGTGTCTGACTCACAGAGCAGGGGACCTCAGCAGCAGCAAGGAAGGTGGGTGATCAGGCCACCGCAGCAGCAGCAGCAGCAGCAGGCACCCAACCGTGCCCAGTTCCCAGCTCAGAGGAACAATCAACAGCAGCAGTACCGCCAGGCCAATGATAACAGGTGTTTCACTTGTGGCAGCACTGGACACTATGCCAAGAATTGCCCCAAGAATCAGCAGAGGCAGGGGCAGAATGTCAATCAGAACCAAGGAAAGAGGCAGAAAGTGCAAGTGAGGCAGGGCAAGCTGAACTTCACTACAATGGCTGATATTCCAGAGGGAGCACCCGTCATGACTGGTATCTTTACAGTTTTAAATTTTCCTGCTATTGTTCTTTTTGATTCTGGTGCTTCGCATAGTTTTGTCAGTGCCAAATTTAGTGTCAAGTGCCAGTTGCCTTTTCACCACACCAACGGGGCTATTACTATTTCAACCCCGGGAGGCAGGATTGCCACTAATCAAATCAGCATGAAGGTGCCTCTAAAGTTTGGTAGTTTGATTATTAAAACTGACCTTCTTATCTTGGGACTGGATAGTGTGGATATCATCTTGGGAACTGATTGGTTGACCAAACATCAGGCAATATTGGATGTTGCATCCAGAGCCATTGAAATTCATTCCCCTGCTTATGGCGAGACTGTTTTGTATTTACCCAACCAGAGTGGTACCCGGTCTTGTGCCTTTGTTATGGCAGAATCCCCAGTAAGGCAGATCCCAGTAGTCTGTGACTACCCCGATGTTTTTCCGGATGAATTGCCAGGAATGCCACCTGACAGAGATATTGAGTTTGCCATTGAATTGCAACCCGGGACTGCTCCTATCTCCAAGAGACCTTATAGGATGCCTCCCGCGGAATTGGCAGAAATGAAGAAACAATTGCAGGAATTGTTGGACAAGGGGTTTATTCGTCCAAGTACTTCGCCATGGGGATGTCCAGCTTTGTTTGTGAAGAAAAAGGATGAGAGTTTGAGGATGTGTGTTGACTACCGCCCTCTCAATGCGGTGACTATCAAGAACAAGTACCCGTTACCCCGCATTGATGTTCTGTTTGATCAGTTGGTAGGAGCCAAGGTATTCTCCAAGATAGACCTTCGCTCAGGCTACCATCAGATCAAGATCCGTGCCAGTGACATTCCCAAGACGGCTTTCTCTACCAGATATGGGCTGTATGAGTTTTTGGTGATGTCATTTGGATTGACCAATGCCCCGGCTTATTTCATGTACTTGATGAACTCGGTATTCATGCCAGAGCTGGACAAGTTTGTGGTTGTTTTCATTGATGACATTCTGGTCTATTCCAAGAACGAAGACGAGCATGCTGAGCATCTGCATATCGTGCTTCAGCGATTGCGTGATCATCGTCTGTATGCTAAATTGTCTAAGTGTGAATTCTGGCTGAAGGAAATAAAATTCTTGGGTCACACAATTTCTCAGGATGGGATATCAGTCGACCCTGAGAAGGTGCAAGAAGTGATGGACTGGAAACCCCCGACTACAGTGAAGCAGATTAGGAGTTTTCTGGGATTGGCAGGATATTACCGACGATTCATTCCGGATTTCTCTAGAATTGCCAAGCCAATGACTGAATTGTTGAAGAAAGGGGTCAAATTTGAGTGGAGCCAAAAGTGTGAAGATGCTTTTCATACCTTGCGGCAACAATTGACAACAGCCCCAGTACTAGCCCAACCTGACAATACCAAACCATTTGAGGTTTATTGTGATGCTTCTGGTACCGGATTGGGTTGTGTGTTGATGCAAGAGAACAGAGTGATTGCTTATGCTTCCCGAGCACTCAGACCCCATGAGCAGAACTACCCGACACATGATTTGGAGTTGGCAGCAGTAGTTCATGCCCTCAAGATATGGAGACACTACTTGATGGGAGCTCACTGTAACATTTACACTGATCACAAGAGTCTCAAGTACATTTTCACTCAGGCAGATCTGAACATGAGGCAGAGGAGATGGTTGGAATTAATCAAGGACTATGATTTGGAGGTGCATTACCATCCCGGTAAAGCAAATGTTGTGGCAGATGCCTTGAGCAGAAAGGCCCAATGTAATTGCATGAACATGGATGCAAGAGTCGCCACCCTGTGCGATGAGTTGTGCAAGCTGAATCTGGAAATTGTTCCTTCCGGTGAATTGAGATATATCGCAGTGGAGCCCACATTGCCAGAACAAATAGCTCAGGCACAGTTTGGGGATAAGGGTGTTCAGATCATCAAGGATATGATCAAGCAAAAGGCCGAGAAATACAAGTGTTTCCGTCAGGACAGCAAGGGAATTTTATGGTTTGAAGATCGATTGGTTGTTCCCAAGAATCCAGAGCTCAGAAGGAAGATATTGGATGAAGCTCACCTTTCCAAGTTCTCCATGCACCCGGGTAGCAACAAGATGTACCATGATCTCAGACCTCTTTATTGGTGGACTAGGATGAAGAGGGAAATTGCCAAGTATGTATCAGAGTGTGACACTTGTCAGAGGGTAAAAGCCAGTCACTTGAAGGTAGCAGGCCCTTTGCAACCCCTTTCCATACCATCTTGGAAATGGGAGGACATTTGCATGGACTTCATAGTAGGATTACCCAATACCTCCAGGCACCATGATTCTATTTTGGTCATTGTGGACAGATTGACCAAGACTGCTCATTTCTTGCCAGTGCACACCACCCACAAGACAGAGAAGTACGCAGAAATTTATGTTGATCAGATAGTAAGATTGCATGGTATCCCAAGGACCATTATATCTGATAGAGGAGCGCTGTTTGTGGCACGCTTTTGGGAAAAACTGCAAGAAGCCCTCGGAACCCATGTAATCCGAAGCTCAGCTTATCACCCTCAAACCGATGGTCAGACAGAAAGGGTAAATCAGATTTTGGAAGACATGTTGCGAGCATGTGCACTACACTATGGAAAGGACTGGGACAAATGTCTCTCCTTGGCAGAGTTCTCTTACAATAACAGCTATCAGTCTAGTCTGAAGATGGCGCCTTTTGAGGCCTTATATGGGAGAAGATGCAGAACCCCGCTAAATTGGTCTCAAGCAGGAGAAAGGGAAATTTTTGGGCCAGATTTGGTAATTGAAGCAGAGGAAAAGGTCAGAGTCATCAGGAAGAACTTAGAAGCTGCTCAGGCCAGGCAAAAGAGTTATCATGACGAGAGGCGGAAGCCTCTACAGTTTGAGGTGGGAGATCATGTCTATCTTAAGGTATCCCCAACCAAGGGTATCCAGAGATTCGGGATCAAGGGCAAGTTGGCCCCTCGCTACATTGGACCCTATAAGATCAAGGCAAGTTGTGGACCCGTAGCTTACCAATTGGAATTGCCACCCTGCATGGCAGCAGTTCATAATGTGTTCCATGTATCTCAGCTGCGGAAATGTGTTCGTCTACCCACTGAGGTGCTACCAGAGCCAGACATTGAGATAGAACCAGACTTGTCCTACCAAGAGTACCCCGTCAAGGTATTGGATCAGAAGGAAAGATCAACGCGGGCAAGGTCAATCAAAATGTATAAGGTTCAGTGGAGTCATCATTCAGCAGAAGAAGCTACATGGGAGACGGAGGAGTTTCTACGCTCTCGCTTCCCCGACTTTCTGCCCAAAGGAGTCGGTATGTAACCCAAAAACCCCACCCCCCGCCTGCCCTTTGAAGTCAATTATAAGAAAAACTTAGATAACAAGAATAGTCTAAGTTGTGAATTTAACTTAAGAAGGGCTTCCTTCTGAAGATGCAAAGAGGATGACATTCGAAGAGCAGTTAAGAAAGTGGAACTTGAGTTTAAGGGGAGAGTAGCACCAGCACACCTTTAAAGCATCCCTCCAAGGGACTCCACCTGAAATCTCGGGACGAGATTCCCTTAAGGGGGGAGGGCTGTAACACCCTAGGTGTTACTCAGGGTGTCCACCCCAGGGTTACCCCTTTTTTTTGCCCTTGATGACCTAAGGAATTGTGGATAGAGTACCTTAATCTTGAAATTCAAGGTCCTAATCAAGTGCAAACTCCCTTGGACATCATGCCCTAGTTTGTAATGCACACCTAAGTAGGGATCTCCCAAAACCCTAGAACAAAACCCCCATAGGCAATTATAACCCTAAGTAAAGCCATGATCAAAAGATCATGTAAACATCATGCTCATGGTTTGGGCCAAATATAAAAGTTGTAATATACTTAATAACCTACAATTCATAGTAAGGAAGTACCCCCAAAAAGTTTTCAGAAAGGTCCTAAAAAGATCACCAAAGGTTGAACACAAGGGAAAAATGCAGATTTTGTCTAAGTCAAAAACCAACCCTTGAGCAAAGATCCCTCATGTTCACCTTGATCCCCTTTTCAAAACCTGTCGACCTAATTAACAAAGTGGTGCCAAATGAACCCTAGAATGCCCTGGAAAAGTTTGAACCCAAACCAAAACCGTTTGACACGCCTTGGCATTGGTTTTGTCTCGGTTTGCACAGGGCAGACAGACAAGACTTGGCGCTGTCGTATCTCTTCAACCAGACCACATCTCCCCTTGGAACTTACATGAACTAGGTAGCCCTAGGTGCAGGGAAGAGATCTCCCACAGGCAGTAGGGCGAGATTCGTACGCCTGGCCGCTCAGCAGAGCGAAGAACACGGGCAGAAGCAACGCGCCACGTGTTCGACGCGCTCTGAGCTCGCCAGAGCACGCCCGCGCGCGCGCCCCGCGTGCCCGCGTCGCGACAAACGGTCGAGCCGGCGCCTCGGCCGCGTCCGCACCTATAAAACCCGTCCCAGCGCTCGGTTGCCTTCCCCATTACCTCATCCGTACCTCACCGGACTCGCCCGAGCCAGCCATCGCCTCCGGCGACCTCCCCGCGACCCGCCAGTGCCGACCGAAAGCCACCGTCGTGGCCAACCCCTCTCCAGCCCCCTCCGTTCAATCCAAGCCCTCAGTTAGCTTCCTGGTGAAGCCGTAAGCCTTGCTCAAGCTTGAACCGAGGGCCTGCATCGCCGGAGTAGCCGAATCACGCTCACCGGAGTTCACGAACCCGCCGGCGCACGTGGACCGGGTAAACCCCTACGCCATTTTCCGATTCATTGCGTGTATGGCCTCTGCGTCATCCCGTGAAGCTCCTCGTGCCCTTTGATTGAACTTTGCCGCCATGGTTTGGCCGGAGCAGGCATCGCCGTCGACCTCCGCCGCCTGCGCTCGTGGCCAGTGTGACTCCGACCACCTCCGACGATGACCCGCACATCGACGTGACCGTCGCAACCTCCTGAACATCGCTGACCACCTCGCCGGACCTCCCTCGCCGCCGGTAAGCCGCGCCGTCCTTTCTTTCCTGCGGCTACTGTTTTGTTTAGGGGAGGGACCGCGGGTGTGAAGGAGAGAAACCCAGGGGGTTAAGTGAAAGGTCACAGACTCAGGTGAATAGTGGCCCGAGGGCAGATCTGCGAGGTTTGATTCAGTTTAAACCTAGGGGTCTCGGTGCAAACTGTTTTTCCAGAAAAACTTAAATAAAACCTGTTTTAAATTCAAACAGAAACTTTAAAAACCCATAACTTCTGTTTAGTTTATCCAAATTTGGTCAAACTAATTTTGCCAGACTCTAAATAATGTAACCTGTCTAAGAAAAATATAAAACCCCATAAGCACTAGAGAAAAATATAAGGTTCTGATTTATTTTTAGTTTTGGCCAAAAGCTTAATAATAGCCAGAAAAATGGTTGTACTATTTAACTAAGGTTAGAAAAATTTAGAGGAGTTATTGTCTACCTACTGACCTAGTTAAAAATGTTAAACCTCTCTGTCCATTACATTAAGATAGTTTTAACCCCTTATTCTATAATATGCTTAAGTTTAAGGAAAATAGAAAAAGTGATATAAATAATGAACCAGAGAGCACCCCTATTTTTGTTGAGATGTTTAGTCAATGTAGTTCACTGGAAAAATGTATCATACCCTGTTGTAGTGTAAGATAAGAAAGATACCTTTTAAATGAAGAAGATAGGGATAACTTAGAAAAACCCTACAAAAATACCCCTAAGGTGAAACCTCCCCAAACCCTAGGATAACTAATGTGTTGATAATAAGAACTTAAGAAAAATCTGAAATCTGTTGTTTGATATTTTTCAAAGGACAAGTTAGTTCTAATCACTCTTTTTTCACCAAACTTTAAAAATCCATCATTAATTAACCACCATGTTGCTCTCTGCCATTTTTGGTACAAGAGCTTTTTATCACTACTAGAGGCCAACAAAAATAACCCTTAGGTCAGAACCCACTTTAATAAAGGACTTGTAGAGTAAAGTGGCCCATTTTGCCTAACTATTGTTATTTTTGTTTAAAGCCTAGCTTTTGTACTTTAAGCCTCAAATTATCAAAACAAGCTAGAATAGCCAGTGACAACCCACTGTAATTTTTGCAAAATTTTTGGAAATTTTTAAACTACTGTCATAGTTCAAACCCCTACTAGAAACCCTAGATGGAAATTAAGAAAGGAAAATGGGTGATGGAATTTAATGTCCTCCTAAGACCTTTATAATTGTCCACTGAAATCTATAAAGGCAATACAAATCCAATATGTTATCTTAAAAGAAAACCTAAACCTAAAAGATAATAAGTCTATGTATACCACTAGAAGACCCACGTAGCCAAGGAACCCTAAGTTAATTCTTGACTTAATTTCTGTAGCTTAATGCTCTTAAATCTTGCATAATCATGACATACATGTTCATTGCATTTCGATAGACTGTAATCTTGCTGACGGAGAGTACATCCTCGTGCCGGAGCAAGGAGCTGCCCAGGAGGTTGCCCCGGACCCAGCACCAGAGCCTGCACCAGAGGACCTGCCTGCCACTGCTTTGGAAGGCAAGCCCCGGTTTTATGCATAACCGTTTATATATGCTATTTTACTACACTTAATGTTTGTAGGCTTGTACTGTGCACTTAAGTGTAGGAGTTGTTTGGAACCTTAGTTGCATGATCTCAGGAATCCCATTGAGATGAACACTAGTATGCCAGGTCGAGTAGTTGCTTTATTTAATTAGGATCTCGGTAGAAGACGAGTGATTTTTCTAGCACTCGCGCGAGATCAGGAAATGGATTGTACCCACTTTCACACTGTCATGATACTAGTTGGTGGACAACAATCCATGGGGATTGGTTGCCCACGAGATGGAAAATGGAATAAGGATTAACGTGCGGATACCTGTGTCAAGCGTTTGAATGTACTAAACACATACCGAGAAATATGGTAAATCGGTAAGCCTAGTACCTGAGTGAACCTGGCAGTGGACATACCCCCTCACGCGACCTGAGACGTAGTCTCCCATTCCGGTTATGGTGGGTACAAGTGCGGTCACTGCACGACGGCCAGTCGGGGTCAGTGAGGCATTGTACGCCAAGGCGGTGAGACCTGATCTGCTGACGGGGAATCGATGGGGACGGTTGATGTGTGTGGGGACGGAGTGCCCCTACATGTCGTGTGTTTAGGTTTACCTTGCAAGGATAAAAACTCGATTCGAATCGTCTGCTTCTCGCAGCTAATGAGACTGCTTGATCCATTGTACTGCATTGAGTAACAAATGAAACTGGTTGAGATGATACAAGCTGTTGATTGCTAAAAATGCTTGCTACTATGTATGAATAGATAGTACACTTTTAGCCTTAAGAGAGTCACACTTAAGTTTGACAAAGTTAAAATCTTGATTTAGAAACTCAGCTAGTGCTTTTGGCAACCCAACCCCACAGCCAAACAGCTGCATGTCTAGAGGTAGAGGAGTATAGACTCCTCACACCGGGTAAGTCTAGCTGAGTATTAGTATACTCAGCCTTGCTTGTGGCATAATTTTTTACAGGTTCTCTGGAGGACATGGTTGCTGGAGTGACTTGGCCGTCCACCTTACCACCGGGTTGGACTGTCGAGTGGGACCCTGCCTCGGCTGAGGAGGAGCATGAGGAGTGATGGGACAGGCTTCCCCATCTCTCCATTTATTTATCGTTAGTTTATTTCCGCTGCACTTCAAAACAATGATGGTTACTTTTGCGAAAACTCCGATGGCGACAATGGTGATGTAATAAATTTTAATACTCTTCCATGCATGGTTTTATGCTTTATTGTATTTGCTCTGTGACTCACCATCGAGTGAGACTGTGGTACTTGATCCTGTCAGTGGCCGTGTCGGACTAGATCCGAGGGATTGACGGGTTATTCCCATTTAAGTGTGGTCTAGCCTTTAAGGCCGGACTTAGGCACTTAAGTTGGAATAATTCGGGCAGTTCCGCCACAGTTGTGCTGTGTTCGTGAGAGGTCTAGGCCGTCGTCTCCCAGTCAACTTTGGGTTGCTGGACCATTGTCTCCTTATAATGTAATTATTTATTTATTTTGTATAGAACTCCTGTTATATAGTAAAGATGTGACATTCGATCATGTGCCATGATTCATCATATGTGTGAGACTTGGTCCCAGCACACCTGGTGATTATGTTCGCGCTCGGGCTTTAGACCTCTGAAACCCGGGTGTGACAGAAGTGGTAACAGAGCAATGTTGACTGTAGGACGAAACCTAGATAGAACTGGACAACCATTATCTACTTACCTTTGCTACTCTGATTTTTTTCTAAACTTTTCTTAATCTTTTCTCATCTATTTCCGCTCTACTCTAATTATTCTTATCTTTTCTTTTCTAAAGACAAATGTGGATTTCACACTTTGAAATCTTGCACCTAAAATGACCTTTAGGAATAGGAGACCCCATCTTAGGAACCAAAACAAAACTATTTTTATAAGTATCCATATGCTTGAATGCTTGTTCTTATGATATTTGTCTGATTTGGATCTTTGATTAAGTGTGATGAGTTGTGGAGTAATGGCCACAATTACATCTATATATATGTATATCCATAAATATAAATAAATAAAAAAACATAAGATGACTATACAAACTAAGAATACTCCTCATTAAAATATATCTAGTTTAATATATCCATCTTATCTTACAAGATTCTTTATTATCTTAATAGATTCATCTTATCTTGAAAGATTTGTCTTATCCTAACTACTTTACTTAACCCATCCTAAAGTAACAACCAGGATCAAATCCAAAATAATCATATCAGATCTAAGTTATATTTGTATAACTAAAACCACATTACTTATCCCACCATGATCATGATCTAACCCAAATCAATGGGATCTTGTCTAGTCGAAGCTAGTCATACTTAGATCTGATCTAATGTGATAGATTAATCTAACCTAACGAAGGCTAACCTCAAGTTGAGCTAATCTAATGTAAGTTTCATAACAAGAAGGATAATACTGATGAAATGAACTGGATCTTACTCCTATGAACCTTGTTCTCCTTTCATGCACTTAAACCTAAACTAGTGCATCAGACCCACTCAACCATGGGCATAAGATCTAAACCAACCAATAAAGTACTGATTGTATAATCTATCTATCCCCACCTAACATCAAACAAACTTCTGACCTACATCATGTAGTCTATCTCATCCATATCTATCTTAACCATATTCCCCAGCCCGATAATATACACTAACTCCTAATCAATGAGACAAGATCGGAGAAGATGATCAATTTCATCAAGAAAGGATGAGCACCAACTCAAGTCTTCAAGGATCAAGTGAGATCACCAAGATGAGTCAAGATCCACAATCTTGGATGGAGTCTTTTCTTACCCCACTCCGTCTTACCCAAAACTATATATGCTTTAAAGATATCTTTCATCCTGCATAATAAAGTGGCTATACCCATATATATACAGGCCTTCCTAATCACGTATTCATTTGTATAAAAAAACTCTCTTGATTTTGGTACCAACTAGAAACTAAAAGCTACATTACAACCAATCTCTCTATAACCTCTTTCTTATAAATCTCGAGGACGAGATTTCTATTAAGAGGGTAGGATTTGTAACTCCCAAATTCTAGATTTGGGATTGAGAGAAGAAATCTGAGCAAATTACCCTTGATAAATAATTACACTTTATAATTCACCCTTTTAAAGGTAAATGATCATAATAAAATAACAATAGTTAAAATAAATCCTAATAAAGAGTAGACATTGGAAAATGTTCCTATCAAAACAAAGGGAGATTTTTTTGAATATACCTTTAATCCAACTTAACACTCAAAATAACAATGTGGTGTGTGTACTTCATGTTGAAAACCTAGCCTAAATAAAATAACTGAATAAATAAATATTATGTAGAAATTGTGCATCATGTGGAGTTTTTCTTGTGCATAAATTTGAAATTTAGAATTTAAACATGGTTTGAATTGGATTTGAAATAATAAATAAAAATAGAAATAGAAAAGAAAAAGGATGGAACAAACTTGATGCTGGACCAAATTCACCCAGTCAGCCCAGTCTGCCACACCCCCTCGGCCTAATATCGTTTCCCACCGCGTAGCCCGTTTACCCCGGCCCACTACCTGTCGCGTGCGCCGCGCTGCTGACCAGTGGGGCCGCCTCGCCAGTCGCTCCCCTGCTCATTAGCCCCACGCCACGTGGAGTCAGTGTGCTCCAACCCAATGACCAGTGGGGGCCGCAAGGTCAGCTCCTCCTTCTCCGTTGCATCGTTCGTAATAGAAGCGCGCGTACCTCGCGTTCCTCCAACCAATTTCCCTCCAATTCGGCGCTGACTTCGGAACCTACACGGTCTCCGCGCTATAAAGTCCGGGTCGCCACCTCCCCTTTGACCATCGCCTCACTGCCTCCAACAAGGAAGACCGGGCACCCTATCCATGCGACCGCCATGGATCCACTGTGGTGCTCCCTGCGTCCTGCTAATTTTCGGCCATCGTTGGGAGGCAACAGAGGGTTGCTTGGCCATGTGGAGTATTGCCATGACATCGATTAGCTAGAAGGGCCCATGGGGCACTGTAAATTTCTCGCTGTTGATGAATCTTTGCCGCCAATCCGCCCTGCGCCATGGCTGGCCCTTCTCCCGCCTTCTTCATCGGTGAGGCCTCTCTCGCGCTCCACCATGGCCATCGTGACGTTTTTCTCTAGGGTCCGCTAGGAATCAAACACCAGAACCTTGGTGCCTGCTCACCAGCCATGGCGCCGCCGCTGTCTGCGGCCGGTGGGGGCATGTGGTGAGGGATTGCACGATGGCTGTAACACCCCAGGTGTTACCTAGGGTTTTCACTCAAGACCACTTTAGTGAACCCATCATCACATGTGGTTTAGTTTGAGCAAAGGACACCAAACTTGGGGATCAAGATCCTAAGTAATTGTAAACCATCATAGAAGTCATGCCTTCGCCTTGTCATGCACAAAAGAGAAGGGAATGACCCAAACCCTAATTCAAATCCCTTATAGGCAAATGGAGCCCTAGAGGGGGTTATGGCAAAAAGTCTATGTAAATCACATTGTCATGACTTGGACCAATTATAAAAGTTGTAGTACACTTAATACCCTATAAAACATAGAAAGAGAGTGACCCCAAAAAGGATTCAGAAGAACCCCAAAAAGGTCACCACAGAGTTAAGCATAAAAGAAAAATCAGGATTTGCTCAAGTTCAAAACCGACCCTCTTTCAAGGATCAAACGTGTTCACCTTGATCCCAACCTCAAAACCTTATGGCCCAATTGACAAAATGGCGCCCAAAGACCCCTAGAATACCCTGGAAAAGTTTGAACCCAACCCTAAGCCATTTGACATGACTTGGCATTGCTTTTGTCTCGGTAAGGACAGCTCTGACAGAGCCGACTTCTCACCCCCATATCTCTCTAACTAGGCCATATCTTTGCTTGGAACTCACATCAAAAAGGTAGGATTTGGTGCAGGGAAGAGACCGTACATGGGGGTTTGCAAAGATCTGCACGCTAAGTCGACCAAATCGGCCGTTGAACCTTGGCAGAAGTAAACCCCCACGTGTTCGACGTGGGCTGACACTCGAGGGCGCACTCAGAGCACGTCCGCACGCGAACCCCCACGCGCCCGTGGCCACCCCGTGACCACGCCCGCGCCACGGCTATAAAGCCCACCCTGGTGCCCGGCCACCATCCTCATTGCCCCCTCTGTACCGCGCCTAACTCCCCTGAGCTCGCCCATAGCTCCGGCGACCTCCCTGCGACCCACCAGAGCCGCCCGAGGGCAACCACCGTGGCCAACCCCTTTCCCGCCCTCCTCCGCTCGATCCAAGCCCTCAGGTAGCTCCCCGTGGAGGTTGTGAAGCTTGCCCAAGCTTGAACCGAGGACCCGCTGAAAGTTCCCTTTGACCCGGGAAAAGGATCTGAATGTCACCTAGAGGGGGGTGAATAGGCGAATAAAACTTGTCAATTTAAAACTTAAATTCTTACTCTACTCGAAGACTAGAACGCAGTGGAATGAGAAGATCCTTCGAGTAGGTTTTAGCGGAATCGGAGATCCTGTCTCAAAATGTCCTGCACTTCAAATAAAGCTTATACCACGGATAAGTATTGAAGTGCAGATATAAAATCGAGTAAGACAGAGAGTCAGGATACAATACAGAAGGTATGGAGAATGGAACTATGCAATTTCATTGAAAATCTTTAAGTTCCATTAACTGTGATCACGGCTATGGTTTTGCCTCTGAATTGGTAGTATAGGTAGTATCTCGGCTTAGGTGCTCCTTCTTTATAATGTTGATTCTTTTGGTGTATCTAAGGAACCTTCTTAATTATGATGTGCTTAGACGTTGCGCTTTGTATGCATGATCATGTTGTTTTTCAATTGGTATATGTGGTGCAATGATTGTCAAGTATGAAGCATGTCTAGGTTGCTCGTAAAATGTTATACTTCTTGAGGCATGCATTTTTAGATTAAGTCAATCTTTCATTTGATATTCAAATTAGTATCTTTGTGTGATGAAAGTGATAGAGTATGCCTTGACCAAGGTATGTTGTGATCCCCTCTAGTTCTGAGGAAGCTAGAATGTGCAAAGTGCAAGTCATTCAAATACTTGATGCTCAACTTGAGAGGGAGCACACATAACTTGTGTCTTTTGAGACTAACTGTTTCTTGAGCGATCTTGTATAGTCTCTAGGTGGAAAAGAGAAGATGAGCAAGAAATGGAGCATTCAGGACTTGGGTACCTCTGTAAGTCAAGAAATTGGTATCTCAAGTCGTGAGTAAGTGCATATTTTTAGATTGCTCATGCTCTATAATATCTGGTGATAATAGATGCTTATTCTTAAATATCATGGAGCTACGATAATAAATGAACTTACAATTGGTATCTTTCAATTGGTAGCCGTGATAGTTTGCTTCAATTGACATCTTTTCATAATCATTAGAATAGAAGTTTCTTCTTGTGCCCAATACTATAACTTGTTCTAAGTTTGGTGTCTTAGCAACAAGAAAAAGTTAGGATAAAGAATCAAGCACAAGTGTGGAGAAGCTCTCGAGAGATTAAATACTTTCAAGATGGGAAGTACACTACAACATGGTAAAGGTACAAAATGAAGTATTAATCTTTTTGCATATATGTATCTTACCTAAATGTTGATAGTGCATATGTTCAATAAGTAAGGAGGAGTTTTGATAGTTGTTTTTCCTCCTTAACACCCTGCTGTTCCTTGACATCATCCTATGTTCTTGCTTGAGTATGGTTTTTGGTGTTTGATGTCAAAGGGGGAGAATTTGTGTATTAAAGCTTATCTCAACCTGAGAGGAAAGCTTATCCTAAGGGGTGATGTGTTAGTTTAAGCTTTGCTAGTGTGTTATTCATATGCTTCTTGCAGTATTATATGCGTTGCATCATATGGACTAGTGTTTCCGCTGCTATGAATTAATTGGCTTCTATAGTGTAATAGATAGTCATATGGATAATGGTGCTTTAAGACTAAAGGTGCTTTAAGAGTGCTTTAAATTGGTATCTTAATGGTGAATAGTGGTAGGTTGATATTCCTGTGATATATCCACCAATTTGAATGGTGTTTAACTCTGATTATGTGCATTTGTGTGTTATAGCATCATGGTTTGATTATTGACACAATGCATCCAAAAAAATGCTAAGGTGTAGAAATGTTTCGAATTGCCTAAGTATGTGCAAATTGGCGTCTGAGGCCAAAATTATGTTTCTGAAGTAAGCACATATTTAGGGGGAGCATTCTATAAACTTAGAATTCAAAATTTGTGCTTCAAATCTTATTCTTATGTAAGCTTTAATTGTGTTGCCATCAATCACCAAAAAGGGGGAGATTGAAAGCTCTCTTATGAATTTTGGTGTTTGGATGACAACTCAATTAAAAGACTAACAAGTGTACTAAGTGTTGAACAGGTGCTTAAGGTAAAGCCTACAGGGTTCAACACAAGTGAACAAATGTGATGGTCCAAGAACTGGATTATGGATACATAATGGACATCACAAGTAAGATGGACATTGCATAAAGTGAGACTCGGGTGCGTAGCTCAGAGACAACTGATCAAGCCAAGGACGGAGGCAAGAAGAGCTTCGAGGTACCAAGTGCACGGGAGAAGGTCAAGGAGGCTGAGGAACCCAAAGCCAAGGGTGAAGAAGAAGGCTTGCAAGGTCAAGGGTGATCAAGTTGAGAACAGCTACGACACATCAAGGATCACTACATAAGGACGTGACATACAACCAATGAGGTAACAGATACAGTGATGTGGTGTAAGTCATAAGGCTCAAGATCAAGCTCTAAGAAGGAGATTAAGGTCACTAGAAGGAGAACAACTGTCAAAACCAGAACTGGAAGCAGCCCAAAAGAGCTAAGTTCACCTTGATCTTTAGTTTGGGTTGTTCCTGTGTTTGGAGATGTTCTATGTGACCTTTGCAGCTAAGAAATGTCAATCTAGATCAAGTCAAGCTGACTTGATGATTTATGAGTCCAACATCAAAGCTCAAGCATGTCAAATGCTATAGATGTAAAAATCAAGAGAAGGTATGTTTCTAGACTTAGTACATTGGTTTTGTGTACTAATATACTTGTCTAAGTGTTAGAAATAGAAGGAAGAAGAAAAGGAAAGAGGTGCAAATGGCTTGGCTATGTACAGCCAAGACTCAGTTCGACTTGGCACACCGGACTGTCCGGTGGTGCACCGGACAGTGTCCGGTGCGCCAGGCTGAACACCGGTGAACAGGCCGCTCTCGGGAGAAGTCGGCGGCGTACGACTATAATTCACCGGACTGTCTGGTGTGCACCGGACTGTCCGGTGAGCCAACGGTCGGCTGGGGCAACAGTCGGCCGCGCGATTCGCGCGTGACGCGTGGTCGAGCCAACGGTCAAATGGGGACACCGGACTGTCCGGTGTGCACCAGACAGTGTCCGGTGTGCCAACGGCTCCAAGACTGCAACGGTCGACTGCGCCATTTTTGGAAGGAAATCGGGCACCGGACAGTGTCCGGTGGTGCACCGGACTGTCCGGTGCGCCACCTGACTGAAGGCAAGATTTGCCTTCCTAGATTGCTTCCAACGGCTCCTAGGCCCCTTGTGCCTATAAAAGGGACCCCTAGGTGCCTCAAGCAATGTACAAGTGCAGCCAACAAGTGTAGACATCACTCTGATCAATTCTCACTCTCCCTCTTGTGTGTATCTCTCTAGTTTGTGTAGAAGGCAAAGCTATAAGCCTTTAGAGAGTGGAGAAGTGCTGCTAAAAGCTAGAGCAAGGTCTTGAGCGTATCGTTACTCTGCCGAGGTGCTGTCAAGAAGTTTGTAAGCAGCCACGGTTTTGTTGTAACCCAACTCAATAGTGAAAGGCTCTATCTGTCATACTGACAGATCTGAGCAAACGGAGGAAGGAGTTGAAATAGACTCCAAGCCCAAGTGTGGCTAACTCCAACGAGGACTAGGCAAGCATTTCAGGCTTGGCCGAACCTCGGGATAAATCCTTGCGTCTGTGTGCTCTGTTCTGTATTGTATCCTGACTCCCTGTCTTACTCGATTTTATATCTGCACTTCAATATAGAACAGAGCACACAGACGCAAGGATTTATCCCGAGGTTCGACCAAGCCTGAAATGCTTGCCTAGTCCTCGTTGGAGTTACCACACTTGGGCTTGGAGTCTATTTTAACTCCTTCCTCCGTTTGCTCAGATCTGTCAGTATGACAGATAGAGCCTTTCACTATTGAGTTGGGTTACAACAAAACCGTGGCTGCTTACAAACTTCTTGACAGCACCTCGGCAGAGTAACGATACGCTCAAGACCTTGCTCTAGCTCTTAGCAGCACTTCTCCACTCTCTAAAGGCTTATAGCTTTGCCTTCTACATAAACTAGAGAGATACACACAAGAGGGAGAGTGAGAATTGATCAGAGTGATGTCTACACTTGTTGGCTGCACTTGTACATTGCTTGAGGCGCCTAGGGGTCCCTTTTATAGGCACAAGGGGCCTATGAGCCGTTGGAAGCAATCCAGGAAGGCAAATCTTGCTTTCAGTCGGGTGGCGCACCGGACAGTCCAGTGCACCACCGGACACTGTCCGGTGCCCGATTTCCTTCCAAAAATGGCGCAGTCGACCGTTGCAGTCTTGGAGCCGTTGGCGCACCGGACACTGTCCAGTGCACACCGGACAGTCCGGTGTCCCCATTTGACCGTTGGCTCGGCCATGCGTCACGCGCGGATCGCGTGGCCGACCGTTGCCCCAGCCGACCATTGGCTCACCGGACAGTCTGGTGCACACCGGACAGTCCGGTGAATTATAGCCGTACGCCGCCGACTTCTCCCGAGAGCGGCCTGTTCACTGGTGTTCAGCCTGGCGCACCAGACACTGTCCGGTGCACCACCGGACAGTCCGGTGTGCCAAGCCGAACTGAGTATTGGCTGTACACAGCCAAGCCATTTGCACCTCTTTCCTTTTCTTCTTCCTTCTGTTTCTAACACTTAGACAAGTATATTAGTACACAAAACCAATGTACTAAGTCTAGAAACATACCTTCTCTTGATTTTTACATCTATAGCATTTGACATGCTTGAGCTTTGATGTTGGACTCATAAATCATCAAGTCAGCTTGACTTGATCTAGATTGACATTTCTTAGCTCCAACATCCTGCAAAGGTCACATAGAACATCTCCAAACACAGGAACAACCCAAACTAAAGATCAAGGTGAACTTAGCTCTTTTGGGCTGCTTCCAGTTCTGGTTTTGACAGTTGTTCTCCTTCTAGTGACCTCAATCTCCTTCTTAGAGCTTGATCTTGAGCCTTATGACTTACACCACATCACTGTAGCTGTTACCTCATTGGTTGTAAGTCATGTCCTTATGTAGTGATCCTTGATGTGTCGTAGCTGTTCTCAACTTGATCACCCTTGACCTTGCAAGCCTTCATCTTCACCCTTGGCTTTGGGTTCCTCAGCCTCCTTGACCTTCTCCCGTGCACTTGGTACCTCGAAGCTCTTCTTGCCTCCGTCCTTGGCTTGATCAGTTGTCTCCGAGCTACGCACCCGAGTCTCACTTTATACAATGTCCATCTTACTTGTGATGTCCATTATGTATCCATAATCCAGTTCTTGGACCATCACATTTGTTCACTTGTGTTGAACCCTGTAGGCTTTACCTTAAGCACCTGTTCAACACTTAGTACACTTGTTAGTCTTTTAATTGAGTTGTCATCCAAACACCAAAACTCACAAGAGAGCTTTCACCCGCACCACTAGAATAGCGCAATCGTGCTCGCCGGAGTTCGGAACCCGCCGGAGCACGTGGACCGAGTAAACCTCTACACCATTTCTCAATTCGTTGCCCGCATGGCATCTACATCACCCCGTGGAGCTCCTCGTGCACTTTAATTGAACCCTATCGCCGTGGTTTGGCTGGAGCAGGAGCCGTCGACAACCTCCGCCGCATGCGCTCGTGGCCAGGGCAGCTCCGACCACCCCAGACATCGACCCACACACCGACGTGACTGTCGTGACCTCGCTGACGTCACTGACCACCCCGTCGGAGCTCCACTGCCGCCGGTAAGCCTCGCCGCCGTAATCTTTGCCGCGGGTACTGTTTAAGCCAGCCAGGGAGCGCGGGTTAGGTTTCGACTAAGACCAGGGGGTTTTGTGCAATGTCAGTGACTCATGCAAATAGTAGACCGCAGACTGTTTTGTGAGAGAAAAGGGAGAGAAAATCTAGGGGGTTCAGCGCAAACCTGTATTTCTTTTCCATTTCAAATTTATTCTTCTTTTAAATATTACAGAGAACTAAATAAATGCATAACTTGGAGAATAATCATCCAAAATTTGTCAAACCAATTTTGCTAGACTTTGTGAAATATAAACTATCAGACAAAAATAATAAACCCCATAGTTCCTGTGTTATTTTCTAGAGTTTTGAATTAAATAATAAAACTGCCCAAAACTTAATATTAGAAGGAAAAATAGAAATATTGTGAGACCAGGGTTAAGAAAAATAATGGAGACACTAACCTAGTAGTTACACTATTTAAAATTTATAAACACCCCAGTATACAAGGTTAAGGAGGGTTTCTTCACTAAAGCTTGTTTATGCTCAAACTTAGGAAAATTTAAAAAAGGGATTAAAAATGGAAACCAAGAAACAACCATATTTTTCCTAGCATGCCTAAGTTATGTAGTTCACAAGAAAAATCTATTGAACCATAGTCCAGTGAAAGGAAATTGCACTCACAATTATTCATGAAAAACAGAGAAAATTTTGAAAAGTCATAAGAAAATAATCCTAAGAAAACACCCCTACCTTAGGAATAACTATTCTTGTGCAAAGAAGAACCTAGGAAAATACAAGTTCTGTTGTTTGATATTTTTCAAATAGCAAGTTAGTTATAAGTGTCTTTTTGGCATTAAAATTTAGAAAATCATAACTGAATAATCACTAAGTGACTCCTTATGATTTTTGGCACAGAAGCATGTTATTACCCATAGATACCATAAAAAATAACCCTTAGTACAGAACCCACACCTAGATGAGGGTTGTAGTGCAAAGTAACCCCTCTGCCCCAACTTTTGTTATTTTTATCCAGGGCATTATTTATTTATTTTTGAGCTAAATCTTATAGGACAGACTACATTGACCAATATTAACCTACTATAATTTTTACAGAATTTTTGTAAAATTTGAAATCACTGTTGTAGTTAACCCACCTTAAGGGCCTAAAAAGACAATAAAAAGAGAAATTAGTAGTGGAAATTAATGTTGCCCTAACCAAAACAACAAAACCCTTGAGTACCTACTCAAACCTTCAAGAGACAATCCAAGTCTCAATCCACTATGTTGCCTCTAAGCAAAACCTCAAACCTAAAAATTCTAAGCATAAACCACTGAGAGTTACTTATAATGAGGAAACCCTAAGTTATCGAATAACTTAGCTTTTTCTTCACTATGCATAATAGTTACTAAACTCTGCATATCATAGCATACATATATCTTATTCATTGCATTCGATAGATTGCAACCTCGTGGACGGAGAGTACATCCTCGTGCCGGAGCAAGGACTTGCTCAGGAGGTAGCCCAGGATCCAGCACCAGAACCTGCCATCGAGGATCTGCCTGCCCCAGCTTTGGAAGGCAAGCCCCGGTTTTATGCATGACCAGTTCTATATATTATTTTTCTGCACTTAATGTTTGTAGGCTTGTACTATGCACTTAAGTGTAGGAATTGACTGAAACCCTAGTTGCATGATCTCAGGATTCCTTTTAAAATGGATACTAGTATGCTAGGTCGAGTAGCTGCTTTGCTAATTAGGGATCTCGGTAGAAGTCGAGTGATTTTTCTAGCACTCGCGCGAGGTCAAGAAATTGGTTGTATCTAGTTTCACATCATACTGATATTGGTCTGTGGACACGGATCCATGGGGATGCGTGGGCTACGAGATGGAATTGGAATAAGGATTAACGTGCGGATACCTGTGTCAAGCGTTTGAACGTACTAAGCATATGCCGAGAAATATGGTAAATCGGTAAGCCTAGTACCTGATTGATGCTGGCAGTAGACTTTACCCCTCACGCGACCTGAGACGTGGTCTCCCATTCCGGTTATGGTGGGTACAAGTGCGGTCACTGCACGACGGCAGTCGGGGTCAGTGAGGCATTGTACGCCAAGGCGGTGAGCCCTGATCTGCTGATGGGGAATCGGTGGGGACGATTGATGTGTGTGGGGACGGAGTGCCTCGCCACGTCGTGTGTTTAGGTTTACCTTGCAAGGATAAAAACTCGATTCGAATCGTCTGCTTCTCGCAGCTAATGAGACTGCTTGATCCATTGTATTGCATTGAGTAACAAGTGAAAATGTGATGATTTGGCAAAAGATGTTGATTGCTAAATTGCTTGATACCATGAATGAATAGATAGTACACCTTTAGTCTTAAGAGAGTCACACTAAAACTTGAAAAAGCTAAAACTTGATTTTTAGACTCAGCTAGTGCTTTTGGCAACCAAACCCCTGAGCCAAATAGCTGCATGTCTAGAGGTAGAGGACTAGACTCCTCACACCGGGTAAGTCTAGCTGAGTATTAGTACACTCAGCCTTTCTTGTGGCATAATTTTTACAGGTTCTCTGGAGGACATGGTTGCTGGAGTGACTTGGCCATCCATCTTGCCACTGGGTTGGACAGTCGAGTGGGACCCTACCTCGGCTAAGGAGGAGCATGAGGAGTGATGGGATAGGCTTCCTGTTGGGGGTATGCTTCATAGCCGAAGATCCTAAAGAAAGGAAACATCTTCGGAAGATCTCCCCAGAAGCAGCGCCGAAGCTGTCACATACAAAGCTTCGGCACAATGGCGGATCTCATGACGAAGGGGCGAACCGACTTAAAGATGAAATGACTTAAAAGCCCATGATGTTCTGTGTCATTATTGTAGTTAATTGTAAAGGGCATATTTGTAATTATACACAGGCTACGCCCTGTGCCTATAAATAGGTGAACAATACCCCTGTACTGTTCACGCAATCTTGTAATCACTGACACATTGCACTGGAACGATCACTTTCTGCCAAGGCGAAGGTATAAATATGACAAAACATGTGAATAATGTTATTTGTTTTTAGCATATCTCTTTATAATGTTTTACAATTTATACTTCATTTTACATTATTTTTGATTACGAAGGTATGACCTTCGTGATATTCTGATCATGGCCTTCGTCCGAAGTTCATTAAACCCTCGGGGAGATAATGCTTCAGCGGACGAAGGACATTAACATTTAACATTCTATGTTGCCTTGTTCTTAATTTATAGCATTTGAGAACAAGTCCCCAACATTGGCGCCCACCTCTGGTGAACTTACTTCCACTTTTTGAGCTAATGGCTTCATTCAACAACCAAGCTGGAGCTGCTTCGGCTACGAAGCTGGTGCTCCCGATAACACGCGGTTCATGCTCAGAGCCGGCCAACAAGAAGCAGAAGAAGGAGGCATAGAGAAGGGTACAACATGTCGGGGTGCAGGGACCCTTCATCAAGTCAAGATGGTCTCGCATCCCAATTACCTTCTCTCAAGAGGACCTTAAGCTCAAGGATTACCCTCACAATGATGCTATGGTCATTTCTTATGTTATCAAAGGATTTCTGGTCCACAATGTTCTGGTCGACACAAGCAGTGCAGCGGATATTATATTTGCTAAAGCCTTCAGACAGATGCAAGAGCCAGAGGATAAGATTCATGATGCTACACACCCTCTTTGTGGCTTCGGAGTAAGACAGATTGTAGCGCTTAGCAAGATCACGATGCCAGTCACCTTCGGATTCGTCAACAACACAAGGGCTGAACAAATTGTGTTTGATATTATCGACATGGAGTACTCCTACAATGCAATCATTGATCATGGGACACTCAATGCTTTTGAAGCAATTCTTCATCCAGCATAACTTTGCATGAAGATACCTTCAGAAGTCAGGAAGCTGCCAGAAAGGCCGAAGGAAACTGGACAGATTCAAAAGCAATCCATAATATAGATGGAGCTGAAGCTTGTGAGCAGTACAAGTATAGAAGGGAGAAGGCTGCATCGGCCGATCAGCCGAAGCCCATGCTCTTATGTGAAGATATAGCAGAGCAGAAGGTGTTGCTGGGATCTCAATTGTCTGAGGAACAGGAGAAAAACCTAACAAGGTTTCTGTTCAACAACAAAGATGTTTTCGCATGGTCTGCCAACGATCTATGTGGTGTCAACAGGGATGTCATTGAACACCCGCTCAATGTTGATCCATCCTTTAGACCCAGAAAGCAGAGGCTTTGGAAGATGTCTGATGACAAAGCCGAAGGTGCTCGGAATGAAGTGAAAAGACTTCTTAGTGCTGGAGTCATTAGAGAAGTAAAATATCCAGAATGGCTAGCTAACACTATTATGGTGAAGAAGGCCAATGGTAAATGGAGGATGTGCATTGATTTTACTGATCTCAATAAGGCTTGTCCGAAGGATGAATTTCCATTACCAAGGATAGATTCTCTAGTAGACGCAGCAGCTTCGTCAGAACTCATGAGTCTGTTAGATTGTTATTCAGGCTACCATCAAATCTGGATGAAGAAGGAAGATGAGCCAAAAACCAGCTTCATAACCCCTAGTGGAACATATTGTTACCTTTGGATGCCTGAGGGGCTCAAGAATGCTAGAGGAAGCTTCAGCAGAATGACAGCTAAAGTCCTTCATTCTCAGATAGGCAGAAATGTGCTAACATATGTTGATGATATCATAGTAAAAAGCACGAAGCAAGAAAATCACATTGCCGATCTGCAGGAAACATTTGCTAACTTTAGGAAAGCTAGCCTAAAGTGGAATCCAGAAAAATTTGTCTTCAGAGTAAAGAATGGAAAATTCCTTGGTTGCTTGGTTTCGACAAAGGGAATCGAAGCTAATCCGAATAAAATCAAAGCTATTCTTCGGATGGAGCCGCCAAGCACAAAGAAGGGGGCCCAATGGCTGATAGGAAGACTGGCATCCTTGAACAGATTCATATCTAGATCAGCAGAGAGGAATTTACCATTCTTCGAAGTGCTGAAGTCAGCCGAAGTCTTTCAATGGGGACCAGCTCAGCAGAAAGCCTTTGAAGAGCTGAAGCAGTATCTGATAGACCTAACGACGCTAACTCCACCTATGCTAGGGGCTCCTCTGCTGTTGTATGTGGCAGCTTCGCACTCTGCAGTAAGTGCAGCACTTGTCCAGGAGAAGCTTGAAGGACAAACTAAAAAGCAAGCTCCAGTATACTTTGTTTCTGAAGTCCTCAGTTTATCAAAGAAAAATTATACAGAGTTGGAGAAGGTGCTATATGCTGTCTTAATGGCCTCCAGGAAGCTTCGTCACTACTTTCAAGCATTTCATATAATTGTTCCTTCATCACAGCCTTTGAAGGATATTATGAGAAAAAGAGAAGCTACTGGAAGGATTGGAAAGTGGGCTGTGGAACTCAACGAGTTCACCATTGACTATGTTCATAGATCCTCGATTCAGTCTCAGGTGTTAGCAGACTTCATCGCTGACAGGACGCCAGAGGCTCAGGAGGAAGAAGCAAGTAAAGATATTGAAGCCTAGACAGTGTTCTGCGACGGTTCCTGGGGAACCTTCGTGGCAGGCGCAGCTGATATTTTAGTTGCACCTTCCAAAGTCAGAACATGTTATGCAGTGAAACTTGATTTCAGCTGCACAAATAATATTGCTGAGAACGAAGCACTTCTATTGGGGGCTTCGGAAATTAAGAGCAATGGGAATAAGAAGGGTTATTTTGAAAACCGATTCTCAAGTTATTGCTGGTCACGTGGACAAAAGCAGCAAGGCACGAGATCCAAAGCTTGAAAAATATTTGGATGCAGTTCGAAGGATGGAAGCTTCTTTCGAAGGTTTTTCTGTCAAGAATATTCCAAGGGGTGAAAATGAACATGCAGATTTGTTAGCCAAATCAGCGGCTCAGGGGCTCCCTATACCTTCGGAGGTATTCTTCGAAACAATAAAGGCACCTTCGGTTGAACTTATGGAAAGAGTTATACTTAACATTTCTCCAGTACATAGTGAGGATTGGAGAACTGAAATCATATCCTTCCTCCAAGGCAACTGTCTCTCTGATGACGAAGTTTATAACAAGAGAATGGAAGCAAGGACAAGACCATATGTAATAATAGAAGGGGAATTGTATAAATATGGGGTTTGTTCTCCACTTCTCAAGTGTTTCTCAAGAACCGAAGGTATCGAATTAATGAAGGAGATACATGCAGGTCTGTGTGGATCTCACATTGGGTCTAGACCTTTATTGGGAAAAGTTTTTCGACAAGGATTCTACTGGCCGAAGGCAGCTTCGGATGCAGCAGAATTAGTTCAAAAATGCGAAGGCTGCCAAAAAATGTGCGAGAGACCAGAAACAACCTTCATCCCTGACTCAGTTAATACAGCCCACTTGGCCATTGCAAAGATGGGGCCTTGATTTGCTAGGCCCACTTCCACCAGCACAAGGAAATTTAAGATATGTTGTGGTGGCGGTAGAATATTTTTCCAAATGGATTGAAGCGAAGCCTTTAGCCACAATAACCTCAGTCACTGTTCAGAAATTTTTCTGGCAAAATATTGTTTGTCGCTTCGGAGTGTCGAAGGCCATTACTGTGGACAACGGAACACAGTTTGATGCCGAAGCTTTCAAAGAGTTCTGTGAGCAAATTGGCACGAAGATTCATTTTGCATCAGTCAGGCACCCAGAGTCAAATGGACTTGTTGAAAGAGCTAATGGCATTATAATGATAGGAATAATGAAGTTAATCTTCAATCAGCCTAGGGGAAAGTGTCCAGATGAATTGATCAAAGTGGTGTGGAGCCACAAGACAACAATGTCAAGGTCAACAGGCTTTTCACCATTCAAGTTACTTTTTGGTGACGAAGCAATAACTCCGGAAGAAGCTAAAGCAAGATCAATAAGAACAGTGGCTTCGGTAGAGGACGAAGTTGATTGTTCTATGGCAAAAGATGCCTTAGAAGGGATCAGGCTTCAGACTGTGGAGAACATTAATAAATATCAAGCTGAAACAATAAAGTGGCGAGACAGAAAAGTTCGGTTAAAAAATATCAGTCTAGGTCACTTGGTACTTCGGAGAGTCGCCAACCCAGATACACTAGGCAAGCTACAGTTGAAATGGGAAGCACCTTTTCTGATAGTATCTTTGTCAAGACCCGGTTCCTACAGATTAAAGGATATGGACGGCAACAACATTCCTAGATCTTGGAATGCGGATGAGCTTCGGCGATATTATGTATAGCTTGATGTAAACTTTTTATTTTTTTTATTTTTTCCTATGGCACCCTTTTCCTTCTCGAAGGGGGAGAAAGGTTTTTAATGGGGCCATAGCATGTAATTTCCCTTTTTCTTATTACAGCTCTACAAGAGCAATATCCCCCAAAGATGTAAATGTAAAACTGAGTTCGCACCATCGAGTGCAAAGAAAAAAGAAGAAACAGGGAGAAGCTCGAAAGACGTCTCTAAGGGGATGCAGAGCACGACGAAGCTACAAAAAGTCGTTCCTAATGGAGCGCAGCGTAAATTTTCTGCTCAAAAGTCGTTCCTAAGGGAATGCAGAGCTTACAGCGAAAAGTCAACGCTGATTCCGCCGAAATATAAGGCGAAGCGCGAAAAGTCAACGTGATACCACCGAAATAGAAGGCGAAGAAGTTCAAAAGACGTTCATAAGGGAATGTAGAACTTACAGCGAAAAGTCAGCGCTGATACACCGAAAAATAAACGGTAAAGCCAAAAAATAAACGGCAAAGAGACTTCGTTTATTCCTAAGGGAATGAAGGCTATGGTTGTTGCTTCGTATATGTGTTTGGACATTCATTTGCACGGTACATTACATCATAACATTTGCATTCATAAACATTCATTTAGACGTACGTAGGATCACCATTGTCATAACACAGGCAGTTGCTTCGGCTCTAAAGATCAGGCTTCGGCAAAAGAGAAAAAGAAGCAGTTTTTATGCTTCGCTGTGTACGAAAAGAAGGGAAGGTGTTTTCGCCTTCGGCTCAAAAATGCTAATTTCGTTCACACCAAAGCATTTCATACATTCATGGTAAGGTAGGGATATATTACAAGGTACGCCCAAAGTTCATCAAGTAAAATTTAATTACATTTACAAAAGTTATTACAAAAAGTTTTTCGAGCTTTTTCTTCAGTCATCTATTAAAACTTCATCAGTACTCATCAAGCTTTAGCTTCGGCATAGTCATCCATTAAAACTTCGGCGTCATCTTCCTACTCTTCAAGCTTCGGCTTCAGCTTCGTCATCCTACACAAGTTAAAGCACTGTAAGAAAAATTCAAGTTCGAAGGAAGAGGTAAGCACAAGGTATGATTTTGTTACCGGCTTAAGATGACTCTGCGCTTCGTCACCAGCTTTGTCTCGTCCACCCTTTGTCCATACCACCTTTATAAATTTATTTGCTATACTTCGAGCAAGATTGGGGATATCATCTAGATCTGCTGGTGATAAACTAAAATTGGGTCTGTTGATAATTTTTCCGTGCTCGCAGCCAGATTTCAGGAATGCAGTAGCAGTGCCCCGAGAAGCTACCAGGGCACAGAAATCACCATGTCCAGCAATAACATCATCAAGGTCATCAATTTCACCTTTGATGTGTTCAAAGGCCCCTGGTAGATCTTCAGCTGAAGGAGTAAATTTTTCGCTGCTGGCCCCGACTGAATAGAAGACCTTCTTCAGCCGTTGAATACATCGAGTGCTGAATTCTAAACATTTATTTTGAAGGCTTGTTAATGATTTTTGCAAATTTGAAACCTTCTGGACTTCAGCCTCAAACTTTTCATTAAGCTTCTGTTTTTCTTGTTCGAAGCTTTCTGACTGGCAGAGAAGCTTCGTATTCAGTTCTGTTATTTTAGCCTCAGCTTCTGCTAGTAAGCCTTCGGTCATCTGAAGCTCGAAGTCTTTCCTTTCAAGAGCAGCAGATTGGTCTTTTATTTTGCCTTCTAAATTCTCGATTATAACCTCGTGTTTTTTTCTTCCAAGTCTTGTTGCATTTTTAAAGCTTTGCTCAGCAACATACTCTGTACATAAACAACATTCGTTAGAAAACATCTTCGTTATTACAAACGATAGAAAGATTGAGAAAAGTTGTTTACCTTGAAATTAGAAAAAAACAAACTACCGATGATGTGCTGTCGTCGGTAGCGGCTGATGTCTGTTTCAAGCTTTGGGAAACCGATACTCTTTGATAGAGTACCGATAACCTTCGCCCCGGTCTGATCCCGGATACAGCCCAGCTTTTCATCATCGATACCACCGAAGAGAAATGCCCCCGGCCGATACCTGCAAGATATGGCATACTCTTTTAACTCTTCTTTTTCGGCCTTGGTCAGCTCTTGCCCAACTAAGTTTTGAAAATTAAAAATTTCGTCTTCCGAAGTGTCTTCGGTTATTTCCTTCTTTTTCTCGGGCTCTGGGGCCGAAGTCTCTTCGGTAGCTGCTGCAGCTTCTTCTGCGGCCATGTCTAGCAGTATTTTATCAATATTTGCAATGGTGGTTTCTAACTCTGTATCTTCGGCTGTGGCAGCTTCGGCAGCTATAGCCTCCGAAGGTGCAGCTTCGGTAGCCGGTATGTCCTCAACAGCTGGCGCCTTCGGAGCTAAAGCTCTTGGTGGTGTCTTTTCAATGACTTTGGTCACTATAATAATTCTTTGCTTTTTTGGCCTAGCTACCTTCTCCGTTTTTGCGGGCTCCTTGTCCTTCTGAAAAAGCTTCATTAGATGTGACCCTAATGGACTCAACTTGATAGGCAAGGATTCAGTCATTACCTTTAAAATTTCCTCCACGACGATGGAAGAAGGTGATGCAGCAATTTCTTCTTTTTCGTCAATCGCCTTCAGCTTCGGAGCTGAAATGTTTCTCTTCCTCGAAACAATTGTTTTTGGCTCGGGCTTTGGTTTTTTCTTTTTCAATTGATCTTCATCATCTTTAGTCAGAGCATTAGCCACTCTCTTCCTTTTTTGCCCTTCGGCACCCTTATCTAGCCGCTCGTAGTCGGGATATTCAAAGTCAATAGCATCCATTACTCGGTTTAGTCTTCCCTTCGGACGGGTGCCGAAGGCTGCTGTCATCAATTGATCTTCTTTTCGAGAGTAATTGCCAAGTATCTCGTTGCACATTACTTTGATCGTGTCCAGCCATTCTTGGCAAGGCACTTTGAAATGTTTCTTGAATTTGTAATGATAAGGCAACCGAACAAGCTCCCCTTCCTTCTTTTTTCCTTCAAGCTTCAGCATGGCCCACTCTTTCATAGTTGGGAACACTCTGAAGGCCAAAAATTCTTCCACTATGTCCCTAGTGCCGATGTGCTCTGCAATAACTCTAAATTCAGCCAGAGCAATTTGGGTCGGACCCTCTGGTGTCATATTGCACTGGGGTCTAGTCTCTCCGAATACCAATTCCAACGGACTCTTGACCAATTTCTCCTTATCTTCGTCAACTTCGACGTAGAAACACTCGGATTTCCAGCCAGCTGGCCACTTGCTACGGTAACTGATCACAGCAAACTTTGTAGTCTTGCGGTAGGCAAAATTGTAGCAGCCAAAGTTTTCATGTAGCCCATCTGCTCTGGCCTTGGTCTGGTAATGAAGCTCATGCACTCGGCAAAAACCTTCGGCAAATGGTTCCACCCCTTGGCTTTGGAGGGCCCAAATATAAATGCTAAGCCTAACAATAGCGTTAGGAGTTAGCTGATGAAGGTAGATCCCAAACTTCTTCAGCACATCAGCAATCATCTTGTTCAAAGGGAACCTTAAACCAGCCTTAAAGAAACTTTTGAAGAACACTACTTCATCTTTTTCTGGCTTCGGAGTACTTTCTTCCCCTCCAAAGCGAATCAGCTCTTTCTTCGCTTCACTAAAATAGCCCAACTTCACCATCTTAGGCAAATCACCTTCAGAGATAGTAGATTTTCCGAAATCCAGGTGGCTGGGTTTACTCGACACTGCACTACTGTAATCATCTTCGGAATCAGTCTCCTCAACATCAGCCTGCTCTGCTTCAGCGGCAGCTGCATCCTCCGATGTTACCAGCCCAGACCGCTTCATCGCTTCGGAAATGGGAACAGTCTCAGTAGCTTCGGTTTCATCTCCCTCACGATCAACCCTTGAAGTGGAGCGCACCCTCGCCATTTGATTATGATTTTTTTTGAAATTTTTTGTTGTTGACTTTTTTGTTTTTCCGAAGCTCTTCCTCTTGTGACGAAGCAGAATCAAAAGCGGCGCTTCGTTCGAACACGATGATCAAGCTTCAGCTTTAGTTAAATTTTTGGCAGCAAAACAGTGCAATGAATGTTGTGGTAACTTCACACCTACCCGTCTGTTTATATAGTGCCGCAGGTGGGAAGGTGAATCGTCAAGGTCTTCCACACCGGGTAAATAGCCACCCGCACTCACTGAATGGTGGGCCACAAGGTCCGGGAAGGTGAATCTCTACGGCGAGCGCAACTGCTGCAAGATGGGGCCACCTCGCGCGTGCATTATTTTAATCGTTTCTCGCCGACGAGCTCAGGGAAGGTGTTTTTCGGATCTTCGGCATCCCGAAGCCTAGAAGACTTTTTCATGGATCAAGCTCGTTACAACAAACGATCTAGCACCGCGAAGGGGCTACTATTGGGGGTATGCTTTGTAGCCGAAGATCCTAAAGAAAGGAAACATCTTCGGAAGATCTCCCCAGAAGCAGCGCCGAAGCTGTCACATACAAAGCTTCGGCACAATGGCGGATCTCATGACGAAGGGGCGAAACGACTTAAAGATGAAATGATTTAAAAGCCCATGCTGTTCTATGTCATTATTGTAGTTAATTGTAAAGGGCATATTTGTAATTATACACAGGCTACGCTCTGTGCCTATAAATAGGTGAACAATACCCCTGTACTGTTCACGCAATCTTGTAATCACTGACACATTGCACTGGAACTATCACTTTCTGCCAAGGCGAAGGTATAAATATGACAAAACATGTGAATAATGTTATTTGTTTTTAGCATATCTCTTTATAATGTTTTACAATTTATACTTCATTTTACATTATTTTTTATTACGAAGGTATGACCTTCGTGATATTCTGATCATGGCCTTCGTCCGAAGTTCATTAAACCCTTGGGGAGATAATGCTTCGGCGGACGAAGGACATTAACATTTAACATTCTATGTTGCCTTGTTCTTAATTTATAGCATTTGAGAACAAGTCCCCAACACTTCCCCATCCCTCCATTTATCGATAGTGTTATTCCGCTGCATTCCGAACAATGATCACTACTTTTGCTAAAACTCCAATGATGATGTAATAAATTTAATACTCCTTAATGTATGGTTTTATGCTTTATTGTATTTGCTCTGTCCCTCACCATCGAGTGAGTACGTGGTACTTGATCCTGTTAGTGGCCTCGTCGGACTAGATCTGAGGGACTGACATGTTATTCCCATTTAATTGTGGTCTAGCCTCTAAGGCGGGACTTAGGCACTTAAGTTGGAATAATTCGGGTGGTTCTGCCACAGCTGGTATCGGAGCTTGTACCACCACAGAGGAATTAATAAACTGTAAATACCATCCCTTTTCAAAAATAAAACTTGGTAGAAACAAATGTTGGATAGATCGCTAGGATGATCAGGATAGATCTAGGACGTGAAGCCTTAGGATAATAGAGGGGTAGCTAGGTGGCTAATTGAGTAAGCCCTACAGGCTACTATGCGGAATGGGAGCTTTTCCCTATTCCCTCTGAGTTGGAATGAGGTCGTTAGGACGAGCATGCATGCATCCTTACTAAAACTATTAATAATTAGGTAAAAAATTTATACATAATAATGGCGGATTAAGTACACTCAGTGACATTGTCATAGCCATAAGAGAGGCCGAGCTTGATCCCATTTTTATTTTTTAATTCTTTTTCTTCTTTTTCGCTTACGCTTAACCCTACACAGATGACTTCTCACGGATCCTCGGATGGAGAGAACGCACAGTCCCACACGGACGGACTTGCGCGAGAGGGTTTTCCCCGTATCTTGTGGGAGGTACTTCAGGGAGCCGGTTACATGACACCTCCCCAATACACGGTGTAGTTGTTCGAGAAGCACCGAGTGCCCCGCTGTAGGGTGAGGATGACCCTAGAGCCTCATCCCTTATAGCCAGGCTGGCGTTCGTTGGATTCCAAGTCTTTCGGATACCGGGCCGAAGACACCATCAAGGCCATTGCCCTCCACGGATTGACGACCTTCTGTGGTTTTCACCCCTTGGAGCTATCTACTCATCCCATTGGCTTGTTCCCCGCTGATAATGAGGACGACCCAATGTGGAAAGACTGAGTGGAACATGCCAAGGATATATGGGCTCTTTACCTAGGGCAGACTGCTCACTTGACAGTGCGATGCATGAATGCTCTGTACCGTCTGCAAGTGATGCGAGGAGAGGCAATGTCTCAACTAATGGCATTGTTGGAGGCTACTAAGATCACCTTGGATAACAGAGAGGAACTATGGTAGATTTGTCCACGGAATTGGTCGAAAAGGACCTGCAGGTGGAACAGATGTCCAATGAGATCTAGGAGCTTGAGGAGCTAGTGGGGACCTGGGAGAACACCATTGAGGTTCTCGAGGATCAGCTCATCAACACTCAGCAGCAACTTGCGGAGGCTAACCAACATTTGGATATGCACCACCAGGAGATCCAGGACATGGAGGCCAACCAGGATGTCGACATTGAGGGAGGAGAGGAGCCGGAGCCTGCATCTAGTCTAGACACTGCTGGCTCAGGGAGACCACCTTCCCCCGAGTCGAGCGTTGCCTCGTTTGCTCACTAGGTTGCAGAGATAGAGTTAGAAGTGGGTAGGTAGGACTACTCGGAGCTAGCTTAGCTTTTGCACCCTTGGGGTACTAGGCTAGATAGAGTTGAGCCTTTTGGGTCACTGATGTAATTGTAACAAACTCTTTTGGAAGTTTGGATGATGAATGATGTCAGCTTTACATTATGAAGAGAAGTGTTATGCCACGTAGTATCTTTTATAAATTATGCAAGAAAATATTGGTTTTACCCTTTCAGATCTTTCACCATGTATAAACCCTAACATCAGAAGTATAATGTTGAGAGCATCCTTAAATTTTCCAAATGGCAGGAAGAGCGCGTCGTGGACAGAGTGAGCGCATTCCTCCACCCCTACCACCGCCTCCTACCATGCAAGAGTTGATGGCTCAGCAGAACGAGATTCTGCGATAGCTGGCTCAGCGACAGCCACCACCTCAGCACTATGGTGGTGGTGATCACCATCAGCGGCCACTTACCAGGAGTTCCTCAGCACTCAGCCGTCGTTGTTCACTCGGGCAGAGGACCCACTTGATGCTGATGTATGGATCAGGGTAGTGGAATCCAAATTCCCATTACTTACCAGCAATTGTTTAGATGCGGCCAAAGTTCGTTTTGCCACTCAACAGCTTCGCGGACCCGCGCGAACGTGGTGGGATCACTTTCTCGCTATGCAGCAAGATGGCCACGTGGTGGAATGGAAGGAATTCAAGGCAGCTTTCAGAGGGCATCATATACCAGTAGGCATTATGGACCGCAAGCTAAATGAGTTTCTAGCACTCACTCAGGGAAATCGGATAGTGTTACAGTATGCTCAGGCCTTCAATGACCTGTGCCAGTATGCCGGATACCATGCAGACACTGATGAGAAGAAGAGGGATAGGTTCAAGAGGGGGCTCAGCACTAAGCTCCACGACCATCTCAACACCGTCAGGGCTAACAGTTACAATGAGTTAGTCAACATGGCTATTTCTCAGGAGGACTGCATCACAGCTCGTTAGGCAGAAAAGAAGAGGAAAACCCCTATGGCGGGATCATCAGCTCAGCCACAGCGCTTCAGGATTGTATCTGACACTCAGAACAAGGGACCTCAGCAGCAGCAAGGGCGATGGGTGATTCGATCATAGCAGTAGCAGGCACCCAACCGCTCTCAGATCCTAGTTCAGAGGAACAACAATCAGCCACAGCAGCAACAGAACCGTCAGGCCAATGACAACAGATGTTTCACTTGTGGTAACACTAGACACTATGCCAAGAATTGCCCTAGGTACCAGTAGAGGCAGGGGTAGAATTCCAACTAGAATCAAGGCAAGAGGCAGAAGGTGCAAGTGAGGCAAGGCAGGCTGAAGTTCACTACCATGGCTGACATTCCGGAGGGAGCACCCGTCATGACTGGTATCTTTTCAGTTTTGAATTATCCTGCAATTATTCTTTTTGATTCTGGTGCATCACACAGTTTTATCAGTACAAAATTTAGTGCCCAATGCCAGTTACCTTTCCATCACACCAATGGGGGTATTACCATTTCAACACCAGGAGGTAGGGTGGCCACCTATCGAATCAACAGGCATGTACCTATAAAGTTTGGTAGTTTGATAATAAAAACCACCCTCCTCATTTCGGGATTGGATAGTGTGGATATCATTTTAGGAACTGACTGGTTAACAAACATCAGGCAATAATTGATGTTGCAGCAAGGGCCATTGAGATTCACTCCCCTACTTGTGGTGAAACCACATTATATTTGCCCAATCAGGGTTGCACCCACTCCTGTGCATTCACTATGATAGAGTCACTCGTCGAAGGAATCCCAGTGGTTTGCAACTACCCAGATGTTTTTCCGGAGGAACTGCTAGGAATGCCACCCGACAGGGACATAGAGTTCGCGATTGAATTACAACCCGGGACTGCACCTATGTCCAAAAGACCCTATAGGTTGCCTCCAGCCGAGTTGGCAGAATTGAAAAACAAGTTGCAAGAATTGTTGGACAAGGGGTTCATTCGCCCAAGTACTTCACC
Source organism: Zea luxurians (assembly GCA_029449295.1). Taxonomy (NCBI): domain Eukaryota; kingdom Viridiplantae; phylum Streptophyta; class Magnoliopsida; order Poales; family Poaceae; genus Zea; species Zea luxurians. The sequence goes on along the minus strand of JAOPSE010000004.1, from coordinate 52,035,300 downwards.
ATGGGGATGTCCCACTTTATTCGTAAAGAAGAAAGATGAGAGTTTTAGGTTGTGTGTTGACTACCGCCCTCTCAATGCGGTGACTATCAAGAACAAGTATCCATTGCCCCGCATTGATGTATTATTTGATCAGTTGGTGGGAGCCAGAGTATTCTCCAAGATAGACCTCCGCTCGGGCTACCATCAGATCAAGATCAGGGCCAGCGATATTCCCAAGACAGCTTTCTCTACCAGATATGGGCTTTATGAGTACCTGGTGATGTCTTTCGGGCTGACCAATGCCCCGGCTTATTTCATGTATTTGATGAACTTGGTATTTATGCCAGAGCTGGACAAGTTTGTGGTGGTCTTTATTGATGATATTCTGGTTTATTCCAAAAATGAAACTGAGCATGCTGAGCATCTACAAATTGTACTTCAGCGACTGCGCGATCATCGTCTATATGTTAAGCTGTCCAAATGTGAGTTCTGGCTGAAGGAGATAAAATTTCTAGGCCATACCATTTCTCAGGATGGGGTATCAGTTGATCCTGAGAAAGTACAAGAAGTGATGAATTGGAAGCCTCCTACTACAGTACGGCAGATTCGAAGTTTTCTGGGAGTGGCAGGATATTACCGACGATTTATTCCGAATTTCTCCAGGATTGCCAAGCCAATGACTGAATTGTTGAAGAAAGGAGTCAAGTATGAATGGAGCCAGAAATGTGAGGATGCCTTCCATGCACTAAGGAAACATTTGACAATAGCACCTGTATTAGCTCAACCAGACAACACAAAATCTTTCGAGGTCTATTGTGATGCTTCCGGTACTGGATTGGGATGTGTCTTGATGCAAGACAATAGAGTCATTGCTTATGCCTCCCAAGCACTTAGACCCCATGAGCAGAACTACCCCACACATGATCTAGAGTTAGCAGCTATAGTTCATGCTCTCAAGATTTGGAGACATTACTTGATGGGAGCTCACTGTAATATTTACACTGATCATAAGTGTCTCAAGTATATCTTCACGCAGGCTGATCTCAATATGAGGCAGAGAAGATGGTTGGAATTAATCAAGGACTATGATTTGGAAGTACATTACGATCCTGGCAAAGCTAATGTTGTGGCAGATGCTTTAAGTCAGAAGGTCCAGTGCAACTGTATGCTCATGGACCCTAAGACCGCCACTCTATGTGACGAGTTATGCAAATTGAACCTTGAAGTCATTCCTTCCGGTACTTTAAGTTATATTGCAGTAGAGCCCACCTTACATGAGCAAATAGTCATGGCGCAGATCGGTGACAAGGGTGTTCAAGTTATTAGGGAAATGATCGAACAGAAGGCAGAAAAATACAAATGCTTCCGTCAGGATAGCAAAGGGATTCTATGGTTTGGAGACCGATTGGTTGTCCCCAAGAACCCTGAACTCAGAAAGAAGATATTGGATGAAGCTCACCTTTCCAAATTCTCCATGCACCCCGGCAGTAATAAGACGTACCATGATCTCAGATCTTTGTACTGGTGGACTAGAATGAAGAGGGAAATTGCTAGGTATATATCTGAATGCGACATTTGTCAGAGAGTCAAGGCTAGTCATTTAAAGGTAGCAGGCACCTTGCAGCCCCTTCCCATACCATCTTGGAAATGGGAGGATATTTGCATGGATTTTATCGTGGGATTGCCCAATACCTCCCGACACCATGATTCTATTTGGGTCATTGTGGATAGGTTGATCAAGACAGCTCTTCTTGCCAGTGCATACCACCCACAAGGCAGAGAAGTATGCAGAAATCTATATTGATCAAATAGTGCGTTTGCATGGAATTCCGAAGACCATTGTGTCTGACAGAGGAGCACTGTTTGTGGCACGCTTTTGGGAGCAGCTCCAAGAGTTACTTGGGACCCATGCAATAAGAAGTTCAGCATACCATCCACAGACTGATGGTTAGACAGAAAGAATAAATCAAATCCTCGAAGACATGTTGCGAGCCTATGTGCTACACTATGGGAAAAACTGGGACAAGTGCCTTTCCTTGGCAGAATTTTCATATAACAACAGCTACCAGTCCAGTCTAAAGATGGCACCTTTCGAGTCCTTGTATCGGAGAAGGTGTAGGACACCACTAAATTGGTCTCAAGCTGAAGAAAGGGAAATATTTGGACCTGACTTGGTACTTGAAGCAGAGGAGAAGGTCAGAGTCATTAGAAAGAACCTAGAAGCCGCTCAGGCCAGGCAAAAGAGCTATCATGACAAGAGGAGGAAGCCTCTACAGTTTGAAGTGGGAGATCATGTTTACCTTAAGGTGTCACCCACCAAAGGTGTTCAGAGGTTTGGAATCAAGGGCAAGTTAGCTCCTCGCTACATTGGGCCCTATGAGATCGAAGCGAATTATGGGCCCGTAGCATATCAATTGAAGTTGCCACCCCACATGTCAGCAGTTCATGATGTATTCCACGTATCTCAGCTACAGAAGTGTGTCCGCTTACCCACCGAAGTACTACCTGAACCGGAAATTGAGATAGAACCAGACTTGTATTATCAAGAGCATCCCATCAAGGTATTAGATCAAAAGGAGAGATCAACGCGGGCGAAGTCGATCAGAATGTATAAGGTTCAGTGGAGTCACCATTCAGTAGAAGAAGCTACATGGGAGACTGAGGATTTTCTACGATCTCGCTTCCCTGACTTTCTGCCCAAAGGAGTCGGTACGTGATCCAAAAACCCCACCCCCACCTGCCCTTCGAATCTAAATACAAGAAAAACTTAGATGTTAAAGGGATAGTAAGCCTTGAAAATAGCTTAAAAAGGACTTCCTTCTGAAGTTGCAAAGATGATGACATTTGAAGAGCAGCTAATTAGAGAAACTTGGCTTAAAGAATCTACATCACATAGACCCATCTTCTAGGTACCCTCTAAAGGATCCCCACCCACAATCTCGGGGCGAGATTCCTTTAAGGGGGGAGGGTTGTAACACCCCAGGTGTTACCTAGGGTTTTCACTCAAGACCACATTAGTGAACCCATCACCACATGTGGTTTAGTTTGAGCAAAGGACACCAAACTTGGGGATCAAGATCCTAAGTAGGTGTAAACCATCATAGAAGTCATGCCTTGGCCTTATCATGCACAAAAGAGAAGGGAATGACCCAAACCCTAATTCAAATCCCTTATAGGCAAATGGAGCCCTAGAGGGGGTTATGGCAAAAAGTCTATGTAAATCACATTGTCATGACTTGGACCAATTATAAAAGTTGTAGTACACTTAATACCCTATAAAACATAGAAAGAGGGTGACCCCAAAAAGGATTCAGAAGAACCCCAAAAAGGTCACCAAAGAGTTAAGCATAAAAGAAAAATCAGGATTTGCTGAAGTTCAAAACTGACCCTCTTTCAAAGATCAAACATGTTCACCTTGATCCCAACCTCAAAACCTTATGGCCCAATTGACAAAATGGCGCCCAAAGACCCCTAGAATACCCTAGAAAAGTTTGAACCCAACCCTAAGCCATTTTACACGACTTGGCATGGCTTTTGTCTCGGTATGGACAGCTCTGACAGAGCCATCTTCTCACCCCCATATCTCTCTAACCAGACCATATCTTTGCTTGGAACTCACATCAAAAAGGTAGGATTTGGTGCAGGGAAGAGACCATACACGAGGGTTTTGCTAAGATCTGCACGCTAAGTCGACCAAATCGGCCGTTAAACCTTGGCAGAAGTAAACCCCCACGTGTTCGACGTGGGCTGACACTCGGGGGCGCGCTTAGAGCACGCCCGCACGCGAACCCCCACGCGCCCGTGGCCGCCCCGTGACCACGCCCGCGCCTCGGCTATAAAGCCCACCCCAGTGCCCGGCCACCATCCTCATTGCCCCCTCGGTACCGTGCCTAACTCCCCCGAGCTCGCCCATAGCTCCGGCGACCTCCCCGCGACCCGCTAGAGCCGCCCGAGGGCAACCACCGTGGCCAACCCCTTTTCTGCCCTCCTCCGCTCGATCCAAGCCCTCAGGTAGCTCCCCATGGAGGTTGTGAAGCTTGCCCAAGCTTGAATCGAGGACCCGCGCCACTGGAATAGCGCAATCGTGCTCGCCGGAGATCGGAACCCCGCCGGAGCACGTGGACCGAGTAAACCTCTGCACCATTTCTCAATTCGTTGCACGCATGGCCTCTACATCACCCCGTGGAGCTCCTCGTGCACTTTAATTGAACCCTATCGTCGTGGTTTGGCCGGAGCAGGAGCCGCTGATGACCTCCGCCGCCTGTGCTCGTGGCCAGGGCAGCTCCGACCACCCTAGACACCGCCCCGCACACCGACGTGACCGCTGTGACCTCCCCGACGTCACTGACCACCCCGCCGGAGCTCTACTGCCGCCGGTAAGTCTCGCCGTTGTAATCTTTGTCGTGGGTACTATTTAAGCTAGCCAGGGAGCGTGGGTTAGGTTTCGGCTAAGACCAGGGGGTTTTGTGCAATGTCAGTGACTCATGCAAATAGTAGACCGAGGACTGTTTTGTGAGAGAAAAGGGAGAGAAAATCCAGGGGGTTCAGCGCAAACCTGTATTTCTTTTCCATTTCGAATTTATTCTTATTTTAAAAATTACAGAGAACTAAATAAATGCATAACTTGGAGAATAATCATCCAAAAATTGTCAAACTTTGTGAAATATAAACTATCAGACAAAAATAATAAACCCCATAGTTCCTGTATTATTTTCTAGAGTTTTGAATTAAATAAGAAAACTGCCCAAAACTTAATATTAGAAGGAAAAATAGAAATATTGTGAGACCAGGGTTAAGAAAAATAATGGAGACACTAACCTAGTAGTTACACTGTTTAAAATTTATAAACACTCCAGTATACAAGGTTAAGGAGGGTTTCTTCACTAAAGCTTGTTTATGCTCAAACTTAGGAAAAATTAAAAAAGGGATAAAAAACGGAAACCAAGGGGCAACCATATTTTTCCTAGCATGCCTAAGTTATGTAGTTCACAAGAAAAATCTATTGAACCATAGTCCAGTGAAAGGAAATTGCACTCACAATTATTCATGAAAACAGAGAAAATTTTGAAACGTCATAAGAAAATAATCCTAAGGAGAAAGCACCCCTACCTTAGGAATAACTATTCTCGTGCTAAGAAGAACCTAGAAAAAATACAAGTTCTGTTGTTTGATATTTTTCAAATAACAAGTTAGTTATAAGTGTCTTTTTGGCATTAAACTTTAGAAAATCATGACTGAATAATCACTAAGTGACTCCTTATGATTTTTGGCACAGAAGCATGTTATTACCCATAGATACCAGCAAAAATAACCCTTAGAACAGAACCCATACCTAGATGAGGGTTGTAGTGCAAAGTAACCCCTCTGCCCCAACTTTTGTTATTTTTGTCCAGGGCATAATTTATTTATTTTTGACCTAAATCTTATAGGAAAGACTACAGTGACCAATATTAACCCACTGTAATTTTTACAGAATTTAGTTGTGGAAATTAATGTTGCCCTAATCAAAACAACAAAACCCTTGAGTACCTACTCAAACCTTCAAGAAACAATCCAAGTCTCAATCCACTATGTTGCCTCTAAGCAAAACCTCAAACCTAAAAATTCTAAGCATAAACCACTGAGAGTTACTTATAATGAGGAAACCCTAAGTTGTCGACTAACTTAGCTTTTTCTTCGCTATGCATAATAGTTACTAAACTCTGCATATCATAGCATACATATATCTTATTCATTGCATTCGATAGATTGCAACCTCGCTGACGGAGAGTACATCCTCGTGCCGGAGCAAGGACTTGCTCAGGAGGTAGCCCAGGATCCAGCACCAGAACCTGCCATCGAGGATCTGTATGCCCCAGCTTTGGAAGGCAAGCCTCAGTTTTATGCATGACCAGTTCTATATATTATTTTTCTGCACTTAATGTTTGTAGGTTTGTACTGTGCACTTAAGTGTTGGAATTGACTGAAACCCTAGTTGCATGATCTCAGGATTCCTTTTGAATTGGATACTAGTATGCTAGGTCGAGTAGCTGCTTTGCTAATTAGGGATCTCGGTAGAAGTCGAGTGATTTTTCTAGCACTCGCACGAGGTCAAAAAATTGGTTGTATCTACTTTCACATCATACTGATGTTGGTCTGTGGACACGGATCCATGGGGATGCGTGGGCTACGAGATGGAATTGGAATAAGGATTAACGTGTGGATACTTGTGTCAAGCGTTTGAACGTACTAAGCACATGCCGAGAAATATGGTAAATCGGTAAGCCTAGTACCTAATCGAACCTGGCAGTAGACTTTACCCCTCACGCGACCTGAGACATGGTCTCCCATTCTGGTTATGGTGGGTACAAGTGCGGTCACTGCACGACGGCAGTCGGGGTCAGTGAGGCATTGTACGCCAAGGCGGTGAGCCCTGATCTGCTGACGGGGAATCGATGGGGACGGTTGATGTGTGTGGGGACGGAGTGCCTCGCCACGTCGTGTGTTTAGGTTTATCTTGCAGGGATAAAAACTCGATTCGAATTGTCTGCTTCTCGCAGCTAATGAGACTACTTGATCCATTGTACTGCATTGAGTAACAAGTGAAAATGTGATGATATGGCAAAAGATGTTGATTGCTAAATTGCTTGATACCATGAATGAGTAGATAGTACACCTTTAGTCTTAAGAGAGTGTTGGAGCGAAGGCAGAAACGCCACCCTTCGCCCGAAGTCTCCACCGCTTAGCCCCTGCCCTGACAGACAAAGCAGGCAGGGACACCCTTCGCTTCATCGGCACCAGAGACAACATGGAGACCCTTCGCTCGATTCGGCACCAGACGAAGGCCTGCGGCAACGCCTCCCCACGGCGCGGCCTCGGTCAGCTCCGAGGCCCACATGAGATCTGGCCCGTTGTAACGGGACCTGCGTGGCCGCGGTCGTGTTACGGGCCTAATTTGTAAAGGCATACTTGTAATTACAGATTGTAACCCCGCTTTATGGGAATATTCTGGGGATAAACTAGGTACCTGAGGGCACATGCGTCCTTAACGCAAGGCGCTGTGCACTCGGATACCTATAAATACCCCCGCACAGTGCCCGTGAGAGGCCAGATGAACAGAGCTTTTGCCATCACGCGCGAGTGCCCTGTTGCCATCACCATTCACTCGTGTTGGATCTCCTTGCTGTCGAGAGATAGTGCCAACATTTGGCGCCCACCGTTTACCCGAAGTGAGCAAGTGACTTTTGACATTGTGGATATGGTATATCCATATAACGCCATCATGGGTCGGGGCTCCATCAATAAGTTTGAAGCTGCCATCCACGGACTGTATTTGTGCATGAAGATACCAGGCCCGCTAGGCGTAATCACAGTCCGCGATAACCAGCAAGCAGCGCGCAACATAGAGCGGGACTTCGTGCCTGGTCAGAGGAACGTGCACTATCTCACGACACAGGGCGAGGTCCCTGCGCCCGCCAGCCCAACTGACAAGCAGCACGAAAAGGCTCAGTTGCAGAGTCAGGATGGGACCAAGACTGTCCCCCTCGATCAGGCCACGCCCAAGTAGACAGTCACTATCAGCGAAGACCTTACTTCGCATGAAGAAGAGAAGCTCCTCTGCTGCCTGGCCAAGAATAAAGATGTCTTCGCCTGGTCCGCCCTCGACCTGGTCGGAGTCAGCCGATCCATAATCGAGCACAGTTTGGGAATCGACCCCTCGGTGCGACCAAGAAAGCAAAAGCTTCGCAAAATGTCCAATGAAAAGACAGAGGCCGCCAAGGCGGAGGTGCACCGCCTCCTAGAGGCTAAATTCATTGAGCCAGTGGCTTACCCCACATGGCTCTCCAATGCTGTAATGGTGCAGAAAAAAAAGCGGGAAATGGCGGATGTGCATAGACTTCACCAGTCTCAATAAGGCCTGCCCAAAAGACAATTTCCCGTTGCCACGGATCGACATCGTCGTCGCCAGCAAAAATAAGGAGGACCACCTCGCCGACCTCGCCGAGACATTCGCAAACATGCAAGACGCACGACTCCGCTTAAACCCGGAAAAGTGCGTTTTCGGTGTCCGCCAGGGCAAGATATTGGGCTACCTGGTGTCGCACCGCGGCATCGAGGCCAACCCAACCAAAATCCAGGCCATCATCGACATGTCGCCACCGCAGCCCACCAGGGATGTCCAGCGTCTGACAGGCAGATTGGCCGCTCTCAATAGATTCATTTCCAGGTCGGCCGAGCGAAGTCTTCCCTTAAAACTCTCCGCGGCGCAAAAGACTTCGCCTGGGGGCCGCGTCTTCGCCCTTGTAATTCACAAAAACAATCTTGCACCGGCCCGCACTCTTTTCCTCCCGGGGGGTGAGGTTTTTAACGAGGCGGAGCCATGTAACATATGAGTAAGAAATCCCCCGCAAAAAGACATGCGTCGAAAAAGACCGCGATGACGGTCTTCGACATTCGACCACCACGAGGTCACCGCGAGGCTAAGCGTTAGCTACCCTCGCGTGCGACAAATCCGCGCAAAAGTCGCCTAAGGGTGCAGCCGGATTAGCACAACAAGTGCGAAAAAAATCTAAGTCTATCGCGAAGACTATCCGCGCAAAAGTCGCCTAAGGGTGCAGCCGGATTAGCACAACAAGTGCGAAAAAAAATCTAAGTCTATCGCGAAGACTATCCGCGCAAAAGTCGCCTAAGGGTGCAGCCGGATTAGCACAACAAGTGCGAAAAAAAATCGAAGTCTATCGCGAAGACTATCCGCGCAAAAGTCGCCCAAGGGTGCAGCCGGATTAGCACAACAAGTGCGAAAAAAAAATCTAAGTCTATCGCGAAGACTATCCGCGCAAAAGTCGCCTAAGGGTGCAGCCGGATTAGCACAACAAGTGCGAAAAAAAAATCTAAGTCTATCGCGAAGACTATCCGCGCAAAAGTCGCCTAAGGGTGCAGCCGGATTAGCACAACAAGTGCGAAAAAAAATCTAAGTCTATCGCGAAGACTATCCGCGCAAAAGTCGCCTAAGGGTGCAGCCGGATTAGCACAACAAGTGCGAAAAAAAATCGAAGTCTATCGCGAAGACTATCCGCGCAAAAGTCGCCTAAGGGTGCAGCCGGATTAGCACAACAAGTGCGAAAAAAAATCTAAGTCTATCGCGAAGACTATCCGCGCAAAAGTCGCCTACGGGTGCAGCCGGATTAGCACAACAAGTGCGAAAAAAAATCTAAGTCTATCGCGAAGACTATCCGCGCAAAAGTCGCCTAAGGGTGCAGCCGGATTAGCACAACAAGTGCGAAAAAAAATCTAAGTCTATCGCGAAGACTATCCGCGCAAAAGTCGCCTACGGGTGCAGCCGGATTAGCACAACAAGTGCGGAAAAAATCAAAGTCTATCGCGAAGACTATCCGCGCAGAAGTCGCCTAAGGGTGCAGCCGGGAAAAAATCTAAGTCTATCGCGAAGACTATCCGCGCAGAAGTCGCCTAAGGGTGCAGCCGGGAAAAAATCCAAGTCTATCGCGAAGACTATCCGCACAGAAGTCGCTTACGGGTGCAGCCGGATTAGCACAACAAGTGCGGAAAAAATCTAAGTCTATCGCGAAGACTATCTGTGCAGAAGACACTTAAGGGTACACCTGGACTAGCACAACAACGGCCGAAACGACAACATCGAACCATTCACGCCAAGACCAATTATAATCAAGCAAGCACAGCGCAGCCGAACGAATCAGTTAGTACAAAACGCCTTCACACACATGCACGCGAGGGCACACAATTCCACCACACAAGCCTCCACATACACAAGCGAGGGCACCACACTCTACATCGGCTCAACCTTAGGAATAATTCCCATCTCCCTATAATTAAATAACATTATCCTGAGCTCCTCACCCACAAAAAGCCTTCGCAGTTCCCCTTCACCCACACTCTCGGCGGTCGGCAGAGACAACAGTTCCTGCCGACCAGCCCCACTCACACGAAGCAGAGCCCGCTCCTCCGCGCTAACCCTACGTTTTGCAACCGCCCTTCGTCGACGGCGCCCGGCGCTAGGGCCTGGCACGTCCGACGCGTCCGCGGCGTGTGGCGAGGCCTCCACCACAGCCACGTCCAAGGCCGCAAAATAATCCAAATTCTCCTCCGACGACTCCTCAGTCCACTCAACCGAGCTCCCGGAGTCAGCAAAGCCAAAAAACTCAGATGCAGACCCACTATATTGATTACCACCCTCCGCGGTCGAGGCCGCCAAAAACTCAGTAGCAGCGGTTGCGTGCGCAGGCCCAAAATCTTGAACCTGCACAGCAACCAAAGTTCAGTACAACATCCAAAATTCCCTAACCCTAAACAACCACTACGCCACCTGCGAGGGCCCTGACGCTGCGGGTGCCTCCGCCGTTGTCTCCGCCGCCACTTCCGCCATTGTTTCCACCGCCTCCGCCGTCGGATCTGCGACGGTCGGCGCTGCTGCTGCGAGGGCATCGGGAGCGCCTTCGGCCACCGTCAGGGGCAGGTCTTCAACTGCCGCAGCAGATGTGGGGGCGCCTGGTGCGTTTTCCGCGGTCTCCGGGGCCGCCTCCGGGTCGGGCAGGGCGTCGTTCAGGGCTCCGAAATCGTCCACCCGCTCGCCTCGCTCCGCCTAAAACAAAACATACAAAAAGTCAGCAAGCACACGCACAGACCACATCCAGCAAACGCCGAACAAACGACAACGTTACCTGAGCCCTCGCAGCCTCGGCCCGCTCCCTGACCACTTCACCACCATACAGACCCCACATCCGGTCATAGAGGGCGCCGGCGGACTCCTTCACCACGGGGTCTTCGACCTTATAGATGTCTCGCCCAAAATCTTCATCTGCCTGGTCGAAGGCCTCATAGTGCCGGCACCCTTCGCGAGAGAGTGCATTCATTGCCCCCTCGCAGGTGACCAGGGAGGCGAACGACATTAATCCACCCAAGACAGTGGGGAGCTCCTGCAGCTCCTCTTGCACCCATTCCAAGCAGCGAAGCCCGGCCTCTCGCTCCGGCACCACGAAGTCACCGGTCCGCGCACCCAGCTCGCGGTATGTGGCCATAAGCTGTGTGCGCGTCCGTTCGGCCTCCGTTCGCGCCGCGGCTTCGGCCCCCTTCGCGCGGCTCTCCAGAGCGGTGAGCCGCCCCCGCAGGTCTTCGGCGAGATCCTTGGCAAGATTGGCCTCCGCCCGTGCCAGCCTAGCCTCCGCCTGCGCGGCCTGCTCCTTGGCGACGGCCTCGTTGGCCTCCCTCCTCTCCCCCGCCAGCTGGCGCCGGAGGTCAGCCTTTTCCTCCTCCAGGGCGGCCACCTTGTCCGCCAGTTTACGACACTTGCTGTCGGAGGCCGACTTCTCACGGACAGCGTCAGCATGTTGCGTCCGAAGTCTCTCGACTTCGGCAGATAAGGCTGCCGTAAGCGCCCCCGACGCAGTACGGCTGGTGAAGTCAGCCACCTGCAGAGCACACGTAAGGCCATGGCCGTAAAAAAAAAAAAAAAGAGCTCGGCGGACCTGACTCAGCGCCTCCGTCACCCCTTTCAGCCGGCGGGTCGCCGCGCCAGCCTCGTCTCTGACCAGCGCGAGGGCCGACACCTCGCCTCCGGCGCCAAGGGTCCCGCCCCTCGCCTTCGACGACAGCGCAGCCGTCGCAATTGCCGCGGCAGGCACAACCACAGCAGGCCGGCCTTCGTCCGACCCTGCAACGCGTCAACGAGTGTAAAAAAAAAGGGCGGTCAGGTGACTTACCCCCAAGATAATCGTCCGCACTGATATCGGTGCCGAAGTCAGCAACGCGCTTGCCCGGCGGCGGCAACGTTCTGGCCGCCTTCGCAGCCTCCGCCACTCCGCTGGCCGGCGGCACCACCTTCGACAGTTTGGAGACCCCGGCGCCCGCCGCTGTCTCCGACGCCTTGCTAGGTGCGGAGGCGCCCGCCTTCGCCGCCAGCGGCGGTTTGCCTCCGCTGGAGGCCGCAGCCTTTCGCGCTCCCCGCTGCCTTTTCGGCCGGGCTTCATGAATCCTGACGGTCGCCTGGCGTTTTTGCGCCGCCCCTTGGCGATCCTTGTCCATCACTGCCCACACAACAGCACCGATATTTCGCCCGACTTCGCCAACAAACCGGTGCGCAGGCAAGCGGAGACCGGCGACGAAGAACGCTTCGGAAAACCCGCAGTCCAACAGTACGATGTCCATCAACGGTCACATCAAAAACCCCCGCGGAACCACTTCGAGCGAGGGCAGCGTCTCCGCCATCTAGCGACGTCTTCGGCACCAGGTGACTTTGTCGAACTGGTCCCTCGGAGGGCAAATGTTGGAGCGAAGGCAGAAACGCCACCCTTCGCCCGAAGTCTCCACCGCTTAGCCCCTGCCCTGACAGACAAAGCAGGCAGGGACACCCTTTGCTTCATCGGCACCAGAGACAACATGGAGACCCTTCGCTCGATTCGGCACCAGACGAAGGCCTGCGGCAACGCCTCCCCACGGCGCGGCCTCGGTCAGCTCCGAGGCCCACATGAGATCTGGCCCGTTGTAACGGGCCCTGCGTGGCCGCGGTCGTGTTACGGGCCTAATTTGTAAAGGCATACTTGTAATTACAGATTGTAACCCCGCTTTATGGGAATATTCTGGGGATAAACTAGGTACCTGAGGGCACATGCGTCCTTAACGCAAGGCGCTGTGCACTCGGATACCTATAAATACCCCCGCACAGTGCCCGTGAGAGGCCAGATGAACAGAGCTTTTGCCATCACGCGCGAGTGCCCTGTTGCCATCACCATTCACTCGTGTTGGATCTCCTTGCTGTCGAGAGACAGTGCCAACAGAGAGTCACACTAAAACTTGAAAAAGCTAAAACTTGATTTTTAGACTCAGCTAGTGCTTTTGGCAACCAAACCCCTCAGCCAAACAGCTGCATGTCTGGAGGTAGAGGAGTAGACTCCTCACACCAGGTAAGTCTAGCTGAGTATTAGTATACTCTGCCTTGCTTGTGGCATAATTTTTACAGGTTCTCTGGAAGACATGGTTGCTGGAGTGACTTGGCCGTCCATCTTGCCACCGGGTTGGACAGTCGAGTGGGACCCTACCTCGGCTGAGGAGGAGCATGAGGAGTGATGGGATAGGCTTCCCCATCCCTCCATTTATCGATAGTGTTATTCCGCTGCATTCCGAACAATGATCACTAATTTTGCTAAAACTCCGATGATGATGTAATAAATTTAATACTCCTTAATGTATGGTTTTATGCTTTATTGTATTTGATCTGTCCCTCACCATCGAGTGAGTACGTGGTACTTGATCCTGTTAGTGGCCTTGTCGGACTAGATCCGAGGGACTGACATGTTATTCCCATTTAAGTGTGGTCTAGCCTCTAAGGCGGGACTTAGGCACTTAAGTTGGAATAATTCGACCGGTTCCGCCATAGTGGCTATCGGATTGAAATCGTTGGCTGATATTGAACTTGCATACCGCTTCGGTGCGACCGATACCGGCCCTTGGATCATGATCGAGCGGATCCAAAGGGATCTCAGTTATTTAAAATCAACACCGTCGGATCCAGATCCAAGGGATCACAAGTCATACCGGTTCACTTAGGCCCGGATCTAATCTGGATCGCGGGATTCTGATCAGACGGCTGGAAATTAAAGATACCTCTTCGGCGTGGTCGGTTTACAAAAGAAACCCTAGGTTTATTCGAATTAATGCTCGCCATCCTGCGCGGTGAATGCTGAGCCTTAGAGAAAATGTGATTTAGGCCCCTGATCTTTTAAGAAATATTGTGCCCGGTCCAGAACACTTAGGATATTCAAAAATTAATAAAGAAATAGGTTTTTAGTATGAAAATAATTCTATAAACTTGTATAATTCATAGTTAATTCATTTTAGCTCCAAATTAAGTCATTCCAGTTGCAATAATTTTGTATTAATATTGTCTATCAACTAGTAACACTGTTTAGCCATGAAACTTGAATTAAAATTGTTCGTTTGGATTAATCTATTCTAAGCACTAAATAATTTCGGAAATTCATAACTTAAAATCTATAACTCCAAAATTAATGATTCCTGTTCCTAGAATCTTATTTTAATATGTAGATTATTAATAGGTATTTTGTTCTTATGTTTGGTGTGATGTTAATTTTATCTATACCATGTTTGTTTGTATTGCTACGACTAGCAGTGAGGTCACGAGAATCTGAAGAGCAAGTTGATACCTAGAATCTCAAGTCCTAGGCAAGTTGTGCCCTTGATCACTTCTTTTTACCCAGTCATGTTCTAATTAATCATAATGATCTGTATAGGTTAATTTTGATGGGACCCAATAGGTTACCTTAGATTTTGACTATCTTTATACCTTGTTTCACCACTGGTTTTACTACTAAATTTTTGGGTAGTACATGTTATTGCTTTATATGGTTTTGGGTATAGAGATATTCACTACTCATGATTACACTTTTTATTATCTGTTCATTATTTACTGTTCATGATAAGATCATTATGTTAATGGGAACATGGAGAACCACCTAGGAAAACAGTGCTACCACAAGGGTTTATTGGGACACCCTTGGCTGATTAATTAGGAAAGCTAGTGGATGACTACCTTACCCGAAAGGGGCAAGGGCAGTAGGGGAGTGGTCAGTGTAGGGAGGTCCTCGGGTTGATTTTGCTGCGATGGCGGTTAGGCGAGGGATTCCTGCATTGGAGCTTCCTATAAACTGTAGCGGGTTTTCTGAAGCTAGTGGAACTTTGTAAATGCCTCGTAGTGTTACCCTGTCTCGCCTCCTTGGTAGAGGTGTATGGGATTGGCCGTCTCTTGGCAGATGGGTAACATGACTTGTGGGTAAAGATGCGCAACCTCTACTGAGTGTAAAACTGGTATACTAGCCATGCTCACGGTCATGAGCAGCTCGGACACTCACATGATTAATTTATGGAACTAAATTCAATTTGTCATATGCATTGCTTCGCAGGTGATGTTGTTACTTTTGTTCTACTACTTAATTGGTTTGGTATTTACTTATACTTAGTAATTGCTAATAAAATTTTGACCAACTTTAAAAGCAATGCTCAGCTCTAATCATCCTCTTTGGTAAGCCTTACACTTCACGTGAACTCCCACCTTTGGCGAGTTCATGCACATTATTCCCCACAACTTGTTGAGCTATGAACGTATGTGAGCTCACTCTTGCTGTCTCACACCCCCACAGGTCAAGAATAGGTACCGCAGGATGAGGCGCTTGGAGGATGTTGTGATGTGTTCGTGAGAGGTCTAGGCCGTCGTCTCCCAGTCAACTTTGGATTGCTGGACCATTGTCTCCTTATAATGTAATTATTTAGTTATTTTGTATAGAACTCCTATTATATAGTAAAGATGTGACATTCGATCATGTGCCATGATTCATCATATGTGTGAGACTTGGTCCTAGCACACCTGGTGATTATGTTCGCGCCCGGGCTTTAGACCTCTGAAACCCGGGTGTGACATTAAGCTTGCGGTCCATAATGCCTGCCGGTATGTGATGCCCTCTGAAAGCTGCCTTGAACTCTCTCCATTCCACCACGTGGTCAACTAGCTGCATAGCGAGGAAGTGATCCCACCATGTCCGCGTGGGTCCACGAAGTTGCTGGGTGGTGAACTGGACCTTAGCCACATCTAAACAAACTCCATTAAGCAGTGGGAATTTGGATTCCACTACCCTGAGCCATACGTCAGCATCAAGTGGATCCTCTGCCCGAGTGAATAATGGCGGCTGAGTGCTGAGGAACTCCTGATAAGTGGCCGTTGCTGGGGGAAGCTGATGGTGATCACCACCACCATAGTGCTGAGGTGGTGGCTGACACTGAGCCAACTGTCGCAGAATCTCATTCTGCTGAGCCATCAATTCTTGCATGGTAGGAGGCGGTGGTGGTGGTGGAGGAATGCGCTCATTCTGTCCACGGCGCGCTCTTCCTGCCATCTGAAAATTCAGGGTGCTCTTAATATCATACCTTTGATATTAGGGTTCATACATGGTGAAATATTTTGAAAAGGCAAGGTTGCAGCATGCCAACATTTTTCCTTGCATTTTTCATAAGGATACGACATGACATAAAACTTTTCTTCATAAGCAAAAATCGAC
This sequence comes from Zea luxurians, assembly GCA_029449295.1. Lineage (NCBI taxonomy): Eukaryota > Viridiplantae > Streptophyta > Magnoliopsida > Poales > Poaceae > Zea > Zea luxurians. The sequence continues at coordinate 52,019,242 of JAOPSE010000004.1, read as the reverse complement.
ATCATTCATCATTCCTAAATCCAGAAGAGTTTTCTAAGGGTTACAACAGTGCTCAAAAGACTCAACTCTTCCTAGCCTAGTACCCCAAGGTGTAAAAGCTAAGCTAGCTCTGAGGAGTTCTACTGCCGCACGCTTCTATCCAATCCTTCTGAAACCTAATGGGCAAACGAGGCAACGCTAGACTCGGGGGAAGGTGGTCTCCCTGAGCCAGCAGTGTCCAAACTGGATGTGGGCTCCGGCTCCTCTCCTCCCTCGATGTCAACATCCTCATTGGCCTCCATATCCTGAATCTCCTGATGGTGCATATCCAAGTGCTGGTTAGCTTCCTCAAGTTGCTACTGAGTGTTCATGAGCTGATCATCGAGAACCTCGATGGTGTTCTCCCTGGCTCCTACTAGCTCCTCAAGCTCTTGAATCTGGGTGGCCATCTGCTCCACCTTGAGTTCTTTCTCCACCAGCTCAGTAGACAGGTCTACCACAAGGTCCTCCCTGTTATACAGGGTGATCTTGGTAGCCTCCACCAGGGCCATTAGTTGGGACATTGCCTCAGCTCGCACTGCTTGCAGATGATATAAGGCATTCATGCACCGCACTGTTAGGTGAGCAGTCTGCCTTCGGTAAAGAGCCCATATATCCTTGGCATGCTCCACTCGATCTTTCCACATTGGGTCGTCCTCCTTTTCAGCGGGGAACAAGCCAATGGGGTGAGTGGACAGCTCCAAGGGGTGAAAGCCACAAAAGGTCGTCAGCCCGTGGAGAGTAATGGCCTCGATAGTGTCTTTAGCCCGGTATCCAAAAGACTCGGAGTCTAACGAACGCCAACCTGGCTGCAAGGGATGAGGCTCCAAGGTCATCCTCACCCTATAGCGGGGTACCCGGTGCTCCTCGAACAACTGCATCGCGTACTTGGGAGGCGTCGTATAACCGGCTCCCTACAGCACCTCCCACAAGATGCGGGGAAAACCCTCTCGTGCCAGTCCGTCCGTGTGGGAATGTGTGTTTCCTCCTTCCGAGGAATAGTGAGAAGTCATCTGTGTAAGGGTAAGCATAAGTGAAATAGAATCATAAAAATAAAAGGGGTTTTACGCTTGGCCTTTCGAAGGTTACGATAAGGTCACGGGGTATACTTAATCTTTCATTATCAGGCCTCATAGCATTTAAAGTTCTCAACCACTTACCAAGTAGTGTAATTAACAATGATGCATGCATGCTCGTCCTAAGCGACCTCAATTACTTATAGGGGTAGAGAAACCTCCATCCCTTATTAGAGTAGCCCATAGGGCACAGTCAATTAGCCACCTTGCTACCCATCTAGTATCCTAAGACTTCACACTCTATGTCTATACTTATCGTCTTACCGATCTATCCAACATTCGTTTCTAACAAGTTTTACTTTTAAAAAGGATGGTATTTATGATTTACTGATTCCTCTATGGTGGTACAAGCTCCGATACCAGCTATGGCGGAACCGCTCGAATTATTCCAACTTAAGTGCCTAAGTCCCACCTTAAAAGCTAGACCACACTTAAGTAGGAATAAAATGTCAGTCCCTCGGATCTAGTCCGACGAGGCCACTAACAGGATCAAGTACCATGTACTCACTCGAAGGTGAGGCACAGAGCAAATATAATAAAGCATAAAACCAAGTAATAAGGAGTAATTAATTTATTACAACATCATCGGAGTTTTAACAAAAGCAGTGATCATTGTTCGAAATGCAGCGGAATAAAACTAACGATAAATAAACGAAGGGATGGGGAAGCCTGGCCCATCACTCCTCATGCTCCTCCCGCTGCATTCTGAACAATGATCACTGCTTTTGTTAAAACTCCGATGATGTTGTAATAAATTAATTACTCCTTATTACTTGGTTTTATGCTTTATTGTATTTGCCCTGTGCCTCACCTTCGAGTGAGTACATGGTACTTGATCCTGTTAGTGGCCTCGTCGGACTAGATCCGAGGGACTGACGTTTTATTCCTACTTAAGTGTGGTCTAGCCTTTAAGGTGGGACTTAGGCACTTAAGTTGGAATAATTCAGGCGGTTCCGCCACAGCAACAAATAGGGGCTTTTGCGTCTCAGTGCATCGGATTAGCCTGAACTTTTGTTCCATCACCCGGATCCATTCATCGGCTTCCAAAGGTTCTTCAGCCTTGATAAAGAGCGGTGGATGGGTCTCAGTGAACTCTAGATAGGTGGTGTCTTGTGGTCCTTGTTGTTGACCTCTTCCTCTATGTTGTTGAAATTGGTTTCCCGCTATTTCACGTAGGAAGCATGTGTTATCGATAGTAGCATTGACCAAGGCAGCGATAGCCTCGACCAGTGTAGGAGGTAGAGGTGGCGGGTTGGGAGTGTCCTACCCGCCGCGGGAAGTTCCCGCCCCATCATGAGCACGAGTCCGGGATGGCATCTGAGGCAGAAGAAACATTCTGAATTGTTACATGCCAAACATACACCATTTTTATTACATTGCTGAACTATAATAATTATACATACTTAGTAATACAACTCGACTTCCTTATATTTTATATAAGTACATTACTTAAACTATACTACCCTATTTCTCTTCGTCCTTAGCTGCTCCACTGTCTGCTTTAGAAGACCGTTCATCTGCAAGGTTCATGGAAGGAGGGGCCCCAAAAAGGTCCAACTCCACATCAGGTCCTTCATTAGCTGTTCCAGATGGTCCGGCTCCCATTGCTGCAACTTCTGGTGGCACTGTCGGATGCAGCCGATCATACAGCACGTGCACCTCTTCATGCAGGGTGTTATAATATGCTTGCAAGTTTTCCAGTGATGCGCTTAGCTCTGCTACCCGGGCTAGAGCCTTGGCCTCACAATCCCAGGCAAAAGAGAGCGAATTCACGGCCCAGTCAATGGTCGTGTCTCGTTCCGCAATCTCTAGCTACAAGCATTGAACTTCTACCGACAGCTCAGCTATACGATGGTTATCCTATGCATGCACCCTACTCCCGTGGCGTAGCTCTGACCTAAGTTGTTCCACCTGGGCCTCCAGATCTCCGATTGGGTCATTGCTTCTGTTGCTGCTCCCCTCGTGCCTAGGAGCCAGCTGACGTCGAGGCACACCACGAGGTCCAGTTGCTTTCCTCTTGGTGGTCTTGGTTTGCGTCATATCTCCATAAGAGGGGAAGATTTATTCAGTATAGTTTAAACATGATGCATGCATAACCTAATAATTATGGAATCAGCTTTTTGTTGATCCCTTATTTCCTACGTATACTGCACTCTGTTTCCTGACTTCAACAGGTAAGTTACTACCAGAAAGTGGTAAGATAAGAATGAAAAATGTTTTAAGGCAAGTATTTAAAAATCCTTTTGAAGTACTACGTAATGTCTGAAGAGACGGGCTTCGCTCCGATACCAGCTCTCACAGAACCTCCCAAGGTATTAGGCCCACTTACAGATGTCCTCGTCCTAAGGACTTTAGACAATCACGTAGGTGCGCATAATCACTCGACAAGTTCGGTTATCATTATCATCATCATATCTCCCAAGAGCGCTTCACCCATCACGCAGACATTACATCACATCAGAGAAAAGAACGAGCGGAAAAGATTACAATAACTTAATTTACATTGATACCAAAATATAGAGAGAGTATTTATTACAACACCGGGTGCATGAGTGCCTAACTTATTATTACATAACTGGGAGGCAAAACACCCTCCCACGATAAGCTTAGTATTTTCAAACTGGGAGGCGAAACTCCCTGCCCAAAGAAGTTTATCGATCTTCCTCCTGCTTTGGCACAACCTTCGAGCAGAAATAGCAAAACTCGGTTGTTTCATCACCTACAACAACATTGGTTTGAAAACCCTGAGTATGGAGTGTACTTTCTCAAGTCTTACCCGACAAAGGAAAAAGACTCTCAAGGATTTGCTGGCTTTTGGGAATCAAGGTAAAGCTCATCAAAATCTAAAGACTCGATTTGCATAAAAGCTTACTATGAGTGGATCCTTAAAAATCCATTTTTATTATTAGGTTAAGTGGTTACCTACATCTAGAGTTCTTTCTATCCTAGATCAGGCACTTGTCCTACACTAGCCATCTTTTATCACCCCTTCAGTTCACTGGATTGCTACGTGTAAGTCAGTGACCAAGTATTCATGTCCGAGAAGTAACGGCGATTCGAATCGATTAATACCCAGCTGGGGATCTCCAACCACACGATATAAGTAGAACTTAACCCTTGCATATGTCAACTCGCCACCAGGTTTCTCAAGGCCAGAATGAGTTCACGCCAACCAAGAGCACAAATACACTACCATCCAGCCTCTTGCCAAGGAGGGTACACGCTACTCTCGCCATCTCTTCACTCCCATTGCGTGGTGGCCTTTCTGTTATTGGTCCGATCGAGGCAAAGCTTACCCATGACAAGGCATGTGGCGAGTTAAAAGGTCCTCGATCATCAGGCCTACATTGGTTCAGTCCTTAATCGACTCAGGCGGAGATACTACACCGAGACTTCCTTCTCGTGCAAGTCACCCATCCGGTCTCATCTTTAACATTTAAAACCCAAATTTTGGTACCTGGCAGAGGTACATCTTTTCAGATGTTGAACCCATCATGGCCATGATGGATTCACCATCAAGTCTTTTCTTTGAAAAATCCCCATCCCATATGAAGCATCACCTTTTGTTTAAAACAAAACATTTTGTTTTCTAAAGCAAAGCTAAGCATCAGAAAACTTTTAAGTAAAACAGGTATCAAGGAATGGTAATCAATCCCAAGGAAAAGGAATGCAGTAATACGTTAGCACACAACTCCTATCACCTAATGCATCATCTCATGTGATAAAGAGTTTAAAACAACAAGGAAAGGGGTAAATGCACTGGGGCTTGCCTTGTGTTGCAGGAGGTTTTGGGTCTGTCCCATAGATGTCAAAATAGAAGTTGTTCTCAACTAGTGGATTCTCAGCTTGAGGGACAACTTGATGAGGACATCCTCCACTATTACACGTTGGCAAAGACGCAATTGGCCTAGTTGGCCCAATTGTAGTCGGACGGCGACCGTGTGAGCCTCAAAATTATCCCACCTTGCTTAACTTGGGAGGAGGAAGCCACTTTAAAAGGGAGGGCCACCCTTCCCCCATTGGACTAGTCTTTTAGGGCGATTGGGTCTTTCCCTGAGTTGGGTGTGCTTAATGAACTGTTGGGCTCCGGGCAACCCTAATTTGTTGGGCCTCGGCCAACCCCACCTGAGCTGGGTGTATCATCTGGTATCAAAGCTAGGGCCCTTTTTAAGAAGGTGGGAATGATGAGGACATCCTCCACTATTACCCGTTGGTAAAGACACAATTGGCCCAGTTGGCCCAATTGTAGTCGGACGACGACCGTGTGAGCCTCAGAATTATCCCACCTTGCTTAACTTGGGAGGAGGAAGCCACTTTAAAAGGGAGAGCCACCCTTCCCCCATTGGACTTGTCTTTTGGGGCGATTGGGCCTTTCCCTGAGTTGGGTGTGCTTAATGAACTGTTGGGCTCTGGGCAACCCTAATTTGTTGGGCCTCAGCCAACCCCACCTGGGCTGGGTGTATCACAACTTCTTCTTCGACTATAGCCTCTTCTTCGTTTTCTATACATAACAATACATACACATGAATGCTTATGTGATGCTATGAATATGCAAGTATATAATAGAAACATACTAAGTTGTATCTTGAATATAACTTTCCTTCATGGTACACACTAGTCACTAGGGTTTCCTGAGTTAGTATTCTATTAGGGTTAGGCAATTATACTCTAGGAAGCTAGTGTATTGGGTTTGGGACCAAACAATGTCCAAATCATTTCAAACTCCACCCAAGGGCTTTAATTATCAAACTAAGCTTACCCAAAAAGTTTTATTATTTTTGGAGCTACCAAATTAATTCTAAAATTTTAAAAGGCTGGGTTTATGCATCTTTAAATGCTAAACAAATCCAGGTTTGGATTAAAAATCTTGGATCTATTTTTATTAAATACTAGAAGATTTTAGAAGTCTAATAAAATTAGTCTCATATTTTTACCGTTTTTCTAGAATTTCCTACAATTTTGCGTTGGCAATCTTGCGCAGGGACCCTCAGTGATTTGAAAAACCGGTAAAGGGCCCGCGATACTATTCACATGTCTCTCTGACATTTGCACAACACCCCTCGCACTTCTATTTCTTCTCCAAACCATCCCCTGGCAACGGCGCGCTCGCCTGTCAGCCATCACTCGTGGGAACTCGCCCCAAACGATGATGACTGTCTAAACCAAGCGTTGCACTAGCATCCCTGATCCTAGACGAACCTAGTCATCCCCTAATTGAGCTAGTCTGACCTAGAATCCCCTCTTCTCACGATGACGGTGAATACCGAGGGGAGGTCGAGCTGTTCCCGACGACTAGGCGAGGTAGCGTTCAAATTCTAAGTACGGGGAGCATCACTATACCCTAAGGAAGCTAGAACAGACAGTAATTGGGCTGGAACTACCTCAGGCGACGCTGGCCACGGAAGAGCTCTCCTCGGCGGCGATGGCGACAGAATTGGGGGAAAAGCTAAATTTAGGTGCTATGGTGGCTAATCGAAGGAATTAGTTGGTGTTCTGGCTTCGTAACAAGCTAGCGGAGCAGACTGCACACTCAATTTATAGCATCCGCAAGCGGTGGTTCCGAATTTGGGAAAGGGAAGCTGGCAGCCAGAGAGAGGGGTGAGTAACCGGCGCGAACTACCGTGGCATTCACCGGGGCAATGTCTCAGGCGACAGATGGGCTATCTACTGCGGTCTACGGCGACGTGGTGAAATGACTGAAGGCGTGTCATAACCGAGAGAAACGGTGGCACGACGACGGTGGTCACGTAGCCATGTTGCCGGTGCAAGTGGGTACGGCGATAGGGCAATGCAGTGCCCCAAACTCATCCTCGCGCGAGATCTTTTCACCGTCAACCGTTATCCGCACACTAGAGCGCACGAATCACAACGCCGGCGAGGATCACGGCGCAAGCTCACCGGCGGCGATAGGTTCACTGAATCAGTGATCTTTTTTAGATACTATACAATCGCGATCATCATCAGTCGTTTTGACAGAGTGAATTGAAGGGCTTTGTTCTCCAATTTTCATGTGACAACCTACTAATCTGTCTATAGCAAAGTTGATCTCCTACAAACCAGCTTTGATTTTGTTATAGCAACCTTGATCAAACCTCCACTGGATCTTTAGGTCCATTTATCTCCCATTTTCATACAGCACCAAGGCTTAGTCACTTAATCAAACTTGTACCCCTATAATACCTCTATAAATTTGTTGTAGTGACCTAGGGCAAAATCTACATGGATTAGGAAATACAAGGTTCCAAAGTCAGCTCAATCTCACTGATTTCAGAGTTAGCCATATGGATGTCCTTGTGGCTTTTTCACAAATTAGTCCAATTTCCTCCACATCACTTGAAAATATTCCAATGTAAAAGTTGTTTGGTGTTTTATACTCTACCACTTTGATATAGACACTTTGGTCCAAAAGTGCCTAGAAATCAAAATCACCATATAGGGCACAAATTAGGGTTTCATGGCTCTTATTAGGGTTTTTTGTATTCTAGGGTTTGTGTGCCACACAAATCCATCAACTTTAGTCTCTTATGAACATTTCTAATAGATTTTGAGGTAATACTCAATTTGGCCTTACACACACCCATATACCCCAATTCCATGGTTAAGTACCCTACTCTAGGGTTAAGAAACACTTCAAGTCACCACATCACACTTATTTTGAAGTTTTTGCCTAGTGGATGCATTCTAGGTGTAACAAACATAATGACATGTCAATGCATATAATGCCATGCTCAAATTTTAGTTCTGGTAACACCAGGGGTGTTACAATCATGTTCTTCCAGTATATCTCCTAACTAATAGCGAACCGACTTAGCTTATCTTAAGGAAAACTTAACAACTCCATCCTGATCTATCCCCGATGTTCGAGTGCGTCGAGCGCGGGAAAGTCAGACGGTTCCTTGAGATCGCGTGTACTCCACGGACGATCCGGGTATGGGCCCATTTCACTGGCGGTCTCTGCCCGGCCCACGACGAGATGACCTTGCAGGGTAACTGGTCTGTGGCCCCAAGCAAGGGTCTTTCTCCTCCTAGTGGACCCAAGAGATATCCATCCCCCACAAGCCCCAATCTTTGAGTTGATTTTGAAATAATCGACTCAAAGATTCTTGGTCCTACCTATGGGTTCATTGCATGGCCTGATTTTTGTACTGTTGTTGGGTGCACCGAATGTGCACCCATTGGGTGTAGCCCCCGAGCTTTGAGTGTATTTTAGAAATAATCCATTCAAAGGTCTTCATTTTATGATTTTGAAATTAGCATTTGGCTTCAAGGTATTGTGAATCTATTGGGTGCACCAAAGGTGCACCCAATGGGTGTAGCCCCCGAGCTTTGAGTGGATTTTAGAATAATCCATTCAAAGGTCTTCTTTGCTTTTGAAATCAACATTTTGGCTTTAAGGTATTGTGAATCTATTGTGTGCACCGAAGGTGCACCCAATGCGTGTAGCCCCCCCGAGCTTTGAGTGGATTTTAGAAATAATCCATTCAAAGGTCTTCATTTCTATGCTTTTGAAATCAACATTTTGGCTTCAAGGTATTGTGAATCTATTGGGTGCACCGAAGGTACACCCAATGGATGTAGCCCCCAAGCTTTGAGTGAATTTAAGAAATAATCCATTCAAAGGTCTTCATTTCTATGCTTTTGAAATCGGTATTTTCAAAATAACCAAGCGATGCCATCTGTCCATGCCTTGTTAGGTCTGAAATCAATTTGATCGGTGACAAGTTGGATATGTGGCTAGTAGAGACAGATGGCCTTCGGCTGGACACCACCCTGCTCTATGATTCTATGCTTCTATTGATTGGACTTGAGCTTGAGTAACCACAATTGTGCTTCCTCCCGTTTCAGCCGATCTCCTCTTTTTGTCGTGATACATTCATTGTGTATATTTTGTGGATATTGCTCCTTCAGAAAGTCTTGAAAATTCTGGGCGATACACCCAATGGGTGTGCCCAAGGGGTGTCTTGGTGCGTGGAGTGTTTATCGTGTTGTCCTGAAGTAGTAACTTGATGTGATGGAGAGGTGTAATCATTTGCCTGAGTAGTTGACTTGGGTCGAACTGGTGCCGTGTTACACGAAACGAGGTTAGTTGCCTGTCTCATTTTCAGGTGGCTTGAATTGCTTATTGAATTCTTGCAACTGTTCGGTGAGCGGGGTAGGAAGTGGACGGTCACCCTTTGGCCCCTTTAAATAGCATGCTTGCCCTGGGTGTTTTCTTCACTTGCTCATGATTATTTGCTTTCTTCTTCTTCTTCTTCACTTCTCCACTCTCCGCACGACCATGGGTAGGGGTAAGAGGGGCAAGGGCTGGCCTCGCCATGCCGACGGCAAGCGCAAGCGCCCCCCAAGTCCTCCCTTGGAGGATTTTGGTGACTCAGAGTACTCGGAGGAAGCTTCCTTCGAGTATGATCGATCGCCCGCTCGTGCCTCCCCCGTGGCGTCGTCCAAGGACTCATATGACTCCATGGGGCTGTCCACTATAGCCCGAGCATACTGGCGCTCCATCGAGCGCGTTGGGCTCGATGGGTAGGATGACCCGGAGGAGGTCTCTTTGGAAGAGATGGACTCCTCCAACTCCTCTGAGGAGTGGAGCAGCGACAAGGACGATGGCGGCAGCGGTGACAACGACAGCAAGGGCGGGGGCAGTGGCGACGGTGAAGGTGGCAATGATGAGGGCGATGGCAACAGTGACTGTGAGGCCGATGACAAAGGCGACAGCGGTTACGGCAAGGCGGCGGCGGTGACGGCAAGGGCGACGATGACGACGATGGTGACGGCAGGGGCGACGGTGACAATGACGGCGATGGCAGGGGCAATGGCGGCAGGGGTGATGGCGGCGACGGCAAGGCCAGCCGCATAATGCTGCTGGTTTAAATATTAGTATAGATAGCAGTAGTAGTAGTAAGTAGTAGTAAGTAGTAGTAGATTAAGGTAGTATTAGGTATTAGTTTAGTGTAGTGTAAGTAGTAGTATAGTGTAATGTAATGTAATGACAAGGGGTGAAGGAGGCCGACTCATAACGAGTCGATCTCAAGTTTGTGAAGATTTCCCTATGAATAAAATGCAGTTCTTTGCTGGTCCACTGTTGCATGCTTTTGTTTACACAATAACGGCTCGCTGGCATTTTAGAGGTAATGCCTGAGTGATGGTTGTGATCTCCGCTTTTTCGAGTTATGATCTAGCACTTTTACGTCCGACTTATTGAGCCAACTCATATTTATGCTGACGTGCCCCCTCGAGTTCTGAACCCTAATTCTCGCTTTTTCCTCCGCTGCTTCTCTATTTCCTGAACTCCTAAACCCGCCCGCTTGAGAGATTGCGATGGCCCCTAGGAGGAAAAGACAGAGTGTTGATGTTCCAATTATTCCGCCCATCGATCCTAACAACCAACTTCCATTTGCCGACAACCACATGTCCGTTGTCTCTGAGTCTGATCTCTTGCATCTCGTTGAAACTGGCGTTCTTCCGCCAAAGGAGTTGTGTTCCTGGAGGATCTGGCACGGGGTTACGGTCCCAACAGAGGACACCCACGAAGTTGTCGTCTTCATGCCTTTTCTCCTCCGAGGATTAGCCCTGCCAGCCTCTCCCTTTTTTGTGGCCTCCTCGATTTTTACGCTCTAAATCTTACACACTTAAACCCAACTCTATTCTTCAAATTGTCGTGTTTGTTCACCTCTGCGAGGCGTTCCTTGGAATTCTTCCTCATTTCGGGCTTTGGAAATATCTCTATCACTGTCAGCCCGGGATGGCCGGAGGACAGCATCAACTTGTTGGTGGTGCCAGCCTGGAGCTTTGTCGGGGCAGAAAAGTCGAATACCTTGATATCCCTCTGAAGGACAACATTAAGGGGTGGCACTGTTGGTCACTTGTTCTCAAATGCTATAAATTAAGAACAAGGCAACACAAATATTAATGGTTAAAGGCCTTCATCCTTCGAAGCATTATTTCCCTTAGGATATAATGATCTTCACACGAAGGTTATGAAGGACAAGCCTTCATCATATCAATATATAATAATAGAAAACAGGAACATACGAGACATACAAAGAACATGAATGATAATATCAAATCATTAGATTATCTATATCCTTATTATATGATCATGAACAAACGTTAATGATATTGAATTACATTTGTACCTTCGACATGATAGAAGGTACGAATCCAAGAGTGACGTGCGAGTGATTACAGGTCAGCGTGAACAGTACGAGGGTACTGTTCATCTATTTATAGGCACGGGACACAGCCCGGACAAAATTACATTCATGCCATTGATAACTAATCACGACTATAACACAAACTATCAGGGGCTATGTAGTCTTTTCCTCTTTAAGTCGGTGCCACCCTTCGTCTCAAGCGTGTCATCATGCCGAAGCTTTTTCAGTTGTAGCTTTGGCATACATCTTCATGTCACATCTGCTAGCTTGCTGTCTTGCCGAAGGTGTATTTTCTTAGAGGACCTTCGACGGAGAAGAAGGCCCCTAATAGGCGCCTTGAGTGGTTTACCATGGAGAACCACAACAAGTCCCTTCCCCCTGAATCAGGGAGCCAGCCTGACGTTCGCACGCCTAGCTGGACAGAGTCCCCCACAGCTTCAGAGTTAGCCAAGTCTAGGGTGCTGCTTGCCGAAGGTCCGAAAAACACCTTCCCTGAGCTCGTTGCCGAGAAATGATTATAATATTCCAAGCGTCGAGTGGTCCACCGTTCAGCGAGTGCAGACAATCTAGCGGTTCGCCTTCCCACCTGCAGCACTATATAAACAGACGGGTTGGTGAAGAGTTACCACAACATTCATTGCCATTGCACTGTTTTTCTGTTAAAAAATTTAACCATAGCCGAAGCTTTCTGCCCTGCGCTTTCAAGTGAACACTTCATCGTTTAAAGTTAACTTCATCAAATGGGTTAGCTTCGTCAAACTGTAAAAATCCATCCAATGGCCAGAGTGCGATCAACTGCAATGGTGTCTCGCGAGGGAGAAGAAATTGAAGCTACTGAAATAGCACCAATTTCAGAAGTGATGGAATGATCTGGTCTAGTTGTGACAGAGGGAGCTGCTGACGAAGGTGCTCCTGATGCCGAAGGTGAGCAAACTGTTGCTGAGGAAGAAAATGTTGATGAGAGCGAAGAAGATTATAGTATTTTTATCCCGACAAAGCCCAGTCACCTAGATTTTGAAAAATCTACTGTATCTGAGGACAACATGCCCATGATGATGAAGCTGGGCTATTTTGGAGAAGCTGAAAGGAAACTTGTTCGATTTGCCAGAGAAGAAACTACCCCAGAACCAAGGAAGGATGAAGTTGTGGTTTTCAAGAGCTTCTTCAGAGCAGGACTGTGATTTCCTCTGAACGAGATAATAGGGGAAGTTCTAAAGAACTTCGAAATATATCTTCATTAGCCCCCTAACGCTATCGTTAGGCTCAACTTCTTCATTTGGGCCCTCCGAAGCCAAGGGATGAGCCCAGATGCCGAAGCATTCTGTCGAGTGCACGAGCTACACTATCAGACAAAGGCCAGGGCAGATGGTCTTCACGAAAATTTTGGTTGTTACAATTTTGCATATCGCAAGGATACGAAGGAACCAGTCCTTAGCTACCATACAAAGTGGCCAACCAGCTAGAAAAATGAATGGTTTTATATTAAGGATGATGAGAAAAAGAGGGAGAAGCTGATGACCATGGTCATGAGCCCGTTGTCCTTAAACTTCGGAATGACCAGGCCCCTGTGCAACATGCAACTGGGTTCCCCATGCCATCTGATCGAAGTAGAGTCCAGAGTGGTGGCCAAGCAAATCAGTACCAGGGACCTGGTGCAGGAATATCTAGCCAACCGGACGTATCCAACGTCAAGTGGCTGAGGAATGCCGAAGATGAAAGAAACGAAGCAGAAGCATGAACTTGTTTGACTAGCTTATCGTTTCAAATTCGAAAAACAATTCAAAATGTCGTGCAAAGAGTGGCTAGACATGATCGAGACAATGTGCAATGAAATACTTGGAAATTATACCAAAAAGGAAGACCAACTGATGACTGTAGCCTTCGGCACCCGACCCAAACGAAGGTTGAACCGGGTGATGGATGCCTTAAAATTGGAATATCCTGATTATGAAAGGCTTGATTGTAACACCCCTGGTGTTACTATCACTAAAACTTGAGCATAACATCATGAACATTAGCATATCATGTGTTTGTTACACTTAGAGTGCATTCACTAGGCAAAAACCTCAAACAAGTTGTATTGATGTGACTGGTCATGAGTGAAACCCTAGGGTAGGGTACTTAACCCTAAACTGGGCTTAGGAGTGTCAATAAAGCCCAAATGAGAGAAAACTTCAAAACTCATGAGAAATAATCATAAGATATCACATTTAATGGACTTAAGTGGCACCCAAACCCTAGAAGTGTCAAAAACCCTAAATAAACCCTTGGAGAAACCCTGAGCTGAAACCCTAGGGGGGTTATATGTAAATTTTGCACACTTTTGGATCTAAGTGTAAAAAACCAAGGTGTTAGGGTACCTCAAATCATATGGTTCACATATTTGAAGATTTGCAAATCAAACCATGATATTTGGGCTTATTTGCAAAAAGCCACTCTACACCTCCCAAGTGACTAAGTGTGAAAATCAGTAAACAGGGCTAACTTTGGAGCTCTGTAGTTGTAAAAACACAAAGAATTTGCCTAGGGTCAACACATCAAAAGTATAGAGCTATAATAGGAGAACAACTTTGCTTAAGTAACTAAGCTTTGATCACATACAAAGTTTGGAAAAAAATAGGCTTAAAGTTGTGCTGTTAGTCACCCTAATGACTGAATTTAGGTCACCAGTGACATTGGCCATACTTTTGGGTCAAATTAGAGTAAGATCTATTGCTCGATTGAGGGTAGTTGTCATAGTCAATTTGTAGTTGGATCATAGGGCTACAAGTTTGCTACAGACGGATTAGCATGTTCTTACGAGAAAATCCGAGATCTAGGCACCACAAATCTGTCTGTCAGGCGCTCTAAACATGTTCACAATGGTACAGTGTTCGGATCAGAATGCTAGGTTCAAATGACTCACCGCCAGCAACCGTGCGCCCGGATTCGCGCCCGACACGGTAATTCGTGCTCTGTGCAGTTGGATAACGTAGAAGGGTAAGAAATATCGCACCGTGGTTGAACTCCGGCCACTATTCTACTCCGGCCGTCGTACCCGCCTGAGTCACGACCGCTTTGGATAGACTCACCGGCGTTGGCTCCCTCGCGATCGTCTGCCACGTGCCTCAGTGTCTTACCACGTCGCAATAGCTCGTGTTACACATATCCGGTGATCACCGGTGAGCTCGCCACGGTGAAAGCCACCAATTGCTTGCGCTAGTGCACCCCCTTCTCTCCGGTCGCCGCGCGTCTTTCCCTGAATTAGTCACCACCGCCCGTGGATCCTATAAATTGAGCACATCCTTGGCTCCGCTAGGTATTCGAGCATCCAATCCACCCACTCGTGCCTCCAATTACTTACAGAGAGCCCCAATTTGGGATTTCCCCCAAATCGGTCCGAAACACCACGCATAGTGACATCGCCGTGGCTAGCTCGTTCTAGGTCCGTTCATGCTCTCAGCTCTGCCGTTTCAGTGCCCTTATATTCTCCTGATGCTCCTCGACCCATTCAATTAAGCTAGACTACGCTAGATCGTCGGGAACACCCGTGTTCATCCGTTGTTCATGCTATCACCGTGGACAGTGTGATTAAGAGCTCGGATCGTGCAATTGATCAAGGGGAAATGGTTATTGGGAGTTGAATTCGGTGTCAACCACACGGGAGCACCGGTAGTTGAGTTATCCGGCCGGTACAGGCTCGCCGGAGCTTGGTCTGCCGCCGTGCGACGTCGTGGGCGTGACACTGTAAAGAAATAGAAATCCAGGGGGTTTTTGTAGCTGTCAGTGAAACACAGGAATAGTGCCACGACCCCTTTTTAAGTTATTCAAATCACCAAGGTCTTCTTCACAAAGTTGTCATCGTGGGCACGGGTGCGCCTGTTTTCACCTGGGCATGGGTTGTATTGGGCCAGTTTCAGCCCAATACTATTCATGCTTTTCCTTTTCCTTTTTCTTCCAGGGTTAGAGAATTCATAGAAAATTGTAGAAAAATGCTAAAAATACAAGACCAATTTTGCTAGGCTCCTAAAATTATATACTATTTAATAAAAATAGTTTTATGATTTTTAGTCCAAATAAGGAATTATGGAGTATTTAAAATAGCCAAAACCTATACTCTTGGAATTTTAGAAATTGATTAATAACTCCAAAAATCACTAAACATTTTGGATAAGCTTAAATGATATTTAGAAGCCTTGGGTAAAGTTTGGCATGATTTGAACAATGTTTGGTGCCTAAACCCCAGAACCCTAATCTTTTAGTGATGCTTGCCCTATGAACTACAATACTGACTTCAAAAACCCTAGTTTCTTGTAGTCCCGTGAAGGAAAATTGTATTCAAGACCTAAGATAATATACCTTTATTATCTTTGCATTTTCATAAGCATTACATGAGCATTCAAGGTTATATATATGATATGTATAGAAAACGAAGAAGAAGTAGAAGTTGAAGAAAGAGCTACACCACCACCTTAAGACCCACCTGCCGGGAACTGCTTTTATTTTGATATTTGTGGAGCAGAACCCGACTCTCCTATAACACAAGGCAAGCCCCGGTGCATTTTCCACCTCCTTGCTATTTTAAAAATCTTTTTCACTCGCTTGATGCATTAGGTAATAGGAATTGTGTGTTAAACACTTGCTGCATTTCCTTCCTTGGATGATTGACTATCTTTCCTTGATCACCTGTTTTATAAAAAGGTTTTTCTTATGCTTAGTCTTGCTCTAGAAAAACAAAATGTTTTGTTTTGACAAAAGATAATGCTTCAAGTGGGATGGGATGTTTTTCAAAAATAAAACTAGATGGTGGATCCATCATGGCCGTGGTGGGTTCGACATCGAAAAAGATGTACCTCTATCAGGTACCAAACTTTGGGTTAAAATGATAAAGCTGAGACCGGGCGGGTGACTTGCACGAGAAGAGAGTCTCGGTGTAGTGTCTCCGTCTGAGTCGATTAAAGACCGTCTCGATGTAGGCTTGATGACCGAGGACCCCTTTAACTAGTCACATGCCTCATCATGGGTAAGCTTTGCCTCAGGCAGACTAATACCAGAATAAGATAACATGCAATGGGAGGGGAGAGATGGCGAGAGTAGCGTGTACCCTCCGTGGCAAGAGGCTGGACGGTGGTGTATCTGTGCTCTCGGTTGGCGTGAACCTGATCTGGTCTTAAGAACCCCGGTGGCGAGTTGACATATGCAAGGATTAAGTGCTACATATGTCGTGTGATTGGAGATCTTCAGCTGAGTATTAATCAATTCGGATCGTCGTTACTTCTCGGACATGAAGACTTGGTCACTGACTTACACGTAGCATTCCAGTGAACAAGAAGGGTTGAGAAGAAAATGGCTAGTTTAGGCTAAGTGCTTGAACTAGGGTAGAAAGAACTCTAGAATTCAGGTAATGACTCAACTTGCTAATAAAACTGGATTTTTAAGGATCCACTATTAGTAAGCATTTTTGCAAACAAATTCTTGATTATCGATTAAGCCTTACCTTGACTCCCTTAAGCCAGCATATCCTTGAGAGTCTTTTATTTTGACAGGTAAGACTTGCGAAAGTACACTTCATACTCAGGGTTTTCGAACCCATGTTGTTGTAGGTGAGGAAGCAGCATTTTTTTTTGCTTTGGTTCCAAGGTGGTGCCAAAGGAAGAAAACCAGGGTTGAAACCTCGGAGGAAGTGTCCTCCTTTAAAAACTTTACTGTTAAGCGGGAGGGGTTTTTGCCTCCTGGTTTTGTAATAATATTACTCCAGCACTCTTATATTTTACTGGTCTATAATCATAATACTCTCTCTATACTTTAAAATGAAATAAGTTATTGTAACTGCTTCCGCATATTCGTTCCTCCGATGTGTTGTAATATCTGCATGCTGGGTGAAATGCTCTTGGGCAAGGTAAAGAATTCAGATACCGAATTTGTCAAGTAATCAGGTGCATCTGTAGGGTTGTCTGAGGTCCGATGGACAAGGACAACTGTAGGTGGGCCTAATGACTTGGGAGGTTCTGTCACATTGATAAAGGTGCCGAAGGTGTGAAAAGAAAGAGAATTGTAAGTATTCTGAGTAGGCAAGCTGCTAGAATGGTAAAGGAGGATGAGAAAGCTTCAAAGAAAAGAAAATCCACTCCTGAGCTGAAGGCTGCTGCTTCGAGGAAGAGGAAGGTTGAAAGTCTAGAGCCGAAGATAACCGAGGCAGCAGAGGAGACTCCTTTGACGCCTCCTGCTGCTGAAATAGTAGAAATTTTAAAGGTAATGACTAAATCTTTACCCATCAAGCTGCTAAGTCCTCTGGGGCCAGAACTGATGAAACTTTTACAGAAGAAGGATGAGCCTTCGGCTACAAAGAAGAAGGCGGATGGGCAAAAAAAATGAAGAATCGTTACTGTTATGCAAGCCATTGAACGGACGCCACCGTTGGCCTCGGCATCCAAAATAACACCCATTGCAAGCACCGAGGCCATTGCTGAAGCTAATACCTCTGCCGAAGCTGCAGCTACTGCCGAAGCTACCAAACTTGAGAGTACACTGTCTGGAATTAATAAACTGCTCTTGGATATGGCTGCGGAAGAAACAGCTGCGGCTGCAGAGAAGGTCATGGCCATAGTGCCTGACAAAGGGAAAAAGATTGCCGATGCTACTTCGAAAGAAAAGGACTTCGACCTTCGAAACCTGGTCAGTCAAGAATTATCCGAGGCTGAAAAGACAGAGCTACAAGAATATGGTATATCCTGTGGCTACTAGCCAAGAGCCATGCTCTTTGGTGGATTCAACGAAGGGGCCTTAGGATGTATTCGAGACCGCGTTAGGGCAAAGATAATCGACGCTCTATAGAAGAGTGTTGGTTTCCTGAAGCTTGAGGCTGATATTAGCGGCTACCGGCGACAACATATCATCGGCATTCTGTTCTACTCCAATTTCAAGGTAAAATTCCTTTTGCTAGGTTTCTTTTATTTTTCTGATGAAGCAAAGTTTTCTGATGAAGGCTTATTTCTATAGAGTATGCTACTAAGTAAGGCACCAAGGATGCAACAAGACCTCGAAGACAAGAAAAACGAAATCATAATCGAGGACTTGGAAAATAAGATTAAAGACTACGAAGCTTCTCTTGAGAAGAAAGACTTCCTGCTTCAGGCAACGGAGGGTTCCCTCGTGGAGCTTCAAACTGAAAATGCCAGATTAAACAAGGAGCTTCTCTAGGCTCGAGAAACTTTAAAGAAAAATTCAGAATGCTTCGAGCAAGAGAAACAATAACTGCAAGCAAAATGTAAAGCCGAAGCTGATAATAATACAAAACTGCAGGAATCTTTGAAAGAGCTTCAGAATAAGTGCCAGGAATTCGGTAGTCGTTGCGTGCAACGATTGAAAAAGGTCTTCAGCTCAGTTGGGGCTAGCTCCGAAGACATTACCCCTTCGGCTGAGGACATATCACACACCTTGGATCATATTGAAAATGAAGTTGATGCCCTTGATGAAGTGATAGCTGGGCACAGTGACTTCTGTGCCTTGCTAGCTTCTTGCGGCACAGCTGCAGCATTTATGAAGGCTGGTTGCACGCACGCAAAGACGGTAAATAGAACAACCTTCAGTCTGTCTCCAATAGATTTGGTTGATATCCCTAGTGAAGCCCGAAGCATCGGGAACATGTTTATAACTCAGATTTGGGCGAAGGGTGGGTGAGAGTTGGCTGGTGACAAAGCCCGAAACTTGCTTAAGCCGGTATAGAACTTATACCCGTTGCTTGCTTTATGTCTTGTAATTTTTCTTTTTTACCTTATACCGTTTGTTTGTCTGCAGGATGGTGGTGCCGAAGATTGATAATCCGAAGCACGTTCCGAAGGTCGCTGAAGCTTCTCTTTAGGCTTGCCTATGTAGAGCTTAGTAACATTTGTATTAACTTTGTAAAAAAATTGTAATCGAGGATTGAACAATACTGTGTATATCTATCCATACCTTGTAATATATTTTTACCTTTTTATCCATGTACAAATTGCTTTGCTATGGACAAAACTTCTATCTTTTGAGCCGAAGGAAAAAAACACCTTCCCTTCTTTTTGTTCACAACGAAGCTTGCCGTTGCATAACATGTAAACTTTTGAAACGAAGCTTCTTTGTGTTCATCAAAACACTTTCATCAAAGATGGAGTATTTCTTTTCGTGCTTTATGTTATGATGATGATGATCCTAAGAATGTCTAAATGAATGTCTGTATGAATGCAATGAATGATGTAATTTAATGTGCAAATGAATGTCCCAAACACACGCAAAACCACACCCTGACTCTGCATCCCCTTAGGAATGACTTTAGAGTCTTTAAGCTCTGCATCCCCTTAAGAACGACTTTGGAGCTTCTTCACCTTATATTTCGGTGGCATTTAAGCTCTGTATCCTCTTAGGAACGACTTTGGAGCTTCTTCACCTTCTATTTCGGTGGCATTTAAGCTCTGCATCCCCTTAGTAACGACTTTGGAGCTTCTTCACCTTATATTTTGGTGGTATTTGGCTCTGCATTCCCTTAGGAACGACTTTTGAGCTTCGGAACTTATGCTGCGCTCCCTTAGGAATGACTTTTTGCAGCTTTGGAACTTACGCTGCGCTCCCTTAGGAACGATTTTTTGCAGCTTCGTCATGCTCTGCATCCCCTTGGGGACATCTTTTCAGCTTCTCCCTGTTTTCTTTTTGCACTCGATGGTGCAGGCTCTGACTTTACATATTACATCTTTGGGGGATTTTGGCCCTTGTATTGGGTAGGGCTAAATAAAAGTGAAAAATTACAAGCTATGGCCCCATTAAAAACCTTTCTCCCCTCTTGAAAGGAAAATGGTGCCACAGAAAAAAAATGAAAAAAGATTACATCATCAAATTACACATAGTACTGTCAAAGCTCATCCGCATTCCAAGATCTGGGTATGTCGTTGCCGTCCATATCCTTTAATCTGTAAGAACCGGGTCTTGACGAAGATACTACCAGAAAAGGACCTTCCCGCTTCAGTTGTAACTTGCCCACTGTATCTGGGTTGGCCACTCTCCGAAGCACCAGATGCCCTAGTTTGATGTTTTTCAATCGAACTTTCTGATCATGCCACCTTATTGTTTTGACCTGATATTTATTGATGTGCTTTATAGCCTGAAGTCTGGTCCCTTCTATAGTATCTTTTGTTGTTTGATAATTAGCTTCGTCTTCCGCCAAAGCTGTTGTTCTTGTTGATCCTGTCTTTGCTTCTTCTGGTGTTATTGCTTCATCACCAAACAGGAGCTTAAAGGGTGTAAATCCTGTTGACCTTGACACAGTTGTGTTGCTCCACACCACTTTAATCTACTCATCTGGCCACTTTCCTCTGGGCTGGTTGAAGATTAACTTCATTATTCCTATCATTATAATATCATTTGCTCTTTCTACCAGCCCATTTGATTCTGGATGCCTTACTGATGCAAAATGAATCTTTGTACCAATTCGGTCACAGAAATATTTGAATGTTTCGACATCAAATTGTGTTCCATTGTCCACAGTTACTGCCTTCGGCACGTCGAAGCGGCAAACAATGTTTTGCCAAAAGAATTTCTGTATTGTGGCCGAAGTTATTGTGGCTAAAGGTTTTGCTTCGATCCACTTAGAGAAATATTCCACTGCTACAACGACATATTTCAAATTTCCTTGGGCAGGTGGAAGTGGACCTAACAAATCCAGACCCCACCTTTGTAGTGGCCAAGTTGGTTGTATTAACTGGGTTAGAGATGAAGGTTGTTTCTGGTCTCTTGCACATCTTTGACAATTTTCACATTTTTAAACCAGATCTGCTGCATCCGAAGCTGCCTTCGGCCAATAAAATCCTTGTCTGAAAACCTTCCCCAGCAAAGGCCTAGACCCAATATGAGATCCACATAAACCTACATGTATTTCCCTCATCAGCTCTTGACCTTCGGTTCTGGATAAACACTTGAGTAGTGGAGAGCAGACTCCATGTTTGTATAACTCCCCTTCTATTATCACATATGGTCTTGTCCTTGCTTCCATTCTTTTATTATACACTTCGTCATCTGAAAGATAGTTACCTTGGAGGAAAGATATAATTTCAGTCCTCCAATCTTCGGTATGTACAGGTGATATTGCAAGCACTGCTCTCTCCATAAGCTCAACTGAAGATGCTTTTATGGTTTCAAAGAATACTTCTGAAGGCAGAGGGAGCCCCTGTGCCGCTGACTTAGCTAGCAGATCTGCATGCTCATTTTCCCCTCTTGGAATATTTTTTACACAAAATCCTTCGAAAGAAGCCTCCAATCTTCGGACTGTGTCCAAATATTTTTCAAGCTTCGGATCCCTTGCCTTGCTACTTTTGTCTATATGACCAGAAATAACTTGAGAATCAGTTTTAAGGATTGCCCTTCTTATTCCCATTGCTTTTAGCTTCCGAAGCCCTAACAGAATAGCTTAGTATACAGCAATATTATTTGTACAACTGAAGTCCAGCCTTGCTGCATAGCATGTCCTAACTTTAGAGGGCGCTACTAGAACAGCAGCCGCTCCTGCGCCGAAGGTTCCCCAAGAACCATCACAGAATATTGTCCAGGCTTCGGCGTCTTTTGTTGCTTCTTCTCCCTGAGCCCCTGGCGTCCAATCAGCAATGAAATCTGCTAACGCCTGAGAGTGAATTGAGGATCTATGTACATAATCAATAGTGAATCGATTGAGTTTCGTAGCCCATTTTCAAATTCTTCCTGTAGCTTCTCTATTTCTCATTATGTCTTTCAGAGGTTGTGATGAGGGGACTATTATATGATAGGCTTGAAAGTAATGCCGAAGCTTTCTGGAGGCCATTAGCATAGCATACAGCACCTTCTCCAATTCTGTGTAATTTTTCTTTGATAAACTGAGTACTTCGGAGATGAAGTATACTGGTGCTTACCTTTTTACTTGGCCATCTTGCTTCTCCTGTACAAGTGCCGCACTGACTGCAGAATGGGAGGCAGCCACATATAGGAGCAACGGAATTCCTGATGAAGGTGGAGTTAGAGTTGTCAAGTCTATCAAGTATTGCTTTAACTCTTCGAAAGCCTTTTGTTGAGCCGGACCCCATTGAAAAACTTTAGCTGACTTCAGTATTTCAAAGAATGGTAGATTCCTCTCTGCTGATCTTGATATAAATCTATTCAGCGATGCCAGCCTTCCTGCCAATCATTGAGTCCCCTTCTTTGAATTTGGCGACTCCATCCGAAGGATAGCTTAGATCTTACTTGGGTTAGCTTCGATTCCCTTTGTTGATACCAGACAGCCAAGGAACTTGCCCTTCTTTACTCCAAAAACACACTTTTCTAGATTTAACTTGACCAGCTTGCCTAAAATTAGCAAATGTCTCTTGCAAATCGGCAATATGATTTTCTTGCTTAGTGCTTTTTACTATGATGTCATCAACATAAGTTAGCACATTCCTGCCTATTTGAGAGTGAAGAACCTTGGCTGTCATTCTGCTGAAGCTTCCTCCAGCATTCTTGAGCCCCTCGGGCATCTGAAGGTAACAATAAGTACCACTAGGAGTTATGAAGCTTGTATTTGGCTCATCTTCTTTCTTCATCCAAATTTGATGATAGCCTGAGTAGCAATCCAATAAGCTCATGAGTTCTGAAGAAGCTGCTGCATCTACAAGGGAGTCTATTCTTGGTAAAGGGAACTCGTCCTTCGAACATGCCTTGTTGAGATCTGTGAAATCAATACACATTCTCCATTTCCCATTAGACTTCTTCACCATAACGGTGTTGGCTAGCCACTCTGGATATGTTACTTCTCTGATAACACAAGCACTGAGAAGTCTCTTTACTTCATTTCGAGCACCTTTGACTTTATCCTCAGACTTTTTCCGAAGTCTTTGCTTCCTTGGCCTAAAAGATGGATCCACATTGAGTGAATGTTCAATGACATCTCTGTTAACACCACAGAGATCATTAGCTGTCCAAGCGAAGACATCTTTGTTGTTGAAAAAAATCTTAGCAGAGTCTTTTCTTGTTCATTAGATAACTGAGATCCCAGCAGTACTCTTTGATTTGCTATATCTTCACATAGGAGCATAGGCTTCGACTGATCTGCCGAAGCGGCCTTCTCTCTTTTGTGCTTATATTGTTGATAGGCTTCAGCTCCATCTATGTTATGGATTGCCTTTGAATCCGTCCAACTACCTTCAGCCCTCCTGGTAGCTTCTTGACTCCCGTGAACAGCAACGAGCCCTTGTTCTGAAGGTATCCTCATGCATAAGTACGCTAGGTGAAGTATGGCTTCTAAGGCATTAAGTGTTCCTCGACCAATGATTGCATTGTACGGGTACTCCATGTCAACAATGTCAAAGACAATTTGCTCAGTTCTTGTGTTGTGAATGTAACCGAAGGTAACTGACATTGTTATTTTGCCAAGCGCCACAATCTGTCTTCCTCCGAAGCCACAAAGAGGGTGTGTTGCATCATGAATCTTGTCTTCTGGCTCTTGCATTTGTCTGAAGGCCTTTGCAAAGATGATGTCCGCTGCACTACCTGTATCAACCAGAACATTGTGGACCAGAAATCCCTTGATGACACAAGATATAACCATAGCATCATTGTGAGGGTAGTCTTTAAGCTGAAGGTCTTCCTGGGAGAAGGTAATTGGGATGTGAGACCACTTGGATCCGATGAAGGGTCCTTGCACCCCAACATGCTGCACTCTTCTCTGTGCTTCCTTCTTCTGCTTCTTGTTAGCTCGCTCTGAGCTCGAAGCACGTGTGATTGGGAGCACTAACTTCATAACAGCTTGGTCGTTGTATGAAGCCATTGTTTCAATAGTGGAAGTGAGTTCACCGAAGGTGGGTGCCAATGTTGGTCACATGTTCTCAAATGCTATAAATTAAGAACAAGGCAACACAAATGTTAATGGTTAAAGACCTTCGACCTTCGAAGCATTATTTCCCTTAGGATATAATGATCTTTAGACGAAGGTAATGAAGGACAAGCTTTCATCATCTCAATATATAATAATAGAAAACAGGAACATACGAGACATACAAAGAACATGAATGATAATATCAAATCATTAGATTATATATCCTTATTATATGATCATGAACAAACGTTAATGATATTGAATTACATTTGTACTTTCGACTTGATAGAAGGTACGAATCCAAGAGTGACATGCAAATGATTACATGTCAGTGTGAACAGTACGGGGGTACTGTTCATCTATTTATAGGCACGGGACATAGCCCAGACAAAATTACATTCATGCCCTTGATAACTAATCACGACTATAACACAAACTATCAGGGGCTATGCAGTCTTTCTCTTTAAGTCGGTGCCACCCTTCGTCTCAAGCATGTCATCATGCCGAAGCTTTTTTAGTTGTAGCTTCGGCATACATCTTCATGTCACATCTGCTTGCTTGCTGTCTTGTTGAAGGTGTTTTTGCTTAGAGGACCTTCGGTGGAGAAGAAGGCCCCCAACAGGCGCCTTGAGTGGTTTACCATGGAGAACCACAACAAGTCCCTTCCCCCTCGATCGGGGAGCCAGCCCGACGTCCGCATGCCTAGCTGGACAGAGTCCCCCATAGCTTCAGAGTTAGCCTAGTCTAGGGTGCTGCTTGCCGAAATATGTGCGCTGAAAGACAAGGGTCTGATTGCCGAAGCTGTTGTTGCTGACTTTGTCTTCAAGAACATCCAGCCTCTGAAAGATAGAGTGTACCCGGCTTGTCTATATACTAGGGTCAATGATCCTACCAGAGTTACCAATAAACGGATTCCTGACAGGGACCTGCTGAGCCGAATTGACTTGATGTTAAGGGGCTAGGTTTCGAATGCAGATGCTCCCCTATCTTATTCTGCCTAGAATCTACCTCCATAGAGTCCCTTTTCTGAATTCATTTCCAACCCTCCTGTTCAAGATGGTAGTCTGGGTCATAGAGTGCGACCCTCATTGGATGACATCGAGGCTTTCATCGCTCCATTCCAGAATCTTCCTGAAGCAGAGAGGTAGACTCATTTCCAGTTGCCAATCAGTGCTGATGAGGCCGAGGTGAACGCTGTTCTCAGCATGCTGGTTGGCGAATCATCTGATATTGAGTCGATAGTTGTT
Organism: Zea luxurians; assembly: GCA_029449295.1. Classification (NCBI taxonomy): domain Eukaryota; kingdom Viridiplantae; phylum Streptophyta; class Magnoliopsida; order Poales; family Poaceae; genus Zea; species Zea luxurians. The sequence goes on along the minus strand of JAOPSE010000004.1, from coordinate 51,993,927 downwards.
GCAATTGGGCAGGACATTCGAAGAAGTTTAGAATCTTGAAGGTGCTCATCGCAAGTAATCGCATCGTACGAGCTATCTAGCCGCATTTGACGAGGAGAAAAAGAGGAAGAAAAGACTCTGGTGGCTATCATGCTTAGAACAAGATGCTGGTCCCTCGACATCACTCCTCGGTGGTGGCCCAACGAGCACCACCCTCGAGGACAATATTGGAGGGCATGATGATGCTAGAATTGGCGGTTGTGTGTTTGATGAGGATGAAGAGGAGGAAGAAGAAGTCCCCCTGATTCGCAAGAACAGCCATAGTAGTAGGAGCAGTGACAATTCGATGCAGGCCTTATCAGGACTTGTCAGCCTCCAGGGGTTGTTGATGTCTGCTTTTGACCATGTGTTAGAAGAGATTATCCCTGATAACCTTTTATCAAAGCCCCCTGAGGTTGGCAGTTCCATCATCCATTCAGAGGTCCCGGATGATGTTCCTTTGTCATGCGATCCTGTCGAGCAAGAGGTAACCCAGACAGTTTCTCGCGCTTCATCGACCTTGGAGGGCGGTCTAGCACGCGAGGACACGCTGGCCCTCAACGCCGTTGATCAGAGTCACCCTGCTCCTCTGGGCACGGCCGAGGGTGTTTCAGCTTCAGAGGTTGCTGCTAAGGAGGACCCAACCCCTGAGGGTGGTGCTAAGGGTGACCTAGCCCCCGAGGGTGTCGGGTCAAGCTCCTGTTCAGCTGCTTCTATGGACGTTCATGTTGGATCGCCACTGGTTTGATCTGAGGAACTCGTGGTGATAAATTTATCTGCAGCTCTCGTCGGTCCGGTCACCTTAGAGGCCAGTAACCCAGATGCTAGGAATCCGCTGCCTGCTGATGGAGCTAAGGTCTCTCCGAGTCATGCCTTCAACATTGTTCCTGTTGATGTCCCCTCAACGAGAAATGCACCAATGCTTCCAGCTTTGGGTCTTCCCTTATTTCTCTCCAATCTTCAAGTGAGTCGACCTTTGCTTTTATTGTTCGTGCTGGCAAACGAGTTCTCTTGCTAATTTCTGAAATCACAGGAAGCCTTCGATTCTGTATCTACCCAGCTAAAATCTTGTGGCGTCCCTGTTCCCGACCAAGTTTTGTCCTTGATGTAGTGGAACCCTCAACCGCTTCAAAGACAAATAGATGATCTAAAGGCCTCGAACCTTGGTTAGTGAGTCTACAGTTTCCTTTTTTGCTGTTTATTGCTTTTCTTAACTCATATCTTGTGCTCTTTTCCTACTGCTTTACCAGTTCTGACTCAGCGGTGCTCCGATGCTGAGGAGAAGTATACCTAGAGCCAGGCTAATCTGAACCAAACCTCTGCCTTCTTGGACAGTGCCCGCACCTTGAATTCTTCTTTGAATGCTCAACTTGACTCAGAGAAAATGGCTTATGAGGTAAATTTTCTTGGTTGCTTCTGCTTTGCTTTCTTTGCTTCGATGCTCAGTGTTGTTCTTGCTTGTAGGAGGAGAGGCGAACGCTCCTTGCTTCTCGCGACAATCTGGACAGATTATATTGTGATGCCACAATTCTTTGACTATTCTGGAGAGGATTCATCGCTTCACCATGTTAGACCTAGACCATCATCAGGATGAACTGAGGGCATCCCAGACTGAAGTGTCTTGACTTGGTAAGCTGCTGTTTTCAAAGGATGCTATCATCAAGGAGCTGCGTGCTTCAAAAAAGCTTATCACGCAAGAGCTGGAGGCTGCCCGTCTCAACATCAAGGCCTTAGAGGATGATTGTGCTGTCATGAAGGTGATGTGCGATAAAGCCATGGACAAGGCTGTTTGCTTCGGGTGGATCCTGATGAGGAGGTCTGGCGTTGTGGTGCCTGAAGATATTGTTGCTGATGTCCTTGTTGCGCCTGCTGTCGCAAGCCGACCTTTTTCTTCTGCACTCCTACAGCTAAGGCTTCCTGCAAAAATGCTCCTGCACAGTGATTTGCTCGGATGGAAAACACTTTTTATTGAGTTAGCACTTTCTAGTGAAACATTGTATCGTGAATTTCATGCGTATGTAATTGCGCTACATTCGAACTGATCATTCTATTAGCAGGGTGCTGAAACCACCCTCGAGTATGTGAACGAGTTACTTTTCTTTGAAGCGCTCCTAATTTGAGCTATTATTTTGCTAGTAGGGTATAGTGATCACCTTGAGTTGCGTAGGCGTGAGCATGTTGCACCGACTTAAGGCGTTTCTGACTTAAGCCGATTGCTCTGTTAGTAGGGTATAATGATCACCCTAAGTCGTGTAAGCGTGAGCATGTCGCACCAACTTAAGCGTTTCCGACTTAAGCCGATTGCTCCATTAGTAGGGTATAGTGATCACCTGAGTCATGTAAGCATGAGCATGTCACACCGACTTAAGGCATTTTCGACTTAAGCCGATTGCTCCATTAGTAGGGTATAGTGACCACCCTGAGTCATGTAAGCATGAGCATGTCGCACCGACTTAAGGTGTTTTTGACTTAAGTCGATTGCTCCGTTAGTAGGGTATAGTGATCATCCTAAATCGTGTAAGCGTGAGCATGTCACACCGACTTAAGACGTTTCTGACTTAAGTCGATTGCTCCGTTAGTAGGGTATAGTGATCACCCTGAGTCGTGTAAGCGTGAGCATGTCGCACCGACTTAAGGCGTTTTCGACTTAAGTCGATTGCTCTGTTAGTAGGGTATAGTGATCACCCTGAATCGTGTAAGTGTGAGCATGTCGCATTGACTTAAGGCGTTTCCGACTTAAGTCGATTGCTCCGTTAGTAGGGTATAGTGATCACCCTGAGTGGGCCATGCTGATTTTGAGTTGAGTCTGACCTAGGTTAGTTGTTGATCAAGAACTTGTATGCCTTAGAAAATAGAAGCTTTATTGATAATGAAACCCTCTACTTACAAGGTATAACTCACCCTCAAGAGTTTTGAGGCATTGCTAGGGGTAGAATTTCCTAAGGTGCTCAATATCTCATGAATTCCCCACTTCGGTGCTATCCATTTGAGTGAGCAGGTAGGATCCCGGTCGTGTGACCTCTGCGACAATGAACGGTCCTTCCCATGGTGGTGACAGTTTGTGTCGTCCCTCCCTGGTCAGCACTCAGCGGAGGACCAAGTCTCCCACTGTGAAGGATTGATGTGCACTGCTTTGTTGTGGTAGCACCTCAGGGTCTGCTATTATCTAGCCAACTGAATTGGCACATTTAGCGGTTCTTCCTCCAGTATAGCAATGTCCTCCAATCTGGTTGCTTCTGCTTTGGCTATGCTTTCGAATGTTAATCTGGGTGCTCCAAAGATCAGATCTGCTAGTAGCACTGCTTCCGACCCATACACCATGAAGAATGGGGTGTTTTCGTGCAAAGCTCGGCTCAACTGGGTTCGCAACCTCCAGACTACATATGGCAGTTCCCTTATCCACTTTCCTGCAAGCTTCTCGCTCTTGTCGAACACCTTTTTCCTGAGTGCATCGAGTATCATCCCGTTGGCTCTTTCCACCTGCCCATTAGCTCTTGGGTGTGCCACTGATGCATACTTGATTTGGATGCTCCTCTGCTCTAGGTTCGTTGGGAGTTTCTCCCACCTCTGAGGCTACATGCTGTGCTAGATCCCATTCCCCGGCTTCATGATGTCGTCGCATGTTCCAGCGTCAGTTTCTCCATCGCTGGGCGTCACGCTGGGGAGGTTCCTCTCCTTGCATGGTGGGCTCATCGTCAAAGATGGGCGCTAACTCTAATCTCCCCTGGATGAAGAGGATATCAGGGTAGAAAAGAGTTGGCACGACAGTGTTCTTCTTCCCATCCTCCTTTGAGGGTGGAGGTATCAGAAAGGTGGCTCGACGTGTTCTCATTCCCTGACTCGGGACGTTTATTTCCCTCTTCCGAGTGATCCCTGTCCACTCCTTAGTGGGCGAGGTGGGCAATGGAGTTTTTCAGGAAAGCAGAACCCCGACCGCCCGGTCTTTCTTCTCCTGAGTGCTCCCGAACCTTGGTCCACAAGGGATCATCTTCCCCCAAGCTGCGGGTGGGAGCGTTGTCCGCAGTCTTGTTCTGGCTTCCCTCGAGATTTCCGAGGAAGGCTTCTTCTCGGGTGGATACGCTATGCGATGTAGAATTCCTTCTTTGTCCGCTATGCATGAAATGGTTCCAAAGTGGAACATAGCTCTTGGGCGAAGAGTGATCTTGTTCTTGAAGGTGATGTCCATTGAGCTAGCTTTGATCAACGACACACCCCCTACCTAGCGTGCCAGCTGTCGGTGTATGGTGTCCGATCGCACACCCAGGGATACCCTCGTGATGCTTTTGGGGTGGGACGGTGTTGTTGATTGTAGCTCGATAGTTCGTGCTAGGAGCATGAGAGAGAGAGAGGCAATTTCCTGCAGGTCTGGGCCGCTTTGAGAGGCGTAATACCCTACTTCCTGAGGTGGCTCTGTACGTGTGGTGTGTTACAAGGGGCATCTCCTGAATGGAGAAGGGCTAATGGGATGAAAATGATGGGGTTCCCCCTAGGCCTTATATACACGACCGTGGGACACTCCCTTTGTACATTATGATCACGTTCTTCCAGTATATCTCCTAACTAATAGCGAACCGACTTAGCTTATCTTAAGGAAAACTCACCGACTCCATCCTGATCTATCCCCGACGTTCAAGGGCGTCGAGCGCGGGAAAGTCAGATGGTTCCTTGAGATTGCGCGTAGTCCACGGACGATCCGGGTATGGGCCCATTTCACTTGTGGTCTCTACCCAGCCCACGACGAGACGACCTTGCGGGGTAACTGGTCTGTGGCCCCAGGCAAGGGTCTTTCGCCTCCTAGTGGACCCGGGGGATATCCATCCCCCACATGTTTTGTTTATTTTCTAATTCAAGGATGTGAATGTATGTTTGCACTCGCATAGATAACAGTCTATTTACGGAGTCCGAGGTAGTTACAGGAGAAGACCATGAGCGGCGACTGGTTGGTGAAGGAAAGTGTCCTCTAACCTATTTATGTCCTACTCATTTTATAATTCATTCCCCGTATTTACATTATTTATGCCTAAGGATTTACTAGTCTTTGTTTATCCTGTCCTTGATCACCTATTTGGGTTGGATTATTTCTGGATTAGCTCTATGCTAGCGATTTACTATATTCAATGAACATGATGAGGTTATTTATGATAAGATGTTTACTTCTGGACATGATGATGGCATCCTGATACTTAAGGGGGCTTGAGCGGTTTCTCGAGTGCCTCTCTGTAAGGACTGATTCGTTGGATGACCACCCGGGATAACAGAACAACCATGAGGGTGGAATGGGACGCCCTTAGCTAATTAATTAGAGGAACTGGTGTGTAGTTTGCTTCGCCGTCGTGCCGTCAATAGGGCTTGGTGTATGCGGCTCGCTCTGCTAATGGTGGTTTGCCCCTTGGGAAGGAGTGTGGTACATTTAGGAAACCCAATGGGTGGCTACATCCCAGGGAATCTTTGTGAAGGCTATGTAGTGAAACCTTGCCGACTCACCTTGGTAGTGTTTGAGGGTTTGATCGACCCGAGGCAAAAAGGGATCACGACTCGTGGGTAAAGTGTGCAACCTCTGCAGATGGTTACAAACTGATATATCAGTCATGCTCATGGTTATGAACGACCTTGGGAGCTCCTTTGATTAGAGATACTATGAATACAAATGATAATGAGGATGATAATGGTTTCAATGGGGATGTTTATGGTTTTTGGTGCTCTTTCCGTTTGGAAGGAGTACCTTTGGGTTAATAACTTAGATTTAATGCTAAAACCTAGCTCTCTACTAGTAATAATTACCTAGCCAACTAAAAGCAACTTCTCTGAGCTTCACCCCACATACAGCTAGTCCACTTTAGCCAAACGGGACATTTTCTGAGTACGTTGATGTGTACTCACCCATGCTTAAAACACCGAAAACACCAGGTTGTTGTAACACCCCTGGTGTTACTAGAACTAAAACTTGAGCATAACGTCATGTGCATTGACATTTCATGTTGCTTGATACACCTAGAGTGCATTCACTAGGTAAAAATTTCAAACAAGTTGTAATGATGTGACCTGATGTGTGGTTAACCCTAGGGTATGGTACTAAACCCTAAGTTAGGGCTTATGGATGTAAGTGAAGTCCAAATAGGATAAAACCTCAAAAACCATGATAAATACTCATAAGATATTAAAATTTATGGACTTAAGTGGCACAAAAACCCTAGAGAACTCAAAACCCTAAAAAGACCCCTAGAAACCCCTAAATTGGAAACCTAGGGGGGTAACTGTAAATTCTAGGCACTTTTGGACCAAAGTGCAAATATCAAAGTAAAAGAGCACCTCAAACCCACTATCTTTCATATTGGAGAGTTTGCAAGTTGAATAGTGGAATTTGGACCTATTTGCAAAAAGCACCACATAAACCATATATCCCTAAGTCTGAAATTCAGTGAATATGGTCAACTTTGGAGCTTTATATCTCCAAATCTACAAGAGTTTTGCTTGAGGTCAATACATCAAAACTGTAGAGCTAAGATAGGAGTACAACTTTTCTTAAGTGATTAAACCTTGGTGTCATACAAAATTTGGAGATAAATAGACCTAAAGTCTGGCTGTTAGTCAACTTAGAGTCTGAATTTTTACTGACAGTGACTTGGGATGAACTTTGGGAGCTCTTTTGAGAATGATCCAGTGAGTATCTGAGTGTGGTTACTATATCAAGATCAAAGTTGAATTATAGATCAACAACTTTGTCATAGGAGGATAAACAAGTTATCACACAAAAATTTGAGATCTGGGCCCTGAAACTTGCTCTGTCAGACGCTCTGATGGTGATCCCCATGGTACAGTGACTCAATAAGATCACAGGTTCAGCCCCCCTCACCGCCGGTGATCTTGCACCCGGATTCACGCCGGCGTCGCGATTTATGCCTGGTTGAAAGCGGATAACGATCCTCGGTGAAAAATCGGGCACTGGGATGAGCTTGGGACATTGTTCCACCCTGGCCGTCACGGCTGGTCCAGATAACCTCGTCGGAGTTGGCCGCTTGCCGCTCACGTGCCACGTGCCTAGGTGCTCTACCACGTCGCAGTGAATCACCTTAGCTTGTCCGTTCATCGCCGGTGGTTATGCCACGGTGAAAGCCACGCATCTCTTGCACCAGTGACCTTCCCTCCCTCCGGCCGCCAGCACGCCACCGCAAAATTGGACGCCACCGCCCTTGGACACTATAAATTGGTGCCTCAGCCTGCTTCGCTAAGTAATTGTGCACCTAGTGAACCAGCCCTCACCTCCAATCATCCCCCACAGCTCCCCAATTTGGGATTTCCCCCAATTTTGTTCTCTGCGCCACCGTGAGTGAGCTCGCCGTGGTCAGCCTTCTGCAGGTCCGTTCACATCCTCCTTGCTCTCGTTACTGCACCCTGGTGTGCTCAGGATGCTCATCGACCTAGCCAATTGAACTAAACGACCTTAGATCGCCGGGAACGCCTCGGTTCATCTGCAGTTCGTGCCATCACCATGGACAGAGAGATTGTGGGTTAGAACTCCACAATTGACTGAGGGATTAGTGTCGCCGAGGGTAGAATTAGGTGTTGAGCAATGGAGAGGTATAGTCGTTGCATTTTCCGGCCGGTCTTGGCTCGCCGGAGCCACTGCTCCACCGCCGTGGTCGGGGATCTCAAGTTGCAAAGAAACAGAAAATGGAGGGACCTTGATGCAAATGTCAGTGACACAGCGGAATAGTGCGCAGGACTCCTTATTAGTTATTTAAGAGCCTAGGGTCCTCTGTGCAAAGCAAACCTCGCAGGCGCGCGCAGGCACGCGTTTCTTTGGGCGTGGGCCGACTGAGTCCGGTTTCGGCCCATCACTATTCATCTTGTTCCTTTTTCTTTTTTTGCCAGACTTAGGAAATTCATAGAAAATTATAGAAAATGATAAAAATATGAGACCAATTGAAAGTCGCCTAGAGGGGGTGAATAGGGTGAAACTGAAATTTACAAAATTAATCACAACTACAAGCCGGGTTAGCGTTAGAAATAATAATGAGTCCGAGAGAGAGGGCGCAAAACAAATCGCAAGCAAATGAAGAGTGTGACACGTGGATTTGTTTTACCGAGGTTCGGTTCTTGCAAACCTACTCCCCGTTGAGGTGGTCACAAAGACCGGGTCTCTTTCAACCCTTTCCCTCTCTCAAACGGTCCCTCGGACCGAGTGAGCTTCTCTTCTCAAATCAAACCGGGAACAAAACTTCCCCGCAAGGACCACCACACAATTGGTGTCTCTTGCCTCGGTTACAAATGAGTTTTGATCACAAGAACAAGTGAGAAACAAAGAAGCAATCCAAGTTCAAGAGCTCAAAAGAACACGGCAAATCTCTCTCGCTAATCGCTAAAGCCTTGTGTGGAATTGGAGAGGATTTGATCACTTGATTGTGTCTTGTATTGAATGCCTAGCTCTTGTAAGTGGTTGAGAGGTGGAAAACTTGGATGACTTGAATGTGGGGTGGTTGGGGGTATTTATAGCCCCAACCACCAAACTAGCCGTTTGGGTGGAGGTTGTCTGTCGCATGGTGCACCGGACAGTCCGGTGCACACCGGACATGTCCGGTGCGCCAGCCACGTCACCCGAACGTTAGGGTTCTGACCGTTGGAGCTCTGACTGCTGGGCCCGCCTGGATGTCCGGTGGCGCACCGCACATGCACTGTAGAGTGTTCGGTGCGCCACTTCGCGTGTGCCTGCCTTCTGCGCGCTCTGGCGCGCATTTAATGCGCTGCAGGTGACCGTTGGCGCCGAAGTAGCCGTTGCCCCGCAGTTACACCAGACAGTCCGGTGTACACCGGACATGTCCGGTGAATTATAGCGAAGCAGCCGTTGCGAATTCCCGAAGCTGGCGAGTTCAGAGTCGCTTCATTCCTGGAGCACCGGACACTGTCCGGTGTACACCAGACAGTCTGGTGAATTTTAGCGCGGCGGCTCTGAGTTTTCCCGAAGGTGCGAAGTTCAGCTTTGGAGTCCCCTGGTGCACCGGACACTGTCCGGTGGTGCACCGGACACTGTCCGGTGTTTGTTTGAACCCTTTCTCTTGATCTTTTTATTGGCTTATGGTGAACCTTTGGTACCTGTAGAACTTATAAACTTGGGCAAACTAGTTAGTCCAATTATTTGTGTTGGGCAATTCAACCACCAAAATCAATTAGGAATATAGGTGTAAGCCTAATTCCATTTCAATCTCCCCCTTTTTGGTGATTGATGCCAACACAAACCAAAGCAAATATGGAAGTGCAGAATTTGAACTAGTTTGCATATGCAAGTGCAAAGGTTACTTAGAATTGAGCCAATAAATATTTCTTACTTGATATGCATGGATTGTTTCTTTATTTTTAACATTTTGGACCACGCTTGCACCACATGTTTTGTTTTTGCAAATTCTTTTTCAAAGTTCTTTTGCAAATAGTCAAAGGTAAATGAATAAGATTTTGCGAAGCATTTTCAAGATTTGAAATTTTGTCCCTTTGTTTCAAATGCTTTTCCTTTGACTAAAACAAAACTCCCCCTCAAATAAATTCTCCTCTTAGTGTTCAAGAGTGTTTTAAGATATCAATTTTGAAAGGTGCTACTTTCTCCCCCTTTAGAACATAAAGAGATACCAATTTGAAATTTACCAATTGAAAATCATTAGTTTTAAAATTAGGGTGGTGGTGCGGTCCTTTTGCTTTGGGCTCATACTTTCTCCCCCTTTGGCATGAATCGCCAAAAACGGATACTTTGAGTGAGATATAAGCCCTTTACTTAATACTTTCTCCCCTTTGGCAAATAAAACATATGAGTGAAGATTATACCAAAGACGAAGAATTGCTTGGAGCGACGGCGAAGGATGGGTGATAGAGTGGAGTGGAAGCCTTGTCTTCGTCGAAGACTCCAATTCCCTTTCAATATACCTATGACTTGGTTTGAAATACACTTGAAAACACATTAGTCATAGCATATATAAAAGAGACATGGTCAAAGGTATACTTATGAGCTATGTGTGCAAATTAGCAAAAGAAATTCCTAGAATCAAGAATATTGAGCTCATGCCTAAGTTTGGTAAAAGTTTGTTCATCTAGTGGCTTGGTAAAGATATTGGCTAATTGATCTTTAGTATTAATGTATGCAATCTCGATATCCCCCTTATGTTGGTGATCCCTAAGAAAATGATACCAAATGGCTATGTGTTTAGTGCGGCTATGCTCAACGGGATTATCCGCCATGCGGATTGCACTCTCATTATCACATAGAAGAGGAACTTTGGTTAATTTGTAACCATAGTCCCGTAGGGTTTGCCTCATCCAAAGTAATTGCGCGCAACAATGTCCTGTGGCAATGTACTCGGCTTCGGCGGTAGAAAGAGCGACCGAATTTTGCTTCTTTGAAGCCCAAGACACCAAGGATGTTCCCAAGAACTGGCAAGTCCCCGATGTGCTCTTTCTATTAATTTTGCACCCCGCCCAATCGGCATCCGAATAACCAAGTAAATCAAATGTGGATCCCCGAGGGTACCAAAGCCCAAACTTAGGAGTATAAGCCAAATATCTCAAGATTCGTTTTACGGCCGTAAGGTGAGATTCCTTAGGGTCGGCTTGGAATCTTGCACACATGCATACGGAAAGCATAATGTCCGATCGAGATGCACATAAATAGAGTAAAGAACCAATCATCAACCGGTATACCTTTTGATCCACGTACTTACCTCCCGTATCGAGGTTGAGATGCCCATTTGTTCCCATGGGAGTTTTGATGGGCTTGGCATCCTTCATTCCAAACTTGTTTAGAATGTCTTGAGTGTACTTCGTTTGGCAAATGAAGGTGCCCTCTTGGAGTTGCTTTACTTGAAATCCTAAGAAATACTTTAACTCCCCCATCATCGACATCTCGAATTTTTATGTCATGATCCTACTAAATTCTTCACATGTAGATTCGTTAGTAGACCCAAATATGATATCATCAACATAAATTTGGCATACAAACAAATCATTGTCAAGAGTTTTAGTGAATAAAGTAGGATCGGCCTTGCCGACTTTGAAGCCATTAGCAATAAGGAAATCTCTAAGGCATTCATACCAAGCTCTTGGGGCTTGCTTGAGCCCATAAAGTGCCTTAGAGAGCCTATAGACATGGTTAGGGTACTCACTATCTTCAAAGTCGGGAGGTTGCTCAACGTAGACCTCTTCCTTGATTGGTCCATTGAGGAAGGCACTCTTCATGTCCATTTGGTAAAGCTTGAAGCCATGGTAAGTAGCATAGGCTAATAATATGCGAATTGACTCAAGCCTAGCTATGGGTGCATAGGTTTCACCGAAATCCAAACCTTTGACTTGTGAATACCCCTTGGCCACGAGTCGAGCTTTGTTCCTTGTCACCACACCATGCTCGTCTTGCTTGTTGCGGAAGACCCACTTGGTTCCTACAACATTTTGATTAGGATGTGGAACTAAATGCCATACCTCGTTTCTCGTGAAGTTGTTGAGCTCTTCTTGCATCGCCATCAACCAATCCGAATCTTGTAGTGCTTCCTCTACCCTGTGTGGCTCAATAGAGGAAACAAAAGAGTAATGCTCACAAAAATGTGCAACACGAGATCTAGTGGTTACCCCTTATGAATGTCGCTGAGGATGGTGTCGACGGGGTGATCTCGTTGGATTGCTTGGTGGACTCTTGGGTGTGGCGGCCTTGGTTCTTCATCCTCCTTATCTTGATCATTTGCATCTCCCCCTTGATCATTGCCGTCATCTTGAGGTGGCTCATCTCTTTGATCTTCTCCTTCATCAACTTGAGCCTCGTCCTCATTTTGAGTTGGTGGAGATGCTTGCGTGGAGGAGGATGGTTGATCTTGTGCATTTGGAGGCTCTTTGGATTCCTTAGGACACACACCCCCAATGGACATGTTCCTTAGCGCGATGCACGGAGCCTCTTCATCACCTATCTCATCAAGATCAACTTGCTCTACTTGAGAGCCGTTAGTTTCATCAAACACAACGTCACAAGAAACTTCAACAAGTCCTGAGGACTTGTTAAAGACTCTATATGCCCTTGTGTTTGAGTCATATCCTAGTAAAAAGCCTTCTAGAGTTTTAGGAGCAAATTTAGATTTTCTTCCTCTTTTAACGAGAATAAAGCATTTGCTACCAAAAACTCTAAAATATGAAATATTGGGCTTTTTACCAGTTAGGAGTTCGTATGATGTCTTCTTGAGGATTAGGTGAAGATATAACCAGTTGATGGCGTAGCAAGTGGTGTTAACCGCCTCGGCCCAAAACCGATCCGGCGTCTTGTACTCATCAAGCATGGTTCTTGCCATGTCCAATAGAGTTCGATTCTTCCTCTCCACTACACCATTTTGTTGTGGGGTGTAGGGAGAAGAGAACTCATGCTTGATGCCCTCCTCCTCAAGAAAGCCTTCAATTTGTGAGTTCTTGAACTCCGTCCCGTTGTCGCTTCTAATTTTCTTGATCCTCAAGCCGAACTCATTTTGAGCCCGTCTCAAGAATCCCTTTAGGGTCTCTTGGGTTTGTGATTTTTCCTGCAAAAAGAATACCCAAGTGAAGCGAGAATAATCATCCACATTAACTAGACAGTACTTACTCCCGCCGATGCTTATGTAAGTGATCAGGCCGAATAGATCCATGTGTAGGAGCTCCAGTGGCCTGTCAGTCGTCATGATGTTCTTGTGTGGATGATGAGTGCCAACTTGCTTCCCAGCTTGGCATGCGCTACAAATCCTGTCTTTCTCAAAATGAACATCCGTTAGTCCTAAAATGTGCTCTCCCTTTAGAAGCTTATGAAGATTCTTCATTCCAACATGGGCTAGTCGGCGGTGCCAGAGCCAACCCATGTTAGTCTTAGCAATTAAGCAAGTGTCGAGTTCAGCTCTATCAAAATCTACCAAGTATAGCTGACCCTCTAATACTCCCTTAAAGGCTATTGAATCATCACTTCTTCTAAAGACAGTGACACCTACATCAATAAAGAGACAGTTGTAGCCCATTTGACATAATTGGGATACGGAAAGCAAATTGTAATCTAATGAATCAACAAGAAAAACATTGGAAATGGAATTGTCAGGAGATATAGCTATTTTACCCAAACCTTTGACCAAACCTTGGTTTCCATCCCCGAATGTGATATCTCTTTGGGGATCTTGGTTTTTCTCGTAGGAGGAGAACATTTTCTTCTCCCCAGTCATGTGGTTTGTGCACCCGCTGTCGATGATCCAACTTGAGCCCCCGGATGCATAAACCTACAAAACAAGTTTAGTTCTTGACTTTAGGTACCCAAACGGTTTTGGGTCCTTTGGCATTAGAAACAAGAACTTTGGGTACCCAAACACAAGTCTTGGAGCCCTTGTGTTTGCCCCCAACAAACTTGGCAACTACCTTGCCGGATTTGCTAGTTAAAACATATGATGTATCAAAAGTTTTGAATGAAATGGTATGATCATTTGATGCACTAGGAGTTTTCTTTTTAGGCAACTTAGCACGGTTTGGTTGCCTAGAGCTAGATGTCTCACCCTTATACATAAAAGCATGATTAGGGCCAGAGTGAGACTTCCTAGAATGAATCCTCCTAATTTTGCTCTCGGGATAACCGGCAGGGTACAAAATGTAACCCTCGTTATCCTGAGGCATGGGAGCCTTTCCCTTAACAAAATTAAATAATTTCTTAGGAGGGGCATTAAGTTTGACATTGTCTCCCCTTTGGAAGCCAATGACATCCTTGATGCCAGGGCGTCTCCCACTATAGAGCATACTTCTAGCAAATTTAAACTTTTCATTTTCTAAGTTATGCTCGGCAATTTTAGCATCTAATATTGCTATATGATCATTTTGTTGTTTAATTAAAGCCATGTGATCATGAATAGCATCAATATCAACATCTCTACATCTAGTGCAAATAGAAACATGCTCAACGGTAGATGTAGATGGTTTGCAAGAATTAAGTTCAACAATCTTAGCACGTAATATATCATTTTTATCTCTAAGATCGGAAATTGTAACATTGCAAACATCAAAATCTTTAGCCTTAGCAATTAATTTCTCATTCTCATTTCTAAGGCTAGCAAGAGAAACATTCAACTCATCAATCTTAGCAAGTAAATCAACATTATCATTTCTAGGATTGGGAGTTGAAACATTACAAACATGTGAATCAACCTTAGCTACCAAATTAGCATTCTCATTTCTAAGGTTGTTAATGGTCTCATGGCAAGTGCTTAGCTCACTAGACAATTTTTCACATTTCTCTACTTCTAGAGCATAAGCATTTTTAACCTTAACATGTTTTTTATTTTCCTTGATTAGGAAGTCCTCTTGGTAGTCCAAGAGATCATCCTTTTCATGGATGGCACTAATTAGCTCATTTAGTTTTTCCTTTTGTTGCATGTTTAGGTCAGCAAAAAGAGTTCGCAAATTATCCTCCTCATTATTAGCATTATCCTCATCGCTAGATGTTTCATATTTGGTGGAGGATCTTGTTTTTACCTTCTTTCTTTTGTCGTCCTTGGCCATGAGGCATTTGTGGCCGACGTTGGGGAAGAGAAGACCCTTGGTGATGGCGATGTTTGCGGCGTCCTCATCGGAGGAGGAGTCGGTGGAGCTCTCGTCGGAGTCCCACTCGCGGCACACATGGGCATCGCCGCCCTTCTTCTTGTGATATCTCTTATTCTCCTTTCTTCTCCCCTTCTTGTCGTTGTCCCTGTCACTATCACTTGATAATGGACATTTAGCAATAAAGTGACCGGGCTTACCACACTTGTCGCAAACTCTCTTGGAGCGGGGCTTGTAATCTTTCCCCCTCTTTTGCTTGAGGATTTAGCGGAAGCTTTTGATGATAAGCGCCATTTCCTCATTGTCGAGCTTGGAGGCGTCGATGGGTGTTTGACTTGGAGTAGATTCCTCCTTCTTTTCTTCCGTCGCCTTGAATGCGACGGGTTGTGCTTCGGACGTGGAGGGGCCGTCAAGCTCGTTGATTTTCTTTGAGCCTTTGATCATCAACTCAAAGCTTACAAAATTACCTATAACTTCCTCGGGGGTCATTTGAGTATATCTAGGATTGCCACAAATTAATTGAACTTGAGTAGGGTTAAGGAAAACAAGTGATCTTAGAATAACCTTAACCACTTCGTGGTCATCCCATTTTTTGCTCCCGAGGTTGCGCACTTGGTTCACCAAGGTTTTGAGCCGGTTGTACATGTCTTGTGGCTCCTCCCCTTGGCGAAGACGGAAGCGACCGAGCTCCCCCTCGATCGTTTCCCGTTTGGTGATCTTGGTCACCTCATCTCCTTCGTGCGCGGTCTTCAGCACGTCCCAAATCTCCTTGGCGCTCTTCAACCCTTGCACCTTGTTATACTCCTCTCGACTTAGAGAGGTGAGGAGTATAGTGGTGGCTTGGGAGTTGAAGTGCTCGATTTGGGCCACTTCGTCCTCATCATAATCTTCATCCCCTACAGATGGTACCTGTACACCAAACTCAACAACATCCCATATACTTTTGTGGAGTGAGGTTAGGTGATATCGCATCATATCACTCCACCTAGCATAATCTTCACCATCAAATGTTGGTGGTTTGCCTAATGGGACGGAAAGTAAAGGTGTATGTTTAGGAGTGCGAGGGTAGCGTAGAGGGATCTTACTATACTTCTTGCGCTCTTGGCGCTTAGAAGTGACGGACGGCGCGTCGGAGCCGAAGGTCGACGTTGATGAAGTGTCGGTCTCGTAGTAGACCACTTTCCTCATCCTCTTGTGCTTGTCGCCTCTCCGATGTGACTTGTGGGAAGAGGATTTCTTCTCCTTCCCCTTCCCTTTGTTGGAGGAGTTCTTCTTCTCCTTCCTCTTGTTGCGGGACTCTTCCGAAGAAGTCGACCCGTGGCTTGTAGTGGGCTTGTCGCCGGTCTCCATCTCCTTCTTGGCGTGTTCTCCCGACATCACTTCGAGCGGTTAGGCTCTAATGAAGCACCGGGCTCTGATACCAATTGAAAGTCGCCTAGAGGGGGGGTGAATAGGGCGAAACTGAAATTTACAAAATTAATCACAACTACAAGCCGAGTTAGCGTTAGAAATAATAATGAGTCCGAGAGAGAGGGCGCAAAACAAATCGCAAGCAAATGAAGAGTGTGACACGTGGATTTGTTTTACCGAGGTTCGGTTCTTGCAAACCTACTCCCCGTTGAGGTGGTCACAAAGACCGGGTCTCTTTCAACCCTTTCCCTCTCTCAAATGGTCCCTCGGACCGAGTGAGCTTCTCTTCTCAAATCAAACCGAGAACAAAACTTCCCCGCAAGGACCACCACACAATTGGTGTCTCTTGCCTCGGTTACAAATGAGTTTTGATCACAAGAACAAGTGAGAAAGAAAGAAGCAATCCAATTGCAAGAGCTCAAAAGAACACGGCAAATCTCTCTCGCTAATCGCTAAAGCCTTGTGTGGAATTGGAGAGGATTTGATCACTTGAGTGTGTCTTGTATTGAATGCCTAGCTCTTGTAAGTGGTTGAGAGGTGGAAAACTTGGATGACTTGAATGTGGGGTGGTTGGGGGTATTTATAGCCCCAACCACCAAACTAGCCGTTTGGGTGGAGGCTGTCTGTCGCATGGTGCACCGGACAGTCCGGTGCACACCGGACATGTCCGGTGCGCCAGCCACGTCACCCGAACGTTAGGGTTCCGACCATTGGAGCTCTAACTGCTGGGCCCGCCTGGATGTCCGGTGGCGCACCGGACATGCACTGTAGAGTGTCCGGTGCGCCACTTCGCGCGTGCCTGCCTTCTGCGCGCTCTGGCGCGCATTTAATGCGCTGCAGGTGACCGTTGGCGCCGAAGTAGCCGTTGCCCCGCAGTTACACCGGACATGTCCGGTGAATTATAGCGGAGCAGCCATTGCGAATTCCCGAAGCTGGCGAGTTCAGAGTCGCTTCATTCCTGGAGCACCGGACACTGTCCGGTGTACACCGGACAGTCCGGTGAATTTTAGCGCGGCGGCTCTGAGTTTTCCCGAAGGTGCGAAGTTTAGCTTTGGAGTCCCCTGGTGCACCGGACATTGTCCGGTGGTGCACCGGACACTGTCCGGTGTTTGTTTGAACCCTTTCTCTTGATCTTTTTATTGGCTTATGGTGAACCTTTGGTACCTGTAGAACTTATAAACTTGGGCAAACTAGTTAGTCCAATTATTTGTGTTGGGCAATTCAACCACCAAAATCAATTAGGAATATTGGTGTAAGCCTAATTCCCTTTCACCAATTTTGTTGGACTCTTAAATTTCTGTAGTATTTACTAAAAATAGTTTTAGGATTTTTAGTCCAAACCAGGAATTATGTAGTATTTAAGAAGGTCAAAAACAAGACCTTTGGAATTTTAGAAATTACTAAAAAGCTCGAAAAATCATAAAACTTTTTGGGTGAACTTATTTTGACCATTAGAACCCTTGGGTGAAGTTTAGTATGTTTTGAACATTGTTTGATCCAAAACCCCAAAACCCTAGCCCCTTAGGGTAAAACTGTCTAACCCTACTAGGGTGTTGACCCAGAAGACCTCAGTTTCCCTAGAGCACCGTGAAGGAAAATTGTATTCAAGACACCACTTAATGTACCTTTACTACAATTGCATATTCATAACATCACATGAGCATTCATGTTTATATATATATATATATATATATATATATATATATATATATATATATATATATATATATATATATATATGGTTATAGAGAACGAGGAAGAAGTAGTGGTTGAAGTAGAAGAGACTACACCACCAACAGAAAATCCACCTGTCGGGAACTGTTTTTATTTTGACATCTGTGGAACAGAGCCCGACTCTCCTACAACACAAGGCAAGCTGAATCACCCCTGGTGTTACTAGCACTAAAACTTGAGCATAACATCATGTGCATTGACATTTCATATGTTTGTTACACCTAGAGTGCATTTACTAGGTAAAAATTTCAATCAAGTTGTGATGTTAGGACTTGATGAGTGGTTAACCATAGGGTAGGGTACTTAACCATGAATTAGGGCTTATAGATGTAAGAGAAGCCTAAATGAGCAAAAACCTTGTAAGACATGAGAAATGATCATAAGATATCACCTTTGATGGACTTTAGTAGTACAACAACCCTAAAGTACTCAAAACCCTAAAAAGAACCCTGGAAACCCTAAATTGAAAACCTAGGGGGTAGATGTAAATTTTGTGCACTTTTGGACCAAAGTGCAAATATCAAAGTAAAAGATCACCTCAAACCCACTATCTTCATATTGGAGAGTTTGCAAGTTGAATAGTGGAATTTGGACCTCTTTGCAAAAAGCACCCCATAAGCCATATATGCCTAAGTCTGAAATTCAGTGAATAGGGTCAACTTTGGAGCTCTATATCTCTCAATTCCTAAGGAATTTGCCCTAGGTCAAAACATCAATTTTGTAGAGCTATAATAGGAGTACAACTTTGCTTAATTGATTAAGCCTTGGTGTCATACAAAATTTGGAGATAAATGGGCTTAAAGTCTGGCTGTCAGACCACCCTAAGACTGAATATTGACTGACAGCAAGTTCTGATGAACTTTGGACTCAATTCAAGCTCAAAGGAGTAAGCAAATGTGAAAAGTCTCTATAGTCGAATTGTAGTTGGTCTATAAAGCAACAACTTTGTTAAAGATGGATTAGCATGTTATCACATGAAAATTTGAGATCAAAACCCTGAAACCTGCTCTGTCAAGTGTCTGAATCAAGTTCCCATGGTACAGTGACCTGACGAAGATCGCTAGATTCAGTGTATCGCCGCCGACGATCCCGCGCCATGATCGTCGTTGCCATTGTGATTCGTGCTCAGCGAAGTGTAGATAACTACTCGGGGTAAGAAATATCGCGATGAGAATGAACTCGAGCCACTGTTTCGCCCTGTTGCCGTGCCCACTTGCGCTGGCGACATGGCCGCGTGGCCGTCACCGGGATATGCACCACTCACCTCGGTTGCGCCATGCCTTAGGCCATTTACCACATCGTCACGAGCCGTAGTGACTGCCCAGTAACCAACGTAGCTCATTGCCCAGCGATCGCCACGGTAGATCGCCGTGATGACTCATCCCCTCTTCTCGGCCGCTAGCGCGATTTCTACAAATTTGGCGCCACCGCTTAACGCCCCAATAAATTGATGGCCCTGTTTGCTGCGCCATATTGTCACGAAGCCAGAGCACCCACCCCCGCCTTCGATTAGCCACCGTAGCTCTCTAATTCCTCTTTTCCCCCAAATTGGTTTTCGGCCGCCGTGAGTGAGCTCGCCGTGGCCAGACATCTAGAGGTCCATTCATACCTTCCTTGCCCTTGTTTCAACACCCTTGTGCACTGAGGATGCTTATCGGCCCAGTTAATTGAATTAGACCGTGTTAGATCGCCGGGAACGCCTCGGGTTATCCTCAGTTTGCGCCATCACCGTGGGCAGAGCGATTTTGGGTTAGAACTCCGCAATTGGTTGAGGGATTATTGTCGCCGAGGGTGGAATTAGATGTTAAGCAACAGAGAGGCCTTATCGTTGTGTTTTCCGGTCGGTATAGGCTCGCCGGAGCCACTGCTCCGCCGTCCGTGGTTGGGGACCTCGCCTTGCAAAGAAATAGAAAGTGAGGGGCCTTAGTGCAGATGTCAGTGAGACAGGGAAATAGTGGAGAGGATTCTTTACGGGTTTTTCAAATCGCTAGGGTCCTTTGCGCAAAGTGAACACTGCGGGCACGCGCGCGGGCGTGTTTTGTCTGTCGTGGGCCGGCTCGGGCTTAGATTAAACCCGTTACTGTTTATGCTTTTCCTTTGTCTTTGTCTGCTAGACTTAGGAAATCCATAGAAAATTATATAAAATGATAAAAATATGAGACCAATTTTGTTGGGCTCCTAGATTTCTCTAGTATTTAATAAAAATAGTTCCAAGATTTTTAGTCTAAACCAGGAATTATGTAGTATTTAAAAGGGCCAAAACCTAGTCTTTTGAAATTTTATAAATTCCTAAATAGCTCCAAAAATCATAAAACTTTTTAGGAAAGCCTAATATGGTATTTAGAACCCTTGGGTAAAGTTTGGTATGTTTTGAACATTGTTTGATCCCAAAACCCCAAAACCCTAGCCCCTTAGGGTAAAACTGTTTAACCCTACTAGGGTGTTGACCACAAAGACCCTAGTGTCCCTAGTGCACCATGAATGAAAATTGTATTCAAGACATAACTTGATATACCCTTATTATCATTTCATATTCATAACATCACATGAGCATTCATGTTTATATATATGGTTATAGAGAACGAGGAAGAAGTAGTGGTTGAAGAAGAAGAGACTACACCACCAACAGAGAACCCACCTTCTGGGAACTGTTTTTACTTTGATATTTGTGGAACAGAGCCCGACTCTCCTATAACACAAGGCAAGCCTGGTGCATTTACCTTTCCTTGTGATTTTAAGCCCTTTATCATTTGAATGATACATTAGGTGATAGGAGTTGAGTGTTAAGCCAATTGCTACATTTCCTTCCTTGGAACTGTTTTACCATTCCTTGGTTACCTGCTTTTATTAAAATGTTTTCTAATGCTTAGCCTTGCTTTAGAAAACAAAAAGGTATTGTTTTACACCTAAGGTGATGCTTCAAAGGGAAGGGGATGTTTTCAAAAATAAAAACTTGATGATGGATCCATCATGGCCATGATGGGTTCAACATCAGATAAGATGTACCTCTGTCAGCTACCAAGCTTTTGGGTTTAAATGATAAAGTTGAGACCGGGCGGGTGACTTGCACGAGAAGAGAGTCTCGGTGTAGTGTCTCCGTCTGAGTCGCTTAAGGACCGTGTCGATGTGGGCCTGCTGACCGAGGACCCCTTAACTGGTCACATGCCACGTCATGGGTAAGCTATGCCTCGAGCAGACTAATACCAGAAAGGCCAACACGCAATGGGTGTGGAGAGATTGTGAGAGTATCGTGTACCCTCCATGGCAAGAGGCTAGACGGTGGTGTATCTGTGCTCTCGATTGGCGTGAACCCGGTCTGGTCTTAAGAAACCCGGTGGCAAGTTGACATATGCAAGGGTTAAGTGCTTCATATGTCGTGTGATTGGAGATCCTCAGCTGAGTATTAATCCATTCGGATCGCTGTTACTTCTCGGACATGAAGACTTGGTCACTGACTTACACGTAGCATTCCAGTGAACTAAAAAGGTTGACAAAAGACAGCTAGTGCAGTTCAAGTGCTTGAACTAGAGTAGAAAAGAACTCTAGCTATAGGTAATGACTTAACTTGCTAATAAAAATTGGATCTTTAAGGATCCACTATTAGTAAACATTTCTACAAAACAGAGTCTTTGATTCTTGAATAGCCTTACCTCGACACCCTCAAGCCAGTGTGTCCTTGAGAGTCTTTTCTTTTGACGGATAAGACTTGCGAAAGTACACTCCGTACTTAGGTTTTTCGAACCCATGTTGTTGTAGGTGAGGAAACATCAAACTTTTGCTGTTTTTGTTCTAAGGTGGTGCCCAAAGATGAACCTCAACAGTGAAGTGGTTGCGGGAGGATGTTGGCCTCCCTTTGAAAAACAATATACTTTCGTGCGGGAGGGGTTTTTGCCTCACGGGTTTGTAATAATAATACTTATGCACTCTTACACCCTGGTTTTGTAATAACCTTAATACTCTTTCTCTATATTTTTAATGAATGTAAATTAAGTTATTGTAATTCGCTTCCGCTTATTCGTTCCTCCGATGTGATGTAATATCTGCGTGACGGGTGAAGTGCTCTTGGGCAAAGATTGGAGGATACAGATACCGAAATTGTCGAGTAATTATGTGCATCTACAAGATTGCCCAAGGTCTGTTGGACAAGGACAACTGTAGGTGGGCCTAATAACTTGGGAGGTTCCGTCACAGCTGATATCGGAGCGAAGCCCATCTCTTCAGATGTTACGAAGCATTTTCAAATACTTATCCAAGAAAATATTCTTTCATTCTTACCTTGCCTCTTTCTAGAGGTTATCATCTTGTAAGACCGGGTAATAGAGTGCAATATAGAAGAAGTTGGGGATCAACGGGGGTTGATTCCGTAATTATTGGGTTATGCATGCATCATGTTAAAAATTATACTAATAAATTTTCCCCTCTTATGAAGATATGGCACGTACAAGGAAAATTGCACGCAAATCCACCGGACCTTTGGGCATGCCTCGTCATCAGTTAGCCCCTAGACATGAAGGGAGCAGTAGTGGCTCCAACGACCCCATTGGAGATCTGGAGGCTAAAGTGGAGCAACTTCAATCCGAGTTACGCCATCGAAATAGGGCACGGGAGCAGGACAGTCAGCGTATAACTGAGTTGTCATCCGAAGTTAGCCGCTTACGGTTTGAGATCTCAGAACGAGACTCAGCCATTGATTAGGCCATTAACTCATGTTCGATCGCTTGGCACCGCGAAGCAAAAGCTCGAGCTCGTGTGGATGAGCTTAGCGTGGCACTTGATAACCTGCAAGTATATTGTAATACTCTACATGAGGAAGTGCATGTACTGTATGGTCGACTACACCCGGACGTGCCCACTGACGCTGCTGCAATGGAAGTTGGATCCTCGTGAACAGCAAACACAGGACCTGAGGGAGAGTTGGACCTTTTTAAGCCCCCTCCTTCTATGAACCTGGCTGACGAGCGGTCTCCTGCAGCAGATAGTGAAGCAACAAAAGACGATGAAGACTAGAATAGTATAGTTTAGATATTATACTGATGTAAAATAAGTATTGTGGGTATGTTGTACGCTAGAGTCTATATAATTACATTTTGGTAATGTAATATGATGGTATATGTGGCATGTTATATTTTTCCCAAATGTTTCTTTGCCTCAGATGCCATCCTGGACTCATGCACATGATGGTGCAGGAACTTCCCATGGTCGGGAAGCTACTCCTAACCCGCCACAAGTACCACCAACATTGGCCGAGGCTATCGCTGCCTTGGTCAATGCTACTGCAGACAATACCTGCTTTTTGCGCGAAATGGCGGGTAATCAGTTCCAACAGCACGGAGGCAGGGCTCCTCCGCAAGGACCACGTGAAACTACATATCTGGATTTCACAGAAACTCGTCCCCCACTCTTTGTTAAAGCTGAAGAACCTCTAGACGCTCATGAGTGGGTAAGAGTAATAGAGCAGAAGTTCGACTTGATTCGTTGCACGGAATTCCAGAAGCCATTGTTTGCTGCTCAATAACTAAGAGGGTCTGCCAGCACTTGGTGGGCAAACTTTGTAGCAGTTCAATCGGCTGGACATCAAATCACCAGGGAGGAGGTCAAGATAGCATTCCGCGAACACTATGTTCCAGAGGGAGTGCTTCACATGAAACAAGAGGAGTTCATTCGATTAAAACAATGGGGAGATACTGTAATGCAGTATCTCAACAAGTTTAACCATCTATCCCAGTATGCTATTGATCAAGTGAATACTGATCTGAAGAAAAGAATGCTTTATATGAGGACTCAATGATAGGTTGCAGAGGAAAATGGCCACATGTCTGGACCTTACTTACAGCAGAGCTGTCAGCACTGCGCTGGCAGTAGAAGCCAAGAACACCGGCCATGGAAAATCCAAGGGATTTGGAGGTGACAGGTCTAATCAGGGACCTGAGAAGCGAACTAGGTTGGTGATCTGACCTTTTAATCAAAATCATTCTTCACCTCACCCACCCTCCTATCCATTCAAACAGCCTGTTTTCATTCGTCCTACCAATGCCCCCACTTCTACAAATCAGTCAAGTGCCCCTGGTACTCGTTTCCCCGCCCTCCCTAGTTCTTCAACTGGCTGCTTCAACTGTGGGAAGTCTGGGCATTTTATAAAGGACTGTCCATACCTGAAGCAGAATAAATTCAACACTCAGCAGAACTCTGGGAGCTCCAATCAAGGCAAAGGAAACATGGCTAATAATTCAATGGGTAAAAATATCAAGAAGACAGGACGAATCTATTATACTCAAGTGGCCACTACACCGGAAGGAGTGCCGGTAATGATGGGTATGTTCCTTGTGGCCAATTACCCAGTAGTCATTCTCTTTGATTCTGGTGCTTCACATACTTTTATAAGCAAGAATTTCATGGAAAGGCATTGCATTCCCTGCATTGAATCAAGGGAGGGATTTATTATCCATTCACCTGGGGGCAAATATTTACTAAGGAAGTAGCCTTCCATGTGCCAATAACATTAGCTGAACAGGAATTTCCCACCAACATGATTGTGTTAAAAGGGCAAGACATATATGTAATTCTGCGCATGAATTGGTTAGTATCAGTGTTTTGGGTCCGGCCGCGCACCTGGGGTTACCCCTCAAGGTGCTTCTAGGAGTAGGACGGTGTTATCAACTGTAGCTCGATGGTTCATGCTGGATGCACGAGAAACAGTGGACAATGGTTTACAGGTTCGGGCCGCTTTGAGATGCGTAACACCCTACGTCCTGTCGAGAGTGTTTTATGTGGCGAGTTACAAGAGGATTCTCTAGCGCTGAGAACGTAGAGAGTTGGGTGGGAGGCTAAGTAGTGAATCTCTGATCTGAAGGGGTGCTCCCTAGGCCTTATATATTCGACCGTGGGGTGGTACATGTGGATATTTCAGCGACACGTACCTAAAAAATAGTGAACCAACTGAGTCTATCCTCCTACAATCCTGCCGACCCATTCTTGCTTGGTTCCGTTGTATGGGGGTCCTGCACGGGAAAGTTGGGCCTCTGTTGTGATTACTGCACAAATTCATTGAGCCATCTTGGGCTTGTGCCATTACAACCTTGTGTTGATTCGCTTCATTGGTCGTTCCTTCCCAGGCCCACGAGGGGGATGACCTTACGAATTATGGGGCCCTTGGGCCGTTCGTGAGGTCTTTTATCCTTCTGGTGGACCTAGGGGATATTTGTCCCCCACAAGCCCCCGATCTTTGGGTCGATTCTGAAACAAACGGCCCAAGGATCCTAGGTCCAGCTTGCAGTTTTTGACTTTAACAAGGGATGCTTTGGAAATAAGCTTGTCGAGCCACTGCTTCTGAGTTCTGAATGATCCGGTAGAAACACTTTTTCACTGTCTTTTCCTGCCTTTATTACTCGAAATTAGGTGTTCTGTCGCAGACTCATGCTTCGGAAGTCAGCATCTTTGTACCATAGGACTTCAAATTTCATTGGGTGTAGCCCCCGAGCTTCGAGTGGATTTTTGTAGATAATCCGCTCGAAGGTCTTTACTTCGAGTATTATCAGAGATCATTTTTGTCTTCCTCTTGCACTTTTTTAGAGGTCAGCCTTGTCTTGATCTTGCCTTATGCTTTAGAGGTCAGCACTGTTGGGGGCCTTCGGCTTCTGAAGGTCCTCAAAAATATGATTTAACAGTGTTTCTGGAGTATAATGTGTGAACAGGTATCTTCGGACTCGAATCAGCATCACAGTGGGAGAAGAATACGAAGGTTGATACAGCGCCGGAGCTGTGGGCAGGAAAGCTTCGGCATGATAGCAGAAAAGGAAACCGACTTAAAGATGAAAATGCTATTTAGGCCTCGGTGGATTACTATAGAATCACTACCAAATGTAAAGGGCATGGATGTAATTTTACATGGGCTGTGTCCCGTGCCTATAAATAGGTGAACAGTACTCCCGTACTGTTCACGCTGACTTGGCATTTTTACTTTTGCGTCACGCTTGTACTTACGTCTTCCTTCAAGCCGAAGGTACATTTGTTATTGGATATCATTTCTATTTTTCCATAATAATAATATAAAAAATGAGTTGATGATTATACATAATTGTTTACGTTAATTCTTTATATTTTATATGATTCTTTTTTCATTATTATATGTTGTGTTGATGAAGGTATGTCCTTCATAACCTTCGTCCAAGAATCATTATATCCTAAGGGAAATAATGCTTCGAAGGACGAAGAATTTTATCACTTAGCATTGTGTTGCCTTGTTCTTAACTCATAGCATTTGAGAACAAGTCCCCAACAAGCACTTTACTTCTTCGGGGATGATGATCTATTGGGTGGGTGTAGCCCCTGAGCTTCGAGTGGATTTTTGAAAATAATCCACTCAAAGGTCTTCATTTCGTGTCTTTTTCTAGGAATCATCCTTCCTCTTTGTTGAATGCCTTGGGGACCAGCATTATATTGTTGATACTACGCTTTAGAGGATAGCGTATATTTTTGTCTTTGTGGCCGAGTACACGATCTGCCCATATCTTGATAGGTTTTGCCATTTATTTGATCTGCGACTGATTGGACATTTGATAGATGGCCCTTGGCTAGTCTTCATGTCACTTCGTGCTTTGATGCTTCTGTCGATTAGACTTGTACCTCATCGACTATATTTGGCTTTCCTTTGATCCCTACTGATATCTTTCTTCTGTCTTCAAGTATTCATTGCATATACTGTTCGGATGTGACAGTGTTGAAAATATACTGATAATTCCTGGGCGTCCCCCCCCAATGGGTGTAGGCAAGGGACGGCTTGGTACGCTGAGCGTTTAGCAAACTGCTTCTGAGTAGTAACTTGATGTGACCGCGAGCGTAATCATATCGCCCGCGCAGTTGACTAGAGTCCCAATGGGTGTCGTGTTACGTGAAACGGCGTCAGCCACCTGACGTGTCTTCAGACGGTTTGTATTGCATATTGAATTTTCGCGACTGCTCAGTGGCCGTGGTAGGAGGTGAGCGGTTGCCTTCTTCTTCTATAAATAGTGCTCTTGCTTCTCCGGCATTTTCACATCTCTTACTGCTGCTTGCTGTTTACCCTCCTCTTCTTCCTTCCGTTTCCAACATGGGCAAAAGTAAGAAAGGTGGTAGTTCTTCGCATCGCCCTGGTGACAAACGCAAGCGTGAGCCGACTCCTCCCTCGGAGGACTTCGGTGACTCGGAGTACTCGGAGGAGGAGTTCTCCTCTGAGTCCGAGGGCTCTCCGGCTCCTGCCTCTCCCCCGGCGTCGTCTGATGATTCAGATGACTCCCAGGGGATTGCCGCAGAGGTCTGGACTTACATCCGGTCTATCGAGCGCGCCGGGCTCGCAGGCTCGGATGAGTCGGAGTACTCCTCGGACGAGGAGAACTCCTCGGACTCGTCCGAGGAGGGCGGTGGCGACGGTGATGGCGGTGACGGCAACGACGACGGAGGCGACGGCAACGGCAGCGGTGACGACGGCGAAGGCGATGACGACGGTGGCGGCAAGGGTGGCAGCGGCGACGGCGGCGACGGCAGCAAAGGTGGCAGTAGGGGCAGCAGCAAGGGCAGCAACAAGGCTAGTGGTTAGATGCCACTGGTTTTAATTATTAGTATAGATTAGTAGTAGTATAATGAAATAATGTAGTAGTAGTTAGTAGTATAGAGTAGTGAAGTATAGTGTAGTAGTAGGGAGGTCATCAACTCATAATGAGTTGATTTGTAAGTTTAGTAATGCTTCCCTTATAATGAAGAGTGGTTTCGCCTCACTTTTGTGCACTTTTATTTTGCTTTCTTGTCAGTCGTCGCTCTCATTAATGCCCGAGGGATGTTTGGAATCAACGAATCACGCTTTTGACTGTTTTCTTCGTGATGTCGACACTTCGGCGATGGCAGCTGAGTCATCTGAAATCATGTCGTTGCTTTAGGTGTGACGGCCGAGTTATTTCTGGCGATGTTGGCACTTTTTGAAGTAATGGCTGAGCGATAGCGGCCACGTCAGTGTTTTAGAAATAACGACCGAGCGGTTACTGGTGATGTTGGAGGTAACAGCCGAGTGATCGATGGCAACGTCAGCGTTTTAGAGGTAACAGCCGAGTGATCGATGGCAACGTCGGCGTTTTAGAGGTAACAGCCGAGTGATAACGAGCCACGCCGGCCGCTTTGGAGATAGTGGTCGAGTGGAGTCTGGTAACGTCAGCGTTCTTAGAAATAACCGCTGAGTTAGAATGGACCGCGTCGGCCGTTTTGGAAATAACGGCCGAGTGATGATGTGTCATGCCCGTGCTTTAGAAATAACGGCCGGGCAATGACGTGGCACGCCAGCGCTTTAGAGATAGCAGCTGGGTGATGACTGGGCGCTTTTTAGATTCAGTATCTGGCTTCGGAAAACCCTATATGCAATGTACTGTCGTGCGCCTTCACATTATGTGCCCTAGTTCTTGCTTTTCTGCGCCTAGTCCTTCTCCGCTTTCTTGCAACGCTGCTTCCGCTCCGTTCGCCGGCAAGGTTGAAATGGTGCCCAAGTGGAAAGCTTCGAGTTCGTCCATCACGGTCGTCCCTCCCATCGACCCTAACAGTCAGTTGCCTTTTGCAGGTAACCATATGTCTGTTGTCTCTGAATCCGACCTTCTTCACCTTGTATCTATCGGGATTCTTCCTCCAAAAGAACTTTGTTCCTGGCGGATCTACCGTGGGGTCACTGTTCTAACAGAGGACACTCACGAATCCGTTATCTATGTTCCTTTTCTCCTCTGCGGCCTTTGCTCATTCCGATTTCTCCTTTTTTCCGCGGTCTCTTTGATTTCTATCGCTTGAATCTGACCCATCTGAATCCCAATTCTGTTTTGCAAGTCTCTATCTTTGTTCATTTATGTGAAGCTTTTCTCAGAGTTCTGCCACACTTTGGCCTGTGGAAGTATTTGTACCACTGTCACCCTGGGATGGCCGGAGGGCAGCACCAGCTAGTGGGGGGCGCGAGCTTGGAGATGCGCCGTGGGAGGAAGGTTGATTACCTCGACATCCCGCTCAAGGATAGTATCAAGGGATGGCGTCTGGAATGGTTCATCATGGAGAATCATGGGAATTCTCTCCCCCCACGGTCAGGAAGACAGCCGGATGTTCGCACTCCGGGCTGGACCAAATCCCCCACAGACCAGGAAGTAACTGAAGCAGGGGCTTTGCTAGCTGAAGTTGGATTGCTGAAAGAAAGGGGTCTGACTGCAGAAGCTGTGGTCACTGACTTTGTTTTCAAGAACATCCAACCGCTGAAAGACAGAGTATATCCAGCCTATCTGTATCGAGGCTTTGCTCATTCGACTCAGGTAACCAACAGAAGAATTCATGTCGTGGACTTGGTGGGCCGGCTCGAGATGATACTTAGAGGCAAGGTGTCGAACGTCGGTGCTCCTGTTGCGTACTCGGCTTGGAATCTGCCTCCTTCCAAGGCCTTTACCAGTTTTGTGTCAAATCCTCCTGCTGGCGATAGCGGTTTGGGCCTTAGAGTGCGACCCTCTCCCGAAGAGGTTAATACTTTGGTCGTCTCACTTGGAGAAATTCCTGTCGACGAGAGGCAGGTTCATTTTGAGGTGCCTTTAAATCTGAGTGATGCAGAAATAAGTGCCATGCTGGATATGTTAGCTGAAGATTCTTCTGATGCAGTCCCTACTGAAACACTGGCGGTAGCGCCCATCCCAGAGGATAGCGAAGCTTTAGATATTCAGAAGTCTGGCAACGTTCGTCCGAAGCGTTCTCGCCGAGCCAATCAGCTTGCTTCTCCTGCTGACGGGAAGAAACAGAAGAAGAGACGTCTTCGTCGAGTGTCTAGTTTGGATCAGGATGCTGGTCCTTCCGTTCCTGCTGCTCAAGAAGTGCCGGTGCCTGCATTTGCTGAAACAAATCCCGATGGGTGTAGCCTGCCTGCTATTAACCCCAATGGGTGTGACCTGGATGACACTGACCCCAATGGGTGTGACCTGGATGACGCTGACCCCAATGGGTGTAACCTGGATGACGCTGACCCCAATGGGTGTACTGTCCGCATTGTTGATGATGGTGAGGAGGAGGAGGACGAAATCCCTCTAACTTGGAAAAACAGTCGACGCTATATTGCCAGTGGCGAAAGCAGTGGTGTTCCTTCTCCAGCCCTGTCTGCTCTTGTTGGTCTACAAGAATTGTCTCTGGCCAACTTTGATCAGGCTCTTGAGGATATGGTCCCAGAAGATCTATTGTCCGAACCAGCAGATGGTGGCATGATGGATGTTTGCCCTGATGTGCCTGATGCTGGGCTGGAATTGTCTCGGGCGGTGTCCCGCATCTCGTTGACCATGGAGCACAGTCTTAAGGGTTAGGAGGCCGGTCCGGATTGCACTGTTCCTATGGAAGTGGTTGAGGGTTCTTCGGCCTTAGAGGTGGCTGCCTCGGAGGGCTCGGCCCTCAAAAATAGCGCTGGTTCTTACCCAGCCCCCGAGGGTGTTGCCGGGGAAATTGAGATAGAACCAGACCTGTCCTATCAAGAGTACCCCGTCAAGGTATTGGATCGGAAAGAGAGGTCAACGCGGGCAAGGTCGATCAGAATGTATAAGGTTCAGTGGAGTCACCATTCAGTAGAAGAAGCTACATGGGAGACTGAGGATTTTCTACGCTCTCGCTTCCCCGACTTTTTGCCCAAAGGAGTCGGTACGTAACCTAAAACCCACCCCCACCTGCCCTTTGAATACAAATATAAGAAAAACTTAGGTGACAAGGGTAGTCTAGGTTGTGGATTTGACTTAAATAGGACTTCCTTCTGAAGTTGCAAAGAGGATGACATTCGAAGAACAGTTAACTAGAGAAACTTAAAGAAAAGCAGAAACCACACACCAGCACACCTTCATGGCACCCTCCAGAGGATTCCACCTAAAATCTCAGGACGAGATTCCTTTAAGGGGGAGGGCTGTAACACCCCAAGTGTTACTATGGCTATGGCACATCTATACACTAATGACTGTGATCACATGTGGAAGAAACTTAAGGAGAAGAGCATAAGAACCTTGGAGACCATGTATTAACCAAGAATGTTAATGACCTAAAAGCATTACTCAAGCTTTTGTGCACTTACCACCTTGGGCAAGAAGGGAGTAAACCCTGGACCTCTCTTGAACCCCTATCTCCTAAAACCATGGTTGAAGGGGGGAGAGATTAAGCAAATGTGCAAATCATGACCTAACCTTTGGCAAAACTTAAGTAACATATTAATCAACAAATATAGAGAGGAAACATTGCAAAAAGACCCCTTAAGAAACCCCAAATCCATTTTTTAAGTAGAGAAAGAGCTAGAGCTCTCTAATTCTCTCTAAGTCAAAATCTACACCTAATCTAAAGATCCACCGTGTTCACCTTGATGATGGCACCAAAACCACCTAAGTTCTATACCAAAAATGTGGCATACCACCTAAGGCACCCCCCTGGAAAAAGTTGAGACCGAGCCCTTGACGTTTGACATGTCTTAGCATCATTTTTGTCGCGAAGTGGGCAGGGAGACAAGCCAGATTTGGCGTCCGCATATCTTCTGACCTAGGGCTTATCTTCCCTTGGAACTCACATACAAGAGATAGCCATACGTGCCAGGAAGAGGTCTGCGCCGGATTTTTGCCAAGATTCGCACGTATGCGATCTCAGCAAGCTTTTGAACATGGGCAGAAGAACACCTCCACGTGTTCGACGCGCTCTACACGCGCCAGAGCACGCCCGCGCCCGACCCTGCGCGCCCCGCGCCACACCAAGCCGCGCCCGCGTCCCCTCCTCGCGCCCGCGCCTATAAAGCACCCTCGGGCGTCGGCCGTACTCCTCCGCGCACGCTCGACCTCACCGGAGCCCGAAACCACCGGCGTTTGCCCCGTGCACGGCGTGCCCGCGGCCACCCGAGCCCCTACCACCGTAGACCGGCCAACAGAGCCCTTCCCAACCCCGTCCAACTCTTGGAATAGACTGTGCACGCCTCGGTGAAGCTCCCCGAGCAAGGAATCGGAGTTTGCTTCGCCGGAGAAGCCAGTCCACGGTCGCCGGACTTCGCCTGACCGCCGGTGAACGTAGACCGGGTAATCCTCTGTTCCATTCTTCGATTCCTTGTGCACATAGCCTCTACGTCACCCCGTGAAGCTCATCGTGCCATTTCATTGCACTAGATCGCCGTGGTTTAGCAGGAACACCCGCCGCCGACGAGATCCCCCGCCTGCGCAAGTGGACCGGACGATCCCGACCACCTCCGCCGTCGAGCCGTACATCGATGTGACCGCCAGGACCTCCCGGAGCCAACCCCGCCCCTCACCGGACCTCTCTCGCCGCCGGTAAGCCGCGTCGCCCTTTTCATTTCCGCGGGTATTGTTTAAACCTAGGGAGGGACCGCGGGGGAGAAGAAGAGAAGGCTAGGGGGTTTTGCGCATTGTCAGTGACTCAGGGGAATAGTAGCACAGGGATATAACTAAGAGGATTAGTTTGGAAAGAACCCGAGGACTTCGGTGCAAAGTGGTTTTTCTAGGAAACCTTTTATTTAACCAGATTTAAATTCAAATAGAACTTGAATAATTCATATCTTCTATTTTATTCACCCAAATCAAGTCAAACCAATTTTGCCAGATCTTAAATAATGTAAACTACTTAAGAAAAATAAGAAAACCCCTAAGTGTTACGGAAAACTTTAAGGTTCTGATTTCAATATTGATTTGGCCAAAAGCTAAATAATGAGAGGAAAAATAGTTGCACTGTTAGACTGAGGCTAAGAAAATTTGGAGAAGTACCTAATTACTTCCTAACCTGTTTAAAAATAATAAACCTCTCTGTACACCCAGTGAAGATAGAGTTTACCATTTAAACCCTTTTTAGCCTAAAGTTAAAGAAAATATTAATGAAGGTTTAAATAAGGCACCAGGGAGCACCCATATTTTTGTTAGTCTACCTATTCAGTATAGTTCACTAAAAAAATTTCTTATACTCTGGTTTAGTACAAAATAGTTGGGATACCTTTTATTTTAAGAAAACAAGGAAAACTTAGAAAAACCCTAGAAAAATAACCCCAAGGTGAAAACACCCCAAACCTTGGGATAATTAATGTTTTGTTATTAAGAACATAGGAAAAATATGAAATCTGCTGTTTGACATTTTTCAAATAACAAGATAGTAGAAAGTGCCTTTTTGACATTAAACTTTAGAAAATTCCAACTAAATAACCACAAATTAACCTTCTGTGATTTTTGGCACAGAGGCTTGATTACTGTTAGATACCAACAAAAATGACCCTTAAGACAGAACCCACCCCTAGTTAAGAGTTGTAGTGCATAGTGACCCCCTTTGCCCAACTTTTGTTATTTTTGTCCAAGGCATACCCTTTTTATGCTGGACCTCAAATTCATAGAACAAACTATAGTGACCAATGGCAACCCACTGTAATTTTTATAAAATTTTTGGAACAAGTTAAACCACTGTTGTAGTTCAAACCCACACTAGAATTCATAATTAGAAATGAAAAAGGGGAAATTGATAATGGAAACTTATGTCACCCTAACCTAACTAGCAAAACCCTTTTTAATTTGCCCACTGAAATATGTAAGGGAAAAATACAAATCCACTATGCTTATTCTCCACAACACCTAAGCCTAGAGTGATAAGCATAAACCACTAAAAGCCACGTATGACCAAGAAAACCTAAGTTGCTAACTAACTTAGTTCATCTTCCTTTAGCATAATGTTGTTAAATCATGCATAATCATGACATGCATATTCTTATTCATTGCATTCGATAGACTGCAACCTCGCTGATGGAGAGTACGTCCTCGTGCCGGAGCAAGGTGTTGGTCAGGAGGTAGCCCCGGATCCAGCACCAGAGCCTGCACTAGAGGATCTGCCTGCCACAGCTTTGGAAGGCAAGCCCCGGTTTTATGCATAACCTGTTCTATATACTATTTTACTACACTTAATGATTGTAGGATTGAATGTGCACTTAAGTGTAGGAGTTGTTTGGAACCCTAGTTGCATGATCTCAAGAATCCCATTGAGATGAATACTAGTATGCTAAGTCGAGTAGCTGCTTTATTAATTAGGGATTTCGGTAGAAGTCGAGTGATTTTGCTAGCACTCGCGCGAGGTCAGGAAATTGGTTGTATCCACTTTCTTATCATAATGATGCTGGTTTGTGGACAACAATCCATGGGGATTGGTTGTCCACGGGATAAAAATTGGAATAAGGATTAAGGTGTGGTACCGTGTGTCAAGCGTTTGAATGTACTAAGCACATGCCGAGAAATATGGTAAATCGGTAAGCCTAGTACCTGAGTGAACCTGGCAGTGGACATATCCCCTCACGCGACCTGAGACGAGGTCTCCCATTCCAGTTATGGTGGGTACAAGTGTGGTCACTACACGATGGCAGTCGGGGTCAGTGAGGCATTGTACGCCAAGGCGGTGAGCCCTGATCTGCTGACAGGGAATCGATGGGGACGGTTGATGTGTGTGGGGACAGAGTGCCCCTACATGTCGTGTGTTTAGGTTTACCTTGCAAGCATAAAACATTGATTCGAATCGTCTGCTTCTCGCAGCTAATGAGACTGCTTGATCCATGCTGCTACATTGAGTAACAAGTGGAAATGTGATAAGTTGACACAAGATGTTGATTGCTAAATATGTTCGATACTATGTATGAGTAGATAGTACACATTTAGCCTTAAGAGAGTCACACTTAAACTTGACAAAGCTAAAACTTGATTTAGAAACTCAGCTAGTGCTTTTGGCAACCAAACCCCACAGCCAAACAGCTGCATGTCTAGAGGTAGAGGAGTAGACTCCTCACACTGGGTAAGTCTAGCTGAGTATTAGTATACTCAGCCTTGCTTGTGGCATAATTTTTACAGGTTCTTTGGAGGACATGGTTGCTGGAGTGACTTGGCCGTCCATCTTGCCACCGGGTTGGACTGTCGAGTGGGATCCTGCCTCGGCTGAGGAGGAGCATGAGGAGTGATGGGACAGGCTTCCCCATCTCTCTGTTTATTTAACGTTAGTTTCATTCTGCTGCACTTCGAACAGTAATGATTACTTTTGAAAAAACTCTGATGATGATGTAATAATTTAATACTCCTTAATGTATGGTTTTATGCTTTATTGTATTTGCTCTGTGACTCACCATTGAGTGAGATTGTGGTACTTGATCCTGTCAGTGGCCTCATCAGACTAGATCCGAGGGATTGACGGGTTATTCCCATTTAAGTGTGGTCTAGCCTCTGAGGCGGGACATAGGCACTTAAGCTGGAATAATTTGGGCAGTTCCGCCACAGCTGGTATCGGAGCTTGTACCACCACAGAGGAATCAATAAACTATAAATACCATCCTTTCCCAAGTAAAACTTGATAGAAACCAATGTTGGATAGATCGTAGGACGATCAAGATAGACCTAGGACGTGAGGCCTTAGGATGATAGAAGGGTAGTTAGGTGGCTAAGTGATTAAGCCCTACAGGCTACTATAAGGGATGGGAGTTCCTCCCTATTCCCTCTAAGATTGATGTGAGGTCGTTCAGGACGAGCATGCATGCATCCTTAATTAAACAAATGAATAATGGGTAAAAACTTTGATATAAATGATGACCAAATAAGTACCCCCAGTACCGCTGCCATGGTTATAGAGAGGCTGAGTTGTGATTCCTTTTTCTTTTTATAATTCTTTTTCTTTTACTTACGCTTAACCGTACACAGATGATTTCTCACGGATCCTCGGACGGAGGGAATCCACTGTCCCACACTGATAGGCTTGCACGGGAGGGTTTTCCCCGTATTTTGTGGGAGGTACTTCAGGGGGCCGATTACACGACGCCTCCTCAGTACGCGGTGCAGCAGTTCGAGAAGCACCGAGTGCCCCGCTGTAGGGTGAGGATGACCCTAGAGCCTCATCCCCTGTAGCCAGGCTGGCGTTCGCTGGACTCTGAGTCCTTTGGATACCGGCCTGAGGATACGATCGAGGCGATTGCCCTTCACAGATTGATCACCTTCTACGGATTCCACCCCTTGGAGCTGTCCACTCACCCCATTGGCTTGTTCCCCGCTGAAAAGGAGGATGACCCAATGTGGAAGGACCGAGTGGAGCATGCCAAGGACATCTAGGCTATCTACCTAGGTCAGACTGCTCACTTGACCGTGCGGTGCATGAATGCCCTGTACCGTCTGCAAGTGATGCATGGTGAGGCAATGTCTCATTTGATGGCATTGTTGGAGGCAACTAAGATCACCCTGGATAACAGAGAGGAGCTTGTGGTTGACTTGTCCACTGAGATGGTGGAAAAAAACTTACAGGTGGATCAACTGTCGAATGAGATCCAAGAGCTTGAGGAATTAGTAGGGACCAGGGAGAACACAATCGAGGTACTCGAGGATTAGCTTATCAACACTCAGCAGCAGCTTGCGGAGGCTAACGAGCACCTGGATATGCATCACCAGGAGATCCAAGAAATGGAGGCCAACGAGGATGTCGACATTGAGGGAAGAGAGGAGCCTGCCTCTAGCTTGGACACTGCTGGCTCAGGGAGACCACCTTCCCCCGAGTCGAGTGTTGCCTCGTTCACTCACTAGGTATCAGGGATAGAGCTAGAAGTCAGTGATGGTAGAACTCCTCGAAGCTAGCTTAGCTTTTGCACCCCTAGGGTACTAGGCCAGATAGAGTTGAGTCCTTTGGGCTATTGATGTAATCGCGATAAACTCTTTTGGAAGCATGGTTGATGAATGATGTCAGTCTTAATTTAAGAAGAAAATTTATGCCATGTGAAATCTCTTATGATTATGCAAGAATCTATCCGTTTCGCCTTTTGACTCTTTCATCGCGCTTGAACCTTAAACCTCAAAGATGTGTATTAAAAATATATGTGATTTTTCAGATGGCCGGGAGAGCGCGTCGTGG
Source organism: Zea luxurians (assembly GCA_029449295.1). NCBI lineage: Eukaryota > Viridiplantae > Streptophyta > Magnoliopsida > Poales > Poaceae > Zea > Zea luxurians. Next base: position 51,957,318 of record JAOPSE010000004.1, on the reverse strand, counting down.
TCAAAAATGAGCGCGTTCCTCCACCGCTGCCACCGCCTCCTACTCTGTAGGAGCTAATGGCCCAGCAGAATGAGATCTTGAGGCAGCTAGCTCAGCGTCAGCCGCCACCTCAGCACTATGGTGGTGGTGATCATCAGCGTCACCCCGCAGCAGCCACCTACCAGGAGTTCCTCAGTACCCAGCCACCATTGTTCACCAGGGCAGAGGACCCACTTGATGCGGATGTATGGTTAAGAGTAGTGGAATCCAAATTCCCACTACTCCATGGAGTTTGCTCAGAGGTCACTAAGGTCAGGTTCGCCACCCAGCAGCTTCGCGGACTCGCAAGGACTTGGTGGGACCATTTTCTTGCTATGCAGCCAGATGACCGAGAGGTGGAATGGAGAGAGTTCAAGGCAGCTTTCAGGGGGCACCATATACCAGCAGGCACTATGGACCGAAAGCTCAACGAGTTTCTGGCGCTCACGCAAGGGAACCGGACAGTGTTACAGTATGCTCAGGCCTTCAATGACCTATGCCAGTATGCCGGATATCATGCAGACACGGACGAGAAGAAGAGGGACAGGTTCAGGAGGGGGCTCAGCACTAAGCTCCGTGACCGTCTCAAAACTATCAGGGCCAACAGCTATAATGAGTTGGTCAACATGGCCATTTCCCAGGAGGACTGTATCACAGCTCGTCAGGCAGAGAAGAAGAGGAAGACCCCTGTGGCAGGACCTTCAGCTCAGCCACAGCGTTTCAGGATTGTGTCTGACACTCAGAACAGGCGACCGCAGCAGCAGCAAGGACGTTGGGTGATCCGACCGCAACAGCAGCAGCAGGCACCCAACCGCACCCAGTTTCCAGCTCAGAGGAATAATCAACAGCAACAGCAACTTCGTCAAGCTAATGACAACAGGTGTTTCACATGTGGCAACACCGGGCATTATGCGAAGAATTGCCCTAGAAACCAGCAGAGGCAGGGGCAGAATGTTAACCAGAACTAAGGCAAGAGGCAGAAGGTGCAAGTGAGGCAAGGCAGGCTGAACTTCACTACCATGGCTGATATTCCAGAGGGACCACCCGTCATGACTGGTATCTTTACAGTTTTGAATTATCCTGCTATTATTCTTTTTGATTCTGGTGCATCGCATAGTTTTATCAGTGCCAAATTTAGTGCCAAGTGTCAGTTACCTTTTCACCACACCAATGGGGGTATTACAATCTCAACACCGGGAGGCAGGGTTGCCACCTACCAAATCAACAAGAATGTGCCCATAAAGTTTGGTAGTCTGATAATTAAAACCAACCTCCTCATTTTGGGTTTGGATAGTGTGGATATCATATTGGGAACTGACTGGTTGACCAAACATCAGGCAGTGATTGATATTGCAGCTAGGGCCATTGAAGTGCACTCACCGACCTGTGGTGAAACCACATTATATTTGCCCGACCAGGGTTGTACCCGTTCTTGTGCCTTCGTTATGATAGAGTCCCAGTGGAAAGGATCCCAGTGGTCTGTGACTACCCAGATGTCTTTCCTGACGAATTGCCAGGAATGCCACCTGACAGAGACATTGAGTTCGCAATTGAATTGCAACCCGGGACCGCTCCTATCTCCAAGAGACCCTATAGGATGCCTCCCGCGGAATTGGCAGAACTGAAAAAGCAACTACAAGAGTTGTTGGACAAGGGGTTCATTCGCCCAAGTACTTCACCGTGGGGATGTCCGACCTTGTTTGTAAAGAAGAAGGATGAGAGTTTGAGAATGTGTGTTGATTACCGCCCTCTCAATGCGGTGACCATCAAGAACAAGTACCCACTACCCCGCATTGATGTTTTGTTTGATCAGTTGGTGGGAGCCAAGGTATTCTCCAAGATAGACCTACGATGGGCTACCATCAAATCAAGATCCGTGCCAGTGATATTCCGAAGACGGCTTTCTCGACCAGATATGGGCTTTATGAGTTTTTGGTGATGTCTTTTGGGCTGACCAATGCCTCGGCTTATTTCATGTACCTGATGAACTCAGTATTCATGCCAGAGCTGGACAAGTTCGTGGTCGTTTTCATTGATGATATTCTGGTCTATTCCAAGAATGAAGACGAACATACTGAGCATCTGCACATCGTGCTTCAGCGACTGCGCGATCATCGTCTTTATGCTAAGTTGTCTAAATGTGAGTTCTGGCTAAAGGAAATTAAATTCTTGGGTCACACAATTTCTTAGGATGGGATATCAGTTGATCCTGAGAAGGTACAAGAAGTAATGGATTGGAAACCTCCTACCACAGTGCGGCAGATTCGGAGTTTTCTGGGATTGGCAGGGTATTATCGATGATTTATTCCGGATTTCTCCAGAATTGCCAAGCCAATGACTGAGTTATTTAAGACGGGAGTCAAATATGATTAGAGCCAGAAGTGTGAGGATGCCTTTCATACACTAAGGCAGCACTTGACAACAGCCCCAGTGCTAGCTCAACCTGATAACACCAAGCCCTTTGAAGTTTATTGCGATGCTTCTGGTACTGGTTTGGGATGTGTCTTAATGCAAGATAACAGAGTAATTGCTTATGCCTCCCGGGCACTCAGACCCCATGAGCAGAACTACCCTACACATGATCTGGAGTTAGGAGCTGTGATTCATGCTCTCAAGATATGGAGACATTACTTGATGGGAGCTCACTGCAACATTTACACAGATCATAAGAGTCTCAAATACATTTTCACTCAAGCAGATCTTAACATGAGACAGAGGAGATGGTTAGAGCTAATCAAGGACTATGACTTGGAGGTGCATTACCACCCTGGCAAAGCCAATGTTGTGGCAGATGCCTTGAGCAGAAAGGCCCAGTGCAATTGTATGAGCATGGATGCAAGAGTCACCACCCTGTGTGATGAGTTGTGCAAACTGAACCTGGAAGTTGTTTCTTCTGGTGCTTTAAATTACATCTCGGTGGAGCCCACATTACAAGAGCAAATAGTCAGGGCACCGATTGAAGACAAGGGTGTTCAGTTATCAAGGAGATGATCAAGCAGAAGGCAGAAAAATACAAATGCTTCCGTCAGGACAGCAAGGGAATTCTATGGTTTGGAGATCGATTGGTTGTTCCCAAGGACCCTGAGCTCAGAAAGAAGATATTGGATGAAGCTCACCTTTCAAAATTCTCCATGCACCCAGGCAGTAATAAGATGTATCATGACCTCAGATCCCTATACTGGTGGACCAGAATGAAGAGGGAAATTGCCAAGTACATATCCGAGTGTGACACTTGCCAAAGGATCAAAGCTAATCATTTGAAGACAGCAGGCCCTTTGCAACCCCTTCCCATACCATCTTGGAAATGGAGGACATTTGCATGGACTTTATCGTGGGATTGCCCAATACCACCCGACACCATGATTCCATTTGGGTCATTGTGGACAGATTGACCAAGTCAGCTCATTTCTTGCCAGTACACACCACCCACCGAACGGAGAAGTATGCGGAAATCTACATTGACCAGATGGTTTGTTTGCATGGAATACCAAGGACTATAGTATCAGACAGAGGAGCACCATTTGTGGCATGATTTTGGGAGCAATTGCAGGAATCACTTGGGACCCATGTAATACGAAGCTCAACATACCATCCTCAAACAGATGGCCAGACCGAAAGGGTAAATCAGATTTTGGAAGACATGTTGAGGGCATGTGTGCTACACTATGGAAAGGATTGGGACAAGTGTCTTTCTTTGGCAGAATTCTCCTATAATAACAGTTACCAGTCCAGTTTGAAGATGGCACCTTTTGAAGCCTTGTATGGGAGGAGGTGTAGAACCCCGCTGAATTGGTCGCAAGCAGGAGAAAGGGAAATATTTGGGCCAGATTTGGTACTTGAAGCAGAGGAAAAAGTCAAAGTCATCAAGAAGAACTTAGAAGCTACTCAGGCCAGGCAAGGGAGCTATCATGATAAGAGGCGGAAGCCTCTACAGTTTGAAGTGGGAGATCATGTTTACCTTAAGGTGTCACCCACCAAGGGTGTCTAGAGATTTGGGATCAAGGGCAAGTTAGCTCCTCATTACATTGGGCCCTACGAGATCAAGGAGACTTGTGGGCCAGTAGCATATCGATTGAAGTTACCACCACACATGTCAGCTGTTCATGATGTATTCCATGTATCTCAGCTGCGGAAATGTGTCCGCTTACCCACTGAAGTGCTACCTGAACAAGAAATTGAGATAGAACCAGACCTGTCCTATCAAGAGTACCCCGTCAAGGTATTGGATCGGAAAGAGAGGTCAACGCGGGCAAGGTCGATCAGAATGTATAAGGTTCAGTGGAGTCACCATTCAGTAGAAGAAGCTACATGGGAGACTGAGGATTTTCTACGCTCTCACTTCCCTGACTTTCTGCCCAAAGGAGTCAGTACGTAACCCAAAACCCCACCGCCACCTGCCCTTTGAATACAAATATAAGAAAAACTTAGGTGACAAGGGTAGTCTAGGTTGTGGATTTGACTTAAAAAGGACTTCCTTCTGAAGTTGCAAAGAGGATGACATTCGAAGAACAGTTAACTAGAGAAACTTAAAGAAAAGCAGAAACCACACACCAGCACACCTTCATGGCACCCTCCAGAGGATTCCACCTAAAATCTCGGGACGAGATTCCTTTAAGGTGGGAGGGCTGTAACACCCCAAGTGTTACCATGGCTATGGCACATCTATACACTAATGACTGTGATCACATGTGGAAGAAACTTAAGGAGAAGAGCATAAGAACCTTGGAGACCATGTATTAACCAAGAATGTTAATGACCTAAAAGCATTACTCAAGCTTTTGTGCACTCACCACCTTGGGCAAGAAGGGAGTAAACCCTGGACCTCTCTTGAACCCCTATCTCCTAAAACCATGGTTGAAGGGGGGAGAGATTAAGCAAATGTGCAAATCATGACCTAACCTTTGGCAAAAGTTAAGTAACATATTAATCAACAAATATAGAGAGGAAACATTGCAAAAAGACCCCTTAAGAAACCCCAAATCCATTCTTTAAGTAGAGAAAGAGCTAGAGCTCTCTAATTCTCTCTAAGTCAAAATCTACACCTAATCTAAAGATCCATCGTGTTCACCTTGATGATGGCACCAAAACCACCTAAGTTCTATACCAAAAATGTGGCATACCACCTAAGGCACCCCCCTGGAAAAAGTTGAGACCGAGCCCTTGACGTTTGACATGTCTTGGCATCATTTTTGTCGCGAAGTGGGCAGGGAGACAAGCCAGATTTGGCGTCCGCATATCTTCTGACCTAGGGCTTATCTTCCCTTGGAACTCACATACAAGAGATAGCCATAGGTGCCAGGAAGAGGTCTGCGCCGAATTTTTGCCAAGATTCGCACGTATGCGATCTCAGCAAGCTTTTGAACATGGGCAGAAGAACACCTCCACGTGTTCGACGCGCTCTGCGCGCGCCAGAACACGCCCGCGCCCGACCCCGCGCGCCCCACGCCACGCCAAGCCACGCCCACGTCCCCTCCTCATGCCCGCGCCTATAAAGCACCCTCGGGCGTTGGCCGTACTCCTCCGCGCACGCTCGACCTCACCGGAGCCCGAAACCACCGGCGTTTGCCCCGTGCACGGCGTGCTCGCGGCCACCCGAGCCCCTGCCACCGTAGACCGGCCAACAGAGCCCTTCCCAACCCCGTCCAACCCTTGGAATAGACTGTGCACACCTCGGTGAAGCTCCCCGAGCAAGGAATTGGAGTTTGCTTCGCCGGAGAAGCCAGTCCACGGTCGCCGGACTTTGCCCGACCACCAGTGAACGTAGACCGTGTAATCCTCTGTTCCATTCTTCGATTCCTTGTGCACATAGCCTCTACGTCACCCCGTGAAGCTCATCGTGCCATTTGATTGCACTAGATCGCCGTGGTTTAGCCGGAACACCCGCCGCCGACGAGATCCCCCGCCTGCGCAAGTGGACTGGACGATCCCGGCCACCTCCACCGTCGAGCCGTACATCGTTGTGACCGCCAGGACCTCCCGGAGCCAACCCCGCCCCTCGCCGGACCTCTCTAGCCGCCGGTAAGCCGCGCCGCCCTTTACATTTCCGCGGGTACTGTTTAAACCTAGGGAGGGACCGCGGGGGAGAAGAAGAAAAGGCTAGGGGGTTTTGCGCATTGTCAATGACTCAGGGTAATAGTAGTGCAGGGATATAACTGAGAGGATTAGTTTGGAAAGAACCCGAGGACTTCGGTGCAAAGTGGTTTTTCTAGGAAACCTTTTATTTAACCTGATTTAAATTCAAACAGAACTTGAATAATTCATATCTTCTGATTTATTCACCCAAATCAAGTCAAACCAATTTTGCCAGATCTTAAATAATGTAAACTACTTAAGAAAAATAAGAAAACCCCTAAGTGTTACAGAAAACTTTAAGGTTCTGATTTCAATATTGATTTGGCCAAAAGCTAAATAATAAGAGGAAAAATATTTGCACTGTTAGACTGAGGCTAAGAAAATTTGGAGAAGTACCAAATTACTTCCTAACCTGTTTAAAAATAATAAACCCCTCTGTACACCCAGTTAAGATAGAGTTTACCATTTAAACCCTTTTTAGCCTAAAGTTAAAGAAAATATTAATGAAGGTTTAAATAAGGCACCAGGGAGCACCCATATTTTTGTTAGTCTACCTATTCAGTATAGTTCACTAGAAAAATTTCTTATACTCTGGTTTAGTACAAAATAGTTGGGATACCTTTTATTTTAAGAAAACAAGGAAAACTTAGAAAAACCCTAGAAAAATAACCCCAAGGTGAAAACACCCCAAACCTTGGGATAATTAATGTTTTGTTATTAAGAACATAGGAAAAATATGAAATTTGCTGTTTGACATTTTTCAAATAACAAGATAGTAGAAAGTGCCTTTTTGACATTAAACTTTAGAAAATTCCAACTAAATAACCACAAATTAACCTTCTGTGATTTTTGGCACAGAGGCTTGTGATTACTGTTAGATACCAACAAAAATGACCCTTAAGACAGAACCCACCCCTAGTTAAGAGTTGTAGTGCAAAGTGACCCCTTTGCCCAACTTTTGTTATTTTTGTCCAAGGCATACCCTTTTTATGCTGGACCTCAAATTCATAGAACAAACTATAGTGACCAGTGGCAACCCACTGTAATTTTTATAAAATTTTTGGAACAAGTTAAACCACTGTTGTAGTTCAAACCCACACTAGAATTCATAATTAGAAATGAAAAAGGGGAAATTGATAATGGAAACTTGTGTCACCCTAACCCAACTAGCAAAACCCTTTTTAATTTGCCAATTGAAATATCTAAGGGAAAAATACAAATCCACTATGCTTATTCTCCACAACACCTAAACCTAGAGTGATAAGCATAAACCACTAAAAGCCACGTATGACCAAGAAACCCTAAGTTGCTAACTAACTTAGTTCTTCTTCCTTTAGCATAATGTTGTTAAATCATGCATAATCATGACATGCATATTCTTATTCATTGCATTCGATAGACTGCAACCTCGCTGACGGAGAGTACGTCCTCGTGCCGGAGCAAGGTGTTGCTTAGGAGGTAGCCCCGGATCCAGCACCAGAGCCTGCACCAGAGGATCTGCCTGCCACAGCTTTGGAAGGCAAGCCCCGGTTTTATGCATAACCTGTTCTATATACTATTTTACTACACTTAATGATTGTAGGATTGAATGTGCACTTAAGTGTAGTTGTTTGGAACCCTAGTTGCATGATCTCAGGAATCCCATTGAGATGAATACTAGTATGCTAAGTCGAGTAGCTGCTTTATTAATTAGGGATATCGGTAGAAGTCGGGTGATTTTGCTAGCACTCGCGCGAGGTCAGGAAATTGGTTGTATCCACTTTCTTATCATAATGATGCTGGTTTGTGGACAACAATCCATGGGAATTGGTTGTCCACGGGATAAAAATTGGAATAAGGATTAACGTGTGGTACCGTGTGTCAAGCGTTTGAACGTACTAAGCACATGTCGAGAAATATGGTAAATTGGTAAGCCTAGTACCTGAGTGAACCTGGCAGTGGACATATCCCCTCACGCGACCTGAGATGAGGTCTCCAATTCCGGTTATGGTGGGTACAAGTGCGGTCACTGCACGACGGCAGTCGGGGTCAGTGAGGCATTGTACGCCAAGGCGGTGAGCCCTGATCTGCTGACAGAGAATCGATGGGGATGGTTGATGTGTGTGAGGACGGAGTGCCCCTACATGTCGTGTGTTTAGGTTTACCTTGCAAGGATAAAAACTCGATTCGAATCGTCTACTTCTCGCAGCTAATGAGACTACTTGATCCATGCTGCTACATTGAGTAACAAGTGGAAATGTGATAAGTTGACACAAGATGTTGATTGCTAAATATGTTTGATACTATGTATGAGTAGATAGTACACATTTAGCCTTAAGAGAGTCACACTTAAACTTGACAAAGCTAAAACTTGATTTACAAACTCAGCTAGTGCGTTTGGCAACCAAACCCCACAGCCAAACAGCTGCATGTCTAGAGGTAGAGGAGTAGACTCCTCACACCGGGTAAGTCTAGCTGAGTATTAGTATACTCAGCCTTGCTTGTGGCATAATTTTTACAGGTTCTTTGGAGGACATGGTTGCTAGAGTGACTTAGCCGTCCATCTTCCCACAGGGTTGGACTGTCGAGTGGGATCCTACCTCGGCTGAGGAGGAGCATGAGGAGTGATGGGACAGGCTTCCCCATCTCTCTGTTTATTTATCGTTAGTTTCATTCTGCTGCACTTCGAACAGTAATGATTACTTTTGCAAAAACTCCGATGATGATGTAATAATTTAATACTCCTTAATGTATGGTTTTATGCTTTATTGTATTTGCTCTGTTACTCACCATCGAGTGAGACTGTGGTACTTGATCCTGTCAGTGGCCTCGTCGGACTAGATCCGAGGGATTGACGGGTTATTCCCATTTAAGTGTGGTCTAGCCTCTGAGGCGGGACATAGGCACATAAGTTGGAATAATTCGGGCAGTTCCGCCACATAGCGCGAGCGATAACCCAGCCCCCGAGGGTGTTCGAGTTGGTTCTCCCTCTAACACTTCCATGGATGTTCACGTGGGATCTTCTCCTCCGCACTCTGATTGTATGGCAGCAGTACGGGTTTCGTGTCAAGAGGTCATTTTAGAGGTCAACGTTCCTGATGACAGAGTTCTAACTTCTGCTTGGTGACACTGACTTGGTTCCCAATGATGCATTGCGGGTTGTTCCAGTTGGTGACCCTTCAGCAAGCCATCAGTTGATTTCCCACAACTTGGGGTTCCCTCATTCTTCTCCAACCTCCAGGTATCTTGGTTTCTTCTGCCCTGACTTTTACTTCAGGTAGACTGTTGTTATTATGCTCATCTGTTTTTATCATCAGGCATTGGTGGATGAATGGCTAGCCGGTTGAAATCACAGGGGACCTCTGTCCTAGAAGGAGCTTTGTCCCTAACGCATTGGAATCCAGTGTTACTTCAGTGGCGAGTATCTGAATTGGAGATGGCAAATGCTGGTTAGTGCCCTTTTTGCCTTCATTGGCTATTTGAGTAATCTGCTTTATAGCTGAACACCCTTGCTTGACTGTTTCCTGACAGACATGGCCCGGCGATATTCTGACCTTGAAGAAAGGTATTCTCAAAGTCAGGCTGCACTAGCCCAGGTTTCTGCCTCTCTGAATGACGCTAACTCCACCCTCCGTGCTCAACTTGATTCTGAAAAGGTGGCTACTGAATTGAACTTCCGCTTGCTCTTGTCTGCTATGCTTTTGGTGCTTGCTTGACGTTGGAGAAACTGGCTCTTGTCTGTAGGAAGAGAAACTTGCTCTTGCTACTTCTCGCGACAATCTGGAAAAGCTATACCGTGATGCCAGCAACTCGTTGACTATCTTGGAGAGGAGTCATCATTTTACCATGGAGGACTTGGATAACCATCGCTATAAGCTGCAAGAGTCTCTGGATGACATGATTCGCCTTAGGCAATTGGTGTCGAACAAGGATACTGTCATCAAAGACCTGCGTGCTTCCAAAAAGTCGGTAGTCCGGGAGCTAGAGGCCGCTCGGTTGGCTGTCAAGGCCGCTGAAGATACTTCTGCTACTCTGAAGGCCCAGCGCGACAAAGCCATGGACAAAGCCGTTCGCATGGGGCGAATTCTGATGAGGAGACCTGGCGTGGTTGTTCCCGATGACATAGTGGCGGATGTGAATGTCGTTCCCGATTCTTCGAGTCATCCTTCCTCGTCAGTTGCTTCTGAGAAAAACATTTCCAGATAGAAAAAACTGAATGCCTTGAGTATATGGTTAGTGTGCTTGGATGTTTCGTTAGAAAACACTTTTCGGTACCGAATACTGTTATTGTTTTCCCGTTGTTAGAGTTCAACGGTATCTACAATCGTAAAAGTAAGTGCATTATGATGGTTTTGAATTTTTTCGTGGGGCATAGAGATCGCCCTGGGATGAATAGTTGCGAGCGTGCCGAATGTGTCGCGCCAATTTAAGTCGTTGCCAACTTAAATCGGTCGTTCCACTGTCAGGGGTATAGTGATCACCGACCTAAACCGATTGCTCCGTCGGCAGGGTATAGTGGTCACCCTTAGTTAAGTAAGTGTGAGCATGTCGCACCGTCTTAATTCATCGCCGACTTAAGCCGATTGCTCCGTTAGTAGGGTATAGTGGTCACCCCGAGTTAAGTAAGTGTGAGCATGTCGCACCGTCTTAAGCCATCACCGACTCAAGCAGATTGCTCCGTTAGTAGGGTATAGTGGTCACCCCGAGTTAGGTAAGCGTGAGCATGTCGCACCGTCTTAAGTCATCGCCGACTTAAGCCGATTGCTCCGTTAGTAGGGTATAGTGGTCACCCTGAGTTAGGTAAGCGTGAGCATGTCGCACCGTCTTAAGTCATCGCTGACTTAAGCTGATTGCTCCGTTAGTAGGGTATAGTGGTCACCCCGAGTTAAGTAAGCGTGAGCATGTCGCACCGTCTTAAGTCATCGCCGACTTAAGCTGATTCCTCCGTTAGTAGGGTATAGTGGTCACCCTGATTTGAGTAAGAACACGAAATGAAGAATTCCTGAAGCCTTTTTATTGCTGATGTGTTTCCCGGTTTACAGAATACATTGCCGCCCCAATAGCTTTTGAAATATAGCTAAGGATAAAACTTCCTGAGATGTTCTATGTTCCATGAGTTCCCAACTTCTGTGCCATCCATTTGTGTGAGTCGATATGATCCGGGCCGAGTGACTTCAGCTACTATGAATGGTCCTTCCCATAGAGGTGACAATTTGTGCTGCCCCTCCCCCGTTAGAATTCGGCGGAGGATGAGATCTCCCACTGCGAAGGATCGATGTCGTATGGCCTTATCGTGATAGCGCCTCAGAGTTTGCTGATACCGTGCTAATTGAATCACAGTGTTTAGTCGTTCTTCTTTGAGTACATCGACATCCACCAACCTAGTAGCCTCAGCTTCTGCTATGTTTTCAAAGATTAACCTTGGTGCCCCAAACTTGAGATCAGCAGGTAACACTGCCTCCAAACCATAGACCATAAAGAAAGGAGTGTTTCCATGCAGGGCTCGACTAGGTTGAGTTCTCAGGCTCCAACCGACGTACGACAATTCCCTGATCCACTTTCCTGCGAACTTTTCATTTTTGTCGAAAACTTTCTTTCTGAGCGCCTCCAATATCATCCCGTTGGCTCTTTCTACCTGTCCGTTGGCTATTAGGTGTGCCACGGAGGCATATTTGATCTGAATGCCCTTTTGCTCGCAGAAGTCGAAGAACTTTGAGCTTGTGAAGTTGGATCCCAGGTCGGTGATGATGTTGTTTGGTATTCCAAACCTGAATATTATGTCTTGTATGAATTCCACTGCCTTAGCTGAAGTTAAGGAAGCAATGGGTTTGAATTCTATCCACTTAGTGAACTTGTCAATAGCAACCAATACATGAGTGTATCCTCCTTGAGCTTTTTTGAAAGGTCCAATCATATCCAATCCCCAGCATGCAAATGGCCAAGTTACGGGTATGGTTTGTAGTTGCTGTGCCGGTAGATGCTGCTGTTTCGACAAGTATTGGCAGGCTTCGCACCTCTGAACTAACTTGGCTACGTCACTTTTTGTTGTTGGCCAGTAGAAATCCGACCTGAAGACTTTCCCAACCATGGTCCCGGATGCTGCATGCACTCCACATTGCCCAGCATGGACCTCATCTAGAAGTTGCTTTCCAGTATCTGAAAGAATACACTTCATGAGGACTCCTGACGTGCCCCTTCTGTATAGCGTGTCCCCAATGAGCGTATAGTGAGCTGACTGCCTTGCGATATGTTCGGTTGTATTTTTGTCGTCTGGTTCCTCTTCATTCCTTATATATCTGATGATCGGCTCTCTCCAGTCATCAGGATTTGATTCTGGTTGGCTCAGAGTATTGCATTCTTCTGCCCGATCCGCTAAAATGCTCGGGCGCGGCACTTCTTTGACAAAAACTCCAGGCAGGACCTGAGTCCGACTGGACCCTAGCTTAGACAATGCATCATCCGCCGTGTTGCGGTCTCTCTCCACATGATGAAACTCCAATCCTTCAAATTTATCTTCTAGTTTCCGGACAGCGGTGCAATATTTTCCCATGGAATCATTCGAGCAATCCCATTCTTTGTTTATCTGACTTTTGACCACCAGAGAGTCTCCATACACCATCAGTCTCTTGATGCCCAGCCATACGGCAATGTTCAGCCCGTGAATCAGAGCTTCGTACTCGGCTGCGTTGTTAGATGCTGGGAATAACAATTGGAGAGCGTACTTAAGTTGTTCGCCTCCAGGTGTGATAAAGAGGATCCCTGCACCTGCTCCCTGCAGCTTCAACGAGCCGTCAAAATACATTTGCCATACTTCTACGATTTCCGGGTTATCCGGTACCTGTTGCTCGGTCCACTCTGATACGAAGTCAACCAGTGCTTGAGTTTTGATAGCAGTGCGAGGTCGAAATTCGATGTCATGAGATCCCAATTCACAGGCCCACTTGGCTACTCTTTCGATGGCTTCTTTGTTGTGGAGAATATCCCCTATTGGAAATCCAGTGACTACTATGACTTTGTGGTCATCGAAGTAGTGCTGAAGCTTGCGTGCAGTTAGAAGTACTGTGTACAACAGCTTTTGAACCTAAGGATATTTGTTCTTTGAAAAGCCCAGAACTTCACTGATGAAATAGACAGGGTGCTATACTGGGTATGCATGCCCTTCTTCCGCTCGCTCTACTACTAACGCGGTGCTCACCACGTGAGTCGTGCAAGAGATGTACAATAACAGATCTTCTGCCGGTTGAGTCGGCGTGGCTCGACGTGGCGGTTTCAGCACTGGTGGTGTCGTCAAGAAATTTTTCAACGTGTCTAGAGCTTCTTGTGCTTCTGAAGTCCTCTGAAATTTGTCCACCTTTTTGAGTAATTTATAGAATGGTAAGCCTTTTTCTCCCAGCCTTGATATGAACCTGCTTAGGGCTGCCATACACCCGGTGAGTCTTTGAACTTTCTTTTGTGATCGTAGTGCCTCCATCCTCATGATAGCTTCGATCTTTTCTGGATTGGCTTCAATTCCCTAGTGGCTATCAATAAACCCTAGCAACTTTCCTGCCGGCACTCCGAAAACGCACTTTTCGGGATTAAGCTTCCATCTGTATCGTCGTAGACTATTGAAGACTAGCTGTAAATCTTCGATGAAATTTTTTGAATCCTCTGTCTTGATCACCACGTCGTCCACGTAGGCTTCCACACGCTTGCCCCAGTGATCGGCTAAGCATGTCTTAATAGCCCTCTGATAAGTCGCTCCAGCGTTTTTGAGGCCGAACGGCATGGAGGTATAACAGAAGGCTCCAAACAGGGTGATAAATGTCGTTTTTTCCTCGTTTTCTTTTGCCAAACTAATCTGATGATACCCAGAGTAGCAATCTAAGAAATACAGCATAGAGCATCCAGCGGTTGAGTCCACCACCTGGTCGATCTTAGGAAGCCCGAAGGGATCCTTCGGACAGTGTTTGTTGAGATCCGTATAATCAACGCACATGCGCTAATCCACTTTATTCTTTTTGAGTACAAGAACAGGGTTGGCCAACCATTCAGGATGTAACACTTCTCTAATGAATCCGGCCGCGACCAAGCGAGCCAGCTCAGGACGGATGGCTTCTCTCTTGTTGGGCGTAAAGCGACGTAATTTTTGGCGTATTGGCCTCGCCTGGGGGTAGACCTTCAATTTGTGCTCGGCCAGCTCTCTTAGGACTCCTGGCATATCCGTAGGTTGCCATGCGAATACGTCTCGGTTATCTTGCAGAAACTAGACGAGCGCGCTTTCCTATTTGTCGTCCAGGCTGGAGCTGATGATGGTGGTTCTGCGCTCATCAGCGAACCCGAGGTTGATCCTTTTGGTTTCTTCAGTCGGCCGCATAGAGGTCACAGCTTGTGTTTCGTTCGCGGGGACCGCGAGGTCTTCCTTAGGCTTTGAGTTTGCCCGTGCAGAGGAAATCGCCGATGGTTTGGTGGAGAGGGCCGCCTGAATAGCCACTCGGAAGCATTCTACGGCGCCTTGGAAGTCGGCGCGCACAGTTATGATCCCTTGCGGTCCAGGCATCTTCAATATCATGTACGTATAATGTGGAATAGCCATGAACTTCGCTAATCCTGGGCCTCCCGATGATGGCATTGTATCCACAGTCGAAGTTTGCCACCTCGAACCTCAGGAACTCGGTTCTGTAGTTTTCCGGAGTTCCGAAGGTGACTGGCATGTAGATGTGGCCCAGCGGGTACTCTCCTTCAGTCGGCATGATGCCGAAGAAGGGTGTGTCCGACTCGTGGAGCTCTTTGAGGGGAACTCCCAAGCCTTGGAGCGTCCGGGGGAAGGTGACGTTGATGCTGCTTCCCCCGTCCACTAGTACCTTCTTTACCCTGCTATCTCGGATCACTGGATCGACGAGGAGTGGGTATTTGCCTGGGTGGTCGAAAGTTGAGCCATTGGTCTGCCCGGGTGAAGGTGATCGGGTGCTCAGACCATCGGTACTGGGGCGGGAGGACCGGTGGCCGCCACCAGTATCTGACGATCGTTGAGCTTTTGTTATCTCTTGCTTTCTTGTGACCCGTGTCCGCCGAAGATGATGTTGACTTCTCCGTCGATGCGCGGGAATGCTCCTCCTCTTCCCTCATCCTGCTGTCGAGGTTGTTGCGGTTCTCCCGGTCCTCCTCGCGGCGGGGGAGGAGGTAGAGGTTGAAAAGGTCGACCGTGCCCTGATGGAGTGTTTGAAGTCCCTGCAGTTCTGGAGGGTGTGGTGCATGTCCTTGTGATATGGGCATTGGGCGTCGAGGATGTCGTCCAGCGTGCGTTCGCCTCCGTGCGGTCCTCCTCGGGCTGCGAGAGGCGGGTGGTCCGGCGGCGTGGACCTCCTCACGAGGCCTCTTCTCCCAGCACTTGTCGGGTTGCTGGTTCGTGTCGTGTCGTGGCGCCGCTGGTCACAGGTTTTCGCTCCTTCGATGAGGTCCTGAGCTCGTTCGTCCGCGGTGATGTAGAGGTCGGCTTCCCGGAACAGTTATTCGAAGGTAATCGGCGCCTTCTGTAATATGGCTCGGACGAATGTCGAGTCATTGGATCCCCCTGTAGAAGTCCTCGATCAATGCCGCTTCCGCTGACCTCAGGGGATACGATTTCTCATGGTCTGGAATCTTTTTAGGTACGACCAAAGAGTTTTGTCTCCCTTGGCGCTTGATGGATTTGAGGTCCCATGGTTGCGCTGGTTTGTCGGAGAGAGACTGAAAGTTGGCGGTGAAGCACCGACTGAAATCGCCCCAGTCGTCGATGCAGTGTCGGAGTAGGTGTCCGCAGCCATTGCAGCGCGTCTTGCCCGAGGACAATGGGCAAGTACGCGGTCATCACGTCCTCGGTTGCCCCAGCGGCCCGGGCGGCGGTGGTGTAGACGGTCAGCCAGCCTCCCAGATCCTGCTTAGGTTCGTATTTGTCGACGTTGGAGACCTTGAAGTTGGGGGCCATTGAATGGCCCTGAGGTGCGGAGTAAGTGCCGATACTCCGCACGTGTCCTCCTGTCGTTGATGGTGATGCCGGTCCTAGGGAAGAGAATGGTTGTCGTGGTGCCTCGACCATCCCCGGGTGGTGCCACCAGTTGAAGCCGTGGCCGACTCGGTCCTCGTGGCCTGACTTCGCGCTAGGGATGCCGTGATCCCGGTCGTACTCTTCTCGGCGACAAATTTTGTTCTCGTGTCGTCGTTCGCGCGAAGCGTTGATGGAGCTCCGTGCATCCCGCCGACTGTTGATGGCGTGTCGTAGATCGTTCGGTGGGTGAGCGAGGGGCAGGAGATGATTGGCTGCTTGAGTAAACAGCCGCCGATAGCCCTCGGTGTCGGGAGTCCATGGGAGGCCATCCGCTATCCGAGCCAATACTCCGCCAACTTCACTCGGCGTGTTCATGGCTCGAGCGAAATCGGGGTTCAGGTTGCGTCCGAAGAGTGGATTTTCCTTGCGTTGCCTCGTTTCCTGCTCGGCCTGTTCTTGAGCCCGCCGACGATCGCGTCGTCGAGAATTCCTTCTTTCCCTGAAGACACGTTCCTCCGGAGTTTCTCCTATCTCCGAGACCTCGTCTCATGATACAGGTTGTGCTGGATCCAGTTCTCCGGCCTTGTGATGTCGTCGGATATTCCGGCGTCGGTTTCTTCGTCGGTGGGACTCTCGCTGAGGAGGTTCCTCTCCAGGTACGGTCGGCTCGTCGTCGGAGATGGGAGGCGACTCTGCCCTTCCAATGAAGAGGACGTCAGGGTAGAATGGAATAGTTGTCGTGGCGACCCTCTTTCTGCCCTCCTTTGAGGACGAAGGTGCAGAAAGGCCAGCTTGCCACCTTTTGATCTCATTCGTTTCTTTCTTCCTGGTGATCCGTGTCCATTCTCCCGTCGGAGAGGTGGACAACGGCGTTCTCCGGGTTGACGAGCCCTGGACTCCTAGTTTACTGAAGGTGATCTTTTTTCGGGGCGCTGGAGGTTGCACCTTTTCCTGCTTTGCCCCGATTTTCCCTGGGGATTTCTGAGAAAGATTTTCTCTCCGGTGGATCCGCGATGCGATGTAGAGTTCCCTCCTCATCTGCTACAGATGAGATAGTTCCGAAGCAGAATGTGGACCTGGGACGGAGGATGATCTTGTGCTGGAAGGTGACGGCCATTGAGCTAGCTTGGATTGATGACACACCCCCTACCTGGCACGCCAGCTGTCGGTGTTTTGGGTCCGACCGCGCACCTGGGGTTACCCCTCAAGGTGCTTCTAGGAGTAGGACGGTGTTATCAACTGTAGCTCGATGGTTCGTGCTGGATGCACGAGAAACAATGGATAATGGTTTAAAGGTTTGGGCCGCTTTGAGATGCGTAACACCCTACATCCTGTCGAGAGTGTTTTATGTGGCGAGTTACAAGAGTATTATCTAGCGCTGAGAACGTAGAGAGTTGGGTGGGAGGCTAAGTAGTGAATCTCTGATCTGAAGGGGTGCTCCCTAGGCCTTATATATTCGACCGTGGGGTGGTACACGTGGATATTTCAGCGATGCGTACCTAAGAAATAGTGAACCAACTGAGTCTATCCTCCTACAATCCTGCCGACCCATTCTAGCTTGGTTCCAGTTGTATGGGGGTCCTGCACAGGAAAGTTGGGCCTCTGTTGTGATTACTGTGTGAATTCATTGAGCCGTCTTGGGCTTGTGCCATTACAACCTTGTGTTGATTCGCTTCATTGGTCGTTCCTTCCCAGGCCCACGAGGGGGATGACCTTATGAATTATGGGGCCCTTGGGCCGTTCGTGAGATTTTTATCCTTCTGGTGGACCCGGAGGATATCTGTCCCCCACAGTTAGCCCTAGCATAAAGCTATCCTCAACACTGACTTAAGGACCATCCAACTGAGCCATGGCCATGAAGAGATTCTCTTGTCCATCCCTGTAGCTATTCCAGCTAAACTATTTGGACGGGTCTATGAAGCTATCATACCAGAAATCCAGGATATCCCGGTAGTATGTGAATTCCCGGATGTCTTTCTTGAAGATCTGCCCGGATTACCTCTAGAAAGGGATGTAGAGTTTGTGATTGAACTAAAGCCTGGTACGGCTCCTATTTCTAGAAGGTCATACCGAATGCCACCTAATGAATTGGTAGAACTTAAGATTCAGTTACAAGACTTGCTGGAGAAGGGGTTCATTAGGCCTAGTTCATCGCCTTGGGGTGTCCCACAATTTTTGTTAAGAAGGATCAAACGCTTCGAATGTGCGTGGACTACCGACCCCTTATTGAGGACACTATCAAAAACAAGTACCCTCTTCCCCGGATCGATATTTTGTTCGATCAACTTACTAGAGCCCGGGTATTCTCCAAGATTGACCTTAGGTCGGGTTATCATCAGATCCGTATTCGACCCGAAGATATATCCAAGACCACATTCACAACACGGTATGAATTATTCGAATATTTGGTTATGTCCTTCGGATTGACAAATGCTCCAGCCCACTTCACATATCTAATGAACTCGGTATTTATGCCCGAGTTAGATAAATTTGTGGTGGTCTCCATTGATGACATCTTGATCTATTCGAAGAATGAAGAGGAGCATGCTAAACACTTACGGATCGTGTTGACACGCTTAAGGGAGTACCAATTATACGCTAAATTCAGCAAATGCGCGTTTTGGTTGGAGGAAATCTAATTTTTGGGACATGTATTATCTGCAAATGGAATTGCGGTTGATACTAGCAAGGTCAAGGATATTCTAGAGTGGAAACCACCAACAATAGTACATCAAGTCCGAAGCTTCCTTGGGCTGGCTGGTTATTACGGCAGATTTATTCCGGATTTCTCCAAGATTGTAAAACCAATCATGAGTTCATTGAAGAACGATACAAAATTTGACTGGTCCTCAAAATGCAATGAAGCCTTCAAGCAGCTGAAGATATTATTGACCACTGCTCCGGTATTGGCTCAACCAGACATCAACAAGCCTTTTGATGTGTACTGTGATGCATCGAGCAGTGGGCTCGGATGTGTTTTAATGCAAGAGGGCCGAGTCATCGCTTATGCTTCAAGACAACTATGCCGGCATGAGGAGCATTATCCAACTCATGACTTGGAGTTAGCCGCAGTTGTTCATGCCCTCAAGATATGGCATCATTATCTGCTGGAAAATACTAGCCATCTATATACAGATCATAAAAGTCTGAAGTATATTTTTACCCAGTCAGAACTAAACAAGAGGTAGAGAAGATGGCTTGATTTGATCAAGGATTATGATTTAGAAATCCACTATCACCCAGGAAAAGCCAACGTGGTGGCAGATGCGCTGAGTTGCAGGGCATCCTGCCATTGTCTTACAGTAAGGACCTCTGACACCACACTATGCCATGAGATGGAAAAATTAAACCTGGGAATGATACAACATAGAACTTTGACCCAATTGAAGCCTGAGTCAGTTCTTCTGCAAAAGATTATTGATGCCCAAAGAAGTGATAAGGGTATGAAACATATTCATGAGAAGATAGAAGCTGGTAAAGCTACCTGCTTTAGAAAGGATGATCAAGGGACAATATGGTTTAATGATAAAATAGTTGTGCCTAAGAATGCGGAAGTCCGCCAATAAATTTTGGATGAAGTTCATCTTAGTCGGTATTCCATTCATCCTGGAAGTACTAAGATGTATCTAGACTTAAAGCAGCACTATTGGTGGACAAAAATGAAGATTGAGATTGCACGCTATGTGGTAGAATGTGACACCTGTAGACGTGTCAAGGCAGTACATATGAAGACAGCTAGACCACTGCAATCTTTTCCTGTCCTAACTTGGAAATGGGAGGACATTAGCATGGAATTTATTGTGGGATTACCCAGGACAACAAAAGGATTTGATTCTATCTGGGTCATAGTTGATCGTCTTACCAAGATAGCCCATTTTCTGCTCGTCAAGACAGATCACCCAGTTGCAGTCTATGCCTAATTATACATTGCTCGTATCCTCAGTTTACATGGAATTCCAAAGACAATTGTGTCGGACCGTTGATCACAATTTGTATCCAAATTCTGGGGAGAACTCCACAAATCTCGGTACTAAGCTGCTCCACAGTTTGGCTTATCATCCTCAAACCAATGGACAAACTGAGAGGGTAAACCAAATACTTGAAGACATGTTGCGAGCATGTGTCCTGGAATTCCCGCAGAAATGGGATGAATGTCTGCCATTGGCAGAATTTTCTTATAATAATAGCTATCAAGAGAGCATCAAGATGGCACCATTTGAAGCATTGTACGGGCGATGGTGTCGAACACCCTTAAATTGGTCCGAACCTAGAGAACGGTGGTATTTCAGGCCTGATTTAGTTAAAGAAATAGAAGCAAAGGTTCAACGGATAAGGCACTACTTGAAAGAAGCCCAAGCTAGGCAGAAAAGTTACGCAGACAAGCGACACCAACCCTTGTACTTTCAAATCAAGGATTATGTGTACCTGAAAGTATCGCCAATGAAGGGTGTGAACTGTTTCGGGGTAAAAGGGAAGCTAGCACCCCGATACATTGGTCCATTTCCTATTCTTGAACAATGTGGACGAGTGGCATACCGACTTCAACTGCCAGAAGCATTGTCCGCAGTGCATAATGTGTTCCATGTATCTCAATTGAAGAAGAGCCTTCGGGTTCCAGATCGAACCATTGATGTAGAGGATGTTGTCTTAGAACCAGACTTGACCTATTCAGAACATCCTATTCGAGTCTTGGATCAAAAGGACAGGATCACCTGAAAAAAGACTCTTAAGTTCTATAAGATACAGTGGAACCAACATACTAAAGATGAAGCCACATGGGAGACTCAAGACTTCTTAGAAAAGAATTTCCCTGGCTTTCTAGCTTCATGTAACTTGTAAGATGTGTACCTTGGATTGTAAAGGAGAAGTAAACCCCATACCACCCCCTGCCTTGTAAGACAATTAAGGAAATAAAGATGTGATGTGTTTCCTTTTCCATTACTTACCCTAGGGCCTTAAATCTCGGGATGAGATTCTTTTATGGGGGGGAGGATGTAACACCCCTGGTGTTACTGGCACTAAAACTTGAGCATAACATCATGTGCATTGACATTTCATATGTTTGTTACGCCTAGAGTGCATTTACTAGGTAAAAATTTCAATCAAGTTGTGATGTTAGGACTTGATGAGTGGTTAACCCATGGGTAGGGTACTTAATCCTGAATTAGGGCTTATAGATGTAAGAGAAGCCTAAACGAGCAAAAACCTCATAAGACATGAGAAATGATCATACGATATCACCTTTGATGGACTTTAGTAGTACAACAACCCTAAAGTACTCAAAACCCTAAAAAGAACCCTATAAAACCCTAAATTGAAAACCTAGGGGGTAGATGTAAATTTTGTGCACTTTTTGACTAAAGTGCAAATATCAAAGTAAAAGAGCACCTCAAACCCACTATCTTTCATATTGGAGAGTTTGCAAGTTGAATAGTGGAATTTGGACCTCTTTGCAAAAAGCACCCCATAAGCCATATATGCCTAAGTCTGAAATTCAGTGAATAGGGTCAACTTTGGACCTCTATATCTCCCAAATCATAAGGAATTTGCCCTAGGTCAACACATCAATTTTGTAGAGCTATAATAGGAGTACAACTTTGCTTAAGTGATTAAGCCTTGGTGTCATACAAAATTTGGAGATAAATGGGCTTAAAGTCTGGCTGTCAGACCACCCTAAGACTGAATATTGACTGACAGCAAGTTCTGAGGAACTTTGGACTTGATTCAAGCTTGAGGGAGTAAGCAAATGTGCAAAGTCTCTATAGTCGAATTGTAGTTGGTCTATAGAGCAACAACTTTGTTAAAGATGGATTAGCAAGTCATCACATGAAAATTTGAGATCAAGCCCCTGAAACCTGCTCTGTCAGGTGTCTGAATCAAGTTCCCATGGTACAGTGACCTGACAAAGATCGCCAGATTCAGTGTATCGCCATCGGTGATCCCGCGTCGTGGTCGTCACCTGCCGTCGTGATTCGTGCTCAGTGAAGTGCAGATAACTGCTCGGGGTAAGAAATATCGCGTTGAGGATGAACTCGGGCCACTGTTTCACCCTGTTGTCATGCCCACTTGCGCCAGCGACCTGGCCGCGTGGCCATCAACGGGATATGCACCACTCACCGCGGTTGCGCCACGCCTTAGACCATTTACCATGTTGTCACGAGCCGTAGTGACTGCCTAGTAACCACCGTAGCTCATTGCCCAGCGATCGCCACGGTAGATCGCCGCGGTGACTCATCCCCTCTTCTTGGCCGCCAGCGCGATTTCTTCAAATCTGGCACCACCACTTAACGCCCCTATAAATGGATGGCCCGGTCTGCTGCACCATATTGTCACGAAGCCAGAGCACCAACCCCTGCCTTCTATTAGCCACCATAGCTCTCTAATTCCTCTTTCCCCCAAATCGATTTTCCGCCGCCGTGAGTGAGCTCGCCGTGGCCAGACATCTACAGTTCCGTTCATACCTTCCTTGCCCTTGTTTCAGCACCCTTGTGCGCTGAGGATGCTTATAGGCCTAGTCAATTGAATTAGACCGTGTTAGATTGCCGGGAACGACTCGGGTTATCCTCAGTTTGCGCCATCACCGTGGGTAGAGCGATTTTGGGTTAGAACTCCGCAATTGTTTGAGGGATTAGTGTCGTCGAGGGTGGAATTAGATGTTAAGCAACAGAGAGGCCTTATCGTTGTGTTTTCCGGCCGGTATAGGCTCGCCGAAGCCACTGCTCCGCCATCCGTGGTCGGGGACCTCGCCTTGCAAGGAAATAGAAAGGGAGGGGCCTTAGTGCAGATGTCAGTGAGAGAGGGAAATAGTGGAGAGGATTCTTTACAGGTTTTTCAAATCACCAGGGTCATCTGCGCAAAGTGAACACTGCGGGCACGAGCGCAGGGCGCGTTTCGCCTGTCGTGGGCCGGCTCAGACTTAGATTAAGCCCGTTACTGTTTATGCTTTTCCTTTTTCTTTTTCTGCTAGACTTAGAAAATCCATAGAAAATTATAGAAAAACGATAAAAATATGAGACCAATTTTGTTGGGCTCCTAGATTTCTCTAGTATTTAATAAAAATAGTTCCAAGATTTTTAGTCCAAATCAGGAATTATGTAGTATTTAAAAGGGCCAAAACCTAGTCTTTGAAATTTTATAAATTCCTAAATAGCTCCAAAAATCATAAAACTTTTTAGGAAAGTTCAATATGGTATTTAAAACCCTTGGGTAAAGTTTGGTATCTTTTGAACATTGTTTGATCCCAAACCCCCAAAACCCTAGCCCCTTAGGGTAAAACTGTTTAACCCTACTAGGGTGTTGACCCCAAAGACCCCAGTTTCCCTAGTGCACCGTGAAGGAAAATTGTATTCAAGACATAACTTGATATACCCTTATTTTCATTGCATATTCATAATATCACATGAGCATTCATGTTTATATATATAGGTTATAGAGAACGAGGAAGAAGTAGTGGTTGAAAAAGAAGAGACTACACCACAAACAGAGAACCCACCATCCGGGAACTATTTTTACTTTGATATTTGTGGAACAGAGCCCGACTCACCTACAACACAAGGCAAGCCCCTGGTGTATTTATCTTTCCTTGTGATTTTAAACTCTTTATCATTTGAATGATGCATTAGGTGATAGAAGTTGAGTGTTAAGCCAATTGCTGCATTTCCTTCCTTGGAACTGTTTTACCATTCCTTGGTTACCTGCTTTTATTGAAAGGTTTTCTGATGCTTAGCCTTGCTTTAGAAAACAAAAATGTATGTGATGCTTCAAAGGGAAGGGGATGTTTTCAAAAATAAAAACTTGATGATGGATTCATCATGGCCGTGATGGGTTCAACATCGGATAAGATGTACCTCTGTCAGCTACCAAGCTTTTGGGTTTAAATGATAAAGTTCAGACCAGGCGGGTGACTTGCACGAGAAGAGAGTCTCAGTGTAGTGTCTCTGTCTGAGTCGCTTAAGGACAATGTCGATGTGGGTCTGCTGACCAAGGACCCTTTAACTGGTCACATGCCTTGTCATGGGTAAGCTATGCCTCGGGCAGACTAATACTAGAAAGGTCAACACGCAATGGGAGTGGAGAGATGGTGAGAGTAGCGTGTACCCTCTGTGGCAAGAGGCTGGACGGTGGTGTATCTGTGCTCTTGGTTGGCGTGAACCCGGTCTGGTCTTAAGAAACCCGGTGGCAAGTTGACATATGCAAGGGTTAAGTGCTACATATGTCGTGTGATTGGAGATCCTCAGCTGAGTATTAATCGATTCGGATCGCTGTTACTTCTCGGACAATGAAGACTTTGGTCACTGACTTACACGTAGCATTCTAGTGAACTAAAAAGGTTGACAAAAGACAGCTAGTGCAGTCCAAGTTCTTGAACTAGAGTAGAAAAGAACTCTAGCTATAGGTAATGACTTAACTTGCTAATAAAAACTGGATCTTTAAGGATCCACTATTAGTAAGCATTTCTACAAAACAGAGTCTTTGATTCTTAAATAGCCTTACCTTGACTCCCTAAAGCCAGCATGTCCTTGAGAGTCTTTTCTTTTGACGGGTAAGACTTTTGAAAGTACACTCCATACTTAGGGTTTTTGAACCCAAGTTGTTGTAGGTGAGGAAACAACAAACTTTTGTTGTTTTTGTTCTAAGGTGGTGCCCAAAGACGAACCTCAACAGTGAAGTGGTTGCGGGAGGATGTTGGCCTCCCTTCGAAAAACAATATACTTTCGTGCGGGAGGGGTTTTTGCCTCCTAGGTTTGTAATAATAATACTTATGCATTCTTACGCCTTGGTTTTGTAATAACCTTAATACTCTTTCTCTATATTTTTAATGAATGTAAATTAAGTTATTGTAATTCGCTTCCGCTTATTCGTTCCTCTGATGTGATGTAATATCTGCGTGACGGGTGAAGCGCTCTTAGGCAAAGATTTAAGGATACAGATATCGAACTTGTTGAGTAATTATGTGCATCTACAAGGTTGCCCAAGGTCTATTGGACAAGGACAACTGTAGGTGGGCCTAATAACTTGGGAGGTTCCGTCACACAAGCCCCGGTGCATTTACCTTTCCTTGTGAATTTAAACTCTTTATCACTTGAATGATGCATTCGGTGACAGGAGTTGGTGTTAAGCCAATTGCTGCATTTCCTTCCTTGGAACTGTTTTACCATTCCTTGGTTACCTGCTTTTATTAAAAGGTTTTCTGATGCTTGGCCTTGCTTTAGAAAACAAAAAGGTTTTGTTTTAAACCAAAGGTGATGCCTCAAAGGGAAGGGGATGTTTTCAAAAATAAAAACTTGATGATGAATCCATCATGGCCGTGATGGGTTCAACATCGGAAAAGATGTACCTCTACCAAGTACCAAACTTTGAGATTTTAAATGATAAAGCTGAGACCAGGGCAGGTGACTTGCACGAGAAGAGAGTCTCGGTGTAGTGTCTCTGTCTGAGTCGATTAAGGACCATGTCGATGTTGGCTTGATGATTGAGGACCTTTTAACTGGTCACATGCCTCGTCATGGGTAAGCCTTGCCTCGGGTGGACTAATACCAGAAAGGCCAACACACAATGGGAGAGGAGAGATGGCGAGGGTAGCGTGTACCCTCCAGTGGCAAGAGGCTGGACGATGGTGTATTTGTGCTCCCGGTTGGCGTGAACCCGGTCTGGTCTTAAGAAACCCGGTGGCGAGTTGACATATGCAAGGGTTAAGTGCTACATATGTCGTGTGATTGGAGATCCCCAGCTGAGCATTAATCGATTCGGATCGCAGTTACTTCTCGGACATGAAGACTTGGTCACTGACCTACACGTAGCAATCTAGCAAAGTAAAAGCGTGATAAAAGATGGCTAGCACAGGTCAAGTGCTTGAACTAGGGTAGAAATAACTCTAGCTACAGGTAATGACTTAACTTGCTAATAAAACTGGATTTTTAAGGATCCACTATTAGTAAGCATTTCTGCAAAACAAAGTCTTTGATTCTTGAATAGCCTTACCGTGACTCCCTCAAGCTAGCATATCCTTAAGAGTCTTTTCTTTTGACGGGTAAGACTTGCGAAAGTACACTCCGTACTCAGGATTTTCGAACCCATGTTGTTGTAGGTGGGGAAACAGTAGACTTTTGCTATTTTTGTTCAAAGGTGGTGCCCAAAGAAGAATCATAGCAGTGAAGCCGCGGGAGGAAGTTGGCCTCCCACTTGAAAAACAATATACTTTTATACAGGAGGAGTTTTTGCCTCCCAAGTCTATAATAATACTTATGCACTCATACACACTGATTTTGTAATAACTATAATACCCTTTCTCTATATTTGAATAAATGTAAATTAAGTTATTGTAATTGCTTCCGCTATTCTTTCCTCCGATGTGATGTAATATTTGCGTGACGGGTGAAGCGCTCTTGGGCAAGAATTTAAGGATACAGATACCGAACTTGTCGAGTGGTTAAGTGCATCTACAGGGTTGTCCAAAGTCCGTTGGGCAAGGACAAATGTAGGTGGGTCTAATAACTTGGGAGGTTCCATCACAGTTGTCCACCTTGCAACCCCTACTCAAGAGAAGATGAAGTCGTGGCAGAGGATTTCTAAGAGTTTCAAGACTATGACGAGTTCTAGGCGTGGGTTAGTGGCAAACCCCCAGTCGGCTGCCTATGAAGGCCGTGCATTGCTACATTTTGTATTCACACTTTGATCTATGTTTAAGACTCTATGGATGTCTCAGACATTATGATGTAATCAAACTAATACCTCTTTACATTGTTATTTGAGCACTGTGTGATGATGTCCAGTTATGTAATTGTTGTGTACGTGAATTGCTGATCCTGGCACGTACATGGTTCGCATTCGGTTTGCCTTCAAAAACTGGGTGTGACAATTGGGTTGGAGGTGCATGTGGTACTACTTCCTCCCTTCCTTCTTGTTCTTGTGCTCCCTCTTGATCCATGCCATTGTCTTGATGTACTTGTTCCTCATCTTGAGTTGGGGGCTGCACCATTGTGGAGGAAGAAGGTTGATCTTGCACTTGTTGTTCCTATGGTCGCACATCGCCTATCGCCATAGCCCTTATTGCGGCCGTCAGAACCTCATGTTCTATGTCATTGTTGGGGGCCTTCCTCTTCCGAAGGTCCTCAAAAACGTGACTGGCCATATGTTTTCAGTATGACATAGATTATTATAGGAGGCTTCAGCTTTGGGAGGAAGATCTTCTCTCATGGCAAAGACATGCGCGATGCAAAGATGCAGTCCGAAGGCGATAAGAATGAACGCTGAAGCTATGGCCAAAGAGCTTCGGCTTAGTATGGTGACGAAGACCAAGGATGATGCTGACCAAAAGGGGAAAAGACTACTTAGTCCTTAATAATTCGTGTTATGATTATAAGTGAATGTCAGGGACATGAATGTAATTTTACTCGGGTTGCGTCTTGTGCCTATAAATAGATGAACAGTAACACCGTACTGTTCACGCTGGATTGTAATCGCTTGCACGTCACGCTCGCGTCCTCACCTTCTAGCAAGCCGAAGGTTTCAATGTAATATGAATGTTATTTATATTCATACATGTTTATGGAATACAAATATGAATGGATTAATGATATGCAATTATTATCCTTATTCCTTTGTATTCTTTGATGTTCTTGTTTATATATTGAAATAACGAAGGTACCTCCTTCATTACCGTCGTCTAAAGATCATTATATTCGAAAGGAGATAATGCTTCGAAGGACGAAGGTCCTTAATCTTTAACAATTGTGTTGTCTTGTTCTTGATACACAGTATTTGAGAACATGTGGCCAACATTGGCGCCCACCTCCAGTGAACTCACTTCCACAACCTTCGGCAAGCATTCACCTTCGACATGCCGTCGAAGAGGGCAACGGTGCCAGGGGCTGATCTGCAGCCTCTGGACACACATCAGGACACACTCTCCTGCGAGAGGCTAGGAGCCAAAAGAGAAAGGCCACTAGCCCGACTCTTCAGGAGGAGCAGCTTGACCAGGAATTAGGGACCTAGAAGCAATCCATTAGCAAGTACAAAGGAAAAAGGACAAAATGCTTCGGTTGGCTAATCTTCAAAAGAAGATTGATGAAGCAGCTAAGGAGATGCATCATCTTACTCAAGATGACTAGGACCGAAGGCCTCAGCACAGGGAGCTTCGTTAGGAAGGCCCATTCAACGAAGACGAATGGTATGGCGACCTTCATCATGGTAACTTTACTTTCGATGATATTTCTCTTCTGGCAGCAGAATTGCAGGCTATCCCGTAGCCACAATCCTACAAGCCACCTTAGTTGCCCATGTATGATGGGCATTCGGATCCAAAGCAATTTCTGATGGGCTACAAGGCAACAATATCCTTGTATGGGGGCAACGCTTCAGTCATGGAAAAGTCCTTCATCATGGCAGTCAGAAGCGTGGCCCAGACATGATATCCCTTCGGCTAGGAACAATCACATCATGTCACACCCGGTTCTAGGGGCAAAACCGAATGCATAGCATATGTGGGCCAAGATCCATTTTCCACACATACGTTGACGTCACAAGTGTAATATATCAAAAGACAATGCAATAAAGGCATAAAGAGAGTAGAATAACTTTATTACATCATCTGGATCATATTATCTTAAACAAGTATCATAATCAAAGTATGGCGGAATTAAACATGGACACTCTTCCATAGGAAGGTGACTGGCGCATTGTTAGACTCAAAACTCATCAACGTCATCTGCGAATTCTTCGTCATCACCATCTAATCTAAATATTAGCAAGGGTGAGCTCACTTATGGTCGGGGCTCAGCAAGTGGGGGAAATAATGCAAGTTAACAAGGTAGGCTATGGATAAGCGGTAAGCATTTTAGTTGGTCAATATTTTATTAGCAACACCTATCTTACTACTTGTAAGTGTGTCCCAAATATCCCAATTAATCAAAGGCATAAGATTATATAAAAAACACTTAAGTGAAATCACTTAAGCAAACCACTGGTAGATCATCGGTTCAAGATTTATTTTCCATCTTTAAGTTTAATTATCATGTGAGGGTCCAAGTTGCTCTTAACCGTGAGCACGGCTGACATATCAGTTTTACACTCTGCAGAGGTGGTACAACTTTACCCACAAGCCATGTATCCCATCTAGCCTGGGTTGATCAGACCCATAAACACTACCTAGGTGAATGGCTAGGGATCCACTATGAGGCTTTCACAAAATATCCTTAGTACAAAGCCACCTGCTAAGGTTTCCACGTCAGTATTGATGGCCCTCTAGGTGAGGTAACATAGCCAAGACTACCACCCCATGTTAACATGAGCTGCCACCAAACCACCGCCGCCCTCTCTTGCCCATCTTTTAGGTAGGGTTGCTACGCACTAAGTCTATAGAGCTAATTACCAAAGCCAAAGCCATTATAGCACTCGTGGTTGCACTGTTATCCTGGGTGGTCACTCCATGTTCCATTTAATACAAAATGTTCTTGTTTAACCATCGGGTTAACATCATAATAAAACTCCATTTCCGGAACATAGTATCATTAAAAGAGTGACATCATATTTATCAAGTTGAGTGATAGCAAAAATTGCTAAGCGTAGCATTTATCCCAGGGTAATTCAAGGAATAGGGTTGGTAATTCTAGGAAATCCTTATTTAGGCAAATCCCATCAAATTATGCAATATATCCATAAAGTAAACATTATTATATGCATTATTTGGGTACAAATAGAAATGCAGAGGGAAAACCCACTTGCCTTGCTCGAAAATGTCCTGTGGGTCGTCCTCAAACGAGTTTGGTTCGTCTACCTCACAATCAACTTCTAGCATCGATTTGTGTATCGTACATACAAAAGAATACGTACGCCAAATAAATAAACATACACCATTACATGGGTAATCATTCACCATTACATACACATTCATACATCACACAACTGTACTCATAAATATGTCTATATCATAAATGTTTATTAATCCACTATATCTTCCACTTCGAGTTATCATCGGTGAAAATATGAGTAGGTGACTATGACGCTAGTTTATCTAGTATAATATAGATAAAATGACTTATCAAACTTTGCGAAAACTAATTATTAATTATTTTCTTTATTACTTAATAATAGTCTTTTGGGTTTTATCCTTTTCTTTCTAAAGAGAAATTATATGTATAGCTAAAAAATGTTTAACTCTAAATTACCTAATATTAATATTCTAAGAATTAATATAGATTACTAATTGGACTTTAGTAATATAATCATGGTCATTTTGACATAAATATTTTAATAATTCTAAGTAATTAAGTGACATATGTACGAATATTTATATTCTGATTTGTGAAAATCTATATTTTAGCCTGACCGACGATACGAGGCCTAGTACTTCTTCCACTTTCTTATATCAATAAAATTATACTTAAATCACTACTAACAAATATCGTTCCATGTGCTAAAGCGAAGTTAATCGTGAATATATCTAGTACTACATCACAAAATTAAATAATCGCAACATATGTATTTTTTTCAAATTATAAAAATAATGTCCATATTCAAAATACTATTGTCGGGGTTGATTCCAAATTATACGTATACTTCAGGGAGTAGCACGTAAGATGTTTGGACTTCTTTTACATACATTTGTATTGCAAAAAATACAGGAATAATTTACAGAAATTTGGAGGGCCAAACGCAAAATGGCTTTCTTCTACCTTGAGTTCTTGCTTGTGCAGGGAGAAGCTCGACGGAGGGCTCGGTCGGGCAGGGAAGGGAAGGGGAAGGGGCTCGGCGTCAGGGTACGGGCGCGCCTGAGATGGCCTAGGACGGGCGCCACCGACTCGACAAACTGCGAAACTCCGGCGAGGCCCACGAATGATGGATAGCAAGCGAAGGAGAGAGAGAGCTCGGGTAGGGAGAGGGAGAGAGCTTGGCGTCGGTTTTTATAGAGGGAGAGGGGAAACCGAGAGGGCGCTGGGGGAAGAAAATGGTCGGCCATCAGCACACCATTGATGGCCATCAATGGGGCTCTCCATAATGGGGAGGAAGAAGGGGAAACGGGGGAGGAGAAGAGGGAGGTCGTGCGGTGGTTTCCGATGCAGGAATCCAAACAGGCGCGGGCCAGGGCGCGGTGTGGTAGCCCTCCCAAGTTATCGGGCCCACGTGCACCAATCCTTGCCTTGATGGCCTCAGATGGCTATGCACGTGTACCAGGTAACTTAACAAGGCTATCACGAGTTCAACAACATAAACTCATCATCCCAAGGATCTCCCACCAAACATGCATATTACAGTAATCACATTCGATACACACACTTCGGAGATAAGAGCGGAAGACTTTACAAACATTCTTTACCTTTTCAAAACTCAAGTTTTACAAGTTTTGAAAGAGTAATATTTATTACAAGTCCTCATATACTCAAAGTGCATAACTTATTGCAAAAGCAGGAAGGTAGAAACCCTCCAAAGCTTATACATAAACCTAGCTAGTCCACCTCCCGAACTGGAAACGCTCTCCAGCCACAGGAACACTTAGAGTACTCCCCATCACCTACAACAACATGGGTTCGAAAACCCTAAGTACGGAGTGTACTTTCGCAAGTCTTACCCGACTAAGGAAAAATGACTCTCAAGGATATGCTGGTTAAATAGGAATCAAGGAAAAGGCTTTAGCAAGAATCAACTTAGATACTTTTGCAGAAATAGCTTACTAAAGTGAGTCCTTACTTTCAATATTTTAACACCAGATTAAATATTAATAGACTCTAGTTGCATCTAGTCTAATTTCACCATCTCATCAATACAACATCATTTTTATTCATAATGTTTACATTCTGACTTAGGTTGCAGGTCAAAGATCAAGTCTCCACTATCCGGGGATATAACGGCGATCCGAATCGATTTACTTAGCTGAGGATCTCTAACCACATGACATATGTTTCTCATAACTCTTGCATATGTCTACCATTCCCACGGATCCTCCACTGCATGAATAGGTCCGCGCCACCCGAGAGCACACCACCCTTTTTAGGCGGTCCTTTGCCAGGAGGGCACGTGCCACTCTCGCCATCTCTCCACTCCCGGTGCGCGATTGTCTTTTCATGTATGGAATAGCCGGGTTCAAGCTTACCCTGTCCCATATCCAGGGCATGTGGCCAGTTAAGATAGTCCTTGATCATACAAGCCTACATACGCATCCAATCCTTAATTAACCTGGGCGGAGCATCACCTGTTCCAAGCCCAAGTCTCAATTTAAGTACTTCCATCCTTAGGATTGTTTTGTGTTCCTTAGGATGAAAAGAGCATTATAGGGAACTTTGCAGTAAGATCCCACTATGCTCCCAATGAAAATATTCTTGCAGGTAGAAGCCATCCTTCCTCGGGATAACCCCTGAGCTAGGCATTATTGCAAAAGACAACCTCTATCCACAAGATCTAAGCAGGGCTAAGCATTTTTGTAAATCATATTTTTGAGACTTCCAAAGAAGTATCTATAACAGGAATGGATATCAAGGTAGTCAATGCATTAAATAGTTTCCAAGCAATTCCTATAAACATAATGCACATTTCACTAGACTTAAGTGTATAAAAGTCTTTTTTAAAAATACAAGGAAGGGGCTAATGCACCGGGGCTTGCCTTTGTTGCAGTGAAGAGGCTTAAGACCTTTGTACCCAATAACCAGTTAGATAGCTCCATCCACTTGATGAATAGGCACTAGAGCAAACTCCTCTTCCACAACCACTTCATCTTGAATTTACACTCCTTCTGCTGGGAGCTCTACATGAAATGATATGAACATGAATGCATATACTTGTGCAACTACAAAGAAGATACTTTAAAGCAGTACAAACTACACCTCACTAAAAGTGCACACAAAACTAACCAAACAGCAGGGGAGCTAAACATTCTAATATCATTACTAAGGTCTCAAACCACACCAGGGAACTCTGCCTCCATAACCAAGAACTCTATGCTTGCCTTAAGTAAGGACTTACTTCTCTGATTTGAATCCTATAACTTGAACTTCTAGAGGATTAGAACAATCTTCAAACTATGCCAAAAATCTAGATCCCACTATGCACTCTTGCTTCTTTATCCAGAGATCAGGTTTCACTTGTTAAACTTGTTCCTTCTTCCAAAGTTCTAATCCACATGTGATCATGTTCTTCTTATTATTCCAATTAGGGACTCTACAAGGATTTCTAAGCAAATGGCTTACAAACAGCCCCAAACTTTTACCAAGAGTTTATCTTCTGATAACAAGTGTTGGGGTCATGCTTCGTTGCGCCGAAGGTCTTGCACGAAGAAGCAGCTTCGGCTGAAGTCGTCCCCAGGAGATGGCCGAAGGTTCCTTTTCATGGAGCTTCGGCGTTACAAACCGACATAGAGATAGAATGACCTTTTTATCCATAAAGGTCTGAGTCAATGTTGTAAACTTTTGTAAGGGGCATAATTGTAATTTGTCACAGGCTGCGTCCTGTGTCTATAAATAGATGAACAGTACCCCCGTACTGTTCACGCGAACCTGCCATTTGCCTTCGCATCACACCTGTACCTTTATTTTCCTCAGGACCGATGGTACATTTGTAATTTGAAGTCATTTATATTCATTCATTCATGATAATAAAAATGGGAATGATTCCATGATCATATTTAAATGTTTATTTCATACTTCATGATTTATACGATATGAATGCTTCGTCCCTTATTATTATGCTCACGAAGGTACGTCCTTCGTAACCTTCGTCCGAAATTCTTTATATCCTGAAGGGATATAATGTTTTGGAGGACGAAGGACCTTAACACCTAACATTTTCTATGTTGCCTTGTTCTTAATTCTTAGCATTTGAGAACAAGCCCCCAACATTGGCGCCCACCTCCGGTGAACTCACTTCCACTTTTCTGAGCTGATGGCTTCGTTCAACAATCAAGCTGGAGCTGCTTCGGCTTCGAAGCTGGTGCTCCCGATAACAGGCGGTTCTTGCTCGGAGCCGGCTAACAAGAAGCAGAAGAAGGAGGCTCAGAGAAGGGTGCAGCATGTTGGAGTGCAGGGACCCTTCATCAAGTCAAAATGGTCCCACATTCCAATTACTTTCTCTCAGGAAGACCTTCAGCTTAAGGATTATCCTCACAATGATGCCATGGTCATCTCTTGCGTGATCAAAGGATTTCTAGTCCACAATGTCCTAGTTGATACAGGCAGTGCAGCTGATATTATATTTGCTAAGGCCTTCAGACAAATGCAGGAGCCTGAAGACAAGATTCATGATGCTACACACCCTCTTTGTGGCTTCGGAGGGCGACAGATTGTAGCACTTGGGAAGATTACCATGCCGGTAACCTTCGGATTTGTTAACAACACAAGGACTGAGCAAATTGTGTTTGATATTGTTGACATGGAGTATCCTTACAATGCTATCATTGGTCGCGGTACTCTTAATGCCTTCGAAGCGATTCTTCACCCAGCTTATCTTTGCATGAAGATACCTTCGGATCAAGGGCCTATTGCTATTCATGGAAGTCAGGAAGCTGCTAGAAGGGCCGAAGGAAGCTGGACTGATTCCAAAGCAATCCATAACATAGATGGAGCTGAAGCTTGTGAACAGTACAAATTTAGAAGGGAGAAAGCAGCTTCAGCAGATCAGCCGAAGCCCATGCTATTGTGTGAGGATATAGCAGAGCAGAAGGTGCTATTGGGCTCGCAATTATCTGAAGACCAGGAGAAAACCTTGATAAGGTTTTTATTCAACAACAAAGATGTTTTTGCATGGTCAGCCAACGATCTCTGTGGAGTAAATCGGGATGTTATTGAACATTCGCTCAATGTTGACCCATCCTTCAGACCCCGAAAGCAGAGGCTTCGGAAAATGTCTGATGACAAGGCCGAAGGGGCTCGCAATGAAGTAAAAAGACTCCTCAGTGCAGGAGTTATCAGAGAAGTGAAGTATCCAGAGTGGCAAGCTAACACTGTTATGGTGAAGAAGGCCAATGGCAAGTGGAGAATGTGTATCGATTTCACAGATCTCAACAAGGCTTGTCCGAAGGACGAATTCCCGCTGCCAAGGATAGACTCTTTAGTCGATGCAGCAGCTTCTTCAGAGCTCATGAGTCTCCTAGACTGCTACTCAGGCTATCACCAAATTTGGATGAAGAAGGAAGATGAGCCGAAAACTAGCTTCATATCCCCAAGTGGCACATATTGCTATCTTCGGATGCCTGAGGGGCTCAAGAATGCTGGAGGGAGTTTCAGCAGAATGACTGCGAAGGTTCTCCAGTCTCAGATAAGCAGAAATGTGTTGACCTATGTTGATGACATTATCGTAAAAAGCACGAAGCAGGAAAATCATATTGCTGATCTGCAGGAGACCTTCGCCAGCTTCAGACAAGCTGGTCTGAAGCTGAATCCAGAAAAATGTGTCTTCGGAGTAAAGAAGGGTAAATTTCTTGGATGCTTGGTTTCAACAAAGGGAATCGAAGCTAATCCAAATAAAATCGAAGCTATACTTCGAATGGAGCCACCAACCACAAGAAAGGGAGCCCAAAGATTGACAGGAAGGCTGGCATCTCTCAACAGATTTATATCTAGATCAGCAGAAAGAAACTTACCATTTTTCGAGGTGCTGAAGTCAGCTGAAGTCTTTCAATGGGGCCCAAGTCAACAAAAAGCCTTCGAAGAGCTGAAGCAATACTTGATAGATCTCACAACATTAACTCCACCAACGCCAGGGGCTCCTCTGTTGTTATATGTGGCAGCTTCGCACTCAGCAGTAAGTGCGGCACTTGTCCAGGAGAAGCTTGACGGCCAAGTCAAGAAGCAAGTTCCAGTGTATTTCGTATCTGAAGTCCTTAGTATATCAAAGAAAAATTATACAGAGCTGGAGAAGGTATTATATGCCGTTTTAATGGCATCCAGGAAGCTTCGGCATTATTTTCAGGCATACAATATTATTGTTCCTTCTTCGCAGCCGTTGAAGGATATCATGAGAAATAGAGAAGCTACTGGACGGATTGGAAAATGGGCTGCGGAGCTCAATGAATTTTACATTGATTATGTGCATAGATCCTCGATCCAGTCTCAAGCATTGGCAGATTTCATTGCCGACTGGACGCCAGGGGCTCAGGATGAAGAAGCAAATAAAGATGCCGAAGTGTGGACAGTGTTTTGTGATGGCTCTTGGGGAACCTTCGGAGCAGGTGCAGCTGCTGTGTTGGTCTCACCATCCAAGGTTAAAACTTGCTATGCAGCAAGACTTGACTTCAGCTGCACAAATAATATTACTGAGTACGAAGCCCTGCTCCTGGGTCTTCGGAAACTAAAGGCAATGGGAATCAGAAGGGCGATTCTTAAAACTGATTCCCAGGTTGTTTCGGGTCATATTGACAAAAGTTGCAAGGCTAAAGACCCGAAGCTTGAAAAATACCTAGACACGGTCCGAAGGATCGAAGCTTCCTTCGAAGGATTTTCTGTCAAGAATATCCCTCGAGGGCAAAATGAGCATGCTGATTTGCTAGCCAAGTCTGCAGCACAGGGGCTGCCGTTACCTTCGGATGTGTTCTTCGAAACAATAAAGGCACCTTCAGTAGAGCTCCTTGAAAGAGCAGTCCTCAACATTTCTCTTGTTTACAGCGAAGATTGGAGAACTGAAATAATCTCTTACCTTCAGGGTAACTTCCTATCAGATGATGAAGCTTACAATAAAAGAATAGAGGCAAGAGCTCGTCCGTATGTCATGATAGAAGGGGAATTATACAAACATGGAGTTTGTGCCCCGCTGCTCAAGTGCTTGTCTAGAACCGAAGGTATAGAGTTAATGAAAGAGATACATGCAGGCCTGTGTGGATCCCACATCGGATCTAGGCCGTTACTTGGAAAAGTTTTCCGCCAAGGGTTTTATTGGCCGAAGGCAGCTTCGGATGCAGCGGAATTAGTTCAAAAGTGCGAAGGTTGCCAGAAATGTGCAAGAGATCAAAAGCAACCTTCGTCTTTGACCCAGCTGATACAACCCATCTGGCCATTGCAAAGGTGGGGCCTTGATTTGTTAGGTCCATTACCACCGGCTCAGGGGAATCTAAAATATGTTATAGTAGCTGTGGAGTATTTTTCTAAATGGATTGAGGCGAAGCCATTAG
Source organism: Zea luxurians (assembly GCA_029449295.1). Lineage (NCBI taxonomy): Eukaryota > Viridiplantae > Streptophyta > Magnoliopsida > Poales > Poaceae > Zea > Zea luxurians. Next base: position 51,920,155 of record JAOPSE010000004.1, on the reverse strand, counting down.
CCACAATAACTTCGGCCACTGTCCAAAAGTTTTTCTGGCAGAACATTGTCTGTCGCTTCGGAGTACCGAAGGCCATCACTGTAGATAATGGAACGCAGTTCGACTCCGAAGCTTTCAGAAATTTCTGTGATCAAATTGGAACGAAGATCCATTTTGCATCAGTCAGGCACCCGGAGTCGAATGGGCTCGTTGAAAGGGCCAACGGCATTATAATGACAGGAATAATGAAGTTAATCTTCAATCAACCCAGGGGAAAGTGGCCAGATCAGTTGACCAAAGTGGTGTGGAGCCACAATACAACAACCTCAAGGTCTACAGGTTTTACCCCATTCAAGTTATTATTCGGTGACGAAGCAATAACTCCGGAAGAGGCTAAAGCTGGATCAATAAGAGTGGTAGCTTCGGCAGAATCAGGTACCGAAGATGCTTGTCTTGTGGAAAAAGATGCCTTAGAAGGGATCAGGCTTCAAGCCGTGGAGAATATCAATAAATACCAGGCTGAAACAGTCAAATGGCGAGATAGAAAGGTCCGGCTAAAAAATATTGAGCCAGGACATTTGGTGCTTCGGAGAGTGGCCAACCCAGATACAGTGGGCAAGTTACAATTGAAATGGGAAGGGCCTTTCTTAGTAGCATCTTCGTCAAGGCCTGGTTCGTACAGATTAAAGGACATGGATGGCAACGAAATTCCAAGATCTTGGAATGCAGATGAGCTTCGGAGATATTATGTATAACTTGATGTAACTTTTTATGTTTTTCTTTTTCTTTTTCATGGCACCCTTTTCCTTTCTAAAGGGGGAGAAAGGTTTTTAATGGGGCCATCATATGTAATTTCCTTTTTTTAGTTTTATAAGAGCAAAATCCCCCAAAGAATGTAAATGTAAAAAGCTGAGAACGCACCATCGAGTGCCGAAACTGAAAAAGAGAAGAAGCTCCAAAGACGTCCCTAAGGGGATGCAGAGCTCACAGCGAAAAGTCAACGCTGATTCCGCCGAAAGTAAAAGGCGAAGAAGCTCCAAAGACGTTCCTAAGGGAATGCAGAGCTTATACCGTCTAAGTAAAAGGCGAAGATGCTCTAAAGTCGTTCCTAAGGGAATGCAGAGCTGATGTGTGGTTGTTTCTAAGGAAATAATGGCTGAGAGTGTGGCTCCGGACATATGCTTTGGACATTCATTCGCACATTACATTACATCATAGCATATGCATTCATAAGCATTCATTCATTCATAGCATTTGTGTTCCTAAGTGGTTGCTTCGGCAAAAGGAAGAAGTGGTCTTTTATGATTCGTTATGTACAAAAAAGAAAAGCTTCGGCAAAAAGAAGAAGTGGTCTTCTATGCTTCGTTGTGTACGAAAAGAAGGGAAGGTGTTTTTTCGCTTTCGGCTCAAAATACTGATTTCGTCCACATCAAAGCGCCTCAGTAGAAGGGTAAGAATATATTACAAGGTATGTACAAAGTTCCTTGAGAACAGTTTAATTGTATTTACAAAAGTTGTTACAAAGGTATCCTGAGTTTTTTCTATAGTATACTTCTACTGATCTTCACTAAGCTTCAGCTTCGGCGACGGCTTCGGCGACATATTTTAAGCATCATCTTCACCTTCGTCATCCTACATGAATCAAAGTATCGCGAGTAAAAATCAAGCGTGAAGGAGAAGGTAAATACAAAGTATGATTTCTTACTGGATCAAGATGACTTCGAGCTTCGTCTCCAGCCTTCTCTCGCCCGCCTTTTGTCCATATCATTTTTATAAATCTATTTGAGATGCTTCGGGCGAGGTCAGGAATATCGTCCAGGATTGATGGAGACAAGGTGAAGTTGGGCCTGTTGACGATTTTTCCATGCTCGCAGCCGGCCTTCAGGAACGCCGCAGCGGTACCCCGAGAAGCTACCCAGGCACAAAAGTCACCGTGCCCGGCTATAACTTCGTCAAGTTCTTCGATTTCAGCTTCAATATGATCGAAGGCTTGTGGTAAATTTTCCGCTGAAGGGTTAAACTTCCCGCTGCTGGCTCCAACAGAGTAAAATATCTTTTTTAATCGTTCAATACAATTATTGCTAAAATTCAAGCATTTGTCTTGAAGGCTTGTTAATGATTTCTTCAAGTCTGAGTTGGCCTGGACTTCGGCTTCAAGTTTCGAATTAAGCTTTAGCTTCTCCTGTTCAAATTGTTTTGATTGGCCGATAAGCTTCGAATTCAATTCTGATACTTTAGCTTCAGTCTCTGCCAGCAAGCCTTCGGTCGACTGGAGCTCGAAGTCTTTCTTTTCAATGATAGCTGATTGTTCTTTTATCTTGCTCTCTAAATCTTCAATTATAGCTTCGTGTTTTTTGTCCTCCAAATCTTGCTGCATCTTCAGAGCTTTGCTCAGTAGCATGCTCTGCACAGAAACAACTTTCGTTAGTAACATTTTCATTATTAAAAGCAATAAAAACCAGAGAAAAGGTTGTTTACCTTGAAGTTGGAATAAAATAAGCTGCCGACGATATGTTGTCGTCGGTAGCGGCTGATATCTGTCTCTAGCTTCGGAAAACCGATACTCTTTGATAGAGTACCGATTACCTTAGCTCCAGTTTGGTCTCGAATGCAGCCTAATTTTTCATCGTCCACACCTCCGAAAAGAAGAGCTCCTGGCCTGTATCCGCAAGATTTGGCGTATTCCTTGAGCTCTTCTATTTCGGCCTTCGTCAATTTTTGCCCAACTAAATTTTGAAATGTGTAGGCTTCGTCGTCCGAAGTGTCTTCGGCTATTTCTTTCCCCTTCCCAGGCACTGTGGCCATGGTTTTTTCAGCAGCAGTGGCAGCTTCTTCTGCAGCCATGTCTTGCAAAATTTTATCGATGTCCTCAATGGTAGTTTCTAAGTTCACATCTTCGGCTGTAGCGGCTTCGGTAGCCGCGACCTCCGAAGGTGCGACTTCGACGTTTGTTGTGTCTTCAGCAGCTGCCGTTTTCTGAATTGACGCCCTCGGCGGCGTCTTATCGATAACTTCGGTCACTGCAATAATTCTTTGCCGCTTTGGTTTGGTTATCTTCGTTTGTTCCGGCTCTTCCACCTTTCGAAAAAGCTTCGTCAGTTGAGGCCCTAAGGGACTTAGCTTCGTGGGCACGGGTTCAGTCATTACCTTTAAAATTTCCTCCACGTCGCTGGTAGAAGGTGGTGTGGGGGTCCCCTCTTCTTCGGATAATTTTCGCTTCGGAGTTGATATTTTTCTTTTCTTGGGAATTTTCTTTTCTTTTGCTGGTCTTTCTTCATCCTTGTTCAGAGTTTCGGCCACTCTTTTTCTTTTTTGGCCCTCAGCACCCTTGCTCAACTGCTCATAGTCAGGGTACTCGAAGCCCAGGGCATCAAGCACTCGGTTCAGCCTTCGCTTCGGACGGGTGCCGAAGGCTGCTGTCATCAGTTGATCTTCTTTTTTCGAATAATTTCCAAGAATTTCATTACACATCACCTCAACTGTGTCCAGCCATTCTTGGCAGGGCTTCTTAAAGTATTTCTTGAATTTGAAGTGATAAGGAAGCCGGACAAGTTCCCCCTCCTTCTTCTCCCCCTTTAACTTTGGCATTTCCCATTCTTTCAGAGTAGGGAAGACTCTGAATGCCAAGAATTCTTGAACCAGATCCCTGGTACCGATATGCTCTGCAATAATTCTGAATTCATCCATTGCCTGTTGTGTTTGACCCTCTGGTGTCATGTTGCAGCGGGGTCGGGTTTCTCCGAAGATCAGCTCGAGTGGACTTTGCACAAGCTTCTCCTTGTCGTCATCAACCTTGACATAGAACCATTCTGATTTCCAGCCTGCCGGCCATTTGCTTCGGTAGCTGATCACAGGAAACTTTGCGGTTTTCCGGTAGGCAAAATTGTAGCAACCGAAGTTATCATGTAGCCCATCTTTTCTGGCCTTTGTTTGATAATGTAACTCATGAACTCGATAGAAACTGTCGGCAAATGGCTCCACTGCTTGGCTTCGGAGGGCCCAAATATAAACGCTAAGCCTAACGATAGCGTTAGGAGTTAACTGGTGAAGGTAGATACCAAACCTCTTCAGTATCTCCGCAATAATCTCGTGAAGAGGGAATCTCAGCCCAGCCTTTAAAAAGCTCTTGAAGATGACAATCTCGTCCTTCTCTGGCTTCGGGGTGGTTTCTTCTCCCCCGAAGCGAAGTAGCTTCTTCTGATTTTCACTGAAATAACCTGCTTTCACCATCTTGGAAAGATCAGCCTTTGAAACAGTCGACTTTCCGAAATCTAGGTGACTGGGCTTGCTGGGCATGGCAATACGGTAGTCATCTTCGGGATCAGTCCCTTCAATGTTTTCTTCTTCTCCTTCGGCAGTTGTCGGGTTTGCTTCAGCAGCAGGCATTTCTTCCGCAGTCACCAGTCCGGAACACTGCATCGCTTCGGAGATGGGCACAGTATTCGAACCTTCGGCTTCGTCTCCTTCACGTGCAACTCTGGCAGTAGATCGTACTCTGGCCATTTGATTCTGAATTTGGGGAAGTTAGATACTTTTTCTTTTTCCTTTTCTCCCGAAGCCTTTCTTTCTGACGAAGCAGACGTCGAGATGGACCTTCGTTCGATTCTGAGAATCAAGCTTCGACTATAGTTAAAAATTTTGGCAGCAAAACAGTGCAAATAGCAATGAATGCTGTGGTAACTTCACACCTACTCGTCTGTTTATATAGTGCTGCAGGTAAGAAGGCGAAGCGGCAGGATTTTTACACCAGGCGGGCAGTCACTTGTACTCGCTGTGCAGTGGACCGCAAAGATCAAACAGTAACTCTGCAAGGTGGGCCTGGCACGCGCTCGGAAACCGGATCGTTTCTCAGCAACGAGCTCAGGGAAGGTGTTTTTTGGACCTTCGGCTTCCCGAAGCTGAAGAGGCTTTTTTCACGGGTCAAGCTCGTTACGAAAAACGATCTAGCACCACGAAAGGGGCTACTGTTGGGGTCATGCTTCGTTGCGCCGAAGGTCTTGCACGAAGAAGCAGCTTCGGCTGAAGTCGTCCCCAGGAGATGGCCGAAGGTTCCTTTTCATGGAGCTTCGGCGTTACAAACCGACATAGAGATAGAATGACCTTTTTATCCATAAAGGTCTGAGTCAATGTTGTAAACTTTTGTAAGGGGCATAATTGTAATTTGTCACAGGCTGCGTCCTGTGTCTATAAATAGATGAACAGTACCCCCGTACTGTTCACGCGAACCTGCCATTTGCCTTCGCATCACACCTGTACCTTTATTTTCCTCAGGACCGAAGGTACATTTGTAATTTGAAGTCATTTATATTCATTCATTCATGATAATAAAAATGGGAATGATTCCATGATCATATTTAAATGTTTATTTCATACTTCATGATTTATACGATATGAATGCTTCGTCCCTTATTATTATGCTCACGAAGGTACGTCCTTCGTAACCTTCGTCCGAAATTCTTTATATCCTGAAGGGATATAATGTTTTGGAGGACGAAGGACCTTAACACCTAACATTTTCTATGTTGCCTTGTTCTTAATTCTTAGCATTTGAGAACAAGCCCCCAACAACAAGACTCTCCACAAGTTTTCACAATTTTTGGTGCACACATTTGCTCCCTAAATATTCAATTAATCCTTTTTAGAGCACACTTAAATTACTTAAAATTTGTAAATTGCACTAAAGATCCCAAAAACACATTTACCAGAGAGCTTACTGATTTAGACATCCCATAAAATTTGTCTCATGACTTTACCATATTTCTACAATTTGTGACATAATTAACAAGCTCTCAGAAAAAATGAATAAAGGAAAATCATTAAACCCGGGCTGAAACTGACCCAGCCGGCCCATCTCTAGGCATAGTTGGCCCATAGACGGGAGCACGCATCCGCGCGTGTATTCTTGCACAGGGAACCCCGCCGCGCAAAACAATTAAGCCGAGGCCCGGCCACTGTTTTACTGTCTCTCTGACGTACGCACATAGGACCCCCTCTTCTTTGCTTTTGCACAAACTCGGCCACGACACCGCCACGCAAATCTCCGATGAGCCGGCGCCAAATCGACCACCGTGATGTAACTCCAACGACAACAAGGACACAAACACAACCCTCAAACTATGGCGAATCAGGTAGGTACTTATTTGTCCCGTGGAGATCCTAAAACCGAGCTTTCGACGGCGGTGGCAACAAGCTCAGCCCGACAAGCCCGATCCTGCGAACCCGTGCGGTAGAACTCCGACTAAGGACTCAGAGAGCTTCAGCGATCACATAAACCTACGGTGCACGTGTGAATTTGATCGAGAATGGCGCGGGTGAACGGGTCAATGCGAAGGCTGTCCCCGGCACCACTACACAGTGGCGCAACCTTGTTCAGGCCAGCAAACAATGGCATCATTAAAAAGGGGAATCTAGTGAGCATCACTAACCTCTAGAGATTATGGAACGAGCACAACACGGCCAAAAAACCCGTCGAGGATCCCTGGCCATGGTGAGGTGAAGGGTCGGCTGTTGTGGTCACCACTCTGGGGTGTTGGATGTGATGAACAAGGGTAAACTGCACTAGTGGCTGAGGAGAAGAGCTACTACCAGCGTGGAACAAACACCACATGGCCGAGACAACCTCCAAGGAATCAATGCCATGGTGAGGGTGAGCTTGGGTGGGCGTGGTCACCATGACACGCGATGCACTGGACAACAAACTTGGTGGCTGAAAGAGAGGATGCACACCATCAAGAATACAAGGACTACAACACCTTTGCAGTGGACTGGGACTAGAGCTCGAGAACAAGGGAGAAAAGCTTTTCTAAACTCAGCCGTGGAACACACTGAATAAATAGGTGTAACCCTTGTTTAGTACAAAATAAATGGGATACCTTGTATTTTATAAAAACAATGAAAACTTAGGAAAATCTTAGAAAAATAATCCTGAGGAGAAAACACCCCAAACCTTAGGATAACAAATACCTTGTTATTATGAACATAAGAAAAATATGAGTTCTGTTATTTGATATTTTTTCACTAACAAGTTAGTTATAAGTACCTTTTTGGCATTAAAATTTTGAAAATTCACAACTAAACATCCAGTAGGTCTTTTTCTGTGATTTTTGACACAGAGGCCTAATATCACCTATGGATCTCAATAAAAATAAAATTTGGTACAGAAACCTCATTTAAATCATAGCTATAGTGTAAAATGCCCTTTTACACTTGTTTTTGTTAATTTTTCACAAGTAGTATCTGAATTAATATCCACCTCAAATTTTTGAGAAAACCCACAAATGTTAATCTTTACCCACTGTAATTTTTATAACATTTTTGGAAAATGTTAAGTGACCCTCATAGTTCAAAATGCTTAATAAGAAGCACAATAGAAAGAAAAGGGAAACCTTGGGGAGAAATAGATGAAAGTACAAAGCTCTTAAGGATATCCAAAAAGAAACCCTAGGGAAACACTAAACTTAAAGTTATTTTACTATGCATAACCCTTACAAATGTTCATGTCATATTTATACATATATCTCATGCATTGCATTCGATAGATTGTAATCTCGCTGACGGGGAGTACATCCTCGTGCCGGAGCAAGGAGTTGCTCAGGAGGTAGCCCAGGATCCAGCACCAGAGCCTGCCATCGAGGATCTGCCTGCCCCAGCTTTGGAAGGCAAGCCCCGGTTTTATGCATAACCGTTTATATAAGCTATTTTACTACACTTAATGTTTGTAGACTTGTACTGTGCACTTAAGTGTAGGAGTTGACTGAAACCCTAGTTGCATGAACTCAGGATTCCTTTTGAGATGGATACTAGTATGCTAGGTCGAGTAGCTGCTTTGCTAATTAGGGATCTCGGTAGAAGTCGGGTGATTTTTCTAGCACTCGCGCGAGGTTAGGAAATTGGTTGTATCCATTTTGATATCGTAATGATTGTGGTCTGTGGACAACGGTCCATGGGGATGCGTTGTCTACGAGACGGAAATTGGAATAAGGATTAAAGTGTGGTACCGTGTGTCAAGTGTTTGAACGTACTAAGCACATGCCAAGAAATATGGTAAATCGATAAGCCTAGTACCTAAGTGAACCTGCCTGCAGATTGCCCTCCTCACGTGACCTGAGACATGGTCTCCCATTCCGGTTATGGTGGGTACAAGTGCGGTCACTGCACGACGGCAGTCGAGGTTAGTGAGGCATTGTAAGCCAAGGCGGTGAGCCCCTTTCTGTTGCCAGGGAATCGATGGGGATGGTTGATGTGTGTGGGGACGGAGTGCCTCGCCACATCGTGTGTTTAGGTTTACCTTGCAAGGTTTAAAAACTCGATTCGAATCGTCTGCTTCTCGCAGCTAATGAGACTGCTTGATCCATGCTGCTACATTGAGTAACAAGTGGAAATGTGTTGATTTGGCAAAAGGTGTTGACTGCTAAATTGCTTGATACCATGAATGATTAGATAGTACACATCTAGTCTTAAGAGAGTCACACTAAACTTGAAAAAGCTAAAACTTGATATTTAGACTCATCTAGTGCTTTTGGCAACCAAACCCCTCAGCCAAATAGCTGCATGTCTAAGGTAGAGGAGTAGACTCCTCACACCGGGTAAGTCTAGCTGAGTATTAGTATACTCAGCCTTGCTTGTGGCATAATTTTTACAGGTTCTCTGGAGGACATGGTTGCTGGAGTGACTTGGCCGTCCACCTTGCCACCAGGTTGGACAGTCGAGTGGGACTCTACCTCGTCTGAGGAGGAGCAGGAGGAGTGATGGAACAGGCTTTCCCCATCTCTCCATTTATTTATCGTTAGTTTTATTCCGCTGCATTCCGAACAATGATCACTACTTTTGCTAAAACTCCGATGATGATGTAATAAATTTGATACTCCTTAATGTATGGTTTTATGCTTTATTGTATTTGCTCTGTGCCTCACCATCGAGTGAGTACGTGGTACTTGATCCTGTTAGTGGCCTCGTCGGACTCAATCCGAGGGACTGACGTGTTATTCCTATTTAAGTGCAGTCTAGCCTCTAAGGCGGGACTTAGGCACTTAAGTTGGAATAATTCGGGCGGTTCCGCCACAGCTGGTATTGGAGCTTGTACCACCACAGAGGAATCAATAAACTGTAAATGCCATCCCTTTTCAAAAATAAAACTTGATAGAAACAAATGTTGGATTGATCGCTAGGACGATAAGGATAGGCCTAGGACGAGAAGCCTTAGGATAATAGAGGGATAGCTAGGTGGCAATTTGAGTAAGCCCTACAGGCTACTATCAGGGATGGGAGTTTTCCCCTATCCCCTTTGAGTAGAAATAAAGTCGCTTAGGACGAGCATGCATGCATCATTTAATCAAATTATTGGTAATTAGTTAGGAGCTTTAAAAATGCTATGGAAAATGGCAACAGGAGACTAAGTGCACTCCATGACCTCAACACAACCTTAGAAAAGCCAGGCTTTGATTCCCTTTTATTTTTATAATTCTTTTTCTTTTTTCGCTTACGCTTAACCGTACACAGATGACTTCTCATGGATCCTCGGATGGAGGGAACGCACATTCCCACACGGACGGGCTTGCACGAGAGGGTTTTCCCAGTATCTTGTGGGAGGTACTTCAGGGAGCAGGTTACGCGACACCTCCCCAGTACGCGGTGCAGCTGTTCAAGAAGCACCGAGTGCCCTGCTGTAGGGTGAGGATGACCCTAGAGCCTCATCCCTTATAGCCAGGCTGGCGTTCGTTGGACTCCGAGTCTTTCGGATACCGGGCTGAGGATACTATCGAGGCAATTGCTCTCCACGGGCTAACGACCTTCTGTGGTTTTCACCCCCTTGGAGCTGTCTACTCATCCCATTGGTTTGTTCCTCGCTGATAATGAGGACGACCCAATGTGGAAAGATCGACTGGAGCAGGCCAAGGACATATGGGCTCTTTACCCAGGGCAGACTGCTCACTTGACATTGCGATGCATGAATGCTTTGTATCGTCTGCAGGTGATGCGAGGAGAGGCAATGTCTCATCTGATGGCATTGTTGGAGGCTACCATGATCACCTTGGATAATAGAGAGGAACTTGTGGTAGACCTGTCCACTGAGATGGTGGAAAAGGACCTACAGGTGGAACAGCTGTACAATGAGATCTAGGAGCTTAAGGAGCTAGTGGGAACCAGGGAGAACACCATTGAGGTTCTCGAGGATCAGCTAATCAACACTCAGCAGCAACTTGCGGAGGCTAACCAACATTTGGATATGCACCACCAGGAGATCCAGGACATGGAGGCCAACGAGGATGTCGACATCGAGGGAGGAGAGGAGCTGGAGCCTGCATCTAGCTTGGACACTGTTGGCTCAGGGAGACCACCTTACCTCGAGTCGAGCGTTGCCTCGTTTGCTCACTAGGTCGCAGGGATAGAGTTAGAAGTGTGTGGCGGTAGAACTCCTCAAAGCTAGCTTAGCTTTTGCACCCTTGGGTACTAGGCTAGACAGAGTTGAGTCTTTTGGATCACTGATGTAATCAAAACAAACTCTTTTGGAAGTTGGGATGATGAATGATGTCAGCTTTAATTTAGGAAGAAAGGATTTATGCCACGTAATATTTTGATGAATTATGCAAGAAAATATTGGTTTTACCCTTTCAAATATTTCACCACGTATGAACCCTGACATCAGAAGTATAATGTTGAGAGCATCCTTAATTTTTTCAGATGGCAGGAAGAGCGCGTCGTGGACAGAATGAGCGCATTCCTCCACCCCCGCCACCGCCTCCTACCATGCAAGAACTGATGGCCCAGCAGAATGAAATTCTGCGATAGCTGGCTCAGCGTCAGCCGCCACCGCAGCACTATGGTGGTGGTGATCACCATCAGCGTCCCCCAGTAGCAGCCACTTATCAGGAGTTCCTCAGCACTCAGCCGCCGTTGTTCACTCGGGCAGAGGATCCACTTGATGCTGATGTGTGGATCAGGGTAGTGGAATCCAAATTCCCATTACTTACCGGCAATTGTTCATATGCGGCCAAAGTTCATTTTGCCACTCAGCAGCTTCGTGGACCCGTGCGGACATGGTGGGATCACTTTCTCGCTATGCAGCCAGATGGCCACGTGGTGGAATGGAGAGAATTCAAGGCAGCCTTCAGAGGGCATCACATACAAGCAGGCATTATGGATCGCAAACTAAATGAGTTTCTGGCACTCACTCAGGGGAATCGTACTGTGTTGCAGTATGCTCAGGCTTTCAATGACCTATGTCAGTATGCTGGATACCATGCAGACACTGATGAGAAGAAGAGGGACAGGTTCAGGAGGGGCCTCAGCACTAAGCTCTGCAACCGTTCAACACCATCAGGGCTAACAGTTACAATGAATTAGTCAACATGGCCATTTCCTAGGAGGACTGCATCACAGCTCGTTAGGCCGAAAAGAAGAGAAAGACCCCTATGGCAGGACCTTCAGCTCAGCCACAGCGCTTAAGAATTGTATCCGACACCAGAACAGGGGCCCTCAGCAGCAGCAAGGACGTTGGGGGATCCGACCTCAACAACAGCAGCAGGCACCCAACCGCTCTCAGCTTCCAGTTCAGAGGAACAATAATCAGCCGCAGCAGCAGTACTGTCAGGCCAATGACAAGTGTTTCACTTGTGGCAGCACTGGGCATTATGCCAAGAATTGCCCCAGAAATCAGCAGAGGCAGGGACAGAATTCCAACCAGAATCAAGGCAAGAGGCAGAAGGTGCAAGTAAGGCAAGGCAGGCTGAACTTCACCACCATGGCTGACATTCCAGAGGGAGCACCCGTCATGACTGGTATCTATTCCATTTTGAATAATCCTGCAATCATTCTTTTTGATTCTGGTGCATCACACAGTTTTATCAGTACAAAATTTAGTTCCAAATGCCAGTTACCTTTCCATCACACCCATGGAGGTATCACAATCTCAACACCAGGAGGCAGGGTTGCCACCTATCAAATCAACAGGCAGGTGCCTATAAAATTTTGTAGTCTTGTGATTAGAACCACCCTCCTCATCTTGGGTTTGGATAGTGTGGACATCATATTGGGAACTGACTGGTTATCCAGGCATCAGGTAGTACTTGATATTGCAGCAAGGGCCATTGAGATTCACTCCCCTACTTGTGGCGAAACTACATTATATTTGCCAAACCAGGCTTGTACCCGATCCTGTGCCTTCAACATGATAGAATCACCAGTCGAAAGGATTCCAGTGGTCTGTGAATACCCAGATGTTTTTCCGGATGAATTGCCAGGGATGCCACCCGACAGGAACATAGATTTCGCGATTGAACTGCAACCTGGAACTGCCCCTATATCCAAGAGACCCTATAGGATGCCTCCAGCCGAGTTGGCAGAATTGAAAAAGCAGTTCCAAGAATTGTTAGACAAGGGATTTATTCGCCCAAGTACTTCACCATGGGGATGTCCCGCCTTATTTGTAAAGAAGAAGGATGAGAGTCTGAGATTGTGTGTCGATTACCGCCCACTCAATGCGGTAACCATCAAGAACAAGTATCCATTACCCCGCATCGATGTATTGTTTGATCAGTTGGTGGGAGCCAAAGTATTCTCCAAGATAGACCTTCGCTCGGGCTACCATCAGATCAAGATCAGGGCCAGTGATGTTCTGAAGACGGCTTTCTGTACCAGATATGGGCTTTACGAGTACTTGGTGATATCTTTTGGGTTAACCAATGCCCTGGCTTATTTCATGTACTTGATGAACTCAGTTTTTATGCCAAAGCTGGACAAGTTTGTGGTAGTCTTCATCGATGATATATTGGTCTATTCAAAGAATGAAGCCGAGCATACCAACCATTTGCATACAGTGCTTCAGAGACTGCGTGATCATCAGTTGTATGCTAAGTTGTCCAAATGTGAGTTCTGGCTGAAGGAGATAAAATTTCTGGGTCATACCATTTCTCAGGATGGGGTATCAGTTGATCCTGAGAAAGTGCAAGAAGTGATGAATTGGAAACCTCCTACCACTATACGGTAGATTCGGAGTTTTCTGGGTTTGGTAGGGTATCATCGGTGATTTATTCTGGATTTCTCCAAGATTGCCAAGCCAATGACTGAATTGTTGAAGAAAGGAGTCAAGTATGAATGGAGCCAGAAATGTGAGGATGCCTTTCATGCACTAAGGCAACATTTGACAACAGCACCCGTGTTAGCTCAACCGGACAACAAAATCTTTCGAGGTTTATTGTGATGCTTTAGGTACTGGATTGGGATGTGTCTTGATGCAAGACAACCGAGTTATTGCTTATGCCTCTTGAGCACTCAGACCCCATGAGCAAAACTACCCGACACATGATCTGGAGTTAGCAGCTGTAGTTCATGCTCTCAAGATATGGAGACACTACTTGATGGGAGCTCATTGTAATATCTATACTGATCATAAGAGTCTCAAGTATATCTTCACTCAGGCTGATCTAAATATGAGGCAGAGGAGATGGTTGGAACTCATCAAGGACTATGATTTGGAAGTGCATTACCATCCTGGCAAGGCCAACATTGTGGCGGATGCTTTAAGTCGAAAGGCCCAGTGCAACTGTGTAACGATGGACTCCAAGATTTCCACCCTGTGTGATGAGTTACGCAAGTTGAGCATAGAAGTTGTTTCTTCAGGAACCTTGGAGTATATCTCAGTGGAACCGACCTTACATGAGCAAATAGTCATGGCATAGACTGGTGACAAGGGTGTTTAGGTCATTAAGGAAATGATCGAACAAAAGGTGGATAAATACAAATGCTTCCATCAAAACAGCAAAGGAATTCTATGGTTTGGAGACTGATTAGTTGTTCCCAAGAACCCTGAGCTTAGAAAGAAAATATTGGATGAAGCTCACCTTTCTAAATTCTCTATGCATCCTGGCAGCAACAAGATGTATCATGATCTCCGGTCTTTGTACTGGTGGACCAGAATGAAGAGGGAAATTGCTAAGTATATATCTGAGTGTGACACTTGCCAAAGAGTCAAGGCCAGTCATTTAAAGGTAGCAGGTACCTTGCGACCCCTTCCCATACCATCTTGGAAATGGGAGGACATTTGCATGGATTTTATCATGGGATTGCCCAATACCTCCCGACACCATGATTCTATTTGGGTCATTGTGGATAGGTTGACCAAAACAGCGCATTTCTTGCCAGTACATACCACCCACCGGACAGAAAAGTATGCAGAAATTTATATTGACCAGATAGTTCGTCTGCATGGAATACCAAGGACTATTGTGTCTGACCAAGGAGCACCATTTATAGCATGTTTCTCGGAGCAATTGCAAAAATCACTTGGAAACCATGTAATAAGGAGCTCAGCATACCACCCTCAAACAGATGGTCAGACAGAAAGGGTGAATCAGATTTTGGAAGACATGTTGAGGGCATGTGTGCTACACTATGGAAAGGATTGGGACAAGTGTATTTCATTGGCAGAGTTCTCTTCTAATAACAGCTACCAGTCCAGTTTAAAGATGGCACCGTTCGAAGCCTTGTATGGGAGAAGGTGTAGGACACCGCTAAATTGGTCTCAAGCTGGAGAGAGGGAAATATTTGGACCTGACCTAGTACGTGAAGCAGAGGAAAAGGTCAAAATCATTAAGAACCTAGAAGCTGCTCAGGCCAGACAAAAGAGCTATCATGACAAGAGGAGGAAGCCTCTACAGTTTGATGTGGGAGATCATGTTTATCTTAAAGTGTCACCCACCAAAGGTGTTCAGAGATTTGGAATCAAGGGTAAGTTAGCTCCTCGCTACATTGGACCCTATGAGATCAAAGAAACTTGTGGACCTGTAGCATATCAATTGAAGTTACCACCCCATATGTCAGCAGTTCATGATGTGTTCCACGTATATCAGCTACGAAAGTGTGTCCGCTTACCCACCGAAGTGCTACCTGAGCCAGAGTTGGAGATAGAACCAGACCTGTCCTATCAAGAGCACCCCGTCAGGATACTGGACCAAAAGGAAAGATCAACTCGGGCAAGGTCGATCAGGATGTATAAGGTTCAGTGGAGTCACCACACAGAAGAAGAGGCTACGTGGGAGGCTGAGGATTTTCTACGTTCTCGCTTCCCCGACTTTTTGCCCAAAGGAGTCGGTACGTAATCCAAAAACCCACCCCCACCTGCCCTTTGAATCTAAATATAAGAAAAACTTAGTTGTTAAGGGTAAAGTAAGCTTTGAAAAGTAACTTTAAAAGGACTTCCTTCTGAAGTTGCAAAGAGGATGACATTCGAAGAGCAGTTAATTAGAGACACTTGGCTTAAAGATCTACATCACACAGACCCATCTTCTCGGCACACTCTAAAGGATCCCTACCCAAATCTCGGGGCAAGATTCCGTTAAGGGGGGAGGGCTGTAACACCCTAGGTGTTACCTAAGGCCCTAACTCCATAACATACACTTGTGCATTGTTATCACATGTGTTTAAGTGGAGGTGAAGAAGCACCTAGAACCTTGGAAGCATGGGTTAGCTAAGAAAGGTTAATGACAAAAGCTTCACCCACACATTTTGAACAATTGTCATCTTGAGCCAAAGAGGTTAAGCCCTAAAGACCCCTAAAGGATCAGTGGATAAGTTAATCAAATTGCCAAACCTTGATTCAAATCCTTAACCAAAGTTTAAATAACATTATAACCTACAAAATGCAGAGGGAAATCATTACAAAAAGACCCCTTAAAGACCCCAAATTCACCCCTTGAGTAGAGAGCACACTAGAGCTCTCTAATCTTTTCTAAGTCAAATTTTAACCCTGATCTAAAGATCAGTTGTGTTCACTTAGTAAATGGCGCCAAAACCACTTGGTCAAATACCAAAAAGGTGCCAAACCACCTAGGGCACCCACTGGAAAAGTTTGAACCCGAGCCAAATTCGTTTGACTTGATTTGGCATCACTTTTGTCGTAGAGTGGACAGTGGGACAAGCCAGATTTGGCGTCCAAAAATCTTCTGACCTAGGGCATATCTGCCCTTGGAACTCACATACAAGAGATAGCCATAGGTGCCAAGAGGAGGCCTGCGCCGGATTTTTGCCAAGATTCGCACGTATGCGATCTCGGCGAGCTAGTTGAACATGGGCAGAAGAACACCTCCACGTGTTCGACACGCCCTGAACGCGCCAGAGCACGTCCAGCGCTCGACCCCGCACGCCCCGCGCCGCACCGAGCCACGCCTGTGTCCCCTGCCCGCGCCCGCGCCTATAAAGCCAGCCGAAGCTTCAGCCGTACTCCCCCGCGCGCTCTCGACCTCACCGGAGCACGAGATCACTAGCGTTTGCCCTGCACAAGGCATGCCAACAGCCGCCCGAACCCCCGCCACCGTAGACCGGCCAGTGCAGCCATTCCCAACCCCGTCCAACCCTTGGAATAGACTCTACATGCCTCAGTGAAGCTCCCAGAGCGAGGAATTAGACTCTACCTCACCGGAGTCGCCGGATCAAGGTCGCCGGAATTCACCCGAGCGCCGGCGTACGTGGACCGAGCTCCACGGTGAGTTATTCTTCGATTCCTTGCATGGGTTGACTCATTAGCACCCCGTGAAGCTTCTCGTACCCTTGGATTGACCTGCATCGTCGTGGATAGGCCGAAGCACTCGCCGCCGACGAGCTCGCCCGCCTGCGCACGTGGACTGGCTGATCCCGGCCATCACCGTCGTCGAGCCATACCTCATTGTGACCGCAAGGACCTCCCGAAGCCAACCCCACCCTTCGCCGGACCTCCCTCACCGCCGGTAAGCCGCGCCGCCCTTTTTCCTTTCGTGGGTACTGTTCAAAAGGGGGGAGGGACCTCGGGGAAGAAGGAATAGAAGTCGGGGGATTTTTGAACTGTCAGAGACTTAAATGAATAGTGGCGCAAGGGTATAAGTTGAAGGATTGGTTTAAGAAAAGCCCAGGGTCCTCGGTGTAAACTGGTTTTTCAGAAAACCTTTTTAATATTTCTAATTTAAATACAAACAGAACTTGTAAAATGCATAACTTCAGTTTTATTCAACCAAATTTGGTCAAACCAATTTTGTCTGACTCTACATAATGTGAACTACCTAGGAAAAATGCAAAACCCCCTTAGTATTGCAGAAGAATTTAAAGTTTGGAATTAAATATATGATTTGGCCAAAAGCTAAATAATAGAGGGAAAAATGGTTACACTGTTAGACTGAGGTTAAGAAAAATCAGGGAAGTACTTAGTCACTCCCTAATCTGTAAAAAATAGTAAACCCCTCAGTAGACCAAATTAAGGTAGGTTTTACCCTTTTGAAATCATTTTTGCTCAAAGTTAAAGAAAAGAGAAAAGGTAGTCAAAAATGAGAACCAGGAAGCAACCACATTTTTGTTGGCTCACTAATTCAGTGAAGTTCACTGGAAAATTTTATTAGACCCTTGTTTAGTACAAAATAAATGGGATACCTTGTATTTTATAAAAACTAATGAAAACTTAGGAAAATCTTAGAAAAATAATCCTGAGGAGAAAACACCCCAAACCTTGGGATAACTAGTACCTTGTTATTATGAACATAAGAAAAATATGAATTCTGTTGTTTGATATTTTTCACTAACAAGTTAGTTATAAGTACCTTTTTGGCATTAAAACTTTAAAAATTCACAACTAAATATCCAGTAGGTCTTTTTCTGTGATTTTTGACACAGAGGGCCTAATATCACCTATGGATCTCAATAAAAATAAAATTTGGTATAGAAACCTTCATTTAAATCATAGCTATAGTGTAAAATGCCCTTTTACACTTGTTTTTGTTAATTTTGCACAAGTAGTATCTGAATTAATATCCACCTCAAATTTTTGGGAAAACCCACAAATGTTAATCTTTACCCACTGTAATTTTTATAACATTTTTGGAAAATGTTAACTGACCCTCATAGTTTAAAATGCTTAATAAGAAGCACAATAGAAAGAAAAGGGAAACCCTAGGGAGAAATAGATGAAAGTACAAAGCTCTTAAGGATATCCAAAAAGAAACCCTAGGGAAACACTAAACTTAAAGTTATTTTACTATGCATAACCCTTACAAATGTTCATGTCATATTTATACATATATCTCATGCATTGCATTCGATAGATTGTAATCTCGCTGACGGGGAGTACATCCTCGTATCGGAGCAAGGAGTTGCTCAGGAGGTAGCCCAGGATCTAGCACCAGAGCCTGCCATCGAGGATCTGCCTGCCCCAGCTTTAGAAGGCAAGCCCCGGTTTTATGCATAACCGTTTATATAAGCTATTTTACTACACTTAATGTTTGTAGGCTTGTACTGTGCACTTAAGTGTAGGAGTTGACTGAAACCCTAGTTGCATGAACTCAGGATTCCTTTTGAGATGGATACTAGTATGCTAGGTCGAGTAGCTGCTTTGCTAATTAGGGATCTCGGTAGAAGTCGGGTGATTTTTCTAGCACTCGCGCGAGGTCAGGAAATTGGTTGTATCCATTTTGATATCGTAATGATTGTGGTCTATGGACAACAGTCCATAGGGATGCGTTGTCTACGAGACGGAAATTGGAATAAGGATTAAGGTGTGGTACCGTGTCAAGCGTTTGAACGTACTAAGCACATGCCGAGAAATATGGTAAATCGGTAAGCCTAGTACCTGAGTGAACCTGCCCGCAGATTGCCCTCCTCACGTGACATGAGACATGGTCTCCCATTCCGGTTATGGTGGGTACAAGTGCGGTCACTGCACGACGGCAGTCGGGGTCAGTGAGGCATTGTACGCCAAGGCGGTGAGCCCCTTTCTGTTGCCAGGGAATCGATAGGGGACGGTTGATGTGTGTGGGGACGGAGTGCCTCGCCACGTCGTGTGTTTAGGTTTACCTTGCAAGGTTTAAAAACTCGATTCAAATCGTCTGCTTCTCGAAGCTAATGAGACTGCTTGATCCATGCTGCTACATTGAGTAACAAGTGGAAATATGTTGATTTGGCAAAAGGTGTTGACTGCTAAATTGCTTGATACCATGAATGATTAGATAGTACACATCTAGTCTTAAGAGAGTCACACTAAAACTTGAAAAAGCTAAAACTTGATTTTTAGACTCAGCTAGTGCTTTTGGCAACCAAACCCCTCAGTCAAACAACTGCATGTCTAGAGGTAGAGGAGTAGACTCCTCACACCGGGTAAGTCTAGCTGAGTATTAGTATACTCAGCCTTGCTTGTGCATAATTTTTACAGGTTCTCTGGAGGACATGGTTGCTGGAGTGACTTGGTCGTCCACCTTGCCACCAGGTTGGACGGTCGAGTGGGACCCTACCTCGGTTGAGGAGGAGCAGGAGGAGTGATGGGACAGGCTTTCCCCATCTCTCCATTTATTTATCGTTAGTTTTATTTCGCTGCATTCCGAACAATGATCACTACTTTTGCTAAAACTCCGATGATCATGTAATAAATTTGATACTCCTTAATGTATGGTTTTATGCTTTATTGTATTTGCTCTGTGCCTCACCATCGAGTGAGTACGTGGTACTTGATCCTATTAGTGGCCTCGTCAGACTCGATCCGAGGGACTGACGTGTTATTCCTATTTAAGTGTAGTCTAGCCTCTAAGGCAGGACTTAGGCACTTAAGATTGGAATAATTCGGGTGGTTCTGCCACAATAGGAATGGGGAAGGGGTCCCTGAACTCATCCACAATTCAGTGCAAGAATACAAGGGATGCCAACACAGCTTGCTAATTGACATGGCTCCCATGCACTTACTGCACACAAGTCTACACGTGCACCTAGGACACTAAATGTGGATCTGCTCTAACATCCCCAAAATATCTACTCTTTGCTTCAGCAAGCAGATAGGAAAGGAAGTAGATGAGATCCCCCACGGTGGCTTGTACAATGGCCTAGGGCTTGATATTATCTGCAGGGGTGAGACCACTAGAATTTCCATTATTTAATTCACTCATTTAGTAGCTAGCAGATAAACTTTCACTTGTTTACTGCTTACTGCTAAAATATCCCACCTATTCACTGGATATAGGCAGAAGCAGAAGCAAATAAAACTTCACTGCGGGAAGGCTCAAACAAACTTAACTTGATATTTTTGAAGGGGTGAGACTACCAAAACTCAGCACACAGCTCATCTTCAAAATATCCAGCCAGTTCACTGGATAAGGACAGAGGTAAAGACAGATAAAAAAACTCCATGGTAGACAGTCTCAAACACACCCAAAGGTTTGATATTTTCTGTAGATATTTTTACTCCACCCTGAACTGCTACTACTCGACAGCCCATCCAAATTCTCCCCCTCTGTCCACTGCTCCACAACAGTCCGAATTTGGATATTTCCAGTGGGGAGAGCAGCCACTAGCACCTAGGCTAACCACTTCCCCCTTATCTTCATTTAAAACTACAAGTGCAATCACAGGGAGACGAGATTCTTTTTCAGTTTTCCCCAATTCAGACTCTGGTTCACTGAAACAGCACTCATTTCTCTATTGCACCCTCCCCGTTCAGGCCCTCTTATCTCCCAATTCTTCGTAGCAACAGACCACTCTCCCTTAACCAAAATTATTCTCTACTTGTAGCTCTACCTATTTTGTATAGCAATACATAACTAAAAACACATAGAACAAAAGTTATGGTGATCCAAAGTTAACCGAATTCGCTGAAATTCAGTTTCAGTCGTCTGAAACAGCATACACTAGGTCTGACAGAGGGAGTTTAGAGGTGTTTTACTCCCATTTTTTTAGAACCGAGTACAACCCTCTTGATAAAACTTATTCTCTGTACTATGGACTCCAACTTTGCCACATAGTTCATAGTCCAAAACCACAAGAGTTGGTCGCAATAGGGCTCTAAACTTTGCATCACGTTCTGATTTCAGACTTTCAGTTCTGAATAGACTAAGTTACCAACCACCTGACAGTCAAACTTTAAGCAGCTGTTACACTGCTTTTTATGTGGGATCATGTACATCATCCTTTAATAAAGTTGTTCACCATTAGGTGTTCTTCACTTCCACTACAAAAATCTCAGTCCAAAACCTTATAGAATAACCACAAAAGGGCTCCAAACTTGGCACGAGACAATAATTTCAGTTTTCAGAATTGAACCAATTTCAGTTAAATCATTGTCTGTCAGTCCAACATTGAGCAAGCTTTCTCTCCAGTTTTTGTGTAGGATCAAACCAAAGTTACTTAAGGAGACTTATTCACCATCATATGGTCTTTAATTTCTCTATATATTCTACAGCCCAACACCCTATGTATTAGGCACAAATGAGTTTCAAAATCAGCCAAAACACTGCAATTTCAGACTTAGTGTACTGTTCTGAATCTGAAAATGCAAAGATCTTTTAACCCCTCTTTGGACTACCTTTTCTGCTAGTAGCATATAGTTTTAGGGCTATCACACTTAATAAGGATTGTTCTCCAACAGTTACTCTAAAAGTTTTATATAGTGAGCCATAGCCAAATACTCCTGGATTCCAAACTACAAAGGTCCAAAATTTGACCAAATTACTGAAATTCAGAATCTGAATTTCACTAAGTCTGAAATCTACAAAATCTGACAACTCTAATTTGGACCAGGTTTTCTCTAAGTTCCAAACAGTTTTAGGGCTAGGTTACTTAACAAAACTTGTACTCCTCATGTGGCCCTATAACATTGTTATATTGACCATCTTCAAACTGTTTATAGATCAAAAGTTATGAAGGCCCAAAAACAGCTAGTTGATATTATTTTCAGCAAACTTCAAGTCTGATTCAAAACTGAATTAAGCTTTTTACTACAACTTTTCCTCTAAAACTTGGAATTCTCCATACATGAAAGTTGTTCAACTTTCCAAAATCTACAACTTTGATATATGGACCACTAGCAGATTCTCTCTAGATTTAAAACTCCACTTTTGAGCTAGTTGAGGGTTTCAAATGTGACTCCTCATCTAGTGATTTATCAACTCAATCCATACTCCTAAAAGCCAAGTGACTCCTTAATCTCATATCCAACTCTAGTATATGAAGCTCATGTCCAAAGTGTCCTTAGTTTAGAATTTGCTTTACTTAACCATCTCTTCCAAGCAAAACTCAAGTTAAGGCTTGGGTTATTCCAGTTCCTTAAGTGCTTCTTCCACTTGACCATCATTTCAAAACAAGGCCACTCTAGGCTCTAAGACTTATCTTTAGCACTTAAGACTTCAAACCAACTTGTCAGCTTCCTTGAGAGATGATCTACTCCTGTTTAACTTGAGACAAGTCCTTAAACTAAACTCTAAACCCAACACACAACATCCCACTTTTGAAAAAGTTTAACCTAGTGAATGCATTCTAGGTATATCAAACAAGATAATGCAAGTGCTTATGATGACATGCCAGCGTTTTAGTTATCGTAACACCAAGGGTTGTTACACGCGGGGTCGACGGTGCTGGCGGTGCGACGGCGGCAGCGCTCGACCGAGGGCGCGAACGCGTGCCTGGGTGCAGCGGACGGCGCAGCCAGGGAGAAGAAAGGAGAGGCCCGCGGGTGGGCCCCACGTGCAAGTGAGAGAGAGGGGAGGGGTGGAGGGCGCGCTCGGCTGATGGGCCGTAGTGGGCCGAATTCGGCCTAGCCGATTAGGGTTTCGGCTTCGGTTTTTTCTTTTCTTTTATTTTCTTTTCTATTCTATTTAAAAATACAAATAAATGTATTTTAAAATAATTCTAAAAATCATGATAATTATACCAAAATTATTTATAACTAAAATATTAAATTTTGGACCAATATTTCTATATTAATTAATTGGATTTTCAATATAAAAGAAATTCTACGCAACAACCATAAATCAAATATGAGCAAACAAAATTATTCTAAATACAAATAAAAATCAAACACTTGAAAGAAAATTTTATTACCATATTTACCACTAATAATCTAAATGCATTATTTTTAGTTGATGGTTTCGTGGTGTTACACATCATGGCAAAAGCTGAAGGACATGCTAGTCACCAGTTTCCAAGGTTTTCAGACGAAGTCAGTCACTGCTCAAGCCTTATTTCAATGCACTGCAAGACCATGAGGAGTACCTACATGCGTACAGTCCGAAGGTTCCTGCGTTTGAGAGCTCAAGCACCTACAATGCCCAATGAAATTGTTATTGAGGCTATGATCAAGGGCCTTCGGCCAGGACCTACAACCCAATATTTTGCAAGGAAGCCACCCTAGACCTTAGAAAAACTCCTTCAGAAGATGGATGACGTACATCCGAGCTGATAATGATTTTCGCCAAAGATGGGAGGAAACATACAGGTTTTCTGAAAATGACTAGGGGCTTCGGAGGAAGATTTCATCCTAGGCATGTCAGGTCAATCCATAATTCCAATGCCAACGATGAAAGAGCCAACAATGCTCAGAGCAGTCATCATAGCTCACAAGTCTTTGGGCATGCAAGCAAACTTCTTATAGACCATCAGCTCCGAGAGGTAGAGGAGGAAGAAGCTTCAGTGGAGGAAGGTTCGGTAATCAACC
Organism: Zea luxurians; assembly: GCA_029449295.1. Lineage (NCBI taxonomy): Eukaryota > Viridiplantae > Streptophyta > Magnoliopsida > Poales > Poaceae > Zea > Zea luxurians. Next base: position 51,896,751 of record JAOPSE010000004.1, on the reverse strand, counting down.
CAGGAAGTTGTTCTGCCTTTTCTGTGGCGAGGACAAGGGTCACACAACGAGGACATGCCAGGTCACGATCCAAAAGCAAAAGGAAATTGTTGAGGCCAAGACGCTGCAGAATCAGCTGAAGTAGGTCCTCCATACTGCTTCGTGCTACTCTCCATACATCCCAGAATATGTGGGAAACCAACATCCCATGGCCTCTGTTGCTTCGGCTGAGTCATTCCCAAGCCTCCTAGGCTCAGTTGCCACCACCACCATTAGTGCCTGCTTTGGTTCATAGTCAGCAGTCAGAAGAGCATCATCACACTCAGCAGTAGCGTGATCTTCGAGAGGAGTCCGAAGTTCGCACAGTTAACAGCACTGTGCCCGAGTCGAAGCACATCTATTGAAGGGTTTACAGTGGCTCAATCAAAGATCAGTCTTGATCTAATGTATCTTTAATCTTTTTGTCTTTTTGCTTTCTTATAAGAAAAACATTCCAAGACGGTTTAACCTTCAGCCTGATGTAATAAGCCTGCGGTTACACCATCGAGTGTAACAAGAATACATCACAAAACTCCAAAGTCGTTCCTAAGGGAACGCAGAGTAAGTTTTGAAGCTCCAAAGTCGTTCCTAAGGGAACGCAGAGTAAGTGTAAGGAAAATGGACCCCGGGCCATTTGGCTTAATAGATTTTAGTGTTTAATGATCAACATAACCTGTGAACTAATGTGTTTGCTAGTGTCTATGTTTGTAGTTCATAGGATGCCAAAGTAACTTGGACCAAGATATTGAGGAAAGCAACACCTCAAAAGAAGACATTAAGAAGATCAAGAAAAGTCCAAGAAGAGAAGAAGTGGTGCCTACGGACTGTCTGTGCGAGGAGCACCGGACTGTCTGGTGGCACACCAGGACTGTCCGGTGCCACACGTCAGACTGTCCGGTGCACCAGGAACTGTAGCCCTAATGGCTAGTTCCAAATGGCACCAAGGAGGGAAGACCACCGGACTGTCCTGGTGTGAAGTCCGAACTGTCCGGTGTGTAAAGCCTGTGCGCCAACGGTCACCTGCTCTGACAGACCTAACGGCTAGGCGCACAAGATAGGGGCATTGGACTATCCGGTGACCCCACCGAACTGTCCGGTGCACCACAGAAAGCAGCAGCTTTTCTCCAACGGCTAGTTTTTGTTGGGGGCTATAAATACACCCCCAACCGGCCATTTCTAAGTGTGGGAGCCCAAGAGACATACCAAGGCATATAGTAGACATTCCCAAGTGCTCTTACACCCAAGTGCTTAATAGAATCACTCAGTGATTAGCATAGGCGCTTTGCGAAGTGCTTAGGTTAGTTAGACCGCTTTAGCGCTTGCTCTAGGTGAACCCTAGTTAGTTGAGTGAGTTTTGTAAAACCACACAATCCCTCGGCTCTTACACGAGCCGTTGTAATTGTACCGAGTGGGGCGAGAGTCTTGCGAGATGCTGACAACCGCGTTTGTGTCACGGCCGCCACCGTGTACCCGAGGGAATGAGGCCCACGACATTTCGACTGGAAGCTCAATAGTGGAGACGGCGGGGAGCGTCCGAGAGGAGCCGGAAGCGGAAGCACCACTTGCGTGTGGAGAAGGCCCGTGGCTCTCTACGGAGTTACTCGACCAAGGTGCTTGGCCCTCGCGTGAGCTTCCCTTTGCGTAGGGGCACCAACGAGGATTAGTCGGGACCTTGCGTGGTTCCGGATACCTCGGTAAAAATACCGGTGTCATCCACGAGAGTTTGCATCTCTACCTTGCTCTTTAAGTTTCTACATTTATATTAAGCATTTAAGTTTCAATCTTGTATTCATACTTAATATAGTGTAGATTGAAACTTAGCCATTGCGGGAGAGATAGCAACACTTAGACAAAACCTAGTTTGTACATTCTAGTTTGATTATTTGCATAGGTTTTGCTCTAAGGATTTATTTGTGGCCTAGTTTAGTGAAAGTTTTAGAAGTCCTAATTCACCCCCTCCCCCTCTTAGGTGTCACCCATTTCCTACAAGTGGTATCAAAGCCTGGTTTGGCTCAATTGAAATGCTTTAGCTTCACCGCTAAAAGAGTCGACGCTTTTTAGAGGAAGGGATGAATATCCATAGGCCACCACACTTCGATGGTATTAACTTCACATATTATAGTGCTAGAATGGCTTGTTACCTAGAGGTCATTGATCTAGGTGTTTGGAGAGTCACTCGTGACGAGATGAAACCCCCAAGAATCCCGAGAAACACACCACGAATGAGGAAAAAGAAATTCATTTAAATGCTAGAGCCAAAAATTGGTTGTACGAATCTCTTAGCATGGATATTTTTAATCAAGTATTTACCTTGAAAACTGCTAATGAGATTTGGCTAAAATTGCATGAGCTTCATGACGGCACATCCAATGTCCGTGAGCAAAAACATTGCCTAGTCTTAAATGAGTATAATTCTTTTGCTATGAAAGATGATGAGGTTGTTAGAGACATGTATTCTTGTTTGAATTTAATTATCAATGAGCTCAATTCTATTGGCATTAATAAGCTAGGTGATGCAGACATTGTGAGGAAGATTATCTCCCTGCTACCACAACAAAGATATGGGTGCATCATCACCATCCTTCACAACATGGAGGACTTGAGTACCATGACCCTGACCATTGTGATTGGGAAAATTGCGGCCTTTGAGATGTCGCGAAAAATGTGTCGGGGAGAGGAGCCAACTTCCTCAAAGCCATACGCTTTTGCATGTTATGAAGAAGAGGAAGAAGAAGAAAGTGATGATGATGAAGATAATCAACCATGCACATCATCCTCCGATGACGAAGAAACAATCTGACGCGTTGGAAAGGTAATGGGGATGATCCGCAAAATTAATCTAATGGGTGTGCCCCTACAGGTCAAAGATCTTCTTTTTAACATTGACAAGGAAAAGCAAAGAAAGAGAGGATGCTTCGCATGTGGGGAGAAGGGCCACTTCAGGGACAACTGTCCAACTATGGCTGAACCCAAAAACGAGAGGAGCAAAGGCAAAGCGCTAACAAGTGTCAAAACTTGGGACAATTCTTCAAGCGAAGATGAACCTCTAAGGATATGCAGCCACCGATCCTCATCACGCTCGTCACGGTCATCACGCAAGTGCCTTATGACAAGAGGTAAAATGAGTATTCCATCCTCTAGTGATGAAAGTAGTAGTGATGATGAAGGTGAGGGAAAGGCCCTCCGTAGATGAGCTTACGGAAGCCATTAAATTTTTCAGGATGTCTACACTAAGCAAAAAGCTCAACTTTAAAACTTTGAAAAATAAGTTGATAAGCTCTAAAAATGATTATAAAGGTTTGCTAGAAAAAATTGAAACCTTTGCAAACTTAAACAGTGAGCTATCAACTAAAATTGAGCTATTAGAGTCTAGTGCTCCATCCACTGCTACCAATGATGGCCTTATTAAAAAGAATGAAAAACTTAAGGCTAAGTTAGCTAGCTCCCAAGAAGCTATTGAAAATCTGCTAGAGAAAATGGAAATTCTTAGAATACACAATAATGAGCTAACTACAAAGCTAGAAAACATTGGTAGCACCCCAGAAGTATCTTTGGTTTAAATACCTATAATTATTAAGAAAGATGCTTCTACTTCCTACATTGATTTAATTGATGATTCTAACCCATGCAATCAAGTTCATGTTAAGAATGTTATTATAGAAACTTGTTCGGACGAGATTGCAATGGAAAATGAGCAATTAAAGCAAGAAGTGGCTCGTTTTGGAAAAGCCTTGTGTTGGTCACTTGTTCTCAAATGCTATGAATCAAGAACAAGGCAACACAAAATGTTAATAATTAAAGACCTTCGTCCTTCGAAACATTATCTCCCTTAGGATATAATGATCTTCAGACGAAGGTTGTGAAGGACATACCTTCATCATCTCAGTATATAATGATTGAAATGGAGAGATACAAAACATGGAAAATAACATTAATAATCATATAGCGTTATCAAAACATTTTTATTATCATGAATGAATATGAACAATATTAAGTTACATTTTATACCTTCGGCTTAACAGAAGGTGAAAGCTTGAGAGCGACGTGCGAGTGAATACAAGTCAGCGTGAACAGTACGGGGGCACTGTTCACCTATTTATAGGCACGGGACACGGCTCGGATAAAATTACATTTGTGTTCATGACAACTAATCATAATCATGATACAAAACGCTAGGGACTAGATGGTCTTCTCCTCTTTAAATCGGTCCTGACCTTCGTTTCAAGCACACCATTATGCCGAAGCTTTGTTGATGATAGCTTCGGCATATCGTCTTGCCGAAGGTGTTTTTGCTCATAGGACCTTCGGCGAGAAAGAAGGCCCCCAACAGTAGCCCCTTCATGGTGCTAGATTGTTTTTCATAACGAGCTTCGATCCGCGAAAAACATGAAGACAAACTTTGGAATGCCGAAGGTCCGAAAAACACCTTCCCTGAGCTCGTTGTCGAGAAACGATTAAAATATTTCAGGCGTCGAGCGGTCCATCGTTTAGCGAGTAGCGACAATCTAGCGGTTCTCCTTCCGAGCGTTGGGTGGCCCACCACTCAGCGTATAGAGGCGGTCTGGTGGTTCACCTTCCAACTTGCAGCACTATATAAAAATACAGGTTGGTGAGAAGTTACCATAACATTCATTGCTATTGTACTGTTGTGCTGTTAAAAAATTCAATAGCAGCCGAAGCTTTTTTCATTGTTCTCTCAAGTGAGCACTTCGCCATCTGAAATTAGCTTCGGCTAAAGGACTAGCTTCATCAAAACTGGAAAAGACATCAACTTAGATTTTGGGAAATCTACTGTTTCTGATGCCGACATGCCCATGATGATGAAACTAGGCTACTTTGGAGAGGCTAAGAAGAAGCTTGTTCGTTTTGCCGGAGATGAAACCACTCCTATGCCGAAGGATGATGAGGTAGTGGTTTTCAAAAGTTTTTTCAGAGCAGGATTACGGTTTCCTCTGAATGAGATGATAGGAGAAGTTTTGAAGAATTTTGAAATTTATCTTCATCAGCTGACCCCTAACGCTATCATTAGGCTCAGTATCTTCATTTGGGCCCTCCGAAGCCAAGGGATGGACCCAGATCCTGAAGCATTCTGCCGAGTGCACGAACTGCACTACCAAACGAAGGCTAGGGCAGATGGTTTGCATGAGAATTTTTGTTGTTATAACTTCATGTATCGCAAAGATACGAAGGCTCCAGTCCTCAGCTATCTCATCAAGTGGCCGACCGGCTAGAAGAGCGAATGGTTTTATAATAAGGCCGACGAAAATAAAAGGGGGAAACTAATGACGATGGTTATGTCCCCGTTGGCCTTAAGCTTCGGAATGACCAGGGCCTTATGCAACATGAAGATAGGGTCAGCATGCCAACTGTCTGTGTCAGAATTCAGGGTGGTGGCTGAACAAATCAGCACTAGAGATCTGGTTCAAGAATACTTGGCTAATAGGACATCTCCAACGTCAAGTGAATGGAGCATGTCGAAGCTAAAGGGGATAAAGAAAAAGCTTGAACTAGTCCGATTGCCTTATCGCTTTAAGTTTGAAAAACAGTTTAAGGAGCCCTGCCAAGAGTGGCTAGAGATGATTGAGACAATGTGCAATGAGATTTTGGGAAATTATACCAAAAAAGAAGATCAACTAATGACTGCAGCCTTCGGCACCCGACCAAAACGAAGGTTGAATCGGGTAATGGACGCTCTAAATTTTGAATACCCTGATTATGAGCGACTCAATAAAGGTGCAGAAGGGCCAAAAAGGAAGAGGGTTGTTAGCATTATGAGCAGGCAAGCTGCCAGGATGGTAAAAGAGGATGAAAAGGCTTTAAAGAAGAGAAAGTCCAATCCCGAGCCAAAGGTGGCAGCCTTAAAGAAGAGGAAGGCCTCAACTCCAGAGCCGAAGGTAACTGAGATGGAAGAGGAAACTCCTTCAACTCCTCCTACTACCGAAGTGGAAGAGATTTTAAAGGTAATGACTAAATCTTTACCTATCAAGCTGCTAAGTCCTCTGGGACCACATCTGACAAAGCTTTTTCAGATGAAACAAGAACCTTCGGCTACAAAGAAGGCAGATGGGCTGAAGAAGCGAAGGATTGGTAGCGTGATGCAAGCTATTGAAAAGACACCACCTTCAGCCTTGGTATCTAAGATAGCACCAGTTGCAAGTACCGAGGCTACTGCCGAAACAAGGACATCTACTGAAGCTGTCGCTGTCACCGAAACTGCCAACCTAAAGGCTACCTTATCTGGGATTGATAAACTGTTATTGAATATGGCCACAGAAGGAATAGTTGCAGCTGTGGAACAAGTCATGGCCCCAGTGCCTGACAAAGGAAAGAAAATTGCCGAAGCTGCTTTCGGCTGAAGAAAGTTTTGAGCTTCAAAACCTGATCGGTCAGGAACTAACTGAGGCTGAAAAGAAGGAGTTACAGGAGTACGACATTTCCTGTGGCTACCAACCAGGAGCCATGCTCTTTGGTGGAATCAATGAGGAGGCCTTGGAATGTGTTCGTGACCGTATCGGGGCGAAGGTAATCGGCACTCTATTGAAGAGTGTCGGTTTTCCGAAGCTTGAAGCCGATATCAGTAGCTACCGACGACAACATATCGTCGACAGTTTATTTTATTCCAACTTTAAGGTAAGATTCCTATAATAAAACAAAATTTTATTATTCGTTTTATTTTTGCGACGAAGTTTGCTGATGAAGGTCCATCTTGTACAGAGCATGCTGCTGAGCAAGGCATTGCAAATGCAACAGGACCTTGAGGACAAAAGGAATGAAATTATAATCGAGGGTCTAGAGAGCAAAATCAAAGAATATGAAGCTTCTCTTGAAAGGAAAGATTTCCTACTCCAAGCAGCGGAAGGTTCCCTTGCAGAAGCACAGACCGAGAATGCTAGATTAAGCAGGGAGCTTCTCCAAAAAACAGAGAGCTTCAAACAATAAAGAGAAGACTTGCAAACAAGATACGAAGCTGAAACTGCTGAAAATACAAAACTGAAGCAATCCTTGGAAGAGCTTCGGAACATGTGTCTAGATTTTGGCACCCGCTGCGTACAGCGACTAAAAAAGATTTTCAACTCGGTTGGGGCCAGTCCTGAAAAATTTACACTTTCGACCGAGAACCTATCCAGCACCTTCGAACATATTGAAGGCGAAGAAGAGGCACTCGACAAAGTAATAGCCGGGCACGGTGACTTCTGTGCCCTGCTAGCTTCTCGTGGTACAGCCGCAGCATTTTTGAAGGCTGGATGTACACACGCAAAAAATTTAAATAGACCAAACTTTAGTCTATCTACATCGGATTTGGTTGACATCCCCAATATAGCCCGAAGCATAGGAAGCAGATTTATAACGCAAATTTGGGCGAAGGGTGGTCGAGAGTTGGCTAGCGACGAGGCCTGAAGCCTGCTAAAGCCGGTACGGTAGTTATACCTGTTGCTTGCTCTCTTGTAATTACTTTTTACCTTATACTGTTTTGTTGTGTACAGGATGACGATGCCAAAGGTCAATAGGCCGAAGCTCATTTCGAGGATTGCTGAAGCTGCCGAACAAAGCTTAGGAATATTTGAAATATCTTTGTAAAAGATATCGTAATTTAGGAATCGGACATTACTTTGTAAATTTGTCCACACCTTGTAATATATTTTTACCTTTCCATCCGTGTGTGAATTGCTTTGCTGTGGACGAAACTATATCTTTTGAGCCAAAGGCGAAAAACACCTTCCCTTCTTTTCGTACACAACGAAGCATATCTTGCTTCTTCATGTTCATCGAAATATTGTTGTCAAAGCTGAAGTATCTGTTTGTATCATGATATGATGATGATGATGATCCTATGAATGTCTATATGAATGTATATGAATGCAATGCATGATGTAATGTAATGTGCAAATGAATGTCCAATCATACATACGAAGCCATACCCAGATTCTGCATCCCCTTAGGAACGACTTTTGAGTCTCAAGCTCTGCATCCCCTTAGGAATGACTTTTGAGCTTCTTCACCTTCTATTTCGGTGGTATAAGTTCTGCATCCCCTTAGGAATGTCTTTTGAACTTCTTCGCCTTCTATTTTGGCGGTATTTGGCTCTGCATTCCCTTTGGAACGACTTTTGAGCAGAAAACTTACGCTGCGCTCCCTTAGGAACGACTTTTGTAGCTTTGTCAATTTTGGCTCTGCATCTCCTTGGGGACGACTTTTGAGCTTCTCCCTATTTTTCTTTTTTGCACTCGATGGTGCATGCTCAGATTTTACATATTACATGTTTGGGGGATTTGTCCCTCGTGGGGCTAAATAAGAATGAAAAATTACAAGTTGTGGCCCCATTAAAAACCTTTCTCCCCTCTTGAAAGGAAAAGGGTGCCACAGAGAAAATAAAAGAAAAATTACATCAAATTACACATAATATCGCCGAAGCTCATCCGCATTCCAAGATTTGGGTATGTCGTTGCCGTCCATATCCTTCAGTCTATAGGAACCGGGTCTTGACGAAGATACTACTAGAAAAGGACCTTCCCACTTCAGCTGCAACTTACCCACTTTTTCTAGGTTAGCGACTCTCTGAAGTACCAGATGCCCTGGCTTAATATTTTTCAACCGAACTTTTCTGTCACGCCATTTTACTGTTTCGGCCTGATATTTATTGATGTGCTCTATTGCCTGAAGTATGGTCCCTTCTGTAGTGTCTTTTGTTACTTGATAATCAGCTTCGTCTTCTGCCGAAGCTATTGTTCTTATTGACCCTGTTTTTGCTTTTTCTGGAGTTATTGCTTCATCACCAAATAGAAGCTTGAAGGGTGTAAATCCTGTTGACCTTGACATAGTTGTGTTGTGGCTGCACACCACTTTAATCTGCTCATCTGGCCATTTTCCTTTGGGCTGGTTGAAGATTAGCTTCATTATTCCTGACATTATAATGTCATTTGCTCTTTCTACCAGCCCATTTGATTCTGGATGCCTAACGGATGCAAAGTGGATCTTCGTACCAATTTGATCACAAAAATCTTGGAATGCTTTGGCCTCAAATTGTGTACCATTGTCTACGGTTATTGCCTTTGGGATGCCGAAGCGACAAACAATATTCTACCAGAAGAATTTTTGGATAGTAGCCGAAGTTATTGTGGCCAAAGGCTTCGCCTCAATCCACTTGGAAAAATATTCCACTGCCACTACAACATACTTCAAATTGCCTTGTGCTGGTGGGAGTGGACCCAACAAATCTAGGCCCCATCTTTGCAATGGCCAAGTTGGTTGTATTAGCTGGGTTAACAATGAGGGTTGCTTCTAATTTCTTGCACATTTTTTACAGTTTTCGCACTTATGAACCAGATCTGCCGCATCTGAAGCTGCCTTCGGCCAATAAAACCCTTGTCTAAAAACTTTTCCAAACAAAGGCCTGGACCCAATATGAGATCCACACAAACCTGCAAGTATCTCTTTCATTAACTCTATACCTTCGGTTCTAGAAAAACACTTGAGAAGTGGGGAGCAAACTCCATGTTTGTATAGCTCCCCTTCTATTATGACGTATGGTCTTGTTCTTGCTTCCATTCTTTTATTGTAAACTTCGTCATCTAAAAGACAATTGCCTTGGAGGAAGGTTATTATTTCAGTTCTCTAGTCTTCACTATGTATAGGTGATATTGCTAGGACTGCTCTTTCCATAAGTTCAACCGAAGGTGCCTTTAATGTCTCAAAGAACACTTCCGAAGGCAAAGGGAGCCCATGTGCTGCTGATTTGGCCAGTAGGTCTGCATGTTCATTTTCCCCTCTTGTAATATTTTTTATAGAGAAACCTTCGAAAGAGGCCTCCAACCTTCAGACTATGTCCAAATATTTTTCAAGCTTTGGGTCCCTTGCCCTGCTGCTTTTATCCACATGACCAGAGATGACTTGAGAGTTAGTTTTGAGGATCGCCCTTCTTATTCCCATAGCTTTTAGCTTCCAAAGCCCCAACAGGAGGGCTTCGTATTCTGCAATGTTATTTGTACAACTAAAGTCCAATCTTGCTGCATAGCATGTTCTGACTTTAGATGGCGCTATTAGAACAGCAGCGACTCCTGCGCCGAAGGTTCCCCAAGAACCATCACAGAAAACTGTCCAGGCTTCGGCGTTCTTTACTTGTTTCTTCTTCCTGAGCCCCTGGCGTCCAATCAGCAATGAAGTCTGCTAATGCCTGGGATTGGATTGAGGATCTATGTACATAGTCAATGGTGAATTCATTGAGCTCCGCAGCCCATTTTCCAATCCTTCGAGTAGCTTCTCTGTTCCTCATTATATCCTTTAAAGGCTGTGATGAAGGAACAATTATGTGATATGCTTGGAAATAATGTCGAAGCTTCTTGGAGGCCATTAACACAACATACATCACCTTCTCCAGTTCTGTATAGTTTTTCTTTGATAAACTTAGAACTTCGGAGACAAAGTATACCGGGGCTTGTCTTTTGACTTGACCATCTTGCTTCTCCTGTACAAGCGCTGCGCTGACTACAGAATGAGAAGCTGCTACATACAGGAGTAATGGAGCCCCTAGCGAAGGTGGAGTTAGAGTTGTTAGATCTATCAAATATTGCTTTAACTCTTCAAAAGCCTTTTGCTGAGCCGGACCCACTGAAAAACTTCGGCTGACTTTAAAATTTCAAAGAATGGTAGGTTCCTCTCTGCTGATCTTGATATAAATCTGTTCAGCGATGCTAGCCTTCCTGCCAATCGTTGAGCCTCTTTCTTCGAGTTTGGCGGCTCCATCCGAAGGATAGCTTCGATCTTGCTTAGGTTGGCTTCAATTCCCTTCGTTGAGACTAAACAGCCAAGAAACTTGCCCTTCTTCACTCTAAAGACACACTTTTCTGGATTTAATTTCAGGCTAGCTTGCCTGAAGTTGGCAAATGTTTCTTGCAAATCAGCAATATGATTTTCTTGCTTCGTGCTTTTCACTATGACGTCGTCAACATAAGTGAGCACATTCCTGCCTATTTGGGAGTGAAGGACCTTAGCTGTCATTCTGCTGAAGCTTCCTCCAGCATTCTTGAGCCCCTCAGGCATCCAAAGGTAGTAATAAGTGCCACTGGGGTTATGAAGCTAGTCTTCGGTTCGTCTTCCTTCTTCATCCAAATTTGATGATAGCCTGAATAGCAATCCAATAGACTCATGAGTTCTGAAGAAGTTGTTGCATCTATAAGAGAGTCTATTCTTGGTAATTGGAACTCGTCCTTTGGACATGCCTTGTTGAGATCTATGAAATCAATGCACATTCTCCATTTACCATTAGCCTTCTTCACCATAACAGTGTTGGCTAGCCATTCTGGGTATTTCACCTCTCTAATAACACCAGCACTGAGAAGTCCCTTCATTTCATTGAGTGAATGTTCATAACATCTTTGTCTTCAGACATTTTCCGAAGCCTTTGTTTTCTTGGCCTGAAGGATGGATCTACATTGAGCGAATGATCCATAACATCTCTGTTGACACCACAGAGATCATTGGCTGACCAAGCAAAGACATCTTTGTTGTTAAATAGAAATCTTATCAAAGTCTTCTCTTGCTCATTAGATAGCTGAGATCCCAGCAGTACCCTTTGTTCTGCTATATCTTCGCATAGTAGCATAAGCTTCGGCTGATCTACCGAAGTGGCCTTCTCTCTTTTGTGCTTACACTGTTGGCAAGCTTCAGCTTTATCTATATTATGAATTGCCTTTGAATTTGTCCATTTCCCTTCAGCCTTTCTAGCAGCTTCTTGACTTCCATGGATAGCAATGGGTCCTTGTTCCGAAGGTATCTTCATGCATAGGTATGCTGGATGGAGTATAGCTTCGAAGGCATTGAGTGTCCCTCGACCAATGATTGCATTGTATAGGTACTCCATGTCAACAATGTCAAAAACAACTTGCTTAGTTCTTGTGTTGTGAACATAGCCGAAGGTAACTGACATTGTGATTTTTCCAAGTGCGACAATCTGCCTTCCTCCGAAGCCACAAAGAGGGTGTGTAGCATCATGAATCTTGTCCTCTGGTTCTTGCATCTGTCTGAAGGCTTTTGCAAATATGATGTCCGCTGCACTACCTATGTCAACTAGAACATTATGGACCAGAAATCCCTTGATGACACAAGATATGACCATAGCATCATTGTGAGGGTAATCTTTGAGCTGAAGGTCCTCCTGGGAGAAGGTGATTGGGATATGAGACCACTTGGACTTGATGAAGGGTCCTTGCACCCCAACATGCTGCACCCTTCTCTGTGCTTCCTTCTTCTGCTTCTTGTTAGCCGGCTCTAAACTTGAACCGCCTGTGATCGGAAGCACCAGCTTCGCAACCGAAGGTGCTGCAGCTTGATTGTTGAACGAAGCCATCGTCTCAACAATGGGAGTGAGTTCACCGGAGGTGGGCGCCAATGTTGGTCACTTGTTCTCAAATGCTATAAATCAAGAACAAGGCAACACAAAATGTTAATAATTAAAGACCTTCGTCCTTCGAAGCATTATCTCCCTTAGGATATAATGATCTTCAGACGAAGGTTGTGAAGGACATACCTTCATCATCTCAGTATATAATGATTGAAATGGAGAGATACAAAACATGGAAAATAACATAAATAATCATATAGCGTTATCAAAACATTTTTATTATCATGAATGAGTATGAACAATATTAAGTTACATTTTATACCTTCGGCTTAACAGAAGGTGAAAGCTTGAGAGCGACGTGCGAGTGAATACAAGTCAGCGTGAACAGTACGGGGGTACGGTTCACCTATTTATAGGCACGGGACATAACCCGGACAAAGTTACATTTGTGTCCATGACAACTAATATAATCATGATACAAAATGCTAGGGACTAGATGGTCTTCTCCTCTTTAAGTCGGTGCTGACCTTCGTTTCAAGCACACCATTATGCTGAAGCTTTGTTGATGATAGCTTCGGCATATCGTCTTGTTGATGGTGTTTTTGCTCATAGGACCTTCGATGAGGAAGAAGGCCCCCAACACCTTGTATGACAAGAAAGGCAAATCCAAACAAATCTGACCTCCACAGGATAAATGAAAGTCGCCTAGAGGGGGTGAATAGGCGTAGTCTGAAATTTACAACTTAAAACACAAACTACAAGGTGGGGTTAGCGTTAGAATTAAATCTGAGTCCGGGAGAGAAGGGGAAAACAAATCAAGAGCAAATCAAGCAGATGACACGATGATTTGTTTTACCAAGGTTCGGTTCTAAAGAACCTAGTCCCCATTGAGGTGGTCACAAAGACCGGGTATCTTTCAACCCTTTCCCTCTCTCAAACGGTCACTTAAACCAAGTGGGGCTTCTTCCTTAATCTCACGGGTCACTTAGACCCCGCAAGGACCACCACACAATTGGTGTCTCTTGCCTCGCTTACAAAGCTCTTGAGAGTAAGAAGTGAGAAAGAAAAGAAAGCTAAGCCAAGAAAACAAGAGCAACAAAGGAACACAAATGATCCTCTCACAAGTCCTAATGTGCTAGAGTTGAATTGGGGACTTTGAGCAGATTGATCACTTGAATTGTATCTTTGGAGTGGAGTCTATTGCTCTTGTATTGAATGCAATGTGTTGAATGCTTGGATGGTTGGAGTGGAGGTGGTTGGGGGTATTTATAGCCCTCAACCACCAAAACAACCGTTGGGGTGGCTGCTGTCGATGGGCGCACCGGACAGTCCGATGCGCTAGCCACGTCACCCAACCATTAGGGTTCTAAAGCTTGTGACTGTTGGAGGCTTGTCCTCTAGTGGCATCGGATAGTCCGGTGCCACACCGAATAGGCACTGTTCAGTGTCCGGTGCGCCTCTGACGGGTGGCTCTGACTCTGCGCGCACTGTTCTTCACTATTCATCTGAATCTTCAGCTTTTGCAGTCAACCATTGCGTGAAGGAGCTGTTGCTTCGCTGGTGCACTGGACAGTTCGGTGGCACACCAGACAGTCCGGTGAATTATAGCGGAGCGCGCTGGTTGAAACCCGAGAGTGGCCAGTTTGATCCTGTATGGTCCTGGTGCACCGGACACTGTCCAGTGCCACACTCAAGTTTCTTGCTCCTTTGAATTTGAACCCTTTCTTTAATCTTTTATTGGTTTGTGTTGAACCTTTATGCACCTGTAGAACATGTATTCTAGAGCAAACTAGTTAGTCCATTATTTGTGTTAGGCATTCAACCACCAAAATTAATTATGGACAATGTTTGACCCTATTTCCCTTTCAATCTCCCCCTTTTTGGTGATTGATGCCAACACAAACCAAAGCAAATATATAAGTGCAAAAATGAACTAGTTTGCATAAGGTGAGTGCATAGGTTACTTAGAATTAAAACCAATATGAAAGTCTTGTTGCATATGAATACGAGTGAATGGATTGCTTTCTTTTATTTAACATTTTGGACCACTTTAGCACCACATGTTTTGTTTTTGCAAATCTTTTTCAAATTCTTTTCAAAACTCTTTTGCAAATAGTCAAAAGTATATGAATAAGATTGTAAGAAGCATTTTCAAGATTTGAAATTTCTCCCCCTGTTTCAAATGCTTTTCCTTTGACTAAACAAAAGCTCCCCCTTAATGAAATTCTCCCCTTAGCTTTCAAGAGGGTTTTGAATAGATATCAATTTTGAAATCTTAATTTCATAAGCATAGATACCAATTTTAAATATACCAATGTGAAATTTATCTTGAGTACTAGTTGAAAAACAAACATTTATGAATATCATTAAAATCTTTCATTTCGAAAATTTTTGAAATGGTGGTGGTGCGGTCCTTTTGCTTTGGGCTTAATATTTTCTCCCCCTTTGGCATTAAGCGCCAAAAACGGAGAACGTTGGAGCCCTTTTGATATTTTCTCCCCCATAGATAATATAAATATGAGTGAAAGAGTATACCAATGTGGAGAGATGGTGGAATATCGGCAAAGGGTAAGTGGAGTTGAGTGGAAGCGTTGTCTTTGCCGAATACTCCATTTCTCTTTCAATCTAAGACTAACATAAGAAATACTCATGGAAACATATTAGTCTTAGCCTTGGTACAAGAAGAATAAGAAATATGTATATGTACCAAAAGAAGGAGATATGATCAAATGTATATAAATGAGCTATGTGTGCAATGTTTCAATCAAAATTCCGAGAATCAAGTATATTTAGCTCATTCCTAAGTTTGCTAAAGGTTTTCTCATCTAGTGGCTTGGTGAAGATATCGGCTAATTGATCTTTGGTGTTAATATAAACTATCTTGATACCCCCCTTTGTTGATGATTTCTCAGAAAGTGATAATGAATGTCTATGTGCTTAGTGCAACTGTGTTCAATGGGATTATCCACCATGCGGATTGCACTCTCATTATCACATAGGAGAGGGACTTTGCTCAATTTGTAGCCATAGTCCCTGAGGGTTTTCCTCATCCAAAGTAATTGCGCACAACAATGGCCTGCGGCAATATACTTGGCTTCGGCGGTAGAAAGAGCTACGGAGTTTTGTTTCTTTGAAGCCTAAGACACCAGGGATCTTCCCAGAAACTGACAAGTCCCTAATGTGCTCTTCCTATCAATTTTACACCCTGCCCAATCGGCATCGGAATATCCTATCAAATCAAAGGTGGATCCCTTGGGGTACCAAAGCCCAAACCTAGGAGTGTAAACTAGATATCTCATGATTCTCTTTACGGCCCTAAGGTAAACTTCCTTAGGACCGGCTTGAAACCTTGCACACATGCATACGGAAAGCATAATATTCGATCGAGAAGCACATAAATAGAGTAAAGATCCTATCATTGACCGGTATACCTTTTGATCTACGGATTTACCTCCCGTGTCGAGGTCGAGATGCCCATTGGTTCCCATGGGTGTCTTGATGGGTTTGGCATCCTTCATTCCAAACTTCTTAAGAATGTCTTGAATGTACTTTATTTGGCTGATGAAGGTGCCCTCTTGGAGTTGCTTGATTTGAAATCCTAAGAAATATCTCAACTCCCCCATCATAGACATCTCGAATTTTTGAACCATGATCCTACTAAACTCTTCATAAGTAGATTTGTTAGTAGACCCAAATATAATATCATTAACATAAATTTGGCATACAAACAAATCATTTGCAACAGTTTTAGTAAAGAGGGTAGGATCGGCCTTGCCGACTTTGAAGCCATTAGTGATAAGAAAATCTCGCATGCATTCATACCAAGCTCTTGGGGCTTGCTTGAGCCCATAAAGCGCCTTTGAGAGTTTATAGACATGGTTAGGGTACTCACTATCTTCAAAGCCGGGAGGTTGCTCAACATAGACCTCTTCCTTGATTGGTCCATTGAGGAAGGCACTCTTCACGTCCATTTGATAAAGCTTGAAGCCATGGTAAGTAGCATAGGCAACTAATATACGAATTGACTCAAGCCTAGCTACGGGTGCATAAGTTTCATCGAAATCCAAACCTTCGACTTGTGAATAACCCTTGGCCATAAGTTGGGCTTTGTTCCTTATCACCACACCATGCTCCTCTTGCTTGTTTCGGAATACCCATTGGTACCTACAACATTTTGATTAGGACATGGAACTAAATGTCATACCTCATTCCTCGTGAAGTTGTTGAGCTCCTCTTGCATTGCTAGCACCCAATCCGAATCCCTTAGTGCATTCTCCACCCTGTATGGCTCAATAGAGGAGACAAAAGAGTAATGTTCACAAACATGTGCAACTTGAGATCGAGTAGTTACCCCCTTATGGATATCACCAAGAATGGAGTTGACAGGGTGATCTCTTTGAATCGCCTGGTGGACTCTTAGGTGTGCCGGTCTTTGACCCTGAATTTCTTGCTCATCTTCCTTGTCTTGATTATCTTCATCTCCCCCTTGATCATTGACTTCTTCTTGCGGTGGCTCAATCTCTTGATCTTCATCTTCATTATCTTGAGTCTGATCCTCATCTTAGGTTGGTGGAGATGCTTGATTGGAAGATGACGGTTGATCTTGTGCTTGTGGTGGCTCTTCGGGTTCCTTAGGACACACATCCCCAATGAACATGTTCCTTAGCGCGATGCACGGAGCCTCTTCATCATCTAGCTCATCAAGATCAACTTGCTCCACTTAGGAGCCATTAGTCTCATCAAACACAATGTCACACGAAACTTCAACTAGTCCAGTGGACTTGTTAAAGACTCTATATGCCCTTGTGTTTGAGTCATAACCAAGTAAAAAGCCTTCTACAACCTTAGGAGCAAATTTAGATTTTCTACCTCTTTTAACAAGAATAAAACATTTGGTACCAAAGACTCTAAACTATGAAACATTGGGCCTTTTACAAGTGAGGAGTTCATAAGATGTCTTTTTGAGGATTCGGTGTAGATATAACCGGTTGGTGGAGTAGCAGGCGGTGTTAATCGCCTCAGCCCAAAACTGGTCCGGTGTCTTGTATTCACCAAGCATGGTCCTTGCCATGTCCAGTAGAGTTCTATTTTTCCTCTCCACTACACCATTTTGTTGAGGTGTGTAGGGAGAAGAGAACTCATGCTTGATGCCCTCTTCCTCAAGAAAGCCTTCGATTTGAGAGTTCTTGAACTCCGTCCCATTGTCGCTTCTCATCTTTTTGATCCTTAAGCCGAACTCATTTTGAGCCCATCTCAAGAATCCCTTTAAGGTCTCTTGGGTTTGTGATTTTTCTTGCAAAAAGAATACCCAAGTGAAACAAGAATAATCATCCACAATAACTAGACAGTACTTACTCCTGCCAATGCTTATGTAAGCTATCGGGCCGAATAGATCCATGTGAAGTAGCTCCAGTGGCCTGTCCGTTGTCATGATGTTCTTGTGTGGATGATGGGCGCCAACTTGCTTTCCTGCTTGACATGCGCTACAAACCCTATCTTTCTCAAAATGAACATTTGTTAGTCCCAAAATGTGCTCTCCCTTTAGAAGTTTGTGAAGATTCTTCATCCCAACATGGGCCAGTCGGCGATGCTAGAGCCAACCCATATTAGTCTTAGCAATTAAGCAAGTGTCAAGTTCAGCTCTATTAAAATCAACTAAGTATAGCTGACCCTCTAACACTCCCTTAAATGCTATTGAATCATCACTTCTTCTAAAGACAGTAACACCAGTATCACTAAAAAGACAGTTGTAGCCCATTTTACATAATTGAGAAACTGAAAGCAAGTTATAATCTAAAGAATCTACAAGAAAAACATTGGAAATAGAATGGTCAGGTGATATAGCAATTTGACCAAGTCCTTTAACCAAACCTTGATTTCCATCCCCGAATGTGATAGCTCGTTGGAGATCTTCGTTTTTCTCGTAGGAGGAGAACATCCTTTTCTCCCCTGTCATGTGGTTTGTGCATCCTGTATCGATTATCCAACTTGAGCCCCCGGATGCATAAACCTGCAAAACAATTTAGGCCTTGTTCTTAGGTACCCAAACAGTCTTGGGTCCTTTGATGTTAGAAACAAGCACCTTGGGTACCCAAACACAAGTCTTTGAACCCTTGTGTTTGCCCCCAGCATATTTGGTAACTACTTTGCTTGATTTGTTAGTAAGCACATAAGATGCATCAAAAGTCTTAAATGAAATGTTAGGTTCATTTGATGCAGCAAGATTTTCTTTTTAGGCATTTTAACATGGGTATAATGCCTAGAGCTAGATGCCTCATTCTTATACATAAAAGCATGGTGAGAAACAGAATGAGATTTCCTAGCATGAATTCTCCTAATTTTGTGCTCAGGATGATTAGCAGGATATAAAATGTAATCCTCATTATCCTGGACCATGGGTGCCTTGCCCTTAACAAAATTGGACAATCTCTTAGGGGCATTAAGCTTGACATTGCTTCCCTGTTGGAAACCAATGCCATCCTTAATACCAGAGCGTCTCCCACTATAGTGCATGCTTCTAGCAAATTTAAACTTTCCATTTTCAATTTCATACTCATTGATTTTAGGAGTTAGTTGACCTATGTGATCATTTTGTTGTTTAATTAAAGCAAGGTGATCATGGATAGCATCAACATCAATATCTTTACATCTAGTGCAAATAGACACATGATCAACAGTAGATGTAGAGGGTTTGCAAATATTTAATTCTTCTATCTTAGCATGTAATATGGCATTCTCATTTCTAAGACAGGAAATAGAATCATTGCAAACATTTAAATCTTTAGCCTTAGAAACTAATTTATCATTCTTAGTTCTAAGGCTAGAAATTGATTCATTCAATTTATCAATCTTAGCAATTAAACTAGCATTTTCATTTCTAAGACTGACAATTGAATCATTGCAAACATTTGATTTTTCAACCTTAGCAATCAAACTAGCATTCTCAGTTCTAAGGTTGGAAATAGTGTCATGGCAAATGCTAAGCTCCTTAGTCAAGTTTTCGTTTTTCTCTACTTCCTGAGCATAAGCATTTTTTTACTTTAACATGCTTCTTGTTTTCTTTAATAAGGAATTCCTCTTGGCTATCCAAAAGTTCATCCTTCTCATGAATGGCTCCTATCAATTCATTTAATTTTTCCTTTTGTTGCATGTTAAGGTTGGCAAAAGAGTGAGCAAATCATCTTCATCTTCACTAGAACTACCATCATCAATAGATGTAGTATACTTGGGAGTGGTTCTAGATTGTACCTTCTTCTTTTTGCCGTCCTTTGCCATGAAGCACTTGTGGCCGATGTTGGGGAAGAGAAGGCCCTTGTTGATGGCGATGTTGGCGGCATCTTCGTCGGAGGATGAGTCGGTGGAGCTCTCATTGGAGTCCCATTCCCAACACACATGGGCATCGCCACCCTTCTTCTTGTTGTACCTCTTCTTCTCCTTCTCCTTCTTCTTCCCCTTCTTGTTGTCGCCCCTGTCACTATCACTAGACATTGGACATTTAGCAATAAAATGACCGGGCTTACCACACTTGTAGAACACCCTCTTGGAGCAGGGTTTGTAGTCCTTCGCCCTCCTTTGCTTGAGGATTTGGCAGAAGCTCTTGATAATGAGCGCCATTTTCTCATTGTCGAGCTTGGAGGCGTCGATTGGAATTCTACTTGGTGTAGATTCCTTCTTCTCTTCTTCTGTCGCCTTGAATGCGACGGGTTGCACCTCAGGTGTGGAGGTGGCACCTTGCTCCAAGTTGACGATGTGTTTGGAGCCTTTTACCATTAGTTCAAAGCTCACAAACTTCCCTATCACTTCCTCGGGAGACATTAATTTGTATCTAGGATCCCCACAAATTAATTGCACTTGAGTAGGATTGCGAAAAACAAGGGTTCTTAGAATAACCTTGACCATTTTATGGTCATCCCATTTGGTGCTCTCGAGGTTGCGCACTTGATTCACCAAGGTCGTGAGCCAGTTGTACATAGCTTGTGGCTCCTCTCCTTGGTCGAGGATGAATCGACCGAGCTCCCCCTCGATCGTCTCCCGCTTGGTGATCTTGGTCACCTTGTCCCCTTCGTGCGCCATCTTGAGGATGTCCCAAATTTCTTTGGCCGTTTTTAACCCTTGCACCTTATTATACTCCTCTCGACACAAGGAGGCGAGGAGTATAGTTATGGCTTGGGAGTTAAAGTGCCAAATTTGGTCGGTCTCGTCCAAATTGTAGTCCTTGTCCCCTACCTTTGGTACCTACGCTCCATACTCAACAATATCCCAAATGCTTTTGTGGAGTGAGGTTAGATAATGCCTCATTTTATCACTCCACATAGAATTATCCTCACCATTAAAACATGGTGGTTTGCCTAAGGGAACGGAAAGTAATGGAGTGCGCTTAGAAATGTGAGGATAGCGGAGGGTCATCTTACTATACTTCTTGCGCTCATGGCGCTTACAAGTAGTGGACGACGAGTCGGAGCCGGATGTGGAGGGCGACGAAGAGTCAGTCTCGTAGTAGACCACTTTCTTCATCTTATTCTTGTCGCCTCTCCGATGGGTCTTGTTGGAGGACGAGGATTCCTCATTTTGCTTGTGGCCGGACTCCCTTGAGAGGGTTCTCCTCGAGCTTGCGGGCTTGTCGCCGGTCACAATCTCCCTCTTGGCATGATATCCCGACATCACTTCGAGTGGTTAGACTCTAATGATGTACCGGGCTCTGATACCAATTGAAAGTCGCCTAAAGGGGGTGAATAGGCGTAATTTGAAATTTACAACTTAAAACACAAACTACAAGCCGGGGTTAGCGTTAGAGTTAAATCCAAGTCCGGGAGAGAAAAGGAAAACAAATCAAGAGCAAATCAAGCAGATGACACGGTGATTTGTTTTACCGAGGTTCGGTTCTAAAGAACCTAGTCCCCGTTGAGGTGGTCATAAATACCAGGTCTCTTTCAACCCTTTCCCTCTCTCAAACGGTCACTTAGACTGAGTGAGGCTTCTTCCTTAATCTCATGGGTCACTTAGACCCCGCAAGGACCACCACACAATTGATGTCTCTTGCCTCGCTTACAAAGCTCTTGAGAGTAAGAAGTGAGAAAGAAAAAAAGCCAAGCCAAGCAAACAAGAGCAACAAAGGAACACAAATGATCATCTCACAAGTCCTAATGTGCTAGAGTTGAATTGGGGACTTTGAGCGGATTGATCACTTGAATTATGTCTTTGGAGTGGAGTCTATTGCTTTTGTATTGAATGCAATGTGTTGAATGCTTGGATGGTTGGAGTGGAGGTGGTTGGAGGTATTTATAGCTGTCGGAGAGAAAATCCTCCGGCCGGGGGGCGGAATGCACCCGCCCTAATCCTAAGATGAGGAGGGGGCTTAAGCGGTTTGCCTGTTAGGTGATCCGGGATGAACACAAGAGAGCACACGAGGGATTATAGTGGTTCAAGCCGCCGGAGCGTAATACCCTACCTCCACTATGTCTGTGTGTATGTTGTATTGAGTGTGTAAGCCTATGTCTGTGTACTTGAGAGCCTAAGCTTGTGTGTGAGAACGAGAGTCTGTCCCTGTAACGTTGTGTGTCTTCCCTTTTATAGTTTAAGGGAGACACATACAAGGATGCTGAGCCCCGACATGTGGGCCCAGGAGCATAATGGAAAGAATACATTATGTGAGTAACTAATGCTAGTAACGTCTGAGTAATCACCGGGCGCCATGATGGCCGTAGTCCATGCAGTATTGATAGGTGGTGACCATTTTCTTGGTAACGTGCGAGTAATGATGAGTAATAGCGCAGCCCACGCAACGTGGACCAGGCGCGCTGCCTGCCACTAGAATGGACAGGCGCTCGTCTTATCCACAATAAATGCAGGGGCGGTGTAGCCTAGAGGCTTTATGCCAGGCTCCGTGTGTTGGCTTACGTCACATGCAGTAGGCCACGTGGCAGCATCGGGTCTCTGCTTGGGCGGGGAGCAGAAGTGTATACGATAAGGTCCGAACATGTGTTGGCACTGGACCCCCGCCTGGGCCTTGTGTAAGGCTTGGGTATGCTCTGTCCTGGAATCCTAGGACCCAACTATGAGCGGACCGGACCCCACACAGAGGGGTCCGGATCCCATCCTAGGGGTCCGGTTTGCACATGTGGAGGTCCTGGACCATACTCGAAGGCCCGAACTGTATATACAGGGGTCCGATACCTTTCCATGGGGGTCCGGACCTACTCACTAGAGGTGCCTCAGTGTCAGATTCTCTGGACACGTGGTGGCACCAGACCTGCCCATGTGGTGGGGTCAGGTATTGTTGCTGGCCCAGAGTAGTCGCCCGAGCCTTGGGCGAGTCGTGGTCTAGTCCCACATACAGGTCTTTTACCACGCGACCAAGGATAGCCGCGTGGGTACTGTGCCTTTACACGACAGTAAGGGGTACCCCTATTCTAGGGTACCGACAGTGGCCCCTGTTCCCACCTCAAGGGAGGATGCGAGCCTGCAGGTGAGGCCAAAGCTTGTATCTTGCCTCAATATGGCCTGAGCAGTGATTGGGGCGCCATCTTAGCACGCCTGCTAACGCGCCGCACTAATTCAGCGCATCTGTCAACGCACCCGCTGTCAATCCGCCTTTGGTCACGTCAACTGCCATATCTGTCCCCGCAGTTGACTGACCCACGGCCCCCACGTCTGGCGGTTTCGTTGGGCCATGCGCGGGGCGCCTCGTTGCCGCCGCCTTAGTTAAAAATATCATTCCGCAGCGGCCCCGAGGCGGCGTGCGATTGTGTGCGGCGGTTTGCTCCCCACGTGGTGATTCGCTCTTTTCGCACTCAAAGACCGGCACACCAGCTGCATGACTTGTGGACCTGGACCCCCGTGTCCGAGACGGGGCTGCCTGGGTGCCAGGTGCGCGTCGGACTGGATTCCTTGCAGCGTTTCAGGGCGTGAGCGAGAGAGTTTTCCTAGAAAAGGGATTCACCCCGCGTGCAGCAGTTACCCTTTCGCATTCTCTCCCAATCGCTTGCGCCCCTTTGCCTTCATGCTTCTTCGTTCCATGCCCGCGTCGCCGGCTATGCCCTTTTTCCTTCACGCTCCTCAGTTCCACGCCCGCGCCGCCGCGCACGTTATGGCTTCGCTCGGTCACCCCGACCGCTTCCAGTCTGAGGCGGCGCTCAACCTGGTGCGTGGCCTGCTCGGGTGGAGTGCGCTAGGGCTCGTCGGAAGGATTCGCGTCGGCGCGGCTCCCCTCGGCGACCTTGCCGTCGGGGAGTTCATGCTATTCGTCTCCTACATCTCCTGTGGGTTGGCGCTACCGATCTCGCCTTTCTTCCTACTGCTATTGGAGGAGTTCGGGCTCTAGCTTCAGTACCTTACGCCCCACTCCATCCTCCAAGCGGCCATCTTCGTCCACCTCTGCGAGATGTTCGTAGGGGTGGCCCCCTGTACTTCCCTCTTCCGCCACTTCTTCGTGCAGGTCAAGTCTGGGAAGGCTAGGGACCATCTTGGTGCCTAATACTTTCAGACGAGGCCAGATTAAGCCATAGCCTACATCTCCACCTTCGATGGTGTGAGGTGGGAAAACTGGCATGGCAACTGGGTGATCGCCAGCCGCCGAGGCCAACGACTGCCTCGTCCTGCCGAGCAACAGGCCAGCCCTCGATCGCAAGCATTGGAGGACCAAGCCATAACTATCGCCAGAGTTCCTGCTCGTACTAGATAGGATCAAGACCTTATCAACCGGTGGTCTGACCTCCATGCATGTGGTCGGCGACTTCCTGAAGCGCCGGGTCATGCCGCTGCAGAGGAGGTCGCGCCTGTGTTGCTGGTTCACTAGCCCGAATGATATCGGCAGGATCCAGCACGGGCTAGGTATCGATCTGTCCTGGGAGGAGCTAGAACTCCTGGTGAAGGGGATTACTAGTGAGTCCTTTGTCCCTAAATCCTTGATACACCCCCAGGACACCCCGGTGCTCTGTGATGATCCAGGGCTGCGAACGGCGGTCCTGGCCACACTGCCGACCCTCGACGACAGCGGCGTGGCGGTTCGTCAGACCGGCGGTCGGGACCCCCTCCACAGGATCCAGATCCCTGGTGTACCGGTTAGGGGTCCCTAGCTCGCTGGTCTGGCCCCTTATGCTGGTCCTACCATGGCCCCCGGCCCCTTGGACAAGGGCAAAGGGGCTGCAAGCAGCGACTCCGCCCCAGGTAGCTCCGGGGGTTCGGAGGAGGAGAGGCGGCGCAGGCTGCATCGCACTGATGGGTCGCTCGTTTCAGAGCCCTCCTAGAAGTGTCAGAGGACCGCAGGCGGGACCGAGGGGGCCAACTCTTAGGCCCCCGGCGTGCAGAGGCGCATTAGCCCTCTAGTCTCGCCGCCACCACCACCATCCGGGGGTGATCACCCCAGGGAGCACTAGCAACAGCAGCAGCAACAGCAACAACCGCCGCCAGCGCAGCAACAGCAGCATGAGCGGCAGTTGTCCCGCTTCTAGGGTCGCTGGAAAGTCCAGGGCCCCAAGTAAGTGTAGCCCCTTTTTTCCATGAGTCTAGTTATCATGCCGACGAGTCTTAACCCATCCTTTGTTTCTTAGGGCTTCCTCCCCCTCTGCTCCCAAGGTCGTGCCTCCTTCGCCAGATACCAGGCCCGTCGGCGGGTCTGGCTCTCAGCAGCAGGAATCTACTGAGAGTGGTGTCGGTGGAGCGCACCCAGCTGCCGTCGAGACAGCGCCACCGGCCTCCCACATCCCAACTGGGGGTCCGGCTACGGCGGCGCCAGCGTCAGGCAGCGCCACGGTGGTAGAGGAGGTCCCAGCTGGTGGACCTGCGCTTGCTCCCGACACCGGGGTGACCTAGGAGGTGCGTCCAGCTCCATCCCTCCGCCTGCTCCGGAGGAGATGGAGGTGATTTTTGGGCGGCGGCTCCGGCCAGGTGCCGAGCCAGACGTGGCGCCAGTCCACCTTCCCTAGGTGTTGTCTCGCGCCCACCAAGTCCTCAATAAAACTGAGGCAGCCATCCTGCGGGAATGGGAGGCGCTTGAATCTGAGCACCAGTGCCTCAGTGACTGGCACACCTAGCTAGAGGAGCGCACCAAGGCAGCATCGCGCCAGTTCACCTCTGAGCGGTCCAAACTTGCGTGGGACCGCAAGGAGTACAAAAGGGACCTCCAGAAGGTGTTCGCTAGGGAGCTAGAGGCATCCTGGTGGGAGAAGAAGGTGGCTAGGAGGGAGGAGGCTGCGAGCCAGAGGGAGGCCCTGGCGGCGGAGTACCAGAGCAAGTTGAGTGCTCTGGACAAGACCCTATAGACCCAGTGGGTCTAGCAAGTGGAAGCCATAGAAAGGATGAAAAAATGGCACCAAGAGCTGGAGGACAAGGCCAGCGACATTGCCCTCGCCGAGGAGAACCTCAAGGAGAAGGATACGTCCCTGGACAGGCGGGCGGTGGATCTTGCTAGGCGAGAGACAGACCTCGCCTTCCAGGAGAAAATGCTTGAAAGGTGAGGCATGTTGCTGGCTGAGCACAAGCTCGAGGCGAAGGAGAAGGAGCGGAAGCTGGAGGAGTGGATCCGCCGGTTCGAAGCGGCGCAGGCGGCGCCGGGTCCCCAAGCGACGGAGGCCACCAAGAAGGCCCTAGAAGATCTCCATGCAGAACACCACGCTGGGGTCCAGCGGATAACTGAGTGGGACAGTGAGGCAAGCACGACGCTGGCGCCACTAGGGATGAGTCCCATCCTAGTGTTGGAGCTGCCAGCGTCAATCTCTGACGCCCTCCTAGTGCTGGACTCCGCCACCCTCCTAGTGCTGGACTCCGCCGCTGATCGCCTTCATCACCTAGACCAGATCCTCGACGCCCGCCTGGAGGCAGAGGGCAGCAGGCTCTGCCGGGCAGTGGTGGATTACGTCCTGACATGCTTCCGGAGCCACGACCCGGCCATGTCCTTGGCGCCGGTGCTCGATGGTCCAGTGGCCGCCACAGAAGACGCCGCCCGAGAGAGCGTCCAAGACGTCGTGGAGACGGTGGCCGCGCGCTTCCAGCGTGACCCTACCGATGCCGAGTAGCTCGTACCTGCAGAGATATGGCTAGGGTTCCGCTTGAAGGTGGATGTAATAATCTTTGGACACATAACATACTTTTGAGAACCATTAATTTAATAGCATCAAAACTTATCTGTATGTTATTTGGTCTTGCTATGTGTGGCGTCATCAACTTCTACCTAGTACCTGGCCCCCCTGGGAGGTAGGCTCGACGTGTCGAGGTTGGATACCAGCATACCGAAGAAAGAATTGGTGACCCGGCCCCTAGGAGGTAGTCTCGACTGGGACCTAGACCTGTACATAGCTTTGGCTAGGAAGTTTTAGTAGCACACCCATAGGACCCACCAACTGGTATCTTTTATCCTTTGATTCATGCAACAGGATATGTAGGATTTAGCCTAGGAAGCCAAGCCGTATGCCTGGACCCCCTGGATCACAGCTCCAAATACTAGGACACCCATCGTAGAGTGGTGGAGCGTGCAGGCTTAGGGTACGGAACCATGCTAAGCGGCTACATAGCTCCGAACCACCCCAGGAGACGAGTGTCCATTCTCTAGAACCGGACCCCAGGTTGCCTTACCCACAGGACTATAGTTCCAAATACTAGGATACCCATCACAGAGTGGTGGAGCGTGTAGGCTTAGGGTACGGAACCAAGCTAAGCAGCTACACAGCTCTGGACCACCCCAAGGAACGAGCGCCCATTCTCTAGAACTGGCCCCCAGGCTACCGGACTCCCCTGCCTTTGTAGAGGGGTCCTAAACTGCAAGCCTGGCTACTCAATTCGGATGTCATCATACCAGCAAGGGTGGGAAACTGTATGGGTAAGTTAGATAAAAAATAATGGTTGTAAACTGAAGTAGAATGAACCATCACAAAAGCTCCTCTAGGGGGTAAATTTTTTCCTTATAACTTGATATACATGGGTGCAGACCAATAGGCCGGGCTTACGAGGGCGGACCTCACCGGATTGACGTACACATATGCACAACTCAGTTACAAAGGAAGAAAACTCAACCCCCCAGTTTCGCTTCTATGGGTAGAACTTATGGAGATGCTCTATATTCCAGGGATTGGGAAGAGGCACTCCTTCAGTTGTGGCAAGGCGGACACACCCGGGTCGGCATATTTCCGTCACCTTGAAGGGTCCCTCCCAGCTGGGGGAGAGTTTGTGGAGCCCTTCTCAGTTCAGTACTCACCTTAGGACTAGGTCCCCGACCCTGAGCTCCCTACTATGCATGAACCGTTGGTGGTAGCGCCTGAGCGCCTGGTTGTACCGTGCATTTCAGATTGCCGCTCGCCATCTGCGTTCATCGATGAAGTCCACGTCCTCATGCCGCAGCTGTTCCTGCATAGACTCATCAAAAGACTGGACCCATGGGGAGCCCATAATGATTTCCGGGGGAAGGCAGGCTTCGGCCCCATAGACCAGGAAGAATGGGGTCTCCCTGGTAGCCTGGCTAGGTGTGGTCCGGTTCCCCCATAGCACGGACGGAAGCTCATTGACCCAATTTGCACCATGCTTTTTCAAGCAGTCATAAGTGTGTGTCTTGAGTCCCCTGAGGATTTCTGCGTTTGCCCTCTCCACCTGATCGTTGCTCCTGGGATGAGCCACAGACGCAAAGCAGAGCTGGGTGCCGATGCCCTCGCAATACTCCTAGAAGAGCCGACTTGTAAATTGGGTCCCGTTGTTCGTAATGATACGGCTTGGGACCCCAAATCTATAGACAATCGATTTGAGGAAGGCAACAGCAGCACCCTGGGTGATGCTGACCACAGGGGTGGCCTCTGGCCACTTTGTGAACTTGTCGATGGCGACGAAGAGGAAACGGTACCCACCGACGGCCCTGGGGAATGGTCCTAGGATATCCACCCCCCATACGACGAATGGCCAGGAGGGTGGAATCATTTGCAGAGCCTGAGCCGGTGTGTGTATCTGCTTTGCATGGAACTGACACGCTTTGCAGGACTTTACCAACTCAGCTGCGTCCTGGAGGGCGGTTGGCCAGTAAAAGCCGTGCCGGAAGGCCTTACCGACCAGCGTGCGGGATGATGAATGACTTCCGCACTCACCTCCATGGATCTCCGTGAGCAACTCACAGCCCTCCTCCTGGGAGATGCATCGTATGAGAATGTCGTTGGCGCCACGGCGGTAGAGATCCCCTTCCACCACCGCGTATTGTTTAGCCAACCGCACTATGCGCTCTGTGGACACATGATCTTCAGGAAGGATATTTTCCTTCAGGTAGTCCCGGATCTCGGAGATCCATGCATCGGGACCACTCTGAGATACTGGATG
This sequence comes from Zea luxurians, assembly GCA_029449295.1. NCBI lineage: Eukaryota > Viridiplantae > Streptophyta > Magnoliopsida > Poales > Poaceae > Zea > Zea luxurians. The sequence goes on along the minus strand of JAOPSE010000004.1, from coordinate 51,868,109 downwards.
TGGTGCTAAGAGGTTGGCAGGACCCCCTGTAGCACACACAATCCTTGGTGGGTTCTGTAGATGTAACGCCACCGGGACCGCTAGCTACGAGGTGCTAGTCTCACCCCCTTCGCCCAGTTTGGCAGGCTGGGCGGTAGGTCTCAGCAGCCATTGTTCGATGACGCCCTCAGGCACGGGTGCCCAAGTTGATGCCTTCGTAGAGAGTTCATCTGTCGCTGAATTGTTAGCCCGAGGAACATGTTGCAGTTCCAAGGCTGTGAAGTCCTTTTCCAGCTTCCTTACATGGAGGAGGTAAGCTGCAAGCCTAGGCTCGTTGCAGCTACATTCTCCGTGGACCTGCTTGATGATCAACTGGGAGTGCCCTTCACGAGGAGCTGGCGGATCCCTAGGGATAGGGCCACAGACAAGCCGAAGATAAGTGCCTCGTACTCTGCCATGTTGTTGGTGGCCTTGAACTCAAGGTGCACCATGTACTTCACTTGATCTCCGCTTGGGTCGATGAGGACCACCCCAGCACTGCCACCTTGCTAGCGGGCAGACCCGTCGAAGAAGAGCGTCCAGTGGGGCTCGGTGAAGATCGGGACCCTGGGCTCTGTAGGTGTGGGGTCCGAATCGGGATCCGGACCCCCAGGAGCGCTCGGGGGAGGGCTCCACTCCACGATGAAGTCAGCCAGGACTTGGCTCTTGACAGCGTGGCGAGGCTGGAAGTCCAGTTGGAACTTAGCAAGTTCTGCGGCCCACTTGGCAATGTTGCCCGTGGCGTTAGAGTTGTGGAGGATGGCCCTTAACGGAAAGGAGGTCACCACCACGACCCTGTGTGCCTGGAAATAGTGGCGTAGCTTCCTGGACGCAACAAGCATAGCATAGAGAAGCTTGTGCATCTCAAGGTACCTGGCCTTCGCCTCATGGAGGACCTTGCTGACGTAGTAAACCGGCTTCTGTATGGTCCAGACCCCTACGGTTGGCCTTGGGTCCTCAAGGTCCGTGGTGGTCGGACCACCACCTTCTCCTAGGGAAACTTTCTGACTCCCCTGGGGATGTTCTGCCGTCTTTTTGACAACTAGCACCATGCTCACCGCCTTTGTAGCCGATGCAATATACAAGTACAGTGGCTCCCCTGGCTCCGGAGCTACCAGTATCGGTAGGGACACAAGGTGCTGCTTCAACTCTTGGAAGGCACATTCTGCCTCCTCGGTCGAAGAGAAAGGGCTGGACTTCTGTAGGAGCTTGAAGAAGGGTAGCGCCCTCTCAGCCAGCCGTGAGATGAAGTGGCTAAGGGCGGCCAGGGACCCCATAAGCTTCTCGACATCCTTGATCCGGGCCGGAGGCCTCATTGCCTTAATTGCTCTGATCTTCTCCGGGTTTGCTTCAATGCCCCGGTGCAAAACCAGGAATCCCAGCAACTTTCCTATGGAGACACCAAAGACGCACTTGTCCAAGTTCAGCTTCGTGCGCATTGCCCGCAGCTTGTCAAAGACCAGGGTCAAGTCTTCCACTAGAGTCGACCCTCTCTTAGTCTTGACCATGATGTCATCGACGTATATCTCTATCATATCCCTAATCAGGTCCCCGAAGGTCTTACTCATCGCCCGTACAAATGTTGGCAAGGCGTTCTTCAGACCATAGGGCATTACAACATAGCAGTAAAGCCCATCCACTGTTACAAAAGCGGTATGCTTCCTATCTTCCCTAGACATCTGGATCTGATGGAAACCAGAGTAAGCATCTAAGAAAGACAAGAGGTCACACCCGGAGGTAGAGTCCATGATTTGATCTATGCGTGGAAGTGGATACGGGTCCTTGGGACAAGCCTTATTAAGGCTGGTGTAGTCGATGCACATCCGAAGCTTCCTGTTCGCCTTTGGAACGATGACTGGGTTGTCTAGCCACACTGGGTGATGAACCTCTTCGATGAAGCCTGCGTTTAGCAGCTTTCGGACCTCCTCACTGATGAAATCATGCCGCTCAATGGACTGTCTCCAAGGCTTCTGACTCATCGGTTTGGCGTCAGGGTGGATCTTCAGATGGTGCTCAATCACCTCCCTGGGGATCCCAGGCATCTGTGACGGTTCTCATGCGAAAACGTCAACATTTGCCTGGAGGAAGGCGACGAGTGCGAGTTCCTATTTCTCCTCCAGATTGCCCGCGATGCAGGTGGTCTAGGAAGAATCCGCGTCGACCTAGATGGTCTTGACGGGACCGCCATCTGCTATGGATGGCTACACCTTTGGCACCTTGGTGGGCGCCTTGGTACTGGAGGTCGAGGGGTCCCTCCCTCCGTCATCCGAGCGAGCAGTCTCTGTCGCCAGGGCGTGCAGCTTCTCGACAGCCGCTAGCGCAGCGGCGCAATCACCCCGCACGGTGAGGACCCCAGCCAGGGACAGCATCTTGAGGACAAATACCCGTAATGGGCAATGGCCATGAACCGGTACAGGGCTAGCCTACCAATGATGGCATTGAAGGGGAGGTTAACCTCCATGACGTCGAACTGGACGTTCTCTGTGCGGAAATTCTCCTCGGTCCCAAATGTTACCGGGAGTGCGATGCTCCCAAGGGGATACACCGGTTATGAGCCCACTCCGGAGAATGGATGAGAGGGTCCCAGTCGGGACCCTAGGATCTGCAGCTGCTTGAATGCAGCATGGCTGATGACGTTGAGCCCAGCCTCACCGTCAATCAGGACATGATGCAGCCGCATGTTGGCGATGACAGGGGCAGTGATGAGTGGTAGTATACCGGCCCCTGCCATATTGTTGGGGCAGTCGGATGCCCCAAAGGAGATAGTGGTGCTCCTCCATCGCTGATGTGGAGCAGCCTTCGGGACCCCGGGACCGCCGAAAGGACCTAGCGGCGCAGGGACTTTACGTTCCTACAGGAGGTGAGCTCCCAGCTTCCGTCGTACATCATGTACAGCTTCTTGTGGCGATCGTTGTCGTCACCGGAGTCGGAGTCTCCAGTGAAAACGTCCTTGAGGACCCCCTTGGGACACTGATACCCGAGGTCCCGTTCTCCCGCGGCCACGTCACCTTCGTCGATCTTCTCCTTGCCAGGCCGGCGACGAGGTGGCGAGCCATCCTTGGAGGCCTGCCCGCGCCGCTCGCTAACGCGCTTCGCGAGCTTGATGATCTCGTGGCACTCCAAGGCGCTGTGGCGACTGTTGGGGTGCATAGGGCATGAGCCACTGGTGCCTCCCTGTTGCCATGGGCGCTTGTTGCGCTCATTCCGGACCCCAGACGTGGCGGCGGCGACCGTAGCAGCAGACTGCGGCCTATCATGGCTGCGGTTCTTCTTCTTCTTGCTACCGCCGTGGGTAGCGGGACCTAAGCCACCCGTCTGGGTAACTCCGGTCTATGGTGCCAAGTGCCATGCACGGCCCTCAGCAGCTCTGGCACATTTGTTGGCCAGAGCGAAGAGCGTGGTGACGGTTTCCACGTCATGGGTCGCCAGCTTCTCCAGCATCTTCTCATCACGCACCCCCTGTCGGAAAGTAGTGATGATAGAGGCATCGAAGAAGCGAGGTATGGTCCTGCATACCTTGGTGAAGCGAGCGATGAAAGCCCGAAGAGTCTCCCCGGGTTCCTGCCTTACGACATGGAGGTGAGCCTCCACACCATGCTGCTGATAAGCACTGGCAAAGTTCACTGTGAACCATGCACAGAGCTCCTCCTAGGAGTAGACGGATCCCGGGGTTAGGTTCATGAGCCAGGTCTGGGCTGGCCCGGTCATGGCTACATGGAAATAACTTGCCATCACAGCGGTGTCTCCACCAGCTTCCGTAATGGCGGTGATGTAAACCTGCAAAAATTCCGACGGGTTTGACGTACCGTCGTACTTCTCTGGCAGGTGTGGGTGAAACTTGGGCGGCCAAGTCGTTGCGTGGAGGTGATCCGCTAGCGCGGCATAGCCCACGCTAACCAATGGAACACCCGTGTGGGTTCAAGCACCCCTTGGAGTTTGTGGCGTAAGCGGAGAGAAGTCCTGGTCGAGGTTGCGACCCTCGAAGTTTAGCTGGCGCTCACACGCCCTCTCTAGAGAGACTCGTGCGTCCTCTCCCACACGCCTACGGTTGAGTTCTGCCCGCAGGTCATCAGGCCTCTCTAAAGAGATTGAAGCATCCTCGCCCGCACGCTTGCGGTTGAGCTCCGCCCGCAGGTCCTCAGTCGGTGCGGCCTTCACTGAGGGTGAGCACACCGATGCCGACGCCTCATGTTGACGCCGGAATGACCGAGGCCTGGGCCTGGCTGAGCCAGAATGCGTCATGCCAAGCAGACGGTCGACATCGTCACGCCATTGCTTCATGGCCCACGGCGAGGCCATGGAGCTCGGAGGGTGGCGTAGCAACTCCCTGGCTGCAGACAGCGCCCTAGGAGCAGCCCTTGATGGAGCCCTGGATGACTGTGTGGGAGTGTGCTGCCACGCAGCGTGCACAACAGCAGCTCTAGGCGCAGGGCGGTTGGAGCCCCATGGCATGGAAGATGCAGCCTCTTCCTCCATCAGGAAGTCCTCAGGAGTCAAGCCATGGTGCTCGACGATCTGAACCATCGTGCCGAGCAAGGAAATAGGGAAAAACCTAAAGTCAAAGCCCCTACCTAACGCGCCAAATGTCGGAGAGAAAATCCTCCGGCCGGGTGGCGGAATGCACCCGCCCTCATCCTAAGATGAGGAGGGGGCTTAAGCGGTTTGCCTGTTAGGTGATCCGGGATGAACACAAGAGAGCACACGAGAGATTATAGTGGTTCAGGCCGCCGGAGCGTAATACCCTACCTCCACTGTGTGTATGTTGTATTGAGTGTGTAAGCTTATGTCTGTGTACTTGAGAGTCTGAGCTTGTGTGTGAGTCTAAGAGTCTGTCCCTGTAACATTGTGTGTCTTCCCTTTTATAGTTTAAGGGAGACACATACAAGGATGCTGAGCCCCGACATGTGGGCCCAGGAGCATAATGGAAAGAATACATTATGTGAGTAACTAATGCTAGTAACGTCTGAGTAATCACCGGGCGCCATGATAGCCGCAGTCCACGCAGTATTGATAGGTGGCGACCGTTTTCTTGGTAACATGCGAGTAATGATGAGTAATAGCGCAGCCCATGCAACGTGGACCAGGCGTGCCGCCTGCCACTGGAATGGACAGGCGCTCGTGTTATCCGCAATAAATGCAAGGGCGGTGTAGCCCAGAGGCTTTACGCCAGGCTCTGTCCGTTGGCTTACGTCACGTGCAGTAGGCCACGTGGCAGCATCGGGTCTCCGCCTGGGCGGGGAGCAGAAGTGTATACGATAAGGTCCGGACACGTGTCGGCACCGGACCCCCGCCTGGGCCTTGTCTAAGGCTTGGGTATGCTCTGTCCTGGAATCCTGGGACCCTGTTGTGAGCGGCCCAGACCCCACACAGAGGGGTCTGGATCCCATCCTAGGGGTCCAGTTTGCACACGTGGAGGTCCTGGACAATACTCAGAGGCCCGGACTGTATATACAGGGGTCCGGTACCTTTCCATGGGGGTCCGGACCTACTCACTGGAGGTGCCTCAGTGTCAGATTCTCTAGACACGTGGCGGCACCGGACCTGCCCATGTGGTGGGGTCAGGTATTGTTGCTGGCCTAGAGTAGTCGCCTGAGCCTTGGGCGAGTCGTGGTCTGGTCCCACATACAGGTCTTTTACCACGCAATCAAGGATAGCCGCCTGGGTACTGTGCCTTTACACGGCAGTAAGGGGTACCCTGTTCTAGGGTACCGACAATAGCCCTCAACCACCAAAACAACCGTTGGGTTGGCTGCTGTCGATGGTCCGGTGCGCCAGCCACGTCAACCAACCGTTAGGGTTCTGGAGCTTGTGACCGCTGGAGGCTTGTCCTCTAGTGGCACCGGACAATCCGGTGCCGCAACGGAGAGGCACTGTTCAGTGTCCGGTGCGCCTCTGACGGGCGGCTCTGACTCTATGCGCACTGTTCTTCACTGTTCATCTAAATCTTCAGCTTTTGTAGTCGACTGTTGCGCGAAGGAGCCGTTGCTCCGCTGGTGCACTGGACAGTCCGGTGGCACACCGGACAGTCCGGTGAATTATAGCGGAGCGCGCTGGTTGAAACCTGAGAGTGGCCAGTTTGATCCTGTATGGTCCTGGTGCACCGAACACTGTCCGGTGGCACACCGGACAGTCCGGTGCGCCAGACCAGGGCACACTCAAGTTTCTTGCTCCTTTGAATTTGAACCCTTTCTTCAATCTTTTATTGGTTTGTGTTGAACCTTTATGCACCTGTAGAACATGTATTCTAGAGCAAACTAGTTAGTCCATTATTTGTGTTGGGCATTCAACCACCAAAATTAATTATGAAAAAGGTTTGACCCTATTTCCCTTTCAATAACACCACTGCGGGAGTGAACTAGCCTATGGAGTGTGAAACTGTGATTTGTAGGTTATGCCACAAGGAAGGCCACAAGTCTTTCCAATGCAAGGCGATGACCGGGGATAAGCAAAGGCAAAAGCTCAAGCAAAAGCCATCAAGCAAAATCTCCAACACCTACATCAAAAAGGTGGATAAAAAGGCTGCTACACCATATTTGATCAAAAAGAAAAAGAATGGAAAGGTGATAGCAATCAAGGTCAACAAGCAAACCAACAAAGAAAGGGGGCCAACTGTATCTAGGTGCCAAAGAAGATAATTTCAACCATGGAAAGCACCAAGAATGTTTGGATTCCGGAAGGGAAGTGAGTAGTCTGAAGGACTACGGGAAATTTGGAGACTTGGCAAAGATGGGATGTATATCATGGGATACATCATATTGGATCAAGTTTATTACCAAGTGAGTCAGTAAATATTTTGGACCCAAATTTCCCACCCATGACCAAGGTAACTAGATTTATTGTATTCCTTATTTTTTATATGCGTATCTATTTTCTTGTATCTAGTTCTACCTTACATGCCTAGTATTTCATTTTGTATTTACTTTATATTAACAATGCATGCATACTAGGTAAATCACATGGTAGGATTGCTCTCTCTCATTTCATATTCTTGAGCAAACCTATATGATTTAAAATTGTTTAATTAAGCATGGCACATAGCTTATTTAACATCTCTAAATAAATGACACTAATGCTTCAAAATCTTATATTCTAAAATTAGTATCATTTAACTTATATGTGCCAAAGCTTAGATTACGGATAATATGCCCCTCTTGATACCAAATCAAAGTACATATCCTCTACAAGTATTCAAAATGTGTATGCACAAATTTAGGGGGAGGTTACTCTATAATCTAAGACTTTGAGACTAATACCTTTTCAAGTCTATTTCATGTAATAGTCTCATTGTAGGGAAAATGAAGTCCCCGGAGAAAGACAACAAACTTCCACTGCAAAATCTCCAAGAACTCTCATGTCTCACAAGCCTGTCATTGGTATTCAATCGGTCCGCCATTGACTTTCAATTGGTATATTTGGGACTACATTTAGTATCATTTACATGTCTTCTCCAATATTTGATTAGACTATATTTCATATCATCTACTTCCCATGTTGCTATAAATGCATATATTGTTGACTCATATTTTGTTGCCTATGCATAAGGGAAGTTAGTCTATTCAAATCATGTCTTGCACCTCCATTTTTCATATGCTTTTTCCTAAGTAGAAGATCTCTGTCAGGGGGAGTATTTCTTTGTCTATAAAAAGGGGAGAAATTTCTTTCTAAAGAGAACACTCATTTAGGGGGACTAACAATTTGGTGTTTCAATTGGTATCCTACAATTGGTATCAATTGACAAATCATTTATGAGGGCAAGTCTTATTTGCTTCCTATATGCTTTTAATGTCTTCCTTTTCGGTGGTTGATGCCAAAGGGGGAGAGGTTTAGGGACCAAAGCAATGAAATTAGTATCAAACACCAAACATCAACAATTTAAAATTTTAATTCTTCAAGTAGTTTTGGTTCTTTGGTCCAAAAGAGGAAGTAAGTGAATTATGGAGTTAGGGGGAGGCTTAAGTCCATAATATCACATTGCGGGTGTTGGGGACTTGTTCTCAACTGCTAAGAGTTAAGAACAAGGCAACACAGAAAATGTTAAATATTAAAGTCCTTCGTCCTCTACTTCATTATATCCTTTCGGGATATAAAGAACTTCGGACGAAGGTTACGAAGGACGTACCTTCGTAAATATAATGACGGAGGATGAAATGTTCATATAAATCATGATATATAAGATAGACATTTAAACGTTAACATAGAATCATTTCCATTTTTACCAACATGAATGAATATAAATGATTTCAAATTACAGGTGTACCTTCGGTCTTGAGGAAGGCGAGAGTACAAGTGTGATGTGAAGACAAAAAACAGGTTCGCGTGAACAGTACAGAGGTACTGTTCATCTATTTATAGGCACAGGTCGCAGCCTGTGACAAATTACAATTATGCCTCTTACAAAAGTTTACAACATTGACTCAGACCTATATGTATAAAAAGGTCATTCTATCTCTATGTCGGTTTGAAACGCCGAAGCTCCATGAAAAGGAACCTTCGGCCATCTCTTGAAGACGACTTCAGCCGAAGCTGCTTCTTCGTGTGAGACCTTCGGCGCACCGAAGCACGACCCCAACAGTAGCCCCTTTCGCGGTGCTAGATCATTTTTCGTAACGAGCTTGACCCGTGAAAAAAAAAAAGCCTCTTCAGCTTCGGGAAGCCGAAGGTCCAAAAAACACCTTCCCTGAGCTCGTTGCGGAGAAACGATCCGGCTTCCGAGCGCGTGCCAGGCCCACCTTGCAGAGTTACTGTTTGACCTTTGCGGTCCACTGCACAGCGAGTACAAGTGACTGCCCGCGTGGTGCAAAAATCCTGCCGCTTCGCCTTCTTACCTGCAGCACTATATAAACAAACGGGTAGGTGTGAAGTTACCACAGCATTCATTGCTATTTGCACTGTTTTGCTGCCAAAATTTTCCACCATAGCTGAAGCTTGAGTCTCAGAATCGAACGAAGGTCCATCTCGACGTCTGTTTCGTCAGAAAGAAGAGCTTCAGAGAAAAGAAAAAGGAAAAAAGTTTCTGACTTCCCCAAACTCAGAATCAAATGGCGAGAGTACGATCTACTGCCAAAGTTGTACGTGAGGGAGACGAAGCCGAAGGTTCGGACACTGTGCCCATCTCCGAAGCGATGCAGCGTTCCGGTCTAGTGACCGCGGAAGAAATGCCTGCTGCTGAAGCAAACCCGACAACTGCCGAAGGAGAAGATGAAAACATTGAAGGGACTGACCCCGAAGATGACTACCACATTGCTATGCCCAGCAAGCCCAGTCACCTGGATTTTGGAAAATCAACTGTTTCAAAAGCTGATCTTTCGAAGATGGTGAAAGCAGGTTATTTCAAGGAAGATCAGAAGAAGCTACTCCGCTTCGGGGGAGAAGAAACCACCCCGAAGCCAGGGAAGGATGAGATTGTTATCTTCAAGAGCTTTTTAAAGGCTGGGCTTAGATTCCCTCTTCACAATATTATTGCGGAGATACTGAAGAAGTTTGGTATCTACTTTCATCAATTGACTCCTAACGCCATCGTTAGGCTCAATGTTTATATCTGGGCCCTCCGAAGCCAAGCTGTAGAACCGTTTGCCGACAGCTTCTGCCGAGTTCACGAACTACATTACCAGACAAAGGCCAGAAAAGATGGGCTACATGATAATTTCGGTTGCTATAATTTTGCCTATCGAAAGACAACAAAGTGTCCTGTCATCAGCTACCGAAGCAAATGGCCAGCAGGCTGGAAATCTGAATGGTTTTATGTAAAAGTTGACGAAGACAAAGAAAAATTGGTACAAAGCCCTCTGGATTTAATCTTCGGAGAGACGAGGCCACGATGCCGCATCGGCGATCTAGAAGGTCCCACCTGGGCCGCTCTGGGTGAATTTGAAATTATTTCAGAACATATTGGCACCAGGGATCTAGTTCAGGAGTTCTTGGCATTCAGAGTTTTCCCTACTCTAAAAGAGTGGGAAATGCCGAAGCTGGAGGGAGAGAAGAAGAAGGGGGAGCTTGTCCGGCTTCCTTATCACTTCAAGTTTAAAAAGTTTTTCAAAAAACCCTGCAAAGAGTGGTTAGAGACAGTTGAGGTAATGTGCAATGAAATCCTGGGGAACTACTCCAAAAAAGAGGATCAACTAATGACAGCGGCCTTCGGTGCCCGACCTAAGCGAAGGCTGAACCGAGTGCTTGATGCCCTGGGCTTCGAGTACCCAGACTATGAGCAGTTGAACAAGGGTGCCGAGGGCCATAAAAGAAAAAGAGTAGCCGAAACTCTGATCAGGGATGAAGAAAGACCAGCAAAGGAGAAGAAAATTCCCAAGAAAAGAAAAATATCTACTCCGAAGCGCAAATCACCCGAAGAAGAGGGGTCCCCCACACCGCCTTCTACCAGCGACGTGGAGGAAATTTTAAAGGTAATGACTGAACCCATGCCCACGAAGCTAAGTCCATTAGGGCTCCGACTGACGAAGCTTTTTCAAAAGGTGGACGAGCCGGATCAGACGAAGATAAACAAACCCAAGCGGCAAAGAATTATTGCGGTAACTGAAGTTATCGACAAGACGCCGCCTAGGGCGTCAATTCAGAAAACGGCAGCTGCTGAAGGTACAGCAATCGTCGAAGGCGCACCTTCGGAGGTCGCGGCTACCGAAGCCGCTACAGCCGAAGATACAAACTTAGAAACTACCATTGAGGACATTAACAAGATTTTGGAAGACATAGCTGCAGAAGAAGCTGGTGCTACTACTGAAAAAACCATGGCCACAGTGCCTGAGAAAGGAAAAGAAATAGCCGAAGACACTTCGGACGACGAAGCTTACTCCTTCCAAAATTTAATTGGGCAAAAACTGACGAAGGACGAAATAGAAGAACTCAAGGACTATGCCAAATCTTGCGGCTACAAGCCGGGAGCCCTTCTATTTGGAGGCATTGACGACGAAAAATTGGGCTGCATTCGAGACCAGACTGGAGCTAAGGTAATCGGTACTCTATCAAAGAGTATCGGTTTTCCGAAGCTAGAGACAGACATCAGCCGCTACCGACGACAACATATCGTCGGCAGCTTATTTTACTCCAACTTCAAGGTAAACGACCTTTTTTTCTGATTTTTAATGCTGTTAATAATGAAAATGTTACCAACGTAAGTTTTTCTGTGCAGAGCATGCTACTGAGCAAAGCTCTGAAGATGCAGCAAGATCTGGAGGACAGAAAACACGAAGCTATAATTGAAAACTTAGAAAACAAGATAAAAGAACAATCTGCCATCATTGAAAAGAAAGACTTCGAGCTCCAATCGACCGAAGGCTTACTGGCTGAGACTGAGGCTAAAGTATTAAAGTTGAATTCGAAGCTTATCAGTCAATCAAAACAATTCGATCAGGAGAAGCTAGAGCTTAACTCGAAGCTTGAAGCTGAAGTCCAGACTAGCTCAGAGTTGAAGAAATCGTTAACAAGCCTTCAAGAGAAATGCTTGAAATTTGGCAATAATTGCATTGGACGATTAAAAAAGATATTTTACTCTGTTGGAGCCAGCAGCGGGAAATTTAACCCTTCAGTGGAAAATTTACCAGAGGTCTTCGATCACATTGAAGCTGAAATCGAAGAACTTGACGAAGTTATAGCCGGGCACGGCGACTTCTGTGCCTGGGTAGCTTCCCGGGGTACCGCTGCTGCATTCCTGAAGGCCGGCTGTGAGCATGGAAAGATTGTCAACAGGCCCAACTTCACCCTATCTCCATCAATCCTGGATGATATACCTGACCTCGCCCGAAGCATTTCAAATAGGTTTATAAAAATGATATGGACAAAAGGCGGGCGGGAGAAGGCTGGAGACGAAGCCCGAAGTCATCTTGAACCAGTAAGAAATGATACTTCGTACTTACCTTTTCCTTTGCACTTGATTTTTACTCACGATTCCTTGATTTATGTAGGATGACGAAGGTGAAGATGATGCTTAAGATATGTCGCCGAAGCTGTCGCCGAAGCTGAAGCTTAATGAAGATCAGTAGAAATGTACTATAGGAAAAAAACTTAGGATACTTTTGTAACAACTTTTGTAAATACATTTAAACTGTTCTCAAGGAACTTTGTACATACCTTGTAATATATTCTTACCCTTCGATTGAGGCGCTTTGATGTGGACGAAATCAGTATTTTGAGCCGAAGGCGAAAAAACACCTTCCCTTCTTTTCGTACACAACGAAGCATAAAAACAATTCTTCTTTTTGCCGAGCAATGAAGCTTTTCTCTTGTATACAACAAAGCATAAAAGCAATTCTTCTTTTTGCCGAGCAACGAAGCTTTTCTCTTGTATACAACAAAGCATAAAAGCAATTCTTCTTTTTGCCGAAGCTTCTCCTTTTTTGTACACAACATAGCATAACGAATCATGAAAAACCACTTGTCCGAAGCTTTTCTTTTACATAACGAATCATAAAAAACCACTTCTCCGAAGCTTTTCTTTTTGCCGAAGCAACCACTCAGGAACACAAATGCTATGAATGAATGCTTATGCATGCAAATGCCATGATGTAATGTAATGTGCGAATGAATGTCCGAAGTGTATGTCCGAAGCCACATTCTCAACCATTACTTCTTTAGAACCAACCACACACCAGCTCTGCATTCCCTTAGGAACGACTTTGGAGCATCTTTGCCTTTTACTTAGGCAGTATCAGCGTTGACTTTTCGCTGTAAGCTCTGCATCCCCTTAGGGACGTCTTTGGAGCTTCTTCGCCTTTTACTTAGGCGGTATAAGCTCTGCATTCCCTTAGGAACGTCTTTGGAGCTTCTTCGCCTTTTACTTAGGCGGAATCAGCGTTGACTTTTCGCTGTGAGCTCTGCATCCCCCTAGGGACGTCTTCGGAGCTTTTTCTCTTTTTCATTTTCGGCACTCGATGGTGCGCTCTCAGTTTTTACATTTACATTCTTTGGGGGATTTTGCTCTTATAAATCTAAAAAGGAAAATTACATATGATGGCCCCATTAAAAACCTTTCTCCCCCTTTAGAAAGGAAAAGGGTGCCATGAAAAAGAAAAGAAAGAACATAAAAAATTACATCGAATTATACATAAAATCGCCGAAGCTCATCCGCATTCCAAGATCTTGGAATTTCATTGCCATCCATGTCCTTCAGTCTGTACGAACCAGGCCTTGACGAAGATGCTACTAAGAAAGGCCCTTCCCATTTCAATTGTAACTTGCCCACTGTATCTGGGTTGGCCACTCTCCGAAGCACCAAATGCCCTGGCTCAATATTTTTTAGCCGGACCTTTCTATCTCGCCATTTGATTGTTTCAGCTTGATATTTATTGATATTCTCCACAGCCTGAAGCCTGATCCCTTCTAGGGCATCTTTTTCCACAAGACAAGTATCTTCGGCACCTGGTTCTGCCGAAGCTACCACTCTTATTGATCCAGCTTTAGCTTCTTCTGGAGTTATTGCTTCGTCACCGAATAATAACTTGAATGGGGTAAAGCCTGTAGACCTTGATGTTGTTGTATTGTGGCTCCACACCACTTTGGTCAACTGATCTGGCCACTTTCCCCTTGGTTGATTAAAGATTAGCTTCATTATTCCTGTCATTATGATGCCGTTGGCCCTTTCAACAAGCCCATTCGACTCCGGATGCCTGACTGATGCAAAATGGATCTTCGTTCCAATTTGATCACAGAAATTTCTGAAAACTTCGGAGTCGAACTGCGTTCCATTATCTACAGTGATAGCCTTCGGTACTCCGAAGCGACAGACAATGTTCTGCCAGAAAAACTTTTGGACAGTGGCCGAAGTTATTGTGGCTAATGGCTTCGCCTCAATCCACTTGGAAAAATACTCCACAGCCACTATGACATATTTCAGATTGCCTTGAGCCGGTGGTAATGGACCCAGCAAATCGAGGCCCCACCTTTGCAATGGCCAGATGGGCTGTATCAGCTGTGTCAAAGACGAAGGTTGCTTTTGATCTCTTGCACATTTCTGACAACCTTCGCACTTTTGAACCAACTCCGCTGCATCCGAAGCTGCCTTCGGCCAATAAAACCCTTGGCGGAAAACTTTTCCAAGTAACGGCCTGGATCCGATGTGGGATCCACACAGGCCTGCATGTATCTCTTTCATCAATTCTATACCTTCGGCTCTAGATAAGCACTTGAGCAGCGGGGCACAAACTCCATGCTTGTATAATTCCCCTTCTATCATGATATATGGACGAGCTCTTGCCTCTATTCTTTTATTATAAGCTTCGTCATCTGATAAGAAGTTGCCCTGAAGGTAAGAAATTATTTCAGTTCTCCAATCTTCACTGTACACAGGAGAAATGTTAAGGACTGCTCTTTCAAGTAGCTCCACTGAAGGTGCCTTTATTGTTTCGAAAAACACATCCGAAGGTAACGGCAGCCCCTGTGCTGCAGACTTGGCCAACAAATCAGCATGCTCATTTTGTCCTCGAGGGATATTCTTAACAGAAAATCCTTCGAAGGAAGCTTCGATCCTTCGGACCGTGTCTAGGTATTTTTCAAGCTTCGGGTCTTTAGCCTTGCAACTTTTGTCAATATGACCCGAAACAACCTGGGAATCAGTTTTAAGAATCGCCCTTCTGATCCCCATTGCCTTTAGTTTCCGAAGACCCAGGAGCAAAGCTTCGTACTCAGCGATATTATTTGTGCAGCTGAAGTCAAGTCTTGCTGCATAGCAAGTTTTAACCTTGGACGGTGAGACCAAAACAGCAGCTGCACCTGCTCCGAAGGTTCCCCAAGAGCCATCACAAAACACTGTCCATGCTTCGGCATCTTTATTCGCTTCTTCGTCCTGAGCCCCTGGCGTCCAGTCGGCAATGAAATCTGCCAATGCTTGAGACTGGATTGAGGATCTGTGCACATAATCAATGTAAAATTCATTGAGCTCCGCAGCCCATTTTCCAATCCGACCAGTAGCTTCTCTATTTCTCATGATATCCTTCAACGGCTGCGAAGAAGGAACAATGATATTGTATGCCTGAAAATAATGCCGAAGCTTCCTGGATGCCATTAAAACAGCATACAACACCTTCTCCAGCTCTGTGTAATTTTTCTTTGAGACACTAAGGACCTCAGATACAAAATATACTGGGACCTGCTTCTTGACTTGTCCATCAAACTTCTCCTGGACAAGTGCCGCACTTACTGCTGAGTGCGAAGCTGCCACATATAACAACAGAGGAGCCCCTGGCGTTGGTGGAGTTAATGTTGTGAGATCTATTAAGTATTGCTTCAGCTCTTCGAAGGCTTTTTGTTGACTTGGACCCCATTGAAAGACTTCAGCTGACTTCAGCACCTCGAAGAATGGTAAGTTTCTTTCTGCTGATCTGGATATAAATCTGTTAAGAGATGCCAGCCTTCCTGTCAATCTTTGGGCCCCCTTTCTTGTGGTTGGTGGCTCCATTCGAAGTATAGCTTCGATTTTATTTGGATTAGCTTCGATTCCTTTTGTCGAAACCAAGCATCCAAGAAATTTGCCCTTCTTCACTCCGAAGACACATTTTTCTGGATTCAGCTTCAGACCAGCTTGTCTGAAGCTGGCGAAGGTCTCCTGCAGATCAGCAATATGATTTTCTTGCTTCGTGCTTTTTACAATGATGTCATCGACATAAGTCAGCACATTTCTGCCTATCTGAGATTGGAGAACCTTCGCAGTCATTCTGCTGAAACTCCCTCCAGCATTCTTGAGCCCCTCAGGCATCCGAAGATAGCAATATGTACCACTTGGGGTTATGAAGCTAGTCTTCGGCTCATCTTCCTTCTTCATCCAGATTTGATGATAGCCTGAGTAGCAGTCCAGGAGACTCATGAGCTCTGAAGAAGCTGCTGCATCAACTAAAGAGTCTATCCTTGGCAGCGGGAATTCATCCTTCGGACAAGCCTTGTTGAGATCTGTGAAATCAATACACATTCTCCACTTGCCATTGGCCTTCTTCACCATAACAGTGTTAGCTAGCCACTCTGGATACTTCACTTCTCTGATAACTCCTGCACTGAGAAGTCTTTTTACTTCATTGCGAGCCCCTTCGGCCTTGTCATCAGACATTTTCCGAAGCCTCTGCTTTCGGGGTCTGAAGGATGGGTCAACATTGAGCGAATGTTCGATAACATCCCGATTCACTCCACAGAGATCATTGGCCGACCATGCAAAAACATCTTTGTTGTTGAATAAAAACCTTATCAAGGTTTTCTCCTGGCCTTCAGATAATTGTGAGCCCAATAGCACCTTTTGCTCTGCTATGTCTTCACACAATAACATGGGCTTCGGCTGGTCTGCTGAAGCTGCCTTCTCCCTCCTGAATTTGTACTGTTCACAAGCTTCAGCTCCATCTATGTTGTGGATTGCCTTGGAGTCAGTCCAGCTTCCTTCGGCCCTTCTAGCAGCTTCCTGGCTTCCATGAATAGCAATAGGCCCTTGGTCCGAAGGTATCTTCATGCAGAGATAAGCTGGGTGAAGAATTGCTTCGAAAGCATTAAGAGTTCCGCGACCAATGATAGCATTGTAAGGATACTCCATGTCAACAATATCAAACACAATTTGCTCAGTCCTTGTGTTGTTAACAAATCCGAAGGTTACTGGCATGGTAATCTTCCCAAGTGCTACAATCTGCCGCCCTCCGAAGCCACAAAGAGGGTGTGTAGCATCATGAATCTTGTCTTCAGGCTCTTGCATTTGTCTGAAGGCTTTAGCAAATATAATGTCAGCTGCACTGCCTGTATCAACTAGGACATTGTGGACCAGAAATCCTTTGATCACGCAAGAAATAACCATGGCATCATTGTGAGGATAATCCTTAAGCTGAAGGTCTTTCTGAGAGAAGGTAATTGGAATATGAGACCATTTTGACTTGATGAAGGGTCCCTGCACTCCAACATGCTGCACCCTTCTCTGAGCCTCCTTTTTCTGCTTCTTGTTAGCCGGCTCTGAGCAAGAACCGCCTGTTATCGGGAGCACCAGCTTCGAAGCCGAAGCAGCTCCAGCTTGATTGTTGAACGAAGCCATCAGCTCAGAAAAGTGGAAGTGAGTTCACCGGAGGTGGGCGCCAATGTTGGGGACTTGTTCTCAACTGCTAAGAGTTAAGAACAAGGCAACACAGAAAATGTTAAATATTAAAGTCCTTCGTCCTCTACTTCATTATATCCTTTCGGGATATAAAGAACTTCGGACGAAGGTTACGAAGGACGTACCTTCGTAAATATAATGACGGAGGATGAAATGTTCATATAAATCATGATATATAAGATAGACATTTAAACGTTAACATAGAATCATTTCCATTTTTACCAACATGAATGAATATAAATGATTTCAAATTACAGGTGTACCTTCGGTCTTGAGGAAGGCGAGAGTACAAGTGTGATGTGAAGACAAAAAACAGGTTCGCGTGAACAGTACAGAGGTACTGTTCATCTATTTATAGGCACAGGTCGCAGCCTGTGACAAATTACAATTATGCCCCTTACAAAAGTTTACAACATTGACTCAGACCTATATGTATAAAAAGGTCATTCTATCTCTATGTCGGTTTGAAACGCCGAAGCTCCATGAAAAGGAACCTTCGGCCATCTCTTGAAGACGACTTCAGCCGAAGCTGCTTCTTCGTGTGAGACCTTCGGCGCACCGAAGCACGACCCCAACAGCGGGGACAATCATGCATCCCAGCAAGTAGATTGCATTTTTTCAATCAAATTTTTATAATATTTTCTTGCTTTTGTTGTCTTGTCATCAATCACCAAAAAGGGGAAGATTGTAAGGAAAATGGACCCCAGGTCTATGTTTGTAGTTCACATGATGCTAAAGTAACTTGGACCAAGATATTGAGGAAAGCAACACCTCAAAAGAAGACATTAAGAAGATCAAGAAAAGTCCAAGAAGAGAAGAAGTGGTGCCTGCGGATTGTCTGTGCGAGAAGCGCCAGACTGTCTGGTGGCACACCGGACTGTCTGGTGCCACATGCCGGACTGTCCGGTGTACCAGGAACTGTAGCCCTAACGGCTAGTTCCAGATGGCACCAAGGAGGGAAGACCACCGGACTGTCTGGTGTGAAGTCCAGACTGTCCGGTGTGTAAAGCCTGCGCGCCAACGGTCACCTGCTCTGACAGACCTAAAGGCTAGGCGCACCGGACAAGGGCGCCGGACTGTCCGGTGACCCCACCGGACTGTCCGGTGCACCATAGAAAGCAGCAGCTTTTCTATAACGGCTAGTTTTGTGTTAGGAGCTATAAATACCCCCCAACCGGCCATTTCCAAGTGTGGGAGCCCAAGAGACATACCAAGGCATATAGTAGACATTCCCAAGTGCTCTTACACCCAAGTGCTTAATAGAATCACTCGGTGATTAGCATAGGCGCTTTGCAAAGTGCTTAGGTTAGTTAGACCGCTTTAGCGCTTGCTCTAGGTGAACCCTAGTTAGTTGAGTGAGTTTTGTAAAACCACACAACCCCTCGGCGCTTGCGCGAGCCATTGTAATTGTACCGAGTGGGGTGAGAGTCTTGCGAGACTGTGACAACCGCGTTTATGTCACGTCCGCCACCGTGTACACGAGGGAACAAGGCCCACGGCATTTCGGTCGGAAGCTCGATAGTGGAGACGGTGGGGAGCATCCGAGAGGAGCCGGAAGCGGAGCACCACTTGCATGTGTGGAGAAGGCTCGCGGCTCTCTACGGAGTTACTTGACCGAGGTGCTTGGCCCTCGCATGGGCTTCCCTTTGCGTAGGGGCACTGTCGGCGTTTCGAGACCGGGGGGTCCCTGAGCCGACGAGTGAAGTGTCGCCGCGTGCCCCAGTCCAGATGGGTCGACGCGAGGCCGAGCGCGAAGGGGGGAAGCGAGGTGGCCGGAGATGGGCGTGAGAGAGGTGGAAATCCCGCGGCCTTCGTGTTCGTCCTGCGCCCAGGTCGGGTGCGCTTGCAGTAGGGGGTTACAAGCGTCCACACGGGGGGAGGAGCGAGCGGCCTCACGCGAGCGCCCGTCCTGTCCTCGTCCCCGTGCGGCCAACCTTCTCTAAGAGGGCCCTGGCCCTTCCTTTTATAGGCGTAAGGAGAGGGTCTAGGTGTACAATGGGGGGTGTAGCAGAGTGCTACGTGTCTAGCGGAGGAGAGCTAGCGCCCTAAGTACACGCCATCGTGGCGGCCGGAGAGATTTTGGCACCCGGTTTGTGTGATGTCGTGGCCGTCGGAGGAGTGCTGGAGCCTGGCGGAGGGACAGCTGTCGGGGCCGTCGAGTCCTTGCTGACGTCCTCTTGCTTCCGTAAGGGGGCCGAGAGCCGCCATCGTCAGGGAACGTGCGGGGCGCCATCATCGCCTATCTGGCGGAGCGAGCCAGATGGGACGCTGGTCTTGTTCCCCGTAGCCTGAGTCAGCTTGGAGTAGGGTAATGATGGCGCCTCCTATTGACGTGGCCGGTCCGTGCCCTAGGTTGGGCGATGTGGAGGCTCCTCCGAGGTCGAGGTCGAGTCTGTCTTCCGTGGCCGAGGCCGAGTCCGAGCCCCTAGGTCGGGCGAGGCGGAGGCCGTTGGCTGAGGCTAGGGCAAAATTTGAGTCCTGGGGTCGGGCGAAGCGGAGTTCGTCGTCTTCTGGGGCTGAGCCCAAGTCTGAGCCCTGGGTCGGGCGGAGCGGAGTTCGCCATCTTCCGGGGCTTTGCCCGAGTCCGAGCCCTGGGTCGGGCGGAGCGGAGTTCGCCGTCTTCCGGGGCTTAGCCCGAGTTCGAGCCCTGGGTCGGGCGGAGCGGAGTTCGCCGTCTTCCGAGGCTTAGCCCGAGTCCGAGCCCTGGGTTGGGCGGAGCGGAGTTCGCCGTCTTCCGGGGCTTAGCCCGAGTCCGAGCCCTGGGTCGGGCGGAGCGGAGTTTCCTATGGTGTGCGGTCGGGCCTGACTGCCTGTGAGCCTCACTCTGTCAAGTGGCACCGCAGTCGGAGCGGCGCAGGCGGCGCTGTCTTTCTGTCAGACCGGTCAGTGGAGCGGCGAAGTGACTGTGGTCACTTCGGCTTTGTTAGTTGAGGGGCGCGCGTCAGGATAAAGGTGTCAGTCCACCTTTGCATTAAATGCTCCTGCGATTTGGTCGAGGTTGCTTCTTGGCGAAGGCAGGGCCTCGGGCGAGCCGGGAACGTGTTCGCCGCTGGAGGGGGGCCTCGGGCGAGGGGGAGATCCTCCGGGGTCGGTTGCCCTTGTCCGAGGCTAGGCTCGAGCGAGGCGTGATCGAGTCCCTCGAATGGACTGATCCCTGACTTGATCGCACCCATCAGGCCTTTGCAGCTTTATGCTGATGGGGGTTACCAGCAGAGAATTAGGAGCCTTGAGGGTACCCCTAATTATGGACCCCGACAGTAGCCCCCGAGCCTCGAAGGGAGTGTTAGCACTCGCTTGGAGGCTTTCGTCGCACTTTTTTGCAAGGGGACCAGCCTTTCTCGGTTGCGTTTTGTTCCGGTGGGTGCGCGCGAGCGCACCCGCCGGGTGTAGCCCCCGAGGCCTCGGAGGAGTGGTTTGACTCCTCCGAGGTCTTAACGCCTCGCGCAATGCTTCGGCTGGTCTGGTCGTTCCCTCATGCGAGCTGGTCGTAGCCCGGGTGTACGGTCGGGCCCCAAGTTCTCGGGCTGGTATGTTGACGCTGTCAACGGTTTGGCCGGAGCCGGGTTTGCGAGAGCAGCCCCCGAGCCTCTGCACAGGGCGAGAGGGCGATCAGGGATAGACTCGACTTTTTACATACGCCCCTGCGTCGCCTTTCCACAAGGAGGAGGGGGGAGAGCGCCATGTTGCCCTCGGTGGGTGCCGAACATGGTGTCTCCGGTGAGCTGCAGGCGGGTGATCCGAGCGGACGTCCATGCCCCATTCGTTAGGGGTCGACTAGAGGCCCAGAGGCGCGCCCAAAAGTACCTGCGGGTGATCTGCCGGACCCGGTCCCCTGGTGACGGGGTCCGAGGGCTCGATGCCTCCCTCCGATGGGATTCCGTCACAAGATCGTTCCCGCTGGTCTCGGAAATGTCCTAGGGTACCTCGGGAGCGCAGCCCGAGCCTTGGTTATGTATCGAACGTACCCATGGTCATCCCTCGCTCTGTGTCTGAGGCGGCTGTGAACCCTTCGGGGGCCAGCCTTCGAACCCCTGATCAGTAGTGGGCATGGAGCCCGAGTAGCCTGAGGCGGCCGTTGAGCCCTTCCGAGGGGCCGGCCTTTGAACCTCTGACCAGTAGTGGGTGTGGAGCCCACGTGCTCTGAGGCGGCTGTTGAACCCTTCCGAGGGGCCAGCCTAGGAACCTCTGATCAGTAGGGAGGCTTGGAGCCTGGTTCCTTCACAGGGAAGGATCCCTTCCGGGGTATCCCCCTTTCCCGGTCCCTGTTGCAAGAGAGAGAAAGAGGGAAAAAGGAAAAGGATACGAAATCGAACGACGTGGCGTACCTTTTTTGACGCGGTCATTATGGCGAAGGCGAAGCGTCGCTCGCTCCTCCTGCCAGAGGCGCCGCCTGTCCCGCCGTGGAGTTAATGCGACGGGGCGAGTGGTTCGCAGGGCAGCCGTTGCGCGTGCGCGAGCCGTTCGAGGAACAGAACACGGGCGCGTTGTCTTCACGCCGTGAGAGAGGGTTCTCTCGCTGCCCCCGGATGGGACGTAAGCTTGGCTGACGACGTGACCGCTGCTCCTGCCCGCCTGCCACCGCCATTAGTGCCGGCCCGTTTTCGGCCGCATCGACCGTCGCGCCAGGCTGGAGCCGCTGGGTCGTGCGCTGGGTCGCCTCGAGTCGCGGTATTGGTTCCGCAGTCGAGGAGGCGCGGTGGTGGCGCAGGTGGCGGTGCAGTTGCATGCACGAAGCATTCGGCGCGCCGGTTGCATGACGCGTGGGTCTGGGCCTCCATGCCGGGCGTGTTGGGAGTCGGAGAAGCGCGCCCACTTGGCGTGGTTGCATGCCGCCTGCACGGCTGCCCGCCCTTTCGCCCGCTGGTCTGGGCAAAAGTGGAGAGCCGCTTGTAACCGCGGGGCGGTTGCACGCACCGCACACGGCGGTTTGGCTTCTTCTGCTCTGGACCGGCTTGCATGACGTGTGGGACCCAGCCCCCGCGCCGTAGGGGGGGGGCCTTGGAGCGTGTTGGAGAAGACTCAGCCCACGACGGCTGGGGACGCAAGTAGGGAGAGTCGCCTTTAAAAGGAGGGTGACCCTCTTGGAAGGTGACCGTGTCTTCGCGCTCCCTTATGCATCGTGTCTTTCCATCTTCCAAGCCCCCGGATGGGGGATATCTGCCGTCTTTCCGCTTCGTCGTTGGAGGAACGCAACTCTGCGGGAGCGTGTTCGAGTGAGGTATCCGTATCCCGGAGGTGTAGGAGTCCCTCGGCTCGGTCAGCCTTGTTGTCCGAGGCTTCCCTTGCTTAGTTAGGGGAAACCCTCGGCCGCTCTTCGATGAGCCGAGGCTAGGGGTAGCGGTGCCAGCGCGAACAGAGGCAGAGTTGGCTCGAAAAGAAGACAAGGTCGGTCGGAGCCTGGCCGGGTCGTCCGTTAGCGGGACCGACGCCGGAATTGACCTGCCGAGGCCTCGGGCGTCATGTCGCAGCCGAAGCACCAGGTCGCCCACCTGGAGGTCTCGGGACCGGACCCCTCGGGCGTGGTAGCGTCGCATGGACTGCTGGTACCGCGCCGAGTGTAGTAAGGCCTTGTCTCGAGCCTCTTCCAGCTGGGCCAGCGAGTCTTCTTGACTAGCTTGGTTGCTTTGGTCGTCATAGGCCCTCGTCCTCGGGGAACCGTATTCCAGGTCTGCGGGCAAGATGGCCTCGGCCCCATAGACTAGAAAGAATGGCGTGAAGCCCGTGGCTCGGCTCGATGTCGTTCTAAGGCTCCAGACTACCGAGGGGAGTTCCTTCACCCATCGCTTGCCGAACTTGTTGAGGTCGTTGTAAATCCGAGGCTTGAGTCCTTGTAGAATCATGCCGTTGGCACGCTCTACTTGCCCATTCGTCATGGGATGAGCCACGGCGGCCCAGTCCACCCGGATGTGGTGATCCTCGCAGAAGTCCAGGAACTTTCTGCCGGTGAACTGGGTGCCGTTGTCGGTGATGATGGATTTCAGGACCCCGAAACGATGGATGATGTTGGTGAAGAACGCCACCGCCTGCTCGGACCTGATGTTGTTCAGGGGTCGGACCTCGATCCACTTGGAAAATTTGTCGATGGCGACCAACAGGTGCGTGTAGCCCCCGGGTGCCTTCTGCAAGGGGCCGACGAGGTCCAGACCCCACACAACAAAAGGCCATGTGATGGGTATCGTCTGCAGAGCCTGAGCGGGCAGGTGGGTCTGCCTTGCATAGAACTGACACCCTTCGCAGGCGCGGACAATTCTAGTGGCATCGGCCACCGCCGTTAGCCAGTAGAAACCTTGTCGGAAAGCATTTCCGACAAGGGCTCGAGGTGCTGCGTGGTGGCCGCAAGCCCCCGAGTGTATTTCTCGGAGGAGTTCCTGACCTTCGGTGGTGGAGATGCATCGCTGGAGGATGCCTGAAGGGCTGCGGTGGTAGAGCTCCTTCCCTTCTCCCAGCAAGACGAACGACTTGGCGCGCCGCGCCAACTGCCAAGCTTCGGCTCGGTCAAGGGGTAGCTCTCCTCGGTGGAGATATTGCAGGTATGGGGTCTGCCCGTTTTGATCAGGCGTGACCCCGCTTTGCTCCCCCTCGACGCACAGTGTTTCGCCCTCGGGGGCCAAGGGTACCTCGGGCCGAGCCGAGGGTGCCTCGGGCCGAGCCGAGGGTGCCTCGGACTGTGCCGAGGGTACCTCGGGCTGGGCCAAGGGTGCCTCAGGCTCGAGCGCGTCGTCGATCTTGACGGAGGGTTGATGCAGATCTCGGGAGAAGACGTCTGGGGGAACCGTTGTTCGCCCCGAGGCTATTTTAGCTAGCTCGTCCGCAGTCTCGTTGTAGCGCCGAGCGATGTGGTTGAGATCGAGCCCGTAGAACTTGTCTTCCAGGCGCCGAACCTCATCGCAGTAGGCCTCCATCTTCGGGTCGCGGCAGTGGGAGTTCTTCATGACTTGGTCGATGACGAGCTGCGAGTCACCGCGAGCGTCGAGGCATCGGACCCCTAGCTCGACGGCAATCTGCAACCCATTGACTAGAGCCTCGTACTCAGCTACATTGTTGGACGCCGGGAAGTGGAGGCGTAGCACGTAGCGTAGGTGCTTCCCGAGGGGCGAAATGAAGAGTAGGCCTGCGCCGGCTCCTGTCTTCGTCAGCGACCCATCGAAGAACATGGTCCAAAGCTCCGGTTGGATCAGAGCTGTTGGTAGCTGGGTGTCGACCCATTCAGCCACGAAGTCCGCCAAGACCTGGGATTTGATGGCCTTCCGAGGGGCGAACGAGATTGTTTCGCCCATGATTTCCACCGCCCACTTTGCAATCCTACCCGAGGCCTCTCGGCAATGGATGATCTCCCCCAGGGGGAAGGATGACACCACAGTTACCGGATGAGACTCGAAGTAGTGTCGCAACTTCCGCCGTGTCAGGATCACCGCGTACAGCAGCTTCTAAACTTGTGGGTAGCGGATTTTGGTTTCGGACAGTACCTCGCTGACGAAGTAGACTGACCTCTGAACGGGCAATGCATGCCCCTCTTCTTGCCTCTCGACCACAATCGCGGCGCTAACCACCTGAGTGGTCGCGGCGATGTAGACCAAGAGGGCTTCTCCGGCAGCTGGGGGGCACCAGGATAGGCGCCTTCGTGAGGAGCGCCTTCAGGTTCTCGAGGGCTTCCTCAGCCTCAGGGGTCCAAGTGAAGCGCTCGGCCTTCCTTAAGAGGCGGTACAGGGGTAGACCTCTTTCGCCGAGGCGTGAGATGAAGCGGCTCAGAGCCGCGAGACATCCCATGACCCTCTGTACGCCTTTCAAGTCCTTGATGGGCCCCATGCTGGTGATGGCTGCGATCTTCTCCGGGTTGGCTTCGATGCCCCGCTCGGAGACAATGAACCCCAAGAACATGCCTCGGGGCACCCCGAAGACACACTTTTCGGGATTGAGCTTGACACCTTTCGCCTTGAGACATCGGAATGTCACTTCAAGGTCGGAAAGGAGGTCGGAGGCTTTCCTCGTCTTGACTACGATGTCATCGACGTAGGCTTCGACCGTGCGGCCAATGTGCTTGCCGAACACATGGTTCATGCACCACTGGTACGTCGCGCCCGCATTCCTCAAGCCGAACGGCATGGTGACATAGCAGTACATGCCGAAGGGTGTGATGAAAGAAGTCGCGAGCTGGTCGGACTCTTTCATCCTGATTTGGTGATACCCTGAGTAGGCATCGAGGAAAGACAGGGTTTCGCACCCAGCAGTGGAATCCACGATCTGATCGATGCGAGGCAGAGGGTAGGGAACCTTCGGACATGCTTTGTTCAGACCAGTGTAGTCTACACACATCCGCCATTTCCCCCCTTTCTTTCTCACAAGCACAGGGTTGGCAAGCCATTCGAGATGGAATACCTCTTTGATGAACCCTGTCGCCATTAGCTTGTGGATCTCCTTGCCTATGGCTCTGCGCTTCTCCTCGTCGAATCGGCGTAGAGGCTGCTTGACGGGTCGGGCTCCGGCTCGGATGTCCAGCGAGTGCTCGGTGACATCCCTCGGTATGTCGGGCATGTCCGAGGGACTCCACGCGAAGACGTCGACGTTCGCGCGGAGAAAGTCGACGAGCACTGCTTCCTATTTGGGATCGAGCCCAGAGCCGATCCGGACTTGCTTGGAGGCGTCGCTGCTGGGGTCGAGGGGGATGGACTTAACCATCTCCGCTGTCTCGAAGTTGCCGGCATGACGCTTCACGTCTGGCACCTCCTTAGAGAGGCTCTCCAGGTCGGCGATGAGGGCCTCGGACTCGGCGAGGGCCTCGGCGTACTCCACGCACTCCACGTCGCATTCGAACGCGTGTTTGTACGTGGGGCCGACGGTGATGATCCCGTTGGGGCCCGGCATCTTGAGCTTGAGGTAGGTGTAGTTGGGGACGGCCATGAACTTCGCGTAGCAGGGTCTCCCCAATACCGCATGTGTTGGGGGCTTGTTCTCAAATGCTAAGAGTTAAGAACAAGGCAACATAGAAAATGTTAAATGTTAAAGTCCTTCGTCCTCCAAAACATTATATCCCTTCAGGATATAAAGAATTTTGGACGAAGGTTACGAAGGACGTACCTTCGTGAGTATAATAATAAGCAACGAAGTGTTCATACGAACCATGAGATATAAAATAAACATTTAAATATTATCATAGAATCATCTCCATTTTTATTATCATGAATGAATATAAATGACTTCAAATTACAAATGTACCTTCGGTCCTGAGGAAGGCAAAAGTACAGGTGTGATGCGAAAGCAAATGTCAAGTTCGCGTGAACAGTACGGGGGTACTGTTCATCTATTTATAGACACAGGACACAGCCTGTGACGAATTACAATTATGCCCCTTACAAAGGTTTACAACATTGACTCAGACCCCTATGGATAAAAAGGTCATTCTATCTCTATGTCGGTTTGTAATGCCGAAGCTCCATGAAAAGGAACCTTCGGCCATCTCCTGGGGACAACTTCAGCCGAAGCTGCTTCTTCGTGTAAGACCTTCGGCGCAACGAAGCATGGCCCCAACAGTAGCCCCTTTCGCGGCGCTAGATCGTTTTTCGTAACGAGCTTGATCCGTGAAAAAAGCCTCTTAAGCTTCGGGAAGCCGAAGGTCCAAAAAACACCTTCCCTGAGCTCGTTGCCGAGAAACGATTCAATTTCCGAGCTCGTGCCGGACCCACCTTGCAGAGTTACTGTTTGATCTTTGCGGTCCACTGCGCAGCGAGTACAAGTGACTGCCCGCCTGGTGTAAAAAATCCTGGCGCTTCGCCTTCTTACCTGCAGCACTATATAAACAGACGAGTAGGTGTGAAGTTACCACAGCATTCATTGCTATTTGCACTGTTTTGCTGCCAAAATTTTTAACTATAGCCGAAGCTTGATTCTCAGAATCGAACGAAGGTCCATCTCGAAGTCTGCTTCGTCAGAGAGAAAAGCTTCGGGAGAAAAGGAAAAAGAAAAAAGTATCTAACTTTTCCAAACTCAGAATCAAATGGCCAGAGTGCGATCTACTGCCAGAGTTGAACGTGAAGGAGACGAAGCCGAAGGTTCGAATACTGTGCCCATCTCCGAAGCAATGCAGCGTTCCGGACTGGTGATTGCGGAAGAAATGCCCGCTGCTGAAGCAGACCCGACAACTGCCGAAGGAGAAGAGAACATTGAAGAAACTGACTCCGAAGATGACTATCGCATTGCCATGCCCAGCAAGCCCAGCCACCTAGATTTCGGAAAGTCGACTGTTTCAAAGGCTGATCTCGCCAAGATGGTGAAGGCAGGTTATTTTAGTGAAAATTAGAAGAAGCTACTTCGCTTCGGGGGAGAAGAAACTACCCCGAAGCCAGAGAAGGACGAGATTGTCATTTTCAAGAGCTTTTTAAAGGCTGGGCTGAGATTCCCTCTTCATGGAATTATTGCAGATGTATTGAAAAAATTTGGTATTTACTTTCATCAATTGACTCCTAACGCTATCGTTAGGCTTAATGTTTATATCTGGGCCCTCCGAAGCCAAGCAGTGGAGCCATTTGCCGACAGTTTCTGTCGAGTTCATGAGTTACATTATCAAACAAAGGCCAGAAAAGATGGATTACATGATAACTTCGGCTGCTACAATTTTGCCTACCGAAAAACAACAAAGTGTCCTGTTATCAGCTACCGAAGCAAATGGCCAGCAGGCTGGAAATCTGAGTGGTTTTATGTGAAGGTTGACGAAGATGAAGAGAAGTTGGTACAAAGCCCACTTGATTTAATCTTCGGAGAGACAAGGCCGCGATGCCATATGACATTAGAAGGTGCCACCTGGGCTGCACTAGGTGAGTTTGAAATTATTTCAGAGCATATCGGTACCAGGGATCTGGTTCAAGAATTCTTGGCGTTCAGAGTCTTCCCTACTCTGAAAGAATGGGAAATGCCAAAGCTAGAGGGGGAGAAGAAGAAGGGGGAACTTGTCCGGCTTCCTTATCACTTCAAATTCAAGAAATACTTTAAAAAGCCTTGCCAAGAGTGGATGGACACAGTTGAGGTGATGTGCAATGAAATTCTTGGGAATTATTCCAAAAAAGAAGATCAACTGATGACCGCGGCCTTCGGCACCCGTCCGAAGCGAAGGCTGAACCGAGTGCTTGATGCCCTGGGCTTCGAGTACCCTGACTATGAACGGCTGAACAAGGGTGCTGAGGGCCAAAAAAGGAAAAGAGTGGCCGAAACTTTGAACAAGGATGAAGAAAAACCACCAAAAGAGAAGAAAATTCCCAAGAAGAGAAAAATATCAACTCCAAAACGAAAATTATCCGATGAAGAGGGGACTCCTGCACCACCTTCTACCGGCGACGTGGAGGAAATCTTAAAGGTAATGACTGAACCCATGCCCACGAAGCTAAGTCCATTAGGGCCTCAACTGACGAAGCTTTTTCGAAAGGTGGAGGAGCCGGAAAAAACGAAGATAACCAAAGCAAAAAGGCAAAGAATTATTGCAGTAACCGAAGTTATTGACAAGACGCCACCGAGGGCGTCAATTCAGAAAACGCCAGCTGTTGAGGGCACAACAAACGTCGAAATCGCACCTTCGGAAGTCGCGGCTACCGAAGCCGCTACAGCCGAAGATGTGAACTTAGAAACTACCATTGAAGACATCAACAAAATTTTGACAGACATGGCTGCAGAAGAAGCTGCCACCGCTGCTGAAGAAACCATGGCCACAGTGCCTGGGAAGGGGAAAGAAATAGCCGAAGACACTTCGGACGACGAAGCCTACACATTTCAAAATTTAGTTGGGCAAAAACTGTCGAAGGCCGAAATAGAAGAGCTTAAAGACTATGCCAAATCTTGTGGATACAAGCCAGGAGCTCTTCTATTTGGAGGCGTCGACGATGAAAAATTAGGCTGCATCCGAGACCAAACTGGAGCTAAGGTCATCGGTACTCTATCGAAGAGTATCGGTTTTCCGAAGCTAGAAACAGATATCAGCCGCTACCGACGACAACATATCGTCGGCAGCTTATTTTATTCGAATTTCAAGGTAAACATCTTTCTCTCTGACTTTTATTGTTTTTTAATAATGGAAATATCCCTAACGAAGGTTGTTTATTTGCAGAGCATGCTACTAAGCAAAGCTTTGAAGATGCAGCAAGATTTGGAGGATAAAAAACACGAAGCTATAATTGAAAATTTAGAGAGCAAGATAAAAGAACAATCAGCTATTATTGAAAAGAAAGACTTCGAACTTCAATCAACCGAAGGCTTGCTGGCAGAGACTGAAGCTAAAGTAGCAGAATTGAATTCGAAGCTTCTCTGCCAATCAAAACAATTTGAACAAGAGAAGCTAGAGCTTGATTCGAAACTTGAAGCCGAAGTCCAAACCAACTCAGACTTGAAGAAATCATTAACAAGCCTTCAAGACAAATGCTTGAAATTTAGCAACAATTGTATCCAACAATTAAAGAAGATCTTTCACTCAGTTGGAGCCAGCAGTGGGAAGTTTACCCCTTCAGCTGAAAATTTACCAAAAGCCTTCGATCATATTGAAGCTGAAATTGAAGAGCTTGACGGAGTTATAGCCGGGCACGGTGACTTCTGTGCCTGGGTAGCTTCTTGGGGTACCGCTGCAGCGTTCCTGAAGGCCGGCTGCGAGCATGGAAAAATCGTCAACAGGCCCAACTTCACCCTGTCTCCATCAATTCTAGACGATATTCCTGACCTCGCCCGAAGCATCTCAAATAGATTTATAAAAATGATATGGACAAAAGGCGGGCGAGAGAAGGCTGGAGACGAAGCTCGAAGTCATCTTGAACCAGTAAGAAATCATGTTTTGTACTTACCTTCTCCTTCACACTTGATTCTTACTCGCGATACCTTGATTCATGTAGGATGACGAAGCTGAAGATGATGCTTAAAATATGTCGCCGAAGCTGAAGCTCAGTGAAGATGAGTAGGAGTATACTATAGAAAAAACTTAGGAGACTTTTGTAACAACTTTTGTAAATACAATTAAACTGTTCTCAATGAACTTTGTACATACCTTGTAATATATTCTTACCCTTCTATTGAGGCGCTTTGATGTGGACGAAATTAGTATTTTGAGCTGAAGGCGAAAAAAAACACCTTCCCTTCTTTTCGTACACAACGAAGCATAAAAGACCGCTTCTTCTTTTTGCCGAAGCTTTTCTTTTTTGTACATAACGAAGCATAAAAGACCACTTCTCCTTTTTGCCGAAGCTTTTCTTTTTTGTACATAACGAAGCATAAAAGACCACTTCTCCTTTTTGCCGAAACAACCACTTAGGAACGCAAATGTTATGAATGAATGCTTATGAATGCAAATGCTATGATGTAATGTAATGTGCGAATGAATGTCCAAAACATATATCCGAAGCCACAGTCTCAGCCATTATTTCCTTAGAAACAACCACACATCAGCTCTGCATTCCCTTAGGAACGACTTTGGAGCTTCTTCGCCTTTTACTTAGGCGGTATCAGCGTTGACTTTTCGCTGTAAGCTCTGCATCCCCTCAGGGACGTCTTTGGAGCTTCTTCGCCTTTTACTTTCGGCGGAATCAGCGTTGACTTTTCGCTGTGAGCTCTGCATCCCCTTAGGGACGTCTTTGGAGCTTCTTCGCTTTTTCAGTTTCGGCACTCGATGGTGCGTTCTCAGTTTTTACATTTACATTTTTTGGGGGATTTTGCTCTTATAAGACTAAAAAGGAAATTACACATGATGGCCCCATTAAAAACCTTTCTCCCCCTTTAGAAAGGAAAAGGGTGCCATGAAAAAGAAAAGAAAAAACATAAAAAGTTACATCAAGTTATACATAATATCGCCGAAGCTCATCCGCATTCCAAGATCTTGGAATTTCGTTGCCATCCATGTCCTTCAATCTGTACGAACCAGGCCTTGACGAAGATACTACTAAGAAAGGTCCTTCCCATTTCAACTGTAGCTTGCCCACTGTATCTGGGTTGGCTACTCTCCGAAGCACCAAGTGTCCTGGCTCAATATTTTTTAACCGGACCTTTCTATCTCGCCACTTGACTGTTTCAGCTTGGTATTTATTGATATTCTCCACGGCTTGAAGCCTGATCCCCTCTAAGGCATCTTTTTCCACAAGGCAAGCATCTTCGGGACCTGATTCTGCCGAAGCTACTACTCTTATTGATCCAGCTTTTGCTTCTTCCGGAGTTACTGCTTCGTCGCCGAATAATAATTTGAATGGAGTAAAGCCTGTAGACCTTGATGTTGTTGTATTGTGGCTCCACACCACTTTGGTTAACTGATCTGGCCACTTTCCCCTGGGTTGATTGAAGATTAACTTCATTATTCCTGTCATTATAATGCCGTTGGCCCTTTCAACGAGCCCATTTGACTCAGGATGCCTGACTGATGCAAAATGGATCTTCGTACCAATTTGATCACAGAAATTTCTGAAAGCTTCGGAGTCGAATTGTGTTCCATTATCTACAGTGATGGCCTTCGGTACCCCGAAGCGACAGACAATATTCTGCCAGAAAAACTTTTGGACAGTGGCCGAAGTTATTGTGGCTAATGGCTTCGCCTCAATCCATTTAGAAAAATACTCCACAGCCACTATGACATATTTTAGATTCCCTTGGGCCGGTGGTAATGGACCCAACAAGTCAAGGCCCCACCTTTGCAATGGCCAGATGGGTTGTATCAGCTGTGTCAAAGACGAAGGTTGCTTTTGATCTCTTGCACATTTCTGACAACCTTCGCACTTTTGAACTAACTCCGCTGCATCCGAAGCTGCCTTCGGCCAATAAAACCCTTGGCGGAAGACTTTTCCAAGTAACGGCCTAGATCCAATGTGGGATCCACACAGGCCTGCATGTATTTCTTTCATCAACTCTATACCTTCGGTTCTAGATAAGCACTTGAGCAGCGGAGCGCAAACTCCATGTTTGTATAACTCCCCTTCTATCATGACATACGGACGAGCTCTTGCCTCTATCCTTTTATTATAAGCTTCATCATCTGATAGGAAGTTACCCTGAAGGTAAGAGATGATTTCAGTTCTCCAATCTTCGCTGTAAACAGGAGATATGTTGAGGACTGCTCTTTCGATAAGCTCCACTGAAGGTGCCTTTATTGTTTCGAAGAACACATCCGAAGGTAACGGCAGCCCCTGTGCTGCAGACTTGGCTAGCAAATCAGCATGCTCATTTTGCCCTCGAGGGATATTCTTGACAGAAAATCCTTCGAAGGAGGCTTCGATCCTTCGGACCGTGTCTAGATATTTTTCAAGCTTCGGATCTTTAGCCTTGCAACTTTTGTCAATATGACCCGAAACGACCTGGGAATCAGTTTTAAGAATCGCCCTTCTGATTCCCATTGCCTTTAATTTCCGAAGGCCCAGGAGCAGGGCTTCGTACTCAGTAATATTGTTTGTACAGCTGAAATCAAGTCTTGCTGCATAACAAGTTTTAACCTTGGATGGTGATACCAACACAGCGGCTGCACCTGCTCCGAAGGTTCCCCAAGAACCATCACAAAACACTGTCCATACTTCGGCATCTTTATTTGCTTCTTCATCCTGAGCCCCTGGCGTCCAGTCGGCAATGAAATCTGCCAATGCCTGAGACTGGATCGAAGATCTATGCACATAATCAATATAAAATTCATTGAGCTCTGCAGCCCATTTTCCAATCCGTCCAGTAGCTTCTCTATTTCTCATGATATCCTTCAACGGCTGCGAAGAAGGAACAATAATATTGTATGCCTGAAAATAATGCCGAAGCTTCCTGGATGCCATTAAAACGGCATACAATACCTTCTCCAGCTCTGTATAATTTTTCTTTGATACACTAAGGACTTCAGATACAAAATACACTGGAACTTGCTTCTTGACTTGGCCATCAAGCTTCTCCTGGACAAGTGCTGCACTTACTGCTGAGTGCGAAGCTGCCACATATAACAACAGAGGAGCCCCTGGTGTTGGCGGAGTTAATGTTGTTAGATCTATCAAATATTGCTTCAGCTCTTCGAAGGCTTTTTGTTGACTTGGTCCCCATTGAAAGACCTCAGCTGACTTCAGCACCTCGAAGAATGGTAAATTTCTTTCTGCTGATCTGGATATAAATCTGTTGAGAGATGCCAGCCTTCCTGTCAATCTTTGGGCCCCCTTTCTTGTGGTTGGTGGCTCCATTCGAAGTATAGCTTCGATTTTATTTGGATTAGCTTCGATTCCCTTTGTTGAAACCAAGCATCCAAGAAATTTCCCCTTCTTTACTCCGAAGACACATTTTTCTGGATTCAGCTTCAGACCAGCTTGTCTGAAACTGGCGAAGGTCTCCTGCAGATCAGCAATATGATTTTCCTGCTTCGTGCTTTTTACAATGATGTCATCGACATAAGTCAACACATTTCTGCCTATCTGAGACTGGAGGACCTTCGCTGTCATTCTGCTGAAACTTCCTCCAGCATTTTTGAGCCCCTCAGGCATCCGAAGATAGCAATATGTGCCACTTGGGGTTATGAAGCTAGTCTTCGGCTCATCTTCCTTCTTCATCCAGATTTGATGATAGCCTGAGTAGCAGTCCAGGAGACTCATGAGCTCTGAAGAAGCTGCTGCATCGACTAAAGAGTCTATCCTTGGCAGCGGGAATTCATCCTTCGGACAAGCCTTGTTGAGATCTGTGAAATCGATACACATTCTCCACTTGCCATTGGCCTTCTTCACCATAACAGTGTTAGCTAGCCACTCTGGATACTTTACTTCTCTGATAACTCCTGCACTGAGGAGTCTTTTTACTTCATTGCGAGCCCCTTCGGCCTTGTCATCCGACATCTTCCGAAGCCTCTGCTTTCGGGGTCTGAAGGATGGGTCAACATTGAGCGAATGTTCAATAACATCCCGATTTACTCCACAGAGATCATTAGCTGACCATGCAAAAACATCTTTGTTGTTGAATAAAAACCTTATCAAGGTTTTCTCCTGGTCTTCAGATAATTGCGAGCCCAACAGTACCTTCTGCTCTGCTATGTCCTCACACAATAGCATGGGCTTCGGCTGATCTGCTGAAGCTGCTTTCTCCCTTCTGAATTTATACTGTTCACAAGCTTCAGCTCCATCTATGTTATGGATTGCTTTGGAGTCAGTCCAGCTTCCTTCGGCCCTTCTAGCAGCTTCCTGGCTTCCATGAATAGCAATAGGCCCTTGGTCCGAAGGTATCTTCATGCAGAGATAAGCTGGGTGAAGAATTGCTTCGAAGGCATTAAGAGTACCACGGCCAATGATAGCATTGTAAGGATACTCCATGTCAACAATATCAAACACAATTTGCTCAGTCCTTGTGTTGTTAACAAATCCGAAGGTTATCGGCATGGTAATCTTCCCAAGTGCTACAATCTGCCGCCCTCCGAAGCCACAAAGAGGGTGCGTAGCATCATGAATCTTGTCTTCGGGCTCTTGCATTTGTCTGAAGGCCTTAGCAAATACAATATCAGCTGCACTGCCTGTATCAACTAAGACATTGTGAACCAGAAATCCTTTGATCACGCAAGAGATAACCATGGCATCATTGTGAGGATAATCCTTAAGCTGAAGGTCTTCCTGAGAGAAAGTAATTGGAATGTGGGACCATTTTGACTTGATGAAGGGTCCCTGCACTCCAACATGCTGCACCCTTCTCTGAGCCTCCTTCTTCTGCTTCTTGTTAGCCGGCTCTGAGCAAGAACCGCCTGTTATCGGGAGCACCATCTTCGAAGCCGAAGCAGCTCCAGCTTGATTGTTGAACGAAGCCATCAGCTCAGAAAAGTGGAAGTGAGTTCACCGGAGGTGGGCGCCAATGTTGGGGGCTTGTTCTCAAATGCTAAGAGTTAAGAACAAGGCAACATAGAAAATGTTAAATGTTAAAGTCCTTCGTCCTCCAAAACATTATATCCCTTCAGGATATAAAGAATTTTGGACGAAGGTTACGAAGGACGTACCTTCGTGAGTATAATAATAAGCAACAAAGTGTTCATACGAACCATGAGATATAAAATAAACATTTAAATATTATCATAGAATCATCTCCATTTTTATTATCATGAATGAATATAAATGACTTCAAATTACAAATGTACCTTCGGTCCTGAGGAAGGCAAAAGTACAGGTGTGATGCGAAAGCAAATGTCAAGTTCGCGTGAACAGTACGGGGGTACTGTTCATCTATTTATAGACACAGGACACAGCCTGTGACGAATTACAATTATGCCCCTTACAAAGGTTTACAACATTGACTCAGACCCCTATGGATAAAAAGGTCATTCTATCTCTATGTCGGTTTGTAATGCCGAAGCTCCATGAAAAGGAACCTTCGGCCATCTCCTGGGGACAACTTCAGCCGAAGCTGCTTCTTCGTGTAAGACCTTCGGCGCAACGAAGCATGGCCCCAACAGCGTGGTAGGTTCCTCAGAACCCGACCACCTCGAACGTCAGGGTCTCCCTTCGGAAGTTGGAGGGTGTTCCGAAGTAGACGGGAAGATCGAGTTGTCCGAGGGGCTGGACGCGCTTCCCAGGGATGATCCCATGGAAAGGCGCAGCGCCCGCCTGGACTGAGGACAGATCGATACGCAGAAGCCCGAGGGTCTCGGCGTAGATGATGTTGAGGCTGCTGCCTCCGTCCATGAGGACCTTGGTGAGCCTGACGTCGCCGATGACGGGGTCGACAACGAGCGGGTATTTCCCCGGGCTCGGCACATGGGTTGCTTGGTCGAAGGTGATGGGCTTGTCGGACAAGTCTAGGTAGACTGGCGCCGCCACCTTCACCGAACAGACCTCCCGGCGCTCTTGCTTGCGGTGCCGAGCCGAGGCGTTCGCCGCTTGCCCGTCGTAGATCATGAAGCAGTCGCGGACCTCGGGGAACTCTCCTGCCTGGTGATCTTCCTTCTTGTCGTCGTCGCGGGCCCTGCCACCCTCCGCGGGTGGCCCGGCCCTGTGGAAGTGGCGCCGAAGCATGACGCACTCCTCAAGGGTGTGCTTGACGGGCCCCTGGTGATAGGGGCACGGCTCCTTGAGCATCTTGTCGAAGAGGTTGGGACCTCCGGGGGGTTTTCGAGGGTTCTTGTACTCGGCGGCGGCGACAAGGTCCGCGTCGGCGGCGTCACGTTTTTCTTGCGACTTCTTCTTGCCCTTCTTCCTGGCGCCGCGCTGAGCTGACGCCTCGAGGGCATCTTCTGATGGGCGGCCCTGGGGCTGCTTGTCCTTCTGGAAGATAGCCTCGACCGCCTCCTAGCCGGAGGCGAACTTGGTGGCGATGTCCATCAGCTTGCTCGCCCTGGTGGGGGTCTTGCGACCCAGCTTGCTCACCAGGTCGCGACAGGTGGTGCCGGCGAGGAACGCGCCGATGACGTCCGAGTCGGTGATGTTGGGCAGCTCGGTGCGCTGCTTCGAGAATCGCCGGATGTAGTCCCGGAGAGACTCTCCCGGCTGCTGTCGGCAGCTTTGGAGGTTCCAGGAATTCCCGGGGCGCACGTACGTGCCCTGGAAATTGCCGACAAAAGCTTGGACTAGGTCGTCCCAGTTGGAGATCTGCCCCGGGGGCAGGTGCTCCAACCAGGCGCGAGCGGTGTCGGAGAGGAACAGGGGGAGGTTGCGGATGATGAGGTTGTCATCGTCCGTTCCACCCAGTTGGCAGGCCAGACGGTAGTCCGTGAGCCACAGTTCCGGTCTCGTCTCCCCCGAGTACTTTGTGATAGTAGTCGGGGGTCGGAACCGGATCGAGAACGGCGCCCGTCGTATGGCCCGGCTGAAGGCCTGCGGACCGGGTGGTTCGGGCGAGGGACTCCGATCCTCCCCGCTGTCGTAGCGTCCCCCACGCCTGGGGTGGTAGCCTCGGCGCACCCTCTCGTCGAGGTGGGCCCGTCAATCACGGTGATGGTGCTCGTTGCCGAGGCGACCCGGGGCCGCAGGCGCTGTGTTGCGCGTGCGCCCGGTGTAGACCGAGGCTTCCCGCATGAATCGGGAAGTCGCGGCATGATGTTCCGAGGGGTACCCCTGCCTTCGGGAGGCGGAGCTCTCGGCCCGCCGGACCGCGGCGCCTTCCAGGAGATCCTTGAGCTCTCCCTGGATTCGCCGCCCCTCGGTGGTTGATGGCTCCGGCATCGCGCGGAGGAGCATTGCTGCTGCAGCCAGGTTCTGGCCGACCCCACTGGATGCGGGTGGCGGCCTGACCCTGACATCGTCGGCGATACGGTGCTGGAAGCCCTGGGGTAGATGACGCATTTCTCCGGCCGGAGGTTGGCCCGCCCATGCCTGCTCGACGTCCCGGCGGATTGGCTCGAGCGCTCCTGCTCCCTCGTCGAGCCTGGCCTGCACCCCGCGGATTTGCTCGAGTTGTGGGTCGTGACCCCCCGCCAGAACGGGGACCACAGCTAGCTCCCGCGGGATGTCAACGCGAGGCACCGGCCTAGCGAGATCACCGTCCTCCGGCATGCCGAGATGGTTGCCTTCGGAGGGACCCCCTAGATCGACGTGGAAACATTCGCGGCTCGGGCCGTAGTCCTCGTCGCCGAGGCTACGGCTACCGTCGAAACAGTCGGAAAGGCAGTAGTCGCATGCGGTCATGAGGTCTCGCATGGCACTGGGGTTGCCAAGTCTGGAGAAATCCCAACAGAAGCTGGGCTCGTCGTCTTCCTCGGACCCGGAGGGCCTGTAGGTTGAGACGTCCGTCAGCCGGTCCCAAGGCGACCGCATACGAGACCCCAGAGGGTTCGGATTCGCCTCTACGAAAGCGTCCGCCAAAGCGGAGCCGCTAGGCGGGTCGAGGCTAAATCCAAGAGGCGTGGGATGGGAATCGGTTGGTACCTCTTGGTCGACGGGCGGTAATGAGGTCACGTCGGGGACTGACTGCACCGTCGTCTCAGGTACGAGGGTGACACCCAGCAAGCCTTTTGCGAGCGTGCTGGCGTCGTCCGTTTGCTCGGGATTGACGTGTCGCGGGGAGACAGCGCTCGTCTTCGTCTCAAGCGCGAGGCCGATGCCCGGCGCGCCCCCCGTTGGAGTGCTGGCGTTGTCGACTCGCTCGACGGCCGACGAGGCGCCGCCTCCTGCTTGGCCTTGGTTGCCCCGCCTCCTCCTCCTCCGTCGACGGGGCGAGCTCGAAGGTTGTTCTTCCACCACGCGGGGAAAACGTCGTCGATCCCGCCGCCGGCGGGCGGACTGTCGGCCGCCACTGTCGCTGTCGCCCGGCGGTGGAAAGAGTATCATGTCGTAGCTGCCGTCGAGAGACATGAACTCAAGGCTCCCGAAACGGAGCACCATCCCGGGCCGGAGAGGTTGCTGGAGACTACCCATCTGGAGCTTGATGGGAAGCTGTTCGTCAACACGCAGCAGGCCCCTACCTGGCGCGCTAACTATCGGCGTTTCGAGACCGGGGGGTCCCTGAGCCGACGAGTGAAGTGTCGCCGCGTGCCCCAGCCCAGATGGGTCGACGCGAGGCCGAGCACGAAGGGGGGAAGCGAGGTGGCCGGAGATGGGCATGAGAGAGGTGGAAATCCCGCGGCCTTCGTGTTTGTCCCGCGCCCAGGTCGGGTGCGCTTGCAGTAGGGGGTTACAAGCGTCCACATGGGGGGAGGAGCGAGCGGCCTCACGCGAGCGCCCGTCCTGTCCTCGTCCCCGTGCGGCCAACCTTCTCTAAGAGGGCCCTGGCCCTTCCTTTTATAGGCGTAAGGAGAGGGTCCAGGTGTACAATGGGGGTGTAGCAGAGTGCTACGTGTCTAGCGGAGGAGAGCTAGCGCCCTAAGTACACGCCATCGTGGCGGCCGGAGAGATTTTGGCGCCCGGTTTGTGTGATGTCGTGGCCGTCGGAGGAGTGTTGGAGCCTGGCGGAGGGACAGCTGTCGGGGCCGTCGAGTCCTTGCTGACGTCCTCTTGCTTCCGTAAGGGGGCCGAGAGCCGCCATCGTCAGGGAACGTGCGGGGCACCATCATCGCCTATCTGGCGGAGCGAGCTAGATGGGACGCCGGTCTTGTTCCCTGTAGCCTGAGTTAGCTTGGAGTAGGGTAATGATGGCGCCTCCTGTTGACGTGGCCGGTCCGCGCCCTAGGTTGGGCGATGTGGAGGCTCCTCCGAGGTCGAGGTCGAATCCGTCTTCCGTGGCCGAGGCCGAGTCCGAGCCCCTAGGTCGGGCGAGGCGGAGGCCGTTGGCTGAGGCTAGGGCGGAATTTGAGTCCTGGGGTCGGGCGAAGCGGAGTTCATCGTCTTCTGGGGCTGAGCCCAAGTCCGAGCCCTGGGTCGGGCGGAGCGGAGTTCGCCGTCTTCCGGGGCTTTGCCCGAGTCTGAGCCCTGGGTCGGGTGGAGCGGAGTTCGCCGTCTTCTGGGGCTTAGCCTGAGTCCGAGCCCTGGGTCGGGCGGAGCGGAGTTCGCCGTCTTCTGGGGCTTAGCCCGAGTCCGAGCCCTGGGTCGGGCGGAGCGGAGTTCGCCGTCTTCCAGGGCTTAGCCCGAGTCCGAGCCCTGGGTCGGGTGGAGCGGAGTTTCCTATGGTGTGCGGTCGGGCCTGACTGCCTGTCAGCCTCACTCTGTCAAGTGGCACCGCAGTCGGAGCGGCGCAGGCGGCGCTGTCTTTCTGTCAGATCGGTCAGTGGAGCAGCAAAGTGACGGCGGCCACTTCGGCTCTGTCAGCTGAGGGGCGCGCGTCAGGATAAATGTGTCAGGCCACCTTTGCATTAAATGCTCCTGCGATTTGGTTGGGGTTGCTTCTCGGCGAAGGCAGGGCCTCGGGCGAGCCGGGAACGTGTTCGCCGCTAGAGGGGGGCCTCGGGCGAGGCGGAGATCCTCCGGGGTCGGCTGCCCTTGTCCGAGGCTAGGCTCGGGCGAGGCGTGATCGAGTCCCTCGAATGGACTGATCCCTGACTTGATCGCACCCATCAGGCCTTTGCAGCTTTATGCTGATGGGGGTTACCAGCTGAGAATTAGGAGCCTTGAGGGTACCCTTAATTATGGTCCCCGACAGGCACCAACGAGGATTAGTCGGGACCTTGCATGGTTCCAGATACCTCGGTAAAAATACCAGCGTCATCCACGAGAGTTTGCATCTCTACCTTGCTCTTTAAGTTTCCACATTTATATTAAGCATTTAAGTTTCAATCTTGTATTCATACTTAATATAGTGTAGATTGAAACTTAGCCATTGCCGGAGAGATAGCAACACTTAGACAAAACCTAGTTTGTACATTCTAGTTTGATTATTTGCATAGGTTTTGCTCTAGGGATTTATTTGTGGCCTAGTTTAGTGAAAGTTTTAGAAGTCCTAATTCACCCCCCATCTTAGGCGTCACTCATTTCCTACAGTAAGTTTCGAAGCTCCAAAGTCGTTCCTAAGGGAATGTAGAGCTAGAATACCACCTAAATCAAAGGTGAAGAAGCTCCAATGTCGTTCCTAAGGGGATGCAAAGCTTAAATGCCACCTAAATCAAAGGTGAAGAAGCTCCAAAGTTGTTCCTAAGAGGATGCAAAGCTTAGCTCCAAAGTCGTTCCTATGGGGATGTAGAGCTGAAATACCACCTAAGTAAAAGGTGAAGAGACTCCGAAGTCGTTCCTAAGTGGGTGCAGAGTCTGGGTGTGTCTTCGTGTAGGTTTTTATCTTTGGCATAAACATCATATTGCATCATACCATCACATCATATCGCATAGCATCACATCATACATTATTTTGCATCAGCAAAAAAGCTGTGGAGAAGGAAAAATGCTCCTTCGAAAATACCTGTCGGATCGTGAAGGAATGTGCTGAAGCACAAAACTATACCTTCGGCAGATATATTCTTACACAGCAGGGGAATCTTTGTTAGTAGTATCACTATACAACAATCATGGCAAAACACATGGTATTCAATCGATAGAAGGGGCAATTTTTCTTCGTGAAGCATGAAAAAAAGGGAAGGTGTTTTTTCGCCAGCGGCTCAAAAATGGTACGTACGAAGGTTTCATGCATCACAAAGAAATATATTACATTAATGTACATACAAATACTTGATGTTTGTTCCGAACACAAGGCAACATTCATACACAAGCATTACATTTTCAAGCATACAAAAATTTAATCTTCCTTTAGCACTTTTTCAGCAGCTTCATGTAATAGTCTATCGACGACTTCGTCAACGACTTCGTTAGCAATCTTCATTATATCCAAAGCTTCTTTCATAGCCGGGTCATCTTTAGGATTGTACGGCTCCAGAGGTGGTGAAAGGCTAGCTGCAGTAAAAATATGTTGGTGAATTTCGAAGCTAGAAACGAACAACGAAGCAAAACCTTAAATAAAAGTACCTATGATCCTGGCGCAATCAGCAGCTTCTTTAGCTCGTTTGGCCTCTTCTCGGGTGTCGTGAGATTCTTTCTCATTCTTTTTAATAGCTTCATCAGCCATCTCACGATCGCCCT
Source organism: Zea luxurians (assembly GCA_029449295.1). Classification (NCBI taxonomy): domain Eukaryota; kingdom Viridiplantae; phylum Streptophyta; class Magnoliopsida; order Poales; family Poaceae; genus Zea; species Zea luxurians. The sequence continues at coordinate 51,826,667 of JAOPSE010000004.1, read as the reverse complement.
TCATCCAAACATCAGATTAAAACCTCCTGCCTAGCAAAGAGGCTTCGGCTGAGGGGTCCTTGGTGTCATCTGCTGAGAAAATAGATTCTGGCTAGGCTGCGGCCCTAACATGTTCACAACAGGCCTTCTCTAAAATTGTCGCGACCCCTCATGCATCGGTGAAAGCACAGAAATCCCCACGATCGCTGAGTATTTCATCAAAAGCTTCGGCCTCTTCGCCAATCCACTAAATAACCCCTTCGGCATCACTGTGAATAAACTTCTGTTCCGAAGAGTACGCTCCCACTCTTAAAAAACTATTTTTTAGCTTCTTGACGCATTCTAAGGATGTTTCGTAGCATCTCTCTTTGGAATCCTGAAGCTCTTCAACATTCTTTTGCACCCTTGACCTTTCCATTTCACTTATTTCCTGCTTCACCTTTGCGACTTCAAAATTTTCATTCATTTCTGCAAGTTTTTTCTTCAAATCTTCGACTTTAGCTTTGTGAGTTTCGGTTTGTGCATTAAGCTTGACTTCGCTAGCTTTCAGTCTGTCCACTAAGGAAAGCAGTATCTTATCCTTTTCGAGGGCTTCGTTCCTTAGGGAAATGACCTCTGTCCGAATATTCCCAAGATCTATTTGGCAGCTCTCATCTTCTGCTTCTTTTTGGGCCCTCAAAGCTTTACTTAAAATCAAACCCTAATAACAAAAATATATGAGAACACAACAATAGCAAGAAAAATCTACAAACATAATTCATCTTTACAAGAAAGAGTATGTGCACCTTCAAGCTATTGTAAGCAAGGCTATCTGCAAGATCATCCTTTGATATTGCAGATAGGCCGAGCTCGAGCTTTAGGAATCCCATGTTTCTCGTAATTTCCTGGCAAATAGATATCTCCTTATTGTCTGGTAGGCAATAGAGAAAATCATCTTCACCATTATCGTTGTATACCAAGGATCCTCTAGGATACTTTAGATCCTTGCATATTGTCTAGCTTCGACAATCTGCTCCTTCGACAATTGTTTCCCCGAAGCATGTCGCATAATGAACTCCAATTCTTCAGTAGATGCTCCGGGGGCAGGAGACTTAGATTCCTCAGCGGCACCTTCTTTTCCCAAGACTAGTGGTGCAGTCTTCGAAGGTCTTACTTCGGCAGAAGATGAGGGTCCAGCCTCAACAGCAGCTTGCGCTGTACCAGCTTCATCAGATTTCTTTAAAATTTCGCCTTCTGCACTAGGTGCTTCGACAGAGGCAGGAGTTGATGCCTTTACAAATTCCATGACAGCGTCTAGCACGCTGGCCATTCTCCTCTTCCTCGGAGTCATTGCAGGAATCCTTGATGCCTTTGGCAATTCCGTCTCGTGGGGTGGACCTAGGGCTTTCGGCTGCTCTGCCGCCTTCTTCAGTTTTGACTCCTCTATCGGTTCTGTTCTAGCTTCGGCAGGCACAGAGCGACTTGGCTTAGATATAGAAGCAGACTCCTCAATTAGCCTCGACTCTTTGGCCGTTTCAATGCGTTTGGGCCGATGTGTCAGAACTTTAATCTTCTTTGACTTCAGTGCGCTAGAAGTCGCCGAAGTAGCAGTCTTCCTCTTCTTCCCTTGCTTCCGCGCAGGATAACAGTAGTCTGGATACATGAATCTGATGACATCAAAAACCCTATTCAGTCTCTTTTTCCCTCGAGCGCCGAAGCTGGTTGTCATGGCTTCGTCTTCAGTCCTCGAATAGGACCCAAGTAGCTCATCGCTTGTCGCCTCTATAGCACCCAACCAGTCATCATTCGGCTCATCAAACTAATCCCTAAATCGAAATGTATACTTGAGATACACCAGACCATGTTGGCTGGAGCCAGCGGTGGCCTCCTTTGGCATTTCCCATCCGCTGACAAGAGGCCATACCCTGTAGGCAATATGCTCTTGCACCAAATCTCTAGTGCCAATGTAAGTGCACATGGTGTTAAAAGCCATCTAGCACGCTTGTACATCATTCCCAAGCGTGACTGAAGGTCTTCTAATGCCGAAGCGCGACCATATAGGGCGTTGAATAATGCCCCTTATATCTTCCCTCTGGTCCAAATCGTTCTTCACATAAAACCACTCTTGCATCCAAGATCCTGGCCACTTCTTCCGAAATGTAGGCATAGGGTAACTAACCTTAGAGCGGCGCACGAAGCTGTAGCACCCGAAGTTGTTGTGATATTGCTCTTTCCCAGTCACCTTCGTTTGATAAGATAACTCGTGAATATTATAGAAGCACCTGGCGTTCGGTTCTAACCCTTAGCTCCTCATGGCCCATATGAAAACTCCCACTTTAATAAGAGCTTCAGGGTCAAGTTGATGAAGATATATCTCAAAAGTTTTCAGGACTTCGACTAGCAACTTATCCAGAGGGAACCGAAGCCCTGCCTTCATGAAGCTTCTATAAACTACCACCTCGTCAGCTTCGGACAGAGGGACATTATTTTCCCCTCCAACCCTCACAATAGAGATATCACGGAAGTACCTTCCCCTCATTGCATCAATTTGTCCTTGCTTGATAGTTGATTTCCCGAAGACAACATGGCTTGGTCTCTAGGGCCGATCTTCAGCATCTTCATTCTCGCTTTCTACATCAAAACTTTCACTATCACTAGAACCCTCAGATATCCTAGCTAACATCTCATGTGCAATCTTCTTCGTGTTGGTTTTTTCCATAGCTTCATAAAACCCGGACAGTGCCGGATCAACAATCTTCTTCTCGTCAGCCATTAAGTCGATGGTCGTTGAAATGCCGAAACTTGAAATTCAATTAAACTCGACACAGTAAGAGTTCAAAATGACAAGCACAATGCAAGCAACTGAAATGGCATAAGAAATGCTTTCAATACAAGCTCCTATTTATATGTCCAGCGCCCCACGGTTTGGTGGGTCCTGCATGTCAGTGTCATTCGCTATTCTAGTGAAGGGAAGGTGTTTTTTTGGACCTTCGGCTAAAGACATTTGTTCACGTTACAGTTTAAATTTGTTACAAAGAAACAAATCAATATTGCGAGGGGCTACTATTAGGGGCCTTCCTCTTTCGAAGGTCCTCAAAAACGTGACTGACCATATGTTTTCAGTATGACATGGATTATTACAGGAGGCTTAGGCTTCGGGAGGAAGATCTTCTCTCATGGCAAAGACATGCGCTATGCAAAGATGCAGTCCGAAGGCGATAAGAATGAACGTTAGAGCTATGGCCGAAGAGATTTGGCTTAGTATGGTGACGAAAACCAAGGATGATGCTGACCAAAAGGGGAAAAAGACTACTTAGTCCTTAATAATTCGTGTATGATTATAAGTGAATGTCAGGGACATGAATGTAATTTTACCCGGGCTGCGTCGCGTGCCTATAAATAGATGAACAGTAACACCATATTGTTCATGAAGGATTGTAATTGCTTGCATGTCACGCTCGCGTCCTCACCTTCTAGCAAGCCGAATGTATCAATGTAATATGAATGCTATTTATATTCATACATGTTTATGGAATACAAATATGAATGGATTAATGATATGCAATTATTATCCTTATTCCTTTGTATTCTTTGATTTTCTTGTTTATATATATAAATAACGAAGGTACTTCCTTCATGACCTTCGTTTGAAGATCATTATATCCGAAAGGAGATAATGCTTCGAAGGGCGAAGGTCCTTAATCTTTAACAATTGTGTTGCCTTGTTCTTGATTCGCAGTATTTGAGAACAAGTGACCATATTTGAGAACAAGTGACCAACAGTCATCAAGATCAATTTGCTCTCTTTGAGAGCCGTTAGTCTCATCAAATACAATGTCACTAGAGACTTCAACAAAACTCGAAGATTTGTTAAAGACTCTATATGCCTTTGTATTTGAGTCATAACCAAGTAAACCCCTTCAATGGCTTTGGGAGCAAACTTTGAAAGCCTACCTTTCTTTACCAAGATGTAGCATTTGCTCCCAAATACATGAAGTAAGTAACATTGGGTTTGTTACCGGTGAGTACCTCATATGCAGTTTGCTTGAGGAGGCGATGAAGATAGAGACAGTTTATGGCATTTACGACTTTCAACCAAACCCGTTCCGGTGTCTTGTATTCTCCTAGCATCGTTCTTGCCATGTCAATGAGCGTCCTGTTCTTCCTCTCCACTACAACATTTTGTTATGGCGTGTAGGGAGCAGAGAACTCATGCTTGATGCCTTCCTCCTCAAGATATTCCTCCACTTAAAGATTTTTAAACTCAGATCCATTATCGCTCCTTATCTTCTTCACTTTTAGCTCAAACTCATTTTGAGCCCGTTTTAGGAAGCGCTTGAGTGTTTCTTGGGTTTTAGATTTATCCTGTAAAAAGAATACCCAAGTGAAGCGGGAACAATCATCAACAATTACTAGACCATACTTACTTCCACCGATGGTAAGGTAAGCAACGAGCCCGAAGAGATCTGTGTAAAGAAGCTCCAATGGTCTTGATATCGTCATCATATTCTTGCTTGGATGACTTGTTCCCACCTGATTACCAGCTTGACATGCTGCACAAGGTATGTCTTTCTCAAAACAGACATCGGTTAGTCCTAACACATGTTCTCAGTTTAGAAGTTTATGAAGGTTCTTCATTCCAACATGTGCTAGATGGAGATGCCAAAGCCAATCCATGTTGGTCTTAGCAAATAAACATGCATCTAGATCAACATTTTATTTAGTAAAATCAAATAAATAAAGCTTGTCGTCAGATACACCTTTGAATGCTAATGAACCATCACTTCTTATAAAGACAGTAACATCAACATTTGTAAATAAACAATTGTAACCCATGTGACACGACTGACTAATGGAAAGCAAATTATATCCAAGCGATTCTACCAAAAAGACATTAGAAATTGAATGCTCGATAGTAATCGCTATTTTACCTATCCCCTTTACCTTGCCTTGATTCCCATCTCCAAAGATGATCGTGTCATGAGAATCCTTGTTCTTGATGTAAGAGGTAAACATGATCTTCTCCCCCATCATGTGGTTTGTGCATTCGATATTAATGATCCAGCTTTAGCCCCTAGATGCATAAACCTGCAAGGTATTTAGGCTTGGGATTTAGGTCCCCAACTTGTATTGGGTCCTGTCAGGTTAGTTACATATGATTTTAGAACCCAAATACAAGTCTTACCTTTCTTGCATTTTGGTCCCACATTTGTAGCAACAATTTTATCATTTTTATAATGAATCACATAAAATGCATCAAAAGTGCGGAATAAAATGGAAGATCCATGAGATGCATTCCTATCTTTAGGCATATGAGAAACAACATGAGAAGCATGACACATAGCTCTACTCCTATTAGAATCACTAGATGAAGCATGCACAGTGCGAGGAGTAGAGATACTACTATGATACTTTGGAAAAGCAAAACGATCATTACAAGTATCATGATGAGCATAATGAGAAACATTCTTGACATGAGAATATAAGTAAGCATGTTTTTTCTTCTCGTGAATAGAATGCAAGCTATTAGCCATAGGTGTCTTCTTCTTCTCCTTTGTGAAGTTGAGGAACTTTTGACTCTTAGTGTTCTTGGTTCCCTTTTGGAAACCAAGTCAATCCTTAATGAAGGGATGTCTTCCAATGGTGAAGGCATCCCTAGCAAATTTAACTTTTTCTACTTCACTTTTGCAAGTTTTAAGTTGGACATTTAATTGAGCAATTTCATCATTAATGTTTCAATAGTAGAGGCATGATTACTATAAGCATTAAAATCATGATCTTTACATTTAACACAAATTAAAACATGCTCAACGGATGAACTATCAACATTTAATTTCTCTATTCTAACATTCAAATTACCATTTAAACTTTTTAAGGCTAGTAATAGAGGAATGATAAGAAGACAATTCAAAAGCAAGCATTTCATTCTTCTTTATTTCTAAAGCAAGAATTTTTTCTACTTCAACTACTTTACCATGTTCCTCATAAAGCATATCCTCTTGTTTTTCTAGCAACCTATCCTTTTCATTAAGAGCATCAAATAATTCATTAATTTTATCTACCTTAGATCTATCTAAGCCCTTAAAAAGATTGCTATAATCTACGTCATCATCACATTCTTCATCACTAGAAGAGGTATACTTAGGATTATCGCGTGTACGTACCTTCTTCTCTTTTTCCATGAGGCAAGTGTGAAGAGAGAGGATTTATCGAAGGCAGAGGCAGCAAGTCCTTCACCATCGAAGATGGATGAAGACAGTCTGAGTCCCATTCCTTATTTGGGAGTGTCTCCGTGCTGGTCATTGCTTTGAGTGCAACGGGTTGCAGCTTGTAAAGAGGAAGAGGTCCGTTGGTGATGTCGTCGACACACCTTGCTTCTTTTACCATCATGCGCCCGCTTACAAACATACCAAGAATTTCCTCGGATGATATTTTGGTATACCTAGGGTTTTCACGAATAAGATCAACAAGATGGGGACCAATTACAGAAAATGACCTTAACATGAGGCGCACGACGTCGTGATCCGTCCATCTTATGCTTCCATAGCTTCGTATCTTGTTCACCAGGGTCTTGAGCCTATTGTACGTTTCAGTTGTCTCCTCTCCCCTTTTCATGGTGAATCTCCCCAGCTTGCCTTCCACCAATTCCATCTTGGTGATCATCATAGCATCATTTCCCTCATGAGAGATCTTGAGGGTGTCCCATATTTGCTTGGAGTTGTCCAAGCCACTCACATTGTTGTATTCAACCCTGCATAAAGACGCTAAAAGAACAGTATTGGCTTGAGCATTTTTATGAATTTTCTCATTAATAAATACGACATTATCACTACTATCAAAATTCATTCCATTTTCTACTACATCTCAAATGCTAGGATGAAGAGAAAATAAAATGACTACACATTTTATGACTCCAAAAAGAATAATCTTTCCCAACAAAATGAGGGGCTTGCCAAGAGGTATATATAATAAATGAGCATTGGAGTTGTATGGAACTCGATAATAATCAAAGGAATAGTTTTGATTAACTGTCTTTTTCTTTGATGTGGAATCATCGTCGTCGTCATCCTTTGGTGAAGATGAGGAGGCATCACTGTCGTAGTAGATAATCTTCTTGATGCACCTCTTCTTCTTCCCGTCCTTCTTCTTGTTGTTTGAGCCTGAGTCAGTGGGCTTATCACCTTTTGGTTCGTTTATGTTGATGGTCTCCTTCTCCTTATCATTGATCACAATCCCCTTGCCCTTAGGATCCATCTCTTCGGACGATTAGTTCCTTGATGAAGAGAATGGCTTCGATACCAATTGAGAGCACCTAAAGGGGGGGTGAATAGATGATCCTGCAAAAAATCAACTCTAAATAACACAAACTTGGTTTATAATAAATGTTAGTGAAAGCTAAAACCAAGTTGGTAAAAGGAGAACTCTTCACTTGATTGCTCCTTTGAGATGTATATCAAACTTAGGAGCAATAATACAAGTGAATTTGAGAACTCAGGAAGATAACAATCACAATAAGGTAAATGGACAAGAGACACGACAATTTTATCCAGTGGTTTGGCCAATGCCTACTCCACGTTGTGGTGACCTCCTTCGGTCAAGGGTTGCACTGTTGGGGGCCTTCGGCATCCGAAGGTCCTCAAAAACAGGATTTAACAGTGTTTCTGGAGTATAATGTGTGAACAGGTATCTTCGGACTCGAGTCGATATCACAGTAGGAGAAGTCCAAGTAATACGAAGGTTGATACAACGCCGAAGATGTGAGCGGGAAAGCTTCGGCGTGATAGCGGAAAAAGAAACCGACTTAAAGATGAAAAGGCTATTCGGACCTCGGTGTATTACTATAGAATTACTACCAAGTGTAAAGGGCATGAATGTAATTTTGTATGGGCTGTGTCCCGTGCCTATAAATAGGTGAACAGTACCCCCGTACTGTTCACGCGGATTCTGGCATTCACTTTTGCGTCACGCTTGTACTTTCATCTCCTTCAAGCTGAAGGTACATTTGTAATTCGATGTTATTTCTGTTTCTACGTAATAGTAATGCAAAAATAAGTTAATAATAATATACAATTGTCTATGTTATCCTTCATATTCCTTATGATTCATCCTTCGTCACTGTATAGTGTATTTATGAAGGTATATCCCTCATAACCTTCGTCCGAAAATCATTATATCCTAAGGGAAATAATGCTTCGAAGGACGAAGGACTTTTCCGATTAACATTTTCTATGTTGCCTTGTTCTTAATTCAAAGCATTTGAGAACAAGTCACCAACATGCACTCAATCCCTCTCAAGTGATCCAATGGTCAAACTTGAGTACCACAGTTTTCTTCCTTATATCAAATCCTATTTGTGAGAAATCTCTACAAGTTGGAGTCTCTCACGCCTTACACAAATGATCTTAATCAAAACCGCGGTAAGGAGGGAGTAGAAACACACACAAGAACTCAATCACAGCAACAACACACACAAGTCAATAACAGAGTGCAAGAATCAAAACAACAGAGTCACAACTCAAAAACGCGCCAAATCTCTATCTAATGAAACAACAGTGTGGTCGTGGAGTCTTGAAGTTGTAGTATGCTCAAGGTTTGCTTGTGTACCCATGCGCCTAGGGGGTCATTTTATAGCCCAAAGGGACCTAGGAACCATTTGGTCTTCATTTGGAAGGCCCTAGTTGCCTTCTGTTCGTGGGTGCACTGGACTGTCCGGTGCACATAGGACCCTACACAGTCATCGATTCCCTTCCTTAATTAGTCGACCGTTGCCAACCGTTGGTCACTTGGCACACCGGACAGTCCGGTGCAACCTAGTGACCATTGGCCAGGCTGACGTGGCCCACGCGGATTGCGCGACTGACTGTTGGCCAGACGCGCGGTTGGCACACCGGACAATCCGGTGAATTATAGTCGTGGTGTCTCGGTGAATTCCTGAGAGCGGCCTGTTCGCCGACTGGTAGCCTAGGCACTGGACACTGTCTGGTGCACACACTAGACAGTCCGGTGCTCCTAGACTGGCACAAGTTTGGCTACTCTTAGCCAAACACCATTTTTCCAAAATGGTTTGACTTGAGAATTTTCCTAGCACTTAGATAAACATAGTTAATAACTAAAAAATTTACTAAGTGCTAGAATCATACCTTGTTCCTTTCATACAATGGAACTTGCAATATACACACATATGTCTCTCAATTTGCCATTCATAATACATGTGCTTATGCTCATACTTCAAGATGTTAGTCCATAGTAATGTGTTGAGCATCTAATCACCAAAACAACTAGAAATGACCGAAGAGCACATTTCCCCTTCAGGCAGTCTGGTGCAAACAACTCCTGTGCTGCTGCAGTTTTTCCAACACTTTCAACTTTGTATGGTGGGCATAACTTTTAGCTCTGAACTCTGGTTCGATGATCTTGTACTTTTTGGAAAGCTTATAAAATTCTCTATATCTTAGAGTTGAAGCCATATAAGTTTGAGTAGATTATGAAACACTTCCAATTCAGCCAGCCCTTTCTCTCAACTTTGTTAAAACTTTACTTTTGTTTTGTGGTTTTGTATTCCACTTTTACTTCTTGATCTGTTGGACTCTTACCATGTATAAAGTGTTTTCAATATGACTTTATAATATATTCTATGGGTCTTAAAATATCTTCTTTGAGGTGTTGCTTGCTCAGTACCTCAGTCCAAGTCACTTTTGCATCATGTGAATTACAAACACTAGCAAACACATTAGTCCATAGGTTATGTTAATCATCAAACACCAAAATCATTTAATCAAAGGGGTCGAGTCCATTTTTCTTAAACTCTTATAGGTCAATATATGAAAATTTTAGGGGGGATGTATCTGAGAAGTAACTCTCCTCTAACAAGCAAATCTGAGTTGCCCTTTTAAGAAGCAGCTTTAATGATAGAATTTGAGAGGGTACAAAGAGAAGGTGAGATGCAATAGAATCATTTTTAGCTAACATCAGTTGTGTGATAGAATTTTTATTATAGAGAGAGCTCGGTTGCAAGCTCAGTCTAAAGTTGTGGAGGATGGTAGCAAGCTGAGGCTAAAGTTGCGGGGGATGTTAGCAATGCATGACACTGTTCCTCTATTTATAGGAGAGAGATACAACTTCGTACGAAATTATAAGTATATCCACAAAGCTTGTAATTATGGTTTACAAGTGACACAAGGGTATTATTGTCTTCTATCTCTATCATCTTTTCATCAGAATCTTGTAAACACCTTCTTCTGGCCTCGTTTGACTTCTATCTTCGTCTTCCCGTATGTTATGACGAAGCTAATGCCTTCATGTTTTCCCTAATTTGTTCCGAAGGTGGTTATTGCCAAAGCACCTGCAACACTTAGAGATGTATCGGGAAATAGTGATTAACTGTGTGTTTTTGAGGACCTTCGAAAGACAAAGGCCCCAACAACTAGGATCACAAATAGACCACGAAACCTTTTCTCATAACAGTATAACATACATTTGTATATAAGTTATCGTGGTATTATATATTTCTGTTGCAACACACGGACATATACTACATCTGCTTACAAATATATGACACCGTTCACTTTTTTTGAAAACTTTGATCGTTCGTCTAATTCAAAATATTTATTCAAAATATAAAATTTAAGTGTAGCAAACTATTTTAAGTGATACAACAAATAAAAAATAATAATTTATTATTTTTTAGATAAAATGAATAGTTTAAGTTTTATAAAAAAATCAACGGTATCATATATTATGAACGGAAAGAATACCTAATTACATAGATATAAGATTCACACTGCATGGCCACATAGACTTTATGCTGCTGGCTGTTCCATTATCGAAAGGGAGGATACCTGTAGCCACGACGACGACATTTCGCATCACACTTCCGTCTGGCCGCCGCAAAGCACCCCCTCCCCCGTCGCCATGGCGAGCGATAACCGCGCGTCGCTCCTCCCCTTCGCCGCCGCCGTCCTTGTGGTGCTCCTCGCTGGCGGCGCCGCGGCGGACGACGCCTCCAGCGACGACGACGCTGGGACTTCACGGACACCCGGCTGCTCCAACAAGTTCCAGCTGGTAATGGATTTCCCCTGCCCCTTGCTTACTCGATTCGCGGTCCTTCTTCATTAATTAGGTCACTGCCGGTAGCAGTTAGTTTTGGAGTTCCTGGAGTCCTATAGTTGGTAGGTAGAGGTGCGATGCTGCGATCTGTCTGATGATGTGGTCGTGTAGAGGAATTTGTGGATGTACCATAGTAAGGGCCTGTTTGCAGGCATAAGACTGATTGCAACGCCTGTAAACCGTCCTGGCCTGGTACAATACGGGTTTGACGGCAAAAGCGAGGCTGGAGCGGTATCCTGTAACACCTCCTGTAGCCAGAGACCTCTCCTCCAAATGTGCAGGCGCTGTCTCCTCCAAATCCTGGACTGGCGTGGCGCAGACGGTGCGCGGACGCAATGTCCCTGGCACGGCACGGGACAAGTCTAGGAGGCTAGGGCACTTTCCAGGATGGTTTACAGGTTACTGTTGCAAAAGTTTAGTGTTTAGAGGTTGGAATCTTTTTAGAGGGGCACTAAATATTCCAATTAGAGGATATAATTTACAGTCCATCGCTGCAATCAGTCTAAGACTAATTGTTAGCCACCTATTTTTTAGCTCTAGCCCATCCAAACATGGGGTTAATATGTGGTAAGTGGTAACCCTAGCTAATTTAGGCTAATTTTTAGCTCGATAACTAGTGCTAATTTGAGATAATTTTGGCAAAGATAACTCTGATCCTGTTTCCCATCAAATACCCAAAATACCTTTTCTCTCTTTCTTATGTTCCAGCTTTATTCCAGGTCAAGGTGAAGAATTGGGTGAATGGGACTGAAGGTACAACTTTTGTTGGCCTAAGCGCAAAATTTGGAGCTCCCTTGCCAAGAGATATTCATGAAGCAAAAAAGTCATTTGCTGTCCTCGCAAATCCAATTGACTGTTGCTCCAACTTGACATCAAAGGTTTCACTTTAACACCATCAGTAGTAGGCTTACATACAAAGGTGTTTTATTTCCCATGGCCGTGCTATCAGCATAATCCTAATGGAGAAAGCATGTATTCCATAAGTTTGTTCTAAGTTAATCCTTGTCAATGTAGTTAACAAGTTCAGTTGCTATAGCAACACGTGGGGAATGTGCTTTCACGGAAAAAGCAAATATTGCTGAGGTCGGTGGTTCAACCGGTTTACTAGTTATCAATGATAATGAAGGTATAACGAGAATGTCATGCATTATCATTTTTCTGTTCAAATAGTTTGATATTTCAAATATACATGCAAGTTTTTTTTTGCAGAAAGTAACCTGTCTCATGTTTCTAGAGCTTTACAAGATGGTTTGCGGTGAGAATGACACCTCCATTAATGTGACAATACCTGTTGTCATGATACCACAGTCAGCAGGAAAGAAGCTGAAGAACTTCTTGCATCATGGAGCAAGTGGCAAGTTATTCCTAAATTATTGTTTCTTTTGTTATAAAGTGTAGAGAAAGGGCTTCTAGCTGAGTTGGTTAGGTGGTCTGATTAGCACCCCTTGAGGACCTAAGTTTGACTTCCTGTGGAAGCGAATTTCAGGTTAAGGTTAAAAAAATCCCCTCGTCTGTCCCATGCCAAAGCACAGGTCTAAGGTCCCGACCTTGGGGCTATGATGCCGCAATATCCCGGCCTCAATTGTTCTAACATGGGCTACGATGTTGCTGTGTATGGGTGGGGCAGGGATTCGGGGTTTTTTTGACCTGTGCAAGAAGGTTTTATCTTATACACAATACCCGAGGGTTGTCTTACCTCCCATAAGTCGATTTTTTTTGTAAAGGGTAGCATGGTATTTTTTCCTTCTACATCGCTCTAGTGGCAGTGTTCAATAGTATCTCCATCCCAAAAGGATGCAATTCTAGGTCTGGTCAATGCCAAATTATATTAAGTTTGAGTATGTTTATAGACAAACCTGATATATGATTTAGTAATAATATTATAAGGTAGTACTTGTAACGGGGCAACAACTTAAAACTAGATAATGCCTAACATGCACAATATTACAAGTAATTTCTATTTTATCTTTTTAAGTAAGATAGTTGTCTGTAGTTTGGTACTATTAATATCAGGTTTGACTCTCATCTCCTGTTCATCTACTATTAATATCAGGTTTGACTCTCGTCTCCTGTTCATCTGTGATCATCCACTTATCTTTTACAAATTATGGTGGGGACTTGTGGTAGGTGTCTCGGTGGCCAATCATTAACAGGGAAAAATTAGTCATAGATGAGCCTAGACTACTTATTGGGTCTACACCCTGATTATAACCAGCCAGTGTTATCAAGTCATCCGATTAGTCATGATTAGACATCCTAATTGCTACCTTGGACTCGACTAGGTGCTACGACCCGATTAGACCGAATAATTTTTTGGTCATCTGATTAGTCATGGACTATCATGATTAGCTGAGCAACTACGTGGTGGTTGACCAAAAACAGAAAGGGGCTGGGCTGGGCAGTTGATGATATGGGCTGCATCTGGAATGGCTTGGGCCACTTGGGCTTATATGTTTCAACCCACTTTGGAACCCTAATTGGAGCCACCCCTTGAGCCCTCAGTCCTTTACTCTCAGCAGCTCAGGGCCTGTTTGGTAGATCTCCTCTTGCTCCAGATTCTGTGGAAGTTGATTCTCTGAGTGCAGTGGTTGTTTGACTGACAATGTTTCTCCAGGATAAACTCTATGCATCTATTTGTGGAGCGAATTAGGCTTTGCTACTTTTTTCGGCTCCCATCTCCTAGCTCTCTAGTTCATTGTGCATGGAGTGAATTAGGACAATCTACTTTTTTGAGCTCCCAAAGAATCAGCATAGAACCACTTGTCGATAACAATGTTTAGTCGAAGCCCCATTATCACTTACTTTCGGCAAAGGAGGAAGGACAATCAGCCAAGATAGCTGGTAGACGCATCCCGCCGCCTCCTTCGGGTGCAAAAGAGTTCATCGATAAGCTGACCAGACTAGCAGGCGGGTTTCTGAGGGCGTCGGTCAGAAGGCCACGACAAGGCAAAGCTCCAGCCACTAAGGTGGTGCCTCGACGTAGCAGAAGGGTCGTCGGAGTAGGAGTGGAGCGACTGCCACCTCCTCCACCGGAAGCAGGGGAAGAAGCGTATTTTGAAGGAGCTTGGTATTGTGAATGCTGGAGAAACTGAGACTATCAGGCCAGAAGATCTTGATGAGTATGCCAGGATTTTCAGAAAAGGGCTTTCAGAGGTGCAGATCATGGCCATGGCAGCGCTATTCGGCTGGTCTATGCCTAAGGAGCTGCTACAGGGCAGATTAATCTGCTGATTTATTGGGTTTCTTGCTGGTCATCGTTCTTTTTCTTTCCCTATGGATTCTTCAAAAATTCTAATTTGGAATGTACGAGGCCTTAATGGGTCTGCTAGACAGGATGCAGTTCGCACTTTGGTGGATTCTGCTCGATTTGATGTGGTCTGTCTTCAAGAAACTAAAATGGTGGATGTCTCTCGATTCCTTTTATTGCGGATGCTAGGACCAACTTTTGACAATTTTATATTTCTACCTTCTGTTGGTGCTAGTGGCGACATCTTGCTGGCTTGGAAAAATAGCATTGGTGTTTGTGCGGGCAGTAGGGTGGATGAACATAGCTTCTCTGTGAACTTTCATTCTAGCACTGGCTCACCACGGTGGCTTACATGTGTGTATGGTCCGCAAGGGAACCATGAGAAGATTCTCTTGGAGAAATTAGAGCTCTCTGTACTGGGCCGTGGCTTGTGCTCGGAGATTTCAATCTGATCTTAAGAGAGGAAGAGAAGAATAACAATAACTTGGACCGTGCCATGATGGGCAGGTTCAGGAAATGGGCAAATGACTTGGCTCTTAATGAAATCCCGTTGATTGGCTGGAAATATACATGGTCGAACGGGCGCTCTAATCCTACCCTGGTCAAATTGGATAGGGTTTTCTGCACAACAGATTGGGAGGAGCAATTCTCAGATTCTCTTCTCCAGAGTTCAGCCACGGATGACTACGACCATTGCCCTTTGCTGCTTGGGTTTCATGATTTCATCAGAGGAAAAGGGAGGTTTCATTTCCAAGCTTTTTGGCCTAGGATGGAGGGATTTCATGATATGGTAGTTCAATCTTGGGCGTCTGTTCTAGCAGGGCCATGCCGACTCATCACTTTGGCCAAGAAATTAAAGACAATGGCTAGGAGTCTGCAGAGCTGGAATGACAAAAAAGTTGGGAGGATTAAGCTGCAGCTTGAGATGGCTAGGGAGCTCCTACATCAATTGGAGGTGGCGCAAGACAATCGTTCCTTATCTCCTGGTGAACTGTGGCTCTGAAACCTGCTCAAGAAGCACTTTCTTGCCCTGTCTTCTCTCTCTCGTACCATGGCAAGGCTGAAATTGTGGATTGCGTGGCTCAAAGAAGGTGATGCCAATACCTCTCTTTTTCATGCACAAACAAGGTTTAGGAAGAAAAAGAATTTCATTGCAGCGGTACACTCAGAGGATGCGCAAATCTGGACTGCCCATGAAGGCAAGGCACCAGCCTTCTTTGATTTTTATCAAGGGCTCCTTGGAACTGCAGAAGTAAGGATGTTACTGTTGATCTGGAAGCTCTGGGGATGCCATCTTATGACCTTGATACCCTTGATGCGCCTGTTGAAAGTCGCCTAGAGGGGGGGGTTGAATAGGTGAAACCTGAAATTTATAAACTTAAACACACATTAAGGTCGGGGGTTAGCGTTAGAATTAAATTCAAGTCCGAAAGATTGATACTAGCAAGGAAACGTTAGAGAGAGGAAAACAAATCGAGTAAGAATCAACAAGTGAACACGGCGATTTGTTCTACCGAGGTTCGGTTCCAAAGAACCTAGTCCCCGTTGAGGAGGTCACAAAGACCGGGTCTATTTCAACCATTTCCCTCTCTCAAACGGTCACTTAGACCGAGTGAGCCTTTTCCTTAATCTCACGGGTCACTAAGACCCCGCAAGGACCACCACACACTTAGGTGTCTCTTGCTTCGCTTACAAGTCTCTTGAGAATAAGAAGGGAAAAAGAAAAGGCTAATCCAAGCAACAAGAGCAACAAAAGAACACAAAATACCCTCTCTCAAGTCCCTAATGGAATTGAGTTGATTTTGAGGCTTGGAGAGGATTTGATCTATTTGATGTGTCTTGGAGTGAAGTCTTTTGCTCTTGCAATGAATGAGATGTTCAGAAAACTTGGATGAGAGTGAATGTGGTGGTTGGGGGGTATTTATAGCCCCCAACCATTTCGTAGCCATTGGCAAGGGCTGCTGGCGATGGGCGCACCGGACAGTCCGGTGCGCCACCGGACAGTCACTGTGCACTGTCCGGTGCGCGCCATGTCAGTGCGTCCGTTAGGGTTTGGAGCAGTTGACCGTTGGAGCGCCTTGTCGTCTTGCTGCACCGGACAGTCCGGTGATCTCTGACTTCTGTCGTGGCACTGTTCATCTCTGACATCTCCGCGGTCGACTGTTGGCGCGCAGGGAGCCGTTGCTCCGCTGGCTCACCGGACAGTCCGGTGGCATACCGGACAGTCCGATGGCATACCGGACAGTCCGGTGAATTATAGTGGAGCGCGCCCGGAGAAACCCGAGAGTGACTGGTTCGGAGGGCGCCTGACTTGGTGCACCGGACAGTGTCCGGTGGTGCACCAATTTTCAGCACACTCAAGTCCTTGCTCCAATCTTTGATTGTCCCTAACTGAAATTCTTTCTTGGTTTGTTTTGAACCTTATGCACCTGTAATAGATGATGTCTAGACAAACTAGTTAGTCCACATGTTTATGTTGGTCGTCAACCACCAAAATTAATTATAGGAAATGGTTAACCCGATTTCCCTTTCACCTGTCTTGGAGGAGGAAGTTCGGGATACAATTAAGTCCCTTCCTTCGGACAAATCCCCAGGTCCTGACGGGTTCACTGGCAGATTTTACAAAAATTGTTGGTCTGTGATCAAGGCTGATTTCATGGTGGCAGTCTACTGCATTTGGGCTAGAAATTTCAGAAACTTGGGTCCGCTGAATTCAGCTTTTATTACACTTCCGCCCAAGGTTGAGGGGGCCACTAGTGTGAGATTTCCGCCCAATCATTCTGGTTCATAGTTTCACGAAGTTGTTGTCTAAATTGTTGGCTAACAGGTTAGCAGGTCGGCTGCAAAATATGGTTTCCCTCAATTTTTTTTTCTCGAAAGCGCAGGAGAACTGCGCATCATTATATTAAGTAGGAGGAAAAGAGGGTCCAAAATAGACCATAGTACAAAAGACCTCCCCGGAGGGGATAAAAAAACCAAAGAAAAAAGAAGAGAAAAAAACAAAAACAAGAGCAAACAGATCCTGAAAACAAAACCAGCCCATCAGCGAAAACCAGGCAGCTAGGTGTCCCTGATGGTTGCGGCAAGAAAGGAGAGACCCTTAGCTCCTGCCATTTCCCACAACTGTTGTTCCTCCCTTGCCTGACAAAGAGCTGCAGAAACACTAGGGGAGATTCCATCAAAGACAATTCGGTTCCGATGATTCCAAATAATCCAGGCTCCCAAGGCAATAAGGGAGTTGACACCCTTCATAATCATATCTCCAGAGCCATTGTCTATCATCTCCCACCAACCCGTAAAAGACACCGTACTAGGTGTAGGAGCCAGATTTTGTAGTCTGAAAATGCACATCAGCCGGAACCAGAATTCTCTCGCAAAAACACAAGAAACCAAAATATGATCCAAAGATTCAGACTCTTGGTCACAAAGCGGACACTTCTCCGGATGATCAAGTCCTCTCTTTGCCAACCTATCTGCTGTCCAGCATTTATTTAGCACCGATAACCAGAGGAAGAAGTGGCATTTAGAGGGGGCCCAAGTTTTCCAAACTCTTTCATAGTGACCGAAATGCACAGCCCCGATGAACAACCCATCATATGCAGCCTTAGCAGAATAAGTCCCATTTGCAGCAATACTAAAAGTATGTTTATCTTCTATATCTGGCAGCAGCTCAAAATCTGAAATTAAATTCCAAAGATGAAGATAATCCAATAATACTCCCACCGAGAGTGATCCTGTGATATCAGCAATCCATCTTCTATCTGTCAATGCTTCCTGAATCGTCCTTCTGTTAGTGATTTTTTTCGGAATGATATCAAATAATCTAGGAACCAAATCTGCAATTTTCTGCCCATGAATCCATTTATCAGTCCAGAACAAAGTATTAGCCCCATTACCAACCTTTGAAGTCAACACCATCGAGAAGAAAGCCCTTGCTTTATCAGGAACCTGGATAGGAAGGCTGCACCAAGGTCGGTTAGGTTCAGTCTTTTGGAGCCAAAGCCATCTCATGCGCAGGGCCCAGATAATTTCTTTAAGACTAGAAATGCCAAGACCGCCCAGCTGTAGGGGTCTACAGACTCTGCCCCAGGCCACCAGGCAGTGACCACCTCTGGCCTCCTTGCGCCCTCTCCAAAGGAAACTTCTTCTAATTTTATCAATGGCCTTAATAGCCCAAGAGGGAATATTTACTGCCATAGCAAGATAAATAAGCATTCCGGTAAGCACATGCTGAACTTGCACTTTACGGCCTGCTCTTGTCATCAAATCTGCTTTCCAGCCTGGCAGCTGATCAGCAATTCTATCCACAATAGGCTGCACCTGAACCTTGGTGAGATTTTTCAGGGACAGAGGCAGCCCCAGGTATTTACACGGAAAGGTCGAGATGCCACAAGGGAGAAGATCCTGAACCATTTCCAGCTCCACACCCCCACACTGAATGGGATAAACATTAGACTTTTGTTCGTTGTTGCGGAGACCTAAAGCTTCCCCAAATAGATGCAAAATATCTAGAGTTATAGCAATATCCGCTGCCGAAGGGTGTAAGAAGAGTGCCACATCATCTGCATACATAGAAACCCGATGCAGAGGTCTTCTGGGGGAAAGATCCAAGAGCAGACCAGCGTGTTCAGCTTTAGAAAACAATAGACCAAGAACATCCATAACTAGAATAAAGAGCATGGGGGAGAGAGGATCCCCTTGTCGGAGACCTCTTCTATATTCAATATGTCCTCCTGGAATGCCATTCAAAAGCACCTGAGTGCTAGAGGAGGAAAGAAGCCCACAAATGATGTCCCTCCAAATTTGTCCAAAGCCAAGATACTTCATAACTTCGATGAGGAAAGGCCAAGAAACCGAATCAAAAGCTTTAGTAATATCAAGCTTGAGGAGAAGACGTGGCCTTTTCTGTTGATGGAAAAGTCTAGCCGTTTGTTGGACCAACATAAAATTATCCTGAATGAAACGTCCCTTAATGAAGGCACTCTGGATTGGAGACACCATATCATTCAGCTTTTGACTTAACCGATTGGCCAATAATTTTGTGATCAACTTTGCAGCACTATGCACCAAACTGATTGGCCTAAAGTCTTTGACATGCACAGCCCCATCATGCTTTGGGATTAAAGTAATGTAGGCCGAGTTCAGCAAGCAAAAATTGTCAAACTTCCTGTTCCAAACCGCAGCAACTACAGCCATAAGATCCATCTTGATAATGTTCCAACAAGATTTATAGAAGCGCCCAGTGAAACCATCGGGACCTGGGGCCTTGTCATTAGGTAAACTCTTAATTGTATTCCAAAGTTCAAGCTCTGTAACAGGCTCATCAAGGTGTGCAAGATTGAAAGTTGGCATGTGCAACGCCTCCAGATTAATAGTCTGCTCCCTATCCCCACATTCACCAATAAGTCTGGCGTAGAAATTTCAAAGGCTTTCCCTCAATCAAATCGCTTTTATTAAGAAACGATTAATTGTTGACAACTTCATGCTAGTCCAGCAGACGACCAGCTTCTTACATTGTCAGAAGCAAGCTCGTATCCTCCTCAAGCTAGACATTTCAAAGGCTTTCGACTCGGTATCGTGGGCCTTTCTTATCGAGGTCTTGAAAAATCTTGGTTTTGGACAGATCTGGTGTGATATAATAAGCGGGTTGTTAGCTACCTCTTCTACCAAGATTTTACTAAATGGCCTGCCCGGGGAATGTATTGGGCATCAACGAGGGCTGAGACAGCGTGCCCGGGGAATGTATTGGGCATCAACGAGGACTGAGGCAGGGTGATCCTCTATCACCTATGTTGTTTATTCTTGTAATGGATGTCTTGAATCTGCTCGTGCAGCGAGCCTCTGAGGAAGGGCTTCTTCAACCTCTCTCTACAAGGAATATGCAGCACCGTATCTCACTGTACGCGGATGACACAGTGTTATTTCTAAGCCCTACTTCCTCGGACATTAGTGTGGTTATGGATATTCTTCATCTTTTTGGTTCAACTTCAGGTCTAAGGACTAACATCCAGAAGAGTAGTGTGTTCCCAATCTGCTGTGGGGAAGAAGAGGTGAATTGCTTACAGGACTTGCTGCCATGTAATATTTCAGAATTTCCCTGCAAGTACCTCGGTTTGCCTTTGTCTCGCAAGAAACTCACAAGGGACCAGGTTCAGGCCATTGTTGATAGGGTGGCCAGCCTTGTGCCAGGATGGAAAGCTGAGCTCATGACCAGGGTTGGTAGAGCTATTCATGTGTAGTTCATCATGACGACAAAGATGATTTATGCAGCTTTGGCACTTGACCTTCCTGTCTGGGCCATCAAAGCAATCGATAAACTGCGGAAGGGCTTCCTTTGGAGGGGCAGGAAAGAGTTCCGTGGTGGTCATTGCCTCCTGGCTTGGCCTAAGGTTACCCGTCCCAAGGAGCTGGGTGGTCTTGGGATTAGTGATTTAAAGACCCTCGGTTGGGCTTTGAGGGCTCGTTGCAGCCATGGCTGCAGAAAACATATCCCATTAGGCCTTGGACAGACTACCCCACTGATGTCTGTAAGGTGGTACAAAATCTGATTGCTGTAGCCGTTACTACTAAGCTCGGTGTGGAGCCAATACCCTTTTTTGGAAGGACAGATGGTTGGATGGGAGATGTATTAGGGACATAACTCCTGCTATGTTTGACATGGTGCCCATGCGTCTTGCCAACATACTATTGGTCAAAGATGCTCTCCCTAATCTCCATTGGATCTCCGATGTAAAAGGGGCAATTTTAGTCAGAGTCATTGCTGAATTCCTGGAACTTTGTGAAGTGCTTGAGGCAGCTGTTCTTCAGCATGGAGTAAGGGATCGACATATATGGAAATTTAGTGCTTCAGGGGATTATACAACTAGTTCTGCTTATGAAGCTCTCTTCCATGGTTCAGTTCAGTTCGAACCAGCAGAAAGAGTGCGGAAATCTTGGGCTACTGGGAAGTGCAAGTTCTTTATTTGGCTTGTGGAGCATAATAGGTGTTGGACAGCTGATAGGGTAAGAGAGGGCTAGACCGGCCAGAGCACTGCCCCTTGTGCGACCAAGAGGCTGAAACTATAAATCACTCGTCGGTCAAATGTGTTTTTGCCAAGCAGTTCTGGTTTGATTTCCTTAGTTCAGTGGGGCTGCAAGAGCTGTGTGCAGCTCACGAGTATTCCTTCGAGTCGTGGTGGAAGTCTAGCAGCTCTCGGCTCTCGGGCATCTGATCTTCTGAGGAAGGATTTCAATTCTTTAGTAATCCTAGGTGCTTGGACCATATGGAAGCATATGAATAGATGTGTCTTTGATGGATGTAATCCTAGCTTGGTCACAGCCCTTAGGGTGGCTAGGGAAGAGGTGGTGCTCTGGTCCATGACTGGAGCCAAGGCCCTGTCTTTCCTCTAGGTCGAAGAGTTTTGCTGGCTTAAAATAGCACTGTGGGTCGTGTTTTCTCCGTGTTAGTCGGTGATCATTAGTCAGTTTCTAGTGTTGGGGTGTAATGTGTGTGGTCTGGTAGAGGGAACAGTCGCTAGCTCTATAGAGGAAGTCTTTTGTGTCTGGGGCTGGGCTGGGGCGTTGGGTCTGTGTTTGTGGTGACCTTTTAGGTGGTCATCTTGTTTAGTTGTGGCCGGATGGCCATGATTATTTTTCTTCTTTTTTGTGTTTGTATTTGGTCTATTTTTGGACCTTCCTTCCTTTCTTAATTCAATGATGCATAGCTCTCCTGCGTGTTCGAGAAAAAAAAAGTGTGTGCTGTAATGGGGTTCTCTCCCCCTTTCTTCTTTTAATGCAAAGATGCGCAGCTCTCCTGCGTATTCCATAAAAATAATATTTGTTTATGGGTATGATGCTCTTGAGTGATTTTTTTACTTCCAAAATTGGCACAACTGTTTGTGGCAGATGGTCCTGTAGAAATGATGACTAACCTAAGTTATATGTTCCTTTTGAATTAATTATGCTACACCAGAGTATGCATGATAATGAGAAATATTTATTTTCTATTGTCTCAGTGGAAGTGCAGCTATATTCACCAAATCGACCAACGGTGGACCTTTCAGCATGCTTCTTATGGATAATGGCTGTAGGCACCATAGTCTGTGCTTCACTCTGGACTGAATTTGTTACATGTGAGCAGGTTGATGAGCGTTATAATCAGCTGACCAGAAAGGTTTGGATTTGTGCCTACCCAAAGTGAATGGCATTTCATGTTTGTATTTATATGTATGCACTCCAATGCATTCATTCTCATTGCTTCAGCGCATTGAACATTTATAAGCTTAATATCAAAGGGACATTAGTACAATCTTAGGTGAAGGAGCTTGAATTTAGTATTTTGCATGAGTGGGTTGTATGCAAGGAGCATAGTGATGTTATACATGCCACTAGGGAGGGTATGGACGAATCCATGCTTGTCCATGTCCAAATCCATTTCGTCATGATCCTTGTCCTCAATATTTTTTAGAACTTCACATTTTTTTTCTCGAACACGTGGGAGAACCACGTATCAATATATTAAGAAGACAGGAAAAAGGTCTAGAAAAGACCCAGTACAAGGTGCCAAGAAAGCACCCAAGGAAAAAGGGAAAAAAGGAAAAGGCAAGCTACAGCCAAACCTGCCTAAGAGCAGCGGCCCTAGCAAGGCCCCATAATAAGGCCTCATCATGGATGGACAGCAAAATTGCGTGGATGTTTGGGGAAGCAATGTCAAACACACACACATTTCTATGCTTCCAAATCAGCCAAGCTACTAAAATCACAATAGAGTTAAAACCTTTTTTCTTATGCTTAGACACATTTCTTTCTGCCTCTCTCCACCAATCTTGGAACACTGCTGTATCAGACGTGGGAGCAAGATGTTGCAGTCCCAGCCTGCTTAGAGTTCTAAACCATACTTCCCTCATAAAGACACAAGCCACAAGCATGTGTTGCACTGTCTCATCATGCTGGTCACACAGGGGACATCTATCCGGGTGATCCATGCCATGACGCGCCAGCCGATCAGCCGTCCAACATCGGTTGAGAGATATAAGCCAAATGAAATACTTGCAACGCGGATGGGCCCAAGTCTTCCAGATTCTTTTAGCAGGCTCAAAGGTTGTTGCACCACCATGGAAGCGCATATAAGCAGAATTGGCCGAATATAGCCCCGAGGAAGATGGCAGCCACCGATGCTGGTCCTCAACATTAGGTTGCAGCTGTACCTCTTGGAGTAAATCCCAGACCAACAAAAACTCAAACAGCACCTGCGCTGGAAGGCTCCCAGAGAGCATTCACCCATCCATTAGCTGTTAAGGCTGCTTGGACTGATCTGCACCTTCTTTTTTTCTTGGAAACCCGATTTGTTAGAGCAGGAGCAATCTGGAGCAAAGATTGGCCATATAACCATTTATCTGTCTAGAAGAGAATGTTTGCCCCATTACCAACGGTAGAACACACAGAGGTTGCAAAAAGGGCTGAAGCAAATCTGGGCACCTTTAAAATCTGCCCAAGGCCTATCTGGTTCAGTTTTTTGGAGCCAAAGCCATCTCAAATTTAAAGACCATCCCATCACTTCCAAATTATGGATTCCCAACCCACCAAGGGAGATGGGTCGGCAGACCTTGGACCACCTAACGACACAATGGCCTCCTCTAATATCAGTTCTACCTTTCCAAAGAAAACCCCTTCGAATCTTGTCTATTGCCTTGATCACCCACCTTGGACATTGCAAAGCTATGAGATGATAAATGGGAATAGCAGTGAGCACAACTTTAACCAAAGTTGCCCTTCCGACTGGATTAAGATTAGCAACCTTCTAGCTAGGAAGCTTTGCTGCAACCTTGTCAATAAGCCATGGTTATTAAAGCGGTAAAACGTTAAAACGTTATGAACCAACTTTTCAACGTTTAAACGAATGTTGAAACGTCTTTTCAGACTTGACATAGAATTTCAAATATAGAATAAGTTCATACATAAGTTGAGTTCACAAACCAAATAGACAATGCCTCGCTATTTGTTGCCATTGAAATTCACTGTGAGCAAATAGAGATTGATTCACACTGTGAGCAAAATCAACAAATCTGGCTGCAGTGGGAAGTTGTTGGGACCCCTCACTCCCAGTCGCAGAGGTGATTCACTGTCGAGGGCAGCGGCAGCGGCAGCAAGTGGATGCAGTGGCGGCACTGGAGCTTGGCCGCTTGGCCGAGCAACTAGATGCAGCAAGTGGAGCTTGGCCAGGCAAGTGGATGGACTGGATGGCGGATGCAGCGGCAGCAAGTGGGCACCGGAGACTGGTAGTGGCCTGTGGGCTGTGGCACGACGGTCGGCGGCGCACTCGCCTGTGGGCAGACTGGCAGAGGGAAGAGGGAGGAGGGAGGAGGGGGGCCGGTGGCGTACCTGTCGCAGGCGCAGCTAGGCGGCCGGGAGATCTCCAGCACTGGCTGACGGCTGAGGAGTGACCGAGTGCGGACGCGGCGACGACGACTGAGGAGTGAGTGAGGACGCTGGCTGACGGCTGGGCTGGGCGGCTTTGGAAGCGAAAGCCCAGGAAGGCCGACCCACTAGTAACTTGGAACGTCGATTAAGCGTCTAAAACGTCATTAAACGTGTTTCAGACGTTTCAACGACGATTAAACGCCGAAAACGGACGTTCTACGCTAATCCGCCATAACGTTCCGACGTTTTAGTTTCAAATCGCGTTTTATCGTTTAAACGACGCTTAAACGTCGTTTAAGCGACGTTTTAATAACTATGCAATAAGCTCCAGAAAGGAACTTCTAGGGAGCTTTTTAACAGAGAGAGGAAGACCTAAGTATTTATATGGGAAAGGAACAACATTGCAGGGTAACATCTGTTGAGCAGCAACAATGATATGCTCCTCGCACTGAATAGGTGTCATAGTGCATTTATTCATGTTTGTGATAAACCCTGATGCCTTGCCAAACACCCTCATCAGCTCCTTGACCACACCCAGTTCATTACTGTTAGGCTGAACAAATAACACAACATCATCTGCGTAAAAAGAGACACGCTGACCCCCACCCCTTCTTAACAAAGGTTCCAGGAGCCCTACATCATTTGCTTTCTGAAAAAGAGAGTTCAGCACATCCATCACTAATATAAAGATCATTGGGGAGAGAGGATCTCCCTGCCGCAGGCCTTGCTGGTGACAAATGAGGTCTCCAGGTTCCCCATTAACTAACACCCGAGTAGAGGAGGAACACAACATTTTAGCAATTAGATTACGCCAGAGTAGACCAAACCCCACATGTTTGAGAACTTCAAGGAGGAAAGGCCTAGAAACTGAGTCAAAGCCTTGCCAATGTCTAACTTCAGCAAGATTCTAGGAATTTTCTGCTTGTGAATAGCTTTTGCAGTTTCTCGAACCATCATAAAATTGTTATGAATACTTCTTCCTTTAATGAATGCACTTTGATTGGGGGAGACCAATTTAGGGAGGATTTCAGCAAGCCTATTAGCCAAAATCTTGGTGATAATCTTGGCAAAACTGTGAATTAAACTAATCGGTCTAAAATCCTTTACCTCCACAGCCTCAGCCTTTTTCGGTAAGAGAGTCACATACGCCGAGTTAAGGAGATAAAGCTTGGAACATGAGAGCTGCGAGTCATTTTCATTACGAAGAAAGAAGAACAAACAGGGTCAACCCCAGATACAAGGTGAGATGGGCTAGAGCAGAATGCTTAGGACCACCAACCCTACCCACATATCAGATCCTCCCCAATATTATCCATACCCATTGGATAGTAATCAATATGCATATTCATTGCTTTGAGTTGAACTACTGGCTTCTATTACTATTTGTACATATACATGTGAGCTCCACGTTAAGGCTGACCCTTGGAATGAAAACGTTGCATTTACACCTTAAAATTTTAGTGAAATCGACTGAAGACTGTAACCTTGTGCGGATTTACTAGACTAGATCTATATGCGGGACACATTTACCCTAAAATTTAAAACCTCATGTTTACACTTACAAATTATCAGAACTGATTGATTTTTTTAGATGATAGATGACTCAGTATGATAGATGGCTTCTTCGTATAGACTCGTGTGGCTATATTCAAATGTGGGCCCCATGTCAAAAACTCGACCTTAAAATAAAAATAAGAACTCGCGCACACCTTAATTGAGCTGAAGACTTGTCCATTGATAATTCACACCCCATGGCCCATACCATACCCTTTCTATTGGATTAAAAAAAGTTTACTCATACCCTAACCAAATGAAATGGGTAATGGTTTGAATATGGATAATGGGTACCCAACAACATGTACAAATGAAGGTTATTAAGGCGTCGCTTAAGTGGTAAGGCGAGCCTGGACATGCAAGGCAACCTGTTGCCTTGCCCGTGAGAGTAAGGCGTAGGAGGAGGCGGCGCGCAGGTCGCGACACAGGGAGTGGTGACGGCGGCGCACAGGATGCCGCCTAGGGCACGTAGGGCCCGATGCATGGTTCCGGCCAGCCAGCAGAGGAGGGAGAGAGAGGAGAGCTGCACGGGAAGGGAGAGACTGATAGAGAAAAGGAGAGCTACGGGTGAGGAATAAAGAGGAGAGCTGCAGGGGAGGGAGATAACTGCTGACTGCTGCAACTGGGAGATATTTGTGTGGTTACTGGTGATGTTTTAAGCCTAAAATTGGTGTTGGTCTGGGCTTACTGGTTGTGGCTATTAACTTCTTTCTTTTTCTGTTTTCCTGTTTCTCTCTTCTACTAGGCTGAAATGGGCCTACTAGGCCTTATAGTTGTGCTAGCTTGCTTATTAATTTCAATTTAGTGAAATATAAATAATATTTGGTCTAATCTATATAATTAAGCGAAAGGGGCTCTAGCCTAGTGGTTAAGGACTTTCGAGTAGCACCTCCAAGTCCTGGATTCGATTCCCCTCGGGGGCGAATTTTTAGGCTTGGTTAAAAAAATCCTCTCGCTGTGCCCCATCCGCTCTCGGCTTACGATGTCCTGTGCGCCATCCTCTAGTTGGGCCGTTGCAGAGTGGACGGTTGACGCCGACCCGTTAGTGATGGGGGGCCAGGGTTCGGGGATTTTCTCGGCCGGGACCATTGTTTCGGTCTCTTCTTAATATAATACCGGGAGGGCAGTCTTTCCCTCCCGGTCGAGTTTTTTAATCTATATAATTAAGGCCTCGCCTCGCCTTATGGTTTACCACATAAGGTAAAAAGGGGGTCGATCGCCTTATGTCGCCTTAGCGCTTTAATAACTATTAATTGATGTGCTGCCATCCAAATGGATCATGTATGAACATAGGCATGGGCTAAATAAGACATACAAACTAGAAGCCATGCATCACGGTTTACTCTTATGCTTTCATCTGGAAAGATTGCCTTGAGCAATGATATTGTGACATGAAATGGTGTTTGTTATGAATTTTAGATTTTGATGTGAACCAATTCCATTCTTGTTAATCATCATTTGTACTTTTTCATAAACCCCTATACTTTTGCAGGTGAACATAAAAAACTGAAGAGTTAAATGCATCGGTAGCCTTTGAACTTGTCAAGGGATGCCACTTTGGTCCACGAACTTTGAAAATATATTTTTAGGTCCTTGAACTTGTTAAGTGATGTACCACACATCCCTAAACTTGTAAAAATGGTGCATCGTAGGTCTATTTCTGGACCATACCGACCACTGCGTTGTGCCAGTTAACAAGACAAGGTCCTAAAAAATGCATTTTTAAAGTTCGTGGACGTAAGTGGCATCTCTTGACAAGTTCATGCGCCGCTAATGCATTTAACTCAAAACTGAAAAACACATCTTGTTCTCAACCATGTCTTTTGTGCTTACAAATGCCCCTTGTGTAACCATTGCATATGCCCTCTCATGACAAATTTATCCTTTCATATTAAACAGGATGGACCTGATACGGGAACAAACTACAGAGAAGATAAAGAGATCTTCGAGATCAGCGCGAAGGGTGCTTTTATTTTTATTATAGTAGCTTCAGTTTTCCTCCTCCTTCTGTTCTACTTCATGTCATCTTGGTTCGTTTGGGTGCTAATTGTACTATTCTGCATTGGTGGTATTGAGGTATTCCCTCCTTTCAGGCACAGTAATTCTTCTATCTTGTACTAGTGCATATTGATATATATTTTTCCCTTTTCTTGGGGAGTTCAACACTGAGGTTAATGGTGATATTTTCTTGCAGGGTATGCATGTTTGCTTGGTCACGCTTCTAGCTAGGTACCAAATCTATCAATTTTGATAAAGCAATTCAGTCAGTGCTCCCTTTACTTCTATACCATCATCCTATATACTTCATATAACAGGATTTTTAAGGACTGTGGACAAAAGACTGTACAACTCCCTGTTTTGGGCGAGGTCTTGATCTTATCTGTTGGAATTCTACCATTTTGTGCGGTGTTTGCAATTCTCTGGGCTGTGTATCGCCATGCTTCATTTGCTTGGATAGGCCAAGACGTTCTGGTAAGATAATCTTAACTTACAACCATTCTTTTGTTTTGTTCCTCTATTATGTTCTTTTCTTTTGGGGTTGCATGATAGTTTCCATACTACTCTTTGGTGGCATGCATGGTTATTAAGGCTTTGTCTTTTTTTCTCTCGAACGCGCAGGAGGATTGCACGTCATTATATTAAGAGAGGAAAAAGGTCCAAGAGGACCAAAATACAATGCCCATAGGGCAATCCGAAACACTTGACCACATTCTAGACCCTACTAATAATAGCTGGAAGACCAAAACTTGCTAGCTGCTTAGCCTCAGCCCTATCCCATCAACTTAACTCATTCAGAAACAAACTTTTAACAGAGCTCAAGGAAGGGTTCACTCCATCGAAAACAACTTTGTTTCTAGTAAGCCATAAGCACCATGACCCCAAAATAATGAGGCTATTGAAGCCTTTCCTTCTGTTTTTGTGCACTTTCTTAAGCACCTTCCTCCACCATTCAACAAAGGAGATTTCATCAACAGCAGGGGTGAGAGCCCCTAGACTCAAGGGAAAAAGGATAGCATGCCAAAATTGCCTGGCAAAACTGCAAGTACACAGAAGATGTTGCACTGTTTCCTGCTCTTGGTCACATAGAACACAAACAACCGGGTGTTGCAGCCCTCTCCTTAGTCTATCAACAGTCCAACACTTATTCCTTATCGCCAACCAGAGGAAGAACTCCCAGTATTTCCACAAACGTTTCCATGACTCAAATGAAATGGATCCCATGAAAAAAGCCTTATAGCAAGACTTCGAGGAGAACTTCCCAGAAGAAGAGTGCATCCATACATGTTTGTCAGCATCTTGAGAAAGCATAACTTATTCCAAAGTATCCCATAACAACAAATATTGCTGCAGCCCTCTCAAGGAAAGAGGACCACGAATGTCGCTGACCCAATGCCAATTATCTAGAGCCCGTGCCACAGTTCTGGAAGAATACGCCCTGCGGCCAACTATACCCACCACCTCAGGGGCAATGTCCTGGATAGTATTCCCATGAATCCATCTATCCGACCAGAAGAGAGTAGTAGCCCATTCCCTAAAATGGTAAATACCGACAAGTCAAAAAACTGTCTAACCTGTCGCTGCACTGGGAGGGATAACCCAATGCCAAGGTCTGCTCAGGTCCGTCTTCTCCAACCATAACCATTTTGCCTGCAAAGCCCAGCTTTTGAATTTAAGGTTGGGGATCCCAAGCCCGCCAAACTTCAGAGGCCTCGTGACAACTTTCCATGGAACAAGACAGCTATCACCATTAACCTCCTTTCTTCCTCTCCAAAGAAATCCTCGCCGAATTTTATCAATTGATTTAATAACCCACTGAGGGACATTGATAGCAATAAGGAGATAGGTAGGAATGGCCGATAGAACAAACTTCACAAGTGCTGTCCGCCCAGCCAGGTTGAGCAGCCGAGCCTTCTAGTTAGGTAGACGGTCTGCAATCTTTTCAATCCATAACTTAAGGTTACACTTCCTCAATTTTTTATCAGAGATGGGCAGCCCCAGATACCTGCAAGAAAACGGAGCGGGACTGCAATGCAACACACTGCAGCCAGCATGCACCAGCTGATCATCACACCTAATTGGAATAGCACTGCTCTTGAGCATATTGGTTACCAGACCGGAAGCTAAACCAAAACAGTTTAGTATCATTTTAGCACAATTTAGATCTGCTTCAATTGGCTTTATGAAAAGGACCACATCATCCGCATAGATGGAGACTCTACTGCGGACATCAGCTCCCCCAAGACTCTGCAACAAACCTGTATTTTCAGCAACCCTGAACATGCTGCTAAGGACATCCATAACCAACACAAATAACATGGGAGAAAGAGGATCTCCTTGGCGAAGACCTCTCCGATGAAAAATATGATTACTAGGCGAACCATTCAGGAGCACCTGAGTAGAAGAAGTGAATAACAAGTTGGAGATCAGATTACGCCAAACAAGTCCGAAGCCCAAATGTGACAAAATTTCCAACAGAAACGCCCACGAGACTGAGTCGAAACAACAACAACAACAACAACAACAAAGCCTTTTTGTCCCAAGCACGTTGGGGTAGGCTAGAGATGAAACCCCGTATGAAAACCTCAGAGCTCAACCCCAAAGAAAAAAAAGGGAAACAAAGGCAAAGGAGAACCGAAAAACGACGAAACGGGGAAACACATAAAAGAGATAAAACCCACAAGAACCAGCAAGATCTAAATGGGCACAAGAAAAGGTCAAACGATTAAAGAGGAAAAGCGAAACTATAAATCAAGGTTCTGGCACGAGACTGAGTCGAAAGCCTTGGAAATATCCAGTTTCAGCAGTAAACTAGAGATTCTCTTCTTATGAAGGAACTTAATCGATTGTTGCACTAGCATGAAATTATCGTGTATTGACCTTCCTCTAATGAATGCACTCTGGTTAGCCGCCACTAGGTCCTGAAGATACGGCCCCAATCGATTAGCGAGGATCTTAGCGACCAACTTAGCAAAACTATGAATCAAGCTAATAGGTCGAAAATCACCAGCTGAAGTAGCATCCTCTCTCTTCGGGAGAAGAATGAGATACGCTGAGTTTAGCAAATCAAGCTTATATGCATTTCCAAGGTAAAGAGAGTTAAGAGCAGGCATTATGTCGACTTTAATGATGTCCCAGCATGTCTTGTAAAATTTTCCTGTAAAACCATCAGGCCCAGGAGCCTTATCAGACGGGAGACAAGCAATGGTGTCCCTTACCTCCTCCGAAAAAGGCTGCTCCAGAGCACTGAGATCCATCGCAACCCCGTGGCAATTACTCAAATCAATAGTAAAATGTCTCTGCAAATCAGCACCCAACAGATTGCAAAAATACCCTTCAAGAATTTGCTGCATGTCATCATGATTGGTAGCCATTCTTCCATCTTCCTCAAGTTTGGAAATGAAATTCTTTTTCTTCCGATAACAGGCCTGTAAATGAAAGAACTTAGTGTTGGCATCACCCTCCTTTAGATAGTGGATCCGAGGTCTCAACCGAGCAACAATCCTTACAAGAGACGCAAGGCTAAGGCAGCGTTGCTTCAACATGTTTAGCAACCAAACTTCCCCACTGGACAAAATTCTGACATCCTGCGCCATTTCCAGCCTATGCAACACTTCTCTGACAAGCCCTAGCTACATCCTCACATTACCCACTTCTTTATGCCCCCAGGACTCTAGCACGCGAGCTAACCTTTTAAGCTTCAATGACACCTGTTCCAATGGGCAGGAGCTCCTAACTGGCATGCTCCAAGACGCACCCACCACCTCCAGAAATCCAGGAATTTTGGGCCAAAAACTCTCAAAGTGAAACCGTCTTTTCCCCATGCAGCCATCTCTGACATCGAGGGTTAAAGGACAATGATTTGAAGATGTGGTAGCATTACTATGAAGAGAAGCATCCGGAAATAGATCTTCCCAACAGCTAGTGCAAAAAAACATGGTCCAGCTTAACAAGAGTTGGAGCATCCCTTTGGTTGGACCAAGTATACCTCCTTCCCTTCAGAGGAATCTCTTTTAGATCCAAGGAATTAATAAGCCTACGGAAGTCCCCCAGCTGCGATGGATCTCAGTGCTCTGGAGCAGCCTTTTTCGGAGGAGGTAAGGGACACCATTGCTTGTCTCCCATCTGATAAGGCTCCTGGGCCTGATGGTTTTACAGGAAAATTTTACAAGACATGCTGGGACATCATTAAAGTCGACATAATGGCTGCTCTTAACTCCCTTCACCTTGGAAATGCCTATAAGCTTGATTTGCTAAACTCAGCGTAGCTCATTCTTCTCCCGAAGAGAGAGGATGCTACTTCAGCTGGTGATTTTCGGCCTATTAGCTTGATTCATAGTTTTGCTAAGTTGGTCGCTAAGATCCTCTCTAATCGATTGGGGCCATATCTTCAGGACCTTGTGGCAGCTAACCAGAGTGCATTCATTAGAGGAAGGTCAATCCACGATAATTTCATGCTAGTGCAACAATCGATTAAGTTCCTTCATAAGAAGAGAATCTCTAGTTTACTGCTGAAACTGGATATTTCCAAGGCTTTCGACTCAGATTGCCAGCAGCCCAGCACACCTTATTGCTGGGCTTTGTCTAGGCAATAAGGTGTGCCGGGCTGCTGGCAATCTGGGCGTCCCTGTCGCCATGACCAAAAGTCAGCGAAATATATGAAGGGATAGCTGAGGAAGAACGAGGGGGACTGCAGAAATGGTTGATTTGAGGGTGTAGTGCAGTGAGGAAGAAGCAGGAAGAAGTTTGGTGTAGCAGTGCATTTGGAGATTGAGAGAGAGAGAGAGAGAGAAGCATGCTGCGCTGATGGATGGAGGGAGCACTCACACTAGGCAGATGGTGTTTGATGTATCCATGTAGGTCACGACAAGGGAGGGTAACATGGGCTGGGTCAGCCCCTTCTTACTCCATCCTGTTTTTCCCCCTCTTCCCCTTTCTTTCTCAGCCACACTGTTTTCAATTTGTTAGATTGGTATGGCGTCGCCTTTCCTTGCCTTATCACTGCCTAAGCGATTGAAAGGGGTGGCTCACCACAACTTGCCTTACCGCCTTAAAGCAACTCCAAGGAGTCCTAAACATGAGCCCTAAATTATGTATTATGACCTAATTTGATTTGTTTAGGATCCACAAACAAATCTCTTCAACAACCGAGCCTCAAAACCAGGCATTAGCAACTTCCCAGGTTTCGGTTCTCTGTTCCCGCCGTGCGCCCCCTCGCCACACACAAACACCCTTTCATTTTCCCGCCAACAGTATGCACGCCAGTACAAGGTTCAAACTGTCATGGAACTATTTGGTTGGTGCGAGAGTGGATAGGGCCCTTCCGGTGAGGTCGTATATCTTGGAGTCTAGCCCACGAGCCCTATATCAATTCAATGAAATTTTGTAAATTAGGACCACTGTTGGAAGCTATTTTATTCTATTAGGCCCTATATTTCAAAATAGGACCTCATTTAGGATCTTTGTTGGAGATGCTCTTAACAACTATGGTGGCATGTTATGAACTGTAATATACCATCAAGCAGAAGTTTATATTCACATGGTAGAATGACATGATATAGACGTTTTTTTCTCGAACACCAGAGTAGAAATAATGTATTGTTAGTTCTAACTTGTAAGGCCATTGCTAATCCATTTCTTGAATTCAGTTTAGTCAGAAGTGATGAGATTTCCATGTACAATTTTCATCATGCCAGTGAGGTGTCTCCTTCCAAAACATTTTGCTCAAAGCACATTGTCGTAAATATATATAAGAATGGGTTTGAATTTTCTACAAAATACTATTAGCCCCAAAGGTCAAATTACCTGATTGGTCACAACTGTACAAAACTATCATGTGCAATAAACATAAGCATGATGTTGTAATTCTAACGTAAATCTATATGAATCAGTTTGAGGTTGCAGGATGCTTAGGCATGTTGGTAAGTATAACATAGCTTCCTTTCATATGTCCTTCTGTGGGTGGCTACATGTACCTTTTGCCATAGAATATGATGAGTTGAAGACAAATTTAGCTTCTAGCTCAAAATCTGCAGCCTTGATCCACCTTTGGTGCAATTTGCACATTTCTGACTAAGAAATCCAAATATCATCTGTACATTAGATATGGACATGCAAAGCAAAATGTTTCCACATTTATTTGAATTAGGATGGAATACCATATTTCCAAGCTTGATATCATGCATGTGTGCAAGCTCAAAAGGATGTTATTTTAGTACTTTATAAACTGTTGGATAATTTGTCTAAAGAGGAGGATCTCATTTGTGCCTACCCTTTATGGTTGGACCAGTTTAATAATTTTCTTATTAAATGCTTGGCATTTTCGATTTGAAATCATACTGCTCTGACTTTTGCAAAACTAACTATATGTTATTGGCTGCTTATTTCTCACAGGGTATCTGTTTGATGATTACTGTGCTTCAGATGGCACGCTTACCAAATATCAAGGTATTCACATTCTATTTGCAGCAGTTTGCTGATGTTAATCAAGTAAGAATTCTAGTGATCTTATTTGCACCATAAAAATCTCAGACTATATTTTGGCAGGTTGCATCGGCACTTCTTAGTGCTGCATTTGTGTATGACATCTTTTGGGTGTTCATTTCACCTCTTATATTCCATGAAAGCGTCATGATTGCAGTAAGTGTATCAGTTCTTACAGTGAAGCTTATGTAAATGGTATTTTTTTAGTACCACAGGTTGATATGTAACATAGACATAGTTGTTAAGGCATCACTTAGCGACACCTAAGCGGTAAGGCGACCGGGAGAAGCAAGGCGTCCTGTTGCCTTACAACAAGAGTAAGGCGAGTGGAGGAGGCGGCGATGGCGCGTGGGGAAGAGGTCGCGGTGGCGTCGCACGATGCTTGGGTGGGTGGCTGGCGACCTCCCCTTCTTCCATGGCTGTGCGTCCTCTCTCTCTCGGGCGGCTTGCCGATGACCTCTCCTCTCTCTGGCGGCGGCTCCCCTCCTCCCTCCTCTCTTGGCGGCTGCAGGGTGGGATACGAATACGATGGAGGGTAGTAGTGGGCTGTCTGGGCCGGAAAATAGTAGTCCGGTGGCCCATGTGTCCTTGATCTCTTATTTTTTTCTTTTCTTTTTACTTCTCTATTAAACCAGTAAATCTATTAGTTATATGTTTATTTTTTCCTAACATTCAACTACTATCTATTAGTTATGTTGGGTTTTGTTAAGGTCCATTAGGCCCAGAGGAGGTTACGATTAGGGTTTCTTGGTCGCCGTCGCGGCCTTCCCACTTGGCTGCCGTCGCGGCCCTCCCTGCCCGGCCGCTATCGCGGACCTCCCCTGCCCAACCGCAGTCACGACCCTCCCCTGTCGGCCGCCGTCGTGGCCCTCTACTCGCCGGTGTCGCGGGCCCTCCCCTGTTGTCCGCCGCCGTCCGCGCGTCGTCTGCCTTGTCCGCCGCCGTCGCGGCCATCTTCTGCGCCGTCACCCGTTAGCGCCGTCCGCGGCCCTCCCCTATCGGCTACCGCCTGTGTCGCGGCCTCCTCCGCCGCCGTCTGCGCAGTCTGCCTCGTCCGTCGCCATCGCGACCCTCTCCTGCGTCGTCCGCGCCGTCCGCGCCCAACCATCCGCGCCCGCTCCTTCACGCCCAGGATCCCGCCATGGTCATCTTCAGCCGCCATCCGCGCCGTCCACCCTGTTTTCCAGCATCGCGACCATTCCAGATCTGTTGGGATCGTATGCGCATCCAGCTCGCGCCGGCCAGATCTGCTGGGATCTGTTTACGTCTAGGCTGCAACGACATATCCACTGTTCATCAGCTGCAACCGCCAGGGATTTTGGTACCACCAAGCCAGTCTTTCTCAGATCTGTTATACTTCAGCGTTTTCTTGCTCTTCAATATGACGACCAATGCTATTGTTGTCAATATTGTGCTTGATGGGCAGAATTACCCAGAGTGGGTTTTTTGTGGTCAGACTGCATTAAGAGGTCACTGTTTACTATTCCATTTGACTGAAGATTCACCGGTTTTAGCGGCTGATAGAAGCAATGCCGCTGCAATCAAGACTTGGCAAATCAATGATGGCAAGGTAATGGCTGCAATGGTCAATACAACTATGATTATGAGTCTGTCCAAATTCAGCACTGCTCAAGCTATCTGGTCTCATCTGAAGGATCGGTTTGTTTAGGACAGTGGTGCTCTTTTACATACCCTTATGCAGCAGACTCATGTCATTGAGCAACATGATATGTCCATTGATGAATACTATTCAGCTTTTGATTGTCTTATGAGTGCATTGACCTCCATGGTGCCTGCTTGTACAGCTGTGCCTTGCTCAACCCATAAGTTCATTGAGAAGTTCTTTACCTACAGATTTGTTTTGGGAGTTCGACCTGAATTTGATTCTCTTCGTGCAAGGTTACTTCACAGTTCTGATACTTTCACCATGGCTCAGGCGTTGTCTGAATTACATGCTGAAGAGACTCGTCTTAAGTCTATGACTTCTATTACTGGTGTGAGTTCTCAAAGTGTGTTGGCCGCTGCTCAGAAGTCCAGGAGCACCTCTTTTCAGCCTTGTGAGCATTGTAAAAAGACCACTCATCGGTCTGAGAACTGCTTTGTAAGTTTCCAGAGAAGCTGGCTGATTTTCGTGTCCGTAGTTCGTTGTCATCCTCTTGGGTTCTTTGCTAAGTCACGGCTGGCATCTACTACACCTGTCATCGAGGGTACTTCTGTTCAGACTGCTAATGGTACATTATGTCATGTCACCCACAAGGGTTCTCTTTCCAATCCTAATTTTACTGTCCCAAATATTTTCTTTGTACCTGAATTATCCATGGATCTACTATCTTTTTTTTCGAAAACGCAGGAGAGCTGCGTATCATTATATTAAGAAGAAAAGGTGAGGTAAAAAGAGAAACCTCATACAACTCCGCACAAACCCACACACTGGATGATAGGTAGAAATACAACAATATTATAAACAACTAGACCCATGACCATGGAGACCCTAAAACAAAGGTCACCGATTAGTGCGCTGGAGCGTAAAGGATGCTAGCTAACCCACTGGCTCTAGCTCTACACCAGAGGTGAGACTCCTCCTTGACCCAATTGATGACCATGCTAGAACTTTGCTGCACACCATTGAATATACAACGGTTGCGGTGATTCCAGATGGCTCAAGCTCCAAGTATGATCAAAGAATTTAGGCCCTTGTGCAGCCCCTTATATGCTGGATCACCGGGGACTGTGGCAACTCCTTCCCACCAATCATCAAAGGAAGAGGTCTCATGGCTAGGAACAAGGTGCTGCAATCAGACAGATTTCAGAATCTGAAACCAAACTTCCCACGAGAAAACGCAGGATATTAACAAATGGTTGAGGGTCTCCTCCTGATCACACAACAGACATAGTGGAGGGTGAGGCAGCCCCTTCTTTGCTAGACGGTCTGCTGTCCAGCAGCGACCGTGAGCCATAAGCAACATGAAG
Source organism: Zea luxurians (assembly GCA_029449295.1). Taxonomy (NCBI): domain Eukaryota; kingdom Viridiplantae; phylum Streptophyta; class Magnoliopsida; order Poales; family Poaceae; genus Zea; species Zea luxurians. The sequence goes on along the minus strand of JAOPSE010000004.1, from coordinate 51,788,953 downwards.
AATTTGCATTTTCTAGGTGCCCAAGTTTTCCAAATCCTCTCCCAAGGTTTAAAAGTTGTTGCTCCAAGAAAGAAACCGGCATATGCCAGTTTGGCGGAGTAAAAACCTGAGCTTGAGAGCAGCCAGATGTGCTTATCCTCTTGATCCGGATGCCAGTCCTAGTCTGCAGTGAGGTCCCAAACTTTGAGAAAATCAGATAAAACACTTAGGGTGATAGCACCTCTTATGTCATGCACGGATGCACCCAGTTCTTTGTTGTGAGAGCATTGTGGACACTCCACCTTTTAGCCCTAGAAGAGACCGACTTGACCAGATGAGGGGCTAGCTGACTTAGACTCTGGCCATCAATCCATTTATCTGTTCAAAACATGGTGTTTTTACCGTTGCCCACCACCGAAGAAACCGCTGCCGAGAAGAAGGCCTTAACTGAAGGATGAGCATTTATTTTAAAGGATGACCAAGGCCGGCCAGGTTCAGTTTTTTTTTCAACCAGAGCCAGCGCAATCTAAGAGCCCAACTCATCTTTTGCAGGTTCGAGATGGCCAGTCCCCCAAATTTTTTTGGTCTAGTAACCTTGTTCCAGGCTACCAAACAGTGCCCCTCCCATAGCTTCTTTCCTTCCTCTCCACAAGAAACTTCTTCTGATTTTGTCAATTGCTTTGATAGCCCAAGAAGGAAGGTCCATGGCAATAGTTAAGTAAATACTCATTGAAGACAAAACAATCTGGACAAGGATCAATCTTCCAGCTTTGGTCAACAGATCGACTTTCCAATTGGGTAGACGATTTGCAATCTTATTAATGAACGGTTGGAGGTGCTGTTTCCCAAGCTTTCTCAAGGATAGAGGCACCCCCAAGTATTTGCAGGGGAAGTTGGCAATGATGCATGGCAACAGGTTGTGAATGGTATCCAGATTTTCAATAGCACGGTGGATGGGGAAAACGCTGCTCTTTGCCATGGATCGACTATCAATTGGCCAAATTACCGATCACAATTGTTTTGTTGGATTTGATGACTCATCTTGTTTTGTACAGGATCAACACACAGGGGATGTGATTGGGACTGGCCGTCGCCGTAAATCTTCGCCTTGCCTCTACATCTTGGACACCTTGCGTCTTCCTACCATACCTCTACAGCTCATGTGCTTGCCGCTTCGGGTCCCACGACGTCGTTTGCCCAGTGGCATCATCGTCTTGGTCACTTATGTGGGTCTCGTCTGTCTACTCTAATAAAGTCAGGATGTTTAGGCCCTACACATGTTGAGTCTAGTTTTCATTGTAAAGGTTGTCATCTTGGAAAACAAATACAACTTCCATATTTTACTAGTGATTCCCATTATGCTAAACCTTTTGATCTTATTCACCCTGATGTTTGGGGTCCAACTCCTTTTGTTTCCAAAGGTGGTCATAAATATTATGTCATTTTTATTGATAATCATTCTCGTTATACTTGGATTTACTTCATGAAACGCCGCTCGGAATTGCCTTTTATTTACAAGTCCTTCGCTCGCATGATTCACACCCAGTTTTCTGCTACTATTAAATTTTTTTGTTCGGATTCTGGTGGTGAATTTTTATCTGAAAATTTTCGCTAGATATTGACCTTAGAGGGTACTCTAGCTCAACTTTCTTGCCCTGGTGCTCATGTCTAAAATGGTGTTGCTGAACGCAAACACCATCATATTATTGAGAGTGCTCGTACTCTTTTGATATCTTCCTTTGTTCCTTCACACTTTTGGAGTGAAGCTGTTTCCACTGCCGTGTATCTCATTAATAGACAACCATCATCTAAACTTTCTGGCAAAACGTCGGGTGAAGTTCTTTTTGGGACATCTCCACGATATGATCATCTTCGTGTGTTTGGATGTATATGTTATGTCCTGTTACCACCACGTGAATGGACTAAATTGACTGTTCAATCTGTCGAGTGTGTCTTTCTTGGATACAGTCCTGAACACAAAGGCTATCGTTGTTATGATCCATCTACTTGTCGTATTCGAATTTCTAGAGACGTGAGTTTCAGTGAAAATTGTCCCTTCCTTCACAACAAGTCCACTCACTCCTCATATTATCTCACATAATCCACTTCTTTCATGTGTCTTCCTTCCATTCCTGATTTTTCATGTGAACCATCATCTTCCACATCCACACCTGATGTTTTCATTCCCATAACACCACCTTCCACCTCTATGTCATCTTCCTCTTACTCTTCCAAACCACCTATCATCCAAACCTACATTCATCGTTCCTGCTCTATTCCTACGGCTGGTCCTGATACTGATCCTATACCCGATTCTTGTACTAACAATAATGAGTCTAATGATGTTTTTAATTAGGGATATCATCTTCATGACCGTGGTACCATTGAACCTCCAGATCACTATGGTTTTCCACGAGCTGGTGTGGCAATTGTTGAACCCACTATTTATCAGGAGGCTTCTGGGATTCTTGAGTGGCAGCTTGCTATGATTGATGAATTTGTTAGACTACCCGTCTAGGGTTTGTGTTATTCCCTGTGTAATGACTGATATACCCCTGTGTAATGGGCCTTGGCCCAGTTACTCTCTCTATTTAATATCACTCCCAACCCCTGATTAGGGTATGGGTTCCTATTCTAACATGGTATCAGCTAGGTTTAGTCTCTCCCCTCCCCTGTAGCCGCCGCCGCCTTCCTCCAGGGGTTCTTCCCCTTCCCTGGCGCCGTCGGCCCTCTCCCTCGGCCTCCACCCTTCCCCGGCGCACCTCCCGCCGCCCCTCCCCTGCGCGCTCGTCGCGCCCCGGCCTCAGCCCCTGCGCGACCCCCGCCGCCGGAGCCGCCGGTCGAGCGCAGCGCGCGCTGCTCTACGGACGCCGCGCGCCGTTCGTCGCCGGATCCGCGCCGACCCCTCCGCGCCGACCCCTCCGCGCCGACCCCGACTCTGCTCTGCGCCATGGACGCCGGCCGCCTCCCTGGCGCGGATCCCGCCGCCGCGTTCGCCCCCAGCGCGGACCCGGCCGCCGCTGCTGCGCCTGGAGCGCGCCTGGCCGCAGGGGCCGCGAGCCGGGCCGCCGCCACGCCTGGAGCGGGCCTGGCCGCCGGAGCCGCTCGCCTGGCCTTCACCGCCGCCCCCCTGAGCGCGGCCCCCACCCTGCACGCCGGCCTCGCCTCTCCCACGGCCGTCGCACCTCCCCTGCCCAGTCTCACTGCCCCCTGCAGTGAGCGCCCTGGTGGCAGTGCCCCGTTCATCGACGGCCTCGGGCCCCTCCGTGATGCCACTCCCCTGGCCCTGCGCCGTGGCTCTCCGCCGGGGTTTCCCACCATACCGGCACCCGCCGAGCACAACCCCTCACTCGTCGCCGCCCTCGCTACGATCCAGGCTGCTGTGGCTGCCTCGCGGGAGCGTGAGCGCGCCACGTCCCTCGCCCTGGAGCACGAACGTGCCCTGGGCGCCGCTCTGACCACCCAGATGGCCACCGCACAGCGCCTCCTCCTCAGCCGCCCGCCGGTCGCGTGTGAGGACCCCCCCGGCGATTCCTGCGGCCACCCCCGCCACTGGCCTCGACGTCGACCACATCGGTGCTCTCCACGCTCAAGCCGCCGGACTTCACAACATCCGGGCCCTCGTGTCCGTGGTGTTGGACCCGGCGTCCTCCCACTACCCCCGTTGGCGAGGACAGGTCCTCCTCACACTGCGGCGGTATGCCCTCGCCGATCACGTCCTCGACGACCTCGACGCTCCGCCGACTCCCTCCTGGTGCCTCATGGACAGTGTTGTCCTCTCGTGGCTCCACGGCACCATCACCGTTGAGCTACAGGACATCATCCGCGACCAGGCGGACACGGCTCGTCAGGCGTGGCTCGCTCTCGAGGACCAGTTCCTCGGGAACCGGGACGCGCGGGCACTCCACCTCGACGCCCAGTTTCACCTGTTCTCTCAGGGGGACCTCTCCGTGGGCGAGTACTGCCGCCAGATGAAGGGCCTGGCTGACTCTCTCCGCGATCTCGGCGAGCCCGTTGCCGATCGTACCCTGGTGCTGAACCTCCTGCGTGGCCTCAGCCCCCGCTACGGCCACCTGAAGGCTCTCATCAAGAGGAGTGTGCCCTTCCCCACCTTCCACGCCGTGCGTAACGAGCTTCTCCTCGAGGAGCTCACCATGGCGAATGAGGCACCCACTCCTGCCTCGGCCCTCTACAGCGCTCCCACCAGTGGTCAGCCGCCTTCAGGGGGCCAGGCCACCCGTCCTCCGTCGACCGGGGCTCCCACCCGCCCTACTCCTGCCGTCCCGGCGGCCCCTCGTCCGACTTCCACGACCGACGGGGGTCGTCGCTCCCGCAAGGGCGGCCGTGGGAGCGGCGGCTCCTCTCGTGGTGGTCCCTCCGGCCGGGGTGGCGGCCACGCGTGGCCGTCATTCTACAACCCCTGGACCGGGACCATCGCCATGTGGCCGGGCCAGGCACCGAGTACCCCCCGTCCTCCGTCGCCCGCCCTCCTGACTACACCTCACTACGGCACACCTCCGTATGGTGTTCCCGTCGTGCCCCAGGCGTCGCCCGCGCTCCTGCCCCCGGGGACCCCCACCTCGACGACTTGGTCCCCGCCGCCCGGTGGTTGGGACAGCGCCTCCCTTGCTGCTGCCTTCAGCACCATGGCGATGACCCCACCCCCCTCCGATTGGGTGATCGACTCCGGTGCCTCGTACCACACCACTCCCACGGCAGGCACGCTCTCTCGCTCTCATCCCCCCCTCCCCTCTCACCCATCCTCGATCGTCGTTGGAAACGGTTCCACTCTGCCAGTCACCTCAGTAGGTGCCTCGGTTCTCCCTGGGCCGTTTTACCTCAACGATGTTCTCGTAGCTCCCCACATCACCCACAATCTTCTTTCTGTTCGTCGATTCACCACTGACAACTCCTGTTCCATTGAGTTTGACCCCTCTGGTTTTTCTGTGAAGGATCTGGCCACCAGGACCCTTCTCGCCCGCTGTGACAGCTCGGGGCCTCTCTACACGCTCCAGCCCTCCACCGCCGGCGTGTCTCCACCTCCTGCCCTGGTCTCCACCACCTCCTCCACCACATGGCATCGACGTCTCGGCCATCCTGGACCCGACGTCATGACCAAGATTACCAGTAGTCTCGATCCTTCCTGTAGTAGGGGACATTTTGAGGGTCTCTGTCATGCTTGTCAGTTAGGCCGACATACTCGTCTCCCATTTACTACTTCTTCTTCTCGGGCTGAGCAGGCTTTTGATCTGGTTCATTGTGACCTTTGGACCTCCCCTGTACTCAGTCTTTCTGGTTATAAATACTATCTGGTGATTTTGGATGATTTTTCCCATTTTCTCTGGACCTTCCCGCTTCGGTTGAAGTCGGACACATTCACCACCCTCACACACTTCCTCACCTGGGTATCCACTCAGTTCCGTCGCCCGGTCCGTGCTCTGCAGTGTGACAATGGCCGCGAGTTCGATAACAACGCCTCTCGCTCCTTCTTCCTCACTCATGGCGTCCAGTTGCGTCTCTCGTGCCCCTACACTTCTGCCCAGAACGGACGTGCCGAACGCATGATCCGCACCATCACTAATATGCTCCGCTGTCTCCTCTTCCAGGCGTCTCTCCCTGCCAGCTACTGGGCAGAGGCCCTGCATACTGCCACCCACCTCCTCAACCGTCTTCCCTCGAAGGCGGTGAGCCACCCTACTCCTCACTTTGCCCTGTACGGCACAGCCCCTTCCTACGACCACCTGCGCGTGTTCGGCTGTGCCTGCTACCCTAACACTTCCGCTACCGCCCCTAACAAGCTTTCTCCTCGCTCCACTCGATGCCTCTTCCTCGGCTACTCCCCCGACCACAAGGGGTACCGGTGCCTAGACCTCACCTCCCACCGCATCATCATCTCTCGTCACGTCATCTTTGACGAAGATGTGTTTCCCCTTGCTGGCTCCACCCCACCCACCGACCTTGACTCCCTCCTCGAGTCCGATCCGATTCCTCCCCCACCTTCGGCTCCCCGTCTTGCGCCGTTACCTGCTCCTCGTGCGGCCCCCACGACCCTGCCTGCGCCACGCGCGGCCCCGTCGACCACGCCTGCGCCACGCGCGACCCCGTCGGTTTCCGCGACACGCGCGGCCCCGTCGACCCCGCCTGCACCACGCGCGGCCCCGTCGGTCCTGCCTGCGCCACGCGCGGCCCCGCCGACCCCGCCTGCGCCATGCGCGGCCCCGTCGACCCCGCCTGCGCCACGCGCGGCCCCGTCGACCCCGCCTGCGCCACGCGCGGCCCCGTCGACTCCGGCTCGACTCGCCAACCCCGCCCTCGTCTACCATCGCCGCGGCCACGCCAATACCTCGGCGCCCCCCGACTCGGGCCCGTCGACGAGCGCGGCCCGATTCGCCGACCCCGCCGTCGTCTATCACCGCCGTGCGCCGGCCCCACCAGCCGCTCCCGACGTTACGGCGGCCCACTCCGAGCCGTCCGTATACCACCCGGTCGCCATCCATCGCGACCCCGGGCACGTCCACCCGATGGTGACTCGGCGCGCTGCTGGCGTTTTCCGCCCCGTTGACCGGCTCATCCTGGCAGCCGCTACGACCAGCACTCCACCCGACGCTTCCCCGGTACCCTCCTCCGTTCGCACTGCCCTCGCCGACCCACATTGGCGTCGCGCTATGGAGGAGGAGTACGCGGCTCTCTTGGCCAACCACACCTGGGACCTGGTGCCGCGAGCACCAGGCACCAACGTGGTCACCGGCAAGTGGCTATTTCGCCACAAGCTGACCTCGGACGGCTCCCTCGACCGCTACAAGGCCCGTTGGGTCCTTCGGGGCTTCACCCAGCGCCCCGGAGTGGACTACGACGAGACCTTCAGCCCGGTCGTCAAGTTCGCCACTGTTCGCGCCGTCCTCTCCCTCGCCCTCTCCCGCAACTGGGCGATCCACCAGCTCGATGTCAAGAATGCCTTCCTCCATGGCACTCTGACGGAGACTGTCTACTGCAGCCAGCCCACCGGCTTCGTCGACGCTGACCGTCTGGACCTGGTTTGCCGGCTGAACCGATCCCTGTACGGCCTCAAGCAGGCGCCACGGGCTTGGTACAGCCGCTTCGCCTCCTACCTGGCCTCCGTCGGCTTCGTCGAGGCCAAGTCGGACACGTCCCTGTTCATCTACCGGCGCGGCGACGACACCGTCTACCTCCTGCTCTACGTCGACGACATTGTGCTCACGGCATCCACCGCCGACCTCCTTCACCGCACGATCGTCGCCCTTCAGCGGGAGTTCGCGATGAAGGACCTGGGGCCCCTCCACCACTTCCTCGGCGTCACCGCCGAACGTCGGCCTCAGGGTCTCTTCCTCCACCAGCGCCAGTACGCCATCGACATCCTGGAGCGGGCTGGCATGTCTGACTGCAAGCCCTGCTCCACGCCTGTCGACACTCAGGCGAAGCTCTCTGAGGACGACGGGCCTCCGGTCGCCGACGCGACGTCCTACCGGAGCCTCACCGGCGCGCTCCAGTACCTCACGTTCTCCAGGCCCGACATCGCTTACGCCGTTCAGCAGGTGTGCCTGCATATGCACACTCCGCGGGAGCCCCATCTCACTGCGCTCAAGCGGATTCTACGCTACCTCCGCGGCTCCCTCGACTACGGCCTCCTACTCCGCCCATCCCCGACGTCGGAGCTTGTGGTCTACACCGACGCTGACTGGGCTGGCTGTCCCGACACGCGCCGGTCCACCTCCGGCTACGCCGTCTTCCTGGGAGCCAACCTCGTCTCTTGGGCCGCCAAGAGGCAGCCCGTCGTCTCTCGCTCCAGCGCTGAGGCCGAGTACCGTGCCGTGGCCAACGGCGTGGCCGAGGCCTCCTGGCTGCGCCAGCTCCTTCACGAGCTTCACAGTCCCCTCCAGCGCGCCACCCTCGTCTACTGCGACAACGTCAGCGCGGTCTACCTCTCCACCAACCCCGTGCAGCCTCAGCGCACGAAGCATGTGGAGATCGACCTGCACTTCGTCCGCGAGCGTGTCGCTGCCGGTGACGTCCGCGTTCTCAGCGTCCCCACCACGCTTCAGTTCGCCGACATCTTCACCAAGGGATTGCCGTCGAGTGTCTTTTTCGACTTTCGATCCAGTCTCAACATCTGTACAGGATAGAGTTGTGACTGCGGGGGGGTGTTAGACTACCCGTCTAGGGTTTGTGTTATTCCCTATGTAATGACTGATATACCCCTGTGTAATGGGCCTTGGCCCAGTTACTCTCTCTATTTAATATCACTCCCAACCCTTGATTAGGGTATGGGTTCCTATTCTAACAGAATTGACTGCTCTTGAACACACTGATACATGGGATATAGTTCCTTTACCGTCGCATGTTGTTCCCATCACATATAAATGGGTCTTCAATGTTAAGACAAAATTAGATGGTTCCATTGAGAGGTATAAAGCTCATCTTGAGGCTCGTGGTTTCCAACAGACTCAAGGACTTGATTATGATGAGATTTTTGCACCTGTTGCACATATGAGTACTGTTCGAACCTTGATTGCAGTTGCAGCCTCTTCTTCTCGGACTATCTCCTAGATGGATGTCAAGAATGCTTTTCTCAATAGTGATCTACGCGAATAAGTTTATATGCATCCTCCTCCGGTGGTTGATACTCCCTCAGGGCATGTTTGTCGTCTTCGTCGCGCATTGTATGGGCTGAAACAAGCTCCTCATGCTTGGTTTGAGAGATTCATCTCTGTCATCACAATTGCTGGTTTTTCTTCAAGTAAACACGATCCTGCATTGTTTGTTCATGTCTCTCCAAAAGGCCGCACTTTACTTCTATTACATGTGGATGATATGCTGATTACAGGTGACAACTCAGAACATATTTCTCATGTCAAGAAGCATCTTAGTAAGGAATTTCAGATGTCTGATTTGGGTCCTCTTAGCTATTTCTTGGGCATTGAAGTTCAGCAGACTCCAAAAGGCTTTTATCTGTCTCAGTCCAAATATATACAAGATCTTCTTGATTGCTCTGGACTTACTGATACACACACAGTTGCGACACCAATGGATATTCATTTACAACTTCGTCCGAAGGATGGGACACCACTAGCAGACCCAACTCGATATCGCCATATTGTGGGTAGCCTTGTTTACCTCACCATCACCAGACCTGATATTGCTCATGCTGTTCATATTTTGAGCCAATTTGTATCCACACCAACCTCAGTTCATTATGGGCATTTGCTTTGTGTGCTTAGATATTTACGCGGGACAAGATCCAGATGTTTACTCTATGCTTCTGATAGCCCACTTCAGCTTCATGCATATTTTGATGCCACTTGGGCAAGTGATCCTGTTGACCGTCGTTCTACTACAGGTTACTGTGTTCTTCTTGGATCCTCACCTATTGCCTAGAGATCCAAGAAGCAAGCGGCCATATCTCGTTCTAGTGCTAAAGCCGAACTTCGGGCTCTTGCTACTATAACTGCTGAAATTATTTGGTTGTGCTGGCTCTTGACTGATCTTGGTGTCCCTTGTGACACTCCTACACCTTTGTTATGTGATAACATGAGTGCTATACAGATTTCTCATGATCTAGTGAAGCATGAACTTACTAAACATATTGGTGTCGATGTATCATTTACTCGATCTCATTGTTAGCAGAAGACTATTGATCTTCAATATGTGCCCTCAGAATCTCAATTGGCAGATTTCTTTACCAAAGCACAAACAAGAGCACAACATCAGTTTCACTTGATCAAACTCAAAGCTTCAGATCCTCCATTTCCACCTTGAGTTTGAGCAGGGGTGTTAAGGCCCATTAGGCCTAGGCCTACTGCCTATATATATAATAGTCCTTAGGGACTGATGATCACGGTTAATCCTAAGGTTAGTAACAGGTTTTAAGTCTATTATGTTGGTTTACGGTGAACTTGTACTCCTATTTGCTACTATTATCCCTACATATTTAAGACTATATTCCTATATATTCCTATTAGTAAGGCGTCGCCTCGCCTCACGCCTTAAAAGGTAAAAAGGGGGTTGGCTACCTTACCACCTTAACAACTATGAACATTGCCTTTGAACACCTTTTATATTCCATGAAAGCGTCATGATTGCAATAAGTGTATCAGTTCTTTCAATGAAGTGGTTCCTTCCTATTGGGTGTGGATTGTAATGGGATTTTCTTGTGTTTTTCGGGCTAGGCTTTTGTAGCCTTGCCCTTGTTTTCTTTTCTTAATGAAATGACACGCAACTCTCTTACGTAGTTCAAGAAAAAGTTCTTTCAATGAAGCTTATTGAAATGGTAATTATTTAGTACCGCATGTGATAGTTGCCTATAAGGGGTGAATAGGCAACACCTGTATTTTCACAATTTAAAACAAACTTGAATCCCAAATTAGATGTTAGCTCAATATCTAGATCAAATAAAATAAGGGAAGAGGGAAGTTCTTGCACTTGATGCTCTTCTTGATTGCATAATTAATACAAGAGCAATATCACAAGTGAAGATATAGCAAAAACTTAGAGTGAGAGAGATGAAGAAGAAATTGTAGAAAGTAAAGAACATAAGACACAACAATTTGTTACCCGAGGTTCGGCTCCGAAGAACCTATGTCCCCGTTGAGGTGTCCCACCGGACTAGGTCTCTCTCAACCTTCTCAAGTGATTCAACGATCAAGTAACAAGCATTAATGGCTCTCCCGCGTCCTTTTCCCTCCCCTCCCGACGCTTGCGCTCCCCAAAACCTCACGCCGGTGCCCACTCTAGGCCCGGTGGCCACCTCTCGAGGGATCGCCGCCGCCCTCTCCTCTTCACCTTCCCCTCCACTGCAGGCGTCTGCGTCAGCTTCTGCGTCCATTTCCCTTCCATCACCTTCTCCTTCTCGGTGTGCGTCGCAGGCCAGGTCTGGAGGGAGGTCCAAGTTCGAGCGTTGGCGAGCTGACAACCACACTGGTGGTAGCTCGCTTGGCCCCTTCGGCTGTGTTACCTAGGCCTTCCTTCCGCGACGTGGTGCAGCTGTCCCGGGCTCTCGGCCTCCATCATCGTGCGGTTTGGCTATTAAGTCTGGGGCTCAGGCGCGGCCGTTCAGAGAGTTTCCAATGGGATTCCATTCGTCGCTCGAGGTTCAGAGACTTGCGAAGGCGGTGTTGATGCTGATGGGTGGCAGAAGGTCGAGTCTCGGTGCTCGAAGAGGCTACGTCTGAAGGTAACCAGGTTCCAAAGTCAGGCGTCTAGTGTTGTCTCCGGTAGGTGCTTCAACTGCATTTTCCCGAATCACTGGGTTCGACATTGCCGTTTGAAGACAAGGTGTTTTCTCATGCCTGCGGTTTGGACATAGGCGTCCCTCTACCTAGAGGCTCCTGATCGCACTCTTGCTCCTGCTCCCAGGGCATTGGCGTGGTCTCGTCTTGGGGGGGGGGGGGTCCTAGCAGGGCTTCTATCTGGTCTCGTCTCCATCGCCAGCAGTCTCCAGGGCCTTCGCAATCCGTCTGGAGCAGAGATACCCCCAATGTCTGGTGATCAATGCTAGTCGGGACACGCTGCACATCTAGCTATGTCCTTGAAGGTGTGGAGGAACAAGGGTACGCAGGTTCCGGTTAGGGGAGGCGATAGGCAGTTGCAGCAGGGGGGCGTGGAAGTTTGTCTGATGATCACTTGATGGGGGTGGATGGAGCCACTAATCAGGGACACTCTCGTCGTCGCCACTCTCACAAATGACGTAACCCACCCTAGTGATGATGATGAGCGCTGGGACCCGAAAAAGTCTCAACGGCCCGGCTGGGACCCGGCTGATCAAATGGCCATTGTTGCTCTAGGAGTACATTCCCCATGCATTCTGGGTTGGAATCATGCTATGACTAGTGCTGAGGAAGACCTTTGTAGGGTAGTGGTTGTTTCATTGATCAGTAACCAGACCGTTGTTCTAGATGTGGAGGTGACATCGCTGCTGTCGCCAAGGCTGGAGATTCCTGAGGATTCCCTTGTTCTCCGTCGTTTATCCCCGAGCAGTTTCCTGTTGTTTCTCCCCTCTGAGGGGCTAGCTCAGCGACTTGAGGAGAGGTGGTCCCTTCTGCGGGCCGCAACCTTCACGACGATATGCAAGCGTTGGTCTAGGTTTTTCAACTCAACGGGTGGAGTTCTTCCTCAGATAATAGAATTGGAATTAGAGGGCATTCCAGTGCATGTTTGGGAGACAACCACGGTGGAACACTTAATCAACCCGTTTGCTTGGGTTTACAAGGTGCACTCGGCTACTTCGGATCTTAAAGACCTTGCTGTTTTCAGGTGCTCTGCTTGGTGCATGGATACAACCTTGATTCCGGAATCTCGTGAGCTCTGGATTACGGAACCGTTGCAGGCGCCCGATGTGGGTCCGCAAGGAGCTATCTCATTGGTTTACTAAGTAAAGATCAGATTGACTATGTCTTCTTTAGCTGCTTTAGCTCCATTGGTATTGGCCCCACAGTCGGGGTCTCGTGACCATGGTGATGGGTCCGGGTCTTGACGTCGACCTTGGCCGCATTCACCGCATGGTGGTTCTCGTGAAGAAGACAAATTTTTGAGCATCGGTGGGCTTGGATATCCTTGTTCGGCCAAGGAGAGGCTGGGACCACAGGGCTCGGCTTCGGAGCAGTCGGATAGATAGGCTATTGTGGGAAGTCTGTGTTATGGTACAAAAAGCATGCACTGTGCGGGCCTTGAGGATCCTAGTTCCTTCACGGCATCTTCATGTATACTCTCGGCATCATCTTCGAAAAATTCCATTGTTCTGACAGAGTTACCGGCTGCCCAGGAGGGTGAACTACATGGCTCTACACTCCATCTCCCGGTTGATGTTTCAGAGCAAACTGTGGGCGCAGCTGAGGTGTCCGACCCATCCAGTTCTGACCACAACGTGCTTGACCCCACCAACCAGTGTGAGAAGCAATTGTCCTTTAGAAAAGTGTACAAGCGTATTTCTCACATTCTACCAACTCCGACGAGCACTAGGCCTACCAGGAATAATGCTGGCGGAGCTTGTGATGCTGCTCTCCCTCGCAGAAGTCGGAGGGTGGCAGGTGCTGATGCTGAATTCCAGTTGCAAGATTTGGAGAGTAGGACGATCAAGAAAGCTATGAAGTATTTGAAGGTGATCTTTGATGCCGATGCTTGCAGTCAAAAAGCTCTGGAAGATTATGCTAAAGTTTTCAAACATCCCCTGTCTCAGTGTCAGGTTGAGGCCTTGGCTGCCTTATTTGGGTGGTTTGTTCCTGTTGAGGTCAGCTCCCAGTGAGTTTTGGTTCCTGCCCGTAGTTTTCAAACATCCTTGTTGCCTGCGTCTTCACAATGAGATTTTTGGTTTTTTTCTAGAACGCGCAGGAGAGCTGCACATCATTATATTAAGATAGAAAAGGTCCAAAGTGGACCGAAATACAACACCCTGAGGGTAGAAAAAGAAAAAAACAAACAAGACCAAACCCTCAAGCCTCCTCTCCAGCATCCCCAACAAGGTGAAACCACAGGGGAGGGGAAGCCTGACAGACCCTACTAGACCCTATTTAAGGTGACAATAATCCCCAAACTGTCTAAATGCTTCGCTCCCGTCTTATTCCAACTGATCAATTCATCTAAAAAAACCTCTTAGTCGCTCTAATGGAAGGGTTCACTCCATCAAAAACAGCCTTATTACGAGTGAGCCATAAGCACCAAGCCCCAAGAATAACGACACTATTGAAGCCCTTCCTCTTGCACTTATGCACTTTTTTAGAAAACTTCCCCCACCACTCAGCAAAAGACTGTTCAACAACAATCGGAGTGAGGTTGCCAAGCCCGATGGACGACAAAATGAGATGCCAAAAATCCCTAGAAAAACTGCAGGTGCAGAGGATATGTGGGGAACTGTTTCCTGCTCCTGATCACATAGGGGGCAACACACCGGGTATTGCAAACCTCTCCTCTGTAGCCTGTCCGCAGTCCAACATTTATTCCTTATAGCCAATCAAAGGAAAAACTTGCATTTAGGGGGGCCCGAGTCTTCCACAATCTTTTCCAAGGCTCAAAGGAGATGGACCCCAAGAAGAAGGCATTGTAACAGGACCTTGAGGTGAACCGCCCTAAAGCCGTGTGCATCCAAACTATCCTGTCCGCCTCCTGTGAAAGTGTCACCTCTCCAATCACATCCCATAACTTCAAATACTGCTGTGGCCCAACCAGAGAAAGATGACTCCCAATATCCCTCACCCATCACCAGTTGTCCATGGCCTGAGCAACCGTCCTGGTAGAGCTGACTCTACTGTCCACCAAACAAACAACATCTGGTGCAATGTCAAAGATAGTCTTCCCATTCAACCATTTATCTTCCCAAAAATGAATGCTGGTCCCATTTCCGACCATAGTTAAGACCGAAAGATTGAAAAACTGTCTGACTTGCTGCTGAATAGGAAGATTCATTCCATGCCATGGTCTGGACGGATCAGTTTTGCAGCCATAACCATTTCACCTGTAAAGCCCAACTTTTGTATTGTAAATTAGAACAAGACAGCTTCCACCATTGACCTTCTTCCTTCCTTTCCAAAGAAACAAGGCCGCCATATTTCAGAGGCCTTGTTACTGTCTCCCAAGGAACAAGACAGCTTCCACCATTGACCTTCTTCCTTACTTTCCAAAGAAACCCCCTCCGGATTTTATCGATGGATTTGATCATCCATTTGGGAACACTCATGGCCATAAGGATATAAACAGGAATTGCCGAAAGCACATGCCTAACTCCGCCTATGTTGATTGGAAGACTTCCTTGAGTCGTTTCAACATAGCCGGTCCCAAGCCCGGTAAAGGAGGAGGGTTGTGTTAGGTCCGGCAAACCAACGTAAAAACCAGCCAAATCTTATGGAGATGAAACCACAAAGAAAATCGTTGGGGCGTAACCCTCTTAGCGACGCGCCATATCGGAACCCGGGTATGGTGTTAAATGAGCAAGGGCCGGGCCGTCACCCCTTAAGTGACGCGCCGTCTCTTGATCTGGAGCCGGTGATAAGTGAGCAAGGATCGGGTCGTCGCATCCTTAGTGGCGCGCTACATCGGCGCCCGGGTGTAGTGGAAAATGAGCAAGGGTCTTTGCATCTTCCTCGGCGGGTGCGAAGGGTAAGGAAGCTAGTCGAGCCAACTAGGGTCCGTTTAGGTAGTTGGAACGTAGGTTCCTTAACAGGTAAGTTACGAGAAATAGTTGACGTTGCGGTGAGGAGACGAGTAAATATTTTATGCGTTCAAGAGACCAAGTGGAAAGGGCAGAAGGCGAAGGAAGTGGAAGGTACAGGCTTCAAGTTGTGGTACACGGGGACTGCAACAAACAAGAATGGAGTAGGCGTCTTGATCGACAAGAGCCTTAAAGATGGGGTAGTAGATGTTAAGAGGGTAGGAGATAGAATCATCCTAGTCAAGCTGGTCATTGGGGACTTGGTTCTCAATGTTATTAGCGCGTATGCTCCTCAAGTAGGCCTTAATGAGAACTCAAAGAGGGAGTTCTGGGAAGGCCTGGAGGACATGGTTAGTAGTGTGCCAGTTGGCGAGAAGCTCTTCATAGGAGGAGATCTCAATGGCCATGTGGGTACATCTAGCACCAGTTTTGAGGGTGTGCATGGAGGCTTCGGCTTTGGGACTAGGAATCAAGAAGGAGAGGAGATCCTGAACTTTGCCCTAGCCTATGACATGTTTTTAGCAAACACCTTCTTTAGGAAGAGAACATCCCACCTGGTGACCTTCAGTAGTGGCCAACACACTAGCCAGATTGATTTCGTCCTCTTGAGAAAAGAGGACAGGCATGCCTGCTTAGATTGCAAGGTTATACCTGGAGAGTGTGTGGTATCCCAACATAAGCTTGTCGTTGCTGAATTCCGTTTTAAGATTCGTTTACAACGGAATAAGCATAACAAGGTCACTAGAACAAAGTGGTGGAAGCTTAAAGGGGATGTGGCCCAAACTTTCAAGGAGAGAATTATCGAGGAGGGCCCTTGGGCAGAAGAGGGAGACACAAATATCATGTGGAGGAAGATGGCGGTGTGCATCCGAAAGATAGCTTCAGAAGAGTTTGGGTTGAGTCAAGGAAACAGAAGGGAAGTTAAAGACACTTGGTGGTGGAACGAAGATGTCCAAAAGGCTATCAAGGAGAAGAAAGATTGCTACAAACGCTTACATCATGACAAGTGTGCGGAAAACATAGAGAAGTATAGGATAGCGAAGAAGTCTGCAAAGCGAGCGGTTAGTAGAGCCCGGGGTCAAGCCTTTGACAACCTTTATCAACGGTTGGACACAAAGCAGGGAGAAAAGGATATCTATAGGATGGCCAAGATTCGTGAAAGGAAGACAAGGGATGTCAACCAAGTCAAATGCATCAAGGATGAAGCAAACCAACTATTAGTGAAGAATGAAGAGATCAAGAACAGATGGAAGGAGTACTTCAACAAATTGTTCAATGGAGGGAATGAGAGTTCTACAATAGAATTGGACGAACCATTCGATGACAACAACAGGGGTTTTGTACGAAGGATACAAGAATATGAAGTTAAGGAGGCGCTAAAAAGGATGAAGGTAGGAAAGGCGATGGGCCCTGATGGTATCCCTATCGAGGTATGGAGATGCCTTGGAGACATAGCGATAGTATGGCTGACTAAGCTTTTCAACACCATCTTTCGGACAAACAGAATGCCCGACGAGTGGCGGCGGAGTACATTAGTACCAATCTTCAAGAACAAAGGAGATGTTCAAAGTTGTACTAATTACCGTGGAATTAAGCTCATGAGCCATACAATGAAGCTATGGGAGAGAGTCATTGAACACCGCCTGCGAAAGATGACGTGCGTGACCCAAAATCAGTTTGGTTTCATGCCCGGGAGATCAACTATGGAGGCCATTTTCCTACTAAGACAACTTATGGAGAGATTCAGAGAACAAAAGAAAGACCTGCATATGGTCTTTATAGACTTGGAGAAGGCTTATGACAAAGTACCTAGGAGTGTAATGTGGTGGGCCTTGGAAAAACACAAAGTTGCAACAAAGTACATTAATCTTATTAAAGATATGTACACTAATGTTGTGACAAGTGTCCGAACAAGTGATGGGGACACCGATGACTTTCCAATTAACATAGGACTACATCAAGGGTCGGCTTTGAGCCCTTATCTTTTCGCTTTGGTGATAGATGAGGTCACAAGGGACATACAAGGAGATATACCGTGGTGTATGCTTTTTGCCGATGATGTGGTACTTATTGAGGAGAGTAGGAGTGGTGTTTCGCAAAAGTTGGAATTGTGGAGGCAGACGTTGGAAGCAAAAGGTTTTAGGCTTAGTAGGTCTAAAACGGAGTATATGAAGTGTGATTTCAGTGCCATGGGGTATGAAGATGGCGATGTTAGTCTTGATGGGCAAGTGGTACCCAAAAAAGACACTTTTCGTTACTTAGGATCAATGCTTCAGAAGGATGGAGACATCGATGAGGATGTCAGTCATAGAATTAAAGCTGGATGGTTGAAGTGGCGGCAAGCGGCGGGTGTCTTATGCGACCCCCGGGTGCCACACAAACTAAAAGGCAAATTCTACAGGACAGCAATTCGGCCGGCTATGTTGTATGGAGCAGAATGTTGGCCCACTAAAAGACGACATGTCCAACAACTATGCGTGGCAGAGATGCGTATGTTGCGCTGGATATGTGGCCACACAAGGAGAGACCGAGTCCGGAATGATGATATACGAGAGAGGGTAGGAGTGGCGCCAATTGAGGAGAAGCTTATGCAACATCGTTTGAGATGGTTTGGACATATCCAACGAAGATCTGAGGAGGCACCAGTGCATATCGGAATAATTAGGCGTCCCGAGAATGTGAAGAGAGGTAGAGGTCGACCAACCTTGACGTGGACAGAGGCTGTGAAGAGGGACCTGAAGGAGTGGGATATTGATAAAGAGCTCGCCGTGGATAGGAAGGGGTGGAAGTGTGCAATTCACGTGCCAGAACCTTGATTTATAGTTTCGCTTTTCCTCTTTAATCGTTTGACCTTTTCTTGTGCCCATTTAGATCTTGCTGGTTCTTGTGGGTTTTATCTCTTTTATGTGTTTCCCCGTTTCGTCGTTTTTCGGTTCTCCTTTGCCTTTGTTTCCCTTTTTTTTCTTTGGGGTTGAGCTCTGAGGTTTTCATACGGGGTTTCATCTCTAGCCTATCCCAACGTGCTTGGGACAAAAAGGCTTTGTTGTTGTTGTTGTTGTTGTTGCCGAAAGCACATGCCTCACCAACGCTGTCCTTCCAGCCAGACTGAGCAAACGAGCCTTCCAGTTGGGGAGCCGGTCAGCAATCTTATCAACCCACACCATAAACTCCCTTTTCCTTAGCTTCTTATCTTTTTTTTCTCGAACAGCGCAGGAGAACTGCGCGTCATTTCATTTAAGGAAGAAAGGAGGTACAAAGGTCAAGAGTGACCCGAAACACAAACACCAACACACACACGCCTCCCCTTAAATACAACCGTCGCGCCACATCAATGAAGAAGGCGACCACAACCTACAGAGCTAATTAAGCTCCAGTAGGCACCGACCCAAAAACAAGTTCCCGGAGCTTGGAAGCTCCAGCCAAACACCAAAGCCCCCCCTCCACATTAACAACTTTTAGCACTTCCTCAACACATGGTCTTGAATTGTCAAAGACACACCTGTTGCGGTGTTTCCAAATCTCCCAAGCCACTAACGTAATTAGAGAATTGAGGCCTCTACGAAGCCCCTTAGGAACAGCAGCAACAATTCTCTTCCACCAACCTGAGAACCGAGACACTGAGGGCTGAGGAGCCAACTGCAGCAGCCCCAACTGTTGAAGGATCAGGGCCCAAATTTGGCGAGCAAACACACATCCAACCAACAAGTGATGCACCGTCTCAGTCATCTGGTCACAAAATGGACAAGACACTGGATGGGGCAGATTTCTGCGCTCAAGACGATCAGCGGTCCAAACCCGATTATGGTGCACCAACCATAAAAAGAACTTACAACGCGACGGGGCCCAGGTTTTCCAGATTCTCTTCCAAGGGCCAAACTTGGTAGAGCCCACGAAGAAGGCCTCATACGCAGACTTGCTGCTATAACAGCCATCTTGTGTCAACTTCCATCTGAACTGATCAGGAACATCAGCTTGCAGTACGACCTCCTCCACAAAATCCCAGACCTGGAGGTACTCAATTAAAACTTGAACAGTAAGAGCACCCTTGATATCACGAACCCAACTCCGCCCAAACAAGGCCTGAGCCACAGTCTTTCGCTTAGCAGTTCGCATAGGGACAGTTCTGAAAAGATTGGGAGCCATCTCAGCCATAGTAAGCCCATCCAACCAACGGTCAGTCCAGAAAATAATTTTCTCACCATTCCCAACCACGGCATTCACAGCCATATCGAAGAGGGCCCGAGCTTTATAAGGAATAGAAATTGAGAGTCCATCCCACGGCCTCTCCACATCAGTTTTCTGAGCCCAAAGCCATCTAATTCTCAAGGCCCAACCTAGAAGCTCAAGATTATGGATTCCAAGGCCGCCATACTGAAGTGGTCTCTGGACCTTTTCCCAAGCTACCAAGCAGTTTCCTCCATTAGCTTGTTGATGTCCCTTCCACAAGAACCCCCGTCGCTTTTTATCAACAGCCTTGATGAACCATTTCGGGAGATCCAAAGCTATAAGCCAATAAATAGGAACAACAGTGAGAACCACTTTCACTAGCACAAGACGCCCAGCCCTATTCATCATAGAAGCTTTCCACCCAGGAAGGTAATCTGCCACCTTATCCACAAAGGCCAGCAACACCTCTTTAGAAGGCTTACAGAGAGGAAGTCCCAAATAAGTGCAAGGAAAAGCTTTAACCGAACAAGAGAGAGTTTCCACAGAAAGAGCCAGCTCATCATCGGAACAATGAATAGGGGAGACCGAGCTCTTAACCAGGTTGGTCCGGAGGCCTGAGGCGTGACCAAATAAATCAAGAATGCGTCTGACCGAAACCAGGTCCAGAATGTGAGGCCTCAAGAAAATTACAACATCATCAGCATAGAAGGAAACATGATGCCTGACCTGCTGAACAGCAATAGGTTGAAGCAAACCCAACGAAGTGGCATAGTTGATTAAAGAATTCAGAGTATCCATGACTAGGATAAAGAGCATTGGAGAAAGAGGATCTCCCTGCCTGAGACCGCGACGATGAATAATGATGTCCCCAAGCTCTCCATTGACTAAAATCTGAGTGGAAGAAGTAGACAGTAATAAACAAAGGAGATCTCGCCAACGCTGACCAAATCCCATTTTCCTTAAAACCTCCAAAAGGAACGACCAAGAAACAGAGTCAAAAGCCTTGGAGATGTCCAACTTAAGAAGGATATGTGGTTCTTTCTTCCTATGCAGCGACTTCACAATTTGTTGGACAAGCATAAAGTTATCATGAATCCTCCTCCCCCTCACAAAGGCACTCTGGTTCACAGAAACCAGTGAGGGAAGCAAAGGGGCCAGCCGAGTAGCCATGAGCTTAGCTACCAATTTGGCAAAACTATGAATCAAACTTATAGGCCGGAAATCCTTAACCTCAACAGCATCCATCTTCTTAGGCAGTAAGGAGATATAAGCCGTGTTAAGCAGGCGGAATTTGAAAACATGGCCACGCTGGATGACATCCAAAGACCTCAACACATCACCTTTGAAAACATGGCCACGCTGGATGACATCCAAAGACCTCAACACATCACCTTTAATAATATTCCAACAGGATTTATAAAATCGACCTGTGAAACCATCCGGCCCCGGGGCCTTATCCGGAGGCAAATCTTTTACCACAGCCCACACCTCCTCCTCAAGAAACGGAGCATCTAAAGCAGATAAATCATGATTGTGGATGGCCAACTCATCCAAGTCAAGAGTGTAGCTCCTCTCCTCAGCCTTACCCAAAATGTTCTCATAGAAATCAGAAACAGCCTTCTGTTTATCTTCTTGTGAGGTGACCACCTGATCACCAACGTGCAGCTTAGGAATGAAGTTCTTCTTATCAGAGATAGGCAGCCCCAAATAGCTGTACGGGAAGGATCCCGAGCTGCATTGCAAAATATTACAGCCAGCCTGAACCTCCAGCCCATCACACCTAATTGGTATAGAAAAACTTTTGCGCAAATTTGTTACCAGCCCCGTTGCTTCACCAAAGCAATCCAAAATCAGTCTAACACAATTTAGGTCTTCGACCATAGGTTTAACAAAAAGCACCACATCATCAGCGTAGATCGAAAGCCTAATACGAACCCCAGCTTCCACTAAACTTTGTAACAGCCCCTGCTTTCAGCTGCTCTGAACAGACTGTTAAGTACATCCATAACCATCACAAACAACATAGGAGATAGGGGATCCCCCTGACGAAGACCTCTCCGATGAGCAATACGATCTCCAGGCGAACCATTAAGAAGTACATGCGTAGAAGACGTGAACATTAGCGAGGAAATAAAATTACGCCAAATTGGACCAAAGCCAAGATGAATAAGAATTTCAATAATGAAGGTCCATGACACTGAATCGAACGCCCTGGAGATATCTAATTTTAATAGACTCGCAACCTTTATCTTGTGTAGAGACTTAATAGACTGCTGGACCAGCATAAAGTTATCATGAATTGATCTCCCTCTCACAAAAGCGCTCTGATTGGCTGCCACCAACTCATGAAGACGAGGACCCAACCTGTTGGCCAGAAGCTTGGTGACCAGCTTAGCAAAACTGTGGATAAGACTAATAGGCCTATAATCACTTGCTGACATAGCATAGAACCTCTTAGGGAGAAGAATAAGATAGGCTGAATTCAACAATCCAAGTTTATGGGCATTTCCTTGGTGCAGAAAATTCAGGGCAGCCAACAGATCCTCCTTAATAATGTTCCAGCAGGTCTTGTAAAACTTCCCTGTAAACCCATCAGGCCTAGGAGCTTTATCAGAAGGCAGGTCAGCAATAGTATCCCTTACTTCCTTCTCCAAAAAAGGGCCATCCAGCTCACTGAGATCCGCTGCAGGCCTATGGCAACCCAATAAATCAATAGTAACACTCCTTGGAAAATCAGTGCCTAGAAGGTTGGTAAAGAAACCGTCCAGGACCTCCTGAATGTCATCATGATTTATATACACCCTTCCATCCTCCTCTAGTTTTGAAATGAACTTCCTCTTTTTACGGTAACAAGCCTGGAGGTAGGGATGTAATATGGTTCGGAAAATATCCGTCTGGATCCGGATTCGAAGATGGTGAACACTGGTTCGGATAGAATTTTCGGATATCCGGACTTCTTTTCGGATAACGGATACGAATACGGTTATTTTGTTCGGATATCGAATTCGAATACAATATGTCTGGTATCCGTCGGATATCGAATATCCGGATATTTTCTCGGATAAATATTCTCGGATATCCGGATATCTTATCCGGATAGCTGGGTGCATTTTGTTGATTTTTTGTAGAAAGAAATTAATAATACACAAATAGCCTCATAAATTCATGAAAATTTATGGAGGCATACCATATGTCCATATGTAATCCTCTAAAATATTTGGACCATAAAATCCACAATATGATAGTATTTCTTTCATTTCACTTTCACTTGTTGTGTGAATTACACGTGAAATCACTCTAAGTATCCAAGTTCACTTTACCATTTTAATGTGGAGACTTGAGGTTATATTCTTATAGAATGTTTATTAGTTTTGGTAACTTATTTGCATTTTGATGATTTTATGCAATATAAATTAATAACACGCACATAGGCTAAAAATTCATGATTTTTTACAAAAAACGAGACATATATACACATATAATACTAAAAAATGTTTGGACTCAAGGAGTGGATACATGATTACAACCATGATATGTGTGGAATGATGTCTTACACGATATCCGACAAAAAATTCGTTACCGACAATATCCGTGTCCGACTAGTTCCGTATTCGACACACAGCTATCCGTATTTGTATCCGAGAATATCCGTATTCGTATTCGTATCCGAAGCTATCCGTATTCGAATTCGAATTCGAATAAAAATATGAAAACAAATATGGTTTCAGTGATATCCGTCCATATTCGATCCGATTACATCCCTACCTGGAGGTGAAAGAATTGAGTATTGGCATCCCCTTCTTTTAGAAATTGAATTCGGGACCTTAGACGTGCAACAGTTCTTTGCAAAGATGCAAGCACCAGACAATGTTGTTTCAGCTGCCTCCATAACCAAAACTCCTCCCTGGACAATGTTCTGATATCTTGCGCCATTTCCAGTCTATGCAAAACCTCACGAGCAAGACCCAACTGGACATTGACATTACCCACCTCTTTATGCCCCCAGGATTGCAAGCACTTAGCTAATCTTTTAAACTTCAGTGATAACCTCTTGAAGGGACAAGAATCCTGCAAAGGTATATTCCACGAGGCAGCCATCACCTCCAAAAACCAGGGAACTTAGGCCAAAAACTCTCGAAGTGGAATCTTCTCTTCCCCAAACCCCCACTCTAACTCTAAGAGTTAGGGTACAGTGATCCGAAACAACAGTAGCATTACTGTGAAGACAACAATATGGAAAATAATCCTCCCAATCCGTATTGCAGAAAATATGGTCCAAATTCACAAGAGTAGGCACTTCCCTCTGATTTGACCAAGTGAATCTTCTACCAATCAAAGGAATCTCTTTTAGTTCTAAGGAATTGACAAACCCTCTGAAGATACCCATCATTGTCCTATTTATGTTGGAATTATTCTTATCTTCCTCCTGGAGAATCATGTTAAAATCCCCACATAAAAACCATGGCCCCACACACTCATCACGAGCCGATCTCAATTCATGGATAAACTCCTGTTTAAAATTATCCTGATGAGGTCCATACACACCTGTGAACCACCAGCAAGAACTGACCTCTTCCTGAAATTGGACAGAGACAGAAATTCTTCACGACCGAAGCCACAGAGACAACAGACCCGTCACGCCAAGCAATTAACACTCCTCCTATAGTCCCCTGGGTGGGACTAGAAACAAAATTACTGTAACCAGACCCAAGAATAGACAGAATATCAAAGTCCGAGATAGAACACAATTTAGTCTCCTGTAGACAAACAATGGAAGGCTTGATATCAAGAACCAGGGTCTTGACCGAATCCCTCTTGGCACGATCATTGAGACCCCTCACATTCCAAATAAGAAAACAACTATTATCCATTGGAAACAGAAAAAAACTACTGCCATCGTTGCCCCAGACACCACCAATCAGTCCATCCCCGCCTGAGGCACCTCCCAACCAAACAAAGCCGCCAAAGCAGCGATGTGCGCACTCGAAAGCTTGGTACCAAATAATTTTGCATAATTGCTGGCATCTTGGAGAGAAATATTCTCATTATCATCACAAAAACCCAGACGCCTACACACTTGAGCAGCCGAATTTGAACCCAATTCTGGAGGGAATTTGGCCACTCTCCTACTCCTCCTTGGTCGAAAATCACTTGGCATTGCCTTTTTTCTTCTTTTGGTACTACGGGGGGGGGGGGGGGGAGGGGGTGGTAACAGGCCATCAGTCGACTTAGTGACCGCAGACTTGAACTCTTCCAAAGGTGGAATAATTCCACCACATATTGCAACAAAAGGTCATCTTGGACAATCTGAGCCTGAGATAATCTTCTTCTGGAATAAACTTTAAACACGGGGTGGCTTAGATTTCCATCTATCAGCCCTGGAAGACTGACAAGACCCAAGCCTTCTCGCCCTGGCAGAGCCAATAACGGAACTACTAACAGCCACCAAATGGGAACACCCAGATCCATGCTGCCCAGCTGAGACATCCACTCCAAATCATTCACATGGACCACCTCCAAAGGATCCTCCGAGCATGGCCTAACCGGCAAGATAACATCCTGCGACGAACCACTCAAATCCTTAGTCAGATCCAACACCAACACTGGAAGGTGACCAGGCGCCTCCAGCTCCTCAACCGAGACTACCAGGAGAGCCAGGGCATCAACTGATCCCAAGTCCACTGCCATATCCATCTCCAAAACTGGAGGGTGACCAGGCGCCACCAGCTCCTCAACTGAAGCCACCAGGAGAGCCAGGGCATCAACTGATCCCAACTCCACCGAATCCGAGTCATCAGCCTGAACGACCCTGAGACTGCCATTCACCTGCTCAGAACGACTGCGCTGTCCCAGTTGCAAATGAATTGGAACCCGAGCAGAAGGCGCTGGGCGCACCAACCGCCTTGGCTGTCGCTCATGATGTTCATGATCACTGTTTTTGTCGGCAAAACCCGAAGGGGGCGGCGAAGGAAAATCCTCACCGGAAGCTAAATCTCCATCCGAACGAAGAACCTCCATCGAAACAGGGAACACCAACGTGCGAGGAGTCCAACTCCCATCCTCTCCAAAGACAACCGGCTCTTCAGCATGGAGATCCACTACCCCGACAGCATCTTAGATGACCGGCACCAGACCTTCAGTCTGAGAACAGACATGTCCTCCTCTGCGACTGAGTCAGGTAATAGTCCATGAATCAAACAGAAAGCACCAAGCACAAGCCTTCGCAGACTCAATCCCCCAGAGATGCGCAGGAATTCCACGTAGCTCAACGCCAATGGGCACCAACTGCCGACCACTTCCAATAGCGAAAGCCTGACGTGACCACCTTCGAATATGCAACCTGAGTGGAGGGGCATGAAGAGATTGCCCCACCCCCCCGGCGACCACCCGATCAGCCATGGCAACTGAGGGGAAGAAAACGAGGAAAGAATTTGGTGCAGCACGATGTAGGCGGAGCGACCCTGCTTCAAGGCAAAACCTTGAGGCGATCGCATCACGCACCTCCTCGGCGGAGCCATAATTTTCCTGTCCGACAACATTGACAATCAGAGCACGACGGAGCTCCTCCTCAGCCCTATCAATTCTTCCACAACACCTGACAAAGCACTCCGGCCTAGCCAGGTCGAAGGCAGGCGAAGGAGCCAACCGGCCCCCAGCGCCCGACTTCCTCTTCCTCTAACCACGACGAGTTCTTTTCTTCACGCCTTCACCAGCAGCAGGACCAAACCCAGCCACCTGACCGCCAGCCATATCTAGACCGTGACCTGTCACTTCTGAAGACTTCTTAGCCACAGGCCGCCACACCAAATTGCGCCCGGGGATGGGAGGGGTCGTCCGCCGGCGCGGGCACACGCCCACACGGTGCCCCGGCAGACGGCAGAAAAAACACCGCACGATTACGACACTCTGCTGCGTGATGCTTAGACGAGAAACAGTTGAAGCATTTCCCGCGCAAATCCACCGGGACTGGTCTGGGGAGGGGCTTCAAGGTGCTTGAACGACGACGAACCACCCTCACTCATCCATCATCATCCCTGGGAGCAGCAGGCTTGGATGAAAACAGGGCCTCCTTGTAGGATTTCCTAACCACGCCTCCCTGGATCAGTGACGCAGCAGAGGAGGCACAAACTCCGCCGTCCTCCCGCCAGCGCTGCTCCTTCGATCTTCCACCACGTTGAACACTAAGGGGATAAACCTCCGACGCTGGGGAAGGAAGAGGAGTGGTCCCCGGTCTTGGAATAAGAGTCGGCGAGAGGCCAGTGGAGGGGGGAAACGAGGTGTCGGGAGGGGGAAGGTCAGAGGGCGGGAGTAGGACCGTCATGACTTCTAAAAAAAGGGATTTAATTGGCTTGGACGTTTTGGTTTGCAAGACCTTTCACCGCAACCTGAGACAGTCTCCTTCTGAGGCTGGTGGGAGTGTAACAATGCAGCTATTGGTAGTCTCATCAACAAAGGATTGTACTCTCTTATTGCTTTGGGAGCTTGGACAAATTGGAATCACAGAAACAAGTGTGTTTTTGATGGTTTGGCCCCCAGTTTGGCTCAGGTGCTTAGGCAAGCAGGGGAAGAGTGTGATATATGGGTGGCTGCTGGAGCCAAGGGTATCTCCTTGCTGCTGGCAGCCACTCAGGTGCTGAATGGGGTTGTTAGTCGGTTGTAGCTCTGTTTGTGTTAATGAGTGTGTTTAGGTTCCTTAGTTTTTGGCCTCCTTGATGGGGTTTGTATTAGTGTTTGTTTCATTCTCCTTAATATAAAGATGCACAGTTCTCTTGCGCGTTAATATGAAGGGTGGGCCTGGTGCAGCGGTAGAGCCTACCGTCTGTAACCGGAAGGTCCCGGGTTTGAGCCCCAGTCTCTGCATATTATGCGGGTAAGGCTTGGTGCTTAAAGATACCCTTCCCCAGACCCCGCACAGTGCAGGAAGCCTATGTCACTGGGTACGCCCTTTTAGTTCTCTTGCGCATTCGAGAAAAAAAATCAACGATCAAGTGGAGCCCTTAGTTCCTTTGATTTGATGTTCCTTCTCACAAGCTACTCCATAGAGATTGGAGACTCTTGCTAGCCATACACAATGAATGAGAGTTAGAACTCCAATGAAAGCAAGAGGGAAAGGTGGAGTAAGAACACACACAAGAACACAACAACACCAAAGAACCAAGAACACAATCACGAAACATGTGAACCAGGAACACAAAGCGGCTGTGAGAGGGAGGAGAGAGAAACCTAGCTAGATACCAAGTTGGAATATGTGAAACCCTAACCCTAATCTTAGATTGGGAGTATATTGGGCGTGTTTGGTTCGGCTTTTTTCTGAATAGCTTTTCTGAAAAGCTGGCTGTGGGGAAAAGCTGGCTGTTGGGAAAAGCTGGTGGTTAGAATTTAGGTGTTTGGTTCGTCAGCTGTGCAGAAAAACTGTTCGTTAGAATCTACGTGTTTGGATACACAGATTCTCATATTGCAGATTCTGTTTGAACAAACGATAAACTTAAACCCTGAACCAACAAAAGGTCATTACACAATAATTAGTGGAGTTGATTACATCATAAGTACCGTTACATTGACATATTTAACTACGACACTAATGCATTAGCAATTCCATCTCGAAAAGCACTCATGTCTAACTCATCAGATGTGCTACTACTACTCTCACCAACAGGTACATCATGACTCAGGCTATTAGGTCCTACTTCATCAAAGTCTCTATCGTGTAGAGCACTGTCTCTAATGAAGTTATGCAATGTCATACATGCAATAATTATCTTCGATTGTTTGTTAAGCGAAAAAGAAGGGAGACTTAATAGAATTCTCCACTTCATTTTAAGCACCCCAAAAGATCGCTCTATAACATTGCGTAGCGAAGAGTGTGCATAGCTGAATACTTCTTTGCTCCCAATAGGTTGCCTCGCATTTTGCCATTCGGAAATGTGGTACTTCTGACCCTTATAAGGTGCAAGGTACCCCTTTCTATTTGGATAACCTGAATCGACAAGATAGTATTTACCTGCACAAACATAAAATAAAAGGTTAAATTCTTAAGACATAAATTAATACCGTATGATAAAAAAGTACAACATACTTATATACCTTTCGGTGGATGGGGGAACCTGTCCGCATAAGTTATCAAAGTATCTTGTAATACTCTAGTGTCATGTACGGAACCTGGCCATCCTGTGACAACAAATTTGAACCTCATATCGAAGTCACAAACGGCCATTACATTCTGCGATGCGTAACCGTGCCGACTAATATATTTGGCTTGCTCCGAGGCCGGGACTGACGCTGGAAAGTGACTACCATCAATTGCTCCTATGCAATCCTTGAAGTGTGGCCAAAATCTCGCCTCTCGCAAACGAGGATGAATCTCGATGAAATTTGGGTCTTTGGGCTTGATTATGTCAGATGACATCTTATACAGTGCATTAAGGACTTCACTATACTTCCGACTAATAGTTTCCAAGGAGTGCCCAAACTTATTCCTTATCTGCCTAAATGATTGTGGACCCCCACATGCCCACAAGAAAATGCCTAGAGCTTCCATAGTACTGACACCACGGCTTGGAAGCAAACCATAATTTTCCACCAACGTATCATGCAATCGTCTAAAAACAGTACGTCGCATGCAAAACATGTCAAAGCAGTCGTTACTATTCTCCAAAGTTCGCTCAACCCATTGAATACCAGTTTCAACCATTGTTCTTCTAGAAACCTCACTGGAAGGCCTGCCCCAAATGTCTACAGCATATAGAGCAACAAGCAATTCTGCATCTCTGTCATCTGTGTCATGATCATATGTGTGTGCAGTAGGGTCACACATCTGCATGCACACAATAAACAGCCACATATTCATGTATAAGCACAGTTTATAAGCCACATATTCATGTATCATAGGTGACAGATAGTTCACAGATTCACATTGTTCACAAACATACAACTCTGATTATTGAAATACATGTTCAACTCGAATAATTGCAAAATTGTTGGAAAGGGAAAATGATGCGTACGAAAAGTTTATTTTGTAACACGACAATACTAATAATATTGAACCGACAAGACTCATTAAACAGACACAACTAACATAATAGTGAACATCAGTGACTGTTGTCGGACGAGCAACATCTAATTGGACTTTTTAAGATCTATCTCGAAAGCATTGCGCAGCCAAGCGTTCCTTCCTTCTTTTGTCTTCAGTGATGCAAATACATCTCTATACTTTTTCTCAATCATCAGATGAGTGGCAAACAAATGTAGGTCGCTGCCTTCTGGTGATCCATCATCGATCACTTGTTGCAACTGCGCAATAACCTCAACACGAACTGGGTCCGTCTCAGCAGAGGTAATGGACTTGTTAGTGGTCATTGAACGCGACTCAAAAGCCTCCACTAGGCGTTTCATGTACTCTTCCCTCGAATCTTTTTTCTTCTTTGGTTTTGGAGAATCATGGCGCACCTTACGCTTCCCAGTCGCATTTGTGCATGGGTCAGGTGTGCTGTTTTCACCCCCACCTAAAGTGGCTTCCACATGATCATCAGATGATGAATTAGCATCCTCGACGCCAGGAACAAGGGTTCTTTCATTTGTGCAGACAATGGGTCCAAACATAACCTTTAGCTCGTCCTCATTCTCTAGGGGGGCTGTTTTGAACATAATACAACCTGGCATTGCCTGCAGCAACATGGTAGTTCCTAGTTTCAGATGGCCAATACTATTGTTAATCTAAAAAATAAAAAAATGCCTACTTACTTCATTTTGCTTAGCCCACCACTCATCTGGCGCACTGATTGAACCAGTATTAGGGTCTCGACCAAGACCTGTAGCCCTTTCATTAAGAGTTTTCCACTAGGTGAACATTCTCTTTAAGGAGTCCCACCTATTCTTCATTTGATCCCTGGTGTAAGTGCGACCAGTGCGTTCCTTAAACTTCCTTATGAGGTTAGCATACCCTTCGGCGTTTAGAAATTGTTGTGGCTTGTTCCGTGCATTGACCTCTTCTACACAAATTTATGTGTAAATTTTTGTTGCTCTACTATCCCACTTAGCAATCACTTTGCCAGACTTGTCCATCTAGTGCAAAACAAGTGTAGACGATTGAAAATACGTATTGAAGTGCAGTTACTACGACAACAAAATTAACAGGTAAGGGACCATAATAACATAAGGTAGTACCATAACGAGTCACATTCGTTTGCCATAATAACATAAGGTAGTACCATAACGAGTCACATTCGTTTGCCATAATTACATATATAGACTGACGAAATTCAAGTGCTGGTGGACACAAAAGCACAGGGAACACTTAAGAACTGCGCATGAAGCAAAAGGCTGATCTATCCCTGTTACCCTAACACCTGACTGTAACAAGGTCTAATTTAAACTTCATTATCACTGAACGATGGCATCTGGTCCGACTCATATTCAAGACCCCAGAAGTTTTCAAAGTGCTCAGCAAAGTCCCAATCTGGACTAAGGTACTCGTCAGCTGGGGGTGGTGAGGACAAGGCTGACAGTTCGTAGCTGCTGTCACCCGGGTTGTTAACAACGTTGTTCACGTTGTCCAAATTCTCTTGCAACACCAGAGAGTCTTGCTCAAGCATGCAAGCAATGTCCTCCAATGCTACACGAAGTTTGGTAGCCTCAAATGAGGTCAACCCGCGTCCTGGACGGATTGTTTCCCGAGCTACGGAAAATATCTTGTCTGCAATCTCTTGCATCCTTCCAATTGCCTTGTCGGCTATGGAGTCTGCTGAATCCATCTGATGTGGATTTAGGTGGTTAGTTAACTAACAAGGGGACAATCTACTAACTTGCATGTATTGACATCAATTGCGTTCTAACATGGACAACCTTTGGTTGAAGCTAACATAGAGGTAGTAACAAATAGAGTATGAACACG
This sequence comes from Zea luxurians, assembly GCA_029449295.1. Lineage (NCBI taxonomy): Eukaryota > Viridiplantae > Streptophyta > Magnoliopsida > Poales > Poaceae > Zea > Zea luxurians. Next base: position 51,757,763 of record JAOPSE010000004.1, on the reverse strand, counting down.
TACCATCAACATAGTTGTTGTGACAAACAAACTAACAAGTAATGACTCCAGAAATAATAGTTATACAACAGAACAATGGTAATCCCAGTAAACCGTAAACAAAAATTTGTTCACCCATGTGGACAGTAAAGTGCGCAACAATTTGTGTATCATATTACCTTGGCTGCTGTTGATCTTGGAACCGAACACGCAGACCCTGAGTTGATACGGAAATCTGAAGGCGACATTGAAGGAAAATTGATTTAGTACGTCGTGCATAACCGTTAAGATGAACGCAAGTAACTGGCTTCGGGTCGAGGCGAGCAACAGCATACCTGGGAAGATGCCGACGCGTCGGGGGGGGGGGGGTACCAGAGGAAGACGGAGCGGCGTCGCCGGTGTGAGTGAGGCAACCCTAGCGACAGTAAACGGTCAAGTCTCCACCGCGGCGGAGGTGGAGAATGAGAGGGCCCGGATGGAGGAGAGAGCACACGTACCTCCGAAGACGGGGGAAGAGGTTCCTTCGTGACGGGTCTCAGGCGCCGACGTGGGTGCACGAACCCTAGCGAAGACGGGAATGAGACGCGGCTGTGGGAGGAGAACAAACGGTCTGGAAGGACGAGTTCGCCGAGGAGTCGCCCGTACCTGTGAAGACGACGTTGCGGGGAGGAGATGGACCGGCGTCGGTCCGTTGGGTGCGCAGCGGCGGCGTGTTCGGTTGGCGGCGGCGGAGGCGCGTTGCGTCGCCTAAACCCTAGCGAAGTGGGCGGGGGCTTCTAACAGAAGCGAACTGAGTGCCGCTTCCTGCGGACTGTGGGCGGTCGGCTTCTAACTGAAGCGCGGCGCCCAGAAGCGAAGCGAAAATTTCTGCGTTTGGTTGCAGCTTCTGCTTCTGGCGGCCAGAAGCCGCCCAGAAGCTGAACCAAACAGGGACATTATAGGTGGGCCAAGCCCATTACAATTGGGGTAATTAGGTAAACACAGGGAAACCCTAACCTAACCCTAAACAAGAGTCTAACAATATGTGTGCATAATATAATTGCATGGTTATCACTTGCCCATTCATCTAATTGTCAACCTAATTACATATACAGGGAACTTGACCAGCCAACATTTGCTTTACCTTCGGTAGTTGAGTCCTGTCTATTCTTGCTGTATTGATGCTTTGGAAATTACTCAGGTTGCTCGTGGTGATAACACTGGGGAATCAATTCCTATGCTCCTAAGGATACCCCGCTTCTTTGATCCATGGGGTGGTTATGATATGATAGGCTTTGGTGACATTATCTTCCCTGGATTGCTTGTTGGATTCAGCTATAGGTATGTGATTTTGCCATATACATTATTTACTTCCTTGTGATCCATTAGTTCCACTAAGGCTGCACGAATAGAACAATATAGTTGTGCGCTGGTTGACTATCACAACCAGACCCTGATTCGTGTTCTGCTAAATGCAATGGTGGTGTTAAGAAGCAAATTAGTTTATCGGTTAAACCACCTAGGATTTTAAGGGAAGCAGAGCGACTACATCCAGGATTATTAAATGACTATTCTTTATTTTCTTTCCTTATCTGGATTTGTCTTTTCCAGTTTTAGGAAATGTGGGGACTACTGCTCTAATTAACAATCATTATGCTTGTAACTTGGGGTTAGTGAGTTTTGCCTTCAGTGTAGTAATTGTTCACCAACCTTGTAATGTCTACTTTTTCCAATACCTTTTTGGCATTTGTAGTTGTTTCCATCATTTCACATTTCTTTGATATTACGCTGAACAGATTTGACAGAGCAAACAGAAAGGGTGTCTTGAGTGGATATTTTCTCTGGCTAATTGTGGGATATGCAGTTGGTATGTGCTTGCATTTGAGATAATTTGTGTTATTTTTCTATTGTGGTATAGCTTTTATTCATTATTCAACTATGCAATTTGACGCAACAATTATTTTTCTAATGATATTCATGGTGGTGGATTATATTCAGGTTCCAGCAAAAGAATGAATTTCGGTTAATGGACAAACTCCCAAAACCATTTTAGGATCAGTTGAAACCATATTATTTGTAGATTTTAGTGTTAGACTAATGTGCGTCTATGCTGTAGCAGGCTTTGACCCAGCCCATGTACCTCAATATATATACTCGACCTGTGGGGGGTAAGATAGCCCCCTAGGCATTATATTAAGAAGACTTTCTCAAGCAGGTCGAGAAAATCTCGAACCTCTACCCACCCATACATAGCGGGCGGTACCATAGCCCATGTGAGAAGACGACCGTGACCGGAACCGGGCCTTAGACCTGTGCTTTGGCGTGTGACAAACGAGAGGATTTTTTTAACCATAGCCTAAAATTTGCTCTCATGGGGAGCTGAACCCAGGACTCAAGGAGTGCTACTCAGACCACCTAACTAACTCAGCTGGGGGCTCTTTTGCTCTCATTATACTCCATCCGTTCTTTTTTATTTGTTGCAGTTTAGTTCAAAAATGAACTAGCGGGCGACAAATATTCGAGAACGGAGGTAGTATATACTAATGCCTACCTTAATTAGGGTTAGGGTTTCGAAAATGGTATCTAGCCAGTTTTCCTTTTCTCTATTCCTCCTCTCTTAGCCGTTGTTTCCCTCTCCTTACCCGCTAGCTGCTGCAGCCATGGATGGCGACGGCCTTCCCCTTCCCTCTCCACTCCTCCCCCTCCCCTCTATCTTGTCACTGGAGTGCCGTCGTGGTTGACCCACCCCCACGCCCGTCCTCTTGCTGCGGGCGCAAGCAACGGCCCAGCCGCGGTAGCCCATCCTACCGTTGCGGGTGCAGGCACCGCCCCAGCTACTGCGTGTGCAGAGCCGTCCGCCCTCCTCAGAGCTATGCCGCCTACCCTCCCCGATGTGGCCTCCCCAGCGTGGCCCCACGCGCGGCCTACCCCGACCAATGGACCTGAGGAGGTCGCCTTCACCATTGGTGCCCCCAGCGCCGGCGAGATCTCCAGGGAGCGTCGCCCTTCGGGCCTCCACCGACGGGTGGCCTCCCTCCCTCGGTTGTGACTTCCCTTGTCGCACAGTCCACCGTCGCTAACCTCCTCGCTGTTAGCCTCACTTCTCACAGCCGCGCCAGCTTGATTGCCATCGAAGATCTCCATTGGGTCCTTGCCAGTGGATTGGCTAGCCTCGGCGCAACTGCTGGCCCCCGCTCGGACCCCTTCATAGCCCTGAGCACCCCTTCATATCTCTGTTGCATGTCGCGTCCTCTTCTAAGGTTGGTGTGGCCCAGTCCACCCTTGACATGGGAGCACGAGTGCACTGCAGTTGATACTCTCGCCAGGCAGCTCGCCGAGGCGAAGCGTCAGCTGCTCGATCACACCAGCTTCGGCCCCCCTCACTTTCTGTGGTTCCCCTTCCCTCAGAGTATGAGGCCGTAATCATTGCTAACCTCCAAGCTTAGACGGTGGGTGTCTAGAACATGTAGTCACTTGTTTTCGTCATCCTCGACCTCACGTCCCCGCACTACGCCCCCTGGCGCGACCACATTCTTGTTGACGACGCTACCCACCTGCTCTCGTCTTGGCACCAAATGGACAACGTGGCCCTCTTGTGGCTCTTTGGCACCCTCGCCGTCGAGCTCTAGGACGTTGTCCACAAGTGGGGGGGGGGCACCACTCACTAGGCCTAGGTTGCCCTCGAGGCCCAGTTCCTCGGCAACTGGGAGGCTCATGCTCTCCACCTTGACGCCTCCTTTAGTCTCTTCTTCCAGTATCCAGGGTGACCTCTCTGTCATCGAGTACTGTCGCAAGATGTAGAGCATGATTGACTATCTCTGGGATCTTGGTGAGCCTGTCTCCGATCGCTCACTTGTCCTCAACCTCCTACGTGATCTCAGTCGGCGCTACAACCATTTGAAGGCCTTCGTTAAAGCGCTCTATGCCCTTCCTGTCATTCCACGACGTCCACAACGAGCTACTTCTCCAGGAGCTCACCCTTGACGTTGTGTCCACCACGCTTGCCACACCCCCCTTGTCCATTGTAACCGGGGGGACTCCACACCCTCATACCTCCACTCCTTTCTGAGTTTCTCATCAGGCTCCTTAGCTCCAGAGGCGGTCGCCAACCCCACAAGGGTGGTGGCCCTCCTGGGCGTGGCGGTCCCATGTAGTCGTCCTTCTACAACCCATGGACTGGGACCATCTCCATGTGGTCAAGCCCAGGCACAGGTGCTTCCTCGACGCATCCTCCATAGCCAACTCTAATGACCACACTTCACTACAATGCCCCTCCACCTTAAGTGCCCCTTCAGCACCAGTCGTCGCCTCCGCCTCTCCTTCCACTCATGGGGACCCCCACCTCGCCCACTTGGTCCCCGTGGGGTGATGACTAGGATCGACCGTCACTCGCTGGCTCGTTTAGCACCATGGCGCTGACACCACCACCCACCCTGTCGGATTGGGTGCCGGACTCCGGAGCCTCTTGCCACACCACACCTGATGTCGACACGCTATCTCACTCCCATTCCCTTCACCCATCTTTATCGTCCCTTATTATTCTGGGGAACAGTTCCACCCTCTTGGTTATCTCAGTGAGTGACTCGGTTCTTCCAGGACCGTTTCACCTCAACACGTTCTTGTTGCTCCCAACATCATCCAAATCCTCTTTCTGTTCGACGGTTCACCATCGACAACTCGTTCTATGGAGTTTGTTCCCTTTGGGTTTATCTGTGAAGGATCTGGCTACTAGGACCCTTCTCGTCCGATGTGATAGCTCGGGCTATTGTACACACTTTGGCTATCTGCTTTCTCCACTGCCACGTCCTTTCCACATGCCTTGGTTGCAACTACTTCGTTCATCATCTAGCATCATTGTCTCGGACATATTAGGTCCGATGTCGTGTCCAAGCTCTCTAGCAGTTGTCATCTCTTATAGTAGGGGCCATTTTAATAGTCTGTGTCATGCTTATCAGTTAGGCCGCCATGCTCATCTTCCTCTAGTTCGTCCTCCCGGGCTATCCATGCTTTTGATCTTGCACATTGTGATCTATGGACATGACCTATTTTTAGCCTCTCAAGGTATAAATATTATTTGTTGATTCTGAATGTTTTCTCTTATTTACTTTAGACTTTCCCATTGCGTTTGAAATCCGATACTTTCGCCACTCTCTCACACTTCTTTGCTTGGGTCTCCACCTAGTTCGGCCACACTATCCGTGCTCTCCAATGCGACAACGGTCGCGAGTTTGACCATTCCACCTCCTGTTCCTTATTCCTTTCTCATGGTGTTTAGCTGCGGCTCTCATGTCCCTACACCTCCCTTTAGAACAACCAGGCCGAGCACATGATTCGCACTACCACCAATATGCCGTGTTGCCTTCTCTTCCAGGCTTCTCTTCTCGTCAGCTACTAGGTGGAGGTGTTGACCACTGCCACCTAGCTCCTGAACTGTCTCCCCTCCAAGGCGGTTCACTATCCCACTCTATTCTTTGCTCGCTTCGACACCACCTCTTATACTAGCATTTTTTTCTTTGGGTGTGCCTGCTACCCCAACACCTCCACCACGCTCCCCACAAAGTTGCGCCCTGGCCCACTCGCTGTATTTTCCTTAGGCACTCCTTTGAGCACAAGGGGTATCGGTGCCTCGATCTCCTAACCCACCTCGTCATCATCTCCCGTCATGTGCTCTTCATTGACGATGTCTTTTTCTTTGCCGGCTCCTTGCCCCTCGACCTCGACACCCTCTTGGATACTGACCTGTCGCCATCCCTCTTGTCACACCCGGATTTAAGGGCAAACTTGGGTGCGTCTCAAATGTGTGCTAGCATCAAGTCTCACACATATGATGGCTCATGCTATAGAAATCAATGTCACATCTTTATTATACAATAGAAGTTGTGTACAAAATAGCTAAGTATATACATTATATGACGACAATGATCCTCCGCAACCATAGTTGATTGGGAAATGACGACCTATATCTCTCCAAACTCATCGCATCATCCTTCATTCTCCTCCAGTGGTACCTATTCTTAACTTTGCATGATTATAGCAAGGGTGAGCTCCCATATGGTCATCGCTCAGCAAGTGTGGGGAATTATGTGTATGCTCACTTACGGTGGGGGCTCATGTGTAGTGTAAGGCTTACCAAGAAAAATTGTTAAGGCTGAGCATCACTTTTAAATAAGTTGGTCAAAATTTTATTAGCTATTACTAGGTATAAGTGTATACCAACCCAATTAAATAATTGATCACAATGATGAATAAATCCCACAATGCGATGCAATGTATGACAGGTTAAATTTAATTCCATATTACTCGTGAGGGTCCGAGCCGCTCTTGACCGTGAGCACGACTGATATACCAGCTTTACACTTTGTAGAGGTTGCGCATGTTTACCCATAAGTCGTGTTACCTATTTGCCAAGGGATCACGACCTACCATTCATCTCTACTGAGGAGACGAGGCAGGGTCCTACTACGAGGCCTTTACAAAGTTCCACCTAGCTTGAGAAAACCCGCTACGGTTTCTGCGAGAAGGGGGCGATATAGGAATCCCTCATCCGAAAAGTCATCTTAACATGATTGACCTGAGAACCTCTCTAGAGCGGTAGCTCCTCATACCGTGGTTGCCCCTTTCGGATAAGGTAGTCCTCCACTAGCTTTCCTAATTAATCAGTCAAGTACGTCCCATTCCACCCCTGTGGTAGCACTGTTTTCTCGGGTGGTTCTCCATGTTCCAATTTACAGAATAATCTTATCATGCACAATAAATAATCCAACGATAATAATAAAGCATGATCATAATTCAGATCTAACATTAATCCAAAAACCAGGTAGAGCATAGCAAGACTATCCAATAATTCATTTGTATGCAAGGTGTAAGGTAAACAAACTAGATAACCTATTAGGTCCATCAGCTTATGCCTAACAGTGCCACTGTGATTACCAAGATTATGAACATTATTAGGTAAAGGAATGTGATCAAGGATACAACTTGCCTTTTACCAGCGAATCTAGGTACTCAGGTTGTTTCCCCAAAAGTTAGGCTTCAGGTTACTCGTCGTAATCTCGCTTCTATTCACAGCAAAACATACATATAGATAAATAATAGATAAAAATAACATTACACTAAAGATGGAAACGAACCACACAATAATATTCTACGCGTCGCTACGAGACCGTAGGTTCGAAAACCACTAAATTCAGAGTTAAAACAGAGTAGTTATGAATTTTGCAGTATTAAGATTTATTTTATACTAAATATCATTTTCTATATTCAATTCACAAATTCCAGGAATTTCTTCGATGGCTTAGATATTATGTAAATCTAGGGGGAAATTCGTAAATATTAGGACCTAGTTTTAATTCCTTTATAACTGAAGCAGACTGCAGGTTATTTCTCCTATTCCCCGAGGGCTCTTTAGTAAAACGTACTCGACCGAAGGGTATCGTGTATTCCTGGCCATTGGATCCAAATTGGGTGGACCATATTAGAAGCTACTAATACCGAACTAGAATACGATGTGAGCCGTTGGATCTCAATTCGCCGGCCCCAGTTTAATGAGACGAAGAGTTACACCCGATCTAATCATGATTGCTCATCTGCGATCAGACGGTTCCGACCAAATCGGCGAAGGGGTACACCAAGTTATGATCGTCGAATGTGTAGCCCTATCAGAGATATATATTCAAAAATTAATACTAATTACTCATTTACTAGAGGACAAGTCAGTATATATTTTTTTTACCATGAATTACTTTATTCCAAATGTTTTTTAAAGAGTGTTTTATTTAAAAGGAAATAATAAATGGATTGAAAGTCTCTCTTTTTATTTGTTGCTCCAACTTTTAGCTTTAAGTTTTGGATCTTAGTGTGAATACCAAATTCTTAATTATTCTTCTTATTATTCATTTAATTTAGAGAGATATACTTTATAAAGGAAGGAAATTATTACTAGTAGTCATTTTATTTCAAATCTTTTGAAGAAACTTTTATAAATCTCAAAATTGGATTTTGGGTGTTACAAATCCTCGTCCATTCTCGGACCGGCGATACTTACTCTTGGTAGTCCTCTATGATCATAGACCATCCCGACAGGCCAATACAAGGCTTTTGTGTGCACTTTGTCCCCACTTGTACGCACCCGAGAAGACTTTTCGGTCGGTCACCCATCCCAAGACTGCTCTAGTCCAAGCACGCTTAACCTAGAAGTTTGTTCGAGATAGGCTTCCGAAAAATAAGATGCACCTCGTTGATATGAGTACTTTATTAATTTTATTAATCTTTGGGCCAGGATATCACACAATCCACCCGGGCTAGGCTATCACACCTCTTCCTTTACCTTTGTACCTGCCACCATCGTCCACGCCACGTGCGGACCCGTCACTTTCGACCGTGTGACACATGGCCCTGTCGCTTCCGATTGTGCCACATGTGGCCCCGTCGCTTCTGACCGTGCTATGGAGGAGGAATATGAGGCCCTGCTGGCTAACCACACGTGGGACCTAGTGCCATGTCCCCCTAGCATGGATCTTCTGGCACAAGCTCAAGGACGATGGTACCTTGGATCAGTACAAGGCCCGTTGGATCCTTCGGGCTTCACTCAACGTCCTGGAGTGGATTACGACGTGACCTTTAGTCCCATCGTGAGGACCGCCACCATCCGGACCATCCTCTCCCTAGCACTCTCTGGGGATCGAGCGATCCACTAGATGAATGTTAAGAATGTCTTTCTTCACGACACTCTGACCAGGATGGTGTACTGCAGCTTGCCCGCCAGGTTTGTTGACTGTACTCACCCTGGTATGGTGTGCAAGCTTAACCGCTCCTTGTATGGCCTTAAGCAGGCTTCACGGGCCTATTAAAATCACTTTCCTACTTGGCCTCCCTCGGTTTCATCGAGGCCAAGTGGAAGACATCCCTACTTATCCTTGAACGCAATGACGACACCGTCTGCCTCTCGCTCCACGCAGACGACATCGTGCTCACAGTGTACAGTCTCTCCCTTCTCCAGTGCACGATCGCCTCCATACATCGCGAGTTTGCTATGAAGGACTTGGGCTCTCTCCACTTTTTCGGGGTCATTATGGAGCATCGTCCACAAGGCCTCTTCTTAAATCAGCACCAATACACCATTGGCATTCTGGAGCGGGCTCGCATGTCCGATTGCAAGCCTTGATCCACGTCTGTTGACACCGAATCGAAGGTCACCAACAACGACGGCGCCCCGGTCAGGGACATGACAGCCTACTGGAGAGTAGCTGGGGCTCTCCAGTACCTTACCTTCCGACTCGACATCGCCTACGCTATCTAGTAGGTGTGCCTTCGCATGCACACTCCGCAAGAACCACACCTGCGAAGCGCATACGTCGCTACCTCCGCGACACCCTCGACCACGACCTATTCTTTGGCCCTCTCCAGCTTCTAAGCTTGTGGTCTACATGCCAGGCTGGTTGAGTCGGTTTCCCCAACACGCACCGGTCCACCTCAAGCTATACCGTGTTATTGAGCACCAACTTTATCTCGTGGTCCTCGAAGCGGCAGTCTGTCGTCTCCCGCTCCAACCCTGAGGCCAAGTACCACGCTGTGCCCAAGGCTTCCTGGCTCTGTCAGCTACTCTACAAGCTTAATCGCCCTCCCGCTCGCGCTACCCTTGTTTGCTATGACAACGTTAACATGGTCTACCTTTCCACCAGTCCCGCGCATCGCCACCTTCGTCCGCAGGCATGGCTAGAGTTGTGACTGCGGGGAGTGTTAGACTGTGCATGTCTCTGCTGTAACAGGCTTTGGCCCAGACCATGTACCTCCTCTATATATATACTAATGCCTATCTTAATTAGGAGGACATATCCTGTGCAATCACTCATTTTGGTGCAAGCGTGCAATCAAACTATCTAGAGCATCCAATCTAGATCCAACGGTTTCATATGGAAGGGGTTAAAAGTAAAATAGGTACTATGTTTTAGGTGGAAGGGGTTAAATATAAAATAACAGTCATCATTAGATCTAGATTGGATGCACCAAACCGCTTGATTGCACACTTGCACCAATATAAGTGATTGCATAAGATATTTTCCCCTTAATTAGGGCTAGGGTTTCCAACATTTAGATCTTTTTAGTTTAGTTAGTATTGCAACAAACTATACCTCCTTTCTAATGGAATGCTACTGTTTAGGTTCAAGTATGGCAATATTTATTGGGAGCCCTTTGCACCTTTCAAAAATATTGTTGGTAGGAATAGGATCAGTTCAGGCCATATATTATTTGTAGCTCCTTTTAGTTTAATTAATATTTGGTCAAATAATCTCCTCCAGATCTACAGACTACAAGAATACTAATATTTAGGCCTTGTTTGGATACTCTTGTATTCACATCAATCCATGTGTATTGATGTGGATTAAGGTATACACATGGATTGAGGTGAATTCGAGAGTATCCAAGCCTTGCTCCGCTTTGCCGGCCCCGCAAGAAAAACCTATTGGGCAATGCAGCCAGCCATCATAGCTATTGCGGTTTGGAGCAGGCTGACCTGCAAAGCCCAGTGGGTGATCAGTGGTGTCATGAAACACCAGTCATACCTGCAACTGCAAGGCCAACTTCAAGTCTGCACTAGATCGCTATGCTGATAGAGGACAAGCGATGCGACCTGGCACCTGCTGGCTGGTCGTATTTGGTATGGACGTCGTCCTTCACGGTGAACTCGTCAGGCCATAACTTGATGGAGGCTGACTAGATGAGCCATACGATGGTGACGGTGAGCGACGGCGCGTGTAGAGGCAGTGTCACCCATGTTTTGTAACGGTCGGCGGCGGTGTGTCGTGTGGGGATGCCGTAGAGGAGCAAGACAAGGAAGCAAACATGATTGAGGAGGTAAGTGCGTAGCAGAAGAATGGGGGCTTTGCTGCGGCAGCCCAAGAACACATGGGTGGCCTCCCTGTGTGGCTGCAGGGCAGAGCAGCTCGTGCAGGTAGCGCGTTCTCCTGCTCGGGGTTGGTGGCAGGGAGCATTGCAGCAGCATGAGGTACTTGTCTACGACAATAATCGAGTCTTGCCGAGGCAGTGGCGCCGGGTGCCCATGTCCATGTCAGAGGGGTCTGCCACGTGTAGCGGCTTTCAGATGGATGTAGCGGGCTCCAATAGTGCCTGCTAAGTAAATTCCAGCCAGGCCTACGACGCGATCATCTGTGTAAATTCCAGCCGTGGCTGCAAAACCTGCAAACCGACGAAGCAGACAGCTGCGGTGTGCGGGTTCACTGCCCGTCCCACTGGGTAGCCTTTCCAGAAATATTATCAGCTAGCCTGAATCAAACCTTAAGCCTTAATATGTAACTGAATTAGATATCAAAATTGAAAATTTCCAGGTATCTCGACACGTGGGTAACGTATGGGTGTCTAAATGTTTTGAACCTTTTGGTTAAACATTTGTTCCTTGAACCAACATGAACTGCCTATTGTTATACTAATATATTGGTCAACATCTGATCCAGAGCCACTTATTGATTGAGTCATCATGTCATTGATTGTTACCTCGTTAGGTATTTTGTACGAGTTTATGTCATTTTGTTCTAAGCAATCTTTTTTCTGATCTCTATAACCAGCACAAACTAAGTTCATGTTGCTATAGGTGCATTGTGAACATGTTATTTGACTATAGAGAAATAGTTGCATTGTCGCAAAAAATACATGGTGAATTACATCTTTTCCCCATGTAGGCCTTTTCATTACGTATCTTGCGCTGTTCCTGATGGACGGGCATGGTCAACCTGCGTTGTTGTACCTTGTGCCATGTACATTGGGTAAGTATGGACGTTTTCCACAATCCTAGTTTCATTCTACCCTACATTGTGTTTAATGATGTATCTTTTTTATGCCAGGGGTTATTGTTATTCTTGGTTGGTTAAGAGGTGAGCTTTATGAATTATGGAACTTCGGAAAAAGTCCAGCAGAAAATTTTGTCAATGAACCATGACAACAAAATCCAGGGAAGATGATGTATTTTGTATTCTTCAGCGTAGTAGATAGCTTGAGGATGTTTATTAGGAGGCACCGTGTATTGCAAGATGTTATGTTCAGCATTATTTCAAAGAAGGATGCTATTGTGTTTGAAAAAAAAAATGATATACATGTAAGATGCAAGCATGTACTCCATCAGTCACAAAATAACCCAATATAAGTGCTGCTATAAAGTTCCAAAATAAGTGTCACTAGGGTTGGAAACGAGTTGAGCCTGGCTTGGCTTGGTCAATTTGCGAGCTCAGAAAAGAGGCTCGATATAGGATGTGGCTCGTGAACAAACCGACAAGTGACAGCTGCACTTAACAAAACTGACGTTAACAAAACGATAAGAGGGAACAAAATGTATGCAGCCGCCAGCTAGTTTCATTGCCTCACATTCAAAAGAGCACATGTCCACACAGAACAACAAACAGTGCCATTGATGCAAGTATTATGCAAAATACAAACGATGCCATTGATCCAAAAGACCACAGATAAACTCCCATAGTATCTCCTAGATTTTGTATGGAGCCAGCGTCCAAGTCCAACACCACTACATGTCTACACCAGTGTCCAACAGCAAAGTAGCAAACGTCCAGGCGTCCAGCAGAGTAGCAGACCAACATGGCAACACACTGTCCTAACCAGGGCACCATGCAGCCAGGCAACCAGCGTCCAGTACCTACAGGCTACAGCAAACACAACACAAGGATATGCTTAAAGCCTTAAACTATTGTTTTGGTCGAGTGGGCATGCAGACATTCTGTAAACACAAATGCAAGACTATAAGAGGATCACCTTTCAATGAGAACATGTATCTGAAACTTGTTTATTCAATATGCATTCATTCATCAATTACCTATCTATTTTGCTCAGATTTGCTGTTCAAGATTTGTGCAGTTACAGATTTGCTCCGTTTTGTTTTCCTATCTATTTTGATCCTATTTTCACATATTTTAAAAAACTCAGATCAGATATGCTCAGTTTTGTTTTCCTATCTATTTTGATCCCATTTTCACATATTTTCAAAAAAACCCAGACCTGTGCAGTTTGCAATGACAGATAAGATATCACATGCTTGAATTTTTTATTCATAGTAGCAGAGAAGTGCAGAGATTATTAGATCTCTTAGTAGTAGCTTTCCATAAAGTTTTTTGGAAATAAACATTCTTAACATCGTCCTCACCATCTTCTTCCTGATAAAATACAAAGTTAAATTAAAGTGTTAAATGAAAAGGACAAGTATAAGAAATAATAAAAGACCTTACCAAATATGTCATGCTTACATCATATGCACCTCGAATCCAGCTAGAGGAGCATACCAATGTCTCCACCATAGAAGGGCTTAGAGAACTACGATAATCATCTAGAGTCTACCCCCTATGTTAAAAGTAGACTCCAAAGACAGGTGTTGTCGGTATAGGTAGGAATTTCTTTGCCATTCTAGACATCACCGGAAATCTATGTGAATTAATCTTCCACCAATTCAGCAAATCAAACTCCTTGTTACTCAAACTCACATTAGTCTCCTCCAAATAAATTAGCAACTCACTCTTTGATGGATTAGATTGAGTTGATGACAAGAATGACTGAAATTCACATGAAGCAGATGGAAAACTACATGATCTTTCAATAGTCAAAGATGAGGAAGCATTATATCTGTTTTGAGCATCTTTTGTCTCTCTATGCTGCACCTCATAGTCATATAACTTTTCTAACTCGCTAGGAACATCATCTAACTCAAACACAACTTGGTCTCCATCAAATAGCTTCTCAAACTCATCTTATACCCTAAATCAAGAATAGTAGCAATCACCATAACATTATTCTTTTCTTCCAAATACTTGTTAAACTTCTCCATCATTGCATTACCCATTTTCCTCAAATTCAAATTATTGGAAACCATTGCTGCCCTCCATGCGATTTTGATGTCAACATTGTGAGGACAGAATAAATTCACAGTGTGATATTAATAAGCAGACAATGCAATGGTAACTTTAGCTAAAGATGCAAGAATAGGTTCGATTGCAACAAATAAATCCTACTCTTCAGCTGTAGGTTCTCATTTATTGTAAAGCCCAAAATTGGTAGAAGGAAAATAATAATAATAAAATAAAGAAATAAAAGTTTCTATAATAGTGTTTCTAGAATTTTTTTTGAAATCTTTGGAATTCATTAGGATCTTTCCTCTTCATAATCAATGGAGAGTACTAAATTAGTAAGTGACCAATAAATAGAAAAAAGGTTGATCTCATGTTGATTTTGTGGTGATGCATTTTATGGAAAACATAAACTTGGCCTCCAATTTTAAATAAAAATAGAAAATAGAAAATGAGAAAGGAAATGTTTAGGAAACCATTCTCTCCTCCCATAAATAAATAACAGGGAAAATAATAATAATATTAAAAACAGTAGAATCTATATTCACATTAGGATTTTAATTGAGAGTGGAATCTCAGATTTTAAACAAGTGGAAACATGTTTAGGTTTGAAAATTGAACATAAGCTGGAAATGGGAAAATAGAAGAAAAGAAAAAGAAAAAGGAAATGAGAGCTAGGCGGGCTTGAATCTGCAATTTCAGCACATTGCGCCTTTCTCTCCGTGCGACCCATTTTCCCTATGCTCTTGCGCTTGCTGACGAATGGGCCCCACTGATCTGTGTGTCACGGCGGGCTTGCGTGGGAGAACTGAGACACTGTCGCGCGTGTCCTACGGAACAAACGTCGTGTGATGCGTTCGCTTCCACGTGGGGCCGGGGCTCTAGGGCGCTTCTGATTTACTTGAGACACTGATTTGTGGACCCATGGCTCCAGTATCGTCTTCTCCGCGTCGCGCAAAGATCTCAACTGAACTACCAACATTGCTGACTTGACTGGGACTTGCTAGGACCTACCGTGGCCGCCCGAAGTCGGACTCCCATGCTCCCTATATAGGCCGTGTGAATCGCTGCTAGGCCCTTCAACCATCCCGGCCAATCTCGCCATCGCCGAGCTCGCACTGAGGGTGAGGTGGGCCGCCGCTGACAAACTCCACCGGTCCCGTTGATCTGGCCCTGGTAACTAGTCGGGGAAATCCGCGGGGCATATCAAAGGTGCCCGGTGGCGGGCGTGGGCTCGTGCTGGTCTGGGTCGATGGCAATTGCTCGACGGAGCCTCCTTCGGTCGCGATTTCACAGCACGACGTGGGCCAGAATCTCCGCGACAGGATTCACGGTGAGTTCTACCTCTAGGAGTTCGCGGTACTTAGCGCATTACAATGTACCTAGTGGCTCGGTGTTTGGGTGCTGGGGGAAACGGGCGTAGTTTCACCGGAGCTAGCGTCACCGCGGGTGACGCGCGCGCCACCGTCTTCGAACTGAGGTAGGAGAAGGGTTACTGGTCGTTCGATCCAGTCGTGCGGCTAGGATTAGAAGACGCATACCCTTTCACGGGGTTTGATCTACGACCGTTGGATCATATTTGGAGGGATAGGATTGTATCGCGCTTCATAAAATCCTGGCTATTGCGGCCTTGCGGCTGCTGCGTGTTGGCAGCGGCGGTGCCCGCGCGCTCGCGTGGCCGTGGCTGGCCAGCGGCGTCGGCACCCACGCGTGCGGCTGGCCCGTTGTGGCGGCGGCGTGGCTTGCCTGTGCTTGCCTAGGTCGGGGGCGTTGACCGTCGCCGGATCTGCAGCTGTCGGCGGCGCCTTCTGCTGCGGCGGCTTGCTCCGTGCGTTGGGGCGTGTGGTGGGAGGGCCTCTGGCGAAAGCCATGCCCGCTTGTGGGCGGACAGCGGTGACGCCCGCGGGCGCCACCCCTACCCTATTGAGGGTGCCGTCTTTGGTCCTCTCGCCACCATGCGGGAACCCTCGCCTCGGCCTTCTTGGGGTCTCCCGCTGGTGCTCGTCCGACGTTAGGGCTCTGAGGGTTGGTGCGTCGGCGGACGACAGTAGGTCTTCGGAGGAAACTTTGCTTGGTTGGTACCAGGCGGGCGGCGACGACTCGTTTCTCCTTCTTGAAGGCGCGGCCCAGAAGACCTAGTTTGTGTGTTCGTCGGCGTTGTGGAGGCTCTTTGTCACTCCGCTTGGCTCGGTGGTGTCGAGGCCATTGCCGCTTTAGGCGTCTGCTTGCTCCCGGAGTTCGGCGTTGTGGATCTTTGCTCGTGGTGAAGAATCGGAGCTGCCTCGTGTGGGGTGTGCGAGGCTTGGCAACGATGGCGCGCCGTGATCTTATTCCTTGCGTCGGTGTCTGGATTTAGGCGTCGTCGGGTTGCTTTGGCAGTGTGTGGCTCGTCTTGGGAAGTCGGAGCTGCTCGTCCCTTGTGTTTGAGCTTGGCAACGATGACTCTAGATGTGTTTGTATGTGTGAGGCTATTGTTGTCTAGGTGGTTGCTAGGGCCTTCGCCGGTTTCCTGTGTAGGTTTTGGGTCCGGTTTTCCTTAAAACTGGATCAATTCTATTCTTCTTAATTGAGAGGCAGAGCTCCTGCCATTATGTTCAAAAAAAAAAAATAAAATCCTGGCTATTCATCACGAGTCAACGATTGAGATTAATTATGAGGAAACACTTCACTTCATTTGATCATGGCTGTCGGATCCGTAACGGATGGGTAAGATTAGATACCGGTTCGGTTAGGTCTTGGATCTAATCTAATCCACAGATTCTAGATCGGACGACCCTATATGCTGCATACCCATTCGGCCGCGGCAAACTTGCGAAAGAGCCCTCGGCTTATTCAAAAACAAACCCGCCGTCCTTATCTATACGAGGATTGTCTCGGAAGGGTCCTTTTAATTATGAAGAAGCCCTTGGACTTTCTCGTTTTCATGTATTCAATCCAGAATCATTAGGAATATTCAAAAGTAAATCAGAAAATGATTTTCAATATAAAAAATAAATCCAAGGACTTGTTTAATTCATATTTAATTTATTTTAACTTCAAATTGATCCATTCCAGTTGCATTAAATTCATTTTAATATTGTTTATCATCTAGTAACCTCATTTTGTCATGAAACATAGATTAAAAATTATGCACCTAGTTTCTTTTGTGTCCAACACTTAAATCTTCAATAAATCATAACTTTATAACCGTAGCTCCGAATTTAGTGATTCTCGAGCCCATGATCTCGTTACGACGCGTAGAATATTCTTATGTAGTTTGTTCTTATGTTTGGTGTGATAATAATTTTGCCTATACCATGTTTGTTTGTATTGCTACGACTAGCGCGAGGTTACGAGTCATATGAAGATCATCCTGGTAACTGGAATCTAGAGTCCCAGGCAAGTTGTGCCCTTGATCCCTCCTTTTTACCCAATAATGTTTCTGTTAATCACTATGATCTGCATATGTTAATTTTGATGGGACCTAATAGGTTACCCTAGTTTGACTATCTTTATGCCTTGTTTACCACTTAACTTTTGGATAGTACTTGCTAGTGCTATATGTGGATTTGGGTGTTGAGATTCACATTATTCATGATCATGCTTTTATTATCAGTTTGTTATTTACTATTGATGATAAGATCGTTATGTTAATTGGAACATGGAGAACCACCCGGGAAAACAGTGCTACCACAAGGGTGGTATGGGATGCCCTTGGATGACTAATTAGGAAAGCTAGTGGAGGACTACCTTACCCGAAAGGGGCAAGGGCAGTAGTGGAGTGGTCAGTGTAGGTAGGTCCTTAGGTTGATTTTGCTATGATGGCGGTCAGGCAAGGGATCCCTGCATTGGAGCTTTCTAGAAACTGTAGCGAGTTTTCTGAAGCTAGTGGAACTTTGTAAAGGCCTTGTAGTGTTATCCTGCTTCGCTTCCTTGGTAGAGGTGTATGGGATTCATGACCCCTTGGTAGATGGGTAACATGACTTGTGGGTTAAGATGCGCAACCTCTGTAGAGTGTAAAACTGGTATATCAGCCATGCTCACGGTCTTGAGCGGCTCGGACACTCACATGATTAAATTATGGAATCAAACTTAATTTGTCATATGCATTGCATCGTGGTTGTTGTTATAAATTTTGATCTACTACTTATTTGCGTTGGTATCTACTTATACTTAGTAACTACTAATAAAATTTTGATCAACTATAAAAGCAATGCTCAGCTTTAGCCATCCTCTTTGGTAAGCCTTACACTTCACGTGAGCTTCCACCTTTGGCGAGTTCATGCACATTATTCTCCACAACTTGTTGAGCGATGAACATATGTGAACTCACCCTTGCTGTCTCACACCCCACAGGTCAAGAACAGGTATCGCAGGATGAGGCGCATGAAGGATGCTATGATGAGTTCACGAGAGGTCTAGGCCTTCATCTCCCAGTCAACTTTGGGTTGTTGGTTCGTTGTCTTCATATGATGTAATTATATAACTATTTTTGTACATGACTTTGTTATATATAAATGATGTGACATTCGTTTATGTGACATTATTCATCATATGTGTGAGACTTGGTCCCAGCACACTTGGTAATTTTATGCCCACACCCGGGTCTTGGTGCCCCCGAAACCCGAGTGTGATAGAAGTGGTATCAGAGGCAATGTTGACTGTAGGACGAAACCTAGATAGAACTGGATAACCCTTATCTACTTACCTTTGCTACTCTGATTCTTTCTAAATTTTTCTCAATCTTTTCTCATCCACTACTGCTTTACTCTGATTACTCTTACCTTTTCGCTTCTAAAGACAAAAGTGGGTTTCACACTTTGAAATCCTGTACCTAAAGTGACTTTTAGGACTAAGAGACCTAATCTAAGGAACAAAAACAAAACTATTTTTGTAGGTATCTATGCACTTGAATGTTTGTTCTTATGATACTTGTCTAATTTGGATCTTTGATTGAGTGTGATGAGTTGTGGAGTAATGTGCACAATTGCATCTGCATATACATAGACATAAAAATGTTTATAAAATAGTTAGACAACCTATATTATCTCTCCAGTAGAATACAACTAGTATCACATATCTATCTCATCCTGACAGATTCTATCTTACCTTTGGATATACACCTTATACGCCTAGTTATCCCAATATTAACATAAAACAA
Organism: Zea luxurians; assembly: GCA_029449295.1. Classification (NCBI taxonomy): domain Eukaryota; kingdom Viridiplantae; phylum Streptophyta; class Magnoliopsida; order Poales; family Poaceae; genus Zea; species Zea luxurians. The sequence goes on along the minus strand of JAOPSE010000004.1, from coordinate 51,738,806 downwards.
CAAATCAAAGCCTTGCCAAATAACCTTCAGTTTATGCCCAGCTACTAGCCTATCTGGTTGCCTACTAAGTAATTCCCCTTGGAAAACTGTATTACCATATGTCTCTAACCAGATGGTTAATACCAGGAGGGGAGGAGGAATCGATCTATCTGCCAACCCCCACAATAGGAGGTTTATCAGACAACAACAAACAGAAATGAATCCTCCAAATCCTCCACCAACTGGGACTGATCCAATGGTTGCCACTCAGATGCAGATCCTACAGCAAATGGCAAACACGATGAACGAAATGCAAAATCAGATGAGGCAAGAACGCCAGGAGATGCGTCAGGAACGGCTGGAGATGCGTCAAGAGATGAGGCAAGAACGGTTGGAAAGACAACAACAACCACCACTACCTCCACCACCACCAGCTCCACCCAAGGATAAGCACCGGAAGTTTATGAGTCACAAACCACCGACATTCTCTAACTCCACGGACCCACTACAAGCAGATGACTGGTTAAAGTCCATGGACAAGATGCTCAACATAGCTTAGTGCTCTGACAGAGAGAAGGTGCTTTATGCATCGGGTCACCTTACCGGCCCCGCTACGGATTGATGGGATGCATACTGTGCTGCTAATGCTGCTGTCAACACAATTACCTGGGCAGAATTCTCCACTCAATTCAGGAATTACCATATTCCTGCTGGACTTACGAAGATTAAAAGGAAGGAGTTTCTATCCCTCAAGCAGGGAGGTAAGTCCATGATCGAATATAGGGACAAATTTATTCAGCTATCCTGATATGCTCCTAGGGATGTTGAGGATGATGAGAAGAAGTAGGAGCTCTTCCTGGAAGGTTTGATCGGACCGCTACAATACCAACTTGTATCGCATGCATTCCCGTCCTTTCAAAGACTACTAGACAAAGCTATTGCTGTGGAAAACAAGAGGTTTGAGTTTGGAGAAAAGAGAAGGGCTGCCAACCAGGGACAAGCTGTGAGTAGTTCTCGTCCCCGATATAATACTACTCAAAGTACACCTACTCGTGGTAGTTCCGGGCAGCAAACTCAGCAGACACTGTAGGAAACGGGTGACGCCTAAGAGGGGGGGTGAATTAGGACTTCCAAAACTTTTACTAAACTAGGCCACAATTAAATCCCTAGAGCAAAACCTTTGCAAGTAATCAAACTAGAGTGTGCAAACTAGGTTTTGTCTAAGTGTTGCTATCTCAACCGCAAAGGTTAAGTTTCAATCTACACTAAACAAGTATGACTACAAGATTGAAACTTAAATGCTTAATATAAATGCGGAAAGTAAAGAGCTAGGTAGAGAAGCAAACTCTCGTGGATGACGCCGGTATTTTTACCGAGGTATCCGGAACCACGCAAGGTCCCGACTAATCCTCGTTGGTGCCCCTACGCAAAGGGAAGCCCACGCGAGGGCCAAGCACCTCGGTCGAGTAACTTCGTAGAGAGCCGCGGGCCTTCTCCACGCACAAGTGGTGCTCCGCTTCCGGCTCCTCTCGGACGCTCCCCGCCGTCTCCACTATCGAGCTTCCGGCCGAAACGCCGCGGGCCTCGTTCCCTCCGGTACACGGTGGCGGCCGTGACACAAACGCGGTTGTCACGGTCTCGCAAGACTCTCGCCCCACTCGGTACAATTACAACGACTCACACAAGAGCCGAGGGGTTGTGTGGTTTTACAAAACTCACTCAACTAACTAGGGTTCACCTAGAGCAAGCGCTAAAGCGGTCTAACTAACCTAAGCACTTCGCAAAGCACCTACGCTAATCACCGAGTGATTCTATTAAGCACTTGGGTGTTTGAGCACTTGGAAATATGCACTATGTGTCTTTGTATGTTGCTTGGGCTCTCACACATGAGAATGGCCGGTTGGGGTGGTATTTATAGCCTCCACACCCTCAACTAGCCGTTGGACAGAAAGCAGCAGCTTTCTGTCGTTGGGTGCATCGGACAGTCCGGTGCACCACCGGACATCTACTGTGCAGTGTCCGGTGCACGCCACGTCAGCTGACCGTTGGCGCCTGTAGCAGTCGACCGTTGGATCCGACCGTTGTCGTCTGCCCGTTGGCACACCGGACAGTCCGGTGCACACCGGACAGTCCGGTGCTATAGCCAGAGAGCGCCTGTCTGCGGCCTCTCTGCGCAGACTGTCCGATGCCTCACCGGACAGTCCGGTGCACACCGGACGTCAATGTCCGGTGCGCCACCAGGTGCTGGCTGACAGCCCGTTTCTTGGATTCCTTTGCTGATTTCTTCGGGCTTCTTTTGTTTTTGAGTATTGGACTCCTATGCATCTTTTTATGTCTTCTTTTGAGGTGTTGCATCCTCATTGCCTTGGTCCAATTCTCTTCGCACCCTGTGAACTATAATTATAAACACTAGCAAACATATTAGTCCACAGGTTGTGTTAATCATCAAACACCAAAACTCAATTAGCCAAATGGCCCGGGGTCCATTTTCCTTACAATCTCCCCCTTTTTGGTGATTGATGACAACACAACCAAAGCAAGCAAATAATACAAGTATTTGAATTAAAATGTGCAATCTACTTGCTAAGATGCACGATTGTCCCCACAATGTGATATTATGGACTTAAGCCTCCCCCTAACTCCATAATTCACTTACTTCCTATTTTTGGACCAAATAACCAAAACCACTTGAAAAGCCATTTGTAGATATAAAATTTTAAATTGGTGGTGTTTGGTGTTTGATAAAGTTTTCATTGCTTTGGTCCCTAAACTTCTCCCCCTTTGGCATCAACCACCAAAAAGGAAGACATAAAAAGCATGTAGGAAGTAAATAAAAGCTTGCCCTCAACAAGAATTGTATCAAATGATACCACTAGAAGGGTATTAAAATAAACCATATGAATGATACCAGTTGAAAGGAACTCCCCCTAAATGAGTGTTCTCTTTAGAAAGAAGTTTCTCCCCCTTTTTTAGAGATGAAGAAATACTCCCCCTGATAGAGATCCTCTACTTAGGAAAAAGCATGTGAAAAATTAGAGGTGCAAGATAGGGTTTGAAAAGACTAACTTCCCTTATGCATAGGTAACAGAATATAAGTTAACTACTTATGCATTTTTAGCAACATGGAAGCATATGATATGAAATATAGTCTAATCAAATATTGGAGAAGACATGTAAATGATACTGAATGTAGTCTCAAAAGATACCAATTGAAGATTAATGGCGAGCTTGAGAGACATGAGAGTTCTTGGAGATTTTGCAGTGGAAGATTGTTGTCTTTCTCCGGGGACTTCATTTTCCTTACAATGAGACTATCACATGAAATAGACTTGAAAAGGTGTTAGTCTCAAAGTGTTAGATTATAGAGTAACCTCCCCTAAAGGTGTGCATACAAGTTTTGAATACTTGTAGGAGACATGCACTTTGATTTGATATCAAGAGGGGCAAATTATCCATAATCCAAACTTTGGCACATATAAGTTAAATGATACACTTTGTAGAAATCAAAATTTTCAATTGATGCATCATTTACTATGGAGTGCTATAAAAGCTATGTGCCGTGCTTTAACTAAACATTTTAAGCCATGTAGGTTTGCTTAAGTATATGAATTTAAAAACTAGCAATCCTACCATATGATTTACCTAGTATGCATGATTTTGAACAAAAGTACATAACAAATGTAATACTAGGCAAGAAAGGTAAACTAGATAAAAGATAAATAGATACGCATATCTAAAAACGAGAAATACAATAAAACTAGTTACCTTAGTCATGGGTGGGAAATTTGGGTCCAAAATTTTCACTAACCCACTTGGCAATAAACTTGATCCAATATGATGTATCCCATGATATACATCCCAATTTAGCCAAGTCTCCAAATTTCCCGAGGACCTTCGGTCCACTCACTTCCCTTTTAGGATCCAAACCTTCTTGGTGCTTTTCATGGTTGAAATTATTTCCTTTGGCACCCAGATGCGTTTGCCCCCTTTCCTTTGTTGCCTTGCTTGTTGGCCTTGATTGCTATCACCTTTCCATTCTTTTTCTTCTTGATCAAATATGGTGTAGCATCCTTTTTGTTCACCTTTTTGATGTAGGTGCTGGAGATTTTGCTTGATGGCTTTTGCTTGAGCTTTTGCCTTTGATTATCCCTGGTCATCACCTTGCATTGGAAAGACTTGTGGCCTTCCATGTGGCTTAGCCTACAAATCACAGTTTCTCCCTCTACAGGCTTGTTCACTCCCGCAGTGGTGTTATCCTGTGGAGGTTGGATTTGTTTGGCTTTGCCTTTCTTGTCATACAAAGCCTTTCCAAGGCGAGCCACTTCTTGCTTTAATTGTTCATTTTCCTTTGCAACCTCATCCGAACAATTCTCTAAAACAATATTCTCAACAACGACTTGGTTGCAGGAGTTAGAATCATCAGTTAAATCAAAGCAGGAAGTAGAAGCATCTTTCTTAATTATTTCAGGTATTTCAACTAAAGATGTTGCTGGGGTGCTACCAATGTTTTCTAGCTTAGTAGTTAGCTCATTATTGTGTATGCTAAGAATTTCCATTTTCTCTAGCAAATTTTCAATAGCTTCTTGGGAGCTAGCTAACTTAGCCTTAAGTTTTTCATTCTTTTTAATAAGGCTATCATCGGTAGCAGTGGATGGAGCACTAGATTCTAATAACTCAATTTTAGTTGACAGCTCACTATTTAAGTTTGCAAAAGTTTCAAATTTTTCTAGCAAACCTTTATAATCATTTTGGGAGCTAATCAACTTATTTTTCAAAGTTTTAAGTTGAGCTTTTTGCTTAGTGCAAACATCCTGGAAAAATTCTACGGCTTCCGCAAGCTCATCTACAGAGGGCTTTCCCTCACCTTCATCATCACTACTACTTTCATCACTAGAGGATGGAATGCTTTTGTTACCTCTTGCCATAAGGCATTTGTGTGATGACCATGATGAGCGTGATGAGGACCGGTGGCTACGCGTCCTTGGAGGTTCATCTTCACTTGAAGAATCATTCCAAGTTCTAACACTTGTTAGCGCCTTGCCTTTGCTCCTCTCCTTTTTGGGTTTGGCCATATTTGGACAGTTGTCCCTGAAGTGGCTCTTCTCCCCACATGCGAAGCATCCTCTCTTCCTTTGCTTTTTCCTGTCAATGTTAAAGAGAAGATCCTCGACCTGCAGGGGCACACCCATTAGATTAATCTTGCGGATCATCCTCATTACCTTTTCGACGCGTCGGATTGTTTCTTCGTCCTCGGAGGATGATGTGCATGGCTGATTATCTTCATCATCATCACTTTCTTCTTCTTCCTCTTCTTCGCTTGAGGAACTTGGAGTGGGAGCCTTCTTTTTGCCCTTCCTTTCATCACATGCAAAAGCATATGGTCTTGAGGATGTTGGCTCCTCTCCCCGACTCATTTTTCACGACATCTCAAAAGCTGCGATTTTCCCAATCACAATGGTCGGGGTCATGTTGCTCAAGTCCTCCATGTTGTGAAGGATGGTGATGATGCTCCCATATCTTTGTTGTGGTAGCAGGGAGATAATCTTCCTCACAATGTCCGCATCACCTAGCTTATTAATGCCAATCGAATTGAGGTCATTGATAATTAGATTCAAACGAGAATACATGTCTCTAACAAGCTCATCATCTTTCATAGCAAAAGAATTATACTCATTTAAGACAAGGCAATGTTTTTGCTCACGGACATTGGATGTGCCGTCATGGAGCTCATGCAATTTTAGCCAAATCTCATTAGCAGTTTTTAAGGTAAATACTTGATTAAAAATATCCATGCTAAGAGATTCATACAAGCAATTTTTGGCTCTAGCATTTAAATGAATTTCTTTTTCCTCACTCGTGGTGGGTTTCTCGGGATTCTTGAGGGGTTTCATCCCGTCACGAGTGACTCTCCAAACACCTAGATCAATAGCCTCTATGTAACAAGCCATTCTAGCACTATAATATGGGAAGTTAGTGCCGTCGAAGTGTGGTGGCCTATGGGTATCCATCCCTTCCTCCAAAAAGCGTCGTCTCTTTTAGCGGTGAAGCTAAAGCGTTTCAAATGAGCCAAACCGGGCTCTGATACCACTTGTAGGAAACGGGTGACGCCTAAGAGGGGGGGTGAATTAGGACTTCCAAAACTTTTACTAAACTAGGCCACAATTAAATCCCTAGAGCAAAACCTTTGCAAGTAATCAAACTAGAGTGTGCAAACTAGGTTTTGTCTAAGTGTTGCTATCTCTACCGCAAAGGTTAAGTTTCAATCTACACTAAACAAGTATGACTACAAGATTGAAACTTAAATGCTTAATATAAATGCGGAAAGTAAAGAGCTAGGTAGAGAAGCAAACTCTCGTGGATGACGCCGGTATTTTTACCGAGGTATCCGGAACCACGCAAGGTCCCGACTAATCCTCGTTGGTGCCCCTACGCAAAGGGAAGCCCACGCGAGGGCCAAGCACCTCGGTCGAGTAACTCCGTAGAGAGCCGCGGGCCTTCTCCACGCACAAGTGGTGCTCCGCTTCCGGCTCCTCTCGGACGCTCCCCGCCGTCTCCACTATCGAGCTTCCGGCCGAAACGCCGCGGGCCTCGTTCCCTCCGGTACACGGTGGCGGCCGTGACACAAACGCGGTTGTCACGGTCTCGCAAGACTCTCGCCCCACTCGGTACAATTACAACGACTCACACAAGAGCCGAGGGGTTGTGTGGTTTTACAAAACTCACTCAACTAACTAGGGTTCACCTAGAGCAAGCGCTAAAGCGGTCTAACTAACCTAAGCACTTCGCAAAGCACCTACGCTAATCACCGAGTGATTCTATTAAGCACTTGGGTGTTTGAGCACTTGGAAATATGCACTATGTGTCTTTGTATGTTGCTTGGGCTCTCACACATGAGAATGGCCGGTTGGGGTGGTATTTATAGCCTCCACACCCTCAACTAGCCGTTGGACAGAAAGCAGCAGCTTTCTGTCGTTGGGTGCACCGGACAGTCCGGTGCACCACCGGACATCTACTGTGCAGTGTCCGGTGCACGCCACGTCAGCTGACCGTTGGCGCCTGTAGCAGTCGACCGTTGGATCCGACCGTTGTCGTCTGCCCGTTGGCACACCGGACAGTCCGGTGCACACCGGACAGTCCGGTGCTACAGCCAGAGAGCGCCTGTCTGCGGCCTCTCTGCGCAGACTGTCCGATGCCTCACCGGACAGTCCGGTGCACACCGGACGTCAATGTCCGGTGCGCCACCAGGTGCTGGCTGACAGCCCGTTTCTTGGATTCCTTTGCTGATTTCTTCGGGCTTCTTTTGTTTTTGAGTATTGGACTCCTATGCATCTTTTTATGTCTTCTTTTGAGGTGTTGCATCCTCATTGCCTTGGTCCAATTCTCTTCGCACCCTGTGAACTATAATTATAAACACTAGCAAACATATTAGTCCACAGGTTGTGTTAATCATCAAACACCAAAACTCAATTAGCCAAATGGCCCGGGGTCCATTTTCCTTACAGACACAAACTGCTCCTCCACAAGCAAGCACTCCAACTGGACCTGTTGCTCCTAACACGTCCACCAACAGATCATGCTTCAAGTGTGGACAGTCTAGAAACTATGCCAACTACTGTCCCCACAAGGCTGCTTATACTACTCCGGCTCCGATGAAGCAGGGTCAAGCTTCGGCAGGCAAGAGTCAGCCCTTATCTGTCAACCAGGGACAGGTCAACCATGCAGAAGTAGAAGCTAAACCTGGTGAACCTGAAAACAAAGAAGAAGTGCTGGTTGAAGGTGAAGAAATTGGTGAAGGCAATGAACAGCAGGATTAGAATAAATATAAATATATGAATATATATACTTTTAGAGCACTATTTGTAAGACCTAAATATTACTTTAGTTAGTAGCTAGTATTTTACTATTTTAGGAATAATAATAAGGTCTATTTAACCCTTTGTGTTGCTAATAAGTTATGCATCATGCTGAGATTCTTGTTTGTGCGCATATGTTCTGAGACAATATGGTTATACATCCTTTTTCTTACTAATCTCGAAGACGAGATTTCTGTTAATGGGGGTAGGATTTGTAAAGCCCAAAATTGGTAGAAGGAAAAAATAATAACAAAATAACAAAATAAAAGTATCTGTAATAGTGTTTCTAGATTTTTTTGAAATCTTTGGAATTCATTAGGATCTTTCCTCTTCATAATCAATGGAGAGTACTAAATTAGTTAAGTGACCAATAAATAGAAAAAAGGTTGATCTCATGTTGATTTTGTGGTGATGCATTTTATGGAACACATAAACTTGGCCTCCAATTTTAAATAAAAACATAAAATAGAAAATGAGAAAGGAAATGTTTAGGAAACCATTCACTCCTCCCATAAATAAATAATAGGGAAAACAAATAATAATATTAAAAACAGTAGAATCTATATTCACATTAGGATTTTAATTGAGAGTGGAATCTGAGATTTTAAACAAGAAGTGGAAACATGTTTAGGTTTGAAATTTGAAATTTGAAATAAGTTGGAAATGGGAAAAATAGAAGAAAAGAAAAGAAAAAGGAAATGAGAGCTAGGCGAGCTTGAATATGCAATTTTAGCCCATTACGCCTTTCTCTCAGCGTGGCCCATTTTCACTATGTGCTTTCGCCTGCTGACGGATGGGCCCCACTGATCTGTGTGTCATGGCGGGCTTGCATGGGAGAACTGAGACACTGTCGCGTGGGCCCTGCGGAACAGCCACCGTGTGATGCGTTCACTTCCATGTGGGGCCAGGGCTCTGGGGCGCTTCCTATTTACTTGAGACACTGATTTGTGGACCCATGGCTCTAGTACCGTCTTCTCTGCGTCACTACCGACATTGCCGACTTGACCAGGACCTGCTGGGACCCACCGTGGTCGCCCGGGGTCGGACTCCCCTGCTCCTTATATAGGCCGCCCGAATCGCTGCCAGGTCCTTCAACCATCTCGGCCGATCTCGCCATCACCGAGCTCGCGCTGAGGGTGAGGTGGGCCACCGCTGAAAAAACTCCATCGATCCCGTCGATCTGGCCCCGGTAACTGGTTGGGGGAAATCCGCGGGGCATATCTGTAACACCTCTGGTGTTACTGTTACTAAAACTTGAGCATAACATCATGAGCATTGACATTTGCATATGTTTGACACACCTAGAGTGCATTTACTAGGTAAAAATTTCAAACAAGTTGTATTGTTGTAGCATTTTGCAAATAAGACCCTAGTGTAGGGTACTTAACCTTCAATAGGGAACTGAAGGGTAAAACAATAGCCAAATAGAGAAAACCCCAAAGACTAAGTAAAATAGTCATAAAATATTGCTAAGGATGGGTTTAAGTTGTATTTGCACCCCTGAGATACCAAAAATCCTAATTGAAACCCTGGAAAACCCTAAATCCAAATCCTAGGGGGTTAAGTGCAAAATTAGTCCACTTTTGGACTAAAATGCAAAAAAACCATGATAAATGAATATCCTAAGTCATTTGGTTCACAAATGTGTGGATTTGTAAGCTAAATCTTGGAATTTGGACTTATTTGCAAAATGGACCTCATTTGAGTTCTATACTAAGTCTGAATTTCAGTGTTTGAGCTCAACTTTGAGCCCTTGTAACTTCCAAATTATTGAGGTTTTACCCTAGGTCACCACATCAAACTTGTAGACCTATCAAAGGTGAACAATTTTGCTTAAGAGTGTAAGCAAGGTTGTTATGATGAATTTGGAGATAATCACACTTGAAGTCAGGCTGTTAGGCTGACTGATGACTGAAACTTGGTCTGACAGTGTGGTAGGTCAATCTTTGAACTTAGATTTAAACATGATCCAGTGCAAGTTTGGGCATGATCCCCATAACAAAATTGTAGCTGGAACATGGGACTATAAGTTTGACATAGAGAGTTGATCCGATTGTTACATAAAATCAGAAGAAAATCGGGCTTCAAATCACTCAGTCAGGCCAACTGAAGAGGGGTCCTATGGTACAGTACTGAAGAAGATCAGTTTCAGCCATTCACCGCCGACGACTCCCCCCCGCCGCGATTCGTGTCGCCGGCGTCGGGATTCGTGCCTGGGTGGTTGGATAGCATCGCGGGGTGAAAAATCTTCGCCGCCGTTGAGTTGGACACCACTCCGGCTAGCCGCCATACTTTTCCCCTTGCTTACCAATCCCTCGGATAGGATTCTCACCGTCGTTGAGCCCTCGCCGTCTTCCGCCGTGTGTCCAGTCACTTTAACACGTCGCGGCTAACCACACTTCGCATGTCCAGTGATCGCCGGAGACGCCGCCACAGTAAAAGCCGCGTGGCGCAACCACCAGTGACTCACCCAGTTTATACCGATCGTAATTCGCCGCTCAAATTCGCTGTGCTCATGGCCGATTGCTATAAATTGCAGCCACCATAAGCCCCGCAAGGTCATCACACACCCAGCCACCAAAAATCACTAGCAATCGTTCGTCAAAGAGCTTGAATTTTAGTTTTTCCCCAAATCAAGTCTCCGCCACCGCGAAGAGCACCTCACCATGGCCAGCGCGATACAGGTTAGTTCATCCCTGCTGCTCTTGTGTTTGAGTGACCTTATATGCTCGTGATGGTCGTCGACCCATTTGATTGAACTAAACTGCCACCAATCACTAGGAACACATTCATCTGTCCGCAACACCCTCGGTCACCGCGGCCAGAGCAAATCGGGTCACCATTTCTGAAATTAAGTTAGGAGAAGTGATCGGGAATGGTTCAATCCTATGTCCACTGCTTGGGAGCACCGGTCTTGGCTTCCTCTGGCCAGTCTAGCTCATCGGAGCACGGCCCTGCACTGCTCGCCATCGTGGACTTCAGTCGGTAAAGAATTAGAAACCTAGGGGTTTTTCTATAACTGTCAGTGACTCTCCGAAATAGTGCGGGGCTTGCTTCTGTGGTTATTCAAGGCGCCAGGGTCTTCGGTGTAAAATCTGCAGGCGCGCGGGCGAGCACGCGCGTTTCCTATGAACTTGGGCCGCGTGGGCTGGATTCAGCCCAGCACTGTTCCAATCTTTTCTTTTTCTTTTTCTAAGAAGCTTTAGAAATCTATAGAAAATGGTAGAAAAATCTTAAAATGTCAAACCAATTTTCCTAGATTCCTTATTTTTCATAGTATTTAATAAAAATAGTTTCATGATTTGTTGGTCAAATAAGGAATTTTGGTGAATTTAAAATAGCTTAAAACATTGGTTCTGGATTTTTAAAAAATAGGTAATAATTACAAAAATGCTAAAACTTTTTAATTTAACTTTAAACATTAGTTAGAAGCTTTGGGTAGAAATTGGTTTGATTTGGACCTTGTTTGATAACTAGAACCCAAAACCCCCACCCCCTGCCCTTTGAATTCCTTTACTGACTCCGGAAACCCTAGTTTCCCGGAGAACCGTGAAGGAAAATTGTATTCAAGAACTTTAGATAATAAATTCTTATTATCTTTGCACTCTCATGAGCATTTCATGGCATACATTCTTATATACATATATATGGTTATCTCTAGAAAACGAAGAAGAGGTTGAGGTAGAAGAGGAGAAAACTTCACCACCACCACCTGCGGAACCTCAGGCAGGAAATTGTTTCTACTTTGACATCTGCGGATCCGTGCCTCACTCACCTATAAACGAAGGCAAGCCCCGGTGCATTTGCCACCTCCTTGCGATTTAAAGATCTTAATCACTTGCTTGTTGCATTAGGTGATAGGAGTTGATTGATAAAACAATTCCTGCATTACCTTCCTTGATCACCTGTTTTACAAAAGATTTTGATGCCTAGCCTTGATTTAGAAAAACAAATGTTTTGTTTTTACCAAAGATGTTATGGCAAAAGTGGGTGGGATGTTTTTGAAAACAAAACTTGATGGTGGACTCCTCATGGCCGTGATGGGTTCAACATCGGAAAAGATGTACCTCTGCCAGGTACCAAACTTTGGGTTGAAATGATTAAGCTGAGACCAGGCGGGTGACTTGCACGCGAAGAGAGTCTCGGTGTAGTGTCTCCGTCTGAGTCGATTAAGGACCATGTCGATGTAGGCTTGCTGACCGAGGACCCTTTAACTGGTCACATGCCTCGTCATGGGTAAGCCTTGCCTCGGGCAGACTAAGGCCAGAATAAGATAACACGCAATGGGCGTGGAGCGATGGCGAGAGTAGCGTGTACCCTCCGTGGCAAGAGGCTGGATGGTGGTGTATCTGTATTCTCGGTTGACGTGAACCTGATCTGGTCTTAAGAACCCCGGTGGCGGGTGGACATATGCAAGGGTTAAGTGCTACATATGTCGTGTGATTGGAGATCCTCAGCTGAGTATAATCGATTCGGATCGCCGTACCTTCGTGGTTATGAAGACTTGGTCACTGCCCTATACGTAGAACTCCAGTAAAGATAAAGGCTTGTTAAGAAATTGGCTAGTGCAGGTCAAGTGATTAAACTAGGGTAGAAAGAACTCTAGAGACAGGCAATCTTACCTAACCTTACAAGTAAAATTTGGACTTTTAAGGATCCACATTAGTAAGCATTTCTGCACGCAGAGTCTTTGATTATTGAGAAACCTTACCTTGACTCCCGTATAACCAGCATACCCTTGAGTGTTTTTTCTTTAGTCGGGTAAGTCTTGCTGAGTAATTCCATACTCAGGGTTTTATTCCCTATTGTTTTTAGGTGAGAAAGCAACAAACTTTTGTTGTTTCTGTTCCAAGGTGGTTCCAAAAGAAGAAAAACAATAGTAAAGCTTCGGGAGGAAGAGTTCCTCCATAAGAACTTTTGTTTATCGGGAGGAGTTTTTGCCTCCCTTGGTATGTAATAATACTACTCTGCACTCATAAGCTATATTCTGGCCTGTAATATATAACTTTGTCTTACTTTGAAGTAAATGTAAGCTTATGTAATCGCTTCCGCATTCTCGTAACTCCGATGTTCTGTAGTGTCTGCATGACGGGTGAAACGCTCTTTGGGAAAGGTAAGAAAAGCAGATACCGAACTTGTCAAGTAATTCAGGGGCACCTACAGGGTCGTCTGAGGTCCGTTGGACAAGGACAACTGTAGGTGGGCCTAATGACTTGGGAGGTTCCGTCACAGCTGGTATCGGAGCGTTGCCCTTCTCTACAGATATTACGAGGCATCTTCAAAAGGAATTTTCTAAAGACTTATCTACAAAAATTTCTTCCCTTCTTATCTATTATTTCTGAAGAATCTATATGAAAGACCAGATAGGAGGAGTGCAATGTATAGAAGGTTGAATCAACTAAGGTTGGTTCTGTAATTACACATGCATCATGCTAAGAATTATGTTAATAAAATTTTCCCCCTTAGAAAAATGCCACCGCACATGAGGAAAACCGCGCGCAAGCATACTGGCCTAATTGGGGTACCACGTCATCAACTTGCCCCAACACACGAGGATAGCAGTAGTGGGAGTAATGATCCGATCGGGGATCTTGAAGCGCAAGTGAATCAGCTTCAAACAGAACTCCGATGCAGGACTAACATTTGGGTTGCGGATGGCGATAGAATCAATGAATTAAGAAGCGACATCTGCCGCCTGCAGGATCATCTCGTAGATCGAGATTTAGCACTCGACTGGGCGGTTCAGTCTCGTTCGATTGCCTGGGCTAAGGAGGCAAAAGCTCGAGCCAGAGTAGAAGAGCTTAACTCAGCCATCGATAACTTGCAGGCCTATTGCAATACTCTATATGAAGAAATTCATGTACTGTATTCACAGTTGCACCGCTATGTACGTGCGGATTCTGTCGGGACAGAAGCCGGACCTTCTCATGTAGCGGGAGAAGCTTTTGGTGGAGAATTGGACCTTTTCAGGCCCCTCCCTCTATGAAGTTGGTCGATGAGTGGTCTCCTACGCCCGACAGTGAGGCTACCAAGAGTGATAGGAAGTAGGAATAGTATAGTATAGTTGAAGAAATAGTAGTGTTATTGTACTCCTGTTGTAAAAATTCGAGTCTGCAACATTACTCTTTTTGGTAATGTAAAATGGATGGTTTTCTTTGGCATATCATATTGTTTTCAAATGTTTGTTGCCACAGATGCCTTCCCGGACTCGTGCTCAGGATGGTGCTAGTACCTCTCATGGGGGGAGGCAACACCAAACCCACCTCCAGTCCCTCCCACACATGCCGAGGCTATCGCCGCCTTGATAAATGCTACGACGGATAATACCCATTTCCTACGGGAGATGGCGGGTCAGCAACTTCAACAACAAGGCGGGCGGGGCTATCCGCAAGGGCCCCGTGAGACATCTTATTTAGACTTCTCCGAGACGCGCCCACCGTTGTTTGTCAAGGCAGAAGACCCTTTAGAGGCGGACGAATGGATCCGTGTCATCGAGCAGAAGTTTGGACTTCTTCGGTGTTCTGAAACCTAGAAGCCCCTGTTCGCAACCCAGCAACTGCATGGCCCTGCCAGCACCTGGTGGGGAAACTTTGTGGCCGTTCAGCCGGCCAATCATCAGATAACCTGGGATGAATTCAAGCTAGCCTTCAGAGAGCATTATATACCTGAAGGGGTACTTCACATGAAACAAGAGGAATTCATGAAGCTAAAGCAAGGAGGGGATACTGTAAATCAGTATCTCAATAAATTTAATCACTTGTCCCAGTATGCAATCGACCAAGTTAACACTGATTTGAAGAAGAAGAATTGTTTTATGAGAGGGTTAAATGATTGGATGCAAAGGAAAATGGCCACTTGCATCGACCTCACCTACGGAAGGGCTGTCAGCACAGCGCTGGCAGTCGAATCTAAATATACAAGTTCTGCAAAGATCAAGAGGAGTGGAGGTAACAGGCTTACTCAAGGCCCCGAGAAAAGGCAACGGTTAGTTATCCGGCCTTTTAATCAGGGTTGTTCATCAGCACGCCCACCCTCCTTCCCATTCAAGCAACTAGTGTTCATCTGTCCCAATGCTGCCCCCACTGCAACAAGTCAGCCGGGTGCCCCTGACACTCGTTTCCCCGCCCTTCCTAGTTCATCAACAGGATGTTTCAATTGCGGAAAATCTGGGCATTTTATTAAGGATTGCCCTTATCCGAAGCAGAATCGCACAAACAATCAACAAGGTACTGGGAATTCTTCTCAAGCCAAGGGAAATGCAGGCAAAAATACAAAGAAGACAGGACGAATTTATTATACGCAAGTGGCCACCACACTGGACGGTGAACCGGTAATGATGGGTACGTTCCTTGTGGCCAATCATCCCGCAATTATTCTCTTTGATTCTGGTGCTTCACATAGATTCATCAGCAAGAAACTTGTGGAACAACATTGCATTTCATACCATGAATCAAAAGAAGGGTTTAAAATTCAGTCACCTGGGGAACAAATCTTTACTAGGGCAGTGGCTTTCCAAGTGCCGTAACTTTGGCCGAACGAGACTTTCCTACTAATATGATTGTTCTGAAAGGCCAGGATGTAGATGTGATTTTGGGCATGAATTGGTTGGCCAAACATAAAGCAACCCTCAACACTGATCAGAGAACCATCAGGTTGAGTCATAATCAAGAAGAAATTCTTCTGTCTATCCCCATTCCAACCAAAACTACTGGCAGAGGTACGAAGCCATTATACCGGAGATCAAGGATATTCCGGTAGTATGCGAGTTCCCGGATGTCTTTCCAGAGGATTTGCCTGGATTGCCACCCGAAAGAGATGTAGAGTTTGTAATTGAGTTAAAGCCCGGTACGGCTCCCATTTCTAGAAGATCGTACTGAATGCCTCCAAATGAGCTGGTAGAATTGAAGATTCAATTACAAGATCTACTTGAAAAAGGATTCATCCGGCCAAGCTCGTCGCCATGGGGTTGTCCAGCCATATTCGTCAAGAAGAAGGATCAAACTTTACGGATGTGTGTGGATTATCGACCCCTGAATGAGGTCACTATCAAGAATAAGTACCCTCTTCCACGAATTGACACTCTATTTGATCAACTGACTGGAGCGAGGGTATTCTCCAAGATTGATCTCAGATCAGGCTACCATTAGATCCGTATTCGCCCGAGGATATACCAAAAACCGCATTCACTACGCGGTACGGATTATTTGAATACCTGGTAATGTCTTTCGGACTGACGAATGCTCCGGTCCACTTCACGTATTTGATGAACTCGGTATTTATGCCCGAGTTGGACAAATTTGTGGTGGTCTTCATAGATGATATTTTAATATATTCAAAGAATGAAGAGGAGCATGCTCAACGTTTACAGGTCGTATTAACGCGCTTGAGAGAACATCAATTATATGCCAAGTTCAGTAAATGCGCGTTTTGGCTGGAAGAAATTCAATTTTTGGGACATGTTCTATCTGCCAGGGGGATTGCGGTAGATCCCAACAAAGTCAAGGACATTTTGGAGTGGAAACCCCCGACCACTGTTCATCAAGTCCGAAGTTTCCTTGGACTGGCTGGTTATTACCGTCGATTTATACCAGATTTTTCTAAGCTTGTGAAGCCAATCACAAGTCTATTGAAGAATGAGACTAAATTCAATTGGTCTTCAAAGTGTAATAAAGCTTTTGAGAAATTGAAGACATTATTAACCACTTCTCCAGTATTGGCTCAACCAGACATTAATAAGCCCTTTGATGTGTATTGTGACGCATCGGGCAGTGGTCTCGGCTGCGTATTAATGCAAGAGGGCCGAGTAATTGCGTATGCTTCAAGGCAGTTGCGCCGACATGAGGAGCATTATCCCACTCATGATCTGGAGCTAGCTGTAGTGGTTCATGCCCTGAAGATATGGCGTCATTATCTACTGGGAAATGTCTGTCATATTTATACAGACCATAAGAGTTTGAAATGCATCTTTACCCAGTCTGAGCTCAATATGAGACAAAGGAGATGGCTCGAGATAATCAAGGATTATGAAATGGAAATCCATTATCACCCGGGCAAAGCCAATGTGGTGGCAGATGCACTCAGTCGCAAGGCTTCCTGCCATTGTTTAACTTTGAGAACTTCTGACATTACATTGTGCCAGGAGATGGAAAACTTGAACCTGGGAATGATTCAGCATGGGACTTCAAATCACTTGAAGCTGGAGTCAGTCGTCTTACAAAGGATAATTGACGCACAGAAAAAATGATGAGGGTATGAAACATATACGTGAGAAGATAAGGGCTGGAAAAGCCAATTGTTTTCGAGAAGACGATCAAGGCGTGGTATGGTTCAACGACCGCATAGTGGTGCCTAAAAATGAAGGGGTCCGCCAGCAAATTTTAGACGAAGCACATCTTAGTCGCTATTCTATTCATCCCGGAAGCACTAAGATGTATCAAGATCTGAAACAGCATTATTGGTGGACGAAGATGAAAATTGAAATTGCATGCTATGTGGCTAGGTGTGACACTTGTAAACGTGTCAAGGCCATACACCTAAAGGCTGCCGGTCCATTACAGTCTCTACCAATACCAACATGGAAATGGGAAGACATAAGTATGGACTTTATTATGGGATTGCCCAGGACTGCCAAAGGGTATGATTCTATCTGGGTTATCGTTGATTGACTCACAAAGATTGCCCACTTCCTACCCGTCAGGGCAAAATACACAGTGGCCACTTATGCAGCATTATACATTGCACGTATTCTCAATTTGCATGGTGTTCCAAAGACGATAGTGTCAGATCGTGGATCGCAATTCATGTCCAAATTCTGGGAAGAACTTCATAAATCGCTAGGTACTAAATTGCTCCACAGCTCAGCCTATCACCCTCAAACCAGTGGGCAGACTGAGAGGGTAAATCAGATATTGGAAGATATGCTGCGGACATGTGTGTTAGACTTCTCACAAAAATGGGATGAATGTTTACCATTAGCGGAGTTTTCATATAATAATAGATATCAGGAAAGTATCAAGATGGCACCCTTCGAAGCTTTATATGGACGACGCTGTCGTACTCCGCTAAATTGGTCTGAACCTGGTGAAAGATACTTCTTCAGGCCCGATATGGTGAAAGAGACCGAAGAAAAGGTTCAAAGAATCATTCATAATTTAAAGAAGGCTCAAACTCGTCAGAAAAGTTATGCAGACAAACGACGGATGCCCTTATATTTTCTGGTGGGGGATTATGTTTATCTGAAGGTCTCCCTAATGAAGGGTGTATCGCGTTTTGGGGTTAAAGGGAAGCTTGCACCTCGGTACATTGGTCCATTCCCTATACTTGAACAATGTGGACCAGTAGCATACCGACTCCAACTACCCGAAACCTTGTCTGCTATACATAATGTGTTCCACGTGTCCCACCTGAAGAAATGTCTTCGGGTTCCAGATCGAACCATTGAAGTAACAGATGTTGTCCTTGAACCAGACCTGACATATTCTGAACATCCTATTCGGGTCTTGGACCAAAAGGACAGGCTTACCCGAAGAAAAATTCTCAAGTTTTACAAGATACAGTGGAACCAGCATTCCGAAGATGAGGCTACTTGGGAAACTCAAGACTTCTTAGATAAGAATTTCCCAGGCTTTTTAGTCTCTTGTAATTTGTAAAGTGTACAACATTGTTGTAATAAAGGAGTGAGCCCCAAACCACCCCTGCCTTGTACCAAAACTCAGGAAATAAAAATGTGAAGCATTTCCTTTTCCATTACTTACCCTAGAACTTTTAATCTCGGGACGAGATTCTTTTATGGGGGGAAGGATGTAACACCTCTGGTGTTACTGTTACTAAAACTTGAGCATAACATCATGAGCATTGGCATTTGCATATGTTTGACACACCTAGAGTGCATTTACTAGGTAAAAATTTCAAACAAGTTGTATTGTTGTAGCATTTTGCAAATAAGACCCTAGTATAGGGTACTTAACCTTCAATAGGGAACTAAAGGGTAAAACAAGAGCCAAATAGAGAAAACCCCAAAAACTAAGTAAAATAGTCATAAAATATTGCTAATGATGGGTTTAAGTTGTATTTGCACCCCTGAGATACCAAAAACCCTAATTGAAACCCTAGAAAACCCTAAATCCAAACCCTAGGGGGTTAAGTGCAAAATTAGTCCACTTTTGGACTAAAATGCAAAAAAACCATAATAAATGAATATCCTAAGTCATTTGGTTCACAAATGTGTGGATTTGTAAGCTAAATCTTGGAATTTGGACTTATTTGCAAAATGGACCTCATTTGAGTTCTATGCTAAGTCTGAATTTCAGTGTTTGAGCTCAACTTTGAGCCCTTGTAACTTCCAAATTATTGAGGTTTTACCCTAGGTCACCACATCAAACTTGTAGACCTATCAAAGGTGAACAATTTTGCTTAAGACTGTAAGCAAGGTTGTTATGATGAATTTGGAGATAATCACACTTGAAGTCAGGCTGTCAGGCTGACTGATGACTGAAACTTGGTCTGACAGTGTGGTAGGTCAATCTTTGAACCCATATTTAAACATGATCCAGTGCAAGTTTGGGCATGATCCCCATAACAAAATTGTAGCTGGAACATGGGACTATAAGTTTGACACAGAGAGTTGATCCGATTGTTACATAAAATCAGAAGAAAATGAGGCTTCAAATCACTCTGTCAGGCCAATTGAAGAGGGGTCCTATGGTACAGTACTGAAGAAGATCAGTTTCAGCCGTTCACCGCCGACGACTCCCCCCCCCGCCGGTGACCCCCCGCCGCGATTTGTGTCGCCGGCGTCAGGATTCGTGCCTGAGTGGTTGGATAGCATCGCGGGGTGAAAAATCTTCGCCGCCGTTGAGCTGGGCACCACTCCGGCTAGCCGCCATACTTTTTCCCCTTGCTTACCAATCCCTCGGATAGGATTCTCACCGTCGTTGAGCCCTCGCCGTCTTCCGTCGCGTGTCCAGTCACTTTAACACGTCGCAGCTAACCACACTTCGCATGTCCGGTGATCGCCGGAGACGCCGCCACGGTAAAAGCCGCGTGGCGCAACCACCAGTGACTCACCCAGTTTATACCGATCGTAATTCGCCGCTCAAATTCGCTGTGCTCACGGCCGATTGCTATAAATTGCAACCACCATAAGCCCCGCAAGGTCATCACACACCCAGCCACCAAAAATCACTCGCAATCGTTCGTCAGAGAGCTTGAATTTTAGTTTTCCCCAAATCAAGTCTCCGCCACTGCGAAGAGCACCTTGCCGTGGCCAGCGCGATACAGGTTAGTTCACCCCTGCTGCTCTTCTGTTTGAGTGACCTTATATGCTCGTGATTCTCGTCGACCCATTTGATTGAACTAAACTGCCACCAATCACCGGGAACACATTCATCTGTCCGCAACACCCTCGGTCACCGCGGCCAGAGCAAATCGGGTCACCATTTCTGAAATTAAGTTAGGGGAAGTGATCGGGAATGGTTCAATCCTATGTCCACTGCTCAGGAGCATCGGTCTTGGCTTCCTCCGGCCAGTCTAGCTCGCCGGAGCACGGCCCTGCACTGCTCGCCGTCGTGGACTTCAGTCGGTAAAGAATTAGAAACCTAGGGGTTTTTGACTCCCCGAAATAGTGAGCGGGTTGCTTCTGTGGTTATTCAAGGCGCCAGGGTCTTCGGTGCAAAATTTGCAGGCGCGCGGGCGCGCACGCGCGTTTCCTCTGAACTTGGGCCACGTGGGCTGGATTCAGCCCAGCACTGTTCCAATCTTTTCTTTTTCTTTTTCTAAGAAGCTTTAGAAATCTATAGAAAATGGTAGAAAAATCTTAAAAATGTCAAACCAATTTTCCTAGATTCCTTATTTTTCATAGTATTTAATAAAAATAGTTTCATGATTTTTAGCTCAAATAACGAATTTTGGAGAATTTAAAATAGCTTAAAACATTGGTTCTGGATTTTTAAAAAATAGGTAATAATTCCAAAAATGCCCAAACTTTTTAATTTAATTTAAACATTATTTAGAAGCTTTGGGTAGAAATTGGTTTGATTTGGACCTTGTTTGATAACTAGAACCCAAAACCCCCACCCCCTGCCCTTCGAATTCCTTTAGTGACCCCGGAAACCCTAGTTTCCCAGAGAACCGTGAAGGAAAATTGTATTCAAGAACTTTAGATGATAAATTCTTATTATCTTTGCACTCTCATGAGCATTTCATGGCATACATTCTTATATACATATATATGGTTATCTCTAGAAAACGAAGAAGAGGTTGAGGTAGAAGAGGAGAAAACTTCACCACCACCACCTGCGGAACCTCAGGCAGGAAATTGTTTCTACTTTGACATCTGCGGATCCGTGCCTGACTCACCTATAAACGAAGGCAAGCCCTGGTGCATTTGCCACCTCCTTGCGATTTAAAGATCTTAATCACTTGCTTGTTGCATTAGGTGATAGGAGTTGATTGATAAAACAATTCCTGCATTACCTTCCTTGAATTTGATTACCTTCCTTGATCACCTGTTTTACAAAAGATTTTGATGCCTAGCCTTGCTTTAGAAAAACAAATGTTTTGTTTTTACCAAAGATGTTATGGCAAAAGTGGGTGGGATGTTTTTGAAAACAAAACTTGATGGTGGACTCCTCATGGCCGTGATGGGTTCAACATCGGAAAAGATGTACCTCTGCCAGGTACCAAACTTTGGGTTGAAATGATTAAGCTGAGACCGGGCGGGTGACTTGCACGAGAAGAGAGTCTCGGTGTAGTGTCTCCGTCTGATTCGATTAAGGACCGTGTCGATGTAGGCTTGCTGACCAAGGACCCTTTAATTGGTCACATGCCTCGTCATGGGTAAGCCTTGCCTCGGGCAGACTAAGGCCAGAATAAGATAACATGCAATGGGCGTGGAGCGGTGGCGAGAGTAGCGTGTACCCTCCATGGCAAGAGGCTAGACGGTGGTGTATCTGTGCTCTCGGTTGACGTGAACCTGATCTGGTCTTAAGAACCCTGGTGGTGGGTTGACATATGCAAGGGTTAAGTGCTACATATGTCGTGTGATTGGAGATCCTCAGCTGAGTATAATCGATTCGGATCGCCGTACCTTCACAGTTATGAAGACTTGGTCACTGCCCTATACGTAGAACTCCAGTAAAGATAAAGGCTTGTTAAGAAATTGGCTAGTGCAGGTCAAGTGATTGAACTAGGGTAGAAAGAACTCTAGAGACAGGTAATCTTACCTAACCTGACAAGTAAAATTTGGACTTTTAAGGATCCACATTAGTAAGCATTTCTGCACACAGAGTCTTTGATTATTGAGAAACCTTACCTTGACTCCCGTATAACCAACATACCCTTGAGAGTCTTTTCTTTAGTCGGGTAAGTCTTGCTGAGTTATTCCATACTCAGGGTTTTATTCCCTATTGTTTTTAGGTGAGGAAGCAACAAACTTTTGTTGTTTCTGTTCCAAGGTGGTTCCAAAAGAAGGAAAACAAGAGTAAAGCTTCCGGAGGAAGAGTTCCTCCATAAGAACTTTTGTTTATCGGGAGGAGTTTTTGCCTCCCTTGGTATGTAATAATACTACTCCGCACTCATAAGCTATATTCTGGTCTGTAATATATAACTTTGTCTTACTTTGAAGTAAATGTAAGCTTATGTAATCGCTTCCGCATTCTCGTAACTCCAATGTTCTGTAATGTCTGCTTGACGGGTGAAACGCTCTTGGGAAAGGTAAGAAAAGCAGATACCGAACTTGTCAAGTAATTCAGGGGGCCCTACAGGGTCGTCTGAGGTCCGTTGGACAAGGACAACTGTAGGTGGGCCTAATGACTTGGGAGGTTTCGTCACAATATCAAAGGTGTCCGGTGGCAGGCGTGGGCTCGTGCTAATCTTGGTCGACGTCAATTGCTCGACGGAGCCACCTTTAGTCACGATTCCGCCACACGGCGTGGGACGGAATCTCCACAACAGAATTCATGGTGAGTTCTACCTCTAGGAGTTCACGACACTTAGCGCATTACAAAGTACCTAGTGGCTCGTTGTTTGGGTGCTGGGGGAAACAAGCATAGTTTTGCTGGAGCTAGCGCCGCCGCTGGTGACGCGCGTGCCACCGTCTTTGGACTGAGGTAGGAGAAGGGTTACTGGCCATTGGAAGACGCATACCCTTTCGCGGGGTTTGATCTACGGCCGTTGGACCATATTTGGAGGGATAGGATTGTATCGCGCTTCATAAAATCCTGGCCGTCCATCACGAGTCAACGACTAAGATTAATTATGAGGAAGCACTTCACTTCATTTGATCATGGCTGTCGGATCCGTAATGGATGGGCAAGATTAGATACCGGTTCGGTTAGGTCTTGGATCTAATTTGATCCACAGATTCTAGATCGGACGTGATACACCCAGCCCAGGAGGGTTTGGCCGAGGCCCAACAAGTTAGGGTTGCCCATAGCCCAACAGTTCATTAAGCACACCCAACTCAGGGAAAGGCCCAATCGCCCCAAAAGACTAGTCCAATGGAGGAAGGGTGGCTCTCCCTTTTAAAGTGGCTTCCTCCTCCCAAGTTAAGCGAGGTGGGATAATTCTGAGGCTCACACGGTCGCCGTCCGACTACAATTGGGCCAACTGGGCCAATTGTGTCTTTGCCAACGGGTAATAGTGGAGGATGTCCTCATCAGGACGACCCTGTATGCTGCATACCCCTTCGGCCGTGGCAAACTTGCGAAAGAGCCCTCGGCTTATTCAAAAATAAACACGCCGTCCTTATCTATACGAAGATTGTCTCGTAATGGTCCTTTTAATTATAAAGAAGCCCTTGGACTTTCTCGTTTTCATGTATTCAATCCAGAATCATTAGGAATATTCAAAAGTAAATCAGAAAATGATTTTTAATATAAAAAATAAATCCAAGGACTTGTTTAATTCATATTTAATTTATTTTAACTTTAAATTGATCCATTCCAGTTGCATTAAATTCATCTTAATATTGTTTATCATCTAGTAACCTCATTTTGTCATGAGACAAAGATTAAAATTTATGCACCTAGCTTCTTTTGTATCCAACACTTAAATCTTCAATAAATCATAACTTTATAACCGTAGCTTCGAATTTAGTGATTCTCGAGCCCACGATCTCGTTACGACGTGTAGAATATTCTTATGTAGTTTGTTCTTATGTTTAGTGTGATGATAATTTTGCCTATACCCTGTTTGTTTGTATTGCTATGACTAGCGCGAGGTTACGAGTCATCTGAAGATCATCCTGGTACCTGGAATTTGAGTCCCAGGCAAGTTGTGCCCTTGATCACTCCTTTTTACCCAATAATGTTCCTGTTAATCATTATGATCTGCATAGGTTAATTTTGATGGGACCCAATAGGTTACCCTAGTTTGACTATCTTTATGCCTTGTTTACCACTTAACTTTTGGGTAGTACTTGCTAGTGCTATATGTGGATTTGGGCATTGAGATACACATTATTCATGATCATGCTTTTATTATCAGTTTGTTATTTACTGTTCATGATAAGATCATTATGTTATTTGGAACATGGACAACCACCCGAGAAAACAGTGCTACCACAAGGGTGGTATGGGATGCCCTTGACTGACTAATTAGGAAAGCTAGGGAGGATTACCTTACCCGAAAGGGGCAAGGACAGTAGGGGAGTGGTCAGTGTAGGGAGGTCCTTAGGTTGATTTTGCTGTGATGGTGGTCAGGCGAGGGATCCCTGCATTAGAGCTTCCTAGAAACTGTAGCTGGTTTTTTGAAGCTAGTGGAACTTTGTAAAGGCCTCGTAGTGTTACCTTGCCTCGTTTCCTTGGTAGAGGTGTATGTGATTCATGACCTCTTGGAAGATGGGTAACATGACTTGTGGGTAAAGATGCGCAATCTCTGCAGAGTGTAAAACTAGTATATCAGCCGTGGTCACGGTCATGAGAGGCTCGGATACTCACATAATTAAATTATGGAATTAAACTTAATTTGTCATATGCATTGCACCGCGGGTGTTGTTATCAATTTTGGTCTACTACTTATTTGGGTTGGTATCTACTTATACTTAGTAACTGCTAATAAAATTTTGATCAACTATAAAAGCAAGGCTCAACTTTAGCCATCCTCTTTGGTAAGCCTTGCACTTCATGTGAGCTCCCACCTTTGGCGAGTTCATGCACATTATTCCCCACAACTTGTTGAGCGATGAACGTATGTGAGCTCACCCTTGCTGTCTCACACCCCCACATGTCAAGAATAGGTATCACAGGATGAGGCACATGGAGGATGCTGTGATGAGTTCGTGAGAGGTCTAGGCCATCGTCTCCCAGTCAACTTTGGGTTGCTGGATCGTTGTCTTCATATGATGTAATTATATAACTATTTTTCTACAGGACACCGTTATATATAAATGATGTGACATTTGTTTCTGCACCATTATTCATCATAAGTGTGAGACTTGGTTCCAGCACACTTGGTGATTTTATGCCCACGCCCAGGTCTTAGTGCCCCTGAAACCCAGGTGTGACATTTATTGTTCAAATCTGCATCAGCATACGTCTGAATAGCTTCTTTATAAGCTTCACTAGTATGCAACATTTTGTATGTTGAACTCCATCTAGTTGAGACATCAAGACTCAACCCTTCTCCAATTTTCAAAGCTAAAGATCTACAAATCTCAACAAACTTATGCAAGCGAGAAGGAGATTTCTTAATGTACTTCATAGTTCATCTTAGATTGTTTATTGAAGATTCAAATACTGCAGTTCTGTCCTTAACAACCAAATTAATTATGTGTGCACAACATCTGGCATGGAAATATTTTGCAATAAAAGCACATCCTTGTCTAGCTGAAAATCTGGGCCTCAAACCTAGAATAGCACCATCATTGTTTGTGGCATTATCTAGAGTGATGGAAACAATTTTATCCTTTATTTTCCAAGCATCAACACATTCATATACTACTTTTCCTATGATAGGGCCTTTGTGTGTGTGTGCGCTCGTGTAGGGGGGTCTAATTCAAAAAAATTCGACACTCAGCACTGCATTTTCCAATCACTATCTATGTAGTGTGCAACCAGACACATATAGGATAAAGTTTGATGGGATGTCCATAATTAGTGGTTAGGGAAATGTACTCCACACCTTTAAGGACCTTGGCTAGAGAATCTTTTTTGGACTCATACACCTTTAAACATTCAACTCTTATGGTCTTCCTACGAATGAACTCGTATGAAGGATTCAAATATCTCATGACAATGTTAAACCAAGTGTGCTCAACCATCCTAAATGGATACTCATGAACTATTATCATCATAGCAATTAGTTTTTTTAACTTGTTGATCATTATAATCTTTAAGAGAAGGGATAGGAGGGAGGCCAGATCCAGATTCACCTGCCGTTGATGGGGCAAAGTGAAAGTTCCCTTGTGGGTTTTGGTGTTTTGGATGACAACACAATTAAAGGTCTAACATGTGTATTAAATGTTGAATA
Organism: Zea luxurians; assembly: GCA_029449295.1. NCBI lineage: Eukaryota > Viridiplantae > Streptophyta > Magnoliopsida > Poales > Poaceae > Zea > Zea luxurians. The sequence continues at coordinate 51,712,506 of JAOPSE010000004.1, read as the reverse complement.
GGTGTGCAGTAAAAAGCCTACAAGGCTCAACACATGGAGAAAGGTGTGATGGTCCAATAGGCTAAGTGACTATTCATTGTGAACATCACAAGTCAAGAAGGATGGACATTGACCAAGTGGGACTCAATGTGCATTACTTGGAGACAACTAATTGAACCGAGGATGAAGGCAAGGACTTTGAGGTACCAAGAGCAAGGGAGAAGGTTAGGAAGGCCGAGGAACCTAAAGCCATAGAGAAGAAGAGGCTCTTCCAAGAGGTCAAGGTTGGTCAAGTTGTGAAGAAGCATGGTGCATTGAAGACCATGATATAAGGACGTGACTTGGAACCATTGAGGTAATTCCTATGGTTTATGGTTCATGTCATAGGGCTCAAGATCCTAGCTCAAATAGTAGAACATGGTCACAATAAGGTGGAGAAGTATCAATGTCAGAACCTAGAAGAGCCCAAAAGAGCTAAGCACACTTTGACTTATAGTTTGAGTCATTCTTATGTTTGGAAATGTTCTTTGTAACCATTTCAAGGTGTTGAAGCTCAAAGATGGCAAATATTACCAAGTTATGTCGACTTGAGGATTTGGAGTCCCAACCTCGAGCTCAAACAGGCCAAAAAGGGCAAAATAGTGAAAAAGGTTAAGTATGCAAGGTTTGAGTATTTGAATATGTTGCATACACCTTTTACTATGCATTTGGCACTTTGGTTTGCTCTCTAACTGGGTTTGTAGAGAAAGTGCCATTCGGGGCACTATTTGAGAACAAACAGAGAAGTTGAGGAGATGATGAGAAAAAGGTAAGATTCTATGACCTAGTCAATTGAGTTATACTCTAATTATGTGTGTCCAAGTCACAGGAAAGTCCTCCAAAAATTTCAAGTCAAATGGAGAAAGAAACGGAGAAGAAAGGCTAACTTGCAGCCTGCCTAGGCGCACCAGACTAGCTACAATACTGGGTCCATGTGCACCAGACCTGTTCTATAGACGCCATAGCCTAAGGTTCGGACAGCCTGGTGCACCAGACTAGATCCATGTGCACCGGACCGCCTGCATGAAGGAACTGAGTGGCTTTGAGAATTATTTTTAATAATTCATCGGACTATGAACAATATAGGTCTGGTGGAGCACCGGACTGTCTTGTAACGACTACTTCATAGGCGTTCGAGCCACCCAACGGCGAGTTGACATGGCACCCAGTCCGGTGGTGTACTATGGTACACATTCTTGCCAATTTGACCATTCAACACTTTAATTGTCATTCTTCTGAAACTTCTACTGACATTCTTTAGCCCCTCTGGCATCTGAAGGTAACAGTATGTACCACTAGGGGTTATGAAGCTAGTCTTCAACTCATCCTATTTTTTCTTCCATATCTGATGGTATCTTGAAAAACAATCTAGGAGACTCTTAAGTTTCGATGTAGCTGCTGCATTTGAAAGGGAATCAATTCTTGGTAAAGGAAACTCATCCTTCAGACATGTTTTATTAAGGTCTATGAAATCAATGCACATTTTCCATTTCCCATTTGACTTTTTTATCATGACTATGTTAGCGAGCCATTCTAGGTAAGCAAATTCTCTAATTACTCCTACACTAAGAAGACGTTTGACTTTGGTCTTGCACGTTCAGCTTTGTCATTAGACATCTTCTGAAGCTTTTGCTTTCTTGGACTGATGTTAGGGTCCACATTGAGGGCGTGTTCAATGATACTTCTATCAACCCCACACAAGTCATTAGCTAACCAAGAAAAACATCTTTGTTATGAAATAGGAATTTCTTCAAGCTTCCTTCTTGCTTTGAGGTTAGTTGCAATCCAAAGAAAACCTTCTGGTGAGCCACATCTTCAGAAAGGAGGACTAAATTTGGTGGATCTGCTAGAGTTGCCTTTTCCTTGACTTGCTTATTCTAGCTTTGAGCTTTGGCTTCGTCAATATTGTGTATAGCCTTCGAGTCTACCCAGCTTCCTTTGGCTCTTCTTGTAGCCTCTTAACTTCCATAAATTGTGGTTGGTTTTTGAGTGGATGGTATCTTCATGCACAAATATGTTGTGTGTAGTATGGCTTCAAAGGCACTCAGTGTTTGTCTACCATTGATTGCATTATATGGGTATTCCATGTCAACTATGTCAAACATGATGTCTTCGATTCTAGTGTTTTTACGTAGCTGAAGGTCACTGGCATACTTATTTTTCCAAGTGCCACAATTTGCTTTCCTCTAAAGCCACAAAGTGGATTCATAGCCTCTTGCAACTGATCTTTAGGTTCTTGCAACTATCTGAAAGCTTTTTGCGAAGATGATGTCTGTCGCACTACATGTATCCACTAAGACATTGTGGACCACAAAGCCCTTTACGACACAAGATATCATCATGACATCATTGTGTGGGTAGTCTTGAGCTGAAGATCTTCTTGAGAGAACATTATTGGGATGTGGGATGTTGTTTACTTGTTTTCAATTGCTACATGGCATCAAAAACAAGTCAACACAATTTAAAAGATCACAACTTTCTCCCTCCAATTATTCCTTTCTCGAAGGATGATTTGAGGGAGAAGGTGAGAAATGAAAGTAAGCATGTAACGATACATGAAAGGAATGGACGAAGGATGAAATATGCAACTCATCTTTGTGCCTCGGCCAATAATATTTTGTTCCTCATAACACAACATACAATTACAAGCATACCTTCAACTAACATAGGGAATGTCTCAAAGGTACTTCGAACGTTGGGCTAAATTTAGCTATGAGCCCTCAAAAAGGTGAATTTATGCATGAGACTGTTCACCTAATTATAGGGGAGAGGTATAGTTTCGTATGAAATTACAAATGTGCCCACAAAGTTTACACATATGGTTTACAAATATTATAGGCACATCATTGTCTTTTCTCTTTCTTTATCGCTGCACAAGTCTTCGACTTTTTTCCCACTTCCTTACTTCGTGCACAAAGTCTTTTTGAGCCCGAAGGTGGTGGCCTTGGCACTCATCTACGTCACATACACGCTCGAGTGAGGTCCTTTGCGAGCTGCATCGGCCAAAGGCCAACTTTGTCTATCCTTCATATATCACTTGAAACACACTTTCTTAGGCCGAAGGTAAGGTGATTTGAGGATCTTCGATAAAGTTGGCACCCAATAGTAGCCCCTTGTGAAATGAGTTCATTTCTTCACAACGAGCTTAGATCACAAAACATACAATTGGAAGGCCTTGTGCCGAAGTTTCGAAAAACACCTACCCGAAGTTCGTTATGGAAAAGGTAAAAAGAGACCCTTCGGGTTAAAAAACATGTCTGGAGTCCACTGTTCGCGGTCCACTAGACAGTGATGTAGGAAATGGTGATGCCTAAGAGAGCGGGGATGAATTAGGACTTCTAAAAACTATCTCTAAACTAGGCCACAATTAAATCCCTAGAACAAACATATGCAAATAAACAATCTAGAAGGTGCAAACTAGGTTTTATCTAAGTGTTGCTATCTCTACCGCAAAACCTTAGTTCCAATCCTAAAATTCTAACTAGAGACGAGAGATTGAAACTTAAGTACTTAATGTAAATGCGGAAGGTAAAGAGTAATGGTAGAGATGCAAACTCCCGTGGAAGACACCGATATTTTTACCGAGGTATCCGGAACCACGCAAGGTTTCGACTAATCCTCATTAGTGCCCCTACGCAAAGGGTATCCCACACGTGGGCCAAGCACCTCGGTCGAGTAACTCCGTAGAGAGCATCCAGCTCCTCTCGGACACTCCCCGCCATCTTCACTATTGAGCTTCCGGCCGAAACGCTGCGGGCCTCGTTCCCTCCGGTACACGGTGGCGACCGTGACACAAACTCGGTTGTCACGGTCTCGCAAGACTATCGCCCCACTCGGTACAATTACAACAGCTTGCACAAGATCTGAGGGGTTTGTGGGTTTTTATAAACTCACTCAACTAACTAGGACTCACCTAGAGCAAGCGGATAAGTAGTCTAACTAACCTAAGCACTTCTCAAAGCACCTATGCTAATCACCAAGTGGTTCTATTGAGCATTTAGGGGTTTGAGCACTTGGAAATTTCTATAACATGTGTTGGTATGTTGCTTGGGCTTCCACACCTTCAAATGGTTGCTTGGAGGGGTATAAATAGCCTCCCCCTCAATTATGGCTATTGGACATAATAGCTGCTGCTTCTGTCGTCGGGCGCACAGGACAGTGCGGTGCACACCGAATAGTCTGGTGACCCGGCCACATCAGCCGACCGTTAAGGTCTGTAGCAGTCGACCATTGGAGCCGACCGAAGGCCACACTATCCGGTGCACATCGAACATTCCAGTGCTACAGCGCCCGAGAGTTCTCGGTTGTGGACCTCTCTACACAGATTGTCTAGTTCACACCGGAAAGTCTGGTGCACACTAGACATGTCTAGTGTGCCACGAGAGCACTTGCTGACTGGCCTCTTCTTGGATTTCTTCACTATTTCCTTGGGCTTCTTTTGATCTTGAGTCTTGGACTTCTACGCATCTTTTATGTCTTCTTTTGAGGTGTTGCATCCTTAGAGCCTCAGTCAAATCCACTTCACATCCCGTGAACTACAAACACAAACACTACCAAACACATTAGTTCACAGGCTATGTTAATCATCAAACACCAAAATCATTTAGACAAATGGGTCGGGGTCCATTTTCCTTACAAGCGAGAAGGTGAAACACGTTTTCCCGCACGTGTGAACTCTTTCATGCTTCACGCCTCTTCACGCCTATTTCCCATTATAAAAGCAGCAAAGCCCATGGGGTAGGGTTGCATTTACTGTTCCCCACCTACCTGCTGCTAGATTTTTATGTGACTCCAAAGCTTTACATTCCTTAGAGGTAGCTTTGTGCAAATCAGTTTAGGTAGGTCTCTCAGTTGAGATGGCTAGGATTCATACCGTCGCTAGGGTAATCATCCTCACCACTTTGGAGGCTTGCCAGAGAGGAGAATGCTTCGAATACTATGCCACTTTCTATAGCCCGAATATCTAAAGTGATAAAGGCCTCGTCAGCACCCAAATCAAAGAGTAGTCCGAATGTGGCGGAACTGCCCGAATTATTCCAACTTAAGTGCCTAAGCCCTGCCTTAGAGGCTAGACCACACTTAAATGGGAATAACCCGTCAATCCCTCGGATCTAGTCCGACACGGCCACTGACAGGATCAAGTACCACAGTCTCACTCAATGGTGAGTCACAGAGCAAATACAATAAAGCATAAAACCATACATGGAAGAGTGTTAAATTATTACATCATCATCATGGGAGTTTTGCCAAAAGTAGTCATCATTGTTCGAAGTGCAGCGGAATAAAACTAACGATAATTAAACGGAGAGATGGGGAAGCCTGTCCCATCACTCCTCATGCTCCTCCTCAGCCGAGGCAGGGTCCCACTCGACAGTCCAACCCGGTGGCAGGGTGGATGGCCAAGTCACTCCAGCAGCCATTTCCTCCAGAGAACCTGTAAAATTATGCCACAAGCAAGGCTGAGTATACTAATACTCAGCTAGACTTACCCGGTGTGAGGAGTCTATACTCTTCTACCTCTAGACATGCAGCTGTTTGGCTGTGGGGTTTGGTTGCCAAAAGCACTAGCTGAGTTTCTAAATCAAGATTTTAACTTTGTCAAAATTAAGTGTGACTCTCTTAAGGCTAAAAGTGTACTATCTACTCATACAAAGTAGCAAGCATTTTTAGCAATCAATATCTTGTATCATCTCAACACAGTTCCAATTGTTACTCAATGCAGCAGCATGGATCAAGCAGTCTCATTAGCTGCGAGAAGCAGATGATTCGAATCGAGTTTTTATCCTTGCAAGGTAAACCTAAACACACGACGTGGCGAGGCACTCCGTCCCCACACATCAACCGTCCCCATCGATTCCCTGGCAACAGAAAGGGGCTCACCGCCTTGGCGTACAATGCCTCACTGACCCCGACTGGCCGTCGTGCAGTGACCGCACTTGTACCCACCATAACCGGAATGGGAGACTACGTCTCAGGTCGCGTGAGGAGGGCAATCTGCGGGCAGGTTCACTCAGGTACTAGGCTTACCGATTTACCATATTTCTCGGTATGTGTTTAGTACGTTCAAACGCTTGACTCACGGTACCACACCTTAATCCTTATTCAAATTTTTATCCCGTGAACAACCAATCCCCATGGATTGTTGCCCACAAACCAACATCAATATGATAAGAAAGTGGATACAGCCAATTCCTGACCTCGCGCGAGTGCTAGAAAAATCACTCGACTTCTACCGAGATCCTAATTAATAAAGCAGCTACTCGACCTAGCATACTAGTATTCATCTCAATAGGATTCCTGAGATCATGCAACTAGGGTTTAAATCAACTCCTACACTTAAGTGCACAATACAAGCCTACAAACATTAAGTGTAGTAAAATATCATATAGAACAGGTTATGCATAAAACCGGGGCTTGCCTTCCAAAGCAGTGGCAGGCAGGTCCTCTGGTGCAGGCTCGGGTGCTGGGTCTGGGGCAACCTCCTGGGCAGCTCCTTGCTGCGGCACGAGGATGTACTCTCCGTCAGCAAGATTACAGTCTATCGAAATGCAATGAACATGTATGTCATGATTATGCAAGATTTAAGAACATTAAACTACAGAAATTAAGTTAAGAATTAACTTAGGGTTCCCTGGCTATGTGGGTCTTCTAGTGGTATATATATATACATAGACTTATTCCCTTTTAGGTTTAGGTTTTCTTTTAGGATAACATAGGGGATTTGCATTATTTTTATAGATTTCAGTGGACAAATTTACAAGGGTCTTAGGAGGACATTAATTTCCATTATCCATTTTCCTCTCTTTAGTGTTTATTTATGAATTCTAGTGGGGTTTGAACTACGAAGGTGAATTAACTATTTTCAATAATTCCACAAAAATTACAGTGGCTTGCCCTTGGTCAATATGGCCTGTCTTAGGAATATGGGATTCAAAATGAAAAGGCTAGGCTGTCTACAAAAATAACAAAAAGTGGTGCCATTAAGCCACTTTGCACTACAAGTCCTTCATTAAAGTGGGTCCTGACCTAAGGGTTATTTTTGTTGGCCTCTAACAGTGACAATAAGCTCTTGTACCAAAAATGACAGAGAGCAACATGATGGTTATTTAATGGTGGATTTCTAAAGTTTGGTGCAAAAAGGGTGCTTAGAACTAACTTGTCATTTGAAAAATATCAAACAACAGATTTCAGATTTTTCTTAAGTTCTTGTTATCAAAACATTTGTTATCCCAAGGGTTGGGGTGTTTTCACTAGGAGGTTATTTTTGTAGGGTTTTTCTAAGTTATCCTTATTTTATTTATTTAAAAGGTATCCTTCTTATTTTACACTACAACAGGGTATGGTATATTTTTCCAGTGAACTACATTGACTAAGTATCTCAACAAAAATAGGGGTGCCCTCTGGTTCATTATTTATGTCACCTTTTCTATTTTTCTTAACCTTAAGCATATTATGGAATATGGGGTAAAAACTAACTTAATGTAGTGGACAGAGGGGTTTAACATTTTTAACTAGGTCAGTAGGTAGATATGAACTTCTCCAAATTTTTCTAACCCTAGTTAAATAGTACAACCATTTTTCTTGCTATTATTAAGCTTTTGGTCAAAGCTAAAATTAAATCAGAACCTTATATTTTTTTCTCTAGTACTTATGGGGTTTTATATTTTTCTTAGATAGGTTACATTATTTAGAGTCTGGCAAAATTAGTTTGACCAAATTTGGATAAACCAAACAGAAGTTATGGGTTTTTAAAGTTTCTGTTTGAATTTAAATCAGGTTTTAATAAAGTTTTTCTGAAAAAGCAGTTTGCGCCGAGGTCCCTGGGTTTAAACCGAATCAAACCTCGCAGATCTACCCTCGCGCCACTATTCCCCCGAGTCTCTGACATTTCACTTAACCCCCTGGCTTTCTCTCCCTCTCACCCGTAGTCCTTTCCCCAACTGAAACAGTAGCCGCGGGAAAGAAAAGGACGGCGCGGCTTATCGGCGGCGAGGGAGGCCCGGCGAGGTGGTCAGTGACGTTCGGGAGGTCGCGACGGTCACGTCGATGTGCGGGTCGTCGCCGGAGGTGGTCGGAGTCACCCTGGCCACGAGCACAGGCGGCGGGGGTCGTCGGCGGCGCCTGCTCCGGCCAAACCACGGTGGTATAGTTCAATTAGGGTGCACGAGGAGCTTCACGGGATGACACAGAGGCCATGCGCGCAACGAATTGGAAAATGGTGAAGGGGTTTACCCGGTCCACGTGCGCCGGCGGGTTCTTGAACTCCGGTGAGCACGATTGGGCTATTCCGGTGACGGGGGTCCTCGGGTCAAGCTTGAGCACGTGCCACGGCCTCACCAGGAAGCTATCTGGGGGCTTGGATCGAACGGAGGAGGACGGGAGAGGGGTTGGCCACGGTGGTTGCTCTCGGGCGGCTCTGGCGAGTCGCGGGGAGGTCGCCGGAGCTAAAGGCTGGCTCGGGCAAGTCAGGCGAGGTACGGAGGAGGCAATGGGGAAGGCAGCCAAGCACTGGGGTGGGTTTTATAGGCGCGGGCGCGGCCGGGGCGCTGGCTCGACCGTTTGGCGCGACGCGGGCACGCGGGGCGCGCGCGGGCGTGCTCTGGCGAGCTCAGAGCGCGTCGAACACGTGGCGCGTTGCTTCTGCCCGTGTTCTTCGCTCTGCTGAGCGGCCAGGCGTACGAATCTTGCCCTACCGCCTGTGGGAGATCTCTTCCCTGCACCTAGAGCTACCTAGTTCATGTGAGTTCCAAGAGGAGATGTGGTCTGGTTGAGGAGATATGGTGGTGCCAAGTCTTGTCTGTCTGCACTGTTCAATCCGAGACAAAACCAGTGCCAACTCGTGTCAAATGGTTTTGGCTCGGGTTCAAACTTTTCCAGGGCGTTCTAGGGTTAATTTGGCGCCATTTTGTCAATTGGGTCGACAGGTTTTGAAAAGGGGATCAAGGTGAACATGTGGAGTCTTTGCTCAAGGGTTAGGTTCTATACTTAGGCAAAATCTGAATTTCTCCCTTGTGTTCAACCTTTGGTGATCTTTTTAGGACTTTTCTGAAAACTTTTTGGGGGTACTTCCTTACTATTAATTGTAGGTTATTAAGTATGTTACAACTTTTATATTTGGCCCAAACCATGATCATGATGTTTACATGATCTTTTGATCATGGCTTCAATTAGGGTTCTTATTGCCTATGGAGGTTGTGCTCTAGGGTTTTGGAAGAGCCCTACTTAGATGTGCATGACAAGCTAGGGCATGATATCCAAGGTAGTTTGCACTTGATTAGGGCTTTGAATTCCAAGGTTGAAGTACTTTGCCCATAAATCTTTATGCAACAATGGGTTAAAAGGGGTAACCCTGGGGTGGACACCCTGAGTAACACCTAGGGTGTTACAGCCCTCCCCCCTTAAAGGAATCTCGTCCCGAGATTTCAGGTAGAGTCCCTTGGAGGGATGCTTGAAGGTGTGTTGGTACTACTCTCCCCTTGTACTCAAGTTTCACTTTCTTAACTGTTCTTCGAATGTCATCCTCTTTGCAACTTCAGAAGGAAGCCCTTCTTAAGTTAAATCCACAACTTAGACTATCCTTGTTATCTAAGTTTTTCTTATAATTGACTTCAAAGGGCAGGTGGGGGTGGGTTTTTGGGGTTACATACCGACTCCTTTGGGCAGAAAGTCGGGGAAGCGAGAGCGTAGAAAATCCTCTGTCTCCCATGTAGCTTCTTCTGCTGAATGGTGACTCCACTGAACCTTATACATTTTGATTGATCTTGCCCGAGTTGATCTTTCCTTCTGATCCAATACCTTGACGGGGTACTCTTGGTAGGACAAGTCTGGTTCTATCTCAATGTCCGGTTCCGGTAGCACTTCAGTGGGTAGACGAACACATTTCCGCAGCTGAGATACATGGAACACATTGTGAACTGCTGACATGCGGGGTGGCAACTCCAATTGGTAAGCTATGGGTCCACAACTTGCCTTGATCTTATAGGGTCCAATGTAACGAGGGGCTAATTTGCCCTTGATCCCGAATCTCTGGACACCCTTGGTTGGTGATATCTTAAGATAGACATGATCTCCCACCTCGAACTGTAGAGGCTTCCGCCTCTTGTCGTGATAACTCTTTTGCCTGGCCTAAGCAGCTTCTAAGTTCTTTTTGATAATCCTAACCTTTGCCTCTGCTTCAAGCACCAAATCTGGCCCAAAAACTTCCCTTTCTCCTGCTTGAGACCAATTTAGCGGGGTCCTGCATCTTCTCCCATACAAGGCCTCAAAAGGTGCCATCTTTAGACTGGATTGATAGCTGTTATTATAAGAAAACTCTGCCAAGGAAAGACACTTGTCCCAATCCTTCCCATAATGTAGTGCACATGCCCTTAACATATCTTCTAAAATCTGGTTCACCCTTTCTGTCTGACCATCTGTTTGAGGGTGATATGCTGAGCTTCGTATAACCTGGGTTCCAAGTGATTCCTGTAATTGCTCCCAAAATCGTGCCACAAAAGGTGCTCCTCGGTCGGAGACTATAGTCCTTGGTATCCCATGCAGACGAACTATCTGGTCAATGTAGATCTCTGCATACCTCTCCGCCCGGTGGGTGGTGTGCACTGGCAAGAAATGAGCAGTCTTGGTCAATCTGTCCACAATAACCCATATAGAATCATGGTGCCTGGAGGTATTGGGTAATCCTACTATGAAGTCCATGCAAATGTCCTCCCATTTCCAAGATGGTATGGGAAGGGGTTGCAAAGGGCCTGCTGCCTTCAAATGACTAGCTTTTACCCTCTGACAAGTGTCACACTCGGAGATGTACTTGGCAATTTCCCTCTTCATTCTGGTCCACCAATATAACGATCTGAGGTCATGGTACATCTTGTTGCTACCCGGGTGCATGGAGAACTTGGAAAGGTGAGCTTCATCCAATATCTTCTTTCTGAGCTCTGGGTCCTTGGGAACAACCAATCGATCTCCAAACCATAAAATTCCCTTGCTGTCCTGACGGAAACACTTGTATTTCTCTGCCTTCTGCTTGATCATTTCTTTAATAACCTGTACTCCCTTGTCCCCAACCTGTGCCCTGACTATTTGCTCTTGCAATGTGGGCTCCACTGAGATATAACTCAATCCACCAGAAGGAACCACTTCTAGGTTCAGCTTGCACAACTCATCACACAAGGTGGTAATTCCCACATCCATGTTCAAACAATTGCACTGGGCCTTTCGGCTCAAGGCATCTGCCACCACATTGGCCTTGCCAGGATGGTAATGCATTTCCAAATCGTAATCCTTGATTAATTCCAACCATCTCCTCTGCCTCATGTTCAGATCTGCCTGAGTGAAAATGTACTTGAGGCTCTTGTGATCAGTGTAAATGTTACAGTGAGCTCCCATCAAGTAGTGTCTCCATATCTTGAGGGCATGAACCACTGCTGCCAATTCCAGATCATGTGTCGGGTAATTCTGCTCATGGGGTCTGAGAGCTCGGGAAGCATACGCAATCACTCTATTCTCTTGCATTAAGACACATCCTAATCCGGTACCTGAAGCATCACAATAAACTTCAAATGGTTTGGTATTATCTGGCTGAGCTAGCACTAGAGCTGTTGTCAAATGTTGCCTCAAGGTATGAAAAGCATCTTCACACTTTTGGCTCCACGTGAACTTGGCTCCCTTCTTCAGCAATTCAGTCATTGGCTTGGCAATTCTGGAGAAATCCAGAATAAATCGTCGATAATACCCTGCCAATCCTAGAAAACTCCGAATCTGCCTCACTGTAGTCGGGGGTTTCCAATCCATCACCTCCTGTACCTTTTCAGGGTCAACCGATATCCCATCCTGAGAAATTGTGTGACCCAAGAATTTTATCTCCTTCAGCCAGAACTCACACTTAGACAGCTTAGCATACAACTGATGGTCACGGAGTCTCTGAAGTACAGTATGCAGATGTTTAGTGTGCTCAGCTTCATTCTTGGAATAAACCAGAATGTCATCGATGAAAACGACCACGAACTTGTCTAACTCTGGCATGAATACTGAGTTCATCAAGTACATAAAGTAAGCCGGGGCATTGGTCAGCCCAAAAGACATCACCAAAAACTCATAGAGCCCATATCTGGTAGAGAAAGCCGTCTTGGGAATGTCACTGGCACGGATCTTAATCTGATGGTAGCCTGAGCGAAGGTCTATCTTGGAGAATACCTTGGCTCCCACCAACTGATCAAACAGAACATCAATGCGGGGTAACGAGTATTTGTTCTTGATAGTCACCGCATTGAGAGGGCGGTAGTCAACACACATCCTCAAACTCTCATCATTTTTCTTCACGAATAAGGCGGGACATCCCCATGGTGAAGTACTTGGACGAATAAACCCCTTGTCCAACAATTCTTGCAATTGTTTCTTCAATTCTGCCAATTCCGCGGGAGGCATCCTATAGGGTCTCTTGGAGATAGGAGCAGTCCCGGGTTGCAATTCGATGGCGAACTCAATGTCTCGGTCAGGTGGCATCCCTGGTAATTCATCCGGAAAAACATCCGGATAGTCACAGACCACTGGGATCTTTTCCACTGGGGATTCTATCATAACAAAGGCACAAGACCGGGTACAACCCTGGTTGGGTAAATACAAAACAGTCTCGCCATAATCAGGGGAATGAATTTCAATGGCTCTGGCTGCAATGTCCAATACTGCCTGATGCCTGGTCAACCAGTCAGCTCCCAGAATAATATCCACGCTATCCAATCCTAAGATGAGAAGGGTGGTTCTAATCACCAGACTACCAAATTTTATAGGCACTTGCCGGTTGATTTGATAAGTGGCAACTCTGCCTCCGGGTGTTGAAATTGTAATGCCCCCATCGGTATGGTGAAAGGGCAACTGGCATTTGGCACTAAACTTGGCACTGATAAAACTATGTGAAGCACTGGAATCAAAAAGAACAATAGCAGGATAATTTAAAACTGTAAAGATACCAGTCATGACGGGTGCTCCCTCTGGAATGTCAGCCATGGTAGTGAAGTTCAGCTTGCCCTGCCTCACCTGCACCTTCTGTCTCTTGCCTTGGCTCTGATTGACATTCTGCCCCTGCCTCTGCTGGTTTCTGGGGCAATTCTTGGCATAATGCCCAGTGCTGCCACAAGTGAAGCACCTGTTGTCATTGGCCTGACGGTACTGCTGCTGCTGTTGGTTGCTTCTCTGAGCGGGAAATTGGGTGCGGTTGGGTGCCTGCTGCTGCTGCGGTGGTCTGATCACCCACCTCCCTTGCTGCTGCTGAGGTCCCCTGCTCTGTGAGTCAGACACAATCCTGAAACGCTGTGGCTGAGCTGAGGGTCCTGCCACAGGGGTCTTTCTCTTCTTCTCCGCCTGTCGAGCTAAAATGCAGTCCTCCTGGGAGATAGCCATGTTGACCAACTCATTGTAACTGTTGGCCCTGACGGTGTTGAGACGATCACGGAGCTTGGTGCTGAGCCCCCTCCTGAACCTGTCTCGCTTCTTCTCATCCGTATCTGCATGGTACCCAGCATACTGGCACAAATCATTGAAGGCCTGGGCATACTGCAACACTGTCCTGCTGCCCTGAGTGAGTGCCAGAAACTCATTGAGCTTCCGGTCCATGATGCCAGCTGGAATATGGTGCCCTCTGAAAGCTGCCTTGAACTCCCTCCATTCCACCTCTCTACCTTCTGGCTGCATGGCAAGAAAATGGTCCCACCAAGTCCTCGCGGGTCCGCGAAGCTGCTGGGTGGCGAACCTGACCTTGGTGACCTCTGAGCAAACTCCATGGAGCAGTGGGAATTTGGATTCCACCACTCGCAACCAGACATCTGCATCAAGTGGGTCCTCGGCCCTTGTGAACAGTGGAGGCTGGGTGCTGAGGAACTCCTAATAGGTAGCCGCCGCGGGGTGACGCTGATGGTCTCCACCATAATGCTGAGGTGGTGGCTGACGCTGAGCTAGCTGTCTCAGGATCTCATTCTGCTGGGCCATGAGCTCCTGCAGAGTGGGAGGCGGTGGCGGTGGAGGAACGTGCTCATTCTGACCACGGCGCGCTCTCCCAGCCATCTGAAAAATCACATGGTTGCTTAATAACACATCTCCAAGCTTAAGATTCAAACACGGTAGGGGAGTTTGAACAATTGGATAGATTCCATATAAAACAAAAAGAAACATAAACCTTTCGTCCAAATTTAAACTGCCATTAATCATCCCCAAACTTCCAAAAGAGTTTAACACGGTTACATCAATGATCCAAAAGACTCAACTCTACCTAGCCTAGTACCCTAAGGGTGCAAAAGCTAAGCTAGTGGCGAGGAGTCCAACTATCATCAACCTCTAGGATTAGCCTGGCATCTAGTGAGCGAACGAGGCAACGCTGGACTCGGGGGAAGGGGGTCTCTCTGAGCCAGCGGTGTCTACACTGGAAGCAGGCTCCTCCCCTCCCTCGATGTCAACGTCCTCGTCAGCCTCCTCACCATGGATCTCTTGGTGATGCATGTCTAGGTGCTCATTTGCTTCTGCTAGCTGCTGCTGAGTGTTGAGGAGCTAATCTTCGAGAACCTCGATGGTGTTCTCCCTGGTGCCCACTAGCTCCTCCAACTCATGAATCTCATCAGACAACTGCTCCACTTGCAAATCTTTTTCCACCAGCTCCTGGGACAAGTTGTCACACCCGGTTTTGGAAGGCAAACCAAGTGCGAACTATATACGTGCCAGGATCAGAACTCACGTACACAGCGATTACATAAATGAACATCGTCGCACAATGCTCGAATAATAACATAAAAGATTATTAACTTATTACATCACAGAGTCATGGACATCCACATAGTCATCGTCTTAACAGGTAAATCAAAGTGCTAGCGAAACGCAGTAAAGATAAGGCCTTCACAGGCAGCTGACTGGGGGTTGCCGCCAACCCACACCTAGAATTCGTCGTAGTCTTGGAACTCCTGGAAGTCTCCTTCCACGACTTCGCCTTCTCCTGAGAAGTGGTTACAATGCGGACAACCTGGTGTTTGGTGGTAAAGCAAGGATGAGTACACATCAACGTACTCAGCAAATGTCCCATTTGGCTGAGGTGGACTAGCTTTATGTGGGGTTAGGCTCAAGCAGTTGCTTTTAGTTGGTCAGGTATTTATCATTAGTAGAAGCCAGATTTTAGCATTAACCAACCCATGAACCATTTCCTCATCGAGGAACAACATCATCATATTCGAACCAAAACCATAACATAATCTTTGTATCTCGAACCATCTGTATCTCTAATCAAAGAGGATCCCAAGGCTGCTCTTAACCGTGAGCACGACTGATATATCAGTTTCACTACCCTCTGCAGAGGTCGCACACTTTACCCATGAGTCATGATTCCCTTCCTGCCCGGGGAGAGCTAATCCCCATTGACCACTACCTAGGTGGTCCGACAGGGCATCACTACGTAGCTTTTACAAAGATTCCCTAGAGATCATAGCTGCCCGTTAGGTTTCTCCAGTTTGATAAACACAGTACTCCTCCCCGCAGGAGAGTGACTAACAAAAAGCAAAACGAAAGAACCTCGGCACTCAGCCTCGGCAGAGCAAGCACTGTGCCTGGACCCCATTGACGGCACGACGGCGAAGCAACTACACCTCTAGTTCCTCTAATTAATTAGCTAAGGGCATCCCATTTCACCCTCATGGCTGCACTGTTATCCCGGGTGGTCTCTCAACGAACAGGTCCTTACGGAGAGGTACTCAGGAAACAGCCTGAGCCCCCTAGAGTATCACAAGATCATCAATATCATCAGGATAACAGTATCATAAATATTCACATCATGTTCATTGATTAAGTTAAGGCAGTAGCAGAATGCTAACCATAAGGTCATCAAGGATAAAGTAAAGTGTAAAGCTAGTCAATCCTTAGGTTTCAAGTAAGTAATGCGGGATAGTAAGTTATAAGTGAATAGGACATAATGGGTCAGAGGACACTTGCCTTCACCAAACTGCTGATCAGGGACTTCCTCTGCAACTTCCTCGGGAAACACAGACTGCTCGTTGTCTACGTAAAGTAATCATTCACACTATGCACTTGAGAAATAACAAACAAAAACAATATACCAAACATATGCAGCAGAGAGATCACAAGTTCATAATAGAGAAGGGATAGGCACTCTGGTATCCCCTAGGTCTAGGGTAGAGGACTATACAAAAGGATTCATTATCCACTAATCAGGTTTAAGTCAGTGGTGGGGTTAAATCATTATCTGGTTTTAAGTTCCTAAACTTAGGTGTTTAATTCCATAAACTTAAGTGCTCCAACTTTTATTAAAGTCTACTATCTTTTATTTATTTCAACTAGGGTTCCCATAACATTAATCCTATCCTAATGATTAACCATTAATTGGGACATGGAAACAGCAGGGAAACATTGCATAAACAGATAGAGAATAATATTGTGAACATTTTGCAATTTGAAGCACCTAATTTGGAGTTCATATGGCAAAGTTATGAATTTTACAAGTTTAGGGGTTAAAAATATACCCTAAGGACCTATTTTGAATTAAATAAAAGGTCCGAGGACCTAACTGCGAGAAACCAGGGACGGCGGGCGCAATTTCCAGAAAACAGAGGGGTTCTTTAAGAAAACGCGCGGGCGAAGGGGTATCGGGCCTTCACAGCCGTTGGATCTCAAACGGACGGCCAAGATTAGATCCTGCGGGCGGGCGCGCGGGCGCGCGACGGCGTGAGCGGCTGACAGGCGGGGCCCAGCGGCAGAGAGGCGGGGCGCGGGGGAAAGCGGCCCTGGGCCGTTGGATCTTGGGCGGACGGCTACGATTGGATTCGGGCTATTTAAAACGGGGTCGTCCGATCTGAGATGGACGGTGGGGATTGGGGCGGCTGCTTCTGCCTCCTTCCCCAGCCAGCTGAGGCGGCGGCGCCCGTCCCCGCGGCGGAGGAGTTCGCCGGAGGCGAGGGGCGTGGGGGTCCTGCGGGTCCTTGGGGCGGTCTGAATGGCCGGGGAGGTTGGGGAGGGCGCGGGGAGTCTTTTGGTGGGGTCCGGGTCGGGGCAGGGGCACCGGAGGGGGGTGGTTCACGGTGGAGTGGCTCGGCGGCGGCGCTAATCGACTCCGGCGAGGAATTAAGTGCAGCAGGGAGCAATAGAAGGGGAGGGAGAGGGTAGGGGAGGTTCCTTACCTCAAGGCAACTCCCAGGGACCTCTCGGTGGCGACGGAGACGCGACGACAGCCCGGGTCGACGGCGGCGGCTGCACGGAGGACGGCGGGTGAGCGCGGGCAGAGGAATTCGGGGAGGGAGAAGGAAAATTGGGGCGCGTTCCGGGTTGCGGACGCCGGGGCGAAGCTCACCGTGGCAATGGACACGGCGGAGCTCCAACGGCGGCCGGGAAACGAGCTCGGGACGACGGGGATTCGTGGCGGCGGCGCTCTGGCGTGCGCGCAGCGAGGGAGGGGTGGAAGAGGGGCCGGCAGGTGCACAAATGAGGGAGGGGGAGAGGGCAAGTGGGGTTCGGGGCTCAAGTGGCCGAGGGCGAGGTGGGGCGAGCCCCACGCGCGACGTGGGCGCGGAGACCGCGGCACGCGCGGCGGCGGTTACGAGAAGACGAGAGAGCTGACAGCTCGGGCCCGCGGCGCAGAGAGAGAGGGGAAAGCGAGCGCGGGCGCGAGGAAAGCGGGGCAGACGGGCCGGGCCCACGGGCAGAGAGAGCGAGAGAGCGGGCGCACGCGGGGAACGGTTGCGCCGACAGGTGGGGCCGGGCGAGCAGAGAGAGAGGGAGGCGGGCGCGCGGAAGGCGGCCGCGCCGACAGGCTGGGCCCACGGCGCAGGGAGAGAGAGGAGCGGGAGGGCGCGCGACGGGATGGGCCTGGTGGGCCGAAAGGCCGAGGGGGCGGGGGTAGCGGGCTGTTTTTCCTTTTTCTTTTATTTTGGATTTGTTTTCTCTTTTCTTTTTATTTTCTCTATTTGATTCAAATTCAAATGAGCCACAAATTCAAATTAGACTTTTTGAGAATTATGCACCAAACAAAAGTGAAATCTAGGGTTCAACATGATGCAACAATTCATACTCCCTTAGGGTTTAACCTATCACATTATTATTACAAAAATAAGCACTTTTCTCCTATAGAAATGAGAAAGAAAAGATTGGGGAAGGATGAGAAAAGGGAAGTAACACCTGAATTTGTGAATATGAGCAAAGAAATTTTATACCCCCAAATTCAGGGTGTTACAAACCTATCCCCCTTAAAAGAATCTTGCCCCGAGATTCAGGGTTGGTCAGCAAAGAGTTCAGGGTATTTGGCTTTCAGATCATCTTCTCGTTCCCAGGTTGCTTCTTCCTCCGAGTGGTGACCCCATCTGACTTTGCACATTCTGATGGTATTCCTCCGGGTGACTCTGTCTGCAAACTCCAGAATCTGCGTTGGCTCCTCTATGTATGTCAGATCCTCCTGGACTTCCAAACCCTCCACTGGCAACTGTTCTTCTGGTACTCGCAGACACTTCTTCAATTGTGACACGTGGAACACATTGTGCACTGCCGACAAACTTTCTGGTAGGTCGAGTTGATAAGCCACTTCTCCACGCTTTGCTTGAATCTGATATGGTCCAACGTACCGGGGTGCTAACTTGCCTTTAACTCCGAACCTTCTGACTCCCCTGATAGGTGACACTTTCAGATAGACGAAATCTCCCACTTCAAAACTCAGTTCTCTTCTCCTTCGGTCCGCATAGCTTTGCTGTCTTGACTGGGCTATCTTCAGGTTCTCCCGAACCATTTTGATATTCTCTTCGGCTTCAAGCAGGATGTCGGGGCCAAACACCTGTCTCTCTCCAGGCTGGTCCCAATGCAGCGGAGTCCTACAACTCCGTCCATAGAGTGCCTGAAACGGTGACATCTTCAAGCTAGCTTGATAGCTATTGTTATAGGAGAATTCTGCATAAGGTAACCTTTTGTCCCATCCTGACTTGTCTTGCAATGCACAGGCTCTCAGCATATCTTCTAGGATCTGATTAGTTCTTTCAGTCTGACCGTCTGTCTGCGGGTGATAAGCCGAACTGAAGTTCAAATGGGTGCCCAAAGCTTCTTGTAGCTGCTGCCAAAAATGAGAGGTGAACTGCGTTCCTCGATCTGACACTATCTTCTTCGGCACACCATGAAGGCAAACTATCCGTGACATGTATAACTCAGCTAACGTTGCTCCGGTGTATGTGGTCTTCACAGGTATGAAATGGGCCACCTTCGTTAATCGGTCCACAACCACCCAGATGGAATCATAACCGGCCCGGGTACGAGGTAGGCCAACTATAAAATCCATCCCGATCTCATCCCACTTCCACTGAGGAATCCGCAATGGCTGCAACAATCCGGCGGGCCTTTGATGCTCTGCTTTGGTTCTCTGACAGCTATCACAGATGGCGACATATTCTGCGATTTCTCTTTTCATGCCATACCACCAAAACCTCCTTTTTAGATCCTGATACATCTTTTCACTTCCCGGGTGTATGGAGTAGGCTGTCTCATGAGCTTCCTTTAGGATCAGTTCCCGAATAGGTTTGAGGTCGGGGACACACAATCGGTCCTTGAACCATATTACTCCCTCTTCACCCTCTCGAAAGTCTTTGCCTCTTCCTTCTGAGATCAGCTGCCGGATCTTGTTGATGCTTTCATCATCCTTCTGCCCTTCTTTGATCTCCCGCTCTAGGGTGGGCTCTAATTCCACTGTTACTCCTTGCGTACTATTCAGGAAACCGAGACTCAGTCTGTCGAACTCCTTGGCTAACTCATATGGCATTGGGTACGTGACCATCATATTGACTTGACTCTTCCTGCTCAGAGCATCTGCAACCACATTGGCTTTGCCCGGATGGTAATGTATCTCCAACTCATAGTCTTTGATCAACTCCAACCATCTTCGCTGCCTCATGTTTAACTCTGACTGGGTGAATATGTATTTCAGACTCTTGTGATCTGTGTAGATGTCGCACTTCTGCCCATACAGGTAATGTCTCCATGTCTTTAGAGCATGAACTA
Source organism: Zea luxurians (assembly GCA_029449295.1). Lineage (NCBI taxonomy): Eukaryota > Viridiplantae > Streptophyta > Magnoliopsida > Poales > Poaceae > Zea > Zea luxurians. The sequence continues at coordinate 51,692,478 of JAOPSE010000004.1, read as the reverse complement.
CTGCTGCCAACTCCAGGTCATGTGTGGGATAATTTTTCTCATGGATCTTCAGCTGTCGAGATGAATATGCTACAACTCTTCCTTCTTGCATTAGCACACATCCCAATCCGGTGTAAGAAGCATCGCAATACACTGAGAATGGCTTGTGAACATCAGGCAGGACTAACACCGGAGCTGTAGTCAACCTATTTTTCAGTTCTTCAAATGCTTCCTGACACTTTTGGGTCCACTTGAACTCAACTTTCTTCGCTAGTAACGCTGTCATTGGTCTAGCAATCTTTGAGAAGCCTTCGATGAAACGCCTGTAATACCCAGCCATTCCAATGAAGCTCTTGATCCCACGAACATCCTTTGGTGCTTTCCAGTTCAGAATATCTGCCACTTTCTTTGGATCCACTGCCAACCCATCCTGATTTATGATGTGACCCAGAAACAAGACTTCATGAATCCAGAACTCTCATTTACTCAGCTTGGCATAGAACTGATGCTCTCGAAGTCTTTGCAATACCATCTTCAAATGCTCTACATGATCTTCCTCACTTTGAGAGTATATGAGAATATCTTCAATAAACACTACCACAAACTTGTCCAGATAATCCATGAACACACTGTTCATCAGGTACATAAAGAAGGCTGGCGCATTTGTCAAACCAAAGGACATAACTGTGAATTCATATAACCCGTACTTGGTGATGAATGCCGTCTTCGGTATGTCCGAGGGTCGGATTCTGAGTTGATGGTAGCCCGATCTCAGAACTATCTTCGAGAATACGCTGGCACCTCTGAGCTGGTCGAACAAGTCTTCTATCCTTGGCAGGGGGTACTTGTTCTTGACAGTGACTTCATTCAAGGCTCTGTAGTCTATGCACATCCTTTTGGTACCATCTTTCTTCTCTACAAACAACACCGGAGCGGCCCAAGGCGAGGTACTTGGTCTGATGTAACCCTTCTCTAACATCTCATCTATCTGCTTCTTGAGTTCCACCAATTCTGGTCCAGACACTCGGTAGGCTCTTTTGGAAATGGGGGCGGTACCAGGGATAAGCTCTATGGCAAATTCGACTTTTCTCTCGGGTGGCATGCCCGTTAGCTCCTCGGGAAATACGTCCGGAAAGTCCGACACAACCTTGATAGCCTCGAGCGGGTTGGGCTCCTTACTATCAACTGAAATCTGGTGACAGACACCCTCCGCTGATTTAGGCATCCTTAGCTCGGCCACTACCTCTTCTCCTGACGGGGACTTCAATGTTACGGTCCTCTTGTCACAGCTAACATTCGCTTCATACTTCATTAACCAATTCATTCCTAGAATAACATCTATCCCAGGGGTGTCTATTACTATTAAGTCACTGGGGAACCCTATCCCCCTTATTTCCACCCTTATATTCGAGCATATTTTATCTGTTTGCACCTTGCCACCAACCGAATTAATCCTCATGGGCGGCATCATTGCCTCTACTGAGATGTTATGCAATTCTACCCAGGTTGCAGTGACAAATGAATGAGTTGCACCAGTATCAAATAGCACTTTCGTGGGATGGGATTCGACTGAGAACATACCTACTGCCACATCTGGTGCATCCTGGATCGCTTCAGCCTCCAAGTGGTTCACCTTTCCACGGTTGTACGCTTGGTTACGATTGCCTGCTGTCGGCTGCAGTACACCTTGCCTTGTTGGAGCATTGGGGTTGGTCTGCTGCTGCGCCGCCTTCTTCGGGCACTGCATCGCCCAGTGGCCTTGTTCTCCACAGTGGAAGCATCCTCTGCCTCCTCCTTGTGCTGGGGCTGCTTGGTTGCTCTGATTTGCTGCTGGTGCAGGAAGGCGAGGTGCCTGGTTGTTCTGCTTCTGATACTGATTACCTCCCTGCTGGCTGTGCTGACGATACTGCTGCTGCTGCTGCTGCTGCTGCTGTGGGTACTGCCTCTGAAACTGCTGCTGATGCGGACGCTGGTTCTGATTCTGATATCCCTGTGGGTGACTGGGCCTGCCTTGCTGAGATGAACTGCCTGAGAAACGTGGACGGCTGATGCCTCCGGTCTGGGGTCCACTCATCTTGCGCTTCCGATCTTCCATATCCTTACGCTTCTTCTCGGTCATGATCGCCCTATCGATCAGGTGCTGGAAGGTGGGGAAGGTGTGATTCATCAGCTGGTAATGCAGGGGATCCACCAAACCCCTCATGAACCTGTACTGCCTTTTAGCATCCGTGTTGACATCCTCAGGCGCATACCGAGATAGCTGCAGAAACTTGTCTCTGTATTCACTAACAGACAGGGGTCCCTGCTTCAGAGCCAGAAACTCCTCCTTCTTCACGATCATCAGTCCCTCCGGCACATGGTACCTGCGGAAACTCTCGCTGAATTCTTCCCAGGTGATGGCTTCGGGGTCAGCATGGGTGGCGAGGTAGGACTCCCACCAGGACTGGGCTGCTCCCCTTAGCTGACGGGGACCATACAGAACCTTCTCCCTGTCGTTACATTGGGCAGTGCGCAGTTCTCTCTCCACTGCGCGCAGCCAGTCTTCTGCATCCATGGGGTCGGCAGAATGGGCGAAGGTAGGAGGGTGCCCTCTCATGAACTCACCACGCTTATCTCGTGGCATCTGGGGCATCTGCACTTACAACTGGGGTTGGGGTTGCTGTTGAGCCTGCTGCATGGCTGCCAGAGTCTGCCCAATGGCCTGCACTGCCTGAGTCTGCATCAAGAACATCTGCTCCACTGTCATCGGGGGTGGCGGGGGAGGCTGCCTCTGTTGTTCCTCCTGCTGGTCATGCTGCTCTTGCTGAGCACGCCTGTTGCATCGGCGCCTGTTGTCAGACATCTATGGAAGACATTCATTCATCAGCGTTGATCTTACAATCCTCCAGCATAAGAAAAGGAAATACAGAATTCTTCCTAACACTGAGTGAACAAAGAGCTTCACTGATCCTCATTACGATTCAACACAGCTTCTCAGATAAGAAGGAAAGTAGAAGTAAATGGCTTCCCAGCTAAATAACTGACTTTATTAACATTATAGCTAGGCCAAACTGCAGGAGAAACCCACAGGTTGGCAACAGTCATTACAAAGATTCAAATCCAGCACAAGTTCATCATAACAAGCATGCAAGCAACTGATAAGCAAACTAAGCTAATTGGAAGCAACTGATAAGCAAACTAAACTAACTATCTAAGACTGAGACATTTGACTTAAGAATTATTACAAACTTCGGCGCTAACGATCTAAGGATCCAGATCTATCCTGGTCTTACAGGCAGGGGAACCATAAGTGTGGTGACCACGTGGCGGCGAGCGGTATGGGTGCTGAGTCCCAACAGGAGCGGGAGAACCACCCTCCTGGTGATGGCGCTCTGCCAGCTCAGCACGCAACTCCGCGATCTCCGTTCGAGCCCTGCTCAGCTCGTCCAGAGAGTGATCCAGCTCAGTGTTAAGCACTGCGACTAGGTTGACTGTGCTGCTCAACCTAGGGTTAGCCTCACCAACAGGTGAGACAACCACACTCTCTGTGCTGCCAGTAGGGCGGCGGGGGTAGTACCGAAGGTTAAGACCGTCGGCCACGCCACCGAACAAAGAACAGTACTGAGAGAGTGCACGTCGTGCTGCATCCTGCATAGCCGCCTCTGCAGTGTCCCTCTCGGAGATGGAATAGTGCTCCGAAACGGCCTCCGCACCCCGGAGGTCATCCTCCGGACGGCGAACTAGGCAGGTAGCCTCCCAGCGGTCCGGGTACCTCCCTCGGCTGTGCTGGTAGACTACACAACGATACTCGATCGACCAGGTGTGCCGGTCAAAAGCCTGGCGCAGCAAGGTGTCGAGTGCGTCGTGGAAGTGACAACCGCGAGCGGCGTCACGGGTGATGGGTCGGGCGACCCATCCTTCCGCCTCCTGCGGCTCAGAAGACTCCGTGCTGTGGTCTGAGTCGTCGTCGTCGGGGTCTCCTCCAAGTCCTCCTCCAGTAGCTCCTCCAACAGCCGGGACGTCCCGCGGTGGTGCAGGGGGCGCCTCCAGCTGGGCAACAGAGGAACGGGGCCTCACGGACTCCACCTCTCGCTGAGATGAGGAGGAAGAGCCCTGCTGCTCTCTGTGCTGGCGTCGGCGTTCCTGCTCCTCACGCAGGCGGTGGTGCAGCCTCTCCAGGTGACTCGACTGACCGGACACGGTGCGGTGCAGAGGACGCTCCGCAAGTCGAGACGGCAGGAAAGGAATCACCGACTTACGTGCAGTGTGTCTAAGACGAGCCATCTACAAAAGACACCGTAAGCATAAGAGTAAGAGCAGAACTAATATGACAAGTGAATAAACCATGGACAGAATAAGATAAAAATTTTAACAAGGTATAATATAGTATATATATATATATGTAGTAAAACATAGGGTTGGTCGAGGTGACCGACTTTTGAAGTAACATCAGAGGTCAAGGTGAGAGGGAAGGTCAATAGTCCTTAGTACGACTAGTGCTACTCTAGGTCAGTGGTCCTACAGTCAGCACGGCTTTGATACCACTTATGTCACACCCGGTTTTGGAAGGCAAACCAAGTGCGAACTATGTACGTGCCAGGATCAGAACTCACGTACACAGCGATTACATAAATGAACATCGTCGCACAATGCTCGAATAATAACATAAAAGAGTATTAACTTATTACATCACAGAGTCATGGACATCCACATAGTCATCGTCTTAACAGGTAAATCAAAGTGCTAGCGAAACGCAGTAAAGATAAGGCCTTCACAGGCAGCTGACTGGGGGTTGCCGCCAACCCACACCTAGAATTCGTCGTAGTCTTGGAACTCCTGGAAGTCTCCTTCCACGACTTCGCCTTCTCCTAAGAAGTGGTTACAATGCGGACAACCTGGTGTTTGGTGGTAAAGCAAGGATGAGTACACATCAACGTACTCAGCAAATGTCCCGTTTGGCTGAGGTGGACTAGCTTTATGTGGGGTTAGGCTCAAGCAGTTGCTTTTAGTTGGTCAGGTATTTATCATTAGTAGAAGCCAGATTTTAGCATTAACCAACCCATGAACCATTTCCTCATCGAGGAACAACATCATCATATTCGAACCAAAACCATAACATAATCTTTGTATCTCGAACCATCTGTATCTCTAATCAAAGAGGATCCCAAGGCTGCTCTTAACCGTGAGCACGGCTGATATATCAGTTTCACTACCCTCTGCAGAGGTCGCACACTTTACCCATGAGTCATGATTCCCTTCCTGCCCAGGGAGAGCTAATCCCCATTGACCACTACCTAGGTGGTCCGGCAGGGCATCACTACGTAGCTTTTACAAAGATTCCCTAGAGATCATAGCTGCCCGTTAGGTTTCTCCAGTTTGATAAACACAGTACTCCTCCCCGCAGGAGAGTGACTAACAAAAAGCAAAACGAAAGAACCTCGGCACTCAGCCTCGGCAGAGCAAGCACTGTGCCTGGACCCCATTGACGGCACGACGGCGAAGCAACTACACCTCTAGTTCCTCTAATTAATTAGCTAAGGGCATCCCATTTCACCCTCATGGCTGCACTGTTATCCCGGGTGGTCTCTCAACGAACAGGTCCTTACGGAGAGGTACTCAGGAAACAGCCTGAGCCCCCTAGAGTATCACAAGATCATCAATATCATCAGGATAACAGTATCATAAATATTCACATCATGTTCATTGATTAAGTTAAGGCAGTAGCAGAATGCTAACCATAAGGTCATCAAGGATAAAGTAAAGTGTAAAGCTAGTCAATCCTTAGGTTTCAAGTAAGTAATGCGGGATAGTAAGTTATAAGTGAATAGGACATAATGGGTCAGAGGACACTTGCCTTCACCAAACTGCTGATCAAGGACTTCCTCTGCAACTTCCTCAGGAAACACAGACTGCTCGTTGTCTACGTAAAGTAATCATTCACACTATGCACTTGGGAAATAACAAACAAAAACAATATACCAAACATATGCAGCAGAGAGATCACAAGTTCATAATAGAGAAGGGATAGGCACTCTGGTATCCCCTAGGTCTAGGGTAGAGGACTATACAAAAGGATTCATTATCCACTAATCAGGTTTAAGTCAGTGGTGGGGTTATATCATTATCTGGTTTTAAGTTCCTAAACTTAGGTGTTTAATTCCATAAACTTAAGTGCTCCAACTTTTATTAAAGTCTACTATCTTTTATTTATTTCAACTAGGGTTCCCATAACATTAATCCTATCCTAATGATTAACCATTAATTGGGACATGGAAACAGCAGGGAAACATTGCATAAACAGATAGAGAATAATATTGTGAACATTTTGCAATTTGAAGCACCTAATTTGGAGTTCATATGGCAAAGTTATGAATTTTACAAGTTTAGGGGTTAAAAATATACCCTAAGGACCTATTTTGAATTAAATAAAAGGTCCGAGGACCTAACTGCGAGAAACCAGGGACGGCGGGCGCAATTTCCAGAAAACAGAGGGGTTCTTTAAGAAAACGCGCGGGCGAAGGGGTATCGGGCCTTCACAGCCGTTGGATCTCAAACGGACGGCCAAGATTAGATCCTGCGGGCGGGCGCGCGGGCGCGCGACGGCGTGAGCGGCTGACAGGCGGGGCCCAGCGGCAGAGAGGCGGGGCGCGGGGGAAAGCGGCCTTGGGCCGTTGGATCTTGGGCGGACGGCTACGATTGGATTCGGGCTATTTAAAACGGGGTCGTCCGATCTGAGATGGACGGCGGGGATTGGGGCGGCTGCTTCTGCCTCCTTCCCCAGCCAGCTGAGGCGGCGGCGCCCGTCCCCGCGGCGGAGGAGTTCGCCGGAGGCGAGGGGCGCGGGGGTCCTGCGGGTCCTTGGGGCGGTCTGAATGGCCGGGGAGGTTGGGGAGGGCGCGGGGAGTCTTTTGGTGGGGTCCGGGACGGGGCAGGGGCACCGGAGGGGGGCGGTTCACGGTGGAGTGGCTCGGCGGCGGCGCTAATCGACTCCGGCGAGGAATTAAGTGCAGCAGGGAGCAATAGAAGGGGAGGGAGAGGGCAGGGGAGGTTCCTTACCTCAAGGCGACTCCCAGGGACCTCTCGGTGGCGACGGAGACGCGACGACAGCCCGGGTCGACGGCGGCGGCTGCACGGAGGACGGCGGGTGAGCGCGGGCAGAGGAATTCGGGGAGGGAGAAGGAAAATTGGGGCGCGTTCCGGGTTGCGGACGCCGGGGCGAAGCTCACCGTGGCAATGGACACGGCGGAGCTCCAATGGCGGCCGGGAAACGAGCTCGGGACGGCGGGGATTCGTGGCGGCGGCGCTCTGGCGTGCGCGCAGCGAGGGAGGGGTGGAAGAGGGGCCGGCAGGTGCGCAAATGAGGGAGGGGGAGAGGGCAAGTGGGGTTCGGGGCTCAAGTGGCCGAGGGCGAGGTGGGGCGAGCCCCACGCGCGACGTGGGCGCGGAGACCGCGGCACGCGCGGCGGCGGTTACGCGAAGACGAGAGAGCTGACAGCTCGGGCCCGCGGCGCAGAGAGAGAGGGGAAAGCGAGCGCGGGCGCGAGGAAAGCGGGGCAGACGGGCCGGGCCCACGGGCAGAGAGAGCGAGAGAGCAGGCGCACGCGGGGAACGGTTGCGCCGACAGGTGGGGCTGGGCGAGCAGAGAGAGAGGGAGGCGGGCGCGTGGAAGGCGGCCGCGCCGACAGGCCGGGCCCACGGCGCAGGGAGAGAGAGGAGCGGGAGGGCGCGCGACGGGATGGGCCTGGTGGGCCGTAAGGCCGAGGGGGCGGGGGGTAGCGGGCTGTTTTTCCTTTTTCTTTTATTTTGGATTTGTTTTCTCTTTTCTTTTTATTTTCTCTATTTGATTCAAATTCAAATGAGCCACAAATTCAAATTAGACTTTTTGAGAATTATGCACCAAACAAAAGTGAAATCTAGGGTTCAACATGATGCAACAATTCATACTCCCTTAGGGTTTAACCTATCGAAATAAGCACTTTTATCCTATAGAAATGAGAAAGAAAAGATTGGGGAAGGATGAGAAAAGGGAAGTAACACCTGAATTTGTGAATATGAGCAAAGAAATTTTATACCCCCAAATTCAGGGTGTTACACAAGTCCACCACGAGCTCCTCCCTGTTATCCAGGGTGATCTTGGTGGCCTCCAGCAATGCCATCAGATGAGACATTGCCTCCCCACGCATTACTTGCAGACGATACAGAGCGTTCATGCATCGTACCGACAAGTGAGCGGTGTGGCCTGGGTAGAGAGCCCAGATGTCCTTGGCATGCTCCACCCGATCCTTCCACATCGGGTCGTCCTCCTTTTCCGCAGGGAACAACCCAATGGGGTGGGTAGCCAGCTCCAAGGGATGGAATCCGCAGAAAGTAGTCAGTCCATGCAGAGCGATGGCCTCGATTGTGTCCTCCGCTTGGTACCCGAAAGACTCAGAGTCCAAGGAGCGCCAGCCTGGCTGCAGGGGATGAGGCTCCAAAGTCATCCTCACCCTACAGCGAGGCACCCGGTGCTTCTCGAACTGCTGCACCGCGTACTGAGGGGGTGTCAAGTATCCTGCCCCCTGAAGTACCTCCCACAAGATGCGGGGAAAACCCTCCCGTGCAAGCCCGTCAGTGTGGGTCAGTGCATTTCCGTCATCGGAGGATCCGTGGGAAGTCATCTGTGCACGGTTAAGCGTAAGTAAAAGAAAAAGAATTACAAAAAGAACAAGGAAAATAAAACTCAGCCTGCCTCTAGCTAAAAAGAAAAAGGCATTGGGGTCCTAGTTGGCGGTTACCTCATTTTTAAGTCCTTTTACTTAGTTATCCATTTGCTTAATTAAGAATGCATGCATGCACGTCCTGAACGACCTCTCCAGAAGATAAAAAGGAATCGGGAAGAACTCCCATCCTTTAGAAGTGGCCTGTAGGGCCTAGTCACTTAGCCACCTAGCTACCCTTCTATTATCCTAAGGCTTCACGTCCTAGGTCTATCCTGCTCGTCCTACGATCTATCCAACATTGTTTCTATCAAATTTTACTTTAGAAAAGGGATGGCATTTACGGTTTATTGATTCCTCTGTGGTGGTACAAGCTCCGATACCAGCTGTGGCAGAACTGCCCGAATTATTCCAACTTAAGTGCCTAAGCCCTGCCTTAGAGGCTAGACCACACTTAAATGGGAATAACCCGTCAATCCCTCGGATCTAGTCCGACACGGCCACTGACAGGATCAAGTACCATAGTCTCACTCGATGGTGAGTCACAGAGCAAATACAATAAAGCATAAAACCATACATGGAAGAGTGTTAAATTATTACATCATCATCATGGGAGTTTTGCCAAAAGTAGTCATCATTGTTCGAAGTGTAGCGGAATAAAACTAACGATAATTAAACGGAGAGATGGGGAAGCCTGTCCCATCACTCCTCATGCTCCTCCTCAGCCGAGGCAGGGTCCCACTCGACAGTCCAACCCGGTGGCAGGGTGGATGGCCATGTCACTCCAGCAGCCATTTCCTCCAGAGAACCTGTAAAATTATGCCACAAGCAAGGCTGAGTATACTAATACTCAGCTAGACTTACCCGGTGTGAGGAGTCTATACTCCTCTACCTCTAGACATGCAGCTGTTTGGCTGTGGGGTTTGGTTGCCAAAAGCACTAGCTGAGTTTCTAAATCAAGATTTTAACTTTGTCAAAATTAAGTGTGACTCTCTTAAGGCTAAAAGTGTACTATCTACTCATACAAAGTAGCAAGCATTTTTAGCAATCAATATCTTGTATCATCTCAACACAGTTCCAATTGTTACTCAATGCAGCAGCATGGATCAAGCAGTCTCATTAGCTGCGAGAAGCAGACGATTCGAATCGAGTTTTTATCCTTGCAAGGTAAACCTAAACACACGACGTGGTGAGGCACTCCGTCCCCACACATCAACCATCCCCTTCGATTCCCTGGCAACAGAAAGGGGCTCACCGCCTTGGCGTACAATGCCTCACTGACCCCGACTGGCCGTCGTGCAGTGACCGCACTTGTACCCACCATAACCGGAATGGGAGACTACGTCTCAGGTCGCGTGAGGAGGGCAATCTGCGGGCAGGTTCACTCAGGTACTAGGCTTACCGATTTACCATATTTCTCGGTATGTGTTTAGTACGTTCAAACGCTTGACTCACAGTACCACACCTTAATCCTTATTCAAATTTTTATCCCGTGAACAACCAATCCCCATGGATTGTTGCCCACAAACCAACATCAATATGATAAGAAAGTGGATACAGCCAATTCCTGACCTCGCGCGAGTGCTAGAAAAATCACTCGACTTCTACCGAGATCCTAATTAATAAAGCAGCTACTCGACCTAGCATACTAGTATTCATCTCAATAGGATTCCTGAGATCATGCAACTAGGGTTTAAATCAACTCCTAAACTTAAGTGCACAATACAAGCCTACAAACATTAAGTGTAGTAAAATATCATATAGAACAGGTTATGCATAAAACCGGGGCTTGCCTTCCAAAGCAGTGGCAGGCAGGTCCTCTGGTGCAGGCTCGGGTGCTAGGTCTGGGGCAACCTCCTGGGCAGCTCCTTGCTCCGGCACGAGGATGTACTCTCCGTCAGCAAGATTACAGTCTATCGAAATGCAATGAACATGTATGTCATGATTATGCAAGATTTAAGAACATTAAACTACAGAAATTAAGTTAAGAATTAACTTAGGGTTCCCTGGCTATGTGGGTCTTCTAGTGGTATATATATATACATAGACTTATTCCCTTTTAGGTTTAGGTTTTCTTTTAGGATAACATAGGGGATTTGCATTATTTTTATAGATTTCAGTGGACAAATTTACAAGGGTCTTAGGAGGACATTAATTTCCATTATCCATTTTCCTCTCTTTAGTGTTTATTTATGAATTCTAGTGGGGTTTGAACTACGAAGGTGAATTAACTATTTTCAATAATTCCACAAAAATTACAGTGGCTTGCCCTTGGTCAATATGGCCTGTCTTAGGAATATGGGATTCAAAATGAAAAGGCTAGGCTGTCTACAAAAATAACAAAAAGTGGTGCCATTAAGCCACTTTGCACTACAAGTCCTTCATTAAAGTGGGTCCTGACCTAAGGGTTATTTTTGTTGGCCTCTAACAGTGACAATAAGCTCTTGTACCAAAAATGACAGAGAGCAACATGATGGTTATTTAATGGTGGATTTCTAAAGTTTGGTGCAAAAAGGGTGCTTAGAACTAACTTGTCATTTGAAAAATATCAAACAACAGATTTCAGATTTTTCTTAAGTTCTTGTTATCAAAACATTTGTTATCCCAAGGGTTGGGGTGTTTTCACTAGGAGGTTATTTTTGTAGGGTTTTTCTAAGTTATCCTTATTTTATTTATTTAAAAGGTATCCTTCTTATTTTACACTACAACAGGGTATGGTATATTTTTCCAGTGAACTACATTGACTAAGTATCTCAACAAAAATAGGGGTGCCCTCTGGTTCATTATTTATGTCACCTTTTCTATTTTTCTTAACCTTAAGCATATTATGGAATATGGGGTAAAAACTAACTTAATGTAGTGGACAGAGGGGTTTAACATTTTTAACTAGGTCAGTAGGTAGATATGAACTTCTCCAAATTTTTCTAACCCTAGTTAAATAGTACAACCATTTTTCTTGCTATTATTAAGCTTTTGGTCAAAGCTAAAATTAAATCAGAACCTTATATTTTTTCTCTAGTACTTATGGGGTTTTATATTTTTCTTAGATAGGTTACATTATTTAGAGTCTGGCAAAATTAGTTTGACCAAATTTGGATAAACCAAACAGAAGTTATGGGTTTTTAAAGTTTCTGTTTGAATTTAAATCAGGTTTTAATAAAGTTTTTCTGAAAAAGCAGTTTGCGCCGAGGTCCCTGGGTTTAAACCGAATCAAACCTCGCAGATCTACCCTCGCGCCACTATTCCCCCGAGTCTCTGACATTTCACTTAACCCCCTGGCTTTCTCTCCCTCTCACCCGCAGTCCTTTCCCCAACTGAAACAGTAGCCACGGGAAAGAAAAGGACGGTGCGGCTTACCGGCGGCGAGGGAGGCTCGGCGAGGTGGTCAGTGACGTTCGGGAGGTCGCGACGGTCACGTCGATGTGCGGGTCGTCGCCGGAGGTGGTCGGAGTCACCCTGGCCACGAGCACAGGCGGCGGGGGTCGTCAGTGGTGCCTGCTCCGGCCAAACCACGGTGGTATAGTTCAATTAGGGTGCACGAGGAGCTTCACGGGATGACACAGAGGCCATGCGCGCAACGAATTGGAAAATGGTGAAGGGGTTTACCCGGTCCACGTGCGCCGGCGGGTTCTTGAACTCCGGTGAGCACGATTGGGCTATTCCGGTGACGGGGGTCCTCGGGTCAAGCTTGAGCACGTGCCACGGCCTCACCAGGAAGCTATCTGGGGGCTTGGATCGAACGGAGGAGGACGGGAGAGGGGTTGGCCACGGTGGTTGCTCTCGGGCGGCTCTAGCGAGTCGCGGGGAGGTCGCCGGAGCTAAAGGCTGGCTCGGGCAAGTCAGGCAAGGTACGGAGGAGGCAATGGGGAAGGCAGCCGAGCACTGGGGTGGGTTTTATAGGCGCGGGCGCGGCCGGGGCACCGGCTCGACCGTTTGGCGCGACGCGGGCACGCGGGGCGCGCGCGGGCGTGCTCTGGCGAGCTCAGAGCGCGTCGAACACGTGGCACGTTGCTTCTGCCCGTGTTCTTCGCTCTGCTGAGCGGCCAGGCATACGAATCTTGCCCTACCGCCTGTGGGAGATCTCTTCCCTGCACCTAGAGCTACCTAGTTCATGTGAGTTCCAAGAGGAGATGTGGTCTGGTTGAGGAGATATGGTGGTGCCAAGTCTTGTCTGTCTGCACTGTTCAATCCGAGACAAAACCAGTGCCAACTCGTGTCAAATGGTTTTGGCTCGGGTTCAAACTTTTCCAGGGCGTTCTAGGGTTAATTTGGCGCCATTTTGTCAATTGGGTCGACAGGTTTTGAAAAGGGGATCAAGGTGAACATGTGGAGTCTTTGCTCAAGGGTTAGGTTCTATACTTAGGCAAAATCTGAATTTCTCCCTTGTGTTCAACCTTTGGTGATCTTTTTAGGACTTTTTTGAAAACTTTTTGGGGGTACTTCCTTACTATTAATTGTAGGTTATTAAGTATATTACAACTTTTATATTTGGCCCAAACCATGATCATGATGTTTACATGATCTTTTGATCATGGCTTCAATTAGGGTTCTTATTGCCTATGGAGGTTGTGCTCTAGGGTTTTGGAAGAGCCCTACTTAGATGTGCATGACAAGCTAGGGCATGATATCCAAGGTAGTTTGCACTTGATTAGGGCTTTGAATTCCAAGGTTGAAGTACTTTGCCCATAAATCTTTATGCAACAATGGGTTAAAAGGGGTAACCCTGGGGTGGACACCCTGAGTAACACCTAGGGTGTTACAGCCCTCCCCCCTTAAAGGAATCTCGTCCCGAGATTTCAGGTAGAGTCCCTTGGAGGGATGCTTGAAGGTGTGTTGGTGCTACTCTCCCCTTATACTCAAGTTTCACTTTCTTAACTGTTCTTCGAATGTCATCCTCTTTGCAACTTTAGAAGGAAGCCCTTCTTAAGTTAAATCCACAACTTAGACTATCCTTGTTATCTAAGTTTTTCTTATAATTGACTTCAAAGGGCAGGTGGGGGTGGGTTTTTGGGGTTACATACCGACTCCTTTGGGCAGAAAGTCGGGGAAGCGAGAGCGTAGAAAATCCTCTGTCTCCCATGTAGCTTCTTCTGCTGAATGGTGACTCCACTGAACCTTATACATTTTGATTGATCTTGCCCGAGTTGATCTTTCCTTCTGATCCAATACCTTGACGGGGTACTCTTGGTAGGACAAGTCTGGTTCTATCTCAATGTCCGGTTCTGGTAGCACTTCAGTGGGTAGACGAACACATTTCCGCAGCTGAGATACATGGAACACATTGTGAACTGCTGACATGCGGGGTGGCAACTCCAATTGGTAAGCTACGGGTCCACAACTTGCCTTGATCTTATAGGGTCCAATGTAACGAGGGGCTAATTTGCCCTTGATCCCGAATCTCTGGACACCCTTGGTTGGTGATATCTTAAGATAGACATGATCTCCCACCTCGAACTGTAGAGGCTTCCGCCTCTTGTCGTGATAACTCTTTTGCCTGGCCTGAGCAGCTTCTAAGTTCTTTTTGATAATCCTAACCTTTGCCTCTGCTTCAAGCACCAAATCTGGCCCAAAAACTTCCCTTTCTCCTGCTTGAGACCAATTTAGCGGGGTCCTGCATCTTCTCCCATACAAGGCCTCAAAAGGTGCCATCTTTAGACTGGATTGATAGCTGTTATTATAAGAAAACTCTGCCAAGGAAAGACACTTGTCCCAATCCTTCCCATAATGTAGTGCACATGCCCTTAACATATCTTCTAAAATCTGGTTCACCCTTTCTGTCTGACCATCTGTTTGAGGGTGATATGCTGAGCTTCGTATAACCTGGGTTCCAAGTGATTCCTGTAATTGCTCCCAAAATCGTGCCACAAAAGGTGCTCCTCGGTCGGAGACTATAGTCCTTGGTATCCCATGCAGACGAACTATCTGGTCAATGTAGATCTCTGCATACCTCTCCGCCCGGTGGGTGGTGTGCACTGGCAAGAAATGAGCAGTCTTGGTCAATCTGCCCACAATAACCCATATAGAATCATGGTGCCTGGAGGTATTGGGTAATCCTACTATGAAGTCCATGCAAATGTCCTCCCATTTCCAAGATGGTATGGGAAGGGGTTGCAAAGGGCCTGCTGCCTTCAAATGACTAGCTTTTACCCTCTGACAAGTGTCACACTCGGAGATGTACTTGGCAATTTCCCTCTTCATTCTGGTCCACCAATATAACGATCTGAGGTCATGGTACATCTTGTTGCTACCCGGGTGCATGGAGAACTTGGAAAGGTGAGCTTCATCCAATATCTTCTTTCTGAGCTCTGGGTCCTTGGGAACAACCAATCGATCTCCAAACCATAAAATTCCCTTGCTGTCCTGACGGAAACACTTGTATTTCTCTGCCTTCTGCTTGATCATTTCTTTAATAACCTGTACTCCCTTGTCCCCAACCTGTGCCCTGACTATTTGCTCTTGCAATGTGGGATCCACTGAGATATAACTCAATCCACCAGAAGGAACCACTTCTAGGTTCAGCTTGCACAACTCATCACACAAGGTGGTAATTCCCACATCCATGTTCAAACAATTGCACTAGGCCTTTCGGCTCAAGGCATCTGCCACCACATTGGCCTTGCCAGGATGGTAATGCATTTCCAAATCGTAATCCTTGATTAATTCCAACCATCTCCTCTGCCTCATGTTCAGATCTGCCTGAGTGAAAATGTACTTGAGGCTCTTGTGATCAGTGTAAATGTTACAGTGAGCTCCCATCAAGTAGTGTCTCCATATCTTGAGGGCATGAACCACTGCTGCCAATTCCAGATCATGTGTCGGGTAATTCTGCTCATGGGGTCTGAGAGCTCGGGAAGCATACACAATCACTCTATTCTCTTGCATTAAGACACATCCTAATCCGGTACCTGAAGCATCACAATAAACTTCAAATGGTTTGGTATTATCTGGCTGAGCTAGCACTGGAGCTGTTGTCAAATGTTGCCTCAAGGTATGAAAAGCATCTTCACACTTTTGGCTCCACGTGAACTTGGCTCCCTTCTTCAGCAATTCAGTCATTGGCTTGGCAATTCTGGAGAAATCCGGAATAAATCGTCGATAATACCCTGCCAATCCCAGAAAACTCCGAATCTGCCTCACTGTAGTCGGGGGTTTCC
This sequence comes from Zea luxurians, assembly GCA_029449295.1. Classification (NCBI taxonomy): domain Eukaryota; kingdom Viridiplantae; phylum Streptophyta; class Magnoliopsida; order Poales; family Poaceae; genus Zea; species Zea luxurians. The sequence goes on along the minus strand of JAOPSE010000004.1, from coordinate 51,676,670 downwards.
AATCCATCACCTCCTGTACCTTTTCAGGGTCAATCGATATCCCATCCTAAGAAATTGTGTGACCCAAGAATTTTATCTCCTTCAGCCAGAACTCACACTTAGACAGCTTAGCATACAACTGATGGTCACGGAGTCTCTGAAGTACAGTATGCAGATGTTTAGTGTGCTCAGCTTCATTCTTGGAATAAACCAGAATGTCATCGATGAAAATGACCACGAACTTGTCTAACTCTGGCATGAATACTGAGTTCATCAAGTACATAAAGTAAGCCGGGGCATTGGTCAGCCCAAAAGACATCACCAAAAACTCATAGAGCCCATATCTGGTAGAGAAAGCCGTCTTGGGAATGTCACTGGCACGGATCTTAATCTGATGGTAGCCTGAGCGAAGGTCTATCTTGGAGAATACCTTGGCTCCCACCAACTGATCAAACAGAACATCAATGCGGGGTAACGGGTATTTGTTCTTGATAGTCACCGCATTGAGAGGGCGGTAGTCAACACACATCCTCAAACTCTCATCATTTTTCTTCACGAATAAGGCGGGACATCCCCATGGTGAAGTACTTGGACGAATAAACCCCTTGTCCAACAATTCTTGCAATTGTTTCTTCAATTCTGCCAATTCCGCGGGAGGCATCCTATAGGGTCTCTTGGAGATAGGAGCAGTCCCGGGTTGCAATTCGATGGCGAACTCAATGTCTCGGTCAGGTGGCATCCCTGGTAATTCATCCGGAAAAACATCCGGATAGTCACAGACCACTGGGATCTTTTCCACTGGGGATTCTATCATAACAAAGGCACAAGACCGGGTACAACCCTGGTTGGGTAAATACAAAACAGTCTCGCCATAAGCATGGGAATGAATTTCAATGGCTCTGGCTGCAATGTCCAATACTGCCTGATGCCTGGTCAACCAGTCAGCTCCCAGAATAATATCCACGCTATCCAATCCTAAGATGAGAAGGGTGGTTCTAATCACCAGACTACCAAATTTTATAGGGACTTGCCAGTTGATTTGATAAGTGGCAACTCTGCCTCCGGGTGTTGAAATTGTAATGCCCCCATCGGTATGGTGAAAGGGCAACTGGCATTTGGCACTAAACTTGGCACTGATAAAACTATGTGAAGCACCGGAATCAAAAAGAACAATAGCAGGATAATTTAAAACTGTAAAGATACCAGTCATGACAGGTGCTCCCTCTGGAATGTCAGCCATGGTAGTGAAGTTCAGCTTGCCCTGCCTCACCTGCACCTTCTGTCTCTTGCCTTGGCTCTGATTGACATTCTGCCCCTGCCTCTACTGGTTTCTGGGGCAATTCTTGGCATAATGCCCAGTGCTGCCACAAGTGAAGCACCTGTTGTCATTGGCCTGACGGTACTGCTGCTGCTGTTGGTTGCTTCTCTGAGCGGGAAATTAGGTGCGGTTGGGTGCCTGCTGCTGCTGCGGTGGTCTGATCACCCACCTCCCTTGCTGCTGCTGAGGTCCCCTGCTCTGTGAGTCAGACACAATCCTGAAACGCTGTGGCTGAGCTGAGGGTCCTGCCACAGGGGTCTTTCTATTCTTCTCCGCCTGTCGAGCTAAAATGCAGTCCTCCTGGGAGATAGCCATGTTGACCAACTCATTGTAACTGTTGGCCCTGACGGTGTTGAGACGATCACGGAGCTTGGTGCTGAGCCCCCTCCTGAACCTGTCTCACTTCTTCTCATCCGTATCTGCATGGTACCCAGCATACTGGCACAAATCATTGAAGGCCTGGGCATACTGCAACACTGTCCTGCTGCCCTGAGTGAGTGCCAGAAACTCATTGAGCTTCCGGTCCATGATGCCAGCTGGAATATGGTGCCCTCTGAAAGCTGCCTTGAACTCCCTCCATTCCACCTCTCTACCTTCTGGCTGCATGGCAAGAAAATGGTCCCACCAAGTCCTCGCGGGTCCACGAAGCTGCTGGGTGGCGAACCTGACCTTGGTGACCTCTGAGCAAACTCCATGGAGCAGTGGGAATTTGGATTCCACCACCCGCAACCAGACATCTGCATCAAGTGGGTCCTCGGCCCTTGTGAACAGTGGAGGCTGGGTGCTGAGGAACTCCTGATAGGTAGCCGCCGCGGGGTGACGCTGATGGTCTCCACCATAATGCTGAGGTGGTGGCTGACGCTGAGCTAGCTGTCTCAGGATCTCATTCTGTTGGGCCATGAGCTCCTGCAGAGTGGGAGGCGGTGGCGGTGGAGGAACGTGCTCATTCTGACCACGGCGCGCTCTCCCAGCCATCTGAAAAATCACATGGTTGCTTAATAACACATCTCCAAGCTTAAGATTCAAACACGGTAGGGGAGTTTGAGCAATTGGATAGATTCCATATAAAACAAAAAGAAACATAAACCTTTCGTCCAAATTTAAACTGCCATTAATCATCCCCAAACTTCCAAAAGAGTTTAACACGGTTACATCAATGATCCAAAAGACTCAACTCTACCTAGCCTAGTACCCTAAGGGTGCAAAAGCTAAGCTAGTGGCGAGGAGTCCAACTATCATCAACCTCTAGGATTAGCCTGGCATCTAGTGAGCGAACGAGGCAACGCTGGACTCGGGGGAAGGGGGTCTCTCTGAGCCAGCGGTGTCTACACTGGAAGCAGGCTCCTCCCCTCCCTCGATGTCAACGTCCTCGTCAGCCTCCTCACCATGGATCTCTTGGTGATGCATGTCTAGGTGCTCATTTGCTTCTGCTAGCTGCTGCTGAGTGTTGAGGAGCTGATCTTCGAGAACCTCGATGGTGTTCTCCCTGGTGCCCACTAGCTCCTCCAACTCATGAATCTCATCAGACAACTGCTCCACTTGCAAATCTTTTTCCACCAGCTCCTGGGACAAGTCCACCACGAGCTCCTCCCTGTTATCCAGGGTGATCTTGGTGGCCTCCAGCAATGCCATCAGATGAGACATTGCCTCCCCACGCATTACTTGCAGACGATACAGAGCGTTCATGCATCGTACCGACAAGTGAGCGGTGTGGCCTGGGTAGAGAGCCCAGATGTCCTTGGCATGCTCCACCCGATCCTTCCACATCGGGTCGTCCTCCTTTTCCGCAGGGAACAACCCAATGGGGTGGGTAGCCAGCTCCAAGGGATGGAATCCGCAGAAAGTAGTCAGTCCATGCAGAGCGATGGCCTCGATTGTGTCCTCCGCTCGGTACCCGAAAGACTCAGAGTCCAAGGAGCGCCAGCCTGGCTGCAGGGGATGAGGCTCCAAAGTCATCCTCACCCTACAGCGAGGCACCCGGTGCTTCTCGAACTGCTGCACCGCGTACTGAGGGGGTGTCAAGTATCCTGCCCCCTGAAGTACCTCCCACAAGATGCGGGGAAAACCCTCCCGTGCAAGCCCGTCAGTGTGGGTCAGTGCATTTCCGTCATCGGAGGATCCGTGGGAAGTCATCTGTGCACGGTTAAGCGTAAGTAAAAGAAAAAGAATTACAAAAAGAACAAGGAAAATAAAACTCAGCCTGCCTCTAGCTAAAAAGAAAAAGGCATTGGGGTCCTAGTTGGCTGTTACCTCATTTTTAAGTCCTTTTACTTAGTTATCCATTTGCTTAATTAAGAATGCATGCATGCACGTCCTGAACGACCTCTCCAGAAGATAAAAAGGAATCGGGAAGAACTCCCATCCTTTAGAAGTGGCCTGTAGGGCCTAGTCACTTAGCCACCTAGCTACCCTTCTATTATCCTAAGGCTTCACGTCCTAGGTCTATCCTGCTCGTCCTACGATCTATCCAACATTGTTTCTATCAAATTTTACTTTAGAAAAGGGATGGCATTTACGGTTTATTGATTCCTCTGTGGTGGTACAAGCTCCGATACCAGCTGTGGCAGAACTGCCCGAATTATTCCAACTTAAGTGCCTAAGCCCTGCCTTAGAGGCTAGACCACACTTAAATGGGAATAACCCGTCAATCCCTCGGATCTAGTCCGACACGGCCACTGACAGGATCAAGTACCACAGTCTCACTCGATGGTGAGTCACAGAGCAAATACAATAAAGCATAAAACCATACATGGAAGAGTGTTAAATTATTACATCATCATCATGGGAGTTTTGCCAAAAGTAGTCATCATTGTTCGAAGTGCAGCGGAATAAAACTAACGATAATTAAACGGAGAGATGGGGAAGCCTGTCCCATCACTCCTCATGCTCCCCTCAGCCGAGGCAGGGTCCCACTCGACAGTCCAACCCGGTGGCAGGGTGGATGGCCAAGTCACTCCAGCAGCCATTTCCTCCAGAGAACCTGTAAAATTATGCCACAAGCAAGGCTGAGTATACTAATACTCAGCTAGACTTACCCGGTGTGAGGAGTCTATACTCCTCTACTTCTAGACATGCAGCTGTTTGGCTGTGGGGTTTGGTTGCCAAAAGCACTAGCTGAGTTTCTAAATCAAGATTTTAACTTTGTCAAAATTAAGTGTGACTCTCTTAAGGCTAAAAGTGTACTATCTACTCATACAAAGTAGCAAGCATTTTTAGCAATTAATATCTTGTATCATCTCAACACAGTTCCAATTGTTACTCAATGAGCAGCATGGATCAAGCAGTCTCATTAGCTGCGAGAAGCAGACGATTCGAATCGAGTTTTTATCCTTGCAAGGTAAACCTAAACACACGACGTGGCGAGGCACTCCGTCCCCACACATCAACCGTCCCCATCGATTCCCTGGCAACAGAAAGGGGCTCACCGCCTTGGCGTACAATGCCTCACTGACCCCGACTGGCCGTCGTGCAGTGACCGCACTTGTACCCACCATAACCGGAATGGGAGACTACGTCTCAGGTCGCGTGAGGAGGGCAATCTGCGGGCAGGTTCACTCAGGTACTAGGCTTACCGATTTACCATATTTCTCGGTATGTGTTTAGTACGTTCAAACGCTTGACTCACGGTACCACACCTTAATCCTTATTCAAATTTTTATCCCGTGAACAACCAATCCCCATGGATTGTTGCCCACAAACCAACATCAATATGATAAGAAAGTGGATACAGCCAATTCCTGACCTAGCGCGAGTGCTAGAAAAATCACTCGACTTCTACCGAGATCCTAATTAATAAAGCAGCTACTCGACCTAGCATACTAGTATTCATCTCAATAGGATTCCTGAGATCATGCAACTAGGGTTTAAATCAACTCCTACACTTAAGTGCACAATACAAGCCTACAAACATTAAGTGTAGTAAAATATCATATAGAACAGGTTATGCATAAAACCGGGGCTTGCCTTCCAAAGCAGTGGCAGGCAGGTCCTCTGGTGCAGGCTCGGGTGCTGGGTCTGGGGCAACCTCCTGGGCAGCTCCTTGCTCCGGCACGAGGATGTACTCTCCGTCAGCAAGATTACAGTCTATCGAAATGCAATGAACATGTATGTCATGATTATGCAAGATTTAAGAACATTAAACTACAGAAATTAAGTTAAGAATTAACTTAGGGTTCCCTGGCTATGTGGGTCTTCTAGTGGTATATATATATACATAGACTTATTCCCTTTTAGGTTTAGGTTTTCTTTTAGGATAACATAGGGGATTTGCATTATTTTTATAGATTTCAGTGGACAAATTTACAAGGGTCTTAGGAGGACATTAATTTCCATTATCCATTTTCCTCTCTTTAGTGTTTATTTATGAATTCTAGTGGGGTTTGAACTACGAAGGTGAATTAACTATTTTCAATAATTCCACAAAAATTACAGTGGCTTGCCCTTGGTCAATATGGCCTGTCTTAGGAATATGGGATTCAAAATGAAAAGGCTAGGCTGTCTACAAAAATAACAAAAAGTGGTGCCATTAAGCCACTTTGCACTACAAGTCCTTCATTAAAGTGGGTCCTGACCTAAGGGTTATTTTTGTTGGCCTCTAACAGTGACAATAAGCTCTTGTACCAAAAATGACAGAGAGCAACATGATGGTTATTTAATGGTGGATTTCTAAAGTTTGGTGCAAAAAGGGTGCTTAGAACTAACTTGTCATTTGAAAAATATCAAACAACAGATTTCAGATTTTTCTTAAGTTCTTGTTATCAAAACATTTGTTATCCCAAGGGTTGGGGTGTTTTCACTAGGAGGTTATTTTTGTAGGGTTTTTCTAAGTTATCCTTATTTTATTTATTTAAAAGGTATCCTTCTTATTTTACACTACAACAGGGTATGGTATATTTTTCCAGTGAACTACATTGACTAAGTATCTCAACAAAAATAGGGGTGCCCTCTGGTTCATTATTTATGTCACCTTTTCTATTTTTCTTAACCTTAAGCATATTATGGAATATGGGGTAAAAACTAACTTAATGTAGTGGACAGAGGGGTTTAACATTTTTAACTAGGTCAGTAGGTAGATATGAACTTCTCCAAATTTTTCTAACCCTAGTTAAATAGTACAACCATTTTTCTTGCTATTATTAAGCTTTTGGTCAAAGCTAAAATTAAATCAGAACCTTATATTTTTTTCTCTAGTACTTATGGGGTTTTATATTTTTCTTAGATAGGTTACATTATTTAGAGTCTGGCAAAATTAGTTTGACCAAATTTGGATAAACCAAACAGAAGTTATGGGTTTTTAAAGTTTCTGTTTGAATTTAAATCAGGTTTTAATAAAGTTTTTCTGAAAAAGCAGTTTGCGCCGAGGTCCCTGGGTTTAAACCGGATCAAACCTCGCAGATCTACCCTCGCGCCACTATTCCCCCGAGTCTCTGACATTTCACTTAACCCCCTGGCTTTCTCTCCCTCTCACCCGCAGTCCTTTCCCCAACTGAAACAGTAGCCGCGGGAAAGAAAAGGACGGCGCGGCTTACCGGCGGCGAGGGAGGCCCGGCGAGGTGGTCAGTGACGTTCGGGAGGTCGCGACGGTCACGTCGATGTGCGGGTCGTCGCCGGAGGTGGTCGGAGTCACCCTAGCCACGAGCACAGGCGGCGGGGGTCGTCGGCGGCGCCTGCTCCGGCCAAACCACGGTGGTATAGTTCAATTAGGGTGCACGAGGAGCTTCACGGGATGACACAGAGGCCATGCGCGCAACGAATTGGAAAATGGTGAAGGGGTTTACCCGGTCCACGTGCGCCGACGGGTTTTTGAACTCCGGTGAGCACGATTGGGCTATTCCGGTGACGGGGGTCCTCGGGTCAAGCTTGAGCACGTGCCACGGCCTCACCAGGAAGCTATCTGGGGGCTTGGATCGAACGGAGGAGGACGGGAGAGGGGTTGGCCACGGTGGTTGCTCTCGGGCGGCTCTGGCGAGTCGCGGGGAGGTCACCGGAGCTAAAGGCTGGCTCGGGCAAGTCAGGCGAGGTACGGAGGAGGCAATGGGGAAGGCAGCCGAGCACTGGGGTGGGTTTTATAGGCGCGGACGCGGCCGGGGCGCCGGCTCGACCGTTTGGCGCGACGCGGGCACGCGGGGCGCGCGCGGGCGTGCTCTGGCGAGCTCAGAGCGCGTCGAACACGTGGCGCGTTGCTTCTGCCCGTGTTCTTCGCTCTGCTGAGCGGCCAGGCGTACGAATCTTGCCCTACCGCCTGTGGGAGATCTCTTCCCTGCACCTAGAGCTACCTAGTTCATGTGAGTTCCAAGAGGAGATGTGGTCTGGTTGAGGAGATATGGTGGTGCCAAGTCTTGTCTGTCTGCACTGTTCAATCCGAGACAAAACCAGTGCCAACTCGTGTCAAATGGTTTTGGCTCGGGTTCAAACTTTTCCAGGGCGTTCTAGGGTTAATTTGGCGCCATTTTGTCAATTGGGTCGACAGGTTTTGAAAAGGGGATCAAGGTGAACATGTGGAGTCTTTGCTCAAGGGTTAGGTTCTATACTTAGGCAAAATCTGAATTTCTCCCTTGTGTTCAACCTTTGGTGATCTTTTTAGGACTTTTCTGAAAACTTTTTGGGGGTACTTCCTTACTATTAATTGTAGGTTATTAAGTATGTTACAACTTTTATATTTGGCCCAAACCATGATCATGATGTTTACATGATCTTTTGATCATGGCTTCAATTAGGGTTCTTATTGCCTATGGAGGTTGTGCTCTAGGGTTTTGGAAGAGCCCTACTTAGATGTGCATGACAAGCTAGGGCATGATATCCAAGGTAGTTTGCACTTGATTAGGGCTTTGAATTCCAAGGTTGAAGTACTTTGCCCATAAATCTTTATGCAACAATGGGTTAAAAGGGGTAACCCTGGGGTGGACACCCTGAGTAACACCTAGGTTGTTACACCGAAGGCTACCAAAGAGGGACACAAATATAGGCCATCTAAACCTATCTTTATTGATATGGGCCGATCAATTCCAAAGGAAAAGGATCTTAAGAATATGAAGAAACTTGGCTACTTCGGGGATAAGGGCAAGGTGCGACTCGTTGGCGTTGAGACCACTCGAAAGACAAAAAGCAAAGAAGTTGTTTTTAGAAGCTTCTTTCAAGCCAGCCTTCGATTGCCCATGTAGCAAATGATAGCAAAGGTTTACAAAGGTATCAAATTTATATGCATCAATTGACATCAAATGCCATAGTAAGGTTTAGAAAATTATAGCAAAGGTTTTACAAAGCTACTTATCATGGCTCAACATACACCTCTTCCTTGATAGGACCCTTGAGGAAGGCACTTTTCACATTCATTTGATAGAACTTAAAGCCATGATAAGTAGCATAGCAAGTAATATTCAAATTGACTCAAGCCTAGCTATGGGTGCATAGGTTTCAAGAAATCCAAACCTTCGACTTGTGAATACCCCTTGGTAACAAGTTAGGCTTTGTTCCTAATCACCACACCATGCTCATCTTGTTTGTTGCGGAATACCCACTTGCTACCTACAACATTTTGGTTAGGATGTGGGACTAAATGCCAGACCTTATTCCTCATGAAGTTGTTGAGTTCCTCTTGCATTGCCACCACCCAGTCTGGATCTCTAAGTGCATCCTCTATCCTGTATGGCTCAATAGAAGTCACAAAAGAGTAATGTTCACAAAAATGAGCAACTTGAGAGCGAGTGGCTACCCCCTTTTGAATGTCACCAAGGATGGAGTTGACCGGGTGATCTCGTTGAATTGCTTGGTGGACTCTTAGGTGAGGTGGTCTTTGATCTTGAATCTCTTGTTCATCCTCCTTTTCTTAATCAACATCATCTCCCCCTTGATCAATGCCTTCTTCATGAGGTGGCTCATTGTCATAAACTTGATCTTATTCTTCATGAGCCAGTATCTCATCTTGAGTTGGTGGAGATGCTTGTATGGAAGATGATGGTTGATCTTGTGCTTATGAAGGCTCTTTGGGTTCTTGTGGACACACATCTCCAATGGACATGTTCCTTAGCACAATGCACGAAGCCTCTTCATCATCTAACTCATCAACATCAACTTGCACTTCTTGAGAGCCAATAGTCTCATCAAACACAATGTCATAAGAAACTTCAACTAATCCAGTGGACTTGTTGAAGACTCTATATACCCTTGTGTTTGAGTCATAACCAAGTAAAAAACCTTCTACTGCTTTAGGAGCAAAATTTGAATTTCTACCTCTTTTAACAAGAATAAAGTACTTGCTCCCAAAAACTCTAAAGTAAGAAATATTGGGATTTTTACTGGTGAGGAGTTCATATGATGTTTCCTTGAGGATTTGGTGAAGGTATAGCCGGTTAATGGAGTAGTAGGTGGTGTTAATCGCCTCCACCCAAGACCGATCCGATGTCTTGTATTCCTCAAGCATGGTCCTTGTCATATCCATAAGAGTTCTATTCTTTCTCTCCAAAACACCATTTTGTTGAGGTGTGTAGGGAGAAGAGAACTCATGCTTGATGCCCTCCTCCTCAAGAAATCCTTCAATTTGAGAGTTCTTGAACTCTGTTCCATTATCTCTTCTAATCTTTTTGATTCTCAATCCAAACTCATTTTGAGCCCATCTCAAGAATTTCTTAAAGATCTCTTGGGTTTGTGATTTTTCCTGCAAAAAGAACACCCAAGTGAAGCGAGAATAGTCATCCACAATTACAAGACAATACTTACTCCCGCCGATGCTTATGTAAGCAATCGGGCCAAATAGATCCATATGGAGTAGCTCAAGTGGCCTCTCGGTCATCATGATGTTCATGTGTGGATGATGAACTCCATCCTGCTTCCCTGCTTGACATGCACTATGCAACGGAACCTCCCAAGTTATTAGGCCCACCTACAGTTGTCCTTGTCCAACGGACCTCGGACAACCCTGTAGATGCACATAATCACTCGACAAGTTCAGTGAATGTATCCTCATCATTTTCCCAAGAGCGTTTCACCTGTCACGCAGATATTACATCACATCGGAGGAAAGAATAAGCGGAAGCAAAATAACTTAATTTACATTCATCAAAATGTAGAAAGAGTAGTATTATTACAATACCAGGGTATTATGAGTGCATAAAGTATTATTATTATAGACCTGGGAGGCAAAACACACTCCCGCATGAAAGTATATTGTTTTTAAATTGGGAGGCCAACATCCTCCCGCGAGTTCACTGCTAGGGTTCTTCCTTGAGCACCACCTTTGAACAGAAACAACAAAAGTCTGCTGTTTCCTCACCTACAACAACATGGGGTTCAAAAACCCTGAGTACGGAGTGTACTTTCACAAGTCTTACCCGACGAAAGAAAAGACTCTCAAGGATATGCTGGCTTAAGGGAGTCAAGGTAAAGCTTATCAAGGTTCAAAGACGTTGTTTGCAGAAATGCTTACTAATAGTGGATCCTTAGAATCCATTTTTACTTGTCGAGTTAAGTAAAATTACCTGCATCTACAGTTCTTTCTATCCTAGTTCAAACACTTGGCCTATACTAGCCGTCTTTTATCAATCCCTTTCAGTTCATTGGAATGCTACGTGTAAGTCAGTGACCAAGTCTTCATGTCCGAGAAGTAACGGTGATCCGAATCGATTAATACCCAGTTGGGGATCTCCAATCACACAACATATGTAGCACTTAACCCTTTCATATGTCAACTCGCCACCGGGTTTCTTAAGACCAGACCGAGTTCACGCCAACCGAGAGCATAGATACACCACCGTCTAGCCTCTTGCCACGGAGGGTATACGCTACTCTCGCCATCTCTCCACTCCCATTGCGTGTTGGCCTTTCTGGTATTAGTCTGCCCGAGGCAAAGCTTACCCATGATGAGGCATGTGACCAGTTAAAAGGTCCTCGATCATCAGGCCCACATCGGTACGGTCCTTAATCGACTCGGACGGAGACACTACACTGAGACTTCCTTCTCGTGCAAATCACCCGCCCGGTCTCAACTTTATCATTCAAAAACCCAAAGTTTGGTACCTAGCAGAGGTACATCTTTTTCGATGTTGAACCCATCACGACCATGATGGATACACCATCAAGTTTTATTTTTGAAAACATCCCATTCCTCTTGAAACATCATCATTTGTTTAAAACAAAACATTTGTTTTTCTAAAGCAGGACTAAGCATCAGAAAACCTTTTATTAAAACAGGTAATCAAGGAATGGTAGTCAACTTTCAAGGAAGGAAATACAGCAAGTGTTTGGCACATAACTCCTATCACCTAATGCAGCATTCAAGTGGTAAAAATTTAAAAATTCAAGGAAAGGGTAAATACACCGGGGCTTGCCTTGTGTTGTAGGGGATTCGGGATCTGTTCCACACATATCAAAATAAAAACAGTTCCCGATAGGTGGATTTTCAGTTGGTGGTGTAGTCTCTTCTTCTTCAACCAATACTTCTTCCTCGTTCTCTATACATAACCATATATAAACATGAATGCTCATGTGATGCTATGAATATGCAATTATAATAAAGGTACATCAAGTTGTGTCTTGAATACAGTTTTCCTTCAAGGTACACCAGGGAAACTAGGGTCTTCTAGGTCAACACCCTAGTAGGGTTAGGCAGTTTTATTTTAAGGAACTAGGGTTCTGGGGTTTTGGGATCAAACAATGTTCAAAACATACCAAACTTCACAAAAGGGTTCTAATTATCAAATTAAACTTACCCACAAAGTTTTATGATTTTTGGCGTTATCAATTAATTTCTAAAATTCCAAAAGTATAGGTTTAAACACCTATAATTGCTAAATAATTCCTGGTTAGAACTTAAAATCTTGGAACTATTTTTATTAAATACTATTGGAATTTAGAAGTCCAGTAAAATTGGTCTCATATTTTTATCACTTTTGTATAATTTCCTATGAATTTCCCAAGTCTAGTAGAAAAAAAAAAGAAAAAGAGAAAACATAAATAGTAACAGGCTCAATTCAGCCTGAGTCGGCCCAAGAAAAGGGAAACGCGCCTGCGCGCGCCCACGGTGTCCATTTTGTGCAGGGGCACCCTGGCTTTTTGAATAACTAATTACGAATCCTGCACACTATTCCTCTATGTCGCTGACAATCGCAGTTAGGCCCCTGCATTTCTATTTCTTCACAGCGCCGGGTCCACGATGGTGAACGGTGATGAGCCGATCTTCGGCGAGCTCGTACTAGCCGGAATACGCAACGGCTAGTCCTCTCCTTTGTTTGACACCAAATTCTACCCCTGGCGACTCTAATCCCTCAACCAGTTTCACTAATCCGGACCGGAGCACAGCTGCTCACGACGATGGCGAAAACCGAGAAGAAACTATGGTGTTCAGGGCAATCCAGTATGGTCTAGTTCAATCAATCGAGCCTACAAGCAATAGGAGACTCTAGAGATGCTAGAACATTCAACAGAGGGACATGAATTGACCTGAGGCAGGCTGACCACAGTGAGAGACCTTCACGGCGGGGTTTTGACCGTTTTGGGGGAAATTCTACATTGGAGCGCTCTGGTGGATGATCAGAGGCACGGGCGGGTGTTCTGGTTTTGCGACAACCTAACATCCTTAATTTATAGTGCCCGAGAGCGGTGGCAGTGAATTTTGAGAAGGCACGCTAGCGGATAGAGAAAGGGGATATCAAGTGGGTACGACGAACTTAACAGTGATCGAGTCCGAGCCAATCCGGTGCCAAGATCTTTACTCCGCTGTAATTATCTCCTCGCCAGAGAGCACGAATCATACCACCGGCGTAGATCACGGCGCGAGGGTCACCGGAGGTGAGGGGTGATGTACCTGAAGATCTTTTGCACACTGTACCATGGCCATCATCTTTAGTCGTTCTAACAGCCCAAGTTTAGAGCAGTTTTCTTCAATTTTCAAGTGATAGCTCATTAATCTTCCCGTATCAAAGTTATTGTCATATAATCCAACTTCAACTTTGTTATAGTAACCATACCCAATCCATCACTGGATCTTATTCCAATTTGATCTCAAAGTCCATCTGACTTCACTGTTAGTCAATATTCAATCCCTGAATTATCTAACACCCAGACTTCAGATCCATCTATCTCTATTTTTTGTATGTAACCACTGCTTAATCACTTAAGCAAAGTTGTACTCCTATCATATCTCTACAAATGTGATGTGTTGAGCTCGGGCAAGTTCCTTATGAATTGGGAGATATAGAGCTCCAAAGTTGACCCCATTCACTGAAATTCAGACTTAAGCATATAGGGTTCACGGGTACCTTTTGCAAATAAGTCCAAATCTCACTATTTAACTTGCAAATTCACAAATGTGAAAACACATGATTTGTGGTGTTCTATCATTTTGGTATTTGCACTTTGATCCAAAAGTGCACAAAATTTACATCTACCCCTAGGGTTTCAATTAGGGTTTCTAGGGTTTGTTTTTAGGGTTTTAGGCAATTAGGGTTTTGGTGCCACTAAAGCCCATCAACTTTGATATCGTGCAAATATTTCTAATGGTTCTTGAGATCTTTACCTATTTGGGCTTCACTTTTCTCCATAAGCCCAAACTTAGGGTTAAGTACCCTACTCTAGGTTAAGCACTCTTCAAGCCACATCATCACAACTTGTTTGAAATTTTTACCTAGTGAATGCATTCTAGGTGTAACAAGCAACATGAAATGTCAATGCACATGATGTTATGCTCAAGTTTTAGTGCTAGTAACACCAGGGGTGTTACATCCTTCCCCCCATAAAAGAATCTCATCCCAAGATTTAAGGTCCTAGGGCAAGTAATGGAAAAGGAAACACGTCACATTTTTATTTCCTTATTTGTCTTACAGGGCAGGGGTGGTATGGGGTTTATTTCTCCTTTACAACCAATGTACATATCTTACAAGTTACATGAAGCTAAAAACCTAGGAAAATTCTTTTCCAAGAAGTCTTGAGTCTCCCAGGTAGCTTCATCTTCCGTATGTTGGTTCCTTTGCACCTTATAGAATTTAAGAGTCCTTTTTGGGTGATCCTGTCCTTTTGATCCAAAACTCGAATGGGATGTTCTGAATAAGTTAAGTCTGGTTTTAAGACAACATCCACTACATCAATGGTTCGATCCGGAACCCGAAGGCACTTCTTCAATTGAGATACATAGAACACATTATGTACGACATACAATGTTTCTGGCAGTTGAAGTCGATATGCCACTGGTCCACATCGTTCAAGAATAAGAAACAGGCCAATATACCGGGGTGCTAATTTCCCTTTTACCCCGAAATGGTTTACACGCTTCATTGGTGATACTTTCAAGTATACATGATCATTAACTTGAAAGACCAAAGGCTGACGTCGTTTATCCGCATAATTCTTTTGTCGAGCTTGTCTGCTTGTGCCTCTTTCAAGTTGTGTATGATCTGTTGGACTTTTTCTTCCATCTCTTTAACCATGTCAGGCCTGAAAAACCACCTTTCTCTAGGTTCTGACCAATTTAAGGGTGTTCGACACCGTCGCCCATATAATGCTTCAAATGGTGCCATCTTAATACTTTATTGATAACTATTATTATATGAAAACTCTGCCAATGGTAAACATTCATCCCATTTTTGTGGAAACTCCAGGACACATGCCCGCAACATGTCTTCATGTATTTGATTTAGTCTCTCAGTTTGTCCACTTGTTTGAGGATGATAGGCTGAACTGTGGAGCAACTTAGTACCTAGAGATTTGCGGAGTTCTTCCCAGAATTTGGATACAAATTGTGGTCCGCGGTCCGACACTATTTTTTTGGAATTCCGTGCAAACTGAGAATACGGGCAATATATATCTGGGCATAGGTGAGAACCGGATAGGATGTCTTGACCAGTAGAAAATGGGCTATTTTTGTAAGTCGATCAATTATAACCCAAATAGAGTAAAAACCTTTAGCTGTCCTGGGTAATCCCACAATAAAGTCCATGCTAATATCCTCCCATTTCCAAGTTGGGATGGGCAAGGACTGTAATGGTCCAGCGGTCTTCATGTGTATTGCTTTGACACGTCTGCAGGTGTCACATCTTGCCACATAGCGTGCAATTTCAATCTTCATTTTCATCCACCAATAATGTTGCTTTAAGTCTTGATACATCTTAGTACTTCTCAGATGAATGGAATATTGACTAAGATGAGCTTCATCCAAAATTTGTTGGCGGACTTCGGCATCCTTAGGCACTACTATGCGATTATTAAACCATATTATCCCTTGATCTTCTTTTCTAAAGCAATTAGCTTTGCTGGCTTCTATTTTTTATGAATGTGTTTCATACCCTTGTCACTTCTTTGGGCATCAATAATTCTCCGCAGAAGAATTGACTCAAGCCTTAACTGGGTTAAAGTCCCATGTTGTACCATACCCAGGTTTAACTTTTCCATTTCTTGACATAGTGTGGTGTCAGGGGTCCTTACTGTAAGACAATGGCAGGAAGCCTTGTGACTCAGTGCATCTGCCACCACATTGGCTTTTCCCAGGTGATAATGGATTTCTAAATCATAATCTTTAATCAGCTCAAGCCATCTTCTCTGCCTCATATTCAGTTCTGACTAGGTAAAGATATATTTCAAACTTTTATGATATGTATACAAATGGTAGGTATTTCCCAGCAGATAATGACGCCATATCTTGAGGGCATGAACAACTGCAGCTAGCTCTAAGTCATGAGTTGGATAATGCTCCTCATGGCGTTGGAGTTGTCTTGAAGCATAAGCTATGACTCGGCCCTCCTACATTAGGACACAACCAAGTCCACTGCCTGATGCATCACAGTACACATCAAAAGGCTTTTCTACATCTGGTTGAGCCAATACCGGAGCAGTGGTCAGTAATACCTTCAACTCCTCAAAGGCTTCATTGCATTTTGAGGACCAGTCAAACTTTGTATCATTCTTCAATAAACTTGTGAAAGGCTTCACAATCTTGGAGAAATCCGGGATAAATCTGCGGTAATAGCCAGCCAGTCCAAGGAAGCTTCGAACTTGATATACTGTCATTGGTGGTTTCCACTCTAGAATATCCTGGACCTTGCTGGCATCAACTGTAATTCCCTTTGCAGACAATACATGTCCCAGAAATTGGATTTCCTCCAACCAAAACGTGCATTTTCTGAACTTAGCATATAACTGGTGCTCGCTTAAGCGCGTTAGCACGATCCGTAAGTGCGTAGCATGCTCCTCTTCAATTTTGGAATACATCAGGATGTCATCAATGAAGACCACCACAAATTTATCCAACTTGGGCATAAATACCGAGTTCATTAAGTATGTGAAGTGGGCTGGAGCATTTGTCAATCCAAAATACATAACCAAATATTCGAATAATCCATACCGCGTAGTGAAGGCGGTCTTGGGTATATCTTCGGGTCGAATACGGATCTGATGATAGCCTGACCTGAGGTCAATCTTGGAAAATACCCGAGCTCCAGTAAGTTGATCGAATAAGATATCAATTCGGGAAAGAGGGTACTTGTTCTTGATGGTGACCTCATTAAGGGGTCTATAGTCCACACACATTCGTAATGTCTGATCCTTCTTCTTGACAAAAATTGCGGGACATCCCCAAGGTGATGAACTAGGCCTAATGAACCCCTTCTAAAGCAAGTCTTAGAGCTGAGCCTTGAGTTCTGCCAATTCATTAGGTGGCATTCGGTACGACTTTCTGGAAAATAGGGGCCGTACCGGGCTTCAGTTCAATCACAAACTCTACATCCCTTTCTAGAGGCAACCTAGGCAGGTCTTCAGGAAACACATCCAGGAATTCACATACTACCAGAATATCCTGGATTTCTGGTATGATAGCTTCATAGACTTGTCCAAATGGTTTGGCTGGGACAACTACAAGGATGGATAATACAATCTCTTCATGGCCATGACTCAATTTGATAATCCTTAAGTCCATATTAATGATAGCTTTATGTTGGGCTAACCAATTCATTCCTAGAATTACATCTATGTCTTGGCCCTTTAAAACAATCATGTTGGTGGGAAATTCCCGTTCATCTAGTGTTACTGTTATGTGGAAGGCTACTTCCTTAGTAAATATTCGTCCCCCAGGTGAATGGATAATAAATCCTTCCCTTGATTCAATGCAAGGAATGCAATGCTTTTCCACAAAATTCTTGCTTATAAAAGTATGTGAAGCACCAGAATCAAAGAGAATAACCGCTGGGTGATTGGCCACAAGGAACGTACCCATCATTACCGGCTCGCCCTCTGGTGTTGTTGCCACTTGCGTATAATAAATATGTCCTGTTTTCTTGACATTTTTGCCCGCTGAGGTATTAGCCATGTTCCCTTTTCCTTGGTTGGAATTCCCAGAGTTCTGCTGAGAGTTGAATTTGTTCTGCTTCAGGTATGGACAGTCCTTTATAAAGTGACTAGACTTTACACAGTGAAGCAGCCAGTAGAAGAACTAGGGAGAGTGGGGAAACGAGTACCAGCGGCACTCGACTGATTTGTAGAAGTGGGGGCAATGGTAGGACGAATGAAAACAGGATGCTTGAACGGATAGGAGGGTGGGCGAGGTGAAGAACGATTTTGATTAAAAGATCGGATCACCAACCTGGTTCGCTTCTCAGGTCCTTGATTAGACCTGTCACCTCCAAATCCCTTTGTTTTCCCATGGCCTGTATTCTTGGCTTCTACTGCCAATGCTGTGCTGACAGCTCTACTATAAGTAAGGTCTAGGCAGGTGGCCATTTTCCTCTGAAGCCTGTTGTTGAGTCCCCTCATAAAACAATTCTTTTCTTTAGATCTGTATTTACTTGGTTGATGGCATACTGATATATATGATTAAATTTATTGAGATACTGCATTACAGTATCTCCCCCTTGCTTTAACCGGATGAATTCTTCTTGTTCCATGTGAAGCACTCCTTCAGGAACATAGTGCTCACGGAATGCTAACTTGAATTCTTCCCAGGTGATTTGATGTCTAGCCGGTTGGACTGCTACAAAATTCGCCCACCAAGTACTGGCAGGCCCTCTCAGTTGTTGAGCAGAAAATAATGGCTTCTGTGTCTTCGTACAATGAATCAATCCGAACTTCTGCTCCATCACTCTTACCCACTCATCAGCTTCTAGAGGTTCTTCTGCTTTAATAAATAGCGGGGGACAAGTTTCTGAGAATCCAAGATATGTAGTTTCACGTGGTCCTTGCGGAGAAGCCCTGTCTCCTTGCTGTTGGAACTGATTACCCGCCATCTCGCGCAAGAAGCGTGTATTATCCGCAGTGGCATTGACCAAGGCAGCGATAGCCTGGGCCAACGTTGGTGGTACTGGGGGCGGGTTAGGAGTATCCTCCCGACCGCGGGAAGTCCCCGCACCATCATGTGCGCGAGTCCATGATGGCATCTGAGGCAAAGAAACATTTGGAAAAAATATAACATGCCAGCACACACCATCATATTACATTAACAAAATGTAATGATTATACAGACTCCAGCGTACAACTTGACTTTAGTACTTATTTTACACAAGTACAATAACTAAACTATACTATTCTAATCTTTGTCATCCTTTGCTGCTTCACTTCCTGCTGTGGGAGACCGTTCATCAGCAAGATTCATGGAAGGAGGGGGCTTAAAAAGGTCCAACTCCCCATCAGGTCCTTCGTTTGCTGTTCCTGAGGGTCCTACTTCGATTACTGCAGCGTCGGAAGGCACATCCGGGTGTAGTCGAGCATACAGTACATGTACTTCCTCATGTAAAGTATTACAGTACACTTGCAGATTATCAAGGGCAGCGCTAAGCTCATCCACATGGGCCCAAGCTTTTGCTTCACGGTGCCAAGCGATCGAACGCGAGTTGACCGCCCAATCAATGGCCAAATCCCGTTCTGAAATCTCAAACCGCAAGCGGCTGACTTCAGCTGATAGTTCAACTATACGCTGGCTGTCCTACTCCCGTGCCCTATTCCGGTGACGTAACTCCGACCGGAGTTGCTCCACTTTAGCTTCTAGGTCTCCAATTGGATCGTTGGAGCCACTACTACTCCCTTCATGTCTGGGGGCTAACTAATGATGAGGCACGCCAAAAGGTCCAGTAGATTTGCGTGCAGTTTTCCTTGTACGTGCCATATCTCTATAAGAGGGGAAGATTTATTAGTATATTCTTAACATGATGCATGCATATTCTAATAATTATGGAATCAACTTTCGTTGATCCCCAACTTCCTATATATTGCACCCTATTAGCTGGCCTTACAAGATAAGGAATTACCAGAAAGTGGTAAGGTAAGAATGAAAGAACATTTCTAGGTGAGTTTTTGAAAATTCTTTTGAAGCACTACGTAATATCTGGAGAGATGGGTTTCGCTCCGATACCAGCTGTGACGAAACCTCCCAAGTTATTAGGCCCACCTATAGTTGTCCTTGTCCAATGGACCTCGTACAACCCTGTAGATGCACATAATCACTCGACAAGTTCGATGACTATATCCTCATCATTTCGTCCAAGAGCGTTTCACCCGTCACGTAGATATTACATCACATCGGAGGAAAGAATAAGCAGAAAAATTTACATTCATCAAAATATAGAAAGAGTAGTATTATTACAATACCAGGGTATTATGAGTGCATAAAGTATTATTATTACAGACCTGGGAGGCAAAACACCCTCCTGCATGAAAGTATATTGTTTTTAAAGTGGGAGGCCAACATCCTCCCGCGAGTTCACTGCTAGGGTTCTTCCTTGGGCACCACCTTTGAACAGAAACAACAAAAGTCTGTTGTTTCCTAACCTACAACAACATGGGTTCGAAAACCCTGAGTACGGAGTGTACTTTCGCAAGTCTTACCCGACGAAAGAAAAGACTCTCAAGGATATGCTGGCTTAAGGGAGTCAAGGTAAAGCTTATCAAGGTTCAAAGACGCTATTTGCAGCAATGCTTACTAATAGTGGATCCTTAGAATCCATTTTTACTTGTCGAGTTAAGTAAAATTACCTGCATCTACAGTTCTTTCTATCCTAGTTCAAACACTTGGCCTATACTAGCCTTCTTTTATCAATCCCTTTCAGTTCACTGGAATGCTACATGTAAGTAAGTGACCAAGTCTTCATGTCCGAGAAGTAACGACGATCTGAATCGATTAATACCCAGCTGGGGATCTCCAATCACACGACATATGTAGCACATAACCCTTGCATATGTTAACTCGCCACCGAGTTTCTTAAGACCAGATTTGGTTCACGCCAACCGAGAGCACATATACACCACCGTCCAGTCTCTTGCCATGGAGGGTACACGCTACTCTCGCCATCTCTCCACTCCCATAGCGTTTTGGCCTTTCTGGTATTAGTCTGCCTGAGGCAAAGCTTACCAATGATGAGGCATGTGACCAGTTAAAAGGTCCTCGATTATCAGGCCCACATTGGTACGATCCTTAATCGACTCAGACGGAGACACTACACTGAGACTTCCTTCTCGTGCAAATCACCCGCCCGGTCTCAACTTTATCATTCAAAAACCCAAAGTTTGGTAGATGGCAGAGGTACATATTTTCTGATGTTGAACCCATCACGGCCATGATGGATCCACCATCAAGTTTTATTTTTGAAAACATCCCATTCCTCTTGAAACATCATCATTTGTTTAAAACAAAACATTTGTTTTTCTAAAGCAGGACTAAGCATCAGAAAACCTTTTAATAAAACAGGTAATCGAGGAATGGTAGTCAACTTTCAAGGAAGGAAATGCAGCAAGTGTTTGGCACATAACTCCATCACCTAATGCAACATTCAAGTGGTAAAGATTTAAAAATTCAAGGAAAGGGTAAATGCACCGGGGCTTGCCTTGTGTTGTAGGGGATTCGGGATCTGTTCCACAGATATCAAAATAAAAATAGTTCCTGGCAGGTGGATTTTCAGTTGGTGGTGTAGTCTCTTCTTCTTCAACCACTACTTCTTCCTCGTTCTCTATACATAACCATATATAAACATGAATGCTCATGTGATGCTATGAATATGCAATTATACTAAAGGTACATCAAGTTGTGTCTTGAATACAATTTTCCTTCACGGTGCACCAGGGAAACTAGGGTCTTCTAGGTCAACACCCTAGTAGGATTAGGCAGTTTTATTCTAAGGAACTAGGGTTTTGGGGTTTTGGGATATAACAATGTTCAAAACATACCAAACTTCACCCAAGGGTTCTATTATCAAATAAAACTTACCCACAAAGTTTTATGATTTTTGGAGTTATCAATTAATTTCAAAAATTCCAAAAGTCTAGGTTTAAACACCTATAATTGCTAAATAATTCTTGGTTAGAACTTATCTTGGAACTATTTTTATTAAATACTATTGGAATTTAGAAGTCCAGTAAAATTGGTCTCATATTTTTATCACTTTTCTATAATTTCCTATGAATTTCTCAAGTCTAGAAGAAAAAGAAAAAGAGAAAACATAAATAGTAATTGGCTCAATTCAGCCCGAGCCGGCCCAAGAACAGGGAAACGCGCCTGCGCGCGCCCGTGGTGTCCATTTTGCATAGGGGACCCTAGCTGTTTGAATAACTAATTAAGAATCCTGCACACTATTCCTCTATATCGCTGACAATCGCAGTTAGGTCCCTGCATTTCTATTTCTTCATAGCGCCAGGTCCACGACGGTGGACAGCGACGAGCCGATCTCCGGCGAGCTCGTACTGGCTGGAATACACAACAGCTAGTCCTCTCCTTTGTTTGACACCAATTTCTACCCCTGGTGACTCTAATCCCTCAACCAGTTTCACTAATCCGGACCAGAGCACACCTGCTCATGACGACGGCGAAAACCGAGAAGTAACTATGGTGTTCAGGGCAATCCAGTATGGTCTAGTTCAATCAATCGAGCCTACAAGCAATAGGAGACTCTAGAGATGCTAGAACATTCAACAGAGGGACATGAATAGACCTGAGGCAGGCTGACCACGGTGAGAGACCTTCACGGCGGGATTCTGACCGTTTTGGGGGAAATTGGAGCGCTCTGGTGGACGATCTGAGGCACGGGCGGGTGTTCTGGTTTCGCGACAACCGAACGGAGCTAGCGGCACCCTCAATTTATAGTGCCCGAGAACGGTGGCAGTAAATTTTGAGAAGGCATGCTGGCGGCCGGAGAAAGGGGAGGTCACTGGCGCAAGTGATATCGTGGCTTTCACCCTGGCAAGGCCTCCGGCGATGGACGGGCTTGCTATATAGGTTCACTGCGACGTGCTAAACTTCCAAGACGCGTGGCGCATGATTGTTAAGTAGCTAACGCCGATGAGGATCATCCTGGCTAGCCGCAGACCAAGTGGGTACGGCGAACTTAACAGTGACCGAGTATGAGCCAATCCGGTGCCAAGATCTTTACTCCGCCGCAATTACCTCCTCGCCAGAGAGCACGAATCATAGCACCGGCGCAGATCACAGCGCGAGGGTCACCGACGGCGAGGGGTGATGTACCTGAAGATCTTTTGCACACTGTACCATGGCCATCATCTTCAGTCGTTCTGACAGCCCAAGTTGAGGAGCAGTTTTCTTCAATTTTCAAGTGATAGCTCACTAATCATCCCGTATCAAAGTTATTGTCCTATAATCCAACTTCAACTTTGTTATAGTAACCATACCCAATCCATCACTGGATCTTATTCCAATTTGATCTCAACGTCCATCTGACTTCACTGTTAGTCAATATTCAGTCCCTAAATTATCTGATAGCTAGACTTCAGATCCATTTATCTCCAATTTTTGTATGTAACCACTGCTTAATCACTTAAGCAAAGTTGTACTCCTATCATAGCTCTACAAATTTGATGTGTTGACCTAGGACAAATTCATTATGAATTGGGATATATAGAGCTCCAAAGTTGACCCCATTCACTGAAATTCAGACTTAAGCATATAGGGTTCATGGGGTACTGTTGGAGACTTGTTCTCAAATGCTATGAATTAAGAACAAGGCAACACAAGAATAGGTTAATGGTTAATGCCCTTCGTCCATTGGAGCAATATGTCTCGAAGGATATAACGATCTTCGGACGAAGGTCATGAAGGACATACCTTCATCATCACAACATATTTGTATAAAAGACGAAGCATATGAAACATGAGAAAACAACATGAATAATTGTATGATATCATAATATATATATATATTTCTTATTATATAATTATGAATGAATATGAACAATATTGAATTACATTTATACCTTCGACTTGACAGAAGGTGATAATACAAGCGTGACGCAAAAGCAAATGTCTAGTCCGCGTGAACAGTACGGGAGCACTGTTCATCTATTTATAGGCACGAGACGCAGCCCATGTAAAATTACACTCATGCCCTTTACATTTGCTAATGACTCTATAGTAATCCATCGAGGTCTAAATAGCCTTTTCCCTTTTAAGTCGGTTCTCCTTTCTGCTATCATGTCGAAGGTCCCCTGCGCATAGCTTCAGCTTTGCGCCAACCTTTGCATTCTTTGTACTTCTTCACATTGTGGTTCTGATCCGAGTCTGAAGGTACCTGTTCATGTATTATACTCCAGAAACATTGTTAAATCATGTTTTTGAGGACCTTCGGAAGACGAAGGCCCCCAACAGTAGCCCCTCGCAAGGTTAATTTGTTAGAATAACGAATTCAGATTGCGATATGGACGAAGGCCCTAAGCCGAAGGTCCAAAAAACACCTTCCCTTTGCTAGGATAGCAACAGTCAATGACAGACGGGGCCCTCCAACTTGGAGTGCGCTGGGCGTATAAATAAGAACTCACCCCGAGCACATTTGGTACGCATGCTTTGCTTTGCTTGATTTCTTAGCTCTTGCTCTGCATCAGTTGTTTAGTTTCTTAAATTTTTAAGCTTCGAATTTAAGGACATATTTTCGTTAGTTCCGAAGATAAGATGTCTCACGACAAGAAGACAGTTGCTGAAACGAAGCTAACTGAAGAGGAGAAGCTTCTTGAGGAAAAGACTGCTGGATTCATTGAGTCAATTGCAAAGACAAATACAGAAAAGATTACAAAAGAAATTCTAGAAGGATTATCTGAAGATACCGATGACAGCGATAGTTATGATGCGGAAAGTGGGGGCGAAGACTCCAAAGATCGACCCTGGCGACCAAGTCACAGTCTTCGGGAAATCGACTATCAGACAGAGTCATCTTGATAACATGAGAGGAAGGTATTTTCGAGACATATCTATTGTGAGGGCTGACAATGGAGACAGGACTGTTCCTGTTCCTAAAGAGAATTAAGTTGTAATCTTCTAAAGCTTCTTCAAGGCTGGGCTTCGGTTCCCCTTAAGCAGATTTGTTGTTGAAGTTTTAAAGATATATGAGATTTTCCTTCACCAGATTACTCCCGAAGCAATTATCAGAATGGGGATCTTCGTCTGGGCCGTGAGGAGTCAAGGTTTGGAGCCAAATGCAAAATGTTTCTGCAGCATGAATGAACTTTCGTATGAGACGAAGCCCTGGGGTAAGGAACAGTATCATAACAATTTTGGTTGCTATAGCTTCGTTGCTCGCTCAGGCTCAAGCTTCCCAATGCCAACATTTCGGAAAAGATGGCCCGAAGACTGGATGAAAGAATGGTTCTATGTGAAGAATGATTTAAAGGCAAGAGAAAATATTACAAAGATCATTATGCGCCCCATTTGGTCCCGCTTTGGCCTTTGGAAACCGAAGGTAGAAATTGATGAAGCAGCCGAAGAATGCCGAAGGGCCTTCGGCATAGTTTGCTCTTTCATCGGGACAAGGGATTTAGTTCAAGAACATGTGGCCTACAGGATATGGCCATTGGTAGACAACTGGGAGATGCCAAAAGAGACCATCAGCAATCCTAACGAAGGTGGTTTGGTTCGATTGAAATATACCTTTAGGTTTAGAGACCAATTTATCGAACCAGACAATGACTGGCTGAAATGTGTTGAAAATACCAGTGATGAACTACTTGGAGCCTACTCCAAGTCTGAAGATAACGCGCTATCTGCGGCCTTCGGGAGCCGAAAAAAGAAGAGGCTAAATAGAGTTTTTGATGCTATTGGATTTATGTACCCTGACCACCGCTACCCGCCACGAGGGCAGAAGAGAAAGAGTGGATCTTCTGGGAAGGATGTTGCTTCAGCCGCCTCAAGCGAGCTCATGCCGAAGAAGAAAAAGGTGAAGGTTCTTACTCACTGACCGCGCTACATTGAACCGGCCACAGTGCCTGACTTTGGTGGTGAGACCTCTTCGGCTACTGAAGCCGAAGGACCTACCCTTACGCAGAGGATTGAAGAGCTGGCTGCAATGCCGGAGGCTGTCAAAATTGAAGAACCAAGACCCGAAGAGACAAAAACATCAGAAATTCTAAGCCCCTCGGTACGAATGGAGGCGCCAAAGATACAAAAAGGTCTGGCAGCAACCCCAAAAAGAAAAAGGATGGCTAGTGTGTTAGATGTGCTGGAGACGATAAAAACTTCAAGCTCTACTCTAGGAAAAATTGCCAAGGTTTCGAAAGCACAGGTTGAAACCGAGACAAAGCTGACCGAAGCCGAAGCTACAATGAGCCGGGCCGATGCTGAAACTGGGCCTTCAGAGCCCATCAAAGAGAAATCCTCGGAAATTGGAGAAAAGGCAGTGGAGGAAGAAGCTATAGAACAAATTTTGCCTGAAAAATCTGCCGCTCCTACTCCCGAAGCTTTGAAAGAGAATACTGAATATATTATCTGTCATGCTTCGGGAAAAAATCTCTCTAAAGAAGAAAAGCGAGAAGCTCAACACTATGCCCAGAAACTGAAATATCCAAAGGGGGCATTGGTATTCAACGGCAGCAGAGAAGAAGATTTCTTATATTGCCTCCCAGATAGCAAGGAGATTTCTGTCTTCCGAGAGATGAGCAGAAGCTTCGGATTCCCGACACTAGAAGTCGGGCTTTCGGTGCTATCGAAAGATGAATTGGCGGACAGTTTAGCATATAATAGTTTAAAGGTGTGAGAATGAATTTTTTGTACTTAAAAACGAAAAAACTTTTTTTATTTGCTTATACTTAATACCACACTTCTTTTGCAGGGCCTAATTCTTAGCAATGCCCTCAGGGCGCAGAAAAATGCCGAAGACGAAGGATGCACTATAGCTCTGAACAACCTTCGTTCCGAAGTAATTGAACTAAGGAACGAAGGTCTTGAAAAAGATAAAATATTAAATTCATTGGGCAAAATAAAAGAAGACGAAACTATTTCCAAAGCCCAAGCTGAAGCCCAGAAATGTGAAATTGAAGACCTTCGAAAACAGCTGGCTGAAGCAAAATTAAAATGCGCTGTTGCCGAAGCTGAACGAGATGCCAGTGATTACTGAAAAAATTACTGGGAAAAAACAGTTGCATTACTTCGCGCATCAAAAGAAAAATGTTTTGAACAATCTATAGAATGTGTGAAGAAGATAAAAACTAGCTTCGCCAATGTTGGCGCATATTCAAGTGAAGATAACTTCGTACGAGGCGACCCCGAAGGCCCAATTGAGTAGATCAGCAACGAAGCCGAAGCTTTTGAACAAATTTTGAGCGACCGCGGGGACGTCTGTGCCTTCTCTGGTGCAAGAGGAGTTGCAGCTATTTTGGAGAGAGCAGGGTGCGAACATGTGAAAACTTTGGCCCAAGCCGAAGCTGCTCTATCGGTTGACGATATAAAGGACCCCTCAGCCGAAGCAAGCTTAGTGGGCAGAAAATTTTTCACTGACATCTGGGAAAATGGCGGCCAAGGGATGGCCCATGAAATAATAAAGAAGAGCGAAAAAGATAGTCATGACGCTAGGGAAGCAACGAAGACAGCTGAAAAGCTACGGATCTCGAAAGGCGGATAGGTATTGCTTAATGGGTTTTAATTTTATTGTTTATTTTTGTGACTTCGAATTGATTTACGTTTTCTACCACAGCTAAACTATCTCCTCCCCCCGAACCCTTCGAGTCATTGGCCGACCCAGAGGCAAAGGTATCAGCGGAAATTATTAGGATGACTGAAACTATTGTAGACGAAGTCGTTACCCAACTGCTGACCGAAGCTGCAGATAAAGTTTTGAAAGAAGACTAGCTATTGTAAAAACATTGTTGGAATATTAATGCAGCATTTGCTGAACTATGTTTGTAATATTTGGTGCTCATGTGTTTTGAATGTAATATATGAATGGTTTTGTAATTTATTTCTTTATGATGCATGAAACTTTTATGTACATACCGTTTTTGAGGCTTTGGCGAAAAAACACCTTCCCTTCTTTTCATGCTTCATAAAGAAGATCTTTTATGCTTCGTGAGAAATCCTCCAATCGTCGCAGAAACATTAATGCTTCGTCAATAATGGATTTTTGCCTCCATATCAGAGCTGATGAAGCTGTATTTCTTCAAAACTTATTTTGTGCCTTAGCACAATTTCATTTTTTTGAAGCATTCCTCGAAGGTCAACATTGTATCCTCTTCTTGTGCCATTGATGCAATATGATGTATGATGTTATGTTATGTGAATGATGTGATGATGTTATGCTATGCAAAATGATATTTGTGCCGAAGACACACACATATCCCCATAGTGGAATACACAATCTCTTTGCCGTTTATTTTTTGGCTTCACCGCTTATTTTTCGGTGTATCAGCGCTAACTTTTCGCTGTAAGTTCTGCATTCCCTTAGGAACGTCTTTTGAACTTCTTCGCCTTCTATTTCGACGGTATTCACGTTGACTTTTCGCGCTTCGCCTTATATTTCAGCGGTATTTGGCTCTGCATTCCCTTTAGAACGACTTTTGAGCAGAAAACTTACGCTGCGCTCCCTTAGGAACGACTTTTTGTAACTTCGGTAAACTTACACTGTGTTCCATAGAACGACTTTTTATAGCTTCGAAGATACTTGTTATGTAATTTTTAGCCGCGCGTTCTCTTAGAAACAACTTTTTGTGCTTCAGCGACTTTGTTAGACTCCGTAAGTCTGTGGAAAAGATATATTTTCACTATGGCAAAAACGAAGCTATTACAAGGAATTGAAAATGACAAGAAAACTAGGTTTTCGATAATTGTTCCTTAGTAAGAAAGAAAATGATAATGAATGTAAAAACTGTTTCAGGGGTAGGATATCTCTTAGTAGATATGCTTCGATTCTAGCACAGTACTGTTGACTGTGCGAGCTTCGGACTCCTCCCTGAAATCTCGCTGTTGGTGGGTCTATTGGCTCCCTTCTGGCTGCTGACTTCGTGGATATGCAGGTTGTAGTGGTGGCGGAGGTGGAGGCTGTGGCCAGGATGCCTGCGGCTAACTAGTCAAAGCAACAGACGCTGCAGGATGGTTACCCACATACTCTGGTATGTAGGGTGAGTGATACAAAGCAGTATGCATGACCTGCTTCAGCTGGTTCTGCTGAGCTGCAGCTTCTGCTATTTCTTTTTGTTTCTGTATGGAGACATGGCACATCCTTGTAGTATGGCCCTTGTCCTCACCACAAAATAAGCAATAAATTTTCCTAGGTTGATCCCCAAACCTTCCTCCAAAGCCCCTGGCGCCTCTGCCCCTTGGAGCTGGCGGCCGAAGATAGCTTTGTTGCTGCCCCGAAGCTTGCGAGGGATATTGTGGCCTCTGTTGTTGACTTCCTCTGTCATCACTCTGGGTGGAGTGGATGGACCTGACATGTCTTGGGTGAATTCTCCCTCCGAAGCCCCTGGTCATCTCAGAGAACCTATAGGCTTCCTCCCTTCTTTGACGAAAATCATTGTTAGCGCGGATGTATTCATCCATCTTTTGAAGCAGCTTCTCCAAAGTCTGTGGAGGCTTTCTAGCGAAATACTGGGCAGTGGATGAAGCCCCTTGATCATGGCCTCAATGACAATTTCATTGGGCACTGTAGGCGCTTGTGCTCTCAGACGCAAGAACCTTTAGACGTATGCCTGGAGATACTCCTCATGATCTTGCGTGCATTGAAACAGAGCCTGAGCTGTGACTGGCTTTGTCTGGAAGCCTGGAAGCTTGTCACCAGCATGTCCTTGAGCTTCTGCCATGAAGTGATAGTTCCTGGCCGAAGAGAAGAATACCATGTCTGGGCCACATTCTTAACTGCCATGACGAAGCATTTGGCCATGACAGCTGCATTGCCTCCATATGAAGATATGGTTGCTTCATAACTCATCAAAAACTGCTTCGGGTCTGAATGCCCATCATACATTGGAAGCTGAGGTGGCTTATATGATGGGGGCCACGGGATAGCCTGCAGTTCTGCTGCCAAGGGAGAAGCATCATCAAAAGTAAAGGTATCATGATTAAAATCATCATACCATCCATTGTTGTTGAACAAGCCCTCTTGATGAAACTCCCTGTGCTGGGGCCTTTGTTCTTGTTCATCTTGAGCAAGATGGCGTACTTCTTCAGTGGCTTCGTCAATCTGCCTTTGAAGGTCGGCTAGTCGAGCCATCTTCTCCTTCTTCCTTTGTACTTGTTGATGAAGCATCTCCATGTTTCTGATTTGCTGGTCCAACTCGTCCTCCTAGGGTGTTGGACTAGTGGCCTTCCTCTTCTGGCTTCGGGCCTCTTGAAGAGAAAGGGTCTCCTGGTTGGGGTCCAGCGGCTGCAGAACGGCAGCCCCTGTCACTGAAGCTTTCTTCGGTGGCATGACAAAGGTCAGTGCTTGCCGAAGGTGGTCGAAAAGGATTCACTGGAGGTGGGCGCTAATGTTGGAGACTTGTTCTCAAATGCTATGAATTAAGAACAAGGCAACACAAGAATAGGTTAATGGTTAATGCCCTTCGTCCATTGGAGCATTATATCCCGAAGGATATAACAATCTTCGGATGAAGGTCATGAAGGACATACCTTCATCATCACAACATATTTGTATAAAAGACGAAGCATATGAAACATGAGAAAACAACATGAATAATTTTATGATATCATAATATATATATATATATATTTCTTATTATATAATTATGAATGAATATGAACAATATTGAATTACATTTATACCTTTGACTTGACAGAAGGTGATAATACAAGCGTGACGCAAAAGCAAATGTCCAGTCCGCGTGAACAGTATGGGAGCACTGTTCATCTATTTATAGGCACGGGATGTAGCCCATGTAAAATTACACTCATGCCCTTTACATTTGCTAATGACTCTATAGTAATCCATCAAGGTCTAAATAGCCTTTTCCCTTTTAAGTCGGTTCTCCTTTCTGCTATCATGCCGAAGGTGCCGTGCGCATAGCTTCGGCTTTGCGCCAACCTTTGCATTCTTTGTACTTCTTCATATTGTGGTTATGATCCGAGTCCGAAGGTACCTGTTCATGTATTATACTCCAGAAACATTGTTAAATCATGTTTTTGAGGACCTTCAGAAGATGAAGGCCCCCAACAGGTACCTTTTGCAAATAAGTCCAAATCCCACTATTTAACTTGCAAATTCACAAATGTGAAAACACATGATTTGTGGTGTTCTATCATTTTGGTATTTGCACTTTGCTCCAAAAGTGCACAAAATTTACATCTACCCCCCAGGGTTTCGATTAGGGTTTCTAGGGTTTGTTTTTAGGGTTTTAGGCACATTAGGGTTTTGGTGCCACTAAAGCCCATCAACTTTGATATCTTGCAAATATTTCTAATGATTCTTGAGATCTTTACCTATTTGGGCTTCACTTTTCTCCATAAGCCCAAACTCAGGGTTAAGTACCCTACTCTAGGTTAAGCACTCTTCAAGCCACATCATCACAACTTGTTTGAAACTTTTACCTAGTGAATGCATTCTAGGTGTAACAAGCAACATGAAATGTCAATGCACATGATGTTATGCTCAAGTTTTAGTGCCAGTAACACCAGGGGTGTTACACACTACAAATCATGTCTTTCTCAAAATGAACATTGGTTGGTCCTAAAATGTGTTCCCCCTTTAGAAGCTTGTGAAGAGTCTTCATCCCAACATGAGCAAGTCGACGATGCCAAAGCCAGCCCATATTAGTCTTAGCAACTAGGCAAGTGTCTAGTTCAGCATTATCATCAGTGAAATCAACTAAATATAGTTGTCCATTTAACACTCCCCTAAAAGCTAGTGAATCATCATTTCTTCTAAAGACGGTAACATCAACATCAGTAAATAAACAATTGTAGTCCATTTTGCATAATTGAGACACATAAAGCAAGTTGTAACCTAGATATTCTACAAGAAATATATTAGAAATGGAATGGTTAGGTGATATAGCAATTTTACCCAATCCTTTGACCAAACCTTGATTCCCATCCCCAGATGTGATTGTTCTTTGGGGATCATCATTTTTCTCATATGCGGAGAACATTCTTTTCTCCCCTGTCATGTGGTTTGTGCACCCGTTGTCGATTATCCAACTTGTTCCACCAAATGCATAAACCTACAATACAGATTCAGGATGTGTCCTTAGGTGACCAAACAGTCTTGGGTCCTTTCACATTTGAAACAAGCACCTTGGGTACCCAAACATAAGTCTTTGGACTCTTGTGCTTGCCCACAAAATATTTGGCAACTACATTGCCTAATTTGTTAGTAAGAACAAAGGATGCATCAAAGGTCTTAAATGAAATGTTATGTTCATTTGATGCATCAACAATCTTTTTCTTAGGTATTTTAACATGAGTTGTATGTCTAGAACTAGAAGTCTCATTTCTGTAAATATAAGCATGATGAGTAATAGGATGAGTTTTCTTAGCATGAATCCTTATAATCTTATGATAGTGTAGTTTTTAGGATACAAAATGTAACCTTCTCTATCTTGCACCATGGGAGTCTTGTCGTTAATAAAGTAGGAAATCTTGTTTCTATGGGCATTGAGTTTAATGTTGTTTTGGCTCCTAGGTTGGAAACCAATGCCATCCTTAATGCCAGGGCGTCCCCATTGTAGAGCATACTACGAGCAAATTTAAAATTTTCATTTTCAAGCTCATGCTCGACAATTTTGGCATTCAACTTAGCTATGTGATCATTTTGTTCTTAAACCATAGCAAGGTGATCATTCATAGCATTAACATCAACATCTCTACATCTAGTGCAAATAGTAACATGCTCAATGGTAGATGTAGGGACATGGCGAGCATTCAATTCATCAATCTTGGCAATTAAACCAGCATTTTCAGTTTTAAGACAAGCAATTGAATCAATGCTTGTTTTTAGCTCTTTAGTCAAGTTCTTGCATTTTTCAACTTCAAGAGCAAAATCATATTTTAGCTTAACAAATTTTTTGTTTTCCTTAACTAGTAGATCTTCTTAGCATTCCAAGATTTCATCCTTCTCGTAATGGATATTATCAATTCATTGATTTTCTCCTTTTGTTCTATGGTAAGGTTTGCAAAAAGAGAAGACAAATCGTCATTCTTTTCACTAGAGTTACCCTCATCATCGGAAGTAGTATATTTGGGGGTGTCTCTAGAGTATACCTTTTCCTTTTTGCCCTCATTGGCCATGAGACACTTGTGGCCGACGTTGGGGAAGAGAAGACCCTTGTTGATGGCGATGTTGGCGGTGTCCTCATCGAAGGAGGCTTCAGTGGAGCTCTCATCGGAATCCCACTTCCTTCCCATGTGTGCCTCGCCACCCTTCTTCTTGTTGTAGTACTTCTTCTTCTCCATCTTATTCTTCCCTCTCTTGTCGTCGTCCCTGTCATTATCACTTGCATCTGGACATTTAGCAATATAGTGACCAGAATTACCACACCAGTAGCAAACCCTCTTAGAGTGGGGTTTGTACTCCTTCCCCTTCCTTTGCTTGAAGATTTGCCAGAAGCTCTTAATGATAAGAGACATCTCCTTGTTGTCAAGCTTGGAGGCATCAATTGGGAGCCTTTTGGTTGGTGTGGGCTCCTCCTTTTCTTCTGTTGCCTTGAATGCAATGGGTTGCACCTTGGGTGTAGAGGTGCCACCTTGCTCCAAGTTAACAATGTGTTTGGAGTCTTTGACCATAAGTTCAAAGCTCACAAACTTGCCAATCACCTCCTTGGGAGACATTTGCTCATAACTAGGATTCTCACGGATTAATTGCACTTCAGTGGGATTACGAAAAATAAGAGATCTTAGAATAACCTTGACCATTTCATGGTCATCCCACTTGGTGCTCTTGAGGTTGTGTACTTGGTTCACCGTGGTCTTGAGCCGGTTGTACATAGCTTGTGGCTCTTCTTCTTTGTTGAGGACGAATCGACCGAGTTCTCCCTCAATTGTTTCCCTCTTGGTGATCTTGGTGACTTTGTCCCCTTCGCGTGCTGTTTTGAGGACGTCCCAAATTTGTTTGGCACTTTTTAACCCTTGCACCTTGTTGTACTCCTCTCTACAAAAGGAATAATCTTCACCACCAAAGTATGATGGTTTGCCTAGGGGAACAGAAAGTAAAGGAGTACGTTTAGGAATGCGAGGATAGCGAAGAGGGACCTTACTATACTTCTTACACTCTTGGCACTTTGAAGATGTCAACTCGGCGTCGGAGGTTGAGGGCGTGGATGAATCGGTCTTATAGTAGACCACCTTCTTCATCTTCTTTTTCTTCTTGTCGCCCTTCTTATGTGATTTGACACAGCCAGTGGATTCTTCCTTGTCCTTCTTGTGCCAGTCGCCGAATATCTTAGCCTCCTTTGACGGAGTCTGGCCTTCATTCTTCTTCCCCGAAGTTCTAAGCTTTTCCCCGGTGATCAATTCCTTTTTGGCATGTTCTCACGACATCACTTTGAGTTGTTAGACTCTAATGAAGTACCGGCTCTGATACCAATTGAAAGTTGCCTAGTGGGGGTGAATAGGCAAAAACCTAGAAATTATAAACTTTGAACACGAACTTCACCTAGGGTTAGGATTGGAAATGAGTAATAACAAAATCAGAATGCGGAAGAGAGTTCTTGCTATGAGTTGCTCAATCAATGCGGATAACTTTGGGAGCTAACTCAAAAAGATTGTAAGCAAGAGAACTTAGAGATAAGGGAGAGGAAGAATCAAATCATAAGGTAATGATCAACACAAATGAACACAACGATTTGTTTCCTGAGGTTCGGTTTTGAATAACCTACTCCTCGTTGAGGAGGCCATGAAGTATGGGTCTCTTTCAACCCTTTCCCTTTCTCAATGGTCCCTTAGACTGGTTGAGTTCTTCTTCTTAATCTCGAGGATCACTTAGACTCCACAAGGATCACCACACAATTAGGTGTCTCTTGCTAGCTTTACAAGTCACTTGAGAGTTTAAAAGGAGATGAAGAAAACATGATTAAAAAGCCAAGCAACAAGAGCAATAAAAAACACAAGATCACACTCTCTCTAGACTTTCCAAGACACTAATCAATAATGATCACAATTCACAATTATGACACTTCGAGAAGTTTTGAAGCTTTGAATGTGTCTTGGGATGAAGTGCTTGCTCTTGTATTGAACGTGAATGAATGGGACGCTTGGATAGATTGAATGGAGGTGGCTGGGGTTGTATTTATAGCCACAAACACTTCCTAGTCGTTGCCTCCTTTCTGCCAACCACGAACGGTTCGCGCTCCTGGTCTGGACGGTCTGCCCCTACACATCAACAGCTGAAATCACAACAGTCAACAGTAATGGCTATAAGTGCATTAAATGAGTCGTCAGATGTCAGATAAAGCAGTCGCAGATGGTTTGGCCGTGCATCCTGGACGGTCCACGAGGACGCTAAAAATGCATTTTACCGAACCCATCACCTTCGGGTTTTTGCTTTTTAATGAGCGCACAGTCCACGCCTGAGGCCGGACGGTCTGAGCTTGGTCCTGGACAATGTTCTCTTCTCCTTTAGACAGTCCGTAGTGTAAATGTGAGTTTTACATAGTTTCTGTCCAAGGCACACCTTGGTGTCGTGGACAGTCCATCGGAAGGGCCCTGACGATCCTTCCACAGGTGAATTTTCCAAAAAGCTTCTTCTACCTGGAATAATTTACGATATTCCAGAT
The DNA here is from genome assembly GCA_029449295.1 of Zea luxurians. Taxonomy (NCBI): domain Eukaryota; kingdom Viridiplantae; phylum Streptophyta; class Magnoliopsida; order Poales; family Poaceae; genus Zea; species Zea luxurians. The sequence goes on along the minus strand of JAOPSE010000004.1, from coordinate 51,641,503 downwards.
AGTCAACTTAGAATTGAGATAGATGGACTTATGCACCTGAGAATTAATCAACTAGGCAAACTAGTTAGTCTATAAGATTTATGTTGGTCGTCAAGCACCGAAATCAATTATAGAAAATGTTGGGGGCCTTCCTCTTTTGAAGGTCCTCAAAAACATGACTAACCATTTGCTTTCAGCATACTACTGAATATTACAGGACCTTCATCAATCAGAAAAGATTCGGTATAACACAAGAGGAGCGAAGCAAACTTCGTCTGACAAGCTTCATCACGACGAAACGGGTAGACAACGTGGCTTCAGAGATAATGAAAGGGAAGTACAACGAAGCATGCTTCATCAAGCAGACTTCGTCACGATGAAGCATTGAGACAATGCAAGGAGAAGATGTTGCCCAAGTTATTAAATACGAATGGCAATGTTACCCTTGTGACATTTTGTAAACTTTGTATGTAATCGTTGAGGGCATAAATGTAATAGCATACGGACCATTGCAGTTGCCTATAAATAGATGAATAGTACCCCCATATTGCTCACGCTGGATTGTAATCGCTCTCATGTCAACACCTTCGAACAAGCCGAAGGTATCAATGTAATATAAATTCTGTTAATATTCATATGTATATCATGAAATAAATATATGAATGAATGAATGAATAAATAAATAACTTATGTTATCTTTATAAGTTTTTATTCTCGTGAGTGATGAAGGTGCGTCCTTCTTGACCTTTGTCCGAAAATTGTTACATTCGAAAGGAGATAATGTTTCGAAGGACGAAGGTCCTTAATCTTTAACAATTGTGTTGCCTTGTTCTTGATTCACAACATTTGAGAACAAGCGGCCGACATTGGCACCCACCTCCGTTGAACTCAAATGACCACCTTCGACACCAGGATCTCGAGCAAGCACCTTCGTCATGCCGTCGAAGAAGGCAATAGCGCTAGGGGCTGCCCTTGCACCGCTGGACATCAACCAAGAAGGGCTCCCTCCGAGAGAAACCCGAAACTAGAAAAGGAAGGCCAATAGCCCAACACCATAGGAAGAGGAGCTATATCAAGAGATCAGAGATCTATAGGCCATCCACCATCAAGTGGAGAGAAGAAGGGAGAAAATGCTTCGGCTAGCTGAACTCTAGAAGAAGATTGATGCAGCTGCCGAAGAGATGTGCCATATCACACAAGACGAGCAAGGACGAAGGCCAAATCAGAGAGAGCTTCGTCAGGAAAGCCCAAGCTAGATGTATGGTATGACGATTTCAATCATGGTAACTTTGCTTTTGATGATGCTTCTCCCCTAGCAGCAGAGTTGCAGGCTATCCCATGGCCACCTTCATACAAACCACCACAACTCCCCATGTATGACAGGCATTCCGACCCGAAGCAGTTCTTCATGAGCTACGAAGAAACCATATCATCATATTGTGGCAACACTGCCGTCATGGCAAAGTCCTTCATCATGGCAGTCAGGAGTGTGGCTCAAACATGATATTCTTCTCTTCGGCCAGGAACAATCACATCATGGCAAAAGCTGAAGGATATGCTAGTCACCAGCTTCTAGGGTTTCCAGATGAAGCCATTGACTGCTCAAGCTCTATTCCAATGCACACAGGACCACGAGGAATACTTGCACGTGTATGTCCGAAGGTTTCTGCGTCTCAGAGCTCAGGCGCCAACTATGCCAAATGAGATTGTTGCTATTGAAGCTATGATCAAGGGACTTCAACTAGGACCAATAGTGTAGTATTTCGCCAGGAAGCCTGCACAAACTTTGGAACGGCTTCTACAGAAGATGGACGAGTACATCAGAGCCTACAATGACTTACAACAAAGAAGGGAAGAAGCCTACAAATACTCTGAGATGACCAGTGGCTTCGGAGGAAGACTCCACCCATGGCATGTCAGAATGATCCATAATCCCAGCTCAAGTGAAGATAGGGGAAGTCATACTCAAGGGCGCCAGCACAACTCTCAATCATCAGGAACACAACAAAGCTCCTTTAGGGCACCAGCCCCAAGTGGCAGAGGAGGAAGAAGCTTTGGAGGAAGATTTAGCTCGCAACCAAGAAGGTTGTTTTGCTTGTTCTGTGGAGAAGATAAGGGGCATAAAACTAGGTGAAAGGGAAATGTGCCCTTGGGCCATTTCTAAGTGTTTTGGTGATTTAGTGTCCAACACAAGTGCCTAAGTGTAAAGAGGTGGACAAAGTACAAATCAAGGATAAAGGTATGTTTCTCAGACTTAGTACATTGTTTTATGGACTAATGTATTGTGTCTAAGTGCTGGAAACAGGAAAAATCCAATTGTAAATGTCTTGGCTCGAGCAGCCAAGACTCTGCTGAGTCTGGGAGCACCGGACTGTCCGGTGGTGCACCGGACAGTGTCCGGTGCGCCAGGCTGGTTCGAGCGAAGTGGCCGCTCTCGGGAATTCATCGGCGACGTACGGCTAAAATTCACCGGACTGTCCGGTGTGCACCGGACTGTCCGGTGAGCCAACGGTCGGCCGGGCCAACGGTCGGTCGCGCAATCTACGCGGGACACGTGGCCGAGCCAACGGCTAGAAGATGGCACCGGACTGTCGGGTGTGCACCGGACATGTCCGGTGCGCCAACGGCTCTCAGGCTGCCAACGGTCGGCTTCGCTATTTAAGGAAGGAAATCGGGCACCGGACAGTGTCCGGTGTGCACCGGACTGTCCGGTGCGCCAGTCGACAAAAGGCAAGATCAGCCTTCCAAGATTGCTCCAAACGGCTCCTAGCTGCCTTGGGGCTATAAAAGGGACCCCTAGGCGCATGGAGGAGCACACCAAGTATTCCTACAACATTTCTAAGCACCAAGACATCGATCTCGCGCATTCGTTTCATTGTGATAGCATATAGAGCTCTTGTGGAGTTGTGAACTCATTGAGTCATGTTGCGAGCTCTTGTTGCGATTTGTGTGCGTGTTGACACTCTGATTCTTGTGTCTTGTGTGTGTTGCTAATCCCTCCCTTGCTCCGTGTTCTTTGTGAATTTCAAGTGTAAGGGCGAGAGGCTCCAAGTTGTGGAGATTCCTCGCAAACGGGATTGAGAAAAAGGAAGCAAAACACCGTGGTATTCAAGTGGGTCTTTGGACCGCTTGAGAGGGGTTGATTGCAACCCTCGTCCGTTGGGACGCCACAACGTGGAGTAGGCAAGCGTTGGTCTTGGCCGAACCACGGGATAACCACCGTGCCATCTCTGTGATTGATCTTTGTTGGTTATTGTGTTTTGTTGAGGATTCCTCTATAGCCACTTGGCAATTATTGTGCTAACGATTAACCAAGTTTTGTGGCTTAAGTTTTGAAGTGTTATAGGATCACCTATTCACCCCCCCCCCTCTAGGTGCTCTCAATTGGTATCAGAGCCATTCTCTTCACAAAGGGACTAACCGCCCGAAGAGATGGATCCTAAGGGGAAGGGAATCGTGATCAACGACAAAGAGAAGGAATCCTTCGTCAACGAGCCGAAGGACGACAAGCCTACCGACTCCGGCTCGGGCCATAGACGGAAGGAAGGGAAGAAGAAGAAGACGAGGCGCATCAAGGAGATTGTCTATTACGACGACAGCGATGAGTCTACTTCTTCCCAAAAGGACGACGACCACAACGACTACAAGAGAAGGAAACCGGTTAATTCGAACTTTTCTTTTGACTACTCTCGTATTCCGCAAAGTTCAAATTCACATTTGCTCTCCATTCCACTCGGCAAGCCCCCACACTTTGATGGGGAGGACTACGGATTTTGGAGCCACAAAATGCATAGTCACCTATTCTCTCTCCATCCTAGTATATGGGAGATTGTAGAGAGTGGAATGCACTTTGATAGTTCGGATAGTCCCATGTTCATTAATGAGCAAATCCATAAGAATGCACAAGCTACTACTGTTCTTCTAGCTTCACTATGCAGGGATGAATATCACAAAGTGAGCGGCTTGGATAACGCCAAGCAGATCTGGGACACCCTCAAGATTTCTCATGAGGGGAACGATGTCACCTTGCTCACCAAAATGGAGTTGGTGGAGGGCGAGCTTGGACGGTTCGCGATGATAAGGGGCGAGGAGCCAACTCAAACATACAACCGGCTCAAGACTCTTATCAACAAAATAAGGAGCTACGGAAGCACGCGATGGACGGACCACGATGTCGTCCGACTGATGCTAAGGTCCTTTACCGTCCTTGATCCTCATTTGGTGAATAATATTCGTGAGAATCCCAGGTATACCAAAATGTCTCCCGAAGAAGTCCTTGGAAAATTCGTTAGCGGGCGGATGATGATCAAGGAGGCAAGGTACGTAGACGACGCCTTGAATGGTCCGATCAACGAGCCGCAATCCCTTGCTCTCAAGGCAACAAGAAGCAAGGAGGCGCTACCTAGTAAGGTGGCACAAATTGAGGCAGTCGGACTTAATGATGAAGAGATGGCCCTCATCATCAAAAGATTCAAGACGGCGCTTAAAGGTCGCAAGGGACAGCCAAGCAAGACCAAAGCCAAGGGGAAGCGCTCATGCTTCAAATGCGGTAAGCTTGGTCATTTTATTGCTAACTGTCCCGACAATGATAGTGAACAGGACCAAGGGAGCAAGAGGGAGAAGAAGAAGGCATACAAGAAGGCAAAGGGCGAGGCACATCTAGGCAAGGAGTGGGATTCGGATTGCTCCTCCTCCGACTCCGATAATGAAGGACTCGCCGCCACCGCCTTCAACAAGTCATCCCTCTTCCCAAACGAGCGTCACACTTGCCTCATGGCAAGAGAGAAGAAAGTAAGCACTCATGATACTAGTACTTATGCTTCTTCAAGTGAGGATGAGTCTAGTGATGATGATGAGATAGATTACTCATGCTTATTCAAGGGATTAGATAGATCTAAAATTGATAAGATTAATGAGTTGATTGATGCTTTGAATGACAAGAATAGATTACTAGAAAAACAAGAGGATCTTTTATATGAGGAGCATGATAAATTTGTTAGTGCACAAAAATCTCTTGCTCTTGAAATTAAAAGGAATGAAATGCTCTCTAGTGAATTATCTTCTTGTCATGAAACCATTGCTACTTTAAAAGGTGTTAATGATGATTTAAATGCTAAACTAGAAGTAGCTAGCAAATCTAATTCTTGTGTAGAAATTGTTAAAACTTGTAATAGGTGTAAAGATTTCGATGTTGATGCTTGTAGTGATCATTTAGTTTCAATTTCCAAACTTAATGATGAATTGGCTAGTCTTAATGCTCAACTTAAGACTAGCAAGAGTAATTTAGATAAGCTAAAATTTGCAAGGGATGCCTACACGATAGGTAGACACCCCTCAATTAAGGATGGACTTGGCTACAAGAGGGAAGTCAAGGACTTGACAAGCCATAAGGCTCCTATCTTCGCCAAGGAGAAAGGGAAGACTCCTATGGCTGGTAGTGCTAAAAAGAACCATGCTTTTATGTACCATGATAGGAGACAAACTAGAAATGCTCATAGGAGTTATAATGCTTATAATGATTTTGATTCTCATGCCATGTTTGCTTCTAGTTCTTCCTATATGTATGGTAGAGATATGTCTAGGAGAAATATTATTCATCATGTACCTAGAAAGAATATTGTTCATGCTCCTAGGAAAGTAATGAATGAACCTTCTACGATTTATCATGCTTTAAATGCTTCCTTTGCTATTTGTAATAAGGATAGGAAAATAGTTGCTAGAAAGTTAGGGGCAAAATGCAAGGGAGACAAAACTTGCATTTGGGTCCCTAAGGATATTTGCACTAACCTTGTAGGACCCAACATGAGTTGGGTACCTAAGACCCAAGCCTAAATTTGCCTTGCAGGTTTATGCATCCGGGGGTTCAAGCTGGATTATTGACAACGGATGCACAAACCATATGACGGGGGAGAAGAAGATGTTCACCTCCTACGTCAAGAATAAGGATTCCCAAGATTCAATAATATTCGGTGATGGGAATCAAGGCAAGGTAAAAGGGTTAGGTAAAATTGCAATCTCAAATGAGCACTCTATCTCTAATGTGTTTTTAGTAGAGTCTCTTGGATATAATTTGCTATCTGTTAGTCAACTATGCAATATGGGATATAACTGTCTATTTACAAATGTAGATGTGTCTGTCTTTAGAAGAAGTGATGGTTCACTAGCTTTTAAGGGTGTATTAGACGGCAAACTTTATTTAGTTGACTTTGCAAAAGAAGAGGCCGGTCTAGATGCATGCTTAATGGCTAAGACTTGCATGGGCTGGTTGTGGCATCGCCGCCTAGCACATGTGGGGATGAAGAACCTCCACAAGCTTCTAAAGGGAGAACACGTGATAGGTCTAACCAATGTTCATTTCGAAAAAGATAGACCTTGTGCAGCTTGTCAAGCAGGTAAACAAGTAGGAGGAGCGCATCACAGCAAGAATGTGATGACCACGTCAAGACCTCTGGAGCTGCTGCATATGGACCTCTTCGGACCCGTCGCCTATCTAAGCATAGGAGGAAGTAAGTATGGTCTAGTTATTGTTGATGACTTTTCCCGCTTCACTTGGGTGTTCTTTTTGCAGGATAAGTCTAAAACCCAAGGGACCCTCAAGCGCTTCCTAAGGAGAGCTCAAAATGAGTTTGAGCTCAAGGTGAAGAAGACAAGGAGCGACAACGGGTCCGAATTCAAGAATCTTCAAGTGGAGGAGTTCCTTGAGGAGGAGGGGATCAAGCACGAGTTCTCCGCTCCCTACACACCTCAGCAAAATGGTGTGGTAGAGAGGAAGAACAGGACACTCATGGATATGGCGAGGACTATGCTTGGAGAGTTCAAGACCCCCGAGCGCTTTTGGTCGGAAGCCGTAAACACGGTTTGCCACACCATCAACCGGGTCTACCTTCACCGCCTCCTCAAGAAGACCTCATACGAGCTGCTAACTGGTAACAAACCCAATGTATCGTACTTTCGTGTATTTGGGAGTAAATGCTACATTCTAGTGAAGAAGGGTAGGAATTCCAAATTTGCTCCCAAAGCCGTAGAAGGGTTTTTATTAGGTTATGATTCAATGACAAAGGCGTATAGGGTCTTCAACAAATCATCGGGTTTGATTGAAGTCTCTAGCGACGTTGTATTTGATGATACTAATGGCTCTCCAAGAGAGCAAGTTGTTGATCTTGATAATGTAGATGAAGAAGACGTTCCAACGGCCGCAATACGTACCATGGTGATTGGAGATGTACGGCCTCAGGAACATTTGGAGCAAGATCAACTGTCTTCCTCAACTATGGCGCATCCCCCAACCCAGGATGACGAACAGGTACCTCAAGTGGAGGCGCATGATCAAGGGGGAGCATAGGATGTTCAAATTGAAGAGGAAGAAGCACCTCAGGCACCTCCAACCCAAGTTCGAGCGACGATCCAAAGGGATCATCCCGTCGACCAAATTTTGGGTGATATTAGCAAGGGAGTAACTACTCGTTCAAGATTAGTTAATTTTTGTGAGCATTACTCTTTTGTCTCTTCTATTGAGCCTTTCAGGGTAGAAGAAGCCTTGCTAGATCCGGACTGGGTGTTGGCCATGCAGGAGGAACTCAACAATTTCAAGCGCAATGAAGTTTGGACACTGGTGCCTCGCCCCAAGCAAAATGTTGTGGGAACCAAGTGGGTGTTCCGCAACAAACAGGACGAGCACGGGGTGGTGACAAGGAACAAGGCTCGGCTTGTGGCAAAAGGTTATGCCCAAGTCGCAGGTTTGGACTTTGAGGAGACTTTTGCTCCCGTGGCTAGGCTAGAATCAATTCATATCTTGCTAGCATATGCCGCTCACCATTCCTTCAGGTTGTACCAAATGGATGTGAAGAGCGCTTTCCTCAACGGGCCGATCAAGGAGGAGGTGTACGTGGAGCAACCCCCTGGCTTTGAGGATGAACGGTACCCCGACCACGTGTGTAAGCTCTCTAAGGCGCTCTATGGACTTAAGCAAGCCCCAAGAGCATGGTATGAATGCCTTAGAGACTTTTTAATTGCTAATGCTTTCAAGGTTGGGAAAGCCGATCCAACTCTTTTTACTAATACTTGCGATGGTGATCTTTTTGTATGCCAAATTTATGTCGATGACATAATATTTGGTTCTACTAATCAAAAGTCTTGTGAAGAGTTTAGCAGGGTGATGATGCAGAAATTCGAGATGTCGATGATGGGTGAGTTGAACTACTTCCTTGGGTTCCAAGTGAAGCAACTCAAGGACGGCACTTTCATCTCCCAAACGAAGTACACGCAAGACTTGCTAAAGCGGTTTGGGATGAAGGACGCCAAGCCCGCAAAGACGCCGATGGGAACTGATGGACACACCGACCTCAACAAAGGTGGTAAGTCCGTTGATCAAAAAGCATACCGGTCCACGATAGGTTCTTTGCTTTATCTATGTGCTAGTAGACCGGATATTATGCTTAGCGTATGCATGTGTGCTAGATTTCAATCCGAACCTAAGGAGTGTCACTTAGTGGCTGTGAAGCGAATTCTTCGATATTTAGTCGCTACGCCTTGCTTCGGGATCTGGTATCCAAAGGGGTCTAACTTTGACTTGATTGGGTACTCAGATTCCGACTATGCTGGATGTAAGGTTGATAGGAAGAGTACATCGGGGACGTGCCAATTCTTAGGAAGGTCCCTGGTGTCATGGAACTCTAAGAAACAAACCTCCGTTGCCTTATCCACCGCTGAGGCCGAGTACGTTGCCGCAGGACAGTGTTGCGCGCAACTACTTTGGATGAGGCAAACCCTCCGGGACTTTGGCTACAATCTGAGCAAAGTCCCACTCCTATGTGACAATGAGAGTGCTATCTGAATAGCGGAAAATCCTGTTGAGCATAGCCGCACAAAGCACATTGACATCCGGCATCACTTTTTGAGAGACCACCAGCAAAAGGGAGATATCGAAGTGTTTCATGTTAGCACCGAGAACCAGCTAGCCGATATCTTTACCAAGCCTCTAGATGAGAAGACCTTTTGCAGGCTGCGTAGTGAGCTCAATATCTTAGATTCGCGGAACTTGAATTGAATTGAAGCATACATGTGTTTATGCCTTTGATCGTGTTCATTCTGCATTTTGTTGCTTACTGTGCTGCTCAAGTTGTACAAACACTCCCTGGACCTCACAAGTCCGTTTTGCAAGTGATGCACATATTTAGGGGGAGTTGTGCTACAACTTGACCCTTTGAGACTAACCATGTACTTGAGTTTGGTTGTTTTAGTCTTCAAGGAGGATTGAAAGGGAAAAGGTGGACTTGGACCATGCAAGACTTCCACTGCACTCCGATGAAAAGAGTAACTTCTCCAAGTTCATCTTTATACTCTTATTGCCTTTGTGTTCTCTTTTGATGATTTTGGTGAGGCAATGGGGTTCAGGGGCCAAGATTGATCCCGTTTTGGTGCTTGTCACACCCGGGTTTCGGGGCACCAAGACCCGGGCGCGAACACAAACACCAGGTATGCTGGGACCAAGTCTCACACATATGATGTATAGTGGCACAGGATCGAATGTCACAACTTTATATATAACAGGAGTTCTATACAAAATAAATAATTACATTATAAGGAGACAACGGTCCAGCAACCCAAAGTTGACTGGGAGACGACGGCCTAGACCTCTCACGAAAACATTGCGGCATCCTCCATGCGCCTCATCCTGCGGTACCTGCTCTTGACCTGTGGGGGGTGTGAGACAGCAAGAGTGAGCTCACATACGTTCATCGCTCAACAAGTTGTGGGGAATAATGTGCATGAACTCGCCAAAGGTGGGAGCTCACGTGAAGTGTAAGGCTTACCAAAGAGGATGGTTGAAGCTGAGCATTGCTTTTAAAGTTGGTCAAAATTTTATTAGCAGTTACTAAGTATAAGTAGATACCAACCCAATTAAATAGTAGAACAAAAGTAACAACCTCACCTGCGATGCAATGCATATGACAAATTGAGTTTAAGTTCCATAATTTAATCATGTGAGTGTCCGAGCTGCTCATGACCGTGAGCACGGCTAGTATACCAGTTTTACACTCTGCAGAGGTTGCGCATCTTTACCCACAAGTCATGTTACCCATCTGCCAAGGGATCGCGACTTCCCATACACCTCTACCGAGGAGGTGAGGCAGGGTAACACTACGAGGCCTTTACAAAGTTCCACTAGCTTCAGAAAACCCGCTACAGTTTATAGGAAGCTCCAATGCAGGAATCCCTTGCAGGACCGCCATCGCAGCAAAATCCTCCCGAGGGCCTCCCTACACTGACCACTCCCCTACTGCCCTTGCCCCTTTCGGGTAAGGTAGTCTTCCACTAGCTTTCCTAATTAATCAGCCAAGGGGTCCCATTCCTCCCTTGTGGTAGCACTGTTTTCCCGGGTGGTTCTCCATGTTCCAATTAACATAATGATCTTATCATGAATAGTAATAACAACTGATAACAACAGTGTAATCATGAATAATGTATCTCCATACCCAAAACCACATATAGCACTAGCAAGTACTACCCAGAAAGTTCAGTGGTAAACAAGGTATAAAGATAGACAAACTAGGGTATCCTATTAGGTCCCATCAAGATTAACCTATGCAGATCATTATGATTAATTAGAACATGAGTGGGTAAAAAGAAGTGATCAAGGGCACAACTTGCCTGGGACTTGAGATTCCAGGTACCAACTTGCTCTTCAGGTGACTCGTGACCTCACGCTAGTCGTAGTAATACAAACAAACAGTGTATAGGCAAAATTAACATCACACCAAACATAATAACAAACTGAATAATAATAATCTACGTGTTGCTACGAGACTAACGCAACTTGAACGGATCAAATCGGAGTTAAAACGAAGGAATTATGAATTTCTGAAGTTAATAAGCACCTAGAATAGATTAACCCAAATGAACAATTTTAATTCAAGTTTCATGGTTAAACAAAGGTACTAGGTGATAAACAATATTAATACAAAATTATTGCAACTGGAATGACTCAATTTGAAGTTAAAATGAATTTACTATGAATTATTGAAGTTCTAGCACTCATTTATATCATAAAAACCTATTTTATAATTCATTTATTCATTTTAACACGCCACCGGACTGAGCCTCAATTACAGGAAAGTCCAGGGGCTACGGTGCAAACATTCCTAAGACTCAGAAAGTCCCAGGCGTGGACGGCGGGTTATTTTTCCCAACACAGAGGGGTTTATTTGCAAGATCAGCCGGCCGAAAGGGTAGGAAGCGATATCAGCCGTCCGATCTGAAATTAAAGGGGCAGATTAGATCCCAACTACCCTGAATCGGTACGCTATGCAGATCCTTGGATCTAGATCCAACGGTCCAGATTTTAAAATCCCGCGGCAACCCAGGATCGCTCGATCCCAATCCAACCGCCCGAATTGATCCCAGCCGAACGGATGCGCGATATCAATCTGAGCCCTCCATTCCAATCCAACGCACACGATTTGATGTCACCGAACTTCTATACTGCGATATGATTTTGACCGTCGGCTGATAGATCAACGGTCAGAGCACCGTTTTCTCTCGTCACCTACCCCAGACAGGAAAACGCGGTGGCACCGGCAGCCCCCATGGCGGAGCCATGGCCGGCGATGACCGTCTCGCGTCACAATGGCCCAAGCTTAAATCCCAATGGCGATAAACTTACTCTAGAGGATGGCGAATATACTAGCAACCCCCATACCAGCGCTTGAGCAAAGTAGAGGTCCGACGACGACTCTCAGCGGCTTCACGGCGATGAGGAGGGGCAGCGAGAAATCTGGATGACCCTACGACACCTCCAAACCTGTAGATGTCTTGGATGTTTCTACCTGACCCGGCGCCCATCGGAGAGGCACGCAGCGACCCTGCCATGGCCCTTCGCGAGATCGAGGGTGGTGGCCCTCCATTGCTGCTTTGGCGCTGTTCGATTCGCCCACGACGGCGCAAGGAGATGGGAGGAGGGAGTAGAGGCGGTGCCCAGTTTTATATCGCGAAGTCGCAAGTCCGAAGGAGGATGGGATCGGGGAAAATCGCGCGGAGCTCGCGGAGGTTGTTGCGGTGGATCCGTAGATGTCGGCCATGGCCGGTAGGAGATGATGCTGACAACGCGGGGCCCGCGCGCCATACACAGCGATTCCCACGGAGTGAATGAGCAATGGCCTGCCAGCAGGGCCAGTTTGTCAGTGACCCGCTGCGTGAGTAGTAATCTGGGCGCGCCGGGTGAGTAGATGGGCCGACCTGGCAAATTCGGCCCACGCGGGGTAAGGTTCTTTCTCCCTTTTTTTCCTGTTTTGTATTTCCCACTCAAATTCATATTTTGACTTCAAATTTGTTTATGATTTTCACCCAGGATCAAGTGTACAAATATAGTTACTAGCCTAAAGTGATATATTTTATATATATATATATATATATATATATATATATATATATATATATATATATATATATATATATATATATATATATATATATATTTCTTTAGTGCATATTGTTTCCCTTTTCTCCTCCTTTTTCCCATTTCCATTTTCAAACCCTAATCTCCTTTTGAGTTCCAATTCAATTTTATTATTAGTATATTTTGATTAATAGTGTTGCTATTATTATTATATGCACAACAAACAAAACTCTAATATGATGCACATGTTGTCTAGTTAACATTAGTCATTTAATCCTTTTGAATGGGGTTGTTCACATGCTTAGTTAAATTGAAACAAATCAAATAGGAGAATTATCTCCATTACCATGGTTTACAAATTTGGGTATTACAAATCCTACCCCCTTAGAAATAATCTCGTCCTCGAGATTTGTAAGGACAGGGATGTAAAAAAAAACTCCATTTGTAATTTAGCCTTTAACTTTTAATTAGTTTAAGAATTAAGAAGTTTCATGTTATTTAGACAGTGGTTATGAAAGCATGGGTATGTATATCCACTTTATTATGTAGGATGATAAATAGATTTGGGTAAAAAGAGTAGGGTAAGGAAAGACTCCATCCAAGATTTGTGGATCTTGATTCATCTGATGATCTAGCTTGATCTTTGAAGGCTTGAGTTGATGCTTATCCTTCTTTGACATGGTTGGTCTTCTTTGGTCTTTCTTCTTGGAGTTGCCATCCGAGTTAAGGACTTATGGTTAAGATATATAGTTAGGATAGCCGAGGTACACAAAAGTAGGTAGGTTCGAACAGAGTTTTTTTACTTTGCTTTGGAATAGATGAACTAGGCAACCTGTGGTGTAGTTTAGGTAGTTGATTACTGGCGAGTTGGTGTAAGGCACCAATTTAGGTTCATGTTTTATCGGATCGGGGTCTAATCTATTTCACCAATATCACTAATCTGTTTTAGTAGACCACATTAGGTTAGATCACATTAGATTAAATCTAGGTTAGATTGTTATGACTAGATAGACTAGATAAGATCTCATTGACTTGGATTAGATCATGGTGGTTACTTTGGGATGAGATAAGTAGGATGGTTAGGATAAGGCGATTCTTTCAAGATAAGATGAATTCATAAGACTAAGGTAGAATCTTTAGAGGTCAGTTTGATCTATTCGGAGAAGATAAAATATTTTCAAGATAAGATGAGTCTACTAAGGTAATAGAATATCTTTTAAGATAAGATGGATCTATTAAGCTAAATATATTTTAATGGGGGATATTCTAAGTTGATTAGTTATCTTATGAATTTTATTTATTTATATTTATGCCTATATGTATATGCAGATGTAATTGTGGACGTTAATCCACAACCCATCACACTCAAACAAAGATCCAAATCAGACATATATCATAAGAGCAAACATTCAAATACCTAGACACTTATAAAAATAGTTTTGTTTTTGTTCCTAAGATTAGGTCTCCTATTCCTAAAGGTCACTTTAGGCACAGGATTTCAAAGTGTGAAATCCACATTTGTCTTTAGAAGGAAAAAGGTAAGAATAATCAGAGTAGCAAAGGTAAGTAAGTATTGGTTGTCCAGTTCTATCTAGGTTTTCGTCCTACAGTCAACATTCCTCTGATACCACTTCTGTCACACCCGGGTTTCGGGGCACCAAGACCCGGGCGCGAACACAAACACCAGGTATGCTGGGACCAAGTCTCACACATATGATGTATAGTGGCACAGGATCGAATGTCACAACTTTATATATAACAGGAGTTCTATACAAAATAAATAATTACATTATAAGGAGACAACGGTCCAGCAACCCAAAGTTGACTGGGAGACGACGGCCTAGACCTCTCACGAAAACATTGCGGCATCCTCCATGCGCCTCATCCTGCGGTACCTGCTCTTGACCTGTGGGGGGTGTGAGACAGCAAGAGTGAGCTCACATACGTTCATCGCTCAACAAGTTGTGGGGAATAATGTGCATGAACTCGCCAAAGGTGGGAGCTCACGTGAAGTGTAAGGCTTACCAAAGAGGATGGTTGAAGCTGAGCATTGCTTTTAAAGTTGGTCAAAATTTTATTAGCAGTTACTAAGTATAAGTAGATACCAACCCAATTAAATAGTAGAACAAAAGTAACAACCTCACCTGCGATGCAATGCATATGACAAATTGAGTTTAAGTTCCATAATTTAATCATGTGAGTGTCCGAGCTGCTCATGACCGTGAGCACGGCTAGTATACCAGTTTTACACTCTGCAGAGGTTGCGCATCTTTACCCACAAGTCATGTTACCCATCTGCCAAGGGATCGCGACTTCCCATACACCTCTACCGAGGAGGCGAGGCAGGGTAACACTACGAGGCCTTTACAAAGTTCCACTAGCTTCAGAAAACCCGCTACAGTTTATAGGAAGCTCCAATGCAGGAATCCCTTGCAGGACCGCCATCGCGGCAAAATCCTCCCGAGGGCCTCCCTACACTGACCACTCCCCTACTGCCCTTGCCCCTTTCGGGTAAGGTAGTCTTCCACTAGCTTTCCTAATTAATCAGCCAAGGGGTCCCATTCCTCCCTTGTGGTAGCACTGTTTTCCCGGGTGGTTCTCCATGTTCCAATTAACATAATGATCTTATCATGAACAGTAATAACAACTGATAACAATAGTGTAATCATGAATAATGTATCTCCATACCCAAAACCACATATAGCACTAGCAAGTACTACCCAGAAAGTTCAGTGGTAAACAAGGTATAAAGATAGACAAACTAGGGTATCCTATTAGGTCCCATCAAGATTAACCTATGCAGATCATTATGATTAATTAGAACATGAGTGGGTAAAAAGAAGTGATCAAGGGCACAACTTGCCTGGGACTTGAGATTCCAGGTACCAACTTGCTCTTCAGGTGACTCGTGACCTCACGCTAGTCGTAGTAATACAAACAAACAGTGTATAGGCAAAATTAACATCACACCAAACATAATAACAAACTGAATAATAATAATCTACGTGTTGCTACGAGACTAACGCAACTTGAACGGATCAAATCGGAGTTAAAACGAAGGAATTATGAATTTCTGAAGTTAATAAGCACCTAGAATAGATTAACCCAAATGAACAATTTTAATTCAAGTTTCATGGTTAAACAAAGGTACTAGGTGATAAACAATATTAATACAAAATTATTGCAACTGGAATGACTCAATTTGGAGTTAAAATGAATTTACTATGAATTATTGAAGTTCTAGCACTCATTTATATCATAAAAACCTATTTTATAATTCATTTATTCATTTTAACACGCCACCGGACTGAGCCTCAATTACAGGAAAGTCCAGGGGCTACGGTGCAAACATTCCTAAGACTCAGAAAGTCCCAGGCGTGGACGGCGGGTTATTTTTCCCAACACAGAGGGGTTTATTTGCAAGATCAGCCGGCCGAAAGGGTAGGAAGCGATATCAGCCGTCCGATCTGAAATTAAAGGGGCAGATTAGATCCCAACTACCCTGAATCGGTACGCTATGCAGATCCTTGGATCTAGATCCAACGGTCCAGATTTTAAAATCCCGCGGCAACCCAGGATCGCCCGATCCCAATCCAACCGCCCGAATTGATCCCAGCCGAACGGATGCGCGATATCAATCTGAGCCCTCCATTCCAATCCGACGCACACAATTTGATGTCACCGAACTTCTATACTGCGATATGATTTTGACCGTCGGCTGATAGATCAACGGTCAGAGCACCGTTTTCTCTCGTCACCTACCCCAGACAGGAAAACGCGGTGGCACCGGCAGCCCCCATGGCGGAGCCATGGCCGGCGATGACCGTCCCGCGTCACAATGGCCCAAGCTTAAATCCCAATGGCGATAAACTTACTCTAGAGGATGGCGAATATACTAGCAACCCCCATACCAGCGCTTGAGCAAAGTAGAGGTCCGACGACGACTCTCAGCGGCTTCACGGCGATGAGGAGGGGCAGCGAGAAATCTGGATGACCCTACGACACCTCCAAACCTGTAGATGTCTTGGATGTTTCTACCTGACCCGGCGCCCATCGGAGAGGCACGCAGCGACCCTGCCATGGCCCTTCGCGAGATCGAGGGTGGTGGCCCTCCATTGCTGCTTTGGCGCTGTTCGATTCGCCCACGGCGGCGCAAGGAGATGGGAGGAGGGAGTAGAGGCGGTGCCCAGTTTTATATCGCGAAGTCGCAAGTCCGAAGGAGGATGGGATCGGGGAAAATCTCGCGGAGCTCGCGGAGGTTGTTGCGGTGGATCCGTAGATGTCGGCCATGGCCGGTAGGAGATGATGCTGACAACGCGGGGCCCGCGCGCCATACACAGCGATTCCCATGGAGTGAATGAGCAATGGCCTGCCAGCAGGGCCAGTTTGTCAGTGACCCGCTGCGTGAGTAGTAATCTGGGCGCGCCGGGTGAGTAGATGGGCCGACCTGGCAAATTCGGCCCACGCGGGGTAAGGTTCTTTCTCCCTTTTTTTTCCTGTTTTGTATTTCCCACTCAAATTCATATTTTGACTTCAAATTTGTTTATGATTTTCACCCAGGATCAAGTGTACAAATATAGTTACTAGCCTAAAGTGATATATTTTATATATATATATATATATATATATATATTTCTTTAGTGCATATTGTTTCCCTTTTCTCCTCCGTTTTCCCATTTCCATTTTCAAACCCTAATCTCCTTTTGAGTTCCAATTCAATTTTATTATTAGTATATTTTGATTAATAGTGTTGCTATTATTATTATATGCACAACAAACAAAACTCTAATATGATGCACATGTTGTCTAGTTAACATTAGTCATTTAATCCTTTTGAATGGGGTTGTTCACATGCTTAGTTAAATTGAAACAAATCAAATAGGAGAATTATCTCCATTACCATGGTTTACAAATTTGGGTATTACAGTGCTTGATGCCAAAGGGGGAGAAAATAAAGGCCAAAGCAATAAATGGATCAGTTACCACTTGAGAAATTTTGAAAATAGTAGATTAGAGCTTTTGGTTTGTCAAAACTCTTTTATTGTCTCTTATGTCAAAAGTTGGCCTCTTGTGGGGAGAAGTGTTGATTATGAAAAAAAGGGGAGTTTTTGAAATCCTTGATCAAATTTCTTTGGAAAACCTCTCTTTATGTCTCTACAAGTGGTTTTGACTTAGAGATAGGAATTTGAGTTTGATTTGCAAAAACAAACCAAGTGGTGGCATAGTGATCCATATATGTCAAAATTGAATCAAAACGATTTTGAACTCTTATTTGATTTGATTTTGTACTTGTTCTACTTGCTTTATGTTGTGTTGGCATAAATCACCAAAAAGGGGGAGATTGAAAGGGAAATGTGCCCTTGGGCCATTTCTAAGTGTTTTGGTGATTTAGTGTCCAACACAAGTGCCTAAGTGTAAAGAGGTGGACAAAGTACAAATCAAGGATAAAGGTATGTTTCTCAGACTTAGTACATTGTTTTATGGACTAATGTATTGTGTCTAAGTGCTGGAAACAGGAAAAATCCAATTGTAAATGTCTTGGCTCGAGCAGCCAAGACTCTGCTGAGTCTGGGAGCACCGGACTGTCCGGTGGTGCACCGGACAGTGTCCGGTGCGCCAGGCTGGTTCGAGCGAAGTGGCCGCTCTCGGGAATTCATCGGCGACGTACGGCTAAAATGCACCGGACTGTCCGGTGTGCACCGGACTGTCCGGTGAGCCAACGGTCGGCCGGGCCAACGGTCGGCCGCGCAATCTGCACGGGACACGTGGCCGAGCCAACGGCTAGAAGATGGCACCGGACTGTCGGGTGTGCACTGGACATGTCCAGTGCGCCAACGGCTCTCAGGCTGCCAACGGTCGGCTTCGCTATTTAAGGAAGGAAATCGGGCACCGGACAGTGTCCGGTGTGCACCGGACTGTCCGGTGCGCCAGTCGACAGAAGGCAAGATCAGCCTTCCAAGATTGCTCCAAACGGCTCCTAGCTGCCTTGGGGCTATAAAAGGGACCCCTAGGCGCATGGAGGAGCACACCAAGTATTCCTACAACATTTCTAAGCACCAATACATCGATCTCGCGCATTCGTTTCATTGTGATAGCATATAGAGCTCTTGTGGAGTTGTGAACTCATTGAGTCGTGTTGCGAGCTCTTGTTGTGATTTGTGTGCGTGTTGACACTCTGATTCTTGTGTCTTGTGTGCGTTGCTAATCCCTCCCTTGCTCCGTGTTCTTTGTGAATTTCAAGTGTAAGGGCGAGAGGCTCCAAGTTGTGGAGATTCCTCGCAAACAGGATTGAGAAAAAGGAAGCAAAACACCGTGGTATTCAAGTGGGTCTTTGGACCGTTTGAGAGGGGTTGATTGCAACCCTCGTCCATTGGGACGCCACAACGTGGAGTAGGCAAGCGTTGGTCTTGGCCGAACCACGGGATAACCACCGTGCCATCTCTGTGATTGATCTTTGTTGGTTATTGTGTTTTGTTGAGGATTCCTCTATAGCCACTTGGCAATTATTGTGCTAACGATTAACCAAGTTTTGTGGCTTAAGTTTTGAAGTGTTACAGGATCACCTATTCACCCCCCCCCCCCCTCTAGGTGCTCTCACTAGGACATGCCAGGTCACGATACTGAAGCAAAAAGAAATAGCTGAAGCCGAAGCATGGAAGAATCAGCCAAAGCAGGTCCTCCATACCGCTTTGTGCTATTCCCCATACATTCCTGAGTATGTGGGCAATCAACAACCCACAGTATCAGTAGCTTCGGCAAGCCACTCCCCAACTGCATGGGCCCTGCCACCACCACCACCACTCATGGCTCCAACTTCGTCTCATAATCAACAGCTAGAAGGGCACCGCCAAGTTCAACAACAGCGCAACGCATGCGAAGAGTCTGAAGCTCGAACAGTCAACAACAATGTACCATAGTCGAGACACGTTTACTCAAGCAACACAGGGGCTCAATCAAAAAACTTTCATACACACTTAATGTAATCTTTATTTCTCTTGCCTTTATGTCTCTACCCTAAATACAATATAAGAAGGTACAACCTTCGGCATGTTGTAATAAATTTGGAGTTACACCATCGAGTGTAACAGAAAAAGTGACGAAGC
The DNA here is from genome assembly GCA_029449295.1 of Zea luxurians. NCBI lineage: Eukaryota > Viridiplantae > Streptophyta > Magnoliopsida > Poales > Poaceae > Zea > Zea luxurians. The sequence goes on along the minus strand of JAOPSE010000004.1, from coordinate 51,622,027 downwards.
TCCATAGTCGTTCCTACGGGGATACAGAGCTAAAATGCCACCTAAGTAAAAGGTGAAGAAGCTTCAAAGTCGTTCCTAAGGTGACGCAGAGCTTAGCTCTAAAGTCATTCCTATGGGGATGCAGAGCTAAAATGCCACCAAAGCAAAAGGTGAAGAAGCTCCAAAGTCGTTTCTAAGGGGATGCAGTCTTACGTTTATGAAGCGTTTATGCATTAACATTTGTTGCATCATATCATCGCATCATGCTACATAGCATCACATCATTCATCATCTCGCATCATCCAAAGTAGTGGAAAAAGAAGGGAAATTGCACCTTCAAAACATGTTGGCTAACTCATGAGGTTAGGCCTATTTTTGACAAGGAATTATGAAAGTTTTAACAAGGCAAGATCCATGCCTTCAGCAACAATATTCTTATGCAAAAATCTACAGCTTCGGTAACAACATTTCTTATGCATGATCCATGCCTTCGGCAACAGATACTTCTTATACAAAATCTATGACAAGAGTTTCCAAGTCTAATAATCACGCTTCGACCGAAAAGGGGGATTTTTCTTTATGAAGCGTGAAAAGAAGAGAAGGTGTTTTTTCGCCTTTGGCTCAAAAAAATGGTACGTACGAAGATTTCACGCTTCACAAAGAAATATATTACAGCATGAGATATAAAGTTGACAATTGTTTCTTACATAACGGAGTAGAACACAAAAATTCTACAAGAGTTTTTAAATATAAAATCTATTCATCCTCTTTCAGAAATTTTTAGCAGCTTCTTTCAAGAGTCTATTGACAGCTTCGTCAACAGCCTCATTTGTTATCCTAATCACATCAAGAGCGCCCTTCAAAGCTGGATCGGCCTCTAGGTCGTACGATTCCGGAGGAGGAGAAAGTTCCGCTACATAAAATGTAGTTTTGTCAGATACGAAGCTAGAGCACTTACGAAGATAGATTGCGATATAAACATACCTATACGCCTTTCTCGCTCTACAGCTTTTCTCGCTTCCTCTTAGGCTCGGTGGGTTTCTTCTTCATTTTGTCTGATAGCTTTGTTTGCTATCTCCCTTCCACTGTTCATCCACACTTCAGAGTAAAATTTCCTGCCAAGGGCAGTAGCTTCAGCTGAAGCCTTCTTAATATCATTCGCTGAAACTAGGAATTCTGGCTGGATTACAACCTTTGTATGCTCACAACCAGCTTTTTCAAGGAGCGTGATGGCTACTCGAGCGCAGGTGAAGGCACAAAAGTCTCCTCTATCGCTAAGGATTTCATCGAAAGCTTCGGCTTCGCCACCGATCCATCTGATAACCCCGTCAGGATGACCACGGATAAAGTTCTGCTCAGTAGAGAATGTGCCGACTTTAGCAAAACTATTTTTCAGCTTCTTGCAACATTCCATAGCAACATTGTAGCACTCCTCTTTTTCCTGACGAAGCTCCTCGACATTATTCTAAAATCTTAACCATTCAGTATCAGATATCTCGCGCTTTGCTTGTTCGACATTAAAGTTTTTAGTGATTTCATCGAGCTTCTTCTCCAGGCCTTGCACTTTGGATCTGTGCAATCCCACTTGAATAGACAGAGCATATTCTAAATTAGCAATACGCTTTGCATCTGCTTCTTTCTTCTTTTCAAACTTCTCCATTTTCTGTTCTACTTTAGAAAGGCTAGCCAGTCTAGCTTTGCTAGACTTTAACCTCTCAACTAAAGAAAGCAGGATTTTGTCCTTCTCAAGGGCTTCATTCCAAAGCATTATGACTTTCGAGCGCAGGTTCCTGAAGGCGATCCGAGTGCTTTCATCTTTAGCATCCTTCTAGGCCTTCAAAGCCTTGCTAAGGATAAGACCCTAACAATCAAAAAACACACAAATAATAATAATAAACATTACCACAAACCGATCATCAAAAACCTGCCTAACAAAAATCAATAAAAACAAAAATAAAAATATGCAAACCTTTAAGCTGTTATAAGCAAGGCTGTCTGCAAGTTGATCCTTCGGCATTACGGATAGACCAAGTTCAAGCTTCGGATAACCAATGTTATCCAATATTTCTCGGCAAACATTTATCTCCTTGTTGTCCGGTAGACAGTAAAGAAAGCTCATCTTCGTCACTTCCCCCATACACTAAAGACCCCCGGGGATATTTCAGGTTTTTTGCGTAATATTGCACTTTGGCAATTTGCTCTTTTGATAATCGTTTCCCTGAAGCATGGCAAACAATATACCCCAAATTGTCTTGAGAAGATGCTTCGGGTATAGGTGTTGGTAACTTCTCCGGAAGATCTTCCTTTTCTTGCTCCACTGCCTTAATTCCCGAAGGCCCGACTTCAGCACAGGTGGGAGAAGCACTTGCAGCAATGGCTCCTCCTAGCTCCTCAATTTTGCCTTTAGAAGTCTTAACAGAAGCAAGAATTGACACCTTCGAAGATTCCAGAACAGCGTCTAGAACGCTGGCCATTCTCCTTTCTTTCCTAGGAGTTGCTGCTGGAGAAGATGCTAATTTTGACAACCCTGTCATGCTTGGAGGAATCTGCAGGTTTAGATACTCCTTTGTCTTTGAACTCTTTGCCTCTCTTTTTTTGCTAGAGCGACAATAGCTTTGGCGGTCACAGCAAGAATTATCTCCGAAGCCAAGGGGGTGGCTTCGGCATATTCAACAATTTCTATCTTCTTTATGGTAGGCACTGTAGCAGTCTTCTCTAAAGAGTGTAGCTTCGGCCTATGAGTCAAAACTTTAGCCTTCTTTGGCTTCGACACGGCGGAAGAGGATGTAGTTGCCATTTTCCTTTTCGACCCTTGTTTTCGAGCAGGAAAGCAGTAGTTAGGATAAATAAATCCAATCACATCAAAATCTCTATCCAGTCTCCTTTTGCCTCGAGTGCCGAAAGTAGTGTTCATGGCTTCGTCTTCTGCCTTCGTATAAGCCCACAACAGCTCATCACTGGTTGCCTCAATGGCTTCAAGCCAATCATCATTCGGCTCGTCAAACTGACTTCTGTAGCGAAAGGTGTATCTCAAATAAACTAGGTCACCTTCGTTGGAGCTAGCAGCGGTCTCCTTCGACATCTCCCAGTCATTAACAAGCGGTCATACCTTATAAGCAATGTGCTCCTGAACCAAATCTCTGGTGCCAATGTAAGTACACAGTGTGTTGAAGGCCATCAAACATGCTTGTACTTCATTTCCACTTGTGATCGAAGGCCTCCTGATACCGAAACGTGATCGTATAGGGCACTAGATTATGCCCCTCACATCCTCCCTCTTACTCAGATCATTCTTGACATAAAACCACTGCTGCATCCAAGAGCCCGACCATTTTTTCTGAAACATTGGCACATGACACCTCACACCAGACCGATACACAAAGTTGTAGCATCCGAAGTTGTTATGATATTGCTCTTTCCCAACTGCCATCGTCTGGTAGGACAATTCGTGAATGTTACAGAAGCAGTTGATATCTGGCTCCAGCCCTTGGCTCCTCATAGCCCAAATGAAAACTCCAACTTTAATCAAAGCTTTAGGAGTAAGCTGATGAAGGTATATCTCAAATGTCTTTAGTACATCAACTAACATCTTATGCAACGGAAACCGAAGCCCAGCCTTCAAAAAACTTTTGAATACCACTACTTCGTCTGCTTCAGGAAGAGGAACAGTACTCTCTCCCCTAGCCCTCACTATGGATATATCATGAAAATATTTGCCCTTCTTCGCTTCAACCTGCCCTTGCTTAATAGTGGATTGTTTGAAAACAACAAGACTTGGCCTCCATGGCCGATCTTCGGCATCTTCGTTCTCACTCTCAACATCAAAACTCTCGTTGTCGCTGGAGTCCCTAGACAGCCCAACTAACATTTCATCAGTGATTTTCTCAACGTTGGTCCTCTCCATGGCTTCGTAGAAACCAGCAAGCGCGAGGTCCACACTTTTCTTATCTTCGGCCACTTCAGTGATGATTACAACAGAAAGACGAAGCTCAAAAAACAATTACGGTCACAGAGTAAGAAAGCTAAAACAACAAGCACAACACAAAGCTAGATAGCACGAAAAATATTCTCAGCGCAAGCCCTTGTATATATACACAAAGCACCACTGAGTGATGGGGCCCACAATGCAGAATGTTTCGCTATTCTAGCGAAGGGAAGGTGTTTTTCAGACCTTCGACTAAAGGCCTTCATTCATTTCATAGTCTGAATTTGTTATAAAGAAACAATTAATACTGCGAGGGGCTACTGTTGGGGGCCTTCCTCTTCCGAAGGTCCTCAAAAACATGACTAACCATTTGCTTTCAGCGTACTACTGAATATTATAGGAGCTTCATCAATCAGAAAAGATTCAGAATAACACAAGAGGAGTGAAGCAAACTTCGTCTAAAAAGCTTCATCACGGTGAAATGGGTAGACAACGTGGCTTCAGAGATAATGAAAGGGAAGTACAATGAAGCATGCTTCATCAAGCAGACTTCGTCACAACGAAGCAATGAGACAATGCAAGGAGAAGATGTTTCCCAAGTTATTAAATATGAATGGCGATGGTACCCTTGTGACATTTTGTAAACTCTGTATGTAATCATTGAGGGCATAAATGTAATAGTGTACGAACCATTGAGGTTGCCTATAAATAGATGAACAGTACCCCCGTACTGTTCACGCTGGATTGTAATCGCTCTCGCGTCAACACCTTCGAACAAGACGAAGGTATCAATGTAATATAAATTCTGTTAATATTCATATGTATATCATGAAATAAATATATGAATGAATGAATAAATAACATATGTTATCTTTATACGTTTTTATTCTCGTGAGTGATTAAGGTGTGTCCTTCCTGACCTTCATCCGAAGATTGTTATATCCAAAAGGAGATAATGTTTCAAAGGACGAAGGTCCTTAATCTTTAACAATTTGTTGCCATATTCTTGATTCACAACATTTGAGAACAAGTGACCAATAGAAAATGGTTAAGGTCATTTCCCTTTTAGCTTCGAAGTAGCTGTTGCATCCATGAGGGAATCAATTCTTGGTATTGGAAATTCATCCTTCGGGCATGCTTTGTGAGATCTATGACATCAATGCACATCCTCCACTTGCCATTAAATTTCTTGACCATAACTGTATTAGCCAACCACTCTAGGTATGCAACTTCTCTTATGACTCTAGCACTAAGCAATCTTTTGACTTCGGCCTTCGCACCTTTGGCCTTGTCCTCAGACATCTTGTGAAGCTTCTGTTTTCGTGACCTGCTGCTTAGATCAACATTTAGAGCATGCTCTATTGTGCTTCTGTCAACTCCACACTAGTCATTTGCCAACCAAGAAAAGACATCCTTGTTATGAAACAAGAATCTCTTGAGATTGGATTCCTGCTCCGAAGTCAGTTGATTCCCAAATAAAAGCCTTTGATCTGCTACATCTTCACAATGGAGAACCGACTTTGGCTGATCTGCCAAAGATGCCTTCTCATTTACTTGATTTTTTGATACATGAGGTTGCGCTTCAGCTTTGTCTATGTTATAGACGATTTTAGGCTCTTGTAGAGTCCCTTCTGCCATTCTTGTAGCCTCTTAACTTCAATATACTGATATAACTCCTTGATTGCTTGGTATCTTCATACAAAGATAAGCTGAGTGCAAGACTGCTTCAAATATGTCGAGTGTTCCCCTTCCAATAATTGCATTGTATGGGATGTCCATATCAACTATCTCAAACATGACCTCTTCTGTCCTTATGTTGTTGACATAGCCGAAGGTAATAGGCATAGTCAATTTTCCAAGAGCCAACACTTGCTGCCCTCCGAAGCCACAAAGGGGGTAAGTTGAATCTTAGATCTTATCATCTAATTCCTGCATATGCTTAAAGGCCTTCACAAATATGATATCTATTGCACTACCTGTGTCAACTATGAAGCCCTTTACGACACATGAGTTCACCATGGTGTCTCTATGTGGATAATCCTTGAGACGAAGATCATCTTGGGAAAATGTGATTGGTATGTGGGACCACTTGGTCTTAATGCAGGGTCCTTGGACACCCACATGTTGCACCCTTCTTTGGGCTTCTTTCCTTTGCTTCTTGTTAGGGTTTGGAGCTCAAGCCCCTAGTGATAGGGAGTGCAAGCTTCTCTATCTTGGATGCTGAAGCTTAATGGTTGCCATGCTCTTCATCATGGTGTGGCTTGTTGTGGTCGTGAAATCACCGGAGGTGGGTGCCAATGCTGGTCACTTGTTTTCAATTGCTACATGGCATCAAAAACAAGGCAACATAAGTTAAAAGATTGCAACCTTCTCCCTCCAATTACTCCTTTCTCAAAGACGATTTGAGGGAGAAGGTGAGAAATGAAAGTAACCATGTAACGATACATGAAAAGAATGGACGAAGGATGAAACATGCAACTCATCTTTGTGACTTGGCCAATAACATTTCATTCCTCGTAACATAACATACAATTACAAGCATACCTTCGACTAACAAAGGGAATGGATAAAAAGTACTTCGAAGGTTGAGCTAAATGAAGCTATGGGCCCTCAAAAGGTAAATTTATGCATGACATTGTTCACCTATTATAGGGGAGTGGTACAGCTTCGTATAAATTACAAATGTGCCCACAAAGTTTACACATATGATTTAGAAATATTACAGGGGCATCATTGTGTTTTCTCTTTCTTTCTTGTTGCACAAGTCCTTGTGTGGCAGAACTGCCCAGATTATTCCAGCTTAACTGCCTAAGTCTGGCCTTAGAGGCAACGACACACTTAACTCAGAATAAAATATTAGTCTGTCAGATCTAGTCCGATGAAACCACTCAAACCAGATCAAATACCACTTGCTCACTAGAAGGTGCGACACAGAGAAATACAATAAAGCATAATACCACAATTTAAAGAAGTACTTAAGTGTTATTACAACATCAGAGTTCAAAAGTAACAAACCATAGTTTTAGTGTAGCGGAAAATAAACTAATGAAGATAATAGGGGAGTATGGTGAAGCCTGGCCAACTACTCCTCCTGGTCCTCTCCTACATAGGCAGCATCCCACTCGACCGTCCAACCCGGTGGCAGGGTGGAAGGCCAAGTCACACCATCATCCATGTCCTACAAGGTACCTAAAAAGTTTGGTGCCACAAGCAATGATGAGTATACTAATACTCACCTAGACTTACCCGGTGTGAGAAGTCTACTTCTCTACCTCTAGACCATGAAGTTGTTTGTCTGAGGGGTTTGGTAAAAGCACTAGCTAAGTCCAAGTCAGGTTTTAGCTTTTCAGGTTCTAGAATGTTTTTGAACTAGGTTAGCATCCTTCTAGTCCCCAATGGTAAGAAGCATTTGCAAACAACACTATATATCATGAAACCTCATTACACTTCTTACTCGAAGCAACAACATGTATCATGCAGTCTCATTAGCTGCGAGAAGCAGACGATTCTAATCAAGTTTTAACCTTGAAAGGTAAACATAAACACACAACATGTAGGGGCACTTCATCCCCACAGACATCAACTGTCCCCATCGATCCCCCGTTCGCATCCAGGGCCGACTGCCTTGGATGCAATGCCCCACTGCCCCAGACCCAGTCGTGTAGTGATTGCCCTTGCACACACCAATGTTAGCATGGGACACCACGTCTTAGGATAGTTGAAGACAGAAGTCCGTGCCCGGCCTCACTCAGACACTAGGCTTACCAATTACCATATTTCTTAGCATGTGCTTAGTACTTTCAATCGCTTGACACATGGTACCACACATTAATCCTTATTCCAATTCCCTTCCATGGACAGGGCATCCTCTAGGGACCCATGTCCACAGACAATCATAATCCTATAGTCAAAATGAATTCAACCAATTCCTGACCTCGCACGAGTGCTAGAAAAATCACTCGACTTCTACTGAGATCCCTATTTTGCAAAGCAGCTACTCGACCTAACATTCTAGTATTCATCCCCAAAAGTAACCTAAGTTCATGCATCTAGGGTTTCAAACAACTCCTACACTTAATGCATAGTACAAGCCTACAAATAATATTGCAGTAAAATAGCATAAAACAGGTAATGCATAGAATCGGGGCTTGCCTTCTTGTGTTGGTGCTGCTGGGATGTCCTCGGTAGCACTTTCGGGAGCAGGTTCCTGACTTCCTTCTATATTAGCTTCTAGCACCGGGATCAGGACATACTCTCCATCAGCAAGGTTGCAATCTATCGAATGCAATGCCTGAGATATATAGGCTAATGTGCTTAATGATGAGGCAGGTTTTAGTAAGACGGTTAGTCACTTAGCATTATGTGGAGTTTGCACTATTAGGGTGGATTCTCATAGGAGTTGGCACTTTACAGATTTAGTTTAAGGTTTTTCTTGGGAGGTCGATTAAGACTCAATTAATTAACCTAAAGGATTTAGGTTAGGTCTAGATAGGTTTTGCTTAAGTTAATTACTCCACCTTTAGTTTACATTTAAACTCTCTTTCCTTTTTAATTAGGGTATAAAGAGTGAGTTGAACTACAACTATGATTTAGAAATTTCTAAAAATTCTACAAAAGTTATAGTAGCTTCCTACTGATTATTGAAGGTTGTCACTTGTGTTTGGGGTCAAAGTTAATTAGGGACTGCTCTGAAGAAAAAAACAAATTCTAGAGCAGAGAGGGCATTTAACACCACATCACTTATATAACAGTGGCTACTATCCTATTTGGCATTTTCCAAGCATCTAGATGAGATATTAGAGACTTCTACAAAAATGTTACAGTGTGACTCCCAGTGGTCTTTTATCTAGGATTTTCTAAAGTTTTTGGCTAGAAAAACCCTACAACTAGATTGCCCTTTGAAAATAGATTTAGAAATTTTCCTAGGATCTTTTTAGTACAAGAGCAGTCATTCCTAAATTTTGGGGTTTATCTCTTCAGGGATAATTTCCCATGTGTTTTGCCCAAATAAAAGGTTTATATTTCTTTTCTTCCTATATTAGGGCGATTTGTATTTTTCCTAGGTTCTATATTACTCACTTAGTCTAAGAAAATTAGTGAGCTCTCTGGTTTCCTCTATCTGCCATTTTTCTTGATTTTATTTAGTTAAGGCCCCAAAAGATTTTAAGTGGTTAACTCTCTCTTAAACACTTAGACCATGGTGCTATAAATTTTTACAATGTGGCAAAACAGATATTACATCTACTCAAAAATTTCCTAGCCTAGCTTAATAATGTAACTATTTCCCCCTAATAATTTGAAATGAGCAGTTTATGAAATTAATCCAAAGGTCCCATAAAAAGTAAACTGTGTGGTTTTCTATTTTTAGTTTGAAGTTTCATTTATCTAGAGTGCTACAAAATTGGTTTCACCATTTTTGAACTCATATTACTCAAGTTATGGGGTTTTGAACTTTTCTGCACAAAATTTTATTGAAAACAACTTAAATAATAAAGGGAAAACCACTTTGCGCTCATGCCCTCAGGTCTTTATCTATGTAAAATGTTTCATCCAAGTCCTTGGTCCACTATTGCATTGAGAGACTGACAGTGCAAAAAGGTCCTCGGGTTTTTAAGGATCCCAACCCGCGCTCCTTCTCTCCCTCGACGGAACAGTAGGTAAAACTATGACAAGCAATTCTAGTTACCTAGTGTGATAGCGCGTTGAGGACCTAGTCGAGGAGCTTCGGGCTAGTCTGGCGAACTTGGAGGTGGTGGGGGTTGGCCGGCGGCGAGCGGAGCTAGCCGATCCACGAGCACTGGCGGGCAGATGTCACAGGCGAGCCTCAACTCGGATTTGAAGTTGATTCCAGTTACCTGGTGTAGTAGCACGCTCGGGGAAGGGCTCGAGAGGATCGCGGGGGCTTGGTGAAGCCGGCCGTAACTTAGATTTGACGGTAGTGCTATGAACTCTCAGGTTCATGTGCTCCGGCAGGAGGACATGGGTCGGTGTGCGATGGCGAGCTCCTCCGGCGCAGTATAGCTCGCATGATGGGGTCTATGAGCATTGGCAAGGCATGGGGGAGCGACTGAGGTGCTTGGGCCAGTGGGAACTGGCCATCAGGGCTGCAAGCAGTGATTCCACGACGATGACGTGCACGTGGAACATGCTCGGTTAAGGCGATCACCGGCGGCAATGCTTCAGGCGTTGTGGCGGGGGTCAGGTAGCGTCTAATTGAGGCCACAAGGTGGGCTTTATAGGCAGGCGCGGGTGCGGGCCAACAGCGTGTGGGAACACGCGCGGTGCTGGCCATTCTGCGCTCGGTCGGTCAGACAAGCTATCAAACACGTAGCCCCGCTCAGTTTAGTAAGTTTCTAGCGCCTATAGGTCGAAAATCCGAGCGAATTTTGGAAAATTCCCTATGTATGATTTCTTCCATGGTCTCTACTCTATCTTGTGCAATAGTCGAGGCGTTTTGTGGCATGGTTAAGGAGTTGTCTAATCCCCAAGTTTTGTTTGTCACTATATCTATGTCAGGGAAAAGTCATGCCAAACTTCATGGTTTAGCCCTCAAATTTTTTATAGGGGCACCTGTTAACTTATCTACATTTGCCATGTTCGGGGTTAGATGATTTGGTGCTTGGAGATTAGTGAATAAGAGAGGTTTTGGGTTTTGGTTAAGTTTTTCCTTAAGAAAGGCTGATTTTCTTCTAGGTTTCACTCTAGGTTGGGCTTTTTGAGTAATTACCCTTCATTGTCATAGCTTGAGCTTATTATAACTTTTGTTGCATACTTAATACTCTACAACTTTTGTTAAGGGTTTTGGTCAGTTCTTTGGATCATTTTGTTTTGGTGCTCCTAGGCCCTTATGAGTGTGAGGTTAGGGTTTTGGTCAATTCCCTCCCTTTGATCACTATGAGGTGGTTAAGTTAATCCCTCTAGATTGGTTAGTACCTAATTAGAACCCTATTCCTTAAGTGTGGTGACTTTTACCCCAAGTGATCCACATGTGATAATGTGTTAAGGAGTGTGGGTTGGGTTAACCCCCTTTAGCTAACACATGAGGTGTTACAGCCTACCCCCCTTAATAGAGTCTTGTCCTTAAGATTGGAATAAAGAAAAAGGGGTGTGGGCTATGTACCAACATTCTTAAGTAGAAACTCGAGGTAGTTCTTATTCAAATATTCCTTGGTTTCCCATGTAGCTTCTTCTTTGTGTGATGGCTCCATTGTGCCTTGTACATCCTGATTGCCTTCTTGCGAGTGGATCTTTCTTTGCAGTCCAAGATTTTGACAGTGTGCTCTTCATATGATAGATCTGGTTCTATCTCCATTTCCGACTCGATCAGAACTTATGTCGGTACTCGGACACACTTCTTTAGTTGAGACACGTGGTAGATATCATGTACTGCAGACATCTTAGGTGGCAACATAAGCTTGTAAGCTACTGGTCCACATGCTTCCGTGATCTTGTAAGGTCCCACACAACGAAGATCTAACTTGCCTTTAATCCCAAATCTTTGCACACCCTTAGTGGGTGAGACTTTAAGGCACAAATGATCTCCAACTTCAAATTGTAGGGGTTTCCTTCTCTTATCATGGTAGCTCTTTTATCTGGCTTGAGCAGCTTCTAAATTCTTCTTAATGACTCTAACTTTTTCTTCAACCTCAATTACTAAGTCATGTCCAAAGATTTCTCTTTCCCCAACTTGTGACCAACTCAGAGGGGTTCTACATCTTCTGCCATATAGGGATTCAAAAGGTGCCATCTTCAAGTTAGCCTGGTAATTGTTATTGTAGGAGAACTCTACTAGAGAAATACACTTATCTCAATCCTTGCCATAGTGGGTGACACAAGCTCTTAACATGTCTTCAGTGATTTGGTTTACTCTTTTAGTTTGACCATCAGTTTGCGGATGGTAAGCTAAGCTCCTAATCAGGGTGGTACTAAGTGATTCCTGTAGATGTTCCCAAAAGTGTGCTATGAACTGAGCTCTTCTATTTGAGATAATGATCTTGGGTATCCCGTGCAAGCGTACCACATGATCAATATAAATTTCTGCATATTTTTCTGTCCTATGGGTGGTATGCACTGGTAGGAAGTGAGCTGTCTTGGTTAACCTACGCACAATTACCCATATTGAGTCATGATGTCGGGAAGTATTAGGCAAACCCACAATAAAATTCATGCTTATGTCTTCCCATTTCCTGGGTGGTATAGGGAGTGGTTGCAAGGTGCCTGCTGCTTTTAGATGACTTGCTTTGATCCTTTGGCAGATGTCACACTCGGACAAGCACTTAGCAATTTCTTTTTTCATCCTGGTCCACCAATATAAAGATCTCAGGTCATGATACATCTTGTTTCTTCCTAGGTGCATTGAAAACTTGAACAAATGAGCTTCATCCAAAATTTACTTCCTAAGATCCTAATCCTTGGGAATAATAAGTCGATCTTCGAACCATAGTATGCCCTTACTATTTGGTGAAAACGTTTATACTTCTCCGCCTTTTGTGAGAGCATTTCCTTGATAATCTGCACTCCCTTGTCACTAAGTTGCGCCATGATAATCTGATCATGCATGGTTGGCTCCACTGAGATGTAATCCAGAGTACTAGGAGGCACATATTCGAGCATCCATGACTATTCAACCTTCGCTTCCCTCGGGTCCCAAAAGTTGAAGTCTCAATAGTCTCATTGCACCTCAATTCTATGAAATTCAAGCACCCTAGAGAAGGAGCCCAGATCGAAGCTCGTTTCTTGAATTCCAAAGCTAAAGTTTGATGCCTTCGACACTTTCCACCCAATTTGTGTAGGAAACATGTTGTATGCAAGAAACTCTTGAATAAGGTCCTGAGTTCATATCCTCTCAGCCACAGTATTGAAAGCTATGTAAGCATCTTGAGTAGCTCCACCCATTCTGTAGTTTGGTCTCTTCATACCGAAGCTAATCTTTAGCGGACTCATCACCATATGCTTAAAATCTTATCGTTGCTTAGAATCCACTTTAGCATAAAACCACTCCTTTGTCCAATCACTATGCCACTTGGTTTGGTAGGCAAGCACAGGAGCAATAGAATCCCTTCGTTAGGCGAAGTTATAGCAGCAGAAGTTGTTATGATGTTTATCTTAAGGTCTAACCTTCATCTGATAGTGTAGCTCATGCACTCTGCAGAAGGCATCATCTTCAGTGTGAACCCCTTGACTTTGGATATAAAACACCAAGCTTAACGATAGCATTAGGAGTCAACTGATGCATGTATATCTCAAATCTCTTAAGAACCTTTGCAATCATCCTATACATTGGTAGCCGAAGACTGGCTTAGAAGAAGCTTCTAAAAACTACAACTTCATTGTTCTTCGATTTTGGGGTCATCTCATTGCCGGCAAGATGGACCTTGACCGTATAACCAAAATACCCAAGCTCCTTCATTGCTTTCAAATCTTCATCCTTGAGAATGGATCGACCCATCTCAATATAGCTTGGCTTCGTTGGTTGACCTTCGTATTCGTTATCTACAGCCTTCGAATCATTCTTGGACTTTAGCGCTGTAGAAGCCCTCATGACTTTGGATATTGATGCGGTAGCCGAAGCAATTTCCTCTCTCTGAAGGGCTTATGACGATGTGGGAGTGGCTAACCTAGCGGTTGTGCAAATTCTGGACATTCAAGGGGAAGCTTCCCCCGAAGCTCGCTTTAAACGTGTTGGCCAGCGAAAAGATTCGGAGCCAGAGAAAAAAAATCAGCAGCAGGTATGTACGGAGGTAGTAAATGTTGTTTAACTTCACCATACTCCTCCGTTTTTATACAAGCAGGCTGTGACACCCCAGTGTCACCTAGGGTTCTTCTTTAAGCTAACCCAAACCATTATCACATGTGAACCAAATAAGGAGTGAACACCAAAAACAATTATTAATAACAAAGGTTGAAGTGAGTCTTTTATCTTAAGAAATTCTCCTTAATCATGTCATGAATCTCAAGGTAAGAAAAACTCTCAAACCCTAATTAACCCTAAGTGGACCATTTAAACACATAGAGGGAATATGGGAAAAGAATTGGTAAAGAAATACAAATTTTGGTAAAAACCAAACAACAAAGTTTTAGTTCACTAAATAACCAACAAAATATAGTAAGAAAGTTTTGCCTTTTGGATTGTTCAAATCCCCAAATCAGCCCCTGAACTAATGCACTTGGGAAAAAATTCAGAAATTTAGAAATCTGAATTTCAGCCCCTTTCCAAAGATCGACTGCGTTCTCTGTTTTCCAAAACTTGAATCAAACAAGTCCAAATAGCAAAGTGGCGCCAAATTACCTTGAACACACCATGACAAAGTTTGGAAACCTATCTCCACCGTTTGACACAATTTTGACATGGTTTTACCTCGGGACTCGACCTTGTGACACTGCCACCTTTGTGACGCGACAACTCTCTGTACACAGCCCCAAACCGTTCCACTTCCACACATAAATGACAAAGCTAAGTCGGGAGACCAAATATTGTGCAGTGATCATGCCCAAATCCACGAAGATTGCCAACCTATGAGCGTTTAAACTCGGGCAGAAGCAAAGAGCCACGTGCTCGACACCGTGTCAGGCTGGCCGAGCGCGGACTGGCCACGGCAGAGCGTGCCCCGCGCGTGGTCGCCCCGCCCTGCGCGTCTGCGCCACGCCCCCTGCCTATAAGTACCCCAAAAGCAGTAGCCGTTTGCACTCACGCACCCAAAGCCCCGCTCGAGCCAGAGATCACCGGAGTTCGCCGTGGACAGCGAGCACCACCGCCCGCCATCTCTGCCCGAGCGCGGCCATGGTGGCCAGTCCTTTCTATTGACCCCCAGCCTCGCCCTAGCCCCTGGACAGCTTCCCCGAGAGGCTGTGAAGCTTCTCCAAGCTTGAGCCGAGGCATTGCCTCACTGGAGAGGCGGATTCACCCTCGCCGGACTTCGGCCACCCGCCAACGCGCGTGGACCAAGCAATCCGGTGAGCCATTCTCCAATTCCTTGCACCCCTGTCATCCTTAACCTCTAGTGAAGCTCTCTGACCGGTTCACTTGGACTATCGCGCCGTGAGCAGGCCTGATTCCTCGCTGCCGACGAGCATCTCCACCTACGCACATGGACCGGATGACTTCGACCACTCCCGACGGCAATCCGGACATCGCCGTGACCCTCAGGACCTCCCCTACGCCCTCGACCACCTCACCGGAGCAGTCTCGCCGCCGGTAAGCCCCTCTGCCCCTCTCTTCCTCCGCGGCCACTATTCCATTAGGGAAGGACCGCGGGTTTGATTCTGTGAAACCCTAGGGGGTTTTCTGCAGAGCCTTAGACTCATGTGAATAGTGCACCGAGGACCTGTCTGTAATACACTTAAAACCATTCGTCAGGGACCCTAGTGCAAAACTGTTTTTCCTTTATCCGTTTCTATTTAATCTTTTTAAATTCAGCAGAAGACTTAGGAAATTCATATCTTGAGTTATATTCCACCAAATTTTGTCAAACCAATTTTGCTGGATTTAAAATATTATAGATTATCGATTAAAAATGCTAAACCCCATGGTTTCTGTATTGATTTTTAGAGTTTAGAATTAAATAAGGAACTGCCCCAAACCTTGTTAAAATAAAGAAAAATAATTATGCTTCTGTGCCAAACTTAAGAAAATTTGTAGAAGTCCAAAACCCACTAAGACACTATTTAAAATTAATGAGCACCCTAGTATTGAAGATTTAAACAAGGTTATCTATTAAAAGGCATTTTGCCCAAAACTTAAGAAATAAGAAAGGTGCTGGAAATTAATGAACAGCGAATGCAATTATTTTTCCTAGTCTACTTAAGTAATAAAGAACCTAGGAAAAATAAAGGGAACCCTAGTCCAGAACAAATTCAAGATGAAATGTTTTATTAAGCACTAATCAAGCTAGAAAAGCAATTATTAGAATTATGAAAACAATTTCAAAATTGTTAAGAAAAATCCAATGGACTTATAACCACTAGGACACAACTACAAAAATGATAAACACCCCAGTCCCTTATTTTAAGTAGGGTAAACAAATAGAACTTGATATTAAGCCATATTTTAATTAAATCATACGCAAGCCAAAAAGCGTGCAACAGAGGGCAAATAAATTTTTACTAGATTAATATTGAAGTAAGCCACCAGAGAAAAATGCAAAACCCAATTGAAAGCTACAAGTAATACCCATTGCCAATACTTCATGAAAAAGACCATTTAGTTCAAGAAATCCCTACCACCCTCTCCCTTAAGCAAAAAGTTACCAAAATTTAGAATGATTTCTCTTGCGCAAAGTAGAAGATAGGAAAAATCAGAAATTTGTTGTTTGATATTTTTCAAATATAGTGGTAGTAGAAAGCACCCCTTTGGCTAGAAACTTTAGAAAATCATAGTAAAACAACTAATAAGAATTAGTGACTAAAAATTTGTACAAAGTCATGTTAGAACATCTAAATGCCAGAAAAAATAAGTCTTAGAAAATAACCCTCTGTTAAAAGGTAGTTGTAGTTCAAAACACCCTCCTCTGCCCTAATATTTGATAATTTTATACAGAGAGAACCCCTCACTTTTTAAGCCCCAAATTTTAAAATAGAGACTTATACACTAGTAAGAAGCCACTATAATTTTTGCATAATTTTTGAGAATTTATTAAGCTATCTTGTAGTTCAAACCCACCTTAAAAGCATAAAAGAAATAAGAAGGAGAATAATAAATCTCACTCTAATGATTCAGCTAGAAACCCTAATAAACTCTCACTAAGACATTAAAGGGAAATCAGTAGAACACCAAAATAAACTTACCAATTTGCTAACCAAGCTTGACCCTAATTTGCTAAGTATGCCATAAGAATCTTCAGTAGCAAGATTAAGCTCTACCTTATCAAATTGATCGTTCACCATCAAAGTTTAATTGCTAAACTGCATATCATACCATGCATGTATCTTACTCATTGCATTCATTAGATTGCAATCTCGCTGACGGAGAGTACGTGCTCATCCCTGAGCAAGGAGTGATCCAAGAGGAAGATCAGGAGCAAGCTTCCGAGACTGCCATCGAGGATCTCCCTGCAGCACCAGCAATTGAAGGCAAGCCCCGGTTTTATGCATAACCGTATCTATATATGCTACTTTACTACTCTCAATGTTTGTAGGATTGTAATGTGCACTTAAGTGTAGGAGTTGCTTGAAACCTCTAGTTGCATGAACTTAGGATTCCTTTTTGAGATGAATACTAGTATGTCAGGTCGAGTAGCTGCTTTGCTAATCAGGATCTCGGTAGAAGTCGAGTGATTTTCTAGCACTCGCGCGAGGTCAGGAATTGATTGTATTCATCTTGATAACAGCATCTATGATGGTCCATGGACTTGGATCCAGGGAGGATGCCTTGTCCATGAGACGGGAAAATGAATTAAGGATTAATGTGTGGATACCTTAGTCAAGCGTTTGAACGTACTAAACACATGTCGGGAAATATGGTAACCGGTAAACCTAGTACCTGAGTGAAGTCGGGCGTGGACTTTACCCCTCACACGACCTAAGACTGGGTCTCCCATACTAGCTATGGTGGGTACAAGTGCGGTCCCTACATGGCGGCTGCCGAGGTCAGTGTGGTATTGTATGCCAAGGCGGTGAGGCCTAGCCGCGAACAGGGAATCGATGGGGACGGTTGACGTGTGTGGGGACGGAGTGCCCTGACATGGCATGTGTTTAGGTTTACCTTGCAAGGATAAAACTCGATTCGAATCGTCTACTTCTCGCAGCTAATGAGACTGCTTGACCCCTTGTACTACATTGAGTAAGAAGTGAAATGAGGTTGCTGAGATAACTTGTTGATTGTACTAAATGCTTGCTTCCATGTATGCTTTGAAGGAGCAACTTAGCTAAATAATGATACTAGAAATTGAAAAGTTAAAACTTGATTTTAGACTCAGCTAGTGCTTTTGGCAAACCAAACCCCTCAGCCAAACAGCTGCATGGTCTAGAGGTAGAGGAGTAGTTTCCTCACACCGGGTAAGTCTAGCTGAGTATTAGTATACTCAGCGTTGCTTGTGGCATAATTTTTGCAGGTACGCTTCAGGATATGGTTGATGGTGTGACTTGGCCTACCACCCTACCACCGGGTTGGACGGTCGAGTGGGATGCTGCTCCGGCAGGAGAGGAGCAGGAGGAGTAGTGGGCTAGGCCTTGCCCATTTCCTCGCTATCGACGATATCGATTATCCGCTGTAATTTATTTTGTGAACTTATTTTAGCTACTTGAAAAACTCTGATTTATGTAATAACTCCAGTACTTTAATTTGAGGTTTCCTGTTTTATTATATTTCTTCTGTGACTCACCTTCGAGTGAGATTGTGGTATTTGATCCTGGTTAAGTGGCTTTATCAGACTAGATCTGAGGGACTGACGGGTTATTCCGATTTAAGTGTGTTACGGCCCCTGAGGCGTGACTTAGGCACTTAAGCTAGAATAATTCGGGCGGTTTTGCCATAGCTGATATCGGAGCAAATTCCACCATAGAGAAGCACAATAAACCATGAATACCAATTTTCGAAAATCTAAAACTTGCTTAGAAACCAGTATTAGAATCGTCAGGACTAGAACGCTAGACCTAGGACAAAAGGCCTTAGGAATAGAGGGAAAAATAGGCGGCTAAGTAAGTAGGCCCTGTGGGCCAGTCCTTAGCTTTTTAAGGGATGTCGTAGGAGCACCCTTTCTTTCGGAGAGGAGACGTTATTTTCAGCATGCATGCATTATAAAAATAAATAGGAATAGGAACCAAAGAAGTAAAAATTTGAGCTAACCCGCTTCCTTTGTAACCACTCAGGCTCTTTTATTTTCTTCCTTCCACCATAATCTTTACATCTGATCCCCTTCCGCAGATGACTTCACCCACCCCCGCCAGTGGAGGAGACACTCGTTTCTGCTCTGACTTCCTTTCTCATGATGGCTTTCCTTCCATCTTGTGGGAAGTGCTTAACTCCGCCGGTTACCCTAAGCCCCCTTTGTACACAGTGCATCTATACAAGGAGCATCGGGTACCTCGTTGCCGAGTCTGGCTGACTTTGGAGGCACATCCCCTTCAGCCGGGTTGGCGTTCTCTTGACTCTAAGACGATTGGATTCAGGACGGACGACACCACTGAAGCAGCAGCCATGAAGACTCTGACAACTTTTTGTGGCTACCATCCCCTAGAGATGGTGATGCACCCACTGGGACTCTTTCCTGCTGAAAAGAAGGATGACCCCATGTGGTGCAACCGCGTGAGCCATGTGAAGGATGTGTGGGCGATGTATCCTGACTTGGTTGGCAGGGTCACTATTCAGTGCACGAGTGTGCTGTACCGCCTTCAGGCCCTGCCGAGCAACGCTATGGCACATCTTGCTAACATCGCTCAAACCACCAAGCTCACCCTCGACAGCCGAGAAGACTTTGTGGTCGACTTGTCCTCCGAGTTGGTGGAGAAGGACCTACAGGTGGAGAGGCTAAGCCAGCGCATCGCCACCTTGGAGCAGCAGGTGGAGATTCGAGACAACACCATTGATGTCTTGGAGAACCAGCTCCATGATGTGCAGCGGGAACTCGAAGAAGCTAATGACCACCTGGACATGCATCACTTGGAGATGGAGGCCAATGAGGCCAGAAGCGAGGGAGAAGAGGCTCCTAAGGCATTAGGACCAGCCCCTCGTGCCAATGTGACTACCTCCGTGGTGCCCCCTTCACCTGTATCTAGTGTTACTTCCACCACTCAGGGTTAATCAGTCGTTTTGACGCTTTAGGTGGATAGAAACCTACGCGAGCTTAGTAATGGCAGATTTTGGACTAGGCTTACGGGTACTTTCCCCTAATTGATGTAACCCTTGAGAACTTTTGAGATCTGTGGGATGTTTGTAACCATGTTATCTTCATTCGAACCTAATATTATGATTATGGCAATTTTCTTTACATATGAGATAATAGCACATCGTTCGAAATTGTGGATTGAGATAACAATGGCGGCAATCTCTGTTTTCAGATGGCAGGTAGGCAGCGTCGCGGGCAAAACGAGCAAGTTCCCCCGCCACCTCCTCCAGCTACCACAGTGCAGGAGCTGATGGCCCAGCAGAACGAGATTCTGCGACACCTTTTGCAGCGCTAGCCCCACCCTTAGCAGTATGGTGGAGGCCAGCCGCAGCGACCTCTGACAGTGGCGATCTACCAGGAGTTCCTGAGTACGCAGCCGCCCTTGTTCACCAAGGCAGAGGATCCGCTGGACGCCAACGTGTGGTTACGTGTCGTGGAGTCCAAGTTTCCCCTCCTCACGGGAGACTGCCCTGATGATACCAAGGCTCGCTTCGCCGCGCAGCAGCTTCGTGGCCCTGCTCGGACTTGGTGGGACCACTTTCGTGCTATGCTACCTGTTGATCATGAAGTTTCTTGGGAGGAATTCAAGACTACTTTCAGAGGACACCACATCCCAGCTGGAATTCTTGATCACAAGTTGAATGAGTTTCTAGCACACAATCAAGGAACCCGCACAGTCTTGCAGTATGCTCAGGCCTTCAACGACCTGTGCCAGTACACAGGTTATCATGCTAATTCCGATGAGAAGAAGAGAGACCGCTTCTGCAGGGGTCTCAACACCAAGCTGCGTGAGCGTCTCAACACTGGCCGGGCTGATAGCTTCAATGAGTTGGTCAACCTGGCCATCTCCCAGGAGGATTGTATTGTAGCTCACCGAGCAGAGAAGAAGAGAAAGGCACCAATGGCAGCACCCTCCGCTAAGACCCAGAGGTTCAAGATTGTTTCCTACAATCAGAGCAGGGGATTTCGGCAGCAGGCAGACAGATGGGCGATCAGGCCATCTCAGCAGCAGCCAGCACCCACTCATTTTCCAGCTCCCGCTCCAAAGAACAATCAGCCTCCGCAGCAGCAGTTCCACCAGGGAAATGGGAACCAGTGCTTCACTTGTGGCAAGGTGGGCCACTATGCCAAGAATTGCCCAAGAAATCAGCAGAGGCAGATGCCAGCACCAAATCAAGACAAGGGAAGAAAGCAGATAGTACAAGTCAGGCAAGGGAAGCTCAACGTCACTACTCTGGAGGAGTTACCTGAGGGAGCCCCCATCATGACTGGTATCTTTTCAGTTTATAATCAACTTGCATTAATTCTGTTTGATTCTGGTGCATCTCATAGTTTCATTAGCCAAAAGTTCAGTGCTAAATGTCAACTGCCTTTCTATCACACAAAAGGGTCATTCATGATAGCCACACCTAGGGGTAAAATTGCAACCAACCAATTAAACCAAAGTGTGCCTATTCAATTGGGAAGCCACATTATCAAAACCACCCTTCTTGTCTTGGGTTTGGAGAATGTGGATATTATTCTGGGAGCCAATTGGATGACTAGACACCAAGTAGTGCTTGATGTAGCGAGCTGCATCGTCAAAATCAATTCCCCAATCTATGGGAGTTTCACCCTGTTTTTGCCCAGTCAAGATTCTACTCAGTCATGTGCCTTTGCTATGATGGAGTTAACCCTGAAGAAGATTCCAGTAGTCTGTGAGTATGCAGATGTTTTCCCGGATGAATTACCAGGAATGCCACCAGACCGGGATATGGAATTCGCCATCGAGTTACAACCGGGAACGACGCCTATTTCCAAGAGGCCTTACCGGATGCCACCCGCTGAGTTGGCAGAATTGAAGAAACAATTGCAAGAGTTGCTAGACAAAGGTTTTATTCGCCCAAGTACTTCGCCTTGGGGATGTCCGGCCTTGTTTGTAAAGAAGGATGAAAGCTTGAGGCTATGTATAGATTATCGCCCACTTAATGCGGTGACTATCAAGAACAAGTATCCTTTGCCTCGTATTGATGTTCTTTTTGACCAGTTGGTCAGAGCCAAAGTGTTTTCTAAGATAGACCTTCGCTCCGGCTATCATCAGATCAAGATACGGGCAAGTGATATTCTGAAGACAGCTTTCTTGACCAGATATGGGTTGTATGAATTCTTGGTGATGTCATTTGGGCTGACCAATGCACCAGCATATTTCATGTATCTGATGAATTCTGTGTTCATGCCTAAACTGGACAAATTTGTAGTGGTTTTCATCAATGACATCCTGGTGTACTCGAAGAACGAAGAAGAACATGCCGGGCATTTGCATGTAGTGCTTCAACGTCTGCGAGAACACCGTCTCTATGCCAAATTGTCAAAGTGTGATTTTTGGCTAACGGAGATTAAATTCTTGGGTCACACTATCTCTCAGGCAGGCATAGATGTTGATCCTGAAAAGGTTCAAGAAGTGATGAACTGGAGGCCACCCACGACTGTCCGTCAGATTCAGAGTTTTCTGGGATTAGCTGGTTATTACCGAAGATTCATTCCAGATTTCACCCGAATTGCGAAGCCCATAACTGAACTGTTGAAGAAGGAAGCCAAGTTTGTTTGGAGTTAGAAGTGCGAAGATGCCTTCCATGCACTGAGGCAACATCTGACCACAGCACCGGTGTTAGCGTAACCCGACAGCAGCAAGACATTATCATCCACGAAAGGCCAATGTGGTAGCTGATGCCTTGAGTCGAAAGTTGCAATGCAATTGTGTTCTGATGGATTCTCGCATTAACACCTTGTGTGATGAGTTGAGCAAAATGAAGATCGAAGTGATTCCTTCTAGTGCTTTGTCTCACATTTCTGTTGAGCCAACTTTGCAAGACCAGATTATCATGGCCCAGCTTAGTGACAAGGGAGTTCAAATTATCAAGGAGAACCTCCATCAGAAGACAGAGAAGTATAAATGTTTCCGCCAAGATGGAAAGTATACTATGAAGCTCTCTGACCAGTTCACTTGGACTATCGCGCCGTGAGCAGGCCGGATTCCTCGCTGCTGACGAGCATCTCCGCCTGCGCACGTGGACCGGCTTACTCCAACCACTCCCAACGGCAATCCGCACATCGTCGTGACCCTCAGGACCTCCCCTACGCCCTCGACCACCTCACCGGAGCAGTCTCGCCACCGGTAAGCCCCTCTGCCCCTTTCTTCCTCCGCGACCACTATTCCATTAGGGAAGGACCGCGTGTTTGATTCCGCGAAACCCTAGTGGGTTTTCTGCAGAGCCTTGGACTCATGTGAATAGTGCACCGAGGACCTATCTGTAATACACTTAAAACCTTTCGTCAGGGACCCCAGTGCAAAACTGTTTTTCCTTTATCCATTTCTATTTAATCTTTTTAAATTCAGCAGAAGACTTAGGAAATTCATATCTTGAGTTATATTCTACCAAATTTAGTCAAACCAATTTTGCTGGATTTAAAATATTATGGACTATCGATTAAAAATGCTAAACCCCATGGTTTCTGTATTGATTTTTAGAGTTTAGAATTAAATAAGGAACTGCCCCAAACCTTGTTAAAATAAAGAAAAATAATTATGCTTCTGTGCCAAACTTAAGAAAATTTGTAGAAGTCCAAAACCCACTAAGACACTGTTTAAAATTAATGAGCACCCCAGTATTGAAGATTTAAACAAGGTTATCTATTAAAAGCCATTTTGTCCAAAACATAAGAAAATAAGAAAGGTACTGGAAATTAATGAACAGTGAATGCAATTATTTTTTCTAGTCTACTTAAGTAATAAAGAACCTAGGAAAAATAAAGGGAACCCTAGTCCAGAAAAATTCAAGATGAAATGTTTTATTAAGCACTAATCAAGCTAGAAAAGCAATTATTAGAATTATGAAAACAATTTCAAAATTGTTAAGAAAAATCCAGTGAACTTATAACCACTAGGACACCACTACAAAAATGATAAACACCCAGTCCCTCATTTTAAGTAGGGTAAACAAATAGAACTTGAGATTAAGCCATATTTCAATTAAATCATATGCAATCCAAAAAGTGTGCAACAGTGGGCAAATAAATTTTTACCAGATTAATATTGAAGTAAGCCACCAGAGAAAAATGCAAAACCCAATTAAAAGCTACAAGTAATACCCATTGCCAATACTTCATGAAAAAGACCATTTAGTTCAAGAAATTCATACCACCCTCTCCCTTAAGAAAAAAGTTACCAAAATTTAGAATGATTGCTCTTACGCAAAGTAGAAGATAGAAAAAAAATCAGAAATCTGTTGTTTGATATTTTTCAAATATAGTGGTAGTAGAAAGCACCCCTTTAGCTAGAAAATTTAGAAAATCATAGTAAAATAACTAATGAGAATTAGTGGCTAAAAATTTGTACAAAGTCATGTTAGAACATCTAAATGCCAGCAAAAATAAGTCTTAGAAAATAACCCTCTGTTAAAAGGTAGTTGTAGTTCAAAACACCCTCCTCTGCCCTAATATTTGATAATTTTATACAGAGAGAACCCCTCAATTTTATACACCAGTAAGAAGCCACTGTAATTTTTACAGAATTTTTGGGAATTTATTAAGCTATCTTGTAGTTCAAACCCACCTTAAAAGCATAAAAGAAATAAGAAGGGGAATAATAAATCTCACTCTAATGGTTCAGCTAGAAACCCTAATAAACTCTCACTAAGATATTAAAGGGAAATCAGTAGAACACCAAAATAAACTTACCAATTTGCTAACCAAGCTTGACCCTAATTTGCTAAGTATGCCACAAGAATCTTCAGTAGCAAGATTAAGCTCTATCTTATTAAATTGATCATTCACCATCAAAGTTTAATTGCTAAACTGCATATCATACCATGCATGTATCTTACTCATTGCATTCATTAGATTGCAATCTCGCTGACGGAGAGTACGTGCTCATCCCTGAATAAGGAGCTGTCCAAGAGGAAGATAAAGAGCAAGCTTCCGAGACTGCCATCAAGGATCTCCCTGCAGCCCCAGCAATTGAAGGCAAGCCCCGGTTTTATGCATAACCGTATCTATATATGCTACTTTACTACTTTAATGTTTGTAGGATTGTAATGTGCACTTAAGTGTAGGAGTTGCTTGAAACCTCTAGTTGCATGAACTTAGGATTCCTTTTTGAGATAAA
Source organism: Zea luxurians (assembly GCA_029449295.1). NCBI lineage: Eukaryota > Viridiplantae > Streptophyta > Magnoliopsida > Poales > Poaceae > Zea > Zea luxurians. Next base: position 51,597,159 of record JAOPSE010000004.1, on the reverse strand, counting down.
TACTAGTATACCAGGTCGAGTAGCTGCTTTGCTAATCAGGATCTTGGTAGAAGTCGAGTGATTTTCTAGCACTCGGTCAGGAATTGATTGTATTCATCTTGATAACAGGATCTATGATGGTCCATGGACTTGGATCCAGGGAGGATGCTGTTGGTGACTTGTTCTCAAATGCTTCGGATTAAGAACAAGGCAACATAAAAAGTGTTAAATGATAAGGCCCTTCGTCCTTTGAAACATTATTTCCCTTCGGGATATAATGTGTTCCGGACGAAGGTCACAAACAACATATCTTCGTAAGCACAATAAACTATGACGAAGAACTTACATGCAACATAAAAAGCAATATAAACCTTTGAATATTGTCACAACGTCATTTCTATTTTATTATCATATAAAAATAGAAATGACTTCAGATTACAAGTGTACCTTCGGATTGTAGGAAGGCAAAAGTACAAGGATGACGGAAAGCAAATGCCAAGTCAGCGTGAACAGTACGGGAGTACTGTTCATCTATTTATAGGCGTGGGATGCAGCCCATGCAAAATTACATTCATGTCCATTACATTTGCTAATGACTTATGAGAATCTATTAAGGCCTGAGTAGTCTTTTCATCTTTAAGTCGGTTCCCCTTTCTGCTATCGCGACGAAGCTTTCTGTGCATAGCTTCGGCTGTGCACCATCCTTCGTACACCTTGGTAATCAGCTTCGTACAGCTTGGGCTTCGTTCTGACCGTACTCCATGTTCATGATCTGAGTCCGAAGATACCTGTTCATATAATTCACTTGGAAAATATTGTCAAATCATGTTTTTGAGGACCTTCGGAGGACGAAAGCCCCCAACAGTAGCCCCTCGCAATATTAATTTGTTAGTGATAAATTCAGATTGCGATATGGACGAAGGCCTTAAGCCGAAGGTCCGAAAAAAACACCTTCCCTTTGCTAGAATAGCAAAAGTCACTGACACCTGGGACCACACAGTTTCCGTCATATCGAGTGTATAAATAGGAGCCCGCCATATTTGATTTGGCACGCTCTCTTTGCCATCTGGTTTTCCTGCTTATAAAACTTTCTACCCAAAAATATTTGTTTTCTTTCCTAGTTTTAAGCTTCGGAAGCGAGAAGTAGGATCTCCGAAGAGATGTCTGAGGAGAAGAAGGTTGTTGTCGAGATGAAGCTAAGTCTCTCTAAAGAGAAGAACCTGGGCTTTCTTGAGGCAATGTCGAAGACCAATACAGAAAAGATCACCAAAGAGATTTTAGAAGGTTTATCTGAAGATACTGGTGACAGCGACAGTTATGATGTAGAAAGCGGCGGGGGAGAGTCTGAAGATCGACCATGGCGGCCAAGTCACTCGGTTTTCTGGAAAACTACTATTAAGCAGAGTCATATTGACAATATGAGGGGGAGATATTTTCGAGATATATCTATTGTGAGGGCTGATGCTGGAGAAAAGACTTCTCCCACCCCCGAAGAAGATGAGGTCGTGATCTTCCGAAGCTTCCTCAAGGCTGGGCTTCGGTTCCCCCTAAGCAGCTTTGTTGTCGAAGTCCTGAAGACATTTCAAATCTACCTTCATCAGATTACTCCCGAAGCTATCATAAGAATGGGAATCTTTGTCTGGGCTGTGAAAAGCCAAGGTTTAGAACCAAATGCTAAAAGCTTTTGCAAAATTCATGAGTTGGTATATGAGACGAAGCCCTGGGGGAAAGAACAATATCACAACAACTTTGGTTGTTACAGCTTCGGTGCCCGCTCCGGGTCAAGCTGCCCTGTGCCAACCTTTTGGAAGAGGTGGCCCGGGGCCTGGATGACAGAATGGTTCTATGTAAAGAATGACTTGACAGCGCAGGAAGATGTTAAGAGTATCATTATGCGCCCCATCTGGCAACGCTTCGGACTCCGAAAGCCGAAGGTTCAAATGGATGAAGCGGCCGAAGAATGCCAAAGAGCCTTCGGCGTAATCTGCTCTTTTATTGGGACAAGGGATCTGGTCCAAGAGCATATTGCCTTCAGGGTGTGGCCACTTGCAGGAAAGTGGGAAATGCCGAAGGAGACCATCAAAGAGTCTGACGAAGGTGGTCTAGTCAGACTAAAATACACATTCAAATACGGGGATAAGTTTGTTGAACCTGATGACGACTGGTTAAAAAGCATTGAAACATTAAGTGACGAACTGCTTGGGGTATATTCGAAGGCCGAGAACACTGCATTATCGGCGGCCTTCGGAGGCCGAAAGAAGAAGAGGCTCAACCGGGTATTTGATGCAATCGGGTTTGTCTACCCTGACTATCATTATCCGGTGCCGGGCCGCAAAAGAAAAAATACTTCTCCTGCAACAGAAGTTGCCACAAGTGCTTCTAGTGAGCCAGCGCCGCAAAGAAAAAAGATGAAGGTGCTCACCCACCGGGCACGTTTTATTGAGCCGGCCACAGTGCCTGAATTTATCGGTAAAGTCTCCTTGGCTACTGAAAGTACAGAGCCAGCTCCAGTGCCGGAGATCGAAGAAAAAACTGAAGTACCTTCAGCAGAGAAAGCAGAAAAACCGAAAATTGAAGGACCAAAAATATTAGAAATCTTAAGTCCTTCAGCAAGTGTTGAAACAATAAAGAATCAAAAGGGGCCATCGGTAACCCCGAAAAGAAAAAGAATGGTGAACGTGCTAGATGTTTTGGAGACAATTAAGTCTTCAAGCATAACTCCAAAGAAGACTGTTGAACTTTCTGAAGTGTCTGCGGAAGCTTTAGATGCTGAAGCTTCGAAGCAACAACTTGAAGTTGAAGCCGGGACTTCAGAGCCCACCAAGGAACAACCCTTGGAAACCGAAGAAAAAATAAAAATGCCAGAGCCAACTTTGGTTGAAGAAATTGACACTGCTGTCCCCGAAGCTCCTTCCACCATATGCGATTACATTGTGCGACATGCTTCGGGGAAGAAATTATCTGAAGAAGAGATTTATGAAGCCAACCACTATGCCAAAGAATTAAAATATCCGAAGGGGGCACTAGTGTTCAATGGGACAAACGAAGATGACTTCCTATACTGTCTCCCTGACAACAAAGAATTATCTGTCTGCCGGGAGATGGCTAGGAGTATGGGGTTTCCGAAGCTTGAAGCTGGATTATGCGCTATGACGAAGGAGGATCTTGTGGATAGCCTTGCATATAATAGTCTGAAGGTGCGAGAATTGGGCATTTTGGAAACTTTATGATTCGAAATCTATTGTTTTATTCTTATACTAACTTTTTACATATAGGGATTAATACTAAGCAACGCGCTAAGAGCGCAAAAGAGTGCCGAAGACGAAAGCTATGAAATTGCCTTCAACAACCTTCGAAGAGAGGTTATCAAGCTAAGGAACGAAGCCCTGGAAAAGGACAAGATTCTAGTTACATTAGTGGATAAAGTAAAGGAGAACGAAGCTGCGTCCAAAGCCCAAATTGCAGCTCAAAAGCACGAGATTGACGATCTTCGGAAGCAATTGGCCCGGGCGAAAGAAGAACGCATACTTGAAGAAACGAGGCGGGAATGCAGCGACCAATGGGCTAATCATTTGGAAGGAACCATTGAAGAGCTTCGGTCTTCTAAGAAAAGGTGCTACGAAAAATGCATGGATTGTGTAAAGAAAATAAAAACCAGCTTTGCCAGTGTTGGCGCATTTTCGAGTGAAGAAGATTTTATGAGAGGTAACCCAGAAGGGCCGATAGAATGGATCTGCCATGAAGCTGAAGCCTTCGAAGAAATTCTAAACAGTCGAGGAGACATTTGCGCCTTCTCGGGTGCCAGGGGGATTGCTTCTATACTGGAGAAAAAAGGCTGCGATCATGTTAAGGCTCTTGCACAATCCGAAGCCAGCTTATCTCCTGAAGATGTTAAAGACCCCTCGGCCGAAGCTAGCCAGGCTGGTGGAAAATTTTTCACCGACATCTGGGACAATGGTGGCCGAGAAATGGCCCGAGAAATCATTCAGAAAAGTGAGAAAGGCATTCATGACGCTAGAGAAGTAACTAAGGCCGCTGACAAAAGCTCAGAGCCCGAAGGGCAATTAGGTATTAGCTAATGGTTTTTATTGCGTTGTAACTTTTGATTTTAAACTTCGTTCACAATTTGTAATAGCAATGTGCCCATATCATGTTCTCCTTCAGATCCTACTAAAGCGTCTCCGGGCCCTCACCCGAAAGGAGACGAAGAAATTAAAAAGATGGCTGAAGCTATCATGGATGAAGTTGTTAACCGACTCCTGAACGAAGCTGCCGAAGTTGTTTTGAGAGAAGATTAGGCACTTTTGTAAAGAATTCTTGAAATGAAACATGTGTGACATTTTGTAACCCTATGATATATTTGCTTTTAATGACTCGATTCTTTACGATGCATGAAACTTTACATACGTACCGTTTTTGAGGCTTCGGCGAAAAAACACCTTCCCTTCTTTTCATGCTTCGTGAAGATAGAAAAACTTTTATGCATCACGACAATGCTCATAGTGCTCTGATGAAGGATATCCAAGCTTCATGAAAATATTCTCCGAAGCTATATTCCAAAGATCAATATTGTGTCCCCTTGTGACTTAGCACGATTTTTACTTTCTCAAAGTATCCTTCCGAAGATTGATACCGTGTCCCCTTCTTTTGCCATATGCAACATGATGTATGATGCTTATGCTATGCAAAATGATGTGATGATGTTATGTTATGTAGATGACATTTATTCCGAAGATACACACATATCTCTGTAAAACACAAAATATTTTTGTACCAGCGCTGACTTTTCGCTGTAAGCTCTGCATTCCCTTAGGAACGACTTTGGAGCTTCTTCACCTTTTACTTAGGCGGTATCAGCGTTGACTTTTCGCTGTAAGCTCTGCATTCCCTTAGGAACGACTTTGGAGCTTCTTCGCCTTTTACTTAGGCGGTATCAGCGTTGACTTTTCGCTGTAAGCTCTGCATTCCCTTAGGAACGACTTTGGAGCAGAAAACTTACACTGCGTTCCCTTTGGAACGACTTTTTGTGATTTCAACAAACTTACTCTGCGTTCCTTAGAACGACTTTTTGTTGCTTCGAAGGATTTTCGATAATTTGAAGGTCCTCCTTGTTATTGTAAATTTTTAAGCTTCAGCAACTTAAGCCTGAGAAAATACATTTTCCTTGGAGCAAGCAAAGAAACTTTTACATGAAAACTAAAAAATGTCCTTTATTACACAGAAAATAGAACTGAATGGAAAAAACTGGTAGGATATTTGTCAATAGATGTGCTTCGACTCTGGCACAGTGCTATTGACTGTGCGAGCTTCGGATTGTTCTCTGAGATCCCTTTGGTGTGGAGCATATTGGCTCCCTTCTGGCTGTTGGCCTTGTTGCAACGGTGGTGGAGGCGGAGGTTGTTGCCAGGAAGCTTGAGGTTGACTCGCCGAAGCAACAGAAACTGCAGGGTGGTTGCCTATGTATTCTGGGATGTAAGGCGGATGGTACGAAGCAGTATGCATGACCTGCTTCGGCTGAGCTTGTTGCGCTGCAGCTTCGGCTATCTCCTTTTGCTTCTGGATGGTAACATGGCACATCCTGGTGGTATGGCCCTTGTTTTCACCACAGAATAAGCAAAATACTCTCCTTGGTTGATCTCCAAATCTTCCGCCGAAGCCCCTGGCGCCTCTGCCTCTTGGAGCTGGTGGCCGGAAGAAACTTTGTTGTTGCCCCGAAGCCTGTGAGGAGCACTGCGGCCTGTTCTGCTGACTCCCCTTATCATCATTTTGAGTAGAGTTGTGGATGGACCTGACGTGCCTCGGATAGAATCTTCCTCCGAAGCCCCTGGTCATTTCAGAAAACCTGAGAGCCTCCTCCCTTCTTTGGCGAAAATCATTGTCGGCACGAATATACTCGTCCATCTTCTGGAGCAATTTCTCCAAAGTTTGAGGAGGCTTCCTAGCAAAGTATTGAGCTGAAGGTCCAGGCCGAAGTCCCTTGATCATGGCCTCAATGACAATTTCGTTGGGCACCGTTGGTGCCTGCGCCCTCAAACGCAAGAACCTTCTGACATACGCCTGAAGGTATTCTTCATGATCCTGAGTGCATTGGAACAGGGCCTGAGCAGTGACCGGCTTCGTCTGAAACCCTTGGAAGCTGGTTAGCAACATGTCCTTCAGTTTTTGCCATGAAGTGATCGTTCCTGGTCGAAGGGAGGAATACCAGGTTTGAGCAACACTCCTGACAGCCATAACAAAAGACTTTGCCATGACTGCAGCATTGCCACCATACGAAGATACTGTTGCTTCGTAGCTCATCAAAAACTGCTTCGGGTCTGAATGGCCATCGAATATGGGAAGCTGGGGCGGCTTATAGGACGGAGGCCAAGGGGTAGCCTGCAGCTCAGCGGACAAGGGAGAAGCATCATCGAAAACAAAATTTCCATGATGGAAATTGTCATACCAGTCATCTTCGTTGAAGAAACCCTCCTGATGAAGGTCCTTTTGTTGAGGCCTTCGGTTCTGCTCATCGTGAGTAAGATGGCGAACTTATTCAGAAGCTTCGTCTATCTGCCTTTGCAGTTCAGCTAGCCTGGCCATCTTTTCCTTCTTCCTCTGCACCTGTTGATGAAGCATCTCCATATCTCTGATCTCTTGGTCTAGTTCATCCTCCTGAGGCGTCGGGCTGACAGCCTTCCTCTTCTGGCTTCGGGCCTCCCGAAGAGAGACAGTCTCCTGATTGTGGTCCAGCGGTTGGAGAGCTGCAGTGCCAGCTGCTGAAGCTTTCTTCGGCGCCATGGCGAAGGTTGATGATCGCCGAGGGCGCTCAAAGACTCAAAGAGTGGAAGTGAGTTCACCGGAGGTGGGCGCCAATTTTGGTGACTTGTTCTCAAATGCTTCGGATTAAGAACAAGGCAACATAAAAAGTGTTAAATGATAAGGCCCTTCGTCCTTTGAAACATTATTTCCCTTCGGGATATAATGTGTTCCGGACGAAGGTCACAAACAACATATCTTCGTAAGCACAATAAACTATGACGAAGAACTTACATGCAACATAAAAAGCAATATAAACCTTTGAATATTGTCACAACGTCATTTCTATTTTATTATCATATAAAAATAGAAATGACTTCAGATTACAAGTGTACCTTCGGATTGTAGGAAGGCAAAAGTACAAGGATGACGGAAAGCAAATGCCAAGTCAGCGTGAACAGTACGGGAGTACTGTTCATCTATTTATAGGCGTGGGATGCAGCCCATGCAAAATTACATTCATGTCCATTACATTTGCTAATGACTTATGGGAATCTATTAAGGCCTGAGTAGTCTTTTCATCTTTAAGTCGGTTCCCCTTTCTGCTATCGCGACGAAGCTTTCTGTGCATAGCTTCGGCTATGCACCATCCTTCGTACAGCTTGGTAATCAGCTTCGTACAGCTTGGGCTTCGTTCTGACCGTACTCCATGTTCATGATCTGAGTCCGAAGATACCTGTTCATATAATTCACTTGGAAAATATTGTCAAATCATGTTTTTGAGGACCTTCGGAGGACGAAGGCCCCCAACAGATGCCTTGTCCATGAGACGGAAAAAGAAATTAAGGATTAATGTGTGAATACCTGAGTCAAGCGTTTGAACGTACTAAACACATGTCGGGAAATATAGTAACCGGTAAACCTAGTACCTGAGTGAAGCCGGGCGCGGACTTTACCCCTCATGCGACTTGAGACTGGGTCTCCCATGCTAGCTATGGTGGGTACAAGTGCGGTCACTGCACGGCGGCAGCCGGGGTCAGTGGGCATTGTATGCCAAGGCGGTGAGGCCTGGCCGCGAACGGGGAATCGATGGGGACGGTTGATGTGTGTGGGGACGGAGTGCCCTGACATGTCGTGTGTTTAGGTTTACCTTACAAGGATAAAACTCGATTCGAATCGTCTACTTCTCGCAGCTAATGAGACTGCTTGACCCCTTGTACTACATTGAGTAAGAAGTGAAATGAGGTTGCTGAGATAAGTTGTTGATTGTACTAAATGCTTGCTACCATGTATGCTTAGAAGGAGCAACTTAGCTAAATAATGATACTAGAAATTGAAAAGTTAAAACTTGATTTTAGACTCAGCTAGTGCTTTTGGCAAACCAAACCCCTCAGTCAAACAGCTGCATGGTCTAGAGGTAGAGGAGTAGTTTCCTCACACCGGGTAAGTCTAGCTGAGTATTAGTATACTCAGCCTTGCTTGTGGCATAATTTTTGCAGGTACGCTTCAGGATATGGTTGATGGTGTGACTTGGCCTACCACCCTGCCACCGGGTTGGACGGTCGAGTGGAATGCTGCTCCGGCAGGAGAGGAGCAGGAGGAGTAGTGGGCTAGGCCTTGCCTATTTCCTCGATATCGACGATATCGATTATCCGCTGCAATTTATTTTGTGAAATTATTTCAGCTACTTGAAAAACTCTGATTTATGTAATAACTCCAGTACTTTAATTCGAGGTTTCCTATTTTATTTTATTTCTTCTGTGACTCACCTTCGAGTGAGATTGTGGTATTTGATCCTGGTTAAGTGGCTTTATCATATTAGATTTGAGGGACTGACGGGTTATTCCGATTTAAGTGTGTTACGGCCTCTGAGGTGTGACTTAAGCACTTAAGCTGGAATAATTCGGACGGTTCCGCCACACAGGCATAGAATGCGAGAAGCCACGGTCTCACCTTCTCACTGTGTGGTGGACCACAATTATACATTTATCTATCCTGAAGTATTTATTTTTGTCATTTTCAATAACGAGCCTCTGAAAGTTGTTTTTCGGACCTTCAACACAAGGTCTCCATGATACGTTTCGGTCCGAAGATTGAGTCAACCCATCAGAGAGCGAGTGTGCCATTATATTGGTAGGAGATGGCAATACTAAAAATCTGCCTTGATAGTGTCATGGTGTAGTGTGCAATGAATTAGCTTAATAACAAGCATTGCATAATTTTCTTATATGAGAGAAACGGAACATATTTGACGTACAACACACAAGCAAAGTCCGGTGATACAAGCAAGAGGCCGTCGTGCACGTACATATTTATTCTAGCGGATTCGATTATTATTCCAACAACGCAACACAACATAGTTGCATGGCATAATGGCATTCGTTCATGCACTTGTTCACTCGCACGGTCTCAGCTCGTTGACGACGTCTTCATCAGCTAGGGCAGCGTGTAATCTGTGGAGGTCAAACAGATTCAGGCCGGTGAGAAGGAACTGCACAAATGTATGTATATAGTTCGCAGTTTCATAGGATCCGATATATACCTCCGCACTTGTAGCCGACGGGGCGGTCGGCCATGTTGCAGCGCTTGGGGATGGTAATGGCGACCTCAGGCTTGATCCCGGCAGCCCTGGCGGTGCCGGACAGCATGACGGCGCACAGGCAGCTGGGGCTCTGGCCGATGGTGTGCACAGCGGAGCAGCAGCTGCTGGTCGGCGTGGACTGCGGGTCGTCGGCAGCCGAGATGCATGGCGCCATCCTTAGCGCCACCCTGTCGGCGGAGGCTCTCCCGCACTCCCCCGCGCCATGCGCCACACCGGCGATCATCACGAAAAGCAGAGCAAGCACAACGAGCTGCCTCGCCATTGGTGATTGACCTCTACTAGCTAGCTCGCTCCACCGTGTGCTGGTAAGGATGCTGCTGCTGGCCTCTCCTACAAGGCTGGTGCTTCTTATATAGTGCTCGTGACACTGATTGAAGGACGGAAGGGTGTGACCACCTGGCGCTCACTGATTACATGTAACGTGCTACAGCACTCGAGCAGGGGTAGTGTTGTCTCCACTTTGGCTTATTGGCTAGTGGGTGGTCACTTGATTAGATGCAAACCGGCTAGCTAGTTACTAGTGGGCTTCCGCACTGGACAGCACACAGCTGCACGAGTGCTTATTAAGCAATCAACCAAAACGCTTCTTGGTAATAAAATGGAAACTGTGCGCGTTTCACGCTGTAGTAGGTGGAAGAGGCACCCCGAGCACGTTTCACGCTGTAGTAGGTGGATGCCGGAAGGAGCGGCGTCGACTGGCGCCGAAAAGGAGAGGACTTATCTTTGCGGTATCACTGCATGGTAATCGAGGCAGTGGAGAAGGCGCCAACCTCGAGCTGCGATACGAGGGACGATGCCTGGCACGGCGGCGTCGTCACTGCCGAGGGTGAACGTCTCACTCCTGACTCCCCGGTAGCCTTGTGTGTAGTGGTGCGGATCACTGGGCGCCAGCAGCGCTGTCCTGATGAGCCGGCAGGTCGCTGCAGAGGTTGCTGGCACCGAAGCGTTCAGAAAGGCGGCGCGCTAAGTAGGAAGGAGTGCCCCCTGCGGCGCGCACCGCTTCCACGCGCCGCACATGGCCCAGATGAGGTCGCTGCCAGTGTCGGCGAGGGCCGACAGCTTCTGTGGTGGCGTCCGAATTTTTTATAATTTAGCCCTCTTTTGAAAAAAAATGTACATCTAGACCTCTAGATAACTTAATGTCGTTTTTGGACCCTTTTCTCGGCGCCATAGACCATGGCGCCGAGGTAACACGGCTTGGCGCCATAGCATATGGCGCCGAGATACGTAGTACGCTGGACTCCTTTTGCTGAGCTGGCATCTACGTGGCTGAGCTCGGCGCCATGAGTCATGACGCCGAGCTTTGAGTTTTGGTCGAAGGTCCGTGCGTTCAGGCCAGACGCGGACCGCAGCTATGGATTGGAATTGGGACTGCGCGGCCAGCGGGTACAGTCGCCATGCAGTTATTGCCTCCCTCGTTCGATTCTTCATCATGACGCTAGCTATATAGTACAACAACAGCGCCTCATGTCACCTCGTCCACTGTGGCAGTACAGCGCCTCATGTCACCTCGTCCACTGTGGCAGTACACTCTACAAGACGATGCGTCATGGACACTGCTGTAGAAAGAAAGAAACTACGTCAGAATCAGAATCACAAAGATAATCATGAAGGGGGGAAAAAGCTTGCAAAAAGGGATCAGATCACAAAGACAATCATGAAGCTAGACTGAACTAAGATTTGGGATAGCAAGTCACTTCGAATCGGCCAGTAGATGCTGTTGTGGTAATTGAATTTAAGTTTACTGTGATCTTTTATTTTTTTTGTGGCACGCAGAGACGACGGAGCTATCAACACAAGCTGCTGAATTTAGCTATCTTAATTACTGCTATAAACCAACATCACCGATCCCAATTCCTTGCACTAGCAGAAGACAATAAATTGGCATAGCTCCAGATCTTTTTTTTCGAAGAAGCAGGTTACTTGGATAGTTGGAACTGAATTGGGTTCATTCTTTTGAAATTGATTTAGTTAGTCTCATGTGCTGTTCATTAAACAGGTATCTATCTGGATTTAAGATTAAGCAGCCACTGCACTTGTGACCATCAGTAGTTCAAAAAGAAAAAAAAAACAACTCAGATCATACAAGATTTTCGCCATGTGATAAATCGATGCCTACAAAAATGAATCTAAAACTTACTGAAAATCTCTAGTGTATACCCTGTGTGGCCTTCGAAGGAGGAAAAAAGTCGTCTTTCACTCAACCCCCATCCTGTATCTTTTTGTTTTTACGTGCAGTGCATGTGCCAAGCTTTTATCTTCACAAGGACGCGCCGCGCGCAGAGTCAAAGTCAGAGCGAGACTGCAAGAGGAACAGAGACCCACAATAATTAGAAAATAGTACACACAGTAACGCCTTTCATTCAATCCATCCAGCCGACCACTTACCAACCTGTGTAGCAGTTGTTTGAGCTCGGCGCCATGAGTCACGGCGCCGAGCTTGGCCACGTAGATGCCAGTTTGGCCACGTAGATGCCAGCTCAGCAAAAGGAGTCCAGCGTACTAGGTACCTCGGCACCGTATGCTATGGCGCCGAGCCGTGTTACCTCGGCGTCATGGTCTATGGCGCCGAGAAAAGGGTCCAAAAATGATATTAAGTCATCCGGAGGTTTAGATGTGTATTTTTTTCAAAAGAGGGACTCAATTACAAAAAATTCGGTGGTGGCGTGCCGACGGAGAAGGTCTTGTCGTATGCGCCACCGCCAGTGTCTATATCGTAAAACTTTGCAAGAGTGAGAACTTTGAAAAATCTGAAAACAGAACTCTGCTTCAATGAATTCGAACTAAGAGTCCAAAACAAAAACATCACAATAGTTGTCAACTAGTAGTTGGACGCTTTAAATAGGTTTTTAGGGTATATAAGAATAAAAAACAAACATATCGTAAAATAGACACTCAAAACTCTAAGGCTATCTCCAGCGACTTACACATGCTTATACCCATATTTAAACTACATTCCGCGAACAGTACAGTCTACGATATAAAAACATGCAAACACAAGGTTGACTTGTCCCTTATGGTTCGGGTTGATGATGAGTGATTATCAACGGGTAGCACTCTAGGTAGTCAGTGGACTGACCAGAGTATAAGATTATGCTTGTGCAACTATGTCGGTCGGCTTATGTTGTGCAGGTGTGTAACACATGGACAGTGGTTGACGGCTGAGGTGAACATCATGTGGGCTCATGCTGTTGGACCGGAAGCGGTGAAGGGCGAGTGCTAGGTCTTGATTGATGGACCAAAGCAACCGGGTGAATAGCCATGGTGGTTGATACCTGGAACACGCACTCGCGCGACGACGTGGTGGAGTGGACCGTGTTGCCGGCGTGGTCGAGGACTGGCGGGACACGTGTCTGGTCGTGGAGGACGTGCACGAGGTGCGGTGCTCACGGCGGGTTTGGTGGTTTGGGCCTCAAAACCACCCAACGGTACGGATGACGGGTTTTGCTGACTTTGTGCCTCAAAACTTAGAGGCAGCGGTACCGGAGGGAACCTTTGGCGGGACGTGGCGTGATCGTGGAGGTTACCTCAAGGTGAAGCAACTCCGTGTGAAGGACGTGGCCATCAGATCAAAATCCTAGTAGTTGGTCCATTTCGCACCCGGTGGAGTGGATAGGCTCAATATAAATAGGGATAGTTTAGGAAGTGATAATAACCCTCTATAAATAGAGGGGAGGGCTGGTTAGTGTAGCATCACTTGGATGCCATTTGTTTTGGCTTAGGGCTTTAGCACTCATATTTCCCATCTCTAGACGTCTCTAGTTTTAGCCAAGGGTCCATAGCGATTTTGTCCTTCGACTGTGTTTGTGTTCTTCAAGTTTAATCTAAGAAAGGGTCACTGGTACGGCCCATAGGTTTTTGTCACTTCTCAATCTCAGTTTTGAATACTTGCTAAAATTCTGAGGTTTGTGTTCTTGGTTTCTCCTTTCCCTTTCTCTTGTGGATTTGTGGAGAAACTTTGAGTTTTTGTGACATGGGTATTGTTGGAGTTTGATTTGGGTGGAGATAGACTCTTGGGATCACTGCATACGCCCTCATGGAGCAGTTCTTGGTCGTGATCCGAGTTAATTCTTGTTTGAGTTCATTTTGAGAAAACTCCATCCTTCTCGCGATTTTCGATCTGCGACTTGATCTTTTGTTTGTTCGAGTTCATACTTCACTAGAGAACTTCTTACACCCCATGCAAACTGTGCGTCAAATTTGAGATCGTTCTGGGCATGTTTTCTTGCTTGGCACTACCGCTCGTGTGCAAGGCATTGCCGTACCCCGGCACTACCGGAATTAACACCGGCATTGCCGGACCTCCAGCACTGCCGGATCTAAGGCTGGCACTGTCGCTCTGATTTCTTAGTGATTTCGACTCTGATAATTTCTAGGAAGTTAGGTTTGCAGCTACTTGGATTTTTGGTGCATACAAACGACACTGGTTTGTGTTGCGCTCTGATCTGCTGCTTTGAGTCCCTAGAGGGTCTTTCGGTTTGATCTTTGGGATTAAAGTCACATACTCGCAGGTTGAGAATTTTTAGTGGCTCCCATTCACCCCCTCTGGTCGCCTCACCGGCCCTACAAAATAGTGCAAAAAAGTATTTTGAGTGACTATATATATATAGGTGTACTGTCGAACACGGCCTAAAAGCATTTAAAATTATGAGCTACCTAGGTGAGTGCGAATAGTGCTGCGCTCACAACTGGGGCTGCTACTCCACATGTGACAGTGTCATGCTGCCTGCTAGTGCAAAGCAAAGCTCCAAAAGCCAAAAAATTATCCATATAAACTCTGGTGAAGCTGAAATTCTGTGCATTCACATAAAAGTTTCAAATATGTCCATAAAATTTGAGCTCTAAAAGATTAAAGCTTCAACCATAGAAAAATATGCTCTAAATTCGGTGTTTTATCAAAAGTGGTCAAGAGGATAGATTTTTGTGCTCAAGTGCCTAAACCATTTAATAGAAAGGGGCACTTTGCCTTCACTCCTCTTCTTAGGTACAGCCTTGTTTGGGCAATTATGCCAAAAGTGGCCCTTCTCCCAACATGTGAAGGAGCCTCTTTTTCTTTGTCCTTTTGTGTCAATGTTAAAGAGAATATCCTCAACATACAGGAGAACACTCATTAGATTAATCCTGTAAATCATTCCCATAGGCATGACCTGCAGGTCGGAGGATATCTCTACTCCTATTAAGAGGCAAAGAGAGGCGTCCTTAGGGGCGAGGTCATGCCCCTGCCCCGTCCTCCCCGACCGTGATGAATTCCCCTGACCATGATCCCTGCCAGCAAAACCCCTTGCATGATGCAACCCCCCCCCCCACGATGCCCTCATCTAACTCCTTCCCCTACCTCGTTCCCCTGGTCTCAGTGCCTCGACCCCCCCATGGACATCGCTCCCACTACGGGTGTTGACCCGGTGATGGACCTAGGTGGCGCTCTTTCTCATCGTCTATGCCGTGCTGCTCTCTGCCTCTTTGTCCCTACTCGCCTCCATCCACACCTGGTACTACTTTGTCTCCTCGCCTTGCCTGGCTAGTCGCGCTCTATGCATCCGTCATGTACGGCGTTGTGTTCAGCCTGCTATACATGGCTGTCGCACTCGCCTTCGCCGCACCCGCCATGCTTGTCACTTGGACCACTGTCCTTGTGCTCCTCGCCATCGCCGGACGCCTGCGTAGGTCGCTTGTCGCCGAGGGCCGATGCACCACCAGGGACATCTCGGGCCTCGCACTACGTGTCCTCATGCGCAAGGGCAATGTCGTCGTCGCGCTCCTCCTCGAACGCCACGATGACTATGCAGGCCGCCATGCCTCCTAATCAATCCACCAGTAGCTCTAAGCCTGTTGACGTCCTCTTCTTCTCGAGCTAGATCTGCTACTACCTTACTGGAGTAGGTGTAAATTGTCACACCAAGTTGTTTTAGTTACTCCAGAAATTGGACACTGATGGCATCTGTAATGAATGTAGCTTGTCACATCATGCTCATGTTCAAAAGATTATTTGGATGAGAAAATTTGATCTAAGGCTAATTCAACTAACCTTGCAGAAAGCATACATCTATCACAGCTAGCACAACAAATAATTCGAGTAGGCTTTCTTGTGATCCTGTTAGTGAAAGCTCTCTTGTGGGTTTTAGTGGTTTGGATGACAACCCAATTAAAGGACTAACAAGTGTGCTAAGTGTTGAACAGGTGCTTAATGCAAAGCTAAAAGAGTTCAACACAAGTGAACAAGTGTGATGGTTCAAAGACTGGATTATCTATAGATAATGGACATCACAAGTAAGATGGGCATTGCATAAGTGAGACTCCTGTGCGTAGCTCGGAGACAACTGATCAAGCCAAGGATGGAGGCAAGAAAGAGCTTTGAGGTACTGAGTGCATGGGAGAAGGTCAAAGAGGCTGAGGAACCCAAAGCCAAGGGTGAAGAAGAAGACTTGCAAAGTCAAGGTTGATCGAGTTAAGAAGAGTTATGGCACATCAAGGATCACTACATAAGGACATGACTTACAACCAATGAGGTAACATCTATAGTCATGTGGTGTAAGTCATAAGGCTCAAGATCAAGCTCAAAGAAGTGAACAAGGTCACTAGAAGAAGGAGCAGTGTCAAAACTAGAACTGGATGTAGCCCAAAAGAGCTAAGTTCACCTTGATCTGTAACTTGGGTTGTTTCTATGTTTGGATATATTCTATGTGACCTTTGTAGGGTGTTGGAACTCAGATATGCCAATCTAGATCAAGTCAAGTTGACTTGATGGTTTAAGAGTCCAACATCGATCTCAATCGTGCCAAATGCTAAAGAAGTGCAAAACAAGAATCAAGGTACGTCTCTAGACTTAGTGAATTGTTTTTGGTACTAACCTGTTTCTCTAAGTGCTAGAAACCTTGTCAAGAAAAGTGGAAATGGAATTGGAGAAGTTTGGCTAAGTCTAGCCATAACATGCATCAGCCAGTCCGGTGCACAGGCTAGTTCAACAGCAAACTGGTTGCTCTCGGGAATTCACCGAGGGCGCCACGGCTAAAATTCACCGGACTGTCCGGTGTGCACTGGACTGTCCGGTGAACCAACAGCGCCAGCGCCAATGGTCGGCAACGCAATCAGCGGCGACGCGTGGCCTGAGCCAATGGTCAGTTAGCGCACCGAACTGTCCGGTGTACACCAGACAGTGTCCGGTGCGCCAGGACGACCGAGGACGCAACGGTCAGCTTTGCTAGAAAAGGAAGGAGATCGTGCACCGGACAAGCTATTGGTCATGTCCGGTGGTGCACCGGATTGTCCGATGCACCACCCGACAGGAAGCAAGGATAGCTTTCCAAATGGAATTCCAACGGCTCCTAGGCCCCTTGGGACTATAAAAGGGACCCCTAGGCGCCTCCAACAAGAACACAAGTGCAGCCATAGTGCATACATCATTCGGATAAATTCCTTCTCTCTCTTTCTTGTGTATCTCTCTAGTTTATGTAGAGGCGAAGCTATAAGCCTTAGAGAGAGAAGTGCTGCTGAGAGCTAGAGCAAAATTCTTGAGCGCATTGTTACTCTGTCGGAGTGATATCAATAAGATTGTAAGCAGCCATGGCGTTGTTGTAACTAACATCAACATAGTGGAAGGCTCTATCTGTCGTATTGATAGATCTGAGCAAATGGAGGAAGGAGTTGAAATAGACTCCAAGCCAAGGTGTGGCTAACTCCAACAAGGAGTAGGCAAGCATTTCAGGCTTGGCCGAACCTCGGGATAAATCCCTATGTTTGTGTGCTCTACTCTGTGTTGTGTGCTAGTTCTCTGTCTTATTCGCTTTTGATATTTGCACTTCAATACTTATATGTGGTACAAGCTATCTTCGAAGTGAAGGGTATTTTAAGACAGGAACTTCAATTCCGCTGCAACCTACTCAAAGGGTTTTTCATTCCACTGCGATCCAGCCTTCGAGTAGAGTAAGAATTTCTAGTTTTTACAATGATAATTATTATTCGCCTATTCACCCCCCCCCCCTTTAGGCGACATCTAGATCCTGTTCCCGGGCATAGGGAACTTTCAATTGGTATTAGAGCTAGTGAAAGGGAATTGGGCTTAGACCTAGTTCCTAAATAATTTTGGTGGTTGAATTGCCCAACACAAATATTGGACTAACTAGTTTTGCTCTAGTGCATAAGTTATACAGGTGCAAAAGGTTCACACTCAGCCAATAAAAAGATCAAATGTTGGATTCAACAAAGGAGCAGCAAGGCAACCGAGGGCTTCTCTGGCCAGAGGCACCGGACTGTCCGGTGTGCACCGGACTGTCCGGTGCGGCCAGAGGACTTCGACTTCAAACTCTTCACCCTCGGGATTTCTCGGAAGCCGGCGCGCTATAATTCACCGGACTGTCCGGTGTGCACCGGACATGTCCAGTGCTCCAAGGAAACGCGGCCTCCGGAACTCGCCAGCCTCGGGTTTGCTCGGCAGCCGCTCCGCTAAAATTCACCGGACTGTCCGGTGTACCAGCGGAGCAACGGCTCTCTGCGGCGCCAACGGCTCCCTGCAGTGCATTAAATGCGCGCGCAGCGTGCGCAGTCGTCAGGCACGCCCATGCCGGTGCACCGGACATCAAACAGTACATGTCCGGTGTGCACCGGACACCCAGGAGGGCCCACAAGTCAGAAGCTCCAACGGTCAGAATCCAACGGCAATGGTGACGTGGCAGGGGCACCGGACTGTCCGGTGTGCACCGGACTGTCCGGTGCGCCATCGAACAGAGGAGTTCCAGCAACGGTCACTTTTGGTGGTTGGGGCTATAAATACCCCAACCACCCCACATTCATTGCCATCCAAGTTTTCCAACTCTCAACCACTTACAAGAGCTAGGCATTCAATTCTAGACACATACAAAGAGATCAAATCCTCTCCAATTCCACTCAAACCCTTAGTGACTAGTGAGAGAGATTTGCCGTGTTCTTTTGAGCTCTTGCGCTTGGATTGCTTTCTTTCTTTCTCATTTGTTCTTGAGATCATCACTCAATTGTAACCAAGGCAAGAGGCACCAATTGTGTGGTGGCCCTTGCGGGGAAGCTTTGTTCCCGGTTGATTGAGAAGAAGAGAAAGCTCACTCGATCCGTGGGATCGTTTGAGAGAGGGAAGGGTTGAAAGAGACCCGGCCTTTGTGGCCTCCTCAACGGGGAGTAGGTTTGCGAGAACCGAACCTCGGTAAAACAAATCCTTGTGTCACACTCTTATTTGCTTGCGATTTGTTTTGCGCCCTCTCTCGCGGACTCGTTTCTTTATTACTAACGCTAACCCGGCTTGTAGTTGTGATTATTTTTGTAAATTTCAGTTTCGCCCTATTCACCCCCCCCTCTAGGCGACTATCAATTGGTATCAGAACCCGGTACTTCATTAGAGCCTAACCGCTCGAAGTGATGTCGGGAGACCCCGCCAAGAAGGAGATGGAGACCGGCGACAAGCCCACTACAAGCCAAGGGAGCACTTCATCGGAAGAGTCCCGCACCAAGAGAAGGGAGAAGAAGAAGATCTCCTCCAAGCGGAAGGAGAAAAGGTCTTCCTCTTCTCACCACAAGGAGAAGAAGGAAAAGTCTTCTTCTCACAAGCCGCATCGGAGTGGGGACAAGCACAAAAGGATGAGGAAGGTGATCTTCTACGAGACCGACACCTCATCGACATCTACCTCCGGCTCCGACGCGGCATCCGTTACTTCTAAACGCCAAGAGCGTAAGAAGTATAGTAAGATTCCCCTACGCTACCCTCGCATTCCTAAACATACACCTTTACTTTCCGTCCCATTAGGCAAACCACCAACTTTTAATGGTGAGGATTATGCTATGTGGAGTAATTTGATGCGATTTCATCTAACCTCTCTCCACAAAAGTATATGGGATGTTGTTGAGTTTGGTGTACAGGTACCATCCGTAGGGGATGAGGATTATGACACGGACGAAGTAGCCCAAATCGAGCACTTCAACTCCCAAGCCGCAACCATCCTCCTTGCCTCCCTAAGCAAGGAGGAATACAACAAAGTACAAGGGTTGAAGAACGCCAAGGAGATTTGGGATCTACTCAAGACGGCGCACGAGGGTGATGAACTCACCAAAATCACCAAGCGGGAAACGATCGAGGGGGAGCTCGGTCGCTTCTGTCTTCGCCAAGGGGAGGAGCCACAAGACATGTACAACCGGCTCAAAACTTTGGTGAACCAAGTGCGCAACCTCGGGAGCACAAAATGGGATGACCACGAGGTGGCTAAGGTTATTTTAAGAGCACTTATTTTCCTTAACCCTACTCAAGTACAATTAATTCGTGGTAATCCTAGATATCCACTAATGACTCCCGAGGAAGTTATCGGGAATTTTGTTAGCTTTGAATGTATGATTAAGGGTTCCAAGAAGATCAACGAGCTTGATGAACCTTCCACATCCGAGGCGCAACCGGTGGCCTTCAAGGCCACGGAGGAGAAGAAGGAGGAGTCTACACCAAGTAGACAACCAATCGACGCCTCCAAGCTCGACAACGAGGAGATGGCCCTAATCATCAAAAGCTTTCGGCAAATCCTCAAGCAAAGGAAGGGGAAAGATTACAAATCCCGTTCCAAGAAGGTTTGCTACAAGTGTGGTAAGCCCGGTCATTTTATTGCAAAATGTCCTATGTCTAGTGATAGTGACAGGGGCGACGACAAGAAGGGCAAGAGGAAGGAGAAGAAGAAATACTACAAGAAGAAGGGCGGCGATGCCCATGTTTGTCGGGAGTGGGACTCCGACGAAAGCTCAAGCGACTCCTCCGACGACGAGGACGCCGCCAACATCGCCGTCACCAAGGGCCTCCTCTTCCCCAACGTCGGCCACAAGTGTCTCATGGCCAAGGACGGCAAAAAGAAGGTAAAATCAAGATCCTCCACTAAATATGAAACATCTAGTGATGAGGATGATGATAAAAATGAGGAGGATAATTTGCGTATTCTTTTTGCCAACCTTAACATGGAACAAAAGGAAAAATTAAATGAGCTAATTAGTGCCATCCATGAAAAGGATGATCTCTTGGACTCCCAAGAGGACTTCCTAATCAAGGAAAACAAGAAACATGTTAAGGTTAAAAATGCTTATGCTCTAGAAAAAGAAAAATGTGAAAAATTGTCTAGTGAGCTAAGTATTTGTCATGAGACTTTAGACAACCTTAGAAATGAAAATGCCAATTTAATTGCTAAGGTTGATTCTCATGTTTGCATTGATCCTAGAAATGATAATGTTGATTTGCTTGCTAGGATTGATAAATTGAATGCTTCCATCGCTAGCCTTAGAAATGAGAATGAGAAATTAATTGCTAAGGCTAAGAATTTTGATGTTTGCAATACTACTATTTCTGACCTTAGAACTAAGAATGATTTGTTGCATGCTAAGGTTATTGAATTAAAGTCTTGCAAACCCTCTACATCTACTATTGAGCATGTGTCCATTTGCACTAGATGTAGAGATATTAATGTTGATGCTATCCATGATCACCTTGCATTAATTAAAAAACAAAATGATCACATAGCACAACTTAATGCTAAAATTAGAGAGCATGACTTAGAAAATGAAAAATTTAAATTGGCTAGAAGCATGCTCTATAATGGGAGACGCCCGGGCATTAAGGACGGCATTGGCTTCCAAAGGGGAGACAATGTCAAAATTAATGCCCCTCCTAAGAACTTGTCTAACTTTGTTAAGGGCAAGGCTCCCATGCCTCAGGATAACGAGGGTTACATTTTGTACCCTGCCGGGTATCCTGAGGGTAAAATTAAGAAAATTCATTCTAGGAAGTCTCACTCTGGCCCTAATCATGCTTTTATGTATAAGGGTGAGACATCTAGATCTAGGCAACCAACCCATGCCAAGTTGCCTAGAAAGAAAATCCCTAATGCATCAAATGATCATGCCATGTCATTTAAAACTTTTGATGCATCTTATGTTTTAACTAACAAATCCGGCAAGGTAGTTGCCAAGATTGTTGGGGGCAAACACAAGGGCTCCAAGACTTGTGTTTGGGTACCCAAAGTTCTTGTATCTAATGCCAAAGGACCCAAAACCGTTTGGGTACCAAAAATCAAGAACTAAACTTGTTTTGTAGGTTTATGCATCCGGGGGCACAAGTTGGATACTCGACAGCGGGTGCACAAACCACATGACCGGGGAGAAAAGGATGTTCTCCTCATATGAGAAAAACCAAGATCCCCAACGAGCTATCACATTCGGGGATGGAAATCAAGGTTTGGTCAAAGGTTTGGGTAAAATTGCTATATCCCCTGACCATTCCATTTCAAATGTTTTTCTTGTAGATTCTTTAGATTACAATTTGCTTTCTGTATCCCAATTATGTCAAATGGGCTACAACTGTCTTTTTACTGATACTGGTGTAACTGTCTTTAGAAGAAGTGATGATTCAATAGCTTTTAAGGGAGTGTTAGAGGGTCAGCTATACTTAGTAGATTTTAATAGAGCTGAACTCGACACTTGCTTGATTGCTAAGACTAACTTGGGTTGGCTCTGGCACCGCCGACTAGCCCATGTTGGAATGAAGAATCTTCACAAGCTTCTAAAGGGAGAACACATTTTGGGACTAACCGATGTTCATTTTGAGAAAGACAGGATTTGTAGTGCATGTCAAGCCGGGAAGCAAGTTGGCATCCATCATCCACACAAAAATATCATGACTACCGACAGGCCACTGGAGCTCCTACATATGGATCTATTCGGCCCGATCGCTTACATAAGCATCGGTGGTAGTAAGTATTGTCTTGTAATTGTGGATGATTATTCTCGCTTCACTTGGGTATTCTTTTTGCAGGAAAAATCACAAACCCAAGAGACCTTAAAGGGATTCTTGAGACGGGCTCAAAATGAGTTCGGCTTAAGGATCAAGAAAATTAGAAGCGACAATGGAACGGAGTTCAAGAACTCTCAAATAGAAGGCTTTCTTGAGGATGAGGGCATCAAGCATGAGTTCTCTTCTCCCTACACCCCACAACAAAATGGTGTAGTGGAGAGGAAGAATCGAACTCTATTGGACATGGCAAGAACCATGCTTGATGAGTACAAGACACCGGATCGGTTTTGGGCCGAGGCGGTCAACACCGCCTGCTACGCCATCAACCGGTTATATCTTCATCGAATCCTCAAGAAGACATCCTATGAACTCCTAACCGGTAAAAAGCCCAATATTTCATATTTTAGAGTTTTTGGTAGCAAATGTTTTATACTTGTTAAAAGAGGTAGAAAATCTAAATTTGCTCCTAAAACTGTAGAAGGCTTTTTACTAGGATATGACTCAAACACAAGGGCATATAGAGTCTTTAACAAGTCCTCAGGACTTGTTGAAGTTTCTTGTGACGTTGTGTTTGATGAGACTAATGGCTCTCAAGTAGAGCAAGTTGATCTTGATAATGTAGGTGAAGAACAGGCTCCATGCATAGCGCTAAGGAACATGTCCATCGGGGATGTGTGTCCTAAGGAATCCGAAGAGCCTCCAAATGCACAAGATCAACCATCCTCCTCCATGCAAGCATCTCCACCAACTCAAGTTGAGGATGAGGCTCAAGATGTTGAACAAGAAAATCAAGAAGATGAGCCACCTCAAAATGACGGCAACGATCAAGGGGGAGATTCAAATGATGAAGACAAGGAGGATGAACAACCAAGGCCGCCACACCCAAGAGTCCACCAAGCAATACAACGAGATCACCCCGTCGACACTATCCTTGGCGATATTCATAAGGGGGTAACTACACGATCTCGTGTTGCTCATTTTTGTGAACATTACTCGTTTGTTTCCTCTATTGAGCCAACCAGGGTAGAGGAAGCACTACAAGATTCGGATTGGGTGATGGCGATGCAAGAGGAGCTCAACAATTTCACAAGGAACGAGGTATGGCACTTAGTTCCACGTCCTAATCAAAATGTTGTAGGAACCAAGTGGGTCTTCCGCAACAAGCAAGACGAGCATGGTGTGGTGACAAGGAACAAAGCTCGACTCGTGGCCAAGGGGTATTCACAAGTCGAAGGTTTGGATTTTGGTGAAACCTATGCACCCGTAGCTAGGCTTGAGTCAATTCGCATATTATTAGCCTATGCTACTTACCATGGCTTCAAGCTTTATCAAATGGACGTGAAGAGTGCCTTCCTCAATGGACCAATCAAGGAGGAGGTCTATGTTGAGCAACCTCCCGGCTTTGAAGACAGTGAGTATCCTAACCATGTCTATAGGCTCTCTAAGGCGCTTTATGGGCTTAAGCAAGCCCCAAGAGCATGGTATGAATGCCTTAGAGATTTCCTTATTGCAAATGGCTTCAAAGTCGGCAAGGCCGATCCTACTTTATTCACTAAGACTCTTGAAAATGATTTGTTTGTATGCCAAATCTATGTTGATGATATCATATTTGGGTCTACTAACAAATCTACATGTGAAGAATTTAGTAGGATCATGACACAGAAATTCGAGATGTCTATGATGGGGGAGTTGAAGTATTTTCTAGGATTCCAAGTCAAGCAACTCCAAGAAGGCACCTTCATTAGCCAAACGAAGTATACTCAAGACATTCTAAGCAAGTTTGGAATGAAGGATGCCAAGCCCATCAAGACACCCATGGGAACAAATGGGCATCTCGACCTCGACACGG
This sequence comes from Zea luxurians, assembly GCA_029449295.1. Classification (NCBI taxonomy): domain Eukaryota; kingdom Viridiplantae; phylum Streptophyta; class Magnoliopsida; order Poales; family Poaceae; genus Zea; species Zea luxurians. The sequence continues at coordinate 51,573,219 of JAOPSE010000004.1, read as the reverse complement.
GAGGTAAGTCCGTGGATCAAAAGGTATACCGGTCAATGATTGGTTCATTGCTTTATTTATGTGCATCTCGACCGGATATTATGCTTTCCGTTTGCATGTGTGCAAGATTTCAAGCCGACCCTAAGGAATCACACCTTACGGCCGTGAAACGAATCTTGAGATATTTGGCTTTTACTCCTAAGTTTGGGCTTTGGTACCCTCGGGGATCCACATTTGATTTGATTGGATACTCGGATGCCGATTGGGCGGGGTGTAGGATTAACAGGAAGAGCACATCGGGAACTTGCCAGTTCTTGGGAAGATCCTTGGTGTCATGGGCTTCAAAGAAGCAAAATTCGGTCGCCCTTTCCACCGCCGAAGCCGAGTATATTGCCGCAGGCCATTGTTGCGCGCAATTGCTTTGGATGAGGCAAACCCTGCGGGACTACGGTTACAAACTAACCAAAGTCCCCTTGCTATGTGACAATGAGAGTGCAATCAAAATGGCCGACAATCCCGTCGAGCACAGCCGCACTAAGCACATAGCCATTCGGTATCATTTTCTTCGGGATCACCAACAAAAGGGGGATATCGAGATTTCTTATATTAATACTAAAGATCAATTAGCCGATATCTTTACCAAACCACTTGATGAACAATCTTTTACCCGACTTAGGCATGAGCTTAATATTCTTGATTCTAGGAATTTCTTTTGCTAGTCTTGCACACATAGCTCATAAATATACCTTTGATCATGTCTCTTTTATATATGCTATGACTAATGTGTTTTCAAGTGTATTTCAACCAAGTCATAGGTATATTGAAAGGGAATAGGAGTCTTCGGCGAAGACAAGGCTTCCACTCCACTCTACTACTCATCCTTCGCCGTCGCTCCACATCACCTCTCCAACTTTGGTATAATCTTCACTCATTCATTACATGACCAAAGGGAGAGAAAGTACTTCATTGGGCTCTAATGATTCCGTTTTTTGGCGATTCATGCCAAAGGGGGAGAAAATATGAGCCCAAAGCAAAAGGACCGCACCACCACCTAATTTTATAAATTTAATGATTTTATATTGGTAAATTTCAAAATTGGTATCTCTTTGTGTTCTAAAGGGGGAGCAACTAGTATTTTCAAAATTGATGTCTTAAAACCCTCTTGAACACTAAGAGGAGACCTTATTTGAGGGGGAGTTTTGCTTAGTCAAAGGAAAAGCATTGGAAATGGGGGGAGAAAATTCCATATCTTGAAAATGCTTTGCAAAATCTTTTTCATTTACCTTTGACTATCTTGCAAAAGTACTTTGAAAAGAATTTACAAAAGAATTTGCAAAAACAAAACTCATGGTGCAAATATGGTCCAATATGTCAAAAACAGAGAAACCATCCATGCGCATCATATATTGGCTCAATTCCAAGTAACCTTTGCACTTACTTTATGTAAACTAGTTCAATTATGCACTCCTATATTTGCTTTGGTTTGTGTTGGCATCAATCACCAAAAAGGGGGAGATTGAAAGGGAATTGGGCTTAGACCTAGTTCCTAAATAATTTTGGTGGTTGAATTGCCCAACACAAATATTGGACTAACTAGTTTTGCTCTAGTGCATAAGTTATACAGGTGCAAAAGGTTCACACTCAGCCAATAAAAAGATCAAATGTTGGATTCAACAAAGGAGCAGCAAGGCAACCGAGGGCTTCTCTGGCCAGAGGCACCGGACTGTCCGGTGTGCACCGGACTGTCCGGTGCGGCCAGAGGACTTCGACTTCAAACTCTTCACCCTCGGGATTTCTCGGAAGCCGGCGCGCTATAATTCACCGGACTGTCCGGTGTGCACCGGACATGTCCGGTGCTCCAAGGAAACGCGGCCTCCGGAACTCGCCAGCCTCGGGTTTGCTCGGCAGCCGCTCCGCTAAAATTCACCGGACTGTCCGGTGTGCACCGGACTGTCCGGTGTACCAGCGGAGCAACGGCTCTCTGCGGCGCCAACGGCTCCCTGCAGTGCATTAAATGCGCGCGCAGCGTGCGCAGTCGTCAGGCACGCCCATGCCGGTGCACCGGACATCAAACAGTACATGTCCGGTGTGCACCGGACACCCAGGAGGGCCCACAAGTCAGAAGCTCCAACGGTCAGAATCCAACGGCAATGGTGACGTGGCAGGGGCACCGGACTGTCCGGTGTGCACCGGACTGTCCGGTGCGCCATCGAACAGAGGAGTTCCAGCAACGGTCACTTTTGGTGGTTGGGGCTATAAATACCCCAACCACCCCACATTCATTGCCATCCAAGTTTTCCAACTCTCAACCACTTACAAGAGCTAGGCATTCAATTCTAGACACATACAAAGAGATCAAATCCTCTCCAATTCCACTCAAACCCTTAGTGACTAGTGAGAGAGATTTGCCGTGTTCTTTTGAGCTCTTGCGCTTGGATTGCTTTCTTTCTTTCTCATTTGTTCTTGAGATCATCACTCAATTGTAACCAAGGCAAGAGGCACCAATTGTGTGGTGGCCCTTGCGGGGAAGCTTTGTTCCCGGTTGATTGAGAAGAAGAGAAAGCTCACTCGATCCGTGGGATCGTTTGAGAGAGGGAAGAGTTGAAAGAGACCCGGCCTTTGTGGCCTCCTCAACGGGGAGTAGGTTTGCGAGAACCGAACCTCGGTAAAACAAATCCTTGTGTCACACTCTTATTTGCTTGCGATTTGTTTTGCGCCCTCTCTCGCGGACTCGTTTCTTTATTACTAACGCTAACCCGGCTTGTAGTTGTGATTATTTTTGTAAATTTCAGTTTCGCCCTATTCACCCCCCCTCTAGGCGACTATCAGCTAGGCCTCTCCAGTGTGGGCTTAGCCATCCGGAGATGACGATGTCGTCACAAGAGGTAACTCTAGAACTTCTTCTAGGCAATGGTTCTAATTATAAATCTTAGTCTATCTCTATTTATAATGCTTTCATGCATATTGATTCTGATTTGAGACAGATCTTTAGTAGAAGTATTTTTCCCTTTGATATTAGTAAAAAACTTCTAATGCTGAACTAAGATGTCTATCTCTCAATCACCATGCTTGCAACATCTTAGTTGACTCTCTTTCTAGAGGTGCTTATTTTGCCATCATGAGTAGTGATAGTGATTTATTTTTTGATGCTCATGATCTATGGACTAGAATTAAAATAAAATATTCTGAGTCCAAATGTACTACTTCTACTGCCTATGTTGCTTGTGGTACTAATCTTTCGAAGGGAGAAGAAAAACGATGGCAACCAAACGATGAATCCACCTCACCGACAGGTTTGTCTTCCACTAGTTATAAATGTCTTATTGCTAACAATGATAGTGGAGATGAAAGCGATGATGAGGAGGAATATGAGGATGATAGCGAGGATGAGTCTTCATCACTACAAAGTACATGTTCTTGTATTGCTTCCACTGATAATAATGACAGGAAAAATAAGACCGATGATGTGGAAGAAGAGGAGATTCGTCGATTCTACACCCATCTCAACAAAGAAGACAAAGTGCTCTTGGTTAAGCTATTGAGAAGGAACAAGGAAAAAGATGAGACACTTCTCAAGCTAGAGGAGACTCTCATTAAAACCAACAACAGCCTCGAGAAGATGACCAAAGAACATGAGGAGCTAAAGTGCTCTCATGATAATTTGGTCCAACGGTATGAATCTGTTTTATTTGAGCAAAGAAATAATCATGATTTATTATCTGATGTTGCTCAACTTAAAACTGAGAATTCTTTGCTTAAGAGTCAAGTAGAAATGATAAATTTATAAAAACTTGCTCTAAGTGAAAAGTATGATATGTTGCCTTATTCTCATAATGAATTAGTTGATGACCAAATCATGCTCGATATTTCTCATGAGGTAGTAATTACTAGTTTAAACTCATGTGAACTACATTCTTGCATAAGTGATCAATTAGTTAAAATATTATCATGTGCTGACCTCTACTGCCCCAAGAAAGGCCAATCTTTGATTGAGCAACAAGTTGTAGGGTCAAAAAGAAAATTGCTTGGGAATAAGAAACAAAGACAATTGAGGAGAAGACGCCATGCTCGACTTCCTCAAGATATCTATGAACGCGTGGTGAAGAAGCTTGAGGAAGGAGAAACCGCAGAAATGGTCAAACTCCACGAGAAAGAAGTTCCTAAGGCAATAAGTGAAGCAATTAACATGAACAAAGAAAAAGGTAAAGATTCAATTAATCATGTTGTTTGGAATGATCATCTCTCTATGTCATCCAAGAGCAAAAAGGGAAGAGGAAAAAGGAGGTGCTTCAAGTGCAAGGAATTAGGCCACTTCATTGCGTCTTGTCCGTATAAAGACAAGGATGAAGGAATGAAGAGATGTTTTGGATGCAACGATAAGGACCATATGATCACTTCATGTCTGCTCATGAAGAATCAAAGACGTGCACCCTCCAAGATGACCCTCACTAAGAAAAAGACAAACAACAAGTGTCATGTCAGGTTGAGCGACGCTTCTGCTACATGTGTGGTGAGCATGGTCATCTACCTAAGGTATGTAAGAAGGGTAAGGTTCCTAAACAAGTAAATTTATCTCAATCTTATTCGCTTAGGAGACCCAAATCATACACTTGTGCTAGATCAGTAATGAGATCACCTAGAACTAGCACAACTGCTATTTGGGTACCAAAGACTCTTTTAGATGAACGTTATGGACCCATCTCGAGATGGGTACCAAACTGTGCCAACTAGACCATGCAGGTGCCTCGAGATGGACTGGAGACCCTAGGAGAGCTTAAGATGGTTAATTCAAACTCTATGCTTAAGCTGTCAATTTTATTGTCTATTTATTGATCCAAGGTTAAATTATTGTGCAATACTAATCCCATGTTCATCTTGAGTTAAATAAGTTGTAGAGGTCCTTAATCAATATTGGTGAATCAAGCAAAGGACTTTGATGAGAATATGCAACTCCCTCTCCAAAGGAAGGTACCCGTGTATCTTAAGTGCACTATTTCCAATCAGTATTGCTCTTAAGTTGGACTGTCATGCTATACCTATCCTTGGAGTAGTTATGCTTTTGAGATTGCTTGTGTTGAATACCTTTCAATTAATGATTCATGATTTCCTAGATCATAATGATTGTTGGAACTTGCTCTCCGACGCAAGTTGATCCAACGGGGGAGTATAGAGACGGAAACAAGGTTTTTGCGCGAGACGACAATAGCTCTGTTAATCCAGCCTCTCAAGGGCACTGTGCGGGGGTATTTATAGGTATCTGAGTGCCCAGCGTCCAGTGTTAAGGACGCATGTGCCCTCAGGCGCCTAGGTTATCCCCGGAATATTCCCATAAAGCGGGGTTACAGACTGTAATTACAGGGAGACCTTTACAAGTTAGGCCCGTAACGCGCAGCGACCACGCAGGGCCTGTTACAATGGGCCAGATCACACATGGGCCTCCATGTTGAACGAGGCCGCAGGATGCGACGACCTCGTCACAGGTCTTCGTCCGGCGACGCGTGGGACAAAGGGTAAAACTGCCAGTCGTCTTGCCTCCGTTGGTGCAGCGAGGACGGTGCAGGCCTCGGGCGAAGGGTGGCGTCTTCGCCTTCGCCCCAACATTTGCCCTCCGAGGGACCAGTTCGACTAAGTCATCTGGTGCCGAAGACGTCGCTAGATGGCGGAGACGCTACCCTCACTCGAAGTGGTTCCGCGGGGGTTTTTGACATGACCGTTGATTGACGCCGTACTGTTGGATTGCGGGTTTCCCGAAGCGCCGCGCCCTGTGCATAAAAGGGGATGGGGGGCGGCGCGTTTTGAATTTTATGTTTCCGCGCTCCACGAAAACCCTAACTGCCTTCTCAAAACCGCTTGCTGCTCGTCTGCGCTCTTTGCTCTTGCTCGTCGGAGATCTGGCCCGTGTGAAGCAGACCGCCCGCCGCCGCCGACGGTACGTAGCGATGTCGTCCTCTTCTTCTTCTGCTGCTGCTATGCCGCCGGCCGACGCGTCGTCTGAGGAGACGCTGAGTACTGTGGCGACGAAGGAGTTGCGCGCCGGCGACACGGTGGATTTCGGCGCATCGCGGATATCCTCGGTTCGCGTGCAGGACATGCAGCGGCTTGGTTATTTTGGCGGTGGAGTGGCGCGCGTCCCGGGGGCGGAGGAGGTCCCCGAGCCAGAGGGCGAGTTGGTTGTTTTCGAGGCATTTTTCGCCGCTGGTCTTCGCCTGCCCGCGCATCGATTCGTGGGAGAAGTCCTGCGCAGATTCAACGTCCAGGTCCACTAGCTGACGCCGAATGCCGTGGTGGCCCTGTCAAAATATGTCTGGGCAACGACTTCGTACGGCGGGCAGCCATCGGTCGAAGTCTTCACGAAGTATTATTGTCTGCACTGGCAGAAAAGGATGATCGGAAATAAGATTGCTCAATTTGGGTCCTGTACGTTTACGCCGAAGACCGGCAAGACTTCGATGGAAGTCGTTGAGTTGGTTCCTTGCGCCCGCAATAAATGGGGCAATTGGCATGATTTTTGGTTCTACGTTGCGGAGGGTACAGTCGAAGACCATCCGGGGCTCCCCGTGGCTGAGATGTCCTCGCATTATTACTCAGCATACCCGCAGTTTGAAGTGGCAGAGGGGGACGCGGACGAAGGGGCCCTGCGGTGCGCGGCCGGCCTGAGTAGCGGGCATGATCTGGTTGAGGAGTTTGTCGCGTATGGGGTGTGGCCCTTGGCGCATGGCTGGGCGCTGGGCGAAGTATGCCCTCGCTAGATGCCTTCCCGTGGTGGGATGCTGGTGCGAAGTCCCGCCTTCGCACTAGATCTGCATAGCCGCGATCCCGCCGCGTTCGTGCGTGAGGCGGAGGATGGGGCGGTGCGGATTATTGGTCGGTACGTGCCGAAGATGGAGGGCCAGCGTAGCTGGGATATACACGGGTCCAACGATCGTTTGAACAGGGTCTTCGAATTGAACCGTCTGTCGTATGGCGGTTATCCCGGGCAAGACGATGTGGACCGTCACGGGAAGAAACCGGCAGCAGAGACTGGAGACGACCCCGCGCTGGCGACCGCCCCATCCTCTAAGAAGAGGAAACTAGGTACAGCTACGGGAGGACTGGGGGTCTCCGATAGTTTTGCTATGGAGCTGATGGGGACATGCGCGGCCCCCGGGGGAAGGATGTCTTCGCCCGAGCTCCGGGAGTCTTCGACACGGATGCTGAGGGTTACCGGGGGCTGGTGGCCTAAGAACGTTCCTGTCCCCTGCGCGGCCGGCGAAGACTTTTTTACATCTCGCATGGTTCGTGACTTGAGAGTGTTTCCTTATGGCCGGAATATTGCTACTATTGTGTCGGCAGTGATGGACAAGGATCGTCAGGGAGCTGCGCAGAAGCGCCAGGCGGTCATCAGGCTGCCTGAGGCTAGGCCGAAGAGGTCGTGGGGGGCGACGAAAGCTGCTGCCCCCGGCGGCAGCCAGCCGACGCTGGCGGCGAAGTCAGCCGCCCCTGGGTCCAGCAGGGTGCCGGAGGCCGTGAAGGCGGCCGGTGCTGGTGGAACCAAGACTGCCCCGTCCGGAGCCGCGAAGGCCCGAGACTTGGCTCCGCGCGGGCAAGCGCGTTGCTGACTTCGCCGCCGATATTTGCATGGAGGATTATCTTGTTAGTAAGTCGTTAGCTGTGTTTTTTTAACTGTTGATACGTCGCAGGGTCGGGCGAGGAGCAACTTGTTGTTGTTCTGCCTGTGGTGGCGACCGCGGCGGCTGTCGTGGTGCCTAGGGCGAAGGGTGGTGCTCTTAGTGCCGGTGGAGAGATTCTAGCACTTACCGCCGTCAGGGACGAGGTGGGCGCTGTGTCCCGCCAGCTGAAGGAGGCATTAAGTCAGGTAAGTTGTGTTAGACTTCGATTTTTACCAGCTTCGTCGGGGTTGTGGTCTTATGTGTGTCTTGTAGGCGGCTGACTTCGCAGACCGCGTGGCGTCGGGGCGACAGTTGTGTCTGCTGAAGTCGAGAGACTTCGGGCGCAACATGCTGACGCCGTCCGGGAAAAGTCGGCCGCCGACAGCAAGTGCCGCAAGTTGGCGGATAAGGTGGCCGCGCTGGAGGGCGAGAGGGCTGACCTCCGGCGCCATCTGGCGGAGGAGAGAAGGGTGGCTAATGAGGCCCTCGCCAAGGCGCATTCTGCGCAGGTGGAGGCCAATTTGGCTCGGGCGGAGGGTAGCCTTGCCAGACAGCGCACCGAGGAATTGGAGGAGCGGTTCAACGCTCTGCGGACCCGTGTGGAGAGGGCCGAGGCTTCGACGCGCTCGGAGGCTGAGCGGACACGCAAACAGCTGATGGACTCATACTACGAGTTGGGCGCGCGGACCGCCGACTTCGAAGTGCCAGACCGAGAGCCCGGACTTCGCTGCCTCGAGTGGCTGCAGGAGGAGCTGCTGGCGCTCCCCGCCATTGTGGAGGGGTTTATGTCCTATGCCTCCCTGGTCACCTGCGAGGGGGCGATGAACGCGCTGTCCCGCGAAGGGTGCCGACACTATGAGGTCTTCGACCAAGCTGATGAGGATTTCGCGAGCGAGATCTACAAGGTTGAGGACCCTGTGGTGAAGGAGTCCGCGGGAGCCCTCTTCGACCGGATGTGCGGCCCCCACGGTCGGGAGGTGGTCCGGGAGCGGTCTGAGACGGCGAGGGGTCAGGTAATGTTTGACTTTTGTTTAGTGTTGTTGAATGTGGGTTATATGTGGGTTTGCTGAATCTGTGCGCTGTGTCTCAGCCGGCGCGTAACGAGAGGGTGGAGGACTTCGGGGCTTTGAACAGCGCGACCTGAGGCGGAGTCGGACCCGGTGGTGGCTGGGCCTGAGGTCGCTTTGACGCCGCCCCCAGAAACTGTCGAAGGCTGCCTCGCTGCCCCCGCAGCCGCTGTGGCCGGTGGTGGCGCGTTGCCAACCGCCCGGCCGAGGGCTGAGGATCCCTCGAAGACGGTGACGGAGCTGGCAGCGGAGGATCCTTCGGCGGCTGGGTCTTCGCAGGTGGCATAGCGGGTGTGGGTAGTTAGGGAATTTTGTATATGTTGCTGAACCTTGGTTGCTGCGCAGGTTCAAGGTTTTGGGCCTGCGCACACAACCGCTACTGCTAATTTTTTGGCGGCTTCGACCGTGGATGATGGGAATGAATGGGATGAACCTGCGTCTAAGTTTTCTGATTTTGGTGACTCTCGGAGTTCGGTTGAGTGGACTGAAGAGTCGTCAGATGAGGACTTGGATTATTTTGCGGCCTTGGATGCCGCGGCAGTGGAGGCCTCGTCGCGTGCTGCAGATGCTGAAGTTGTGCCTGGTCCAAGTGCTGGGCGTAGGCGGCGAAGGGCGGTTGCGAAGCGTAGAGTGAGTGAGGCGGACGGCGGTTGGCTTCGTGTGGGCGGGGCTGGCAGGCAGGAACTATTGTCCTTGCCGGCCGTTGCGAGTGTTGGTGAGGGGGACCTGCGAAGTCTTTTTGAGGGTGAGGAGCTGAGGATGATGTTGTTTAACTATAGGGAGATGGGAATCATTCCGAAGGCTGAACCGATGTAAAGTGTGGTGCCCTCGCTGTACATGTGTAATGGCTTGTATGATGATGTTGTGTGCCTTCGCACATTCGGCTATGCATACGAAGGCGTTGCGCACTTGGTCTGGTGTATTTGTTATGTCGATCTGGTGCGCATGTAGTCGGTCTTCGCGCGGACGGTTTGGTGTAGTCTTTTTCGCACTTGTCATGCTTGGTCCGGCTGCACCCTTAGGCGACTTTTGCGCGGATACTCTTTGCGGAAGACTTCGATTTTTCACACTTGCTGTGCCAATCCGGCTGCACCCCTAGGCGACTTTTGCACGGATGGTCTTTTTGAGGAAGATTTCGGTGTATCGCACTTGTTGTGCTAGTCCGGCCGCACCCTTAGGCGACTTCTGCATGGATAATCTTTTTTGAAGAAGACTTCGATTTTTTGCACTTGTTGTGCTAGTCCGGCTGCACCCTTAGGCGACTTCTGCACGGATAATCTTTTTTGAAGAAGACTTCGATTTTTCGCACTTGTTGTGCTAGTCCGGCTGGACCCTTAGGCGACTTCTGCACGGATAGTCTTCTTTTGAAGAAGACTTCGATTTTTCGCACTTGTTGTGCTAGTCCGGCTGCACCCTTAGGCGACTTTTGCGCGGAGTGTCGCACGCGAGGGTAGCTAGCGCTAAGACTCGCGGTGACTTTGTGTTGGTCGAATGTCGAAGGCCGTCGGCGCGGTCTTTTTTCGACGTAGATTTTTGCGGGGGATTTTTCATTTGTATATTACATGACTCCGCCTCGTTAAAAACCTCACCCCTCGGGAGGAAAAGAGTGCGGGCCAGAATGGAATTGTTTTTGTGAATTACAAGGGCGAACTGGCCCTCATGAGTCAAACGAAAAATTTGCGGAGATTATCGATGTTCCAGGAATGCTCCAAGTCTTCGCCGTTTGGCGTTGCGAGCCTGTATGCGCTGGGGGATGCCTTCGTCTTGACAATGAAAGGGCCCTCCCACCTGGGTTCTAGCTTGCCCCTGGACTCTGTCCGGGCTGTTCGGACGAGTACGAGGTCCCCTTCGCTGAATTCCCTCAGGATGACTGCGTGGTCGCGCCATGCTTTTGTCTGGGCTTGGTATTTGTTTAGAGCCTGTAGAGCGAAGACGCGGTCTCCATCGATAAGATCCTTCGAAGTGGGTTCGTCCACGTCGGGGACAGCTGACCAAACTGTTCACGGGGACCCATGTTTTATTTCTTGCAGCGTCATGGCCTCCGATCCATACAGAAGGCGGAAAGGGGTGAACCCAGTCGCCCTGCACTCAGTCGTGTTTAGCGCCCAGACCGCTTCATGTAACAAATCGGCCCACTTGCCCTTTTTTCGTCGAGGAGCATCTTCTTGATGGCTGTGAAAATTTTTCCATTGGCGCGTTCCACAACGCCGTTGGACTGCGGGTGATATACTAAGGCGAAGGCAAGCTTGGTGCCAATGGAGAAGCAGAAATCCTTGAAGTCTTGGCTGTCGAACTGCTTGCCATTGTCAACTGTGAGTTCGGACGGTACTCCGAAGCGGCAAACAATGTTTTGCCAGAAGAATTTTTGTGCAGTCTTTGATGTTATTGTGGAAACAGCCCTCGCCTCGATCCATTTGGTAAAATACTCGACGGCGACGAAGGTGAACTTAAGGTTCCCCTGAGCCGTGGGCAGGGGCCCGACAATGTCCAGGCCCCAGCGCTGGAGAGGCCATGTGTGGGCGATCAATTTTGTGAATTGCGAAGGGCTGCCTGATCGAGGAGAAAATTTCTAGCAAGCTTCGCAGGACCTTGTGACCCGATTTGCGGCGCAGATCATTGCGGGCCAGTAAAAACCTTGACGGATCACCTTTGCGGCTAGGGCCCTTGGCCCTGCGTGAGAGCCGCAAGTACCGCTGTGGACTTCGCGCATGATTTGGACGCCTTCGGCTTCGGTGACACATTTAAGCATTGGCTGACTGACCTCCTTCTTGTAAAGCTGGCCCTCAATCAGTGCGAAGTCCCGGCTTCGATGTTTGAGGCGCTTGGCCTCGTTGATGTCGGCTGGGTGGTAGTACCCCTGTAGGAACAGGGTTATTGGTGCCCGCCAGTCTTCGGTCATAATAAGGTTGACTATGCGGTGGCCCTCGCTGTCATTGGTTATCTGGAGCCCTTCGGGGCTCCGGACGGCTGGCGTGCCGATAACATGGTAGAACACGTCGGAGGGCAGGGACTCGCCTCTAGCTGCAGCCTTGGCCAATGCGTCGGCTTCTTCATTCTTGGCCCGGTCCACATGCTGCAAGGTAAATCCCTTGAATTGTCTCTCGAGACTTCGGATGGCCGCGAGATATTGCATAAGTGCGGGGTCCTTTGCTGCATAGTCTTTCTCGACTTGGCCGGTGACTACCTTGGAGTCTATTCTGATAATGCAGGTGGTGACACCAAGGGCCCTTAGCTTGCGGAGGCCGAGGATGACAGCTTCGTATTCTACTATGTTGTTTGTGCATCTGTCAGATTCCAGGGCGAAGCTTAAGCGTGCCGCGTATCTGTGCTTGATCCCAGCGGGTGAGGTGATGACTGCAGCAGCGCCTGCCCCCGCATGGCACCATGCGCCGTCGCAGTGGATCGTCCAAACTTTCTCTGTGGACGGCTCCGGCTGTGTTATTGGCCTAGTCCAGTCTACAATGAAGTCTGCTAGAACTTGTGACTTGATGGTTGTCCTGGGCTCGAAAGTGATGTGGTAGCCGGAGAGTTCGGCCGCCCATTTGGCGATCCGTACCGATGCCTCTGGATTTCTAAATAATTCGCCGAGTCCCCTATCGGAGGTGACTCGGACCTTGAATGCTTCAAAATAGTGGCGCAATTTGCGCGAAGACATAACAACTGCATAGGCAATCTTTTCCAGTTCCGTCATGTTACATTTTGATGGTGTGAGCACTTCGGAAACGTAATAAACTGGGCACTGCCTGATCACGCCTTCTACTGTCTGCTCCTGAACTAGTGTCGCGCTGACCGCGTGCGGCGAGGCCGCAACATAAAGCAACAGGGATAGCGAAGAGTTGGGGCTTGTAAGAACGGCCAGTTTCGACAGGTACTGTTTCAATGAGGCGAAGGCCGCCGCCTGCTCTGGTCCCCAAGCGAAGTCTTTTGCGCCGCGGAGTGTTTTGAGGAAGGGGAGACTTCGCTCAGCGAACTTGGAGATGAATCTGTTGAGGGCGGCCAAACTGCCCGTCAGGCGCTGGACGTCTCTGGCTGACTGCGGGGGCGTCATGTTAATGATGGCCTGAATTTTTGTTGGATTGGCCTCGATTCCGCGGTGTGATACCAGATAGCCCAATATTTTCCCCTGGCGAATGCCGAAGACGCACTTTTCGGGGTTTAGGCGAAGTCATGAGTCCCGCATGTTCGCAAAGGTTTCGGCGAGGTCAGCAAGATGGTCCTCCTTGCTCCTGCTGGCGACGACGATGTCGTCCACATACGTGAATATATTCCTACCGACTTGCCCCTCGAGCACCGTTTTGGTAAGCCGGGAGAAAGTGGACCTGGCGTTCTTGAGTCCCTCCGGCATTCTGATGAAGCAATATGTGCTGAAGGGTGTTATGAAGCTGGTGCTAGCCTTGTCCTCCTCCATATATATTTGATGGTAACCGGAGAAGCAGTCGAGGAGTGACATGACTTCGCACCCGGCCGCGCTATCGACTATTTTGTCGATCCGAGGCCGTGGGAAGTTGTCCTTTGGGAAAGCCTTGTTGAGACTGGTGAAGTCGATGCACATTCGCCACTTGCCGCTCTTTTTCTGCACCATCACAACATTCGAGAGCCACGTGGGGTAAGCCATTGGCTCGATAAATTTGGCTTCCAGGAGGCGATGTACCTCGGCCTTGGCGGCTTCTGTCTTCTCGTTGGACATTTTGCGGAGCCACTGTTTTTTCGGTCTCACCGAAGGGTCGATTCCCAGGTTGTGCTCAATTATGGATCGGCTGACCCCGACCAGGTCGAGGGCTAACCAGGCGAAGACGTCTTTGTTCTTAGACAAGCAGCAATGGAGTCTCTCCTCGTCGTGCGAAGTGAGGTCTTCGCTGATGGTGACTGTCTGGTTGGGCGTGGCCTGGTCGAGGGGAACAGTCTTGATCCCGTCGTTGCTCTGCAGCTGTGCCTTGTCGTGTTCTTTGTCAGTTGGGCTGGCGGACGCAGGGCCCTCGCGTTGGGCCGTGAGGCAGTGCACATTTCTTTGCCCGGGGACGAAGTCCCGCTCTATGTTGCACGCAGTCTGCTGGTTGTCGTAGACCGTGATGGCGCCTAGCGGACCTGGTATCTTCATGCACAGGTAAAGTCCGTGGATGGCTGCCTCAAACTTGTTGATGGAGCCCCGGCCCATGATGGCGTTGTACGGATACACCATATCCACGATATCGAAGGTCACTTGCTCGCTTCGGGCATTGGGTGCTACGCCGAAGGAGAGAGGCAATTCTATTTTGCCGACGGGAAATGTGCCCTTGCCGCCGAAACCATACAACGGGTTGTCCGAAGGCTTGAGTAGGCTGTGGCTTATGCCCATGCGGTCGAAGGCATGGAGGAAGATGATGTCTGCTTGACTGCCATTGTCGACTAGGACTTTGTGCAGGTCCTAGCCTGCCACGCTGCAGTTGATAACCATGGCGTCACTGTGGGGGGCGCTGCGCAGATCAACGTCTCGGGCGTCGAAGGTCAGCGGTACATGAGACCACTTTGTCTGCACGACCGGACCAATGATGGCGACGTGGTTGATGCTGCGGTAGTGGTCCCGCTTCTGCCACTTCGTGTCGAAGTCGGTGCTGGACCCCCCAGTGATCATATGAATGACTCCGCGATACGGCTGATCGGCGAAGTCCTCTTGTTTCGGGGCATGGGGGTGGTGGATGTTTTGTTGTTGCTGATGTGGAAGAGGGGGTGGGGGAGGTACGATTTGTACTTCCTGGTGGTGTTGGTATGCGTGGTGCGGTGGATGCGGAGCGAGGGCGTGGATGTATGGTGGAGGGGGCTGCTGATATGTGTGCGCGACAACTCTAGGGTTGTCGGCTGGTTGCGCCCGTGCCATCCTGTCTTTGGTGGCCTTCGTCTCTGGGCAATCTCTGGTTTGGTGGGCGCAGTCTTCGCCGTGAAACAGGCAGTAAAATCGGCGCGGCGGCTGCGCACGTCCCCGGCCCCGTCCGCGAGTTCCGTTTTCGCGGCCCTAGGGGGGGATATTCCTGGCGGCGAGGGGCCTCACCAGCGGGGTGCTGGTTGGCGATGTTGTGCACCTACTGCTGATTGCGACCATCCCGACCGGAGTCTGGCTGCGGAGTCCTCGTCCACGTGCGGCTGGACTGTGGAGCATCTTTGGGTTTCCTCTGAGACTCAATTTTGCGTTGGTGAAGCTCTTCGGATTTGGCATATTTTTCAAATAGTTGGTACAACTCCTGGAGGTTCTTGGGCGGATCCCTGATGCAGTGGTTGTAGAGGACATCGGCCCGAAGGCCACTGATGGCGTAGTGGATAGCGATTTGGTCATCGACCGAGGGTAGCTGTGACTTGAGTGTCAGAAACTTGCGGTAGTACTCCCGCAGAGTCTCCTTTTCCAGCTGCTTGCAGAGTGAGAGTTCGGTCAGGGCGTCGGTGTCTGGGCGGTACCCTTGGAAGTTGAGCAGGAATTTGTCCCGGAGGCTTCTCCAGGAGTCAATGGACAACGGGGGTAATCTGGTGAACCAGGTGAGAGCTGGGCCCTCGAGGGCAATGATGAAAGACTTGGCCATCGTGGCGTCGTCCCCTCCGGAGGATGCAACGGCGACCTGATAACTCATGATGTACTATGCTGGGTCAGTAGTGCCGTTGAACTTGGGATAGGTCCCTGCCTGGAAGTTGGCAGGCCATGGTGTCACTTGGAGGTGTGGCGCCAGGGGACTTCGCTCGTCGAAGTAGTTGACACCTTGGAATGACGTGGCGTGTGGGATGGCGGGATCCCGGTGGGGAAAGTGCAGGTCTTCGACTTGTGCGCGCTGTTGTAGGGGTGGTCCGTGTTGCAGGCCGAAGTGGCCTTCGCGCTGTTGCAGGGGTGGCCCGTGTTGCAGACCGAAGTGGCCTTCGCGCTGCATTAGCGCGATCTCTTGCTCGAGCTCCTGGGCCTTCTGCTCTTTGTCTCGTATCATTTGCCGCACCTTGGCATGTGCGGACACACGTTGGCGCTTCGCCTCAAGTATCTCTTTTTGCTTCTAGAAATTACGGTTCTTGATGCGCAGGGCGCGCAGCTGTAGCTGTTCTTCTGCTGAGACACCGATGACTTCGCCGTCCTCGGTGAAGTCCGTGCCCTCTGGTGGAGCGAAGCCTGGGGGAGGCTGCGGCTGTCCCTCAGGGCCGCAGGTGCGAAGAGCGTCATCTTCCCAGGTGTGGAGAACGTTGTCTTCAGTGGCCTCTTGGTTGGTGGAGTGGGTGAGGGCGAGGGCCTTGCCCTTTTTTGCGGCCAGGAGTGCTGCCTTCGCAGCCTCGTCAGCCTTCGAGCTAGCTTTCTTGGGTGCCATCGTGGGTGGTTTTTTCGTAGCACGAACGGTGGGCGCCAAATGTTGGAACTTGCTCTCCGGCGCAAGTTGATCCAACGGGGGAGTATAGAGACGGAAACAAGGTTTTTGCGTGAGACGGCAATAGCTCTGTTAATCCAGCCTCTCAAGGGCACTGTGCGGGGGTATTTATAGGTATCTGAGTGCCCAGCGTCCAGTGTTAAGGACGCATGTGCCCTCAGGCGCCTAGGTTATCCCCGGAATATTCCCATAAAGCGGGGTTACAGACTGTAATTACAGGGAGACCTTTACAAGTTAGGCCCGTAACGCGCAGCGACCACGCAGGGCCTGTTACAATGGGCCAGATCACACATGGGCCTCCATGTTGGACGAGGCCGCAGGATGCGACGACCTCATCACAGGTCTTCGTCCGGCGACGCGTGGGATGAAGGGTAAAACTGCCAGTCGTCTTGCCTCCATTGGTGCAGCGAGGACGGTGCAGGCCTCGAGCGAAGGGTGGCGTCTTCGCCTTCGCCCAAACAATGATGCTTGCTCAATCATGACTATGTGCTTTATAGGTTATATCTCTTGAATCATTCAATGGGTAGCTTTTCATTTGATATATCTACCATGATTAACTCTCTTGGTGTATGTGGCTAAACCTGTATCTTTTTTTAAATCATGTTGTGTGGTTTTTAATGATTATGTATTAACCTATGTGCAAGCATGATAGTTTTGTTTAGTCCATGTTCACATGGTTACTTTGTCTTGATACTCTGTGTATACCAAAACAAGAAATCCATGTTGTGTCTCTAATGCACCCTCTCAAGCTATGAGGTGCATGAGCAAAAGGTGCCCTCAATTGGTGACAACAGGTGCTCTCACTCCACACTACCTAAAAGAATGGATCTCATGGCATTCAAGTAAAAGGCAAAGATATGGAGAATGGAACTATGCAATTTCTTTGAATATCTTGAAGTTCTGTTAATTGTGATCATAGCTATGTTCTTGTCTTTCAATTGGTAGTATCTTGGCTTAGGTGCTTTATGCTTTAAAATGTTGTTTCCTTTGGTGTACCTAAGAAAATACTTCTTAATCATGGTGTGCTTAGACATTGTGCTTTATATGCATGATCTTGTCATTTTCAATTGGTATATGTGTTGCAATGATCATCATGTGTGAAGTGTGCCTAAGTTGCTTTTAAAATGTTATATATCTTGAGGCATGCATTGTTTCCACTAGTCATAAGTTGTATTATGTCATCTATTCAATTGGTATCTTTTTGTGATGCAATTGATATATTATGCCTAGACCAAGGTATGTTGTGATCTCCTCTAGTTATGAGGACACTAGAATGTGCAAGGTGCAAGTCATTCAAATACTTGATGCACAACTTTAGGGGGAGCACACATAACTTGTGTATTTTGAGACTAACTGTTTCTTGAGTGATCCTATATAGTCTCAAGGTGAAAAAGGGAAGATGAGCAAGAAGTGGAGCAATCAGGACTTGGGTACCTCCACAAGTTGAGTAATTGGTATCTAAAGTTGTGAGTAATTGTGTATTTAAAGGTTGCTTATGCTCTATAATAGTTGGTGATCCTAGATGCTTATCTTTAAATATCATGGAGCTATGACAGTGATGATTTTCAATTGGTAGCCTTGGTAGTGTGCTTCAATTGGTATCTTTTGGTAATCACTAGAATAGAAGCTTCATCTTGTGCCACAATACTATAACTTGTTCTAAGTTTGGTGTCTTAGCAACAAGAAAAGGTCAGGATAAAGGATCAGGCACAAGTGTAAAGGAGCTCCCTAGAGATAAAACTTTCAAGATGGAAATCTTAAATTGATGACAAAAGAAACTCCATCTACTTAGATGGAAAATACACCATAACATGGTAAAGGTACAAAAGGAGGTATTGACCTTTTTGTGTATTTGTACATTAATTTTCCTCCAATGCTTGTGTTGCATATGTTTAATGTGTAAGAGGGAGTAATGTTTGTGTGTTGCATTTTCCCTGCTTAATACCTTGTTGTCCCTTGACATCATCCTATGTTCTTGCTTGATTATGGTTTTGGTGTTTGATGTCAAAGGGGGAGAATTTGTGCATTAAAGCTTACCTTGACCTAAGGAAAGCTTATCTTAAGGGTGAAGATTAATTTTTTGTGTGCTAAAGGACTCAAAGGGGTTTCCTTGAGTTCCTTTGATCTTAAAGAAAATTGTGTTAGTTTGTTGATAATACTTATCATATGTTTCTTATTGTATTATATGGTGATAATGCAAAATTAGTGCTTCCGTTGATATGAATCAATTGGTATCTACTGTGTTTATCCTGTGATAGATATTCATGTGGTTCTGGTGCTTTAAATCGGTATCTTAATGGTGAATAGTGGTAGGTTGATATTCTTGTGGTATATCCATTTAATTGGTGTTTAACTCTGATTCTGTGCATTTGTGTGTTATACGCATCACGGTTCGATTCTTGACATAATGCATCCCGCAGGTGCTAAGGTGTAGCAATGCTTCGAATTAGCCTAAGTATGTGCATTTTGGCATTTAAGGCCAAAGTTAAGATTTTAATGTAAGCACATATTTAGGGGGAGCATTCCATAAACTTAGAATTCAAAATTTGTGCTTTAAATCTTATTATTGTGTAAGTTTAATTGTGTTGCCATCAATCACCAAAAAGGGGGAGATTGAAAGCTCTCTTGTGGGTTTTGGTGGTTTGGATGACAACCCAATTAAAGGACTAACAAGTGTGCTAAGTGTTGAACAGGTGCTTAATGCAAAGCTAACAGGGTTCAACATAAGTGAACAAGTGTGATGGTCCAAAGACTGGATTATCTATAGATAATGGACATCACAAATAAGATGGACATTGCATAAGTGAGACTCATGTGCATAGCTCAGAGACAACTAATCAAGCCAAGGATGGAGGCAAGAAAGAGCTTCGAGGTACTGAGTGCATGGAAGAAGGTCAAAGAGGCTGAGGAACCCAAAGCCAAGGGTGAAGAAGAAGAGTTGCGAAGTCAAGGTTGATCGAGTTAAGAAGAGTTATGGCACATCAAGGATCACTACATAAGGACATGACTTACAACCAATGAGGTAACATCTATAGTCATGTGGTGTAAGTCATAAGGCTCAAGATCAAGCTCAAAGAAGTGAACAAGGTCACTAGAACAAGGAGCAGTGTCAAAACCTAATTGGAAGTAGCCCAAAAGATCTAAGTTCACCTTGATCTGTAACTTGGGTTGTTTCTATGTTTGGATATATTCTATGTGACCTTTGCAGGGTGTTGGAACTCAGATATGCCAATCTAGATCAAGTCAAGTTGACTTGATGGTTTAAGAGTCCAACATCGATCTCAATCGTGCCAAATGCTAAAGAAGTGCAAAACAAGAATTATGGTACGTCTCTAGACTTAGTGAATTGTTTTTGGTACTAACATGTTTCTCTAAGTACTAGAAACCTTGTCAAGAAAAGTGGAAATGGAATTGGAGAAGTTTGGCTAAGTCTAGCC
Organism: Zea luxurians; assembly: GCA_029449295.1. Lineage (NCBI taxonomy): Eukaryota > Viridiplantae > Streptophyta > Magnoliopsida > Poales > Poaceae > Zea > Zea luxurians. The sequence goes on along the minus strand of JAOPSE010000004.1, from coordinate 51,553,720 downwards.
AAAACTTGCATCAGCCTATGGTGCACCGGACAGTGTCTGATGCATAGGCTAGTTCAGCAGCAAACTAGTTGCTCTCGAGAATTCGCCGAGAGCACCACGGCTAAAATTCACCGGACTGTCCGGTGAACCAACAGCGCACGCACCAATGGTCGGGAGCGCAATCAGCGGGCGACGCGTGGCCTGAGCCAACGGTCAGTTGGCGCACCGGACTGTCCGGTGCACCAAGAGGACCGAGGGCACAACGGTCGACTTTGCTAGAAAAGGAAGGAGATCATGCACCGGACAAGCTACTGTTCATGTCCGGTGGTGCACCGGACTGTCCGGTGCGCCACCCGACAGGAAGCAAGGATAGCTTTCCAAATGGAATTCCAACGACTCTTACGCCCCTTAGGACTATAAAAGGGACCCCTAGGCGCCTCCAACAAGAACACAAGTGCAGCCATAGTGCATACATCATTCGGATAAATTCCTTCTCTCTCTTTCTTGTGTATCTCTCTAGTTTGTGTAGAGGCGAAGCTATAAGCCTTAGAGAGAGGAGAAGTGCTGTTGAGAGCTAGGGCAAAATTCTTGAGTGCATTGTTACTCTGCCGGAGTGCTGTCAAGAAGATTGTAAGCAGCCACAGGGTTGTTGTAACTAACATCAACATAGTGGAAGGCTCTATCTGTCGTATTGATAGATCTGAGAAAACGGAGGAAGGAGTTGAAATAGACTCCAAGTCAAGGTGTAGCTAACTCCAACGAGGACTAGGCAAGCATTTTAGGCTTGGCCGAACCTCGAGATAAATCCCTGTGTTTATGTGCTCTGCCCTGTGTTGTGTGCTAGTTCTCTATCTTTTTCGCTTTTGATATCTGCACTTCAATACTTATATGTGGTACAAGCTATCTTCGAAGTGCAGGGTATTTTAAGACAGGAACTTCAATTCCGCTGCAACCTACTCAAAGGGTTTTTCATTCCACTGCGATCCAGCCTTCGAGTAGAGTAAGAATTTCTAGTTTTTACAGTGATAATTATTATTCGCCTATTCACCCCCCCCCCTCTAGGTGACATCCAGATCCTATTCCCGGGCATAGGGAACTTTCAGTTAGGGAGAAGAATATTAGTCGATGTGGTGGAAGCCATCTTGACAAAATAGGCATGCATCTGTGGGGCTCCAGTTTAGATCCAGCTATTACAGATGAGATTGTAAGTGCTCATTTTCTTGTTTCTTCCCCTGACAGGCCAGATTTCATGCTTTTAATTAGCATAACAAATATTCGACTTGGTTAGCATTTTTTGAAATGACAACTTGTATCATACTGTATAAGGCCATCTCGAGCAGGTAGTGCAAAGTACTCTTTTGCACTATAGATTATACTGTTTGTAGAGTGGAGTTTGAAATAGGGGGTGAGATAGGGAGTGGGATAGAGAGTATGCAGGAGATAGTCTAAGCGTACGAAAACATGCTCCTCGACCTCGTCACCAACCTGTCCACGCTAGTTAGCTTCAACCCTTTTGTGCTTGATGTTTTCAAATGACCCTGTTGTTATGTGTCGTATGTTTACATCATACAGTGATATGGGTTTCTTGGTAGGAATGGCTTGCACATGCAATTGAATTTACTCTTTAGAGGTTCTTGTGATCTACACTGCTTTTAGATTTTAATGGATTAAGGGTTGACTGTATTTTACTATGAACTTTCTGTTTTATTATATGTATTTATTGGAACCACCTAGATTATTCCAGCTTAAGTGCCTTAGTCTTGCCTTAAGGGCAACGACACACACTTAAATCGGAATAAACTGCCAATACCTAGGATCTAGTCCGATAAAGCCACATACAAGGATCGAGTACCATTAGCTCACTCAAAGGTGAGGCACAGAGAAATGCAATAAAACATAATACCACAAATTAAATAAGTACTTAGAGTTGTTACATCATCGGAGTTTGAAAGTAGTGACCATTGTTCTCATTGCAGCGGAAATAACTAACGATAAATAAAGGGAGTGTGGCGAAGCCTGGCCCATCACTCCTAAAGATCCTCTCCTACTGAGGCAGGGTTCCACTCGACTGTCCAACCCAGTGGTAGGGTGGATGGCCAAGTCAAACCAGCAACCATATCCTCAAGGAAGTACCTATAAAAATTATGGCACAAACAAGGCTGAGTATACTAATATTCAACTAGACTTACCCGCTGTGAGGAGTCTACTCCTCTACCTCTAGACCATGAAGTTGTTTGGCTGAGGGGTTTGGTTTGCCAAAAGCACTAGCTGCGTCTAAAACAAGTTTTAGCTCTTCCAAGTACTATAATATTCCATAAACTAGGTTGGCCTCTTTCTAAGGATACATGGTAACAAGCATTTAGTGCAAGCAACACTTTATCTCAGGAAAACTCCTTTCACTTCTTACTTGATGCAGCAACACGTATCAAGCAGTCTCATTAGATGCGAGAAGCAGACAATTTGAATCGAGTTTTTAAACCTTGCAAGGTAAACCTAAACATACAACATGTAGGGGCACTCCATCCCCACACACATCAACCGTCCCCATCGATTCCTCGGCAACAGACAGGCCCACTGCCATTGGCATACAATGCTCCACTAACCTCAGTCACCGCCGTGCAGAGATCGCACTTGTACCCACGATAACCGAAATGGGAGACCCTGTCTCATGAGCATGTGGGAAGGTATGTCTGCGGGCAGGTTCACTCAGGTACTAGGCTTACCGATTTACCATATTTCTCGGCATGTGCTTAGTACTTTCAAACGCTTGACACACGGTACTACACATTAACCCTTATTCCAGTTTCGTCTCATAGGCAAGGCATCCCCATGGATCCGTGTCCATAGACCATCATAATTCCATTATCAAAAGTGTATACAACCAATTCCTGACTTCGCGCGAGTGCTAGAAAAATCACTCGACTTCTATCGAGATCCTTAATTAGCATAGCAGCTACTCAACCTAACATACTAGTATCCATCTCAAAAAGGAACCTAAGTTCATGCAACTAGGGTTTCACATAATTCCTACACTTAAGTGCACAGTACAAGCCTATAAACATTAAGTGCAGTAAAATAGCATATATAAACAGTTATGCATAAAACCAGGGATTGCCTTCAATTGTTGGGGTTGCAGGCAATTCCTCAATGGCAGGTTCAGGAGCTGGCTCCTGAACTTCCTCCTGGGCAACTCCTTGCTCGGGGATGAGCACATACTCTCTATTAGTGAGATTGCAATCTAATGAATGCAATGCATAAGATACATGTATGCTAATGTAAAATGATAAATATGATGCGAGGTTGAGTACATTAAGTCTCTTAGAAATGTTAGGATTTCCCTTTTCATTAACTAAGCCTCTTAGAAGTGCACTTGGTGGTTTAAGGTTAAAATGGTACCTAATACAAAATAGGTTGGTTTGAGACTTAATTCTTCTTCTAAGAATTCAGTTAAGGTTCAACTAGCTTTTGGGTTTTTAGTTATCAATGAACATAGGTTGATCCTTAATTCCTCTATTCTATTTCCTTTATGTTTTTAAGGGTGATTTGAACTACAACTATTGCTTAAAAATTCTAAAAATTATGTAACAATTACAGTAGCTTACCTCTGGCTAAACTAGGTTGTCCTAAAAATTTGAGGTTAAGACTAGTTAGAATCTGTTCTAGACAAAATAACAAAAGCTAGGGTAGAGGGGTTACTTTGCACTACACCTTCTATTTAGAAGTGACTTCTGCCTTAAAGGTTATTTTTACTAGTATTTAGATACAATAACATGGTTTTGTACCAAAAATTACTTAGTGAAACCTAGTGAATATTTAGTTTTGATTTTCTAAAGTTCTAGGACTAGAAGGTGCTCATAACTAACTTTATTTTTGAAAAATGTCAAACAACATATTTGAAAATTTTCCTAAACTTTTATTTGCACAAGAGCAATCATTCCTAAGGTTGGAGACGTTTCTCTACAGAGAAAGATTTCTATGATTTTCTAAAGTTTTCTCTAAATCTTTCTTAGGGCAGGGGAAAACATATTTCTTTGTTGAACTATGCCCTTTTTATATTTTCCTTGAAACCTTGTTGCTTAATTATTATAAGAAAAATGAGTTGTCTATTGTTTTAAATTCTTAAGCCTTGATTTTATTTTCCTAAGAAATGGGCAGAAACCTAAATCTATTTATGGACTCTACTTAAATGGTGAAACTAGGGTGTACAATATTTTTGTATAGCCAAACTGTTGAGTAGGTACCTGCTAAAATTTTCCTAGCCATAGTACATTACTTCTACTATTTTTACTTCCATTTTTACATATTTCCCTCTATCCTAAATAAAATGAACACTTCCAGAAATAGTATTGGACTAGGGGGTTTTCTATTTTTGTTCTAAAGTTTATCTTATCCTGAACCTAGCAAAATTGGTTTGACCAAATTTGGATAAATCTTGTTCAAGTTAAGCATTTTTAAAGTTTGTTGTTGATTAAATGTAGTAGATATTCAAAAAGGAAAAAGAAAAACATCTTTCTCTCGGGTCCCTGGTTTTTCTTCCCCTTTTCTCTTACAGACCAGTCCCTAGTACACTATTCATCTAAGTCTAGTCCTTAACACTTAACCCCCCCGGGGTTTCCTAGCATCTAACTCGTGGTCCTTGGCTGGGGCAAAAAGTAACCGCTGTGAAAAGATGGCGGAGCAACTTACTGGCGACGGTAGAGCTCCGGTGAAGGGTTGGGTGAGATCGGGGAGTCTCTGGCGGTCACGTCGATGTGTGGATTGGCATCGGAGGTAACCAGAGGTGTCCTGACCATGAGTTTTGGTGGTGGTGCACTGGTGCTCATTGGCGGCGCCTGTTCCGACCAGATCACGGCGGTAGAGTTAAATCAAACCGCACGTGAAGCTTCACTGGGTGATAGGAAGTGGTTGTGTGTAAGGAATCGAAGAATGGTTCGTTGGATTACTTAAACCACATGCGTTGGCGGGTGGATGAAGTCTGACGAGGTGATTCAGCTTCTCCGACGAGGTAGTGTTCGGTCAGAGAGTTTGGGAAGCTTCACTTGTCTCCAGGAAGCTAACGGTGAAGCTTGATTGGGTGGAGAGGGGTTGGGGTGGTCAGACCATGGTGGTCGAGACTCGGGCGAGATTGCGGGCGGCGCTGGGCTCGATTCTCTGGCGATCACCGGCGTTCAGACCTTTGCAAGGGTGCGAGGCGTGCAGGAGAGCAAGGCCGAGGGGTTCGGCAGTCTTATAGGCGAAGGCATGAGCATGGGAATGGGCGCGAGGTTGGGTGCACGGTCGTGCCGACCTATGCTCGGGGCGTGCGTGGGCACGGTCAGGGCGCGTTCTCGAGTGCTAGCCGTGGTCGAACATGTGGAGGTTTACTTCTGCCCTTATCCAAGCATCTGTTTGGTTGCCTTAACGTGCAAATCTTGCCAAGGATCCCTTGTAAGGTCTCTTCCCTACGTCCAATCCTATCTCTTCTATGTGAGTCCCAAGTGTAGATATGCTTGGGTTGTGGAGAAAAGCCTGTGTCAAGTCGGGTCTGTGTCTCAGCTCGGATCGAGACAAAAGCTAGGCCAAATCATGTCAAATGAATTTGTTTGGTTTCAAATTTTTTCTAGGGTGTTCCTAGGGTAATTTGGCACCACTTTGTCCATTGGGATGTTGTTTTGCATTTTGGAACTAGGTGAACACGGTTGATCTTTGAAAAGGGCTGAAAATGACTTACAGAAAAGCTGATTTTTCCTTTAAGCCCTCCATTTGAGTGATCTTTTTGGATCTTTTGTAGAACCTTTTTGGGGTAACTTTATTACTATTTCTTGTAGGTATTTTGGTGATCTAGAACTTCTATAATTAGCCCAAGTCATGATAATGTCATTTACATTGCCTTCTCACTTATTTCTTTCGGTGCTCTATTTGTTTTAAAGTGGGTAGACTTGGGGTTTAAGCATTTCTCCCCTTTTTATGTGCATGAAAAGGCTAAGGTAGGTACCCTAAGATGACTAGCACTTAATTATAAATCTTGGGTCCTTAAGTTTGATGTCTCTTGCTCAACTAACCATATGTGATAACAGGTAAAAGGTGTGAGAGCTGAGTAGGAACCCTAAGTAACACTTGGGGTGATATAGCCCCCCTCCCTTAAAAGAATCTCGTCTAGGTATTTGAGTGAGACTACAATGGGTAAGGAGGTGGGTAACTCTACTGCCTAGACAAGGATAGTGCAACTACTGAGTTTTTTTGCCAACTAGCTCTTCGAATGTCATCCTCTTTGCAACTTCAGAAGGGAGCCTTGCAACACTTATCTAGATGGTCCATCTTTCTTCTAAATGGGGAGGTATGATGGTATCTTGATACAGAAAGCGAGGTGTAATGGGGGTATGGTTACGTACCAACACCTTTAGGTAGAAACTCGGGGTAGTTCCTATTTAGATAATCCTCTGTTTTATATGTAGCTTCCTCCTCGGTGTGATTGCTCCAATAGACCTTATACATCTTAACTGCCTTGTTGTGAGTGGATCTACTTTTGTGGTCCAGTATTTTGACAGGGTGCTCTTTGTACGATGGGTCTGGTTCTATCTCCATTTCTGGTTCAGCTAGAATCTTTGCCGGTACTCGGATACACTTCTTTAGCTGAGATACGTGGAATACATCATGTATTACGGACATCTTAGGTGGTAGCTTCAACTTGTAAGCTACTTGTCCACATGCTTCTTTGATCTCAAAAGGCCCAATATAGAGAGGGGCTAATTTGCCTTTAATCCCAAATCTTTGCACACCTTTAGTGGGTGAGACATTGAGATACACATGATCTCCCACTTAAATCTGTAGGGGCTTTCTTCTTTTATCGTGATAGCTCTTTTGTCTAGCTTGAGTAGCCTCTAAGTTTTTCTTAATGATTTTGACCTTTTCCTCCGCTTCATGCACTAGGTCAGCCCAAAATTTTCTCTTTCACTAGTTTGTGACCAATTAAGGGGTGTTCGACACCTCCTTCCGCACAAGGCTTCAAAGGGTGCCATCTTCAGGCTGGCTTGGTAGATGTTATTATATTAGAGATAATATATATATATACACACTACAAAATATATATGTACTAGTTAGATGCTCGTATGTTGCTACCAGTTTCCATTTTCATATATCATATAGGTAAACCTTGTTTAGATAAGGTAGTTGTTCAAATATGTTTTAAACCATCACAATGGCACAATGATTTATGTTCTATTTGAACTTGTTGTTGTTCCGATATCAACACATCTACCATGTAACTGACGTCAATACATTTCATACACCTAGTGAGAGACCACAATTCCAATCTAGCTCCATCTCCCATGAGGTCGCTACCAGAAGAAGTACTCGAAAGTCCGAGCGGCTTGCACAAAAAGGTCCTCCACCTGTGGCCTTACATGGTTTAGACCGGCCTAAGCATGGCTAGGCCCATTGTACACCAAGCTCGTGACAGCACTACTCAATCACCATGTCGTGCTTGGGCCTTAGGTGTGGCATGGCGGGCTAGATCTGGCACAACTTGATTTTATTTTTCCTATTTTTTATAAAAAATATATATTATGCATGAGTACATAAAACATTAAAATATGTGTGTTCTCTTAGCTAGGTGGGTGCAAATGTATTTGGAATCAACAACCATGGTTATAATATTTAATATTATGTCTAAGTATAGAATATAAAACATAGAGATGTTGACTAAGTGGTTGTGAATGTAGATTTAGAGCAAACAACCATGGTTCAAATTTTATTTGTGTATAATTTCAGCTTTTTATCATTTAAACTTGGGGCTGTGAAGAAGGTATCTATTTTATTTGGTTTTATGTGTAAGGTCATGTACAACCTATATACTATGTTGCGGTTCTGCAAGAATTAGGTACATTTAAGAAACTCGCTTATGCAACCCAATATATCTGAGCCTTATATCTTATTCACTAGAACCACTCAAGACACGTCTCATTTAAGTGGGTTGCATGGATAGAACCATATCTAGACATGGAGAACCGTGCTAGAGACGTTCTTCACCAAGATATATTTCTTATCCGTCTGTTTGGTTCCTTGTATTTGAGCGTGCAAGGCCCATGAGGTGCAGCATCTCGATGGCCCATTTTGTTTGGATACCTGGATACAGGTTTGGACCAGGCTCTATGCATGCAAAACACCCGTCTTAGCCAGGCCCGGTGGATACGGACGAAATCCGCGTTCGTCAGGAGCCTAGCTGTACTCATTCACTGCACTTGGCTGTGCTCATCCAACGCGCGTATCCGCTCGAGCGGGCGAACTCCCCCACATGCTAGGGTTTGCTATCAGCGCCCTCGGTCACCGCTGTCACTCGCCACTGTCGAGCTCTCCCTCTCTCCCTCGAGCTCTCCCTCAAGCTCTCCCTCCGCTATTGAGGCTTCTTCTTCCAGGTTTCGTCAAAAGATAAGGAGGTTTGAATACCATCTCTTGCCCTCTCCCTCCACTGTTGAGCTCTTCATCTAGATCTGAGAATCTTGAGTACCATCTCTTGCCCTCTTCCCCTGTCACGATTTCTTCGTCTAGATCTAAGAATCTTGAGTACTATTTTTAGGGTTGAGTACATCTCTTGTGGTTGTGTACATCCTGGTTTTCCCCTGCCACGATGTTCTCCCTGTTATTTTTAGGGTTCTTATATCACCAAGACTTCAAATCCACTGGATCCAAATTCATGTACTAGCAAGTTATGTATGCCTTTCTAGATAAATAAGTTTTCTATAGTATGACTTCATTGTTTTATGCGGTTTCTATAGTATGACTTCACTGTTTTATGAGTAGCATTAAGATTTGTATATATGCCTTCCATACTATCTCTCATTGTTTTATGCGGTTTCCATACTAGCTCAAAATAACACTATGTCTATGAGTATTCATGTCAGTGTCTATTATGTTATTTTGACTCTGTAGATTAATTACATCAGCTCAAAATAATATTTTTATACTGTATTTGCTTTATAAAATTCATGTTAGTCACTTCATTTGCTTTGTTAGATGTGGTGTCCAACTTGTCCTTGTCTATTCTGTTAAAATTTAGCTAAATGTTGCGTGGTCAATATCTATTGTCTTTGTCTATTCTGTTAATTGGAGCTTAATGTTACCTTGTCACTGTCTATTCTGTTATTTTAAGCTAAATATGAGCATAATGTTACATATTTGTTATCTATTCTTTCTATATGTTATCTCTATCTGTCTATCTATTATCTCTATCTCAAAATAAAATGTGAAGCTGAATGTGTTACCTTTGTCATATTTGTTAGATGTGGTGTTCAACTTGTCATTATCTATTCTGTTACAATGTAGCTAAATGTTACCTTGTCACTATCTATTGTCACTGTCTATTCTGTTATTTGGAGCTGAATGCTACCTTGTCACTGTCTATTCTGTTATTTGGAGCTTAATGTTACCTTTGTCACTGTCTATTCTATTATTTTAAGCTGAATGTTACCTTGTCATTGTTATTTCTATTATTTTGAGCTGAATGCTACCTTGAATGTCTAAACTGGGTGAACTATTGTTGCAACTTGTTGTTCTCATACTTGTTTAAGTCTCTGAGCTATCAATTAATGGTATGTGATGATTCAATGCCTCTGGGTGGCACATCTCTTATATGTCGCAGTCGTGACTCGTGTAAGAATTTGTTATCATATATTTGCAACTAGCACATCACTATGATAAAACTGTTATTTTCTGAGCTATAGATCAATGTTCTATGATGCTAGTGTGCCTCTAAGCTATAGATCAATGTTCTATGAAATTCCTTTTTAGCAACTAGCACAGTACATCTAAGCCAAACTTAGACCTCTAATCTCCTTTTCTATTTTATTACTCTAGCAATGGATCATGCTATTGCACATCGGCAGCTAATTGCAAAGGCTGTGGTCCTTGTAGCAGTTATGTCAGCCTGGTTGGATGCATGGTTGAGGCACCGACTACATGCTAGGAGGTATATCGCTTATGGCCCAATGCACCAAAGAGACCAAGAGAGACAAAACAACCTGAGATTCATTTATGAATCCACTGATGTTGAGTGTGTTGACTTACTTAGGATGAGAAGAGCCCCTTTTATGTAGTTGTGTGACCTTTTTCGCACTAGGCAGCTATTGAGAGATAACATTCATAGCTCAGTAGAGGAGCAGGTTGCCATGTTTTTACATGTGGTAGGTCATAATCAAAGGTTTAGAGTTGTACACATGACCTTTCGAAGGTCTATTGAGACCATCAACAGATACTTCAAGGAAGTATTGTATGATGTTGGTGAACTAAGAAATGAAATGATCTTGCCACCTTCAACTGCTACACCAACCTAAATTAGAGATAGCCACAGATGGTATACCTATTTCAATGTCAGCCATCCAAACACACCACTACTAATCCCTTCCTTTTCATGTTTAGGGTTTGTAGTAACAAATGTTTGCCCTGATGTGTAGGATTGTATTGGTGCCATTGATGGCACTCATGTGCTAGCAAGAGTTCCTAGAAATCAGGGCTGCCTTCCTTGGCAGGAAACACACCACAACACAGAACATCTTAGTTGTTGTAGACTCTGATCTAAGGTTTACATATGTTCTTGCTAGCTGGGAGGGATCAGCACATGATGCCTTTATCCTTGCTGATGCCCTTGAGAGAGAAGATGGTCTAAAAGTGTCCCAAGGTAAAAAAATTAGTATTGGTCTACACAATACACACTTCCCATGGTATTCCCTAGTATATGATCTATGATGTTAGGTAAAATTTTACCTTGTGGATGCTAGTTATGCTGTCAGGCCTGGGTTTTTACCCCCTTACCATGCCACATGGTACCACTTGAGTGAATATGGGGTGAGGAATCCACAGAACCCAAAAGAGCTCTTCAACCTTAGACATTCATCACTAAGAGTGACAATAGAGAGGGCCTTCGATGCTTTGAAGAACAGATTCAAAATATTATACAATAAACCTTTCCATCCATACAAGACACAAGTAAAGCTAGTCCTAGCCTGTTGTATCTTCCACAACTGGATTCTTTGTCATGGGAATGATGCACATGTTCCACTAGAAGACACATGGGCTACAAATCAACTTCATGAGGGAGCTCCCACTGACCTTGTCATGGACAATGCTGCCTGGTCTGCTACCATGGACAATTGGGCTCAATAGATGTGACAAAATAGTGCCTCACATAGGGGATAGTGCCTCATTATGTACTGTGCTAAGTTGCTCATAGATCTGTAAGAACTGGTTCCATGCTGAGAACATTGTCTATTAGCAATGATGAACTATCTATAGTTTTGAACTCACTTTCTTTGTGTGATGTGCCAAGTTGCTAATGATGACATTACTTACATCCTGATACCATTGTTGACTAGCAATGATGATTACTGCTACTTCTACTTCTACTTCTACTTTCCTATGCTTAGATTACTGCTACTTCTACTTCTACTTTCCTATGCTGAGATTACTGCTACTTCTACTTTCCTATGCTGACATTACTGCTACTTCTACTTCTACTTCTACTTTCCTATGCTGAGAATATCTATCTGTCTTCCCCCTAATTTTTTGCTTGTTCCAGCTATGGCTGACATGGTCTCTGAGGTTGCTAGCTAGAGGGCTAGGCCTGCTCTTAGGTGAAGTGCCGCAATGTCTGGGTTTGTTCTACGTCGTTTTGTTGACTTGATAGGTACTGGGGTTAAGACTGACAATGGTTTTAAGGAAATCCACCTTAACTCTGTTGCTAAAAATGTCTCTGAGTTCTGTGGCCAAGAAGTAACAGGCCAGCAAGTGTACAATCACCTTTGTAAGTGGAGGTCTAGGTGGGTCAAAGTTTGCAAACTGAAGGACATTAGTGGCGCTCTTTGGGATGAGGATACCTTTGTCATAAGCTTAGAAGAGGGTCATTATGCTGCTTACATCAAGGTTAGGACAAACACCTTCCATTTCTCTAATTTGGTCTAACTTGAAATTGCTAACTTGAGTTGCTAACTCAATAGGATCACCCAAAAGATGTTGATTACCTCAATAGGCCCATAGAGAACTATATGCCTATGCAAATCATATTTGGAAGTGGGATTGCCACAGGTAGGTTTGCAATGGGTTCAAATGAGCCTTTGGGCAAGCCAAGTGACATTGTTGACATCCTAGATGATGGCATTGAAGTGAACTCAGAGTTTGTTGATGCTTCCAATCTAACTGGCAAGGGGAAGACTATTGATAAGGGTACCCCTGGTGACTCCATTGATAGCAAGCCTATGTCCAACTTAGGGAAGAGGAAGAGGTATATGACTGATGAAGATGTTGATGTGTTCAATGGGATGAAAGAGGTTGTATCTGATGTTGTTGCTGCTGTCCGTGAAAGCATCCATGCTAAAGCAGCACCTGGGATATACAATGTTGTAATCAACTGTCCTGGGTTCTCTAGGGAGGCTCTCATGTATGCCCTAAACCACATGATGGAGCACAAGGCCACCTCCCTGGTGTTCCTGGACATGACTCCTGATGATCGTGACCTATGGCTGAAGACTTTCCTAGTCAAGCACTACCACATCTGATCTGATCTGTCTATCCTTTATACTGTTTAAGAACAGATTTGGTCCACTTGCTCTATTCCATCTATCCTAGATGCTACTTAAGAACAATGATGTATCCCTAAGTTCTATGGGTTTCCCTGTTTAAGAACAGATATGCTACAGTTTATCTGATGCATGTGTATGTCCTTTATCCTGTTTAAGATTGGTACACTTGCTCTATTCCATCTATCCTATATGGTACCTGAGAACAATGATGTTTCCTTAAGTCCTATGGATTTCCCTGTTTGAGAACATGTATGCTACACTTGATGAAATGTGTGTGTCCTTTATGCCAATGATGATAACAAAAGTGAATATTAAGCCTACTCAGTTAGCCAGCCACTAATAATAGTCCTTTATGTTGTTTTGTTGTTTTGGTGTTTAAGAACAGATATGCTACATTGATCTGGTTTTGGTTTTGGTTTTTGAGAACTGATACTCCTATCTATATCCTTTATCACTATTTAGTAGCTGGCTACACTGTCATGTAGGATCAATTTTACTGAGCTGAGGCTAATATTAATAACTATTTCATATTTACAATTTTACTCATATCTATATCCTCTATGCTGTTTCAGATTCTTTCAGATTCACTTGTTTCAAGTCTTGTTGTCTTGTGTGACCAAATGGGTTTATCTGCTATTTGAAGTCCTGTTTGATCAAGTGTTTGAATTGTTTTAGATTCATTGTCTATGTTGTTCGAATTGTTTTAGGTAGTCCTGTTTGATGTTGTTTCAGATTCACTTGTTCGAATTGTTTTAGATAGTTGAACACTTGTGTAATTTCATATTGGTGTAATTTTATACTTGTGTAATTATAATTGTGTAGTCACCTGAAAATGTGTGTGCATAGTAGCATTTTGATCTTGTCTAATTATAATTGTATAATTATAATTTTAGACTTGTATAATTATAATTACGTAATTGTCAGTTTTATCATGTCGAATTTTTGTGTAATTCCCAGCTCATGTAATTTGTGTAACGATTTGATCTTGTGTAACAGTTACACAGCTCATGTTTGGCCTTTATGTAACGGTTACACAACTCCTCTTTAATCTTGTGTAACGGTTTGTCTTTAGTCAAGCCAAACATGAGATGTGTCTGTGCAACTTATAAATACAGTAAACCAAACATGGGCCATGTTGATCCTAGCTAATTGGGACCAGACAACCAAACACGCATGCAAATTGTTGGTTGCATCAGCCTGTACAGGCTACGCTCAACCTGCATATAGAATTCAATCGAGCTCTACTCATCCTAACAACCAAACAGGCGGTATTTTTTTGTACTTACCCCCTTAGATACCCCTTAATAGGGGAGTAATCGGTATGAATATTATTCGAGCATCCGACTGTTCGAAGAGGCTAATTATCCGTTCAAATAGTTTTTCGGATACCCGTAGCATACCCGGATAGTGTAGGAAAGAAATTAATTGTATTTTGATGATTTTCTATAGAAAGAAATTAATAATATACACATAGCCTCATAAATTCATGAAATTTACAGAGGCGCAACATATGTCCATATATAATTTTAGAAAAATGTTTGGACTCAAGGAGCGGCTAAATGATTAGAACAACCATGATATGTGTGGAATGGTGTCTTACACGGTATTCGGCAAAAAAATAGTTACCGAAACTATCCGTATCTAAGTCCAACTAGTTCCGTACTCTACACACGACTATCTGTATTCGTATATAAAGCTATCCGTATTTGAAATCGAACCCGAATAAAAATATAAAAACAAATATGGTTTGGATGATATCCTTCCGTATTTGATCTGATTACATCCCTACCCATTAAGATACGTCATTCTTGTGAGTTTATACATGGCCTAACCTAGCACAGGTTATTTTATCTCCTCAAATGCAATTTTATTTGGGCTAGGTCTGGGTGCCAAACCAGAAAACAAGTAGCGAGTGAAACAATTTTGATGTTATTATTTAGGGCCTTTTAAATCTGTTTCGGTAGAAATGATCAGTTTTACAGTTTTAGCTTTCTCTAGTAATAAAAACTAAATGGAGCCATAGTGGGCGCTTTTGGTTGGATGTATATATATATATATGACCCAACCAGGCCCGTCATATGCAGTGTGCCAGTGTCAGCATGATTGGTTGCAACGAGCGTCTACCGGCCTGGCTCGCGTGCGTGCGCCCTCTCCCATTCGATGCAGTTGGAGGCATAAAACCGAGTCAAACCAATCACAATCGCTCGCTACACAGCCTGGCTCAGCGAAACAGGCAAACCAATGACTTCCTGCACGCACAAAGAGTCTGTTTGGTTCAGCTTTTTTCTGACCAGCTTTTCTGAAAATCTGGCTGTAGAGAGAATCTGGCTGTGGGCAGAATCTAAGTATCATTACGATTACGTGTGTAGAAAGATAAAGTTGTTCATAAAACTCAGGATCTAGAAAGTGACGGATTTCTACTATTACAACGACTTAACTGATTATGTGTTTATATTGATTTTGGATGGTTTTTTGCCCCCAACAAATTTTATAAAAGCTGGCTGAAAAACTGAGCGTTTGGCAGACCGCAGCAGCTATTGGTGGCCAGAAGCTGCTAGAAGCCGAAACAAACAGGCACAAAACCTGGCCCCGCTCAACCTGGCTCTGCTGGGCAGCCAGGTCCGGCCACATATTGGCCTGTTTGGGTGGCTTCTCCTCATAGCCTAGCTGCATGAGCCAGGATGGCGGGAACTTGGCTCCACAGATACGACCAATTTGCTCGCGTCTGCAGAATCTGGTCCATGGTGCTTTAAGTATCATGTGAGTCTGGTTCCACATCTACACGCAGGTAACCAAACACATACCTCGTACGCGTAGAGCCTAGTTGACAACAATCAAACATTAGCTCATTGCATCCCGTCATATAAGTACCAGTAAATACAGGCAACCAAACACATCACGCCCAGTAGAATAGAATCGAGGGACCGGACGACGCACAACTTTGGGGGCCATCGTGTTCTGCCTGGTCTCAGAAAGAAAGAATTCTAAACGGCCGTCCTCGTACTACGCGCAGCGTCACGGCGCGAAGATGACGCACGCGTCACCCTCCCAGCCAGGGCCCACCCGCAAGCCCAAAGCCTCCCATTCCCTTGGCGGCCAGCGCAGGCCCACACCGTCCGGTCGCATCGCAACAAGATAAAGGCGTCCTTGTCAGTATGCGTAACCGCGGGCGCAGATGGAGATGGAAGACCACGCGCATAACGGCGACGACGATGACGGCTTCTCTCTCCCCCTCGTGCTCGCGGCGCCAGCCAGCTAGGTAAATTAATAAAATCCCCCACACGCCCGCCGCGCCGATGATGATGCAACCCGACCCGGACGCCGGAGCCTTCGTTCTTCGTCAGCGGGACTGCTGGTGGTCGTCCATGTCCAACAGGGCTGGTGCAACGTACGTCTCCTCCCGTCGTCAGCTTCTGTCTGTCCGGTTGCTAGCTCCGCTGTCGCTCCAATCCATCCATCCCCTTGGACGCCTTGAGAGTTGACGACAGAGCCAGCGGTCAATGCATGCGCGCAATGCAAGACTGCGAAGCCGTGCCGCCGCACATGCATGACCAACGCCGGGCGATCATCGTCATCACCCAGCCTTGCTGGCCGGCGGCATCTGTCTGTCCTCACCTGCCTCGACGTGGACGGGTCCGATTCTTCCGGGCGCACACACGCTCGTGGAGCGGGTGCCGTGTTTCTTGTTCGATTGACACTCCCCACGGACCGGGCTACTAGACTGCTGCTTTTGTTCCACGTTTACACGCTAGTCTGGTCGTCCATCCTTGATTACACATTTACACACGCAACAAAGGATTATCAAATACTCGTCTTTCTGGAATGAGCTCGTTCAAAAGGCATGCCTATTGTGTTAGTAGCAGCATGTATCAAGATTTTAATATCAAATGCACCTAATGACTAGGAGAATGGTCCAAGAAGGATGTCGGAGTTCCGAGACCGGGGGTCCCTACGGCCGACGAGTGAGTGTGCCGCGTGCCCCAGCCCAGATGGGTCGAGCGCGTGGGCGAGCGCGAAGGGGGGAAGAGCGAGGCGGCCGGAGCCGGGTCGTGAGAGGGAGAGGCGGAGATCCCGCGGCCTTCGTGTTCGCCCCGCGCCCAGGTCGGGTGCGTTTGCAGTAGGGGGTTACAAGCAGTTCGCGCGGGTGAGGGGAGCGAGCGGCCCCAAGAGAGCGCCTGCCCCTGCCCTCGTTCCCGCGGGAACCAACCTTCTCTAAGAAGGCCCTGGTCCTTCCTTTTATAGGCGTAAGGAGAGGATCCAGGTGTACAAATGGGGGTGTAGCAAGGTGCTACGTGTCTAGCGGGGGAGAGCTAGTGCCCTAAGTACATGCCAAGGTGGCAGCCGGAGAGATCTTGGCACCCAGCTGGTGTGGTGTCGTGGCTGTCGGAGGAGTAACGGAGCCTGGTGGGGGGACAGCTGTTGGAACAGCTGTGCTCTTGCTGACGTCTTCCTGCTTCCGTAAGGGAGCCGAGTGCCGCCGTCGTCATGGGTCTAGCGGGGCGCCATCATTGCCTATCTGGCGGAGCAGGCCAGATGGGACGCCGGTCTTGTTTTCTGCGACCCAAGTCGGCTCGGGGCAGGGTGATGATGACGCTTCCTGTTGACGTGGCGGACTTGTGCCCTAGGTCGGGCGACGTGGAGGCTCCTCCGAAGCCGAGGTCGAGTCTGTCCTGCATGGCCGAGGCCGAGCCCGAGCTCCTGGGTCGGGCGAGGCGGAGGTCGTTCGGCAGAGGCCAGGGCGGAGTCCGAGCCCTGGGTCGGGCGAAGCGGGGTTCGTCATCTTCCGGGGCCTTAGCCCGAGTCCGAGCCCTGGGTCGGGCGGAGCGGAGTTCGCCGTCTTCCGGGGCCTTAGCCCGAGTCCGAGCCCTGGGTCGGGCGGAGCGAAGTTCGCCGTCTTCCGGGGCCTTAGCCCGAGTCCGAGCCCTGGGTCGGGCGGAGCGGAGTTCGCCGTCTTCCGGGGCCTTAGCCCGAGTCCGAGCCCTGGGTCGGGCGGAGCGGAGTTCGCCGTCTTCCGGGGCCTTAGCCCGAGTCTGAGCCCTGGGTCGGGCGGAGCTTCCTATGGCGCCTCTGGCAAAGTCTGGCCGCCCGTCGGTCTCACTCTTTGCGTTAAATGCCCCAGTGACTCGGTCGGTCGGCGTGGTGATTTAGTCAGGGTTGCTTCTTAACGAAGGCAAGGCCTCGGGCGAGCCGGAGATGTGTCTGTCGTAAAAAAGGGGGCCTCGGGCGAGACGGAAACACCTCAGGGTCGGCTGCCCTTGCCCGAGGCTTGGCTCGGGCGAGGCGTGATCGAGTCGCTCGTACGGACTGATCCCTGACTTAATCAAACCCATCAGGCCTCTACAGCTTTATGCTGATGGGGGTTACCAGCTGAGAATTAGGCGTCTTGAGGGTACCCCTAATTATGGTCCCCGACAGTAGCCCCCGAGCCTCGAAGGGAGTGCTAGCACTCGCTTGGAGGCTTTCGTCGCACTTTTTTGCAAGGGGACCAGCCTTTCTCGGTTACACTTTGTTCCGGTGGGTGCGCGCGAGCGCACCCGCCGGGTGTAGCCCCCGAGGCCTCGGAGGAGTGGTTTCACTCCTTCGAGGTCTTAATGCCTTGTGTAATGCTTCGGCTGGTCTGGCGGTTCCCTCATGCGAACAGGCCGTAGCCCGGGTGCACTGTCGGGGCCCAAGTTCTCGGGCTGGTATGTTGACGCTGTCAACAGTTTGGCCGGAGCCGGGTTTGCGAGAGCAGCCCCCGAGCCTCCGCACAGGGCGAGAGGACGATCAGGGACAGACTCGGCTTTTTTATATACGCCCCTACGTCGCCTTTCCGCAAGGAGGAGGGGGGGAGAGCGCCATGTTACCCTCGATGGGCACCGAACATGGTGTCTCCGGTGAGCTGCAATCGGGTAATCCGAGTGGACGTCCGTGCCCTCGTTCGTTGGGGGTCGGCTAGAGGCCCGGAGGCACGCCCAAAAGTACCTGCGGGTGATCTGCCGGACCCGGTCCCCTGGCGACGGGGTCCGAGGGCTCGTTGCCTCCCTCCGATGGGATTCCGTTACAGGATCGTTCCCGCTGGTCTCGGAAATGTCCTAGGGTACCTCGGGAGCGCAGCCCGAGCCTTGGTTATGTATCGAACGTACCCCTGGTCATCCCTCGCTCGGTGTCTGAGGCGACTGTGAACCCTTCGGAGAGCCAGCCTTCGAACCCCTGATCAGTAATGGGCGCGGAGCCCGAGTAGCCTGAGGCGGTCGTGGAACCTTTCGGGAGGCCAACCTTCGAACCCCTGACCAGTAGTGGGTGTCGGGCCCACGCGATCTGAGGCGGCTGTTGAACCCTTCGGGGGGCCAGCCTTCGAACCCCTGATCAGTAAGGAGGCTCGGAGCCTAGTTCCTTCACGGGGAAGGATCCCTTTGGGGGTATCCCCCTTCCCGGTCCCTGTTGCAAGAGATAGAGAAAGAGGAAAAAGGGAAAAAGGATACGAAATTGAGTGACGTGGCGTACCTCTTTTGGTGTGGTCGTTTTGGCGAAGGCGAAGCGTCGCCAGCTGCTCCTGCCAGAAACGCCGCCTGTCGAGCCGCGGAGTTAATGCGCCGGGGCGAGTAGTTGGCGAGGCTACCGTTGCGCGTGCGCGAGCCGTTCGAGGAACGGGTCACGGGCGCGTCGTCTTCACACCGTGAGAGGGGGTTCTTTCGCTACCTCCGGATGGGACGTGAGCTTGGCCGATGGCGTGACCGCTGCTCTCGCGCGCCTGCCACCGTCATTACTGCCGGCCCACTTTTGACCGCGTTTGACCGCCGCGTCAGGCTGGCTGCTGCTGGGTCGCGCGCTAGGGTCGCCTCGGGTCGCGGTATTGGTTCCGCAACCGAGGAGGTGCGGCGGTGGCGCAGGTGGTACAGTTGCTTGCATGCAGCATCCGGCGCGCCGGTCGCGCGACGCGTGGGCTTGGGCCTCCGTGCTGGCAGGTCAGGAGTCGGAGAAGTGCGTCCACTTGGCGTGGTTGCATGCCGCCCTGCATGGCTGCCCGCCGCTTTCGCCCGTTGGTCTGGGCAAAAGAGGAGGGTCACTCGTAACCGCTGGGTGGTTGCGTGCGCCGTGCGCGGCGGTTCGGCTTCTTCTGCTCGGAGCCGGTCTGCATGACAAGTGGGTCCCAGCCCCCGCGCCGTAGGGGAGGGCTTTGGAGACGTGTTGGAGAAGGCTCAGCCCGTGACGGTTGGGGGCGCAAGCAGGGAGAGTTGCCTTTAAAAGGAGGGTGACCCCTTTCGTAAGGCGACCATGTCTTCTTCCTCCCTTATGCATCGCGTCTTTCCACCTTTCAAGCCCCCGGATGGGGGAAACCGCCGTCTCCGCGCCTCATCGTCGGTGGATACAACTCCGTGGGAGTGGGTACCTTTCAGCCATCGTTCGGCTTCAAGGATTTTCATCATGCAGCCCAGGCTGCACCCCTCCACCGGCGGTCACCCAAGATGGTGACCTCCGGCTTGATGGTGGGGGAAAGCGAGCCGGGCTGCGGCCTCCGCCCCTTCCTCAGCCTCAAGGATTTTCATCACCAGGGCTGAGGAGGGGAGCGTGCCGAGTTGGGGTCGGCCCCTGCGCGGGCGGTGGTTCGCTCCTTCCCTCAGTGATCAGGGGGAAGGGCGGGAGTCGTCCGTGGCGCTAACAGCTGCACCTGTGCCCGGCTCTCTGAGCCGAGCAGTTTTCGGAGCCGCTCCCGGTGCTGCCTCCCGCCACGGCAGCTGGAAGAGGTTCTTCCGCCGGCGCGACAGCCAAGGTTGGCCACGGACCGACCTCCAATTCTACGGCCTTCTGCCCGTCCTTGCCTCTCGAGTTTGGGCAAGGGCGGGGGCCTCCTAGCAGCAGCATCCGCCCTGAGGCCATCATTGCTGCTGTTCGGCCCCCCGGGGCAGAAGTCTTCATCGTCGCCGCTGTCGGGGCGGGCGGCGACATGCCGTTCGTCGGTCTTCTGTTGCCCCGCAGGCCCACCCCTATCGAGTGGGGTTGTTCGTACCTGCAGAGGGGGAACCAGAGTTCCGTTTGTAATGGCACTTCGAGTGCCGGGTTTTTTGTTCATTTCGGCTTTCGGGGCCTGAACATGTATGTAACGTTGGCACGGAGCCGTGTTTTTTCCTCATTTTCGAGCGTTAAGACTCGCCTGCTGATTATCTGAACCGCTTCACCAAGCATGAGTCGCCCCGTGTCAAGGTGACGAGTGAGGTATCCGTTATCCCGGAGGCGTAGGAGTCCCTCGGCTCGGTCGGCCCTGTTGTCCTGAGGCTCCTCTAGCTTAGTTAAAGAGACCCCTCGGCCGCTCTTCGACGAGCCGAGGCCGGGGGTAGCGATATCAGCATGTGCAGAGGCGGAGTTGGCTCGAAAATGAAACCTGTTTGGCCGGAGCCTAGCCGAGTTGTCCGTTGGCAGGATCGATGCCGGAGTTGGTCAGCCGAGGCTTCGAACCGGGCTGGTGCCCTCGGGAGGTGATTGGCCGAGGCCCCGGAGAAGTCCCTGACAGCGATTGCTCGGGCGTGGTGATGACGTCGTCTTCGGAGCGGAGACCCTCGGACCGCGTCACCGTCCGAGGCTAGGTCGGGCTTCGCCGAAGGTGCCGTCGATGCCGAGGGTGTCGCCGCCCCCTTCCAGCGTCAAGACCCGAGCCTGCAGGATCAGATTATCTTGTAGTGTGTGCTTTGTGCGGCCGTCGAGGCCAGAACACACACCCTTGCTGCGTTGTAAAGCTGTGTCTCTCTTCCTCTTGTTTCGAGTATCTGGACTTTTTGTCGGTAACAGGGATGTTAGTGCGAGCGAGAGTTGCTTCTCGCGGAAGGTGATGAGTGAGGTATCCGTATCTCGGAGGCGTGGGAGTCCCTCGGCTCGGTCGGCCTTGCCGCTTATGCGTACTTTCATCCGTCCATGAGGCCCTGTCACCGACTCCGTCGAGAAGGCTCGAAGGATCGCTTTGACAGAAGGGCTTCCGAACATAGAGACTTGTTCGATCCGCGGAGTCACCTTATCCGAACGCGAGTTACTTATCGCAGAAGGTGATGAGTGAGGTATCCGTATCCCGGAGGCGTAGGAGTCCCTCGGCTCGGTCAGCCTTGACTGCTTACGTGTACCCCATCGTTTCCGGGACCCACTTTTCGAAGTAGTCAAAAAGCACGAAAGACATTCTGGTAAAAGAGATTTTTTTCGAGGAAAATTTTGACGCAGAGGGGGTTTCCCCCCTTTTAGCCCCCGAGGGAGGGTCGGGCTTTGCCGAGGCGAGGCCGACCCTTCCTTGTTGACTAAACTTTGCGTGGGTGCGAGGTATATGAACAACTTGGAAACATCTTAAGGGTAGAAGCGACGTAGCTGTTGGATGTTCCAAGCGTTGCCGTAGACCTCGCCTTGACTGTTGGCCAGCTTGTACGTTCCGGGCTTCAGAACTTTGGCGATGACGAATGGCCCCTCCCAGGGGGGGCGTGAGCTTGTGTCTCCCTCGGGCGTCTTGCCGCAATCGAAGCACCAGGTCGCCCACCTGGAGGTCTCGGGGTTGGACCCCTCGGGCGTGGTAGCGTCGCAGGGACTGCTGATACCGCGCCGAGTGTAGTAAGGCCCTGTTCCGAGCCTCGTCCAGCTAGTCCAGCGAGTCTTCTCGACTAGCTTGGTTGCTTTGATCGTCGTAGGCTCTCGTCCTCGGGGAGCCGTATTCCAGGTCCGTGGGCAAGACGACCTCGGCCCCGTAGACTAGGAAGAACGGCGTGAAACCCGTGGCTCGGCTCGGCGTCGTCCTCAGGCTCCAGACCACCGAGGGGAGTTCCTTCATCCATCGCTTGCCGAACTTGTTGAGGTCGTTGTAAATCCGAGGCTTGAGCCCTTGTAGAATCATGTCGTTGGCACGCTCTACTTGCCCATTCGACATGGGATGAGCCACGGCAGCCCAGTCCACCCGGATGTGGTGATCCTCGCAAAAATCCAAGAATTTTTTGCCGGTGAACTGGGTGCCGTTGTCGGTGATGACGGAGTTTGGGACCCCAAAGCGATGGATGATGTTGGTGAAGAACGCCACCGCCTGCTCGGACCTGATGCTGTTCAGGGGTCGGACCTCGATCCACTTGGAGAATTTGTCGACGGCGACCAGCAGGTGCGTGTAGCCCCCGGGCGCCTTCTGCAGAGGGCCGACGAGGTCCAGACCCCACACAGCGAAGGGCCAGGTGATGGGTATCGTCTGCAGAGCCTGAGCGGGCAGGTGGGTCTGCTTCGCATAGAATTGGCACCCTTCGCAGGCGCGGACAATTCTAGTGGCGTCAGCCACCGCCGTCGGCCAGTAGAAGCCTTGCTGGAAAGCGTTCCCGACGAGGGTTCGAGGTGCTGCATGATGGCCGCAAGCCCCCGAGTGTATTTCCTGCAGGAGTTCCTGACCTTCGGCGATGGAGATGCATCGCTGGAGGATGCCCGAGGGGCTACTGGTGGTAGAGCTCCTTCTCATCGCCCAGCAAGACGAACGACTTGGCGCGTCGCGCTACCCGCCGAGCCTCGACTCGGTCGAGGGGCAGTTCTCCTTGGCGGTGATATTGCAGGTACGGGGTCCGCCAATCTCGATCAGGTGTTACCTCGCTCCGCTCCTCCTCGATGCGCAGCGCTTCGCCCTCAGGGGCCGAGGGTTCCTCGGGCTGAACCGAGGATGGCTCGGGCTGGGCCGAGGTCCCCTCGGACGGGGCCGAGGGCGCCTCGGGCTCGAGCGTGTCGCCGATCTTGACGGAGGGTTGGTGCAGATCCCGGGAGAAGACGTCCGGGGGAACCGTCGTTCGCCCCGAAGCTATCTTTGCCAGCTCGTCCGCAGTCTCGTTGTAGCGCCGGGCGATGTGGTTAAGCTCGAGCCCGTAGAACTTGTCTTCCAGGCGTCGAACCTCATCACAGTAGGCCTCCATCTTCGGGTCGCGGCAGTGGGAGTTCTTCATGACTTGGTCGATGACGAGCTGCGAGTCGCCGCGAGCATCGAGGCGTCGGACCCCTAGCTCGATGGCGATTCGCAATCCGTTGATCAGAGCCTCGTACTCAGCCACATTGTTGGACGCCGGGAAATGGAGGCGGAGTACGTAGCGCAGGTGTTTCCCGAGGGGCGAGACGAAGAGCAGGCCCACGCCGGCACCCGTCTTCATTAGCGACCCGTCGAAAAACATGGTACAGAGCTCCGGTTGGATCGGAGTCGCCGGCAACTGTGTGTCGACCCATTCGGCTACGAAATCCGCCAGTACCTGGGACTTGATGGCCTTCCGAGGGGCGAACGAGATTGTCTCGCCCATGATTTCCACCGCCCACTTCGCGATCCGTCCCGAGGCCTCTCGGCACTGGATGATCTCCCCCAGGGGGAAGGATGACACCACAGTTACCGGATGAGACTCGAAGTAATGCCACAACTTTCGCCTCGTCAGGATTACTGCATACAGCAGCTTCTGAACTTGTGGGTAGCGGATCTTGGTTTCGGACAGCACCTCGCTGACGAAGTAAACTGGCCTCTGAATGGGCAACGCATGCCCCTCTTCTTGCCTTTCGACCACGATCGCAGCGCTAACCACCTGAGTGGTAGCGGCGACGTAGACCAAGAGGGCTTCTCCGTCAGCTGGGGGTACCAAGACGGGCGCCTGGGTGAGGAGCGCCTTCAGGTTCCCGAGAGCTTCCTCGGCCTCGAGAGTCCATGTGAAGCACTCGGCCTTCCTTAAGAGGTGGTACAGGGGCAGGCCTCTTTCGCCGAGGCGCGAGATGAAGCGGCTTAAGGCCGCGAGACATCCCATGACCCTCTGCACGCCTTTTAAGTCCTTGATGGGCCCCATGCTTGTGATGGCTGCGATTTTCTCCGGGTTGGCTTCGATGCCCCGCTCGGAGACGATGAATCGCAGGAGCATGCCTCGGGGCACCCCGAAGACGCACTTCTCGGGATTGAGCTTGATGCCCTTCGCCTTGAGACACCGGAATGTCACTTCGAGGTCGGAGAGAAGGTCGGAGGCCTTCCTTGTCTTGACTACGATGTCATCGACGTAGGCCTCGACCGTGCGACCGATGTGTTCGCCGAACACATGGTTCATGCATCGCTGGTACGTTGCACCCGCGTTCCTCAAACCGAACGACATGGTGACGTAACAGTACATGCCGAAGGGCGTGATGAAAGAAGTCGCGAGTTGGTCGGACTCTTTCATCTTGATTTGATGATACC
Source organism: Zea luxurians (assembly GCA_029449295.1). Classification (NCBI taxonomy): domain Eukaryota; kingdom Viridiplantae; phylum Streptophyta; class Magnoliopsida; order Poales; family Poaceae; genus Zea; species Zea luxurians. Next base: position 51,529,024 of record JAOPSE010000004.1, on the reverse strand, counting down.
CTGAGTAGGCATCGAGGAAAGACAGGGTTTCGCACCCAGCAGTGGAGTCCACGATTTGATCGATGCGAGGTAGAGGGTAGGGGACCTTTGGACACGCTTTGTTGAGACCAGTGTAGTCTACACACATCCGCCATTTCCCCCCTTTCTTCCTCACAAGTACAGGGTTGGCAAGCCATTCGGGATGGAATACCTCTTTGATGAACCCTGCTGCCATCAGCTTGTGGATCTCCTCGCCTATCGCCCTGCGCCTTTCCTCGTCGAATCGGCGCAGAGGCTGTCTGACCGGTCGGGCTCCGGCCCGAATATCCATCGAGTGCTCGGCGACATCCCTCGGTATGCCGGGCATGTCCGAGGGACTCCACGCAAAGACGTCGGTGTTTGCGCGGAGAAAGTCGACGAGCACTGCTTCCTATTTGGGGTCGAGCCCGGAACCGATCCAGGATCTGCTTGGAGGTGTCGCCACTGGGGTCGAGAGGGACGGCCTTAACCGTCTCCGCTGGCTCGAAGTTGCCGGCGTGTCGCTTCACGCCCGGCACCTCTCGGGAGAGGCTTTCCAGGTCGGCAATGAGGGCCTCGGACTCGGCGAGGGCCTCGGCGTACTCCACGCACTCCACATCGCATTCGAATGCGTGTTTGTACGTGGGGCCGACGGTGATGACCCCATTGGGGCCCGGCATCTTGAGCTTCAGGTAGGTGTAGTTGGGGATGGCCATGAACTTCAGCGTAGCATGGCCTTCCCAACACTGCGTGGTAGGTTCCTCGGAACCCGACCACCTCGAATGTCAGAGTCTCCCTTCGGAAGTTGGAGGGTGTCCCGAAGCAGACAGGAAGGTCGAGCTGTCCGAGGGGCTGGACGCGCTTCCCAGGAATGATCCCGTGGAAGGGCGCAGCGCCTGCTCGGACTGGCTGACAGATCGACGCGCAGGAGCCTGAGGGTCTCGGCGTAGATGATATTGAGGCAGCTGCCCCCATCCATCAGGACCTTGGTGAGCCTGACGTCGCCGATGACGGGGTCGACGACGAGCGGGTACTTCCCCGGGCTCGGCACGTGGTCGGGGTGGTCATCTTGGTCGAAGGTGATGGGCTTGTCGGACCAGTCTAGGTAGACTGGCGCCGCCACCTTCACCGAGCAGACCTCCCGACGCTCTTGCTTACGATGCCGAGCCGAGGCATTCGCCGCATGCCCTCCGTAGATCATGAAGCAGTCGCGGACCTCGGGGAACTCTCCTGCTTGGTGATCTTTCTTTTTGTCGTCGTCGCGGGCCCTGCCACCCTCTGCGGGTAGGCCCGGCCCGATGGAAGTGGCGCCGAAGCATGACGCACTCCTCGAGGGTGTGCTTGACGGGCCCCTGATGGTAAGGGCACGTCTCCTTGAGTGCCTTGTCGAAAAGGTTGGCGCCTCCGGGGGGCTTTCCGAGGGTTCTTGTGTTCGGCGGCGGCGACAAGGTCCGTGCTGGCGGCGTCGCATTTCGCTTGCGACTTCCTCCTGCCTTTCTTCTTGGCGCCGAGCGGAGTAGACGCCTCGGGAGCATCTTCTGACGGGCGGCCCTGGGGCTGCTTGTCCTTTCGGAAGATGGCCTCGACCGCCTCCTGACCAGAGGCGAACTTGGTGGCGATGTCCATCAGCTCGCTCGCCCTGGTGGGGGTCTTGCGACCCAACTTGCTCACCAGGTCACGGCAGGTGGTGTCGGCAAGGAACGCACCGATGACATCGGAGTCGGTGATGTTGGGCAGCTCGGTGCGCTGCTTCGAGAATCGCCGGATGTAGTCCCGAAGAGACTCTCCCAGCTGTTGCCGGCAGCTTCGGAGGTCCCAGGAATTCCCGGGGCGCACGTACGTGCCCTGGAAGTTGCCGGCGAAAGCTTGGACCAGATCCTCCCAGTTGGAAATCTGCCCCGGAGGCAGGTGCTCCAACCAAGCGCGAGCAGTGTCGGAGAGGAACAGGGGGAGGTTGCGGATGATGAGGTTATCGTCATCCGTTCCACCCAGTTGACAGGCCAGGCGGTAGTCCTGCGAGCCATAATTCCGGTCTCGTTTCCCCCGAGTACTTTGTGATAGTAGTTGGGGGTCGGAATCGGGTCGGAAACGGCGCCCGCCGAATGGCCCGGCTGAAGACCTGCGGACCGGGTGGTTTGGGCGAGGGACTCCGATCCTCCCCGCTGTCGTAGCGTCCCCCACGCCTGGCGTGATAACCTCGGCGCACCCTTTCGTCGAGGTGGGCCCGACGGTCGCGATGAGGGTGCTCGTCGCCGAGGTGGCCCGGGGCCGCAGGCGCGGTGTTGCGCGTGCGCCCGGTGTAGACCGAGGCTTCCCGCATGAGTCGGGAAGTCGCGGCACTGAGGTTCCGAGGGGTACCCCTGCCTTCGGGAGGCAGAGCTCTCGGCCCGCCGGGCCGCAGCGCCTTCCAGGAGATGCTTGAGCTCTCCCTGGATTCGCCGACCCTCGGTGGTTGATGACTCCGGCATCGCGCGGAGGAGCATCGCCGCGGCTGCCAGGTCCTGACCGGTTCCGCCGGATGCGGGTGGCGGTCTGCCCCTGGCATCGTTGGCGATGCGGTGCTGGAGACCCTTGGGGCAGGTGACGTATTTCTCCGGCCGGGGGCTGGCCCGCCCATACCTGCCCGACGTCCCGGCGGATTGCCTCGAGCGCTCCTGCTCCCTCATCGAGCCTGGCCTGTGCCCCGTGGACTTGCTCGAGCTGTGGGTCGTGACCCCCCGCCGGAACGGGGACCACAGCTAGCTCCCGCGGGATGTCGGCGCGAGGCGCTGGCCTAGGGAGATCACCATCCTCCGGCATGCCGAGACAGCTGCCTCCGGAGGGATCCCCTAGCTCGACGTGGAAACATTCGCGGCTCGGGCCGCAGTCCTTGTCGTCAAGGCTGCGGCTGCCGTCGGAACAGTCGGAGAGGCAGTAGTTGCATGCGGTCATGAAGTCCCGCATAGCACTGGGGTTGCCAGATCCAGAGAAATCCCAGCAGATGCTGGGGGCGTCATCTTCCTCGGACCCAGAGGGTCCGTAGGTCGAGACGCCCGTCAATCGGTCCCAGGGCGACCGCACACGAAACCCGAAAGGGGTTGCACTCGCCTCAACGTGAGCGCCCGCCAGAGCGAGGTCACTAGGCGGGTTGAGGTCGAGTTGAAATGACAAAGGAGGGGAAGCAGCCGGTACCTTTTGGTCGACGAGGAGCGACGAAGTCACCTCGGGGGTTGATCGCGCCGTCGTCTTGGGTACGAGTGCGACGTCCTGCAGGCCCTCCGTGAGCGTGCTGGCTGTCGTCCACTTGCTCGGGGTCGGTGTGTCGCGGGGGGACGGCGCTCGCCTTTGCCTCAAACGCGAGGGTGACGCCCGACGCGTCCTCCGTTGGGGCGCTGGGGGTGTCGACTTGCTCGGCAGCCGACTGAGCGCAGCCTCCCGCTCGGCCCCAGTTGCCCCGCCTCCTCCTCCGATGGCGAGGGAGAGGATGGGGCGAGCTCGAAAGTTGTCCTTCCCCCACGCGGGAAAGACGTCGTCGATTCCGCCGCCGGCGGGCGGGCTGTCCGCCGCCACTGTCGCTGTCGCGCGGCGGTGGAAGGAGTATCATGTCATAGCTGCCGTCGAAAGACATGAACTCGAGGCTCCCGAAACGGAGCACCGTTCCGGGTTGAAGAGGTCGTTGGAGACTGCCCATCTGGAGCTTGACGGGAAACTGCTTGTCAACACACAGCAGGCCCCTACCTGGCGCGCCAACTGTCGGCGTTCCGAGACCGGGGGGGTCCCTAGGCCGACGAGTGAGTGTGCCGCGTGCCCCAGCCCAGATGGGTCGAGCGCGTGGGCGAGCGCGAAGGGGGGAAGAGCGAGGCGGCCGGAGCCGGGTCGTGAGAGGGAGAGGCGGAGATCCCGCGGCCTTCGTGTTCGCCCCGCGCCCAGGTCGGGTGCGCTTGCAGTAGGGGGTAACAAGCGTCCGCGCGGGTGAGGGGAGCGAGCGGCCCCAAGAGAGCGCCTGCCCCTGCCCTCATTCCCGCGGGAACCAACCTTCTCTAAGAAGGCCCTGGTCCTTCCTTTTATAGGCGTAAGGAGAGGATCCAGGTGTACAAATGGGGGTGTAGCAAGGTGCTACGTGTCTAGCGGGGGAGAGCTAGTGCCCTAAGTACATGCCAAGGTGGCAGCCAGAGAGATCTTGGCACCCAGCTGGTGTGGCGTCGTGGCTGTCGGAGGAGTAACGGAGCCTGGTGGGGGGACAGCTGTTGGAACAGCTGTGCTCTTGCTGACGTCTTCCTGCTTCCGTAAGGGAGCCGAGTGCCGCCGTCGTCATGGGTCTAGCGGGGCGCCATCATTGCCTATCTGGCGGAGCAGGCCAGATGGGACGCCGGTCTTGTTTTCTGCGACCCAAGTCGGCTCGGGGCAGGGTGATGATGACGCTTCCTGTTGACGTGGCGGACTTGTGCCCTAGGTCGGGCGACGTGGAGGCTCCTCCGAAGCCGAGGTCGAGTCTGTCCTGCATGGCCGAGGCCGAGCCCGAGCTCCTGGGTCGGGCGAGGCGGAGGTCGTTCGGCAGAGGCCAGGGCGGAGTCCGAGCCCTGGGTCGGGCGAAGCGGGGTTCGTCGTCTTCCGGGGCCTTAGCCCGAGTCCGAGCCCTGGGTCGGGCGGAGCGGAGTTCGCCGTCTTCCGGGGCCTTAGCCCGAGTCCGAGCCCTGGGTCGGGCGGAGCGGAGTTCGCCGTCTTCCGGGGCCTTAGCCCGAGTCCGAGCCCTGGGTCGGGCGGAGCGGAGTTCGCCGTCTTTCGGGGCCTTAGCCCGAGTCCGAGCCCTGGGTCGGGCGGAGCGGAGTTCGCCGTCTTCCGGGGCCTTAGCCCGAGTCCGAGCCCTGGGTCGGGCGGAGCGGAGTTTGCCGTCTTCCGGGGCCTTAGCCCGAGTCCGAGCCCTGGGTCGGGCGGAGCTTCCTATGGCGCCTCTGGCAAAGCCTGGCCGCCCGTCGGTCTCACTCTTTGCGTTAAATGCCCCAGTGACTCGGTCGGTCGGCGTGGTGATTTAGTCAGGGTTGCTTCTTAACGAAGGCAAGGCCTCGGGCGAGCCGGAGATGTGTCTGCCGTAAAAAAGGGGGCCTCGGGCGAGACGGAAACACCTCAGGGTCGGCTGCCCTTGCCCGAGGCTTGGCTCAGGTGAGGCGTGATCGAGTCGCTCGTACGGACTGATCCCTGACTTAATCAAACCCATCAGGCCTCTACAGCTTTATGCTGATGGGGGTTACCAGCTGAGAATTAGGCGTCTTGAGGGTACCCCTAATTATGGTCCCCGACAAAGGAACATTCCAAAATCGTCGTTCCTAGCCATTAGATGCAGCAATGTGAATCTTCATCAAACTACGTGCAACTTTCCTGTGACGAGCGTACTTCCAGAGGTAACATCACTGGAAGGCTTTATTCTAATAAAGTCGGTGCTCTCCTCGCAGCCGACCCACTCGCTTATCGTCTGCAATGGGAGCACCTAAACCTAAAGGAGGGATGAATAACTGATTCTATAAATTTCGCTCAAACAACATAAACTTGGTCTATAATATGGATTAGAGGACATAAAATCAAGTTTGAGGGTATAGGAGAAAAAGAAAGACTCTTCACTTGATTGCTCTCTTGATATGTGTATTAACCTAGAAGCAATATGTAAGTGAAGTATAAGCTCAAAGGAAGACTCAAGTCGCAGTAAAGTAAAAAGACAAGAGACACTCCGATTTTTACCCCGTGGTTTGGTCAAGCGTAATATGCTTGCCTACTCCACGTTGTGGCCTTCCAATGGACGAGAGTTGCGCTAAACCCCTCTCAAATGATCCAAAGATCAAACTCATGTACCATGGTTCTTCCTTATGTTTAACAATATCCTGGATGTGAGGAATCTCCACAAGTTGGAGCCTCTCGCGCATTACACAAGATGATCACAATACAAATTCGAGTAAGGGGGTGAGTAAATTACGCACACAAGAGCACAACACACCAACAACACGCACAAATGCAAAGAAGAGAGCGCAACAACAAAATGACGAGCAAAGAATCAAGAAAATGTAACACCTCGTCCACTCCTGGACTGGAGGTACTTACTCCTGGCAGCCCTCTAGGATCATATATCATACCCACAGACCAACATGAGTCTTTTGTGTGCACTTTGTCCTCACTCATGCACACCCGAGAAGACTTCCCGGTCGATCACTCATCCCAAGATTGCTATGGGCCAAGCATGCTTAACCCAGAGGTTCTTTCGAGACAGGCTTCTAAAAAGAAGATGCACCTTGTTGGTATGGATACTTTATTATATCTATTAAGCCTTGGGCCAGGATATCACCATCCACTAGTGTTAGGATATCACAATCCACCCCGCATAGAAGACCGACGACCTCGGCGGTCAACCCCAAGCTAGGAACCTCTCCTCTTGACCACGTCTGTATGTCTAGTGTCGTCATGTGCCATGCCATGTGACAACTCCAAGGCCACATGTGCCATGCGCCATATAACCAAACCCTAAGCCCAACATGCCCATGAAACCGCGAGGGTCGACTCTAATACCATTTGCAACACCCCATCCACTCCCGAACTGGTGGTACTTACTACTGATAGCCCTATAGGATCATATATCATCCCCACAGACCAACACAAGTCTTTTGTGCGCACTTTGTCCTCACTCATGCACACCAGAGAAGACTTCTCGGTCGGTCACCCATCCCAAGATTTCTCTGGGCCAAGCACGCTTAACCTAGAGGTTCTTTCAAGATAGCCTTTTGAAAAAGAAGATGCACCTTGTTGGTACCGATACTCTATTAATTCTATTAAGCCTTGGGCCAGGATATCACCATCCACTAGGGCCAGGATATCATAGAAAATGTGCTCAAATCTCTCTCGAACACTTCAAAGGCGTGGTCGCGGAGTTTTAGAGTTGTAGTATGCTCTAGAAATGCTTGGTGTACTGGTAGAGGCACCTAGGGGCCTCTTTTATAGCCCTAAGGGGGCAAGGAGTCATTGCTTCTTCCTTCAGAAAGCTTGGATTGCCTTCTATCCATGGGTGCACTAGACTCCTTGTCTGAAACAACCACCGAATCGTCTGATTGGCTTCCTTCCTTTTTTGGGTGGGCACCAGACTGTTCAGTGGCACACCGAACATGTCTGGTGACCCTCCCGACCGTTGCTGTGCTGACATGGCCGGCATCGATCATGCGGCTGACCTTTGGCGCGAGCGAAGAACCGTTGGCCACCTGGCCCACCGGACATGTCCGGTGTATGTTGTACTGTCCGGTGAATTTTAGCTAGTGCGCCCGAGAGTAACCCGAGAGTGTCCAGTTGGGGCCAGCCGCTCAGGCCAGCACTGGACATGTCCAATGCACACCGAACTAACCAATGAGGCCCAGTCTGGCCCAACGTTGGCTCTTTCTAGCCAAACTCCTTCACTTCTTTTTGACTCTTTTTGTGATGATTCCTAGCACTTAGACAAACATAGTTAGCAACAAAAACAATTGACTAAGAGCTAGAATCATTCCTTTATCACTTCATTTTACAATGGTTTGCAATATGCCCAAACTCAAGTCCAAATTCCACTTAACTTGGACAAGGAAGTTAGTAGCCAAACAATAGTGCATGAAACATATCATAATGTAAGTGTAACTTATTCAAATACTTAAACCTCCTGTTTTCGTAGTTTTGCCCAAGGTTGCACTTTTTGGTCTTCTAATCTAACTCATTTGGACTTCGTGTCTTCAATTGGCTTGCTTGAAACATGTGCTCATGCTCATATTAAGATGGTTAGTTCAAATTGGTGTATTGTATAGTTAATTACCAAAACACTTAGAAATGGTCCAAGGGCACATTTCCCTTTCACCTTGACAAGCTAAGAAAAAGGTTCCTTTCAGCACGAGGTGACAGTCTAATAGGAGGGAAATGCAAAGTCAACTAAACAACGGTGATGCGTCTGATCAACCTTGGTGTCCTAGGAGTACTAGATATTAAAAGGTTTGCTAGAGCACTACGGTTGCGCTGGCTATGGCTAGAATAGGCAAAGCCTGATGCTCCTTGGGATGGGCTAGAAACACCATGCAATGAGATAGACCAACTACTCTTCGAGGCAACAACCAAAAAAATTGGTGATGGAGCAAAAACTTCCTTCTGGCAGAGCGCATGGACCCAAGAATGGCGCCCAAAAGACATCATGCCCAGCATCTTCACGGCATCGGGTAGACGCAAATTGTCAATCAAGGAAGCACTAACTAGCCATGAATGGGTGACAAGCATCAACCTACAAGAGATATCCACAATCGATCATTAGAGGCAATTCATCGAGCTCTAAACAATCATGCAACTGGTGGACATTGCACAGAACCTTGAAGATGAGTTGACTTGGGCCTTCACCCCCAAAGGATTATACTCAACAACATCAGCCTACATAGTTAGTTTGTGGGACACTCTGAGGTCAACTTCAACATGATTATCTAGAAACACTGGGCACCTTTGCAATGCAAGCTCTTTGTTTGGCTAATCATTTGAAACTGGTTCTAAACATTGGATAGACTGCAAATCCAGGATGGCCGCACAACCCCTATTGTCCTCTATGTAGGCACGTGCGAAAGACCGCCCACCGCCTAATTGTTGAGTTCCACTTATCGAGGAGGATATGGGAGTCCATTATAAGATGGTTCTCCCGAGCACCTATAACTGACATCCTAGATACCCTTAGAGTCAGTCAAAGACTAGTGGTTCATGGTCAGCTACCTGCCTAGGACGCCTAGTAAAGGGGTACACTCCCTGCTCCTACTTGTGGTTTAGGGAATTTGGAAAGAAAGAAACTCGTGTATTTTTCAGTGGATGGAAAGGAACATATCGACACTTCATCGGTGATCAAGGAGGAGGCCAAGCTTTGGGGCGCCACGTGCAAAGCACCTACAAGCGATCCTACCAACCTGCAATTTCTATAATCGCAATACGCTAGCCCCACTTTTGGGGGATACCCCATGATCACTTGTACAAACTCTTATTTATATATAGTAATGTGCACGATCTTCGTGCCATCCATTAAAAAATATCCATGCAAACTCTAAATATCCAAAGGGATGGATATTTCTGCTGGTGCGGAGTTGTGGACTCCCTCGGTTATTAGACAAAGCAATTTTGATATGAAGTTAAAGTCTTTTAGGTTTGAGCGAATTTATAAAAAAGGAGCACCAAGATTTATGATACCAAATTAGTATCTTTAAATACATAATAAAGTATATTTTCGTAATATGTTTTTTGTTACCACAAATATTCATAACTTTTTTCTACAAATTCATTCAAATATAAAAATTAACTTACAACAACTATAGGAATTAATTTATTCAGAGAGAATGGGAGTAATAGAATCCAACATCAAAAGCCATAGCAGTATAATACATGACATGTAGTGTTGAAAATATCATGATACCTAAGGAGAGAGTGCTCAATTCGGTTACTTAAAAACTAAGGCTAAAGAAAACCTACAAAAATCTACAAAATTTCCATTCATATGTTATATTTTTAAGTGTTGCTATTTTTAACGTCAATGAATTCTGCATCCGAGGATCAAACTCTATCAGTTAAACTAGCATGTTAGACTTGGAAGGTAAAAGTGCATGAGCAAGGAATGCACTAAGAAATGGTTGGAGAAGCAAACTCTCGCTCGATGATTTTGTCCCAATCTAGCACAAGTCGTTACTTTTCACTAGCCTTTGTTAGAGCCCCTCACAAGAATGCCCCCAGTAATAGTGAACCTCCTAGTTGGATAACTACAGTGATAGCCCATGAGCTTTTCTCATATACAAATGTATTTTGTTGGGCCTGTCTAGGTCGCTCCTATTGTCTTTACTAACGAGAGCTTTGTCGAAAGCACCCAGGACCTCTCTTCCCTCGTACAACACTAGCATCCACACCACAACTTGATTGATATGATATCACAAGGTTATAACCTACATGTGTACTGCATGAAAGCACCAATAGAAATGAGCCCCTATCCATTGCCCTTTCCTTGTGAAGAAGATCTCAATTTCCTTCTATCCATGGCATGTTTCCTTCTACAGCCAAGCAGGACCTAAGTCACGACTCGCCTGAGGCCAACAACTTGCCTAAGGCCACCGACTTGCCCGAGGCCACGACTCGCCAGAGGTCAATCGCCTGACTCAGTCATGACTCGCCTAAGACAAAACGCCCGACGCAGTCACGATTCACCCAAGGCCAACCTCGGCGGGGGACGCTATTCTGATTCACCCAAGGCCAACCTCGATGGGAGACACAGTTTCGATTTGCCCATGGCCAACCTCGGTGGGAGACACAATCCTGGCTCACCTGAGGCAGTCACAACTCGCCCGAAACAGTCATGACTCGTCCGACTGCAGTCACGACTCGCCAGAGCGCATTTTCGATTCGCCCGAGCGCAGTCTCGGGTGACTGCCCGGTGAGGCCCATACTGGCCCAAGTTTGGCCAAACTTAGCAAAACTTCTCCAACTCTTCTTGAGAGGTTCTCCAGCACTTAGACAAACATAATTAGAGCATAACCCAATTGACTAAGTGATGGGTTCATACTTCCTTCACTTCTTTTCTTCAGGATTTCTATTTCACCTCAACCAGAGCTCCAAATGACACTTTCTCTATAGGCAATGTTATTGAGCAAAACCAAAGTGCCATACACGTAGTAGAAGGTGCATGCAACATATTTGAACACTCAAACCTGCATACTTAACCTTTGTCATCATTTTGCTTCTTTTGGCCTGTTTGAGGTCGATGTTGGACTCCAAAACTCTAAGTCTCCAAGACTATATTCAGATTGTCATCTATGAGCTCCAACATCCTATATAGGTCACACATAACATATCCAAACACAGGAACAACCCAAACTTAGGTTCCAGGTTCTGGCTTTTTGGGTTGCTTCCAGGTTCTGGCTTTGACACTACTCCTTCTATTGGCCTTGTTCACTTCTTGAGCTTCATCTTGAGCCTTGTGACTTACACCACATAACCATAGTATTACCTCATTGGTTATAAGTCATGTTCTTAAGCGTGATCCTCGATGCACCATATCTCTTCTCAACTTGATCAACATTGACACTGCAAGTCTTCTTTTTCACCCCTAGCTTTTAGTTCCTCGACCTCCATGACCTTATCCCATGCACTCGGTACCTCGAAGCTCTTGTTGCCTCCATCCTTGGCTTGATCAGTTGTCTCCGAGTTAGGCACACCGAATCTCACTTAAACATTGTTCTTCTTCACTTTTGATGTCCACACTCATAATCAACTCAGCCTTTGGACCATCACTCTTGAACACTCGTGTTGAACTTTACAAGCTTTACAGTAAGCACATGTCCAACACTTAACACACCTACTAGTCCTTTAATTGGGTTGTCATCCAAACCACCAAAACCCATAACAGAGTTTTCATCTACTTGAATTACCTTTCACCTCTTCTTGGGTTTAGGAGGAGGACTTGGCATGATTGTGGAAGTTGGAGATTTGGGAGCTCGATCAGCAAGCTATTCAACAAAATGACTAAGATCTATTTCATCGTCGGCATTTGTTAGTTAATAAGTACACTATGGAGGGAAACAATGTTCCAACATCTACATAAAAATGTTCCAGACAAGACTAAAAATACAAGTGAAATAGTATTGAAGGCACCTCAGAACATGGCTCGACCAGAGAGTAGTTTTCTATCAAGCATCATTTAGGAAAATTTCTAATAACATGAAAATATTGGACTGAACTAGGCCTGTCCTATAGCATGGTTATGGGTTCGACTTGGACCAGGAAGGATCACTCTCCCCATCGTACTCACATGCATAATTGGCCTTCTCATGTGGATGGGAAACTTGGCTCTAAGTCTAGATTGTTAGCCACATAAACTTCTATAAGGCTTGAAGTTTTGAGTTCCTAGATTCTCTTCATTTTGGAGGAAATGCCATTAATGTGCTTTGGCAAAAGATCTTCCATCCACTCATATCGAGGCATAGAACAATGACCTTGAAACTCTTTAAACTAATGGCTCACAAAAACTGAAGCACCATGGAGGATTTTCTTTATGAACCGGTTAAAAAAGCTGAAGCAACACAACAGTGAAATTTGAAGCGTCAGTCCAGTAATGCGGCAGAGTCCTAAAGAGTAAGCCAAATCTATTGACTCAAGGGCTAAATGATAGAGTTGGTGACTCGGTCAAAAGACAACAGCTTAGACACAACAAGATCAAGCTAAATCAAGAAGATTCAAGAAAAGAGTCTCATCTGCCAAATTCAATGACTCGGCTAAGTAAGAGTTGGGGGCTACTATCAATGATATATACCAGGGGAACCTCGATCAAATTCAATGAGATGACATGCATGAATAGGCCTTAATTGTTATAACCCGAAGGATGTTGTATCAGTAGGAGGATTCTAGAAGGATAGACATGGTAAATATCTTATCGGATTAGCAGTTGAGATAGTGATCTTAGCAGATAAGAAACAAATAGAAGCAAAGATAGATATGTCAATTCCCAATTGGTTTCGGTTGCAATCCATATATAGTAACTGACCCAAATACATATCATGTAAACATTGTACCTCTATAGACTATAAAAAGGAGGGCTAGAGAGCCCCAAGGGGACAAACCATCATATTGTATTGCATAGCAATAGACACTACCACAATCTCACTCCGAGGGTCAAACCTGTATAGATCTTTATATCTCTTGTGTGTCTTAACCTTCAGTTCTTAATTATGTGGCCTACCATATATATTCAATATGGAATAATATTCAATGGTTAGGAAGTGTGTAAAGCCCCTCACTGATAGGGTCCTGAGGCCCTAGGTGGCATGGGGCTTGGCCTCTAGGGCACAAGGCCCAAGAATGCTAGCTTGGCGCTGAGTTAGGTCTTCTGTGGACCCGTTTTTTGCTGTTGAAGTTTTGGAGGACGTTTTATCAATATATAGGATATATATTTTTTGGACTTTGACAATTATTATTATTATCAATGATAATTATAGGTTCTTGGGTTCATGACTACTGTTTTTCATAAGTTTTTTTAGGATTTTTGTGGCGCACCTTATAAATACTCACTCTGTGCCAAAATAAAATTTATTTTACCTTTTTAAGTTGGTTCATGCAATAATTAGTGTATTTGTTTTTATAGTGTCTAGATTCATGATCATCTATTTGAATATATATATATATATATATATTAAGAGTTAAAACGACTAATATTTTAAGATGGATGAAGTAGTAATAATTAGTAACGTAGAGGCTCTGTTAGGCTGTCTCCAACAAGGGACGCTAAAGCGTTTGGTATGCTATATTTAGCGTTTCTCGGCGTCCGCTACCGCCCCAAAAACCGGCAAATGGTCTGCTAAAATATAGCGGCAGCTTGATGACCGGTAAATGTGGAGTGTTGTTGTTCATCCGCTATCCATCCGCATAGAGCTGTTGCCTGGTTCTTCTCGTCTTCGCCAACAGCGTGCCACAGCACGACAGCTCTGCTACGCCACCAGCTCTGCTACTGCGCCAACCCGCTGAGCACCACGCCATGGCCGTCGGGGCGGAGGTTCCACGACGCAGGCGCCGTGCGTGGTCTCGTCCGCAACATTCGTGTCCAGCGCATGCCGATTCGGTCCAGCACATGGAAGGAGCATCATGGGCATGGAGTCTACGGTGGCCTCCGGCGGCGCGGTGCTGTTGTAGGCAGTCCTATCCACCGGGTATGATTTGAGCAACCTGCATGCTCCAAAGCCACAGCCATGCAGGTGGGTGGAGGGCATTCACTAGGTGCTCGATGATATGCTGAACAGGCCGCCCAAAAATTTGTTGTCGTTGTTAAGCCAAAACAAACGATGCTTATTGTGTTTTTTTTGCCATTTTTATTAATTGCAATCGTTGAAGCACCGCTGAGAACATGGAAGGAATGGAATTGTATGGTCGGTCTCTCTTGTAATTGTACATGTAAATTGCATGTCGTACGTGCCAATTCATGGTCGGTAGTAGATGCTTTCATATTGAGGTTATGCCTTTTATTTCTTTGGTACTTATTTCTTAGTAAATGAATATATTCTTAATTAAGTTGGTCTAATGAGGAGATGAGCCGTTGAGATATAGAGAACGAAATTTAGAGGATACTGTTGAAGATGAATAAGATATAGAGAACGGAATCTTTTAGAGTGTGCTGTAAAGGACAGAGAATATTCTTTTAAATGATGAAATTTAGAGGACGTTACTAAAGATAACCTAAGTGATTCTAGTTAAAGATGGTCCATCCGACCATACCTTCCATACACATGACTCTATAGGACCCTAGTCGTTCTATATGGGGGCTATAAAAGAACACCGAAAGATCCTTCATTCGAAACGGCAAACGGGTCCCAAAAAGAAACAGCTCTTTCATGTGCATGCCCAAAAGGTGACCAATGCAACGCAGCTAGCTGACAAAGGAGCTTAACAACTTCAGATCTGCCCATGTGAAAACGTTTTGGAGAAAAGCCAGGAAGACGAGCCAGCACTGCACGATTCACACGAAACATCCCTGCGTCGTCAACAAGCACTCAAACCACCGTAGTACCTGCTTTCAACAATTTATTTATTTTTCCTTCTATAAGCACCTCAACAAGACGGGGGGAAATTTACAATGAATAATACGGATGGCGCATTAGTAAAAAATTGGAAGCAAATGTAAATCGTGATTCTTTTCTTCTCAAATTTTGTCACTCATCTATCTATGCACATTGGTCAAAGAATATGGAGAAACCGCCCAACTAGGAAAAAGACAAGTATACAACGAATACAGGAAAGAAGGAGAAAGTGGGGAGCAAAGAAAGAAAGAAAGAGAGAGAGAGAAAGAATGATCTTTTCCGTCGTGCTACTGATCTCTCGTCAACCGTTTCACCGGGCCATCTGTTGATCCGGTGCCCTGTCCCTGTGTGGGTTGTTCGCAAGTCAATCGAAAGTAATCTAGCCGTTGATCACGCGGCAGCAGCGACATCCGAGATGTCGGCGTTGACCGCCTTCTGATCCCGCTCTCTCTTGCTTGATCACCTTTTTCAACGGGAGAACCATGGCCCTGATACAGGCGATTCGGCGCGTGCGGCGGCTCGCAGTTGACAGCCACCATGGTCCCCGGCGGCTAGTCGGTGTCGGTGAGGTCGAACTGGTCGGTGCCGGAGCGGGAGAGCACGGAGCGGCGGCCGGTGCCTGCGCGGGACAGCGGCGCCGCCCCGCAGGCTGCGAGGGCGCGCTCCAGGGCGACCACGACCTCGGTCATGGACGGGCGTTCGCAGCCCACGGGTCCCACGCAGTCGGCGGCGAGGTAGCCCACGTAGGCCAGCGCCTCCGCCTCGCTGGGCGTGGGCGCGGGCAGGCGCGGGTCGAGCACGCGCGCGACGTCGTCGGCCAGGATGTGCGGCACCGCGAACTCAACCACGTTCTTGGGCGTCACGCTCTCGGCGTAGCGCTGCACGACGCGGCAGCCAGACACGAGCTCCAGGAGCACCACGCCGAAGCTGTACACGTCGCTCTTGTCCGTCAGGTGCTGCAGCCGGTAGTACTCCGGGTCCATGTACCCCACCGTGCCCCCCGTGTAGAGCGACTCCTGCGCCGTGCCGGCGCCGGCGCTGGGGTCCAGGACGGAGGACAGCCCGAAGTCAGCGATCTTGGCCGTCCACGCGTCGTCGAGCAGGATGTTGGCGGACTTGATGTCGCGGTGGATGATGGGCGGCACGGCGTACACGTGCATGTACTCGATGCCCCGCGCTGCGCCCAGCGCGATGGTCAGACGGCCGCGCCACGACGACACGGCCGCCGCCAGGGGGCTACGGCTGTGGAGCTGGTCGTGCAACGTGCCGTTCGCCATGAACTCGTACACCAGCACGCGCTCGCCGGAGTCGGCGCAGCAGCCCAGCAGGCACACGATATTCTTATGGTTGGCGCGCGCCAGCGCGGTCAGCTCCGAGTCGAACGCCGTCTCGCGGTCGCGGTGCCGCGCCACCGAGCTTGATGCCTTTGCCGAGTCCTCAGGCGCGCTTGATCGCGACCTCGCGCCCGTCGGGGAGGGTGCCACGGTACACAGACCCGAAGCTGCCGGTCCCGATCCGGCTGTCGTCGGAGAACCCGTCCGTCGAGGCGTGGAGCATGTCCAGCGTGAAGTTCTCCACCACCACGCTGCCACGCCCCCTGCTCCTGCTGGACCCGACCCTCGGCGGCATCAGCAACTGCTGCGCACCACCGGAGGTATCCTGTTCGTTCCTGCGGCGGCGCCGGCGCCGGCGACACCACAGGACCAGCGCGAACTGCAATGCTACGAAGAAGACGAAGAAAGCGGTGGCCCCCGCCACGATGGCAATCCACATGGTCCTCCTGCTCCTGCCGCCCTTCACGGGAACGAGCGACGCGTTGGGCCTGGCGACGTTGAGCTCGAACGCGCAGTCGACGCAGACGCAGCGGCCGTCGTCGCAGAGGTTGGCGGAGCCCGGCAAGACGCCGCATTGGCACGAGGACATGGGCAGGCAGGGGCCCGGCAAGACGCGGCCGAAGACGAGGCGGTTGGTGGCGTTGAACTCAGGTCCGCCCCAGCAGACCAGGGAGTAGTTGGCCATGAGCACGCCGCAAAAGGCCTTGCCGTACGCGCGCACGTCGAGGAACTGGGCGCGCGCGAGTCCGGCCGGCGGCACGGCCACGCCGTCGCCGAAGCAGCGGATGGTGGAATTGGTGCGCAGGCCGCAGACGCCGGCCTCCCCCAATGCCAGCGCCGCGTACCCGGTGGCCGCGTCGTCCGGGGCGACCGTCGGCGGGTCGTGGCCCCAGCACACGAGCACCCCCGTCGTGGACAGCGCGCACGCGCGGTGGCCGCACGCGGCCACGACGTCGAAGCTCCCGTCTGCCGGCGCGCCGGCGACGGCCGCAGCCGCCGTGTCGTTCCCGAAGCAACGGATGGACGCCGGCGTCCCTTTGAGGATCCCGCACACGAAGCCGTCCCCCACGGCGGCGGCGGCGAACCGGAGGTCCCTGGAGATGTTGAGGCCGCGCCAACGCCAGCAGTGGAGCTCCCCGCTGCTGAGCACCCCGCAGACGCGGTACTCCCCCGAGGACAGCGCCCGGAGCGGCGGGCCCATGTAGACCCGCTTGGAGCTGCTGCTGCCGTCGCCGGAAAGGTCCCACCAGCGCATGTCGATGTCGCCCGCGCGCTCGCCGGAGGGCCCCACGGCACAGAGGAAGTTCTCCCCTCCGGCCAGCGCGGCGAAGGGGTGCGAGGACGGGTACGTCACCTGGCGCGCGTGGTCGCCGCCGGCGGCCGTGCAGTTGAGGTCGACCAGCAGCGGGGACGCCGCGGACGGCAGCAGCGCGCACACTATGGTAGTGGTGTCCGCCTTGGCCATGGCGAAGGTGGAGAGCGCCGCCGCCGCCACGGGCCGCCATGTCGCGAACAGGAAGACGGGCAGGAAGAGGAAGGCGGCGTCGAGGTGGAGCCGGCGCGGCGGCGGCATGGGAGTGCGCAGCAGCGTGTGGGGAGATGGAGGGGGAGCGGTAGGCGGGGGGACATGGTAAGGCAGCCGCGGCACAAGTGTGAGCGGGTGTGGCGGGCTGGCGGCGTCAGGTGGTGAATTTGGTGGCTAATCCTGCTCCGGCCTGCGCGCTCTGCTCTAGCACTCGCCTCAACTACTCTCAGCTCCGCTCACTGCGCTGCCGCGGCATCCGGCATACTCGCGTTGCGTCCATCTCCATCCGTCAAGGGAAGGGGTCGAGGTGACTGATTAGCTAGCTCGTTAGTGCGGTGGACGATGGTCATGGCGATGATTACCGTCGGTAAAATTTAACTAATTCTTGTCCCCCGGCAGGTGCAGCCGGGCAGGACAAGATTGCGCTGTCAGGCAAGCACGGGCGACGCATGTGCCAAGAGGATCATGGTTGCTTCCTGTGGATGCCAATCTGCCGGCGAAAACTACCGACTACCAGTTGATGCAACCTCATCGGCGTCAGATTACTGTCTCGGGCAGCTGTGCCTGGCGTTAGTTCCATGTGCACGCCAACTTTAATTCGGTTTTGGACTGCTGACAGTGGCGGCTTAGGCTAGCTCCACCACTCATACTACTGCAAATTAGTACTCTAAAAGAAATATTTTATCCTTATTATCAAGATTCTATAATATGTAACAAAATCTACCGCAGTTATATTTACTCTATATATTAATTTTATATCAACTACCATATATTATATAATAGAGTGTCTATAAATATAGTTTATTAATAAATACGGAATTAAATGCATTTGACAGCAGCAGATCGATAGAACAAACGATAAATTCGTACAGTGAGAAGTGAGACGTCTGTTGCTACTTGGTTTACGAGCCAGAGGGCGTTTCTTCACGTAGAGACGGCTTTAAGATTTTTTTGCAAATAGTCCCTTTAAACACCTTAAAAGCCTCCACATTAAACATCATCTTATATCAGTAGAGTATTCTTTACCGTTCGTCGGCGTCCCCTAAATTCCATCCCCTAAAGGAATATTCTCTATCCTTTACAGCACACTCTAAAAGATTCTGTCCTCTATATATTCTCAGTCTCCAGCAGCGTCCCCTAAATTCGGTCCCCTAAAGCTACAGTGTTAACATATTCCCTTTTCTATTTCTTTTTCTGTTTTCTTTGTTTTGTTCCCATTTCACGCTATACAAACGATGCGCAAAAAAGTATATTTATTAATTTTCGAATTAATAATTTCGAATTGTCAAATTTAATTAACATTGTTGGAAGCAGTTGCGTTGTATGACCTTTGGATATGGCATGCATATTTTGGACTGCCAGGTAGCTGCAACGACATAAACGTTCTGCACCGTTCAACAAAAGGCATCTCAGCGGTGACACACCTCCTGTTTCATTCACTGTGAACTGTCTTCTGTCTTAGTGTCTGATGTAACTGCTCTTTCAATTCAATAACATGAAGTAGTATTGTCATGCATGAACATGTCTGTCAAAATGTTCAAATAAAAAGTACATGATGCTCACATTAAGTAGTCTTCAAACAAATAGTTCAAACAAATAACATCACACAAAGTTCCATTCTGATGACAGCAACCAAGCAGAAAAAAAATTCTGGTACAAACCAGAAACCGGTCTGATAACAACATCCGTCACACAAAGTAGTCCGAGTACGCCTCATTCAGAAACGATAAAACTAAATTGAAAAACTGATCTTCACTTGCTCGATGAGGATGAGCCAGTAACCCTTGCCAATATCTCTTGTTGCTTGGCTTCATAGTACGTGCGGAGAAGAGGGTTACATTTATTGAGATCCATGCTTAAGATCATGACCTCCTCTTCCTTGTCCTCCTTCAGTTTCTGCCTTTCCAGCCTTAATTTCTCTAGGTTCAACTTCTTCTTTTCTAGCAGCAGTTTTTGCCTCTCGTTTTTGTTCATTGACTCCAACTTCTTTTCCTCAGTTGTAACAGCTGTTTTGTACACAGAAAGGCGCTTCAAAGAAAGATCTCCCATCCGTGTTATGAACTCCGAATCTGATGAAGATGTGTCCACAGATTTAGATCGCTTTGCCTTTTCCTTCGAAGAATCTCGACCAAGTAGCCTCTTCGATGTGAAGCTAGTTGGTACAGATTCTTCTGCATCCACATCGACAGTGTTAGATTGGGTGGGATTAGCGTTGGCATGCTGATTTTGTTGACCCATGTGGTTGTCCATCCATTTTGGTTGGTCCTTCAGTATGGCCCAACAATGCAAAAAGTGGAAAGGCTTCTTCTCAATAGCTGCAAACCTAGAGGCCGCAAGTGAAGTCTGGGAGAGAAAAAGCTGGTTAGAGCAGGAACATATTTAAAAATACCTACAATAGTTATGTAATGTTTCATAGTCAAGATGTACCTTGTCTGCGTCAGTGAGTCCACTAGGGTTCTATCGGAGGACTGTCATCATGTAACCAGCAAAAGTGGAACACTATGTTTTGATAGTATCCCATCTACTCATCAAAGATTTTGTCGACCTTTCGGGCAATGTTCCTCATCTTGAGTTGTAGGCTTCAGTATGGACGAATCAGGGAGAACACAGTGTGAACACAATGTTACTCATCAAAGTTTTCCTACAAATTAACTATCTTAAACAAACTTGTGCATATACCCTATGACTACACAGGTTTGATGAACCCTAAAACCATGAATGTACATTGCACCTGGCAGTACAATAAACACAACACAAATCAGGGAGAACACAGTGTGGACACATCCAATTTCTATGTATTTGTGTGCACAAAATTATCTTAAACTGTCCAGCTGTTTTGAAATACAAATTATAGACCTTGTTCACATAAAAAGGGCTCATGATCTGGGAGACCGGACAAAACAATTAGGTTTTCATGGATCAAGTTAATGTTCATGAAAAGGAATGCTCCGGATCTAGGAGAACATACCCCGAAAACCCTAAATGCCTTGGCCCAAATTTGGTATACAAAAGACATCACAATACAAATTAAGGTCATCAATCGGAAGTATACGTAATGGATTTTTGTAGATCGAACCTCGTTCTTCGCGGATCTGGTTCGGTGGAGCGAATCGAAGAGGAAGACGACGGCTGGCGACAAGCTTCGCTTCCTTTTTGTCGCCGAGCTTGGATGAACTCGGCGGACGACGAAGGCGTTTGCCGATGGCGACTCTCCGGCGAAGAGCTGGGGGAACCTCGCTTCCAACTTGGGTTGCGGTGGGTCGCGACTCGTCGGTTGCAAGGGCTGTGACCTCTACGCCGCCAGACCCGCCCGCGCAAGCCCTCTTCTCTCCCACCTGCCTCGATGCCGGCGGCGAAGCACACCAGATCGAGGGCTCGGCCTCGGGAGATGTAGTCGCCAGCGCGCGGTAGGAGTTGGTGGAAGTTTCCTCGCGGCGGCTGGTGGATCCATCGCGCGGATAGCGCACGGTGGGCAGCCTCCACATTTAGGGTCTCTGGCACATCCTCTATAATTTAGGGGACGCTTTAGAGGACCTTGTTGGAGGCATAGGGGACCTAATCGTCCCCTACGTTTAGCGGACAGAAGCCTTTAGTGGCTCTTGTTGGAGGCAAGCCTCACTAGATTAACTATAAATGCGAAGTGACGGATGAGCTGCTCACTGCATGCCGCCTTACCGCATGCCGCCTTTTTTACTAGCTTGAAGGAACACCGCCATGTGTCCCCTCTGATCTTCTCGGACAATGTGCCATGACAATCTTATGTCTGCTCTCGCTGAAAAAGAGTCTTACTGGAAGCAGTGGAGCAAGGTTAGAGCGGTGATGGAACGTGACTCAAACACTGTCCTACCACCACAGTCGCAAGCCCGCAACCTGCACTAATTTGCGCCGCAACTTCATTCAAATTCTCCACAAAAATGATACTGCTTTTACTGATCATAACTCGAAGATGGAAGATGCTATCCGCCACTTCAAAAATGTTTTGGGATCATGCCCCCTCCCACCTAGAGCTGGCGCTATTGCGGTCTAACTAATCTAAACACTTCGTAAAGCATCTACGCTAATCACTGAGTGATTCTATTAAGTACTTGAGTGTTTGAGCACATGGAAATGTCTACAATATGCCTTGGTATGTTGCTTGGACTCTCACACCTCCAAATGGCCGATTGGGGGTATTTATAGCCTCCCCACAATTATATACATTGGACAGAAGCAGCAACTTTCTATCGACGGGAGCATCGGACAGTCCTGGTGCACACCGGACATGTACTGTTCACTGTCTGGTGCCCTGACCACGTTAGCCGACCGTTGGGGTCTGTAGCAGTCGACCGTTCGATCCAACCGTTACCCAGACTGTCCGGTGCACACCGGACAGTCCGGTGCTATAGCTCGAGAGCGACCATTGTGGGCTCTCTGAGTAGACTGTCAAGTGCACACCAGACAGGTTACTGTTCAGTGTTCGGTGCACCACCAGTGCGCTAGCTGACTGCCCTCTTCATGGATTTCTTCGCTAATTCGTTGGGCTTCTTTTGTTCTTGAGTCTTGGACTTTCTACGCTTCTTTTTATGTCTTCTTTTGAGGTGTTGCATCCTCAGTGTTTTGGTCCAATCCTCTTCACATACTGTGAACTATAAATACAAACACTAGCAAACGCATTAGTTCATAGGTTATGTTGATCATCAAACACCAAAATCCCTTTAGCCAAATGGCCCGGGGTCCATTTTCCTTACAATACCCATATCCTAAAAAACATCAGTAAGAATTGAGAGCACCTAGAGGGGGGGGGGTGAATAGGTGATCCTGTAAAACTTAAAACATTAAGCCACAAAAACTTGGTTAAGCGTTAGCACAATAATCACCAAGTGGCTAGAGAGGAGACTCAACAAAACACAATAACCACAAGAGATCAATCACAGAGATAGCACGGTGGTTATCCCGTGGTTCGGCCAAGACCAACGCTTGCCTACTCCACGTTGTGGCGTCCCAACGGACGAGGGTTGCAATCAACCCCTCTCAAGCGGTCCAAAGACCCACTTGAATACCACAGGTGTTTTGCTTGCTTTTCGTAATCCCGTTTGCGAAGGAATCTCCATAACTTGGAGCCTCTCGCCCTTACACTTGAAGTTCACAAAGAAGCACGGAGCAAGGGAGGGATTAGCAACTCACACAAGACACTAAGATCACAGAAAATACGCACACACAAGACCCAGACTTAAGCTCAAAAGACTAGCACACTAGAACGGAGCTTAAATCACTAGAATGTCGAACAAGTGCGCAAGAATGGAGTGTGAGTGATCAAGAGTGCTCAAGGAATGCTTGGTGTGCTCCTCCATGCGCCTAGGGGTCCCTTTTATAGCCCCTAAGGCAGCTAGGAGCCGTTGAGAGCAATCCTGGAAGGCAGATCTTGCCTTCTGTCGACTGGCGCACCGGACAGTCCGGTGCACCATCGGACACTGTCCGGTGCAGATATCCTTCCTTATTTGGCGAAGCCGACCGTTGGAGTTTGAGAGCCGTTGGCGCACCGGACACTGTCCGCCTGTCCTGGTGCACACCGGACAGTCCGGTGCACCAATGTGACCGTTGGCTCGGCCACGCGTCACTGCGCGGAATCCTCGGCCGACCGTTGCCCCGGCTGATCGTTGACTCACCGGACAGTCCGGTGCACCACCGGACAGACCGGTGAATTTTAGCCGTACGCCGTTGATGGTTTCCCGAGAGCGACGAGTTCGCCTGTGAATGGCCCACCTGGACAGTCCGGTGATTTATAACCATACACCGCCGTCGAACTCCCGAGAGCAGCAAGTTCGCCAGAGCCAGTCTGGCGCACCGGACACTGTCCGGTGCGCCACCGGACAGTCCGGTGCACCCAGACTGAGGAGACTTTGGCTGAACAAGGCCATCTCATTTCCAATTCAATCTTTCCTGTTTCCAGCACTTAGACACAATACATTAGTCCATAAAACAATGTACTAAGTCTAGAAACATACCTTTTGACATGATTTGCACTTTGTCCACCACTTTGCATAGATTAATCACAAAAACACTTGTGTTGGCACTCAATCACCAAAATACTTAGAAATGGCCCAAGGGCACATTTCCCTTTCAATCTCCCCCTTTTTGGTGATTTATGCCAACACAACATAAAGCAACTAGAACAAGTGCAATATCAATGCAAATGAAAACCAAAAGTTGTTTTGAATCAATTTTGGCATATATGGATCACTCTTTGCCACCACTTGGTTTGTTTTTGCAGATCAAACTCAATTTCCTATCTCTAAGTCAAATCCACTTGTAGAGACAT
Source organism: Zea luxurians (assembly GCA_029449295.1). Classification (NCBI taxonomy): domain Eukaryota; kingdom Viridiplantae; phylum Streptophyta; class Magnoliopsida; order Poales; family Poaceae; genus Zea; species Zea luxurians. Next base: position 51,505,327 of record JAOPSE010000004.1, on the reverse strand, counting down.
AAAGAGAGGTATTCCAAAAGAAATTTATCAAGGATTTCAAAAACTCCCCCTTTTTCCCATAATCAACACTTCTCCCCACAAGAGGCCAAATTTTGACAAAAGAGACAATAAAAGAGTTTTGACAAACCAAAAGCTCTAATCTACTATTTTCAAAATTTCTCAAGTGGTAGCTGATCCATTTATTGCTCTGGCCTTTATTTTCTCCCCCTTTGGCATCAAGCACCAAAACGGGATCAATCTTGGCCTTCTAACCCCATTGCCTCACCAAAATCTTCAAATAAGAGTACAAAGGCAATAAGAGGACAGGAGATGAACTTGGAATAAGTTACCCTCTCATCGGAGTGCAGTGGAAGTCTTTCATGGTCCAAGTCCACCTTTTCCCTTTCAAACCTCCTTTGAGACTAAATCAAGCAAACTCAAGCAAACGGTTAGGCTCAAAGGGTCAAGTTGTAGCACAACTCCCCCTAAAAATGTGCATCACTTGCACAAGGACTTGTGAGGTCCGGGGAGTGATTGTACAACTTGAGCACCATAGTAAGCAACAAAATGCATAAGGAACATGATCAAAGGCATAAACACATGTATGCTATAAATCAATCCAAGTTCCGCGAATCTAGGATATTTAGCTCACTACGCAGCCTGCAAAAGGTCTTTTCATCTAAAGGCTTAGTGAAGATATCGGCTAGCTGGTTCTCGGTGCTAACATGAAACACTTCAATATCTTCCTTTTGCTGGTGGTCTCTCAAAAAGTGATGCTGGATGTCAATGTGCTTTGTGCGGCTGTGCTCAACAGGATTTTCCGCTATTCGGATAGCACTCTCATTGTCACATAGGAGTGGGACTTTGCTCAGATTGTAGCCAAAGTCTCGGAGGGTTTGCCTCATCCAAAGTAGTTGCACGCAACACTGTCCTGCGGCAACGTACTCGGCCTCAGCGGTGGATAGGGCAACGGAAGTTTGTTTCTTAGAATTCCACGACACCAGGGACCTTCCTAAGAATTGGCACGTCCTCGATGTACTCTTCCTATCTACCTTACATCCAGCATAGTCGGAATCTAAATATCCAATCAAGTCAAAGTTAGACCCCTTTGGATACCAGATCCCGAAGCAAGGCGTAGCGACTAAATATCTAAGAATTCGCTTCACGGCCACTAAGTGACACTCCCTTGGATCGGATTGAAAGTCTAGCACACATGCATACACTAAGCATAATATTCGGTCTACTAGCACACAAATAAAGTAAAGACCCTATCATAGACCGATATGCTTTTTGATCAACGGACTTACCTCCTTTGTTGAGGTCGGTGTGTCCGTCAGTTCCCATCGGCGTCTTTGCGGGCTTGGCTGTCCTTCATCCCAAACCGCTTTAGCAAGTCTTGCGTGTACTTTGTTTGGGAGATGAAGGTGCCGTCCTTGAGTTGCTTCACTTGGAACCCAAGGAAGTAGTTCAACTCGCCCATCATTGACATCTCGAAATTTTTGCGTCATCACCCTGCTAAACTCTTCACAAGACTTTTGGTTAGTAGAACCAAATATTATGTCATCGACATAAATTTGGCACACAAAAAGATCACCATCGCAAGTCTTAGTGAAAAGAGTTGGATCGGCTTTCCCAACCTTGAAAGCATTAGCAATTAGAAAGTCTCTAAGGCATTCATACCATGCTCTTGGGGCTTGCTTAAGTCCATAGAGTGCCTTAGAGAGCTTACACATGTGGTCGGGGTACCGTTCATCCTCGAAGCCAGGGGGTTGCTCTACGTACACCTCCTCCTTGATCGGCCCGTTGAGGAAAGCACTCTTCACATCCATTTGGTACAACCTGAAAGAATGGTGAGCGGCATATGCTAGCAAAATACGAATTGATTCTAGCCTAGCCACAGGAGTAAACGTCTCCTCAAAGTCCAAACCTGCGACTTGGGCATAACCTTTTGCCACAAGTTGAGCCTTGTTCCTCGTCACCACCCCGTGCTCGTCCTGTTTGTTGCGGAACACCCACTTGGTTCCCACAACATTTTGCTTGGGACTGAGGCACCAGTGTCCAAACTTCATTGCGCTTGAAGTTGTTGAGTTCCTCCTGCATGGCCAACACCCAGTCCGGATCTAGCAAGGCCTCTTCTACCCTGAAAGGCTCAATAGAAGAGACAAAGGAGTAATGCTCACAAAAATTAACTAATCTTGAACGAGTAGTTACTCCCTTGCTAATATCACCCAAAATTTGGTCGACGGGATGATTCCTTTGAATCATCGCTCGAACTTGGGTTGGAGGTGCCTGAGGTGCTTCTTCCTCTTCAACTTGACAATCCTGTGCTCCCCCTTGATCATGCTGCCTCCACTTGAGGTACCTGTTCGTCATCTTGGGTTGGGGGATGCACCATAGTTGAGGAAGATGGTTGATCTTGCTCCAATTGTTCCTGTGGTCGCACATCGCCAATCGCCATGGTGCGTATTGCGGCCGTTGGAACATCTTCTTCATCTACATCATCAAGATCAACAAGCTTGCTCTCTTGGAGAGCCATTAGTCTCATCAAATACAACGTCGCTAGAGACTTCAACCAAACCCGATGATTTGTTGAAGACCCTATACGCCTTTGTATTTGAGTCATAACCTAATAAAAACCCTTCTACAGCTTTGGGAGCAAATTTAGAAGTTCTACCTTTCTTCACAAAAATATAACACTTGCTCCCAAATACACGAAAATAAGACACATTGGGTTTGTTACCAGTTAGCAGCTCATATGAAGTCTTCTTGAGGAGGCGGTGAAGATAGACCCTGTTGATGGCGTGGCAAGCCAGTGTTCACGGCTTCCGACCAAAAATGCTCGGGGGTCTTGAACTCTCCAAGCATCGTCCTCGCCATATCGATGAGCAGTCCTGTTCTTCCTCTCTACCACACCATTTTGCTGAGGTGTGTAGGGAGCGGAGAACTCGTGCTTGATCCCCTCCTCCTCAAGGAACTCCTCCACTTGAAGATTCTTGAATTCGGACCCTGTTGTCGCTTCTTATCTTCTTCACTTTGAGCTCAAACTCATTTTGAGCTCTCCTGAGGAAGCGCTTGAGGGTTCCCTTGGGTTTCAGATTTATCCTGCAAAAAGAATACCCAAGTGAAGCAGGGAAAAATCATCAACTATAACAAGACCATACTTACTTCCTCCTATACTTAGATAGGCGACGTGTCCGAAGAGGTCCATATGAAGCATCTCCAAGGGTCTTGATGTGGTCATCACATTTTTGGTGTGATGAGAGCCTCCCACCTGTTTCCCTGCTTGACAAGCTGCACAAGGTCTATCCTTTTCGAAATGTACATTAGTTAGACCTATCACGTGTTCTCCCTTTAGAAGCTTGTGGAGGTTCTTCATCCCCACATGTGCTAAGCGGCGATGCCACAGCCAGCCCATGCAAGTCTTAGCAATTAAGCATGCATCTAGACCAGGCCTCTTCTTTTGCAAAATCAACCAAATAAAGTTTGCCGTCTAAGTACACCCTTAAAAGCTAGTGAACCATCACATCTTCTAAAGACAGACACATCTACATTTGTAAATAGACAATTATATCCCATTTTGCATAATTGACTAACAGATAACAAATTGTATCCAAGCGACTCAACTAAAAACACATTAGAAATAGAGTGCTCAGATGAAATAGCAATTTTACCTAACCCTTTTACCTTGCCTTGGTTCCCATCACCGAATATTATTGAATCTTGGGAATCCTTATTCTTGACGTAGGAAGAGAACATCCTCTTTTCCCCCGTCATGTGGTTTGTGCATCCGCTGTCGATAATCCAGCTTGAACCCCCGGATGCATAAACCTGCAAGGCAAATTTAGGCTTGGGTCTTAGGTACCCAACTCTTGTTGGGTCCTACAAGGTTAGTTACAATTGTCTTAGGGACCCAAATGCAAGTTCTATCAACCTTACATTTGGCCCCTAACTTCCTAGCAATCACCTTCTTATTCTTTCTATAAATGGCAAAAGAAGCATTGCAAGCATGATATATTATAGAAGGTTCATTAACTTTACTAGGAACATTAACATTTCTCCTAGGCATATTATGAACAACATTTCTCCTACCAACATTTCTATCATGCACATAGGAAGAGCTAGAAGCAAGCATGGCATGAGAATCAAAAGCATCATAAGCATTCCAACTCCTATAAGTATTTCTAGATTGTCTCCTATCATGGTACATAAAAGCATGATTCTTTTGCACACTACTAGCCATGGGGGCCTTCCCTTTCTCCTTGGTAGAGATGGGAGCCTTATGGCTTGTTAAGTTCTTGGCTTCCCTCTTGAAGCCAAGACCATCCTTAATTGAGGGGTGTCTACCAATTGTGTAGGCATCCCTTGCAAATTTTAGTTTGTCAAATTCACTCTTGCTAGTCTTAAGTTGAGCATTAAGACTAGCTACTTCATCATTTAGTTTAGAAATGCACTCTAGGTGTTCACTACAAGTATTAAGATCCTTACGCCTAGTGCAAACATGTTCTACACAAGAGTTAGATTTACTAGCTACTTCTAGTTTAGCATTTAAATCATCATTAACACCTTTTAAAGTAGAAATGGTTTCATGACAAATAGATAGTTCATAAGAAAGCATTTCATTTCTTTTAACTTCTAAAGCATAAGATTTTTGTGCCTCTACAAATTTATCATGTTCTTCATACAACAAATCCTCTTGCTTTTCTAAAAGTCTATCCTTTTCATTTAAGGCATCAATCAATTCATTGATTTTATCAATTTTATTTCTATCCAATCCCTTGAACAAGCTAGAGTAATCTATTTCCTCATCGCTAGACTCATCATCACTAGAAGAATCATAAGTAGTACTGTCTCGAGTACATACCTTCTTCTCCTTCGCCATGAGGCATGTGTGACGCTCGTTGGGGAAGAGGGATGACTTGTTGAAGGCAGTGGCGACGAGTCCTTCATTGTCGGATGTCGGAGGAGGAGCAATCCGAATCCCACTCCTTTCCGATATGTGCCTCGCCCTTGGCCTTCTTGTAATTCTTATTCTTCTCCCTCTTGTTTTCCTTGTCCTGGTCACTATCATTATCGGGACAGTTAGCAATAAAATGACCAAGCTTACCACATTTGAAGCATGAGCGCTTCCCCTTTGTCTTGGTCTTGCTTGACTGTCCCTTGCGACCCTTAAGCGTCGTCTTGAAGCGCTTGATGATGAGGGCCATTTCTTCATCATTGAGCCCTGCCGCCTCAACTTGCGCCACCTTGCTAGGTAACGCCTCCTTGCTTCTCGTTGCCTTGAGAGCAACGGGTTGAGGCTCATTGATTGGACCATTCAGTGCGTCGTCCACGTACCTCGCTTCCTTGATTATCATTCGCCCGCTTACGAATTTTCCAAGGACTTCTTCGGGCGACATTTTGGTGTACCTGGGATTCTCACGAATATTATTCACCAAATGTGGATCAAGAACGGTAAAGGACCTTAGCATTAGGTGGACAACGTCGTGGTCCGTCCATCGCGTGCTTCCGTAGCTCCTTATTTTGTTGATAAGGGTCTTGAGCCGGTTGTAAGTTTGGGTTGGCTCCTCGCCCCTTATCATCGCAAATCTTCCGAGCTCGCCTTCTACCAACTCTATCTTGGTGAGCAAGGTGACGTCATTCCCCTCATGAGAGATCTTGAGGGTGTCCCAGATTTGCTTGGCATTGTCCAAGCCGCTCACCTTATGGTACTCGTCCCTGCACAAGGAGGCTAACAACACAGTAGTAGCTTGTGCATTTCTATGAATCTGTTCATTAATAAAAATAGGACTATCCGAGCTATCAAATTTCATTCCATTCTCAACAATCTCCCATATGCTTGGATGGAGAGAGAACAGGTGACTACGCATTTTGTGGCTCCAAAATCCGTAGTCCTCCCCATCAAAGTGTGGAGGCTTGCCGAGAGGAATGGAGAGCAAATGTGAATTTGAACTTTGAGGAATACGCGAATAATCGAAAGAAAAGTTTGAGTTAACCGTCTTTCGTTTGTCATAGTCGTTGTCGTCGTTGTCCTTATGGGAAGAAGTGGACTCATCACTGTCGTCGTAGTAGACGATCTCCTTGATGCGTCTCGTCTTCTTCTTCTTTCCATCTTTGCGTCTGTGGCTCGAGCCCGAGTCGGTAGGCTTGTCATCCTTAGGCTCGTTGACAAAGGACTTCTTCTCTTTATCATTGATCACGATTCCCTTCCCCTTAGGATCCATCTCTTCGGGCGATTAGTCCCTTTGTGAAGAGAACGGACTCTGATACCAATTGAGAGCACCTAGAGGGGGGGGGTGAATAGGTGATCCTGTAAAACTTAAAACTTAAGCCACAAAAACTTGGTTAAGCGTTAGCACAATAATCGCCAAGTGGCTAGAGAGGAGTCTCAACAAAACACAATAACCACAAGAGATCAATCACAGAGATAGCACGGTGGTTATCCCGTGGTTCGGCCAAGACCAACACTTGCCTACTCCACGTTGTGGCGTCCCAACGGACGAGGGTTGCAATCAACCCCTCTCAAGCGGTCCAAAGACCCACTTGAATACCACGGTGTTTTGCTTGCTTTTCTTAATCCCGTTTGCGAGGAATCTCCACAACTTGGAGCCTCTCGCCCTTACACTTGAAGTTCACAAAGAAGCACGGAGCAAGAGAGGTATTAGCAACTCACACAAGACACTAAGATCACAGCAAATACGCACACACAAGACCCAGACTTAAGCTCAAAAGACTAGCACACTAGAACAGAGCTTAAATCACTAGAATGTCGAAACAAGTGCGCAAGAATGGAGTGTGAGTGATCAAGAGTGCTCAAGGAATGCTTGGTGTGCTCCTCCATGCGCCTAGGGGTCCCTTTTATAGCCCCAAGGCAGCTAGGAGCCGTTGAGAGCAATCCTAGGAAGGCTAGATCTTGCCTTCTATCGACTGGCGCACCGGACAGTCCGGTGCACCACTGGACACTGTCCAGTGCAGATATCCTTCCTTATTTGGTGAAGCCGACCGTTGGAGTCTGAGAGCCGTTGGCGCACCGGACACTGTCCGGTGCACACCGGACAGTCCGGTGCACCAATGTGACCGTTGGCTCGGCCACGTGTCACGCGCGGAATCCTCGGCCGACCGTTGCCCCGGCTGATCGTTGACTCACCAGGACAGTCCGGTGCACCACCGGACAGACCGGTGAATTTTAGCCGTACGCCGTTGATGGTTTCCCGAGAGCGACGAGTTCGCCTGTGAATGGCCCACCGTACAGTCCGGTGCACCACCGGACAGTCCGGTGATTTATAACCGTACATCGCCGTCGAACTCCCTGAGAGCAGCAAGTTCGCCAGAGCCAGTCTGGCGCACCGGACACTGTCCGGTGCACCACCGGACAGTCCGGTGCACCCAGACTGAGCAGACTTTGGCTGAACAAGGCCATCTCATTTCCAATTCAATCTTTCCTAGTTTCCAGCACTTAGACACAATACATTAGTCCATAAAACAATGTACTAAGTCTAGAAAACATACCTTTTGACATGATTTGCACTTTGTCCACCACTTTGCATAGATTAATCACAAAAACACTTGTGTTGGCACTCAATCACCAAAATACTTAGAAATGGCCCAAGGGCACATTTCCCTTTCAAGAATTTAATGACCAAATCCAAACCATCTATTGTCTTCATAAGGAAGGACCACAAAACTTTGTGTGAAGTATTTCTAAAACTCATGCACTTTTTTGCATCTTTGTTAATTTGTTTTACATACTTTCCCTTACTGAAATCTACGTGTAAGGAAAATGGACCCAACCCATTTAACTAAGTGATTTTGGTGTTTGGTGATCAACATAACTGGTGGGCTAATGGTTTTGCGAGTGTTTGTGTTTGTAGTTCACAAGATGCAAAAGTGACTTGGACTGAGGCGCTGAGGAAGCAACACCTCAAAGAAGACACTAGAAGGCCTATGGAAGAGCTACGAGTATCAAGACACAAGCCAAGAAATAAGATGAAAAGACTTGAAGAAAATGAAGTGGGTTGTTTCTCGGTGCACCGGACCAGTTTACAAGAGAGCAATTTTTGGGCACTCGGCCAGCTGGCGCACCGGACCTTAGGTCCGATGCATGAAACCTGGGCCAAAAGTCAGTAATGGCTAGTCCAACGATCACCTGGTCAATGAACCTTGGGCCCATTACACCTAACCTATGTGACAGTGTAGAGAATCTGCTAGAAGACCAACGACTGGTCGATGTGGAGGGCACTGAATCGGTCCGGTGCGACGCACAGAAGTCTACTTTCTCCAACATCTATATTTAGAGTGGGGCACTATATATACCCCTCCTACCAGCCGTTTGAGGGCTTGGAAAATTGATCAACATTGCTAGTGAGTTGATACACATATCCATTGCTCCATACACCCAAGTGCTTAATAGAATTACTGGTGATTAGCTAGGTGCTTTGTGAAGTGCTTAGGTTAGTTAGATCGCTATTGTGCTTGCTCTAGGTTTACTCCTAGTTGATTGAGTGAGGTTAGAAAACCCACAACCACCCTCGGCTCTTGTGTGAGCCATTGAAATTGTACCAAGTGGGGCGACAACTTGTGAGACCACACCAACCACGATTAGGGCCCTATTTGCTTCAGATTTTGGCTAGATTTTGGTCATTAGAATCAGCTTCTAACAGCTAAACACTTTTCTTCTCAGCCTATTTCTGTGAGAATCGCTTATGTGAAATTCAACGTAAATGTAGAATGCAATAGGTCATCGCGATGGGAGGAATGCGCCGCTTCCTAAATCCTAAACCATGCATACCCCTTCATCTTCCTTCGTAGCAATCCCCACGATATCGAGATTCTTGTGACAACTAGATTATTCAGGAATATAGATTCTTAAACTCTTTAGAAAAAGGTTTTCCCAAACAGGCCCAGATTGAATCTTGAGATTCTATGTGTGGGTGAGATGGTACAATGAATGTTTCATGTGTAAGCCTTTGTGCCTTTTATTTATATGTGCGAAAGTGTCTACAATCAAGAGGTTGTTGCTCCCTTGATTAGGTCATGAGAGATGTTTCACTTTGTCCTCTGAGCAAGTCGGACAAGATCAATCTAACAAAGGTATCTTATACATAGATTCAATAGTTTGTAGTTCCTTATATTATATATTTTTTATTCCTATTTTTATCTTATAGTTAAGTCACTATTTATTTAAATAATAATTTGTACTATATCATACCTCAAATTGGCTAGGAGCGTTGATAATAGACTACTAGCACACAAAAGATCTAGAAGTCAACACAAAACTCATCGTACTCCAGCATATAGAACCTATTCCCAAATCCTAAAGTCTCCAACATCGGGTGAAAAGTAGCAAATATAACCAATGATAATATAGACCATCTAATTGGTCTCCTTTCCTAGCATACAAGCACTCTTTATAGTTTTACTATTTATAACACACAACTTATTTTCTCCATGCCCCTTAGGTTTGGTGTCTAAAATATTCCACTATGATGGAGCTAAAATGATCCTTACAAACCCAGGAATACAAAACCAAGTAAAATTTGGCAACTACTGCACTTAGCTTTGCCTCATTCATGTGTTATACGTGCTTTAGTCACCATGATAACGGTTAACCATCCTTAGGGTTCTCTTCATCAACACATTATTAAATGTCATAATGGACAAAGAAGGGGTGAATAAAAGCCACTAAATAAACCTTTGCATAAGGAGATATTGACTTGATTCCCAAATCTTCGCTGGATCCCCCAAAACATCAAAACTCGCCAATGAGTTGTTCTCAAGCTAACAAGTGGCTAGATGTTCATAGTGATGACAAATGAACACAACAGGTAGCTCGAGATCCCTCTCATAATCATCATAGGGTAGCTATGCCTTGTTTGCGCGCATCTTGTTCATGATCGACTAGAAGTGTGAAAACAGGGAACCAATAGCGTTGGTCACCTTTTAAGATTCCCATGGAGAACCAAAATAGGGAAACATAATTAGAGTAATAGGGTCTTGTTCTCTTTAATCTAATCATAAAGGTATAATAGATCAAAGAGAGAAGGCTTAAACAACTATACGAATATGAATAATACGATAGATTAAGACATTAAACCATCTTACTGTAAATTCATGTCGTCATCTATTCTTAATCTGATTACAAATGGTTACAATTGTAACTTTGAAGGACTCAAACAATGCAAAGGTATTTGAATGTTATGGAGCTTCAGAAGCGGAGCGATTCAAGATCTCTAGGGTGTGTTTTCTATTTTCTCTCGTTGAGAGGCCCTTACATGGTACTGTTCACCTATTTATAGAGGTAGTTTGGCGTACAATTTTGGATAAAATTACAACCATGACCTCGAATCCTATACACACAACTATTGAATGTACTAATGGTAACACCATCCTTTCTTCCCGAAAGCATAGTGCACACGTTGATAGGTGCTTCCTTTGTTTCCCCTCCATTTGCTTCAGGTATGGCAACATGCTTCACCTACGCACTAGTACTGAAGCTTCCTCCTTCTCTCCTTAACATGTATTAGTGACTTCGTCATACATGAATTGGTTGCTTCCAGAAACAAATTACTAAGTGGTTAGGATTAGTTAGTTTTGAGGACCTTCGGCAAAGGCTCACACTAGTAAACTGAATAGTTTTCTTATACTCTCGCCAGTATATCTCAAAGAGCTAGGTCTTGACATGACCATTACTCGCATGTAATTTATCTAGTGTAGATTAGATCTCATGAGTAGTACCAAGACGTCCAACTCAATCAAATTTAGAAAGTGAGAGACGTGAGAAAAAGTGTTATGAACCCTATTGTTTGTATCATGGCTCTCCGCTTGCAAGGAAGTAACCCAAAGATGAAGGACCACGTAGGTGTTTCCTAGGTAGATCTTCCAAACCCATGAACCAATGTTCTAAGATATATGAACATGCATATCTTCTATATGGGATGTTCTGTTCGATCCAAAAATGGTGGCTTACCAATGCCATGTTCCATCTTGCCTTTTAAAATTAGGAACTAGCTAAGGTTGATTGATTCTTAACCTTATATGGTAGCAATTGAAGGATCAAAATAGGCGACTAGAGGGGGCATGAATGGGAGCCAATAAAAAATCTTCACGCAAGGCAACGTTAACTTGCTTCCTAAATTTTCACCCAATCCCCAAAACCTCTTGAGCCAACAAGTGGATGGATGCTCATGGTGATGATCGATCAACACATTGAAGTGCTCGAACTATCCAAAAATTGGTACAAAATGGAAAGTTCCCAAAATCTGAAAATTGAGATCTCTACTCTAATGAGAATGGAAAAGGCTCCCAAACGAAAAACACCACAACTAACTAGTGATTGAATTATTTGGAAAAGTTCCTATGGCGTATATGTAACACCCAAAATCCTAAATTGTGATTTAAGATTTTTTTAAAAAATAATTAATAAATGATGACATTATTCAAAATAAGTAACTTCGATAAATAATTAAACTTTAAGATTTTCCCCTTGATAAAGTGATTGGTCATAATAAAATAATGTTAGCTAAATCATATCTTGATAAAGATTTAGACATTTGAAAATGTTTTCTATCAAAACAAAGGTATAATAATTTAAATTTGAATTCAAATTATAAATGAGGATATAAAATAGAAAATGAGTAAAAAGAAAGGAATTTTAATTAAGTCAATTACTCTCTCCATAATTAAATAATAGGAAGAAAGATAAATAATATAAATGCAAATAGTATGAGTTATATTCACACCAGGATGGTATTTAATATTTGAAAATCTGAAATTTAAAACAAGAATTTAAAATTTGGTTTGAATCTTTAAATTTGGAATTTGAAAAGAAAATAGAAAAGAAGAAAAGAAAAATAGAAACTTGTCCCTGCGCTTGGGCCAATTCCCGTCGGTCCACCTAAAACCCTGCAATCGCGTGGTCGAGCCTAATGACCGCGCGCACGTGCACTAGGAACTAACGGGTGGGGTCGGGTAACTGCACCCACTGGCGGGTGGGCCTCGGGGTCTAGGGCGCCGCAATCCTCCTCTCGGCGCGCATGGCGGGAGGCCGTAGTAACAACCCCGCCGAGCCGGCCGGGATGTTGGGAGGAGGTGCCCCTCGACCTGGGGATAAAATCCCACGACACATACGCCCTTCCCCCTCCTGCCTACCTTGTGCGAAGCTCGTCAACACCACCGTGGGCAGTGAGGGATTTGGGAGATCCGCTGCCGCCGAGGGACTTCATCACGACGTTGCGGCATATAAGGGCTCCCTCATTGTCTTCCTTTGTCGATTCTCATCGTGTTGGGTATTGTGGGGTAGGTGTCGGTCGTCTGGTGTCCTGGAATTGCCCTGGTGTCTCATTGGCGCCGTGGCGTTGCGCTGCCGAGGGCTGGGCCCCGTGCTTATCCAATCAGTTCGTTCAGGCCCCATAGAATTCGCCATGCATTGGGCTACATTTAGGGCCTGTCCAACCCGGGCGGTCACATCGATGGCTGAATTGTCGATCCATAGTGAGGAGTGCACATTATTCCCCACAACTTGTTGAGCGATGAATGTATGTGAGCTCACCCTTGCTGTACTAACATCCCCTAGGTCAAGAACAGGTACCACTGGATGAGGCGCATGAAGGATTCTGTGATGAGTTCGTGAGTAGTCTAGGCCGTCGTCTCCTAGACAACTAGGGTTGCTGGATCGTTGTCTTCGTATGATGTAATTATTTAACTATTTTGTACATAATTCCATTATATATTAATGATGTGACATTCGTTTCTGTACCATGAGTCATCATTTGTGTGATACTTGATCCTAGCACACATTTGGTGAAGTTCGCGCCTGGGTGCTACCTGGTGTGACAGAAGTGGTATTAGAGGAATGTTGACTGTAGGACGAAACCTAAATAGAACTAGATAACCCTTACCTACTTACCTTTGCTACCCTAATTCTTTCTAAACTTTTCTTAACTGTTTACTCTGATTCATTTGTTGCTGCTTTACTCTGATTACTCTTACCTTTTCACTTCTAAAGACAAAAGTGGATTTCACACTTTGAAATCATGTGCCTAAAGTGACCTTTAGGGATAAGAAACCTAATCTTAGGAACAAAAACAAAACTATTTCTATAAGTATTTGTACGCTTGAATGTTTGTTCTTATGATAACTGTTTGTTTTGGTTCTTTGATTGAGTGTGATGAGTTGTGGAGTAATGTCAACAATTGCATCTGCATATACATATAGCCATAAAAATGTTTATAAGATAACTAGCCAACCTAGATTATTCCCCATTGAAATGTATCTAATATCACATATCTATCTCATCTTAGCAGATTCTATCTTATCTTGGAGATTCATCTTAAAAGCATAGTTATCCCGACATAGAAACAAAACCACAAACCAAAGCTCTGTCTAAGATCCTTTACTTTATGACCAGCTACTAGGCTATCTATTCTGCCTACTAAATTATTCCCCTTGCAAAACTACCTTACCATATGTCTCTAACCCAGATGGTACCAGTAGGGGAGGAGGTGTTGATCTACCCGCACGAATTCATCGAAGAAGGGTTGTAGCTAATCTAGAACTAGAAATGAATCCTCCTCTGAATCCCCCACCTACTGATGATGTGGCTGTTGCTCAAACATGACTACTACAACAAATGGCCAACACGATGACAGAAATGCAAGCACATATTCATCAAGAATGATAGGAAATGCGGCAAGAACGCTAAGAAATGCGTCAAGAACGGCAGGAACGTCAACAACTACCACCTCCACCACCACCAGCTCCACCTAGGGATAAGCACCGGGAGTTTATGAGTCATAAGCCACCTACATTCTCTAACTCCTTAGAACCACTACAAGCTGATGACTCGTTAAAGTCCATGGAATAGATGCTCAATATAGCTCAGTGCATCGATAGGGAGAAAGTGCTATATGCATTGGGTCGCCTTACTGGCCCCGCTGCGGATTGGTGGGATGCATATTGCGCTGCTCACACCGCCGTTCACACCATTACCTGGGCAGAATTCTCCACTCACTTCAGGAATTACCATATTCCTGCTGGTCTCATGAAGATCAAGAAAAATGAGTTCCTATCCCTCAAACAGGGAGGGATGTCAGTAAGCGAATACAGAGACAAATTCATCTAGCTATCCTGATATGCTCCTGGGGAAGTTGATGATGACGAGAAAAAGCAGGAGCTATTTCTGGAGGGTTTGATCGAGCCACTTCAATACCAACTGATGTCGCACACATTCCCATCCTTCCAGAGATTGCTAGACAAGGCTATCGCTCTAGAACACAAGAGAGTTGAGCTAGGAGAGAAGAGAAAGGCCACTAACCAGGGACAAGCTAGAAGTAGTACTCGTTCCCGTTATGCTACACCTCAAGGCACACCCGCTCGTGGCAGTTCCAGGCAACAGACTCAACAGACCCAATTAGCTTCTCCTCAAGCAAGCACTCTAGCTGGACCTATTGCTCCTAATACATCCATGAATAGGTCATGCTTCAAATGTGGACAGGCCGGTCATTATGCCAACTACTCTCCCAACAGGGCTGCTTATACCACTCCAGCTCCGATAAAGCATGGTCAGGCCTCCAGAGGTAAGTATCAGGCCTTATCTGTCAATTGAAGTTGGGTCAACCATGTGGAAGCAGAAGCTGAACCTGAAGAAGTCGAAAACCAGGAAGAGGTGCTGGTTTAAGGCGAAGAAGCCAGTGAAGAAGGCAATGAGCAACAAGATTAGAGTATATTCTCTTTTAGGGAATAGTATTTGCAAGACCTAAATAATACCTTAGGTAGTAGCTAGTACATTATTATTTTAGGAATAGTAATAAGGTCTATTTGAACTATGTTTTAATAACAAGTTATGCATCATGCCGAGATTTTTGTTTGTGCATATGTTTTGAGACAAGATTGGGATACATCATTTTTCTTACTAATCTCGAGGACGAGATTATTTTAAGGGGGTGTAATTTGTAACACCCAAAATCCTAAATTGTGATTTAAGGAAATTCTTTTAAAAAATTAATTAATAAATTATAACATTATTCAAAATAAGTAACTTTGATAAATAATTAAACTTTAAGATTTACCCCTTTATAAAGTGATTGGTCATAATAAAATAATGTTAGCTAAATCATATCTTGATAAAGATTTAGAAATTTGAAAATGTTTTCTATCAAAACAAAGGTATCATAATTTAAAATTTGAATTCAAATTATAAATGAGGATATAAAACAGAAAATGAGTTAAAAGAAAGGAATTTTAATTAAGTCAATTACCCTCTCCATAATTAAATAATAGGAAGAAAGATAAATAATATAAATGCAAACGGTAAGAGTTATATTCACACTAGGATGGTATTTAATATTTGAAAATCTGAAATTTAAAACAAGAATTTAAAATTTAGTTTGAATCTTTAAATTTGGAATTTGAAAATAAAATAGAAAAGTAGAAAAGAAAAAGAGAAACTCGTCCCTGCGCTTGGGCCTATTCTTGTCGGCCCACCTAAAACCCTACAATCGCGCGGCCCAGCCTGATGACCGCGCGAGCGTGCACTAGGCCCTGACGGGTGGGGTCGGGTAACCGCACCCACTGGCGAGTGGGCCCCATGGTCTAGGGCGCCACAATCCTCCTCTCGGCACGCATGGCGGGCGAATGTTGTAACAACCCCGCCAAGCCGACCGGGGTGTTGGGGGAGGTGCCCCTCGACTTGGGGATAAAATCTCAGGGCACATACGCCCTTCCCCCTCCTGCGTACCTCGTGCGAAGCTCGTCAACACCACCACGGACAGTGAGGGATTTGGGAGATCCACCGCCGCCGAGGGACTTCATCACGACGTTGCGGCATGTAAGGGCTCCCTCATCGTCTTCCTTTGTCGATTCTCATCGCGTTGGGTATTGCAGGGTAGGTGTCGGTCGTCTGGTGTCCTGGAATTGCCCCGGTGTCTCATCGGCGCTATGGCGTTGCGCCGCTAGGGGGGCCCATGCTTATCTAATCAGTTCGTTCAGGCCCCATAGAATTTGCCATGCGATGGGCTACATTTAGGGCCTTTCCAACCTGGGGCGGTCACATCAACGGCTGAATTGCCAATCCACGATGAGGAGTGCGCCGTGGAGGTCTACGCCGCCATGACCGGAGCTTGGTGGAGAAGATGACGTGCAAACCTTAGATCGATGAATGAACGACTCCGATTTGATCAAAGTTACCCCTTCACGAGATCAGACCGAGATCGTAGATATGTGATCGGATGGCCAGGATTGGGCTCAGGTTACCCTTTCGATTTAATCGATTTGGATCGTTGATCTGATGATGGGTGGCCCTGATTGCCTACCTGCTCGTGATTTTCTCTGGGCCGCTGATCTGTGATCCGAGGGCCCATGGAGTGTATCGTTTCATGGCCCTGGCAATCTAATCTGGCGTGTCTGGTGTCGATTGGACGGCTGATGTTGTCTCGTACCCCTTCGCTGTGGCAAATTAGCATAAGAGCCCCTGTAGTTTTAGGCAATCAACCCGCAGTATAGGACAATATTAAAATAATTACCAGAAGGCTCTGTAATTAACGAAAACAACCCCAAACTCCTTGGTTTTTGTGTCCACAGTCCAAAGGATACCAGGATTTAGTTAATTAATATTTAAAATGTTTTCTACAAGGAAAATAATTCTAGAAACTTGTTTAAATCATAATTAATCCATTTTAACTCCTTTTTGATCCATCCTAGTTGCATTAAATTCACATTAATATTGTTTATCATCTAGTAACTTCATTTTGTTATGAAACATAGGATAAAATTTTGCACTTAACTTGTTTATTATCTAACACCTAAATCTTCAGAAAATCATCTCTTAAACCGTAATTCCGATTTTAGTGGTTCTCAAACCTACGATCTCGTTATGATGCGTAGAACATTATTATGCAGTTTATTCTTATGTTTGGTGTGATGTTAATTTTGCCTGTACCATGTTTGTTTGTATAGTTACGAGTCACTTGAATACCAAGTTGGTACCTGGGAATCTCGAGTCTGAGGCAAGTTGTGCCCTTGATCACTTTTCTCTTACCCAATAATGTTCCTGTTAATTACTATGACATGCTCAGGTTAATTTGATGGATCCTAATAGGTTTCCCTAGACTTGTTTATCCCACACCTTGTTTACCACTGAACTTTTGGGTAGTTTTGCTATTTCTCTACCTGGTTTTGGGATTAATATTACATTATGATCATGTTTCAGTTATGCTATTGTTTTAATTATTGTTCATGACAAGATCATTGTGTTAATTGGAACATGGAGCTTAACTTGAGATATCCGTGCTACCACAAGGGTAGAATGGGACGCCCTTGGCTGACTAATTAGGAAAGCCAGTGGAGGACTATCTTACCTAAAAGGGGCAAGGGCGGTAGAGGAGCTGTGTGTAGGGAGGTTCTCATGTCGATCATGCTGCGATGGCTTTTCGAACAAGGGATTCCTATATTGCCCTTCTCAAAAACCGTAACAGGTTTTCTGAAGCTAGTGGAACTTTGTAAAGGCCTCGTAGTGGATCCCTAGCCATTCACCTCAGAAGTGTCTATGGGCCTTGCAAACCCTGGCTAGACCAGATACATGACTTATGGGTAAAGGGCGCAACCTCTACATAGTGTAAAACTAGTATATCAGTCGTGCTCACGGTCAAGAGCGACTCAGGACTCTCGCATGATTAATTTATGAAACTAAACTTAATTTGTAATATGCATTGCATCGTGGGTGTTATTATTAATTGTGATATCTTATTTAATTAGGTTGGTATCTACTTATACTTAGTAACTGCTAACTTTTTTTGACCAACTTTAAAAGCAATGCTCAACTTTAACCATCTCCTTTGGTAAGCCTTACACTTCACATGAGCTCCCACCTTTGTTGAGTTCATGCACATTATTTCCCACAACTTGTTGAGCGATGAACGTATGTGAGCTCACCCTTGTTGTACTCACATCCCCCAGGTTAAGAACAAGTACCATTGGATGAGGTGCGTGAAGGATGATGAGTTCGTGAGTGGTCTAGGTCGTCGTCTCCCAATCAACTAGGGTTGCTGGATCGTTGTCTTCGTACGATGCAATTATTTAACTATTTTGTATAGAATTCTATTATATATTAATGATGTGACATTCGTTTCTGTACCATGAGTCATCATATGTGTGAGACTTGATCATAGCACACATTTGGTGAAGTTCGCGCCCGGGTTTGGTGCCCCTAAAACCCGGGTGTGACAGTATAATGACCCATACAAACAAATAGATCATAGAACAAACACTCAAAACTCCAAAAGCACTCAAAATAGTGTGGTGCCCATGAGAGCGTGATAGTGCTGCTTCGTGAGTGGCGGTGCAGCTCAACCTACTGCAACAACCTATACAAAATGCCCAAAAGGCAAAAATGATCAAAACAAACTCTGATTGAGCTAAATTGTTTTTCATATCTTCATATGAAAGTCTTAAAGGTGTCCATAAATTTGAGCTTCAAAATATTATAACTTCAACCATACATCAAAAAACACTCTCAAATTGGGTTTTTTCAACATTGGCCAAGTGGTTGGATTTTTGTGCTCGAGGTGAATCTACCCAAACCACTTGGTGGGAATGAATTTTGGTGGTCCTTGCATGTTTTTATCAAACCCAAATATCCTAAAGAACTAAGATTCTACCACACCCGGTTCTGGGGGCAAAACCAAATGCATAGCATATGTGGGCCAGGATCCATTTTCCACACATATGTTGACGTCACAAGTGTAATATACCAAAAGACAATGCAATAAAGGCGTAAAGAGAGTAGAGTAACTTTATAACATCATCCAGAACATTGTATCTTAACAAGTATCATAATCAAAGTACGGCGGAATTAAACATAGACACTCTTCCACAAGAAGGTGACTAGCGCATCGTTAGACTCAAAACTCGTCAACGTCATCTGCGAAGTCTTCGTCATCACCCTCTAATCAAAATATTAGCAAGGGTGAGCTCACTTATGATTGGGGCTCAGCAAGTGGGGGAAATTAATGCAAGTTAACAAGGTAGACAATGGATAAGCGGTAAGCATTTTAGTTGGTCAATATTTTATTAGCAACACCTGTCTTACTATTAAGTGTGTATCCCAAATATCCCAATTAATCAAAGTTATAAGATTATATCAAAAGCTCTTAAGTGAAATCACTTAAGCAAACCATTGGTAGATCCTCAAATCATGATTTATTTTTCATCTTTAAGTTCAATTATCATGTGGGGGTCTAGGTTGTTCTTAACCGTGAGCACGGCTGACATATCAGTTTTACACTCTGCAGAGGTGGTACAACTTTACCCACAAGCTATATATCCAATCTAGCCTGGGTTGATCAGACCCGTAAACACTGTCGAGGTGAATGGCTAGGGATCCATTATTAGGCTTTCACAAAATATCCTTAGTACAAAGCCACCCGCTAAGGTTTCCACGTTAGTATTGATGGCCCTCTAGGTGAGGAAACTTAGCCAAGACTACCAGCCCATGTTAACATGAGCTGCCACCTAACCACTGCCACCCCCTCTTGCCCATATTTCGGGTAGGGTTGCTAAGCACTAAGTCTATAGAGCTAATTACCAAAGCCAGAGCCATTATAGCACTCGTGGTTGCACTATTATCCTGGGTGGTCACTCCATGTTCCATTTAACACAAAATGTTCTTGTTTAACCATTGGGTTAACATCATAATAAAACTTTATTTCCGGAACATAGTATCATTAAAAGAGTGACATCATATTTATCAAGTTGAGCAATAGAAAAAATTGCTAAGTATAGCATTTATTCCAGGGTAATTCAAGGAATAGGGTTGGTAATTCTAGGAAATCCTTATTTAGGCAAATCCCATCAAATTATGCAATATATCCAGAAAGTAAACATTATTATATGCATTATTTGGATACAAATAGAAATGCAGAGGGAGAATCCACTTGCCTTGCTCGAAAATGTCCTGTGGGTCGTCTTCGAACGAGTTTGGTTTGTCTACCTCACAGTCAACTTCTAGCATCGATTTGTGTATCGCACATACAAAAGAATACGTACGCCAAACAAATAAACATACACCATTACAGGGTAATCATTCACCATTACATACACATTAATACATCACACAACTCTACTCATAAATATGTCTACTACATAAATATTTATTAATCCACTATGACTTCTACTTTGAGTTACCATTGGTGAAAATATGAGTAGGTGACTATGACGCTAGTTTATCTAGTATAATATAGATAAAAATGTCTTAACCAACTTTAATTACTAGTAATAGACTTTTAGGTTTTATACTTTTCTTTCTAAATAGAAATTATACGTACGACTAAAAATGTTTATTTCTACATCACCTAACATTAATATTCCGAGAGTTAATGTAAATTACTAGTTTTGGACTTTAGTAACATAATCATGGTTATTATGACATAAATAGATATTTTACTAATTCTAAGTAATTAAGTGCCATACTTATGAATACATTTATCATGACTAGTAAAACCTATATTTTTAATCTGACCGAAAATACGTGGCCTATTATTCATTCCACTTTCTTATATCAATAAAATTATACTTAAACCACTACTAACAAATATCGTTCCATGTGCTAAAGCGAAGTTAATCGTAAATGTTTCTAGTATGTAAATCACCAAGTTAGTGAATAGTGACATTATTTATTTTTAAAATATAAAATAATACACCTGTCCAAAATATTATTGCAGGGCTTGTTTACAATTACACGTATACTTTGGGGTCTCTTTCCAATAGTTTCTAAACTAAAATTCTAGGAATTAATTTTATACAATACTAGGCACTAAAATGAAAATGTGCTTCTTCTACCTTGAGCTTGTGCTCACGCGTAGGGGGGTCGACGAGCAGGGGAGGGGCTCAGCCAGGCAGGGGAGGAGCAGGGGGCTCGGTCGAGTGGCCGGGGACGGGCGTGGACGGTCCGGCCGCACGACGGGGCGCGCTCAGACGGTCCGGCGAGGCGGCTCGGGCGCGGTCGACGGTGGAGCTCCGGTAAACGGCGGTTCGGTGCGATGGCGAGGGAGAGAGAGAGCGCGAGGAGTGAGGGAGAGAGCTTGGGTAGGGAGAGGAGGGAGCTCGACGGCTTTTATAGAGAGGGGAGGAGAGGGAGAGCCAGGGAGAGAGAGAGAGACGGCCGGCCATCAATGGTGGCCATAACTCGGCATTGGGTGAGGGAAGTGGGGAGGGAGAGGGGGAAACAGTCGGGCGGTTTCCGGCGGTTGGGAGACGAGCGGGCGCGGACGTCGAGGCGCGGGCTAGGGCGTGGGCGGCCAGGCACGGTGCGAGCGCGTCCGAGCGCGCAGCGTGGCACGCGCTCGGGCCAGGCTGGCCGCGACGGGAGGGAGAAAGAGAGGAGAGGGGCCCGGGTGGGCCCCACCGGTCGGTGAGAGAGAGGGGGGAGGGTTGGGGCACGCGGCTGTTGCCCTAGTGGGCCTCGGCTGGGCCGAATTCAGCCTGACCGAGTGATTAGTTTTTTTTCTATTCTTTTCTTCTTAAAAATATAAATAAATATATTTTTAAATAATTCAAAAATCATAATAATTATACCAAAATTATTTATAACTAAAATATTTATTTTTGGACCATTATTTCTATATTAATTAATTGAATTTCCAATATAAAAAAATTCTACTAAACATCCATAAATCAAATATGAGCAAACAAAATTATTCTAAATGCAAATAAAAATAAAACACTTGAAAGAAAAATTCATTACCATCTTTACCACTAATAATCTAAATGCATTATTTTTAGTTGATGGTTTTGGTAGTGCTACAAACCTACCCCCTTAAAAAAATCTTGTCCTCGAGATTCTTGTACTTCTGAGAATAACTTGGGAAATTCTGCTCTGAGTTCATCTTCTCTTTCCCAAATGGCCTCATCTTCCGAATGATGACTCCACTAAACTTTACACATGTTGATAACTTTACTCCGTGTAATTCTACAAGATGTTTCCAAAATTCTTATTGGGTACTTCGAATAAATCAAATATTCCTTAACATTGAGTTCTTCCATAGGTAATTGTTCCTCCAGTACTCTTAAGCATTTCTTAAGTTGTGACACATGAAATATGTCATGCATATCTGACAAACTATCGGGTAGCTCTAAATGGTACGCTACTTCACCTTTTCTTCCCAAAATTTTGAACGGGCCAATGTAGCTAGGAGATAGTTTACCCTTAACCTTAAATCTTTTCATGCCTCTCATCGGTGAAACTTTAAGGTATATGAAGTCTCCTACTTCAAATATCAACTCTCTTCTTCTATTGTCAGCATAGCTTTTCTATCTCGACTGTGCTGTTTTCAAATTTTCTCTGATGATCTGTACTTGCTTTTCTCCTTCTTGGAGAATTTCTGGACCAAATACTTGACTTTCTTTGGTCTGATTCCAATAAAGCGGTGTTCTACACTTTCGTCCATAAAGTGCTTCAAATGGTGCCATTTTTAGACTTGCCTGGTAAATATTGTTGTACGAGAATTCTGCATAAGGCAAACTCTTATCCCAGCTTCTACCATGCTTTAGAGCACAAGCTCTTAACATATCTTCCAACACTTGGTTTGTTCTTTCAGTTTGCCCATCCGTTTGCGAATGATAAGCTGAACTGAAGTTTAGCTTGGTATCCATGGACACATGTAGTCTTTTCCAAAAGCGCGAGGTAAATTGGGTTCCTCGATCTGATACGATCTTCTTTGGTACTCCATGCAGACAAACAATCCTTGACATGTATAACTCTGCTAATTGGGCTCCTGAGTAAGTTGTCTTCACAGGTATAAAGTGTGGCACTTTAGTCAACCTGTCCACTATAACCCATATTGAATCATAGCCATCCCGAGTACGGGGTAATCCAACTATGAAATCCATACTGATTTCTTCCCATTTCCATTCTGGTACCTTGAGAGGTTGTAGTAATCCCTGTTGGTCTTTGGTGCTCGGCTTTAACTCGTTGACACACGTCACATAGTGCAACATGAGTAGCCACATCTCTTTTCAAACCATACCATAAATACTTTTCCTTTAGATCCTGGTACATCTTAGTACTTCCAGGCTGAATAGAATAAGCCGAATCATGAGCTTCTCTTAAGATAAGTTGGCGTAGGTGCTTGATTTCTGGTACACAGATTCTCTTTTTAAACCATATTGTGCCTTGATCATCTTCTGTGAAATCTGGGGCTTTACCCAAACTAATTTGTGTCTTAATTTCTTTGATTTTCTCATCAGACTCTTGTCCTTTACAAATTTCTTCTTCCAAAGTAGATTCAACTTTCATAACTGTTGCTTCCATATTATTGAGCACTCCAAGGTTGAGTTGTTCTATTTCCCAGCACAATGTGACATCAAATGAGTAGTGATGTTGTTCACTTGACCCTTACGGCTCAAAGCATCTGCCACTAAATTTGCTTTTCCTAGGTGATATTGTATTTCCAAATCATAGCTTTGATTAACTCAAGCCATCTTCTTTGTCCTAGGTTGCGTTCTTTCTGCGTGAAGATGTATTTCAAGCTTTTGTGATCCGTGAAGATTTTACACTTGTTTCCAATCATGTAGTGCCTCCAAATCTTCAAAGTGTGCACTACGACAGCTAATTCCAAATCATGCGTAGGGTAATTCTTTTCATGCTTCCGTAACTGCCTTGAAGCATATGCAATCACTTTTCCTTCTTGCATTAACACATATCCAAGTCCTAGATGTGATGCATCGCAATACACATCAAATCCTTTATGAATATTAGGCATGATTAACACTGGTGCAGTGGTTAGCCTTTCCTTTAATTCCTCGAAACATTTCTGACATGCTTCATCCCACTTAAATTCTTTACCTTTCTCTAATAGTGAAGTAAGGGGTTTCACTATTTTGGAGAAGCCTTCGATTAATCTTCTGTAGTATCCTGCTAATCCAAGAAAACTCCTGATCTTGGACACTTCCGTGGGTTGTTTCCAATTCAGTATTTCACTTATTTTACCGGGGTCTACTTTGATTCCTCCATTGGTGATAATATGACCTAGGAAAGCAACTTCCTTCAGCCAAAAATCACACTTCAAAAATTTCGCATACAACTGATTGTCATGAAGTTTCTGTAGAACTAATCTCAGATGATTTTCATGTACTTCTTCATTCTGAGAGTATACCAGTATGTCGTCGATGAATACCACCACAAACTGGTCAAGGTATTCCATGAATACTTTATTCATCAAGTTCATAAAGTAAGCTAGTGCATTAGTCAGTCCAAAAGACATGACCAAAACTCATATAGTCCATATCTTGTGGTGAAAGCTGTTTTAGGTATATCTTTAGTCTGAATCTTCAACTGATGATATCCTGATCTTAGATCTATTTTTGAGAACATTGTAGCTCCTCTCATCTGATCAAATAGATCTTCAATCTGAGGTAATTGGTACTTATTCTTAATTGTTACTTCGTTCAAGCTTCTATAGTCCACACACATTCTCCTTGAACCATCTTTCTTATTCACAAATAGAACTGGGGCTCCCCAAGGTGATGAACTGGGGCGAATAAAACCTTTTTCTAGTAATTCTTCTATTTGTTTCTTCAGTTCAATTAAATCTTTGACATCCAATCAGTAAGCTCTTTTTGAAATTGGTGCGATTCCGGGTAATAGTTCAATAGAAAACTCTATATCACGATCAGGCGGCATACCTGGTAATTCTTCTAGAAATACATCTGGGTATTCACACACTATTTTGATGTGCTCCAAAGATTTCTCTTCCAACTGATTTACCATTGCCTCTGCTTTTGCTAGCATATTGACATTGACTTCAATTCTTTCTCCTTGTGGACTGGTTAACGTAACCATCCTTTTGGCACATGATACCACTCCATCATACTTGGTCAAGTAGTCTATTCCAAGTATCACATCGATTCCACTCAATTACAAAATTATCAGCTCTACTAGAAAGCTTAGGCCTCTAATTTCAATCTTAGTCTAAGGGCATGAGTGAGTGGCTCTAAGTTCACCTCCTGGTGATCGAATTAATAGTTTCTTCTTCAAGGGATAGTTTGGTATATTATGTTTTTCCATGAATGAATTTGTTATGAAGGATTGAGATGCTTCAGAATCAAATAAAACTGATGCAGGTATGGAGTTAATAAGAAACATACCATACACTATGTTGGCATCCTCAGGAACTAATTCTGCTATCACGTGATTGACTCTTCCCCTACTCTGGTTCTGCAGAGTCTTGTTCTGTGCAGATCCATGAGCAGGTGTGTTCTGGTTAATCCTCTGGTTGCTGTTCTTCTGGGGTGTCTGTTGGTTACGCCTTGGGTAGTTGTTAGCATAGTGGACAAGTTCGCCACACTTGAAACAACCATTAGGTTGAACTGGGGTAGTTGTGTTGTTGTTCTTGACCGGTGTGTTCACGACGCTTCCTTGACGATTCTGTTGTTGGACACTAGACCTTTGACCAGTCTGAGTGCTGCTTCTCTGCTGGTTCTGGTATTGGTTGCTCCTCTAACCTTGTTGTCCAGAGCGTTGTACTTGGTACTTGCTGCTTTTCGGAGCGGAACTTAGAACCTTGGGAGTTGTTTTGACAGGTATTCCTGCTGGTCTGCCCTTGGTACTTTCTCTTGTGATCCGACAGCTCTTTCCTTTTGCTTTCAAGTCCAATTGCCTTGTTCAGCAAAGTCTGAAAGTTGGGGAAGTTGTGGCTCTGTAATTGGTAGTTCAAGGGTCCAATCAAGCCTTCCAAGAAACGTTCTTGGCGCTTCTCGTCAGTGTCCACTTCCTCTGGGGCATAACGTGAAAGCTGGGTGAAGCGATCACGGTACTCACTAACAGTCATGTTCCCTTGTGTGAGGTAAAGGAACTCCTTCTTCTTTAGCTTCATTATTCCTAAGGGAATATGGTGAGCATGGAAGTTCACTTGGAACTCCTGCCAGGTTATGGCATCAGCATTGGCGTGTGCCACGGTGAAGGCATCCCACCAATCAGATGTGGCTCCTTCGAGTCTTCCTGAAGCGTATAAGACCTTTTCTCAGTCATTGCACTAGGTGATGTCCAATTTCTTTCCAATGACCTTAAGCCAGTCATCGGCATCCAAAGGGTCTACTGCATGAGAGAAAGCAGGCGGGTGATGACTCATGAAGTCCCAGTGCTTGTCTCTAGCTTGGGGTGCATGTTGTTGTTGTTGTTGTTGTTGGTACTATTGGTTCTGTTGATTTTGCTGAATTTGCTGTACAGAAGCTGTGAGTCCTTGCAGAAGTTGCATCTGCGCTGCGATGAATTGATCCATAGTGGGGTTGGGTGGTGGTGGTGGCAACTGCTAACCACCCTGGTTCTTATGGTTATTGGGACTTGATCGAGTGTTCACCATCTGGTTGGTTAGAAAGTGCAATCCCAGGATAAGTGAAGAGTAGAAAAAATTCTAGGGGGAATAGCTTATTATTAAGGTTAATTATTATTATTATTATTACTTACTATTATTATTATTACTATTATTATTATTATTATTATTATTATTATTATTATTATTATTATTATTATGCTCTTATGGCCATCATTCCATGAGACCATTGCACTCAAGCAAAAATCCAAATCAAACATTTCAAACAACACCATTACATGGTTGTTATTATTAATAGTGTAGTACTACAAAGGTGTTTTTTGTCTAACGCAAAAACTAACTTATTACAACATAATAATTGGAGAATCTCAAGTAGCCTAGTGATGGATCCTGGTTCTCCATAGCGGATCCTCTTGCGGGGAGGGGATAACGCCATGGCAGGGACTTGAACTTCAGGAGGATTCCTTCCATTAAGCTAAGCTTCCAGGGCTGCTATCCTTGCATGTGCATCCTCCAACTCCAAGTGTACCACTAGGGTAGCACTATCCAGGTCGATGTTAAGACCTGCCACCACACCAGCTAGGGTGTTGAGGCGATCTTCTCTAGCTCCACCTAAAACAATGCTGGTGTAGCTTTCTCCATGAATACACAGAGGAAAATGCTTGTACTTCGTGTTGTGAAGCTGCTACCGGTAAGTGTGGCTGAGGGACCATAGAGTTCGCCTAGCAGCATCGCTGACCGAAGCAGTGTAGGTGCATAGCGGCGTCAGAGACTCATGAGCTGACAGAGTCCTAAACCCTCTATCACCTGCATCCATCACCCTGACATGAATGCGAGTGATGTAGCAGCAAACCTAAGGAGGCTCGTACACTCGCCTTGTCTCATACAAGGGTCAGACGTAGGTTCCCAATGCATGTAGAACATCCTACAACAGGTTAGGGAAGTGCCCTGTCTCGAACATTGAGGTATAATGTTCTGTGACAGGCCATAACCCCACGTAGTGGTCCTGTTGTTCATCATTGGCTTCTTCATTGACATTCTCCTCATCTTCTTCTTTTTCTTCGTTGTCTTCATCATCGTTACCAAAGTCGTCTAGGTCATCGCCTTCGGGAGCAGGGGCTTGGACTGCTGGTGCTGGTGGTGCTAAAGCTGACGATGTAGCTGCGAAGGCTAGTGATTCTGCCAACAGGGTGGGCGTAGGCAGAAACTCCTCCGAGCTGTCCTCCAGAATGACTCCGTTCTCCACACGAATGCGAGGGAGATCCACAGGAATTTCCTCTACTACCACTTGGTAGACAGGAACTTGCCGTGGCAGAGGGATGTAGTTGGTGTTGATCAGAGTGATTTGAATGGTACGAACCATCTACAAGACAAATTGTTAACTCAGTTGAATTTTAAAAAGTTAAGGTTAATAAAATAAATTTGTAAGAACAAAATTAGCATGTTTTGAATAGACTAGGCTTTCCATTTCTAACTAGTCTAACGACCTAGAGTCAGCATCGCTTTGATACCAGTTCTGTCACACCCAGTTCTGGGGGCAAAACCGAATGCATAGCATATGTGGGCCAGGATCCATTTTCCACACATATGTTGACTGTCACAAGTGTAATATACCAAAAGACAATGCAATAAAGGCATAAAGAGACTATAGTAACTTTATTACATCATCTAGAACATTGTATCTTAACAAGTATCATAATCAAAGTACGACGGAATTAAACATAGACACTCTTCCACAGGAAGGTGACTGGCGCACCGTTAGACTCAAAACTCATCAACGTCATCTGCGAAGTCTTCATCATCACCCTCTGATCAAAATATTAGCAAGGGTGAGCTCACTTATGGTCAGGGCTCAGCAAGTGCGGGAAATTAATGCAAGTTAACAAGGTAGGCTATGGATAAGCGGTAAGCATTTTAGTTGGTCAATATTTTATTAGCAACACCTGTCTTACTATTAAGTGTGTATCCCAAATATCCTAATTAATCAAAGGTATAAGATTATATCAAAAGCACTTAAGTGAAATCACTTAAGCAAACCATTGGTAGATCCTTAGATCACGATTTATTTTCCATCTTTAAGTTCAATTATCATGTGAGCGTCCAGGTTGCTCTTAACCGTGAGCATGGCTGACATATCAGTTTTACACTCTGCAGAGGTGGTACAACTTTACCCACTAAGCCATGTATCCCATCTAGCCTGGGTTGATCAGACCCATAAACACTGCCGAGGTGAATGGCTAGGGATCCATTATCAGGCTTTCACAAAATATCCTTAGTACAAAGCCACCCGCTAAGGTTTCCACATCAGTATTAATGGCCCTCTGGGTGAGGAAACTTAGCCAAGACTACCACCCATGTTAACATGAGCTGCCACCAAACCACTGTCGCCCCCTCTTGCCCATCTTTCAGGTAGGGTTGCTAAGCACTAAGTCTATAGAGCTAATTATCAAAGCCAGAGCCATTATAGCACTCATGGTTGCACTGTTATCCTGGGTGGTCACTCTATGTTCCATTTAACACAAAATGTTCTTGTTTAACCATCGGGTTAACATCATAATAAAACTTCATTTCCGGAGCATAGTATCATTAAAAGAGTGACATCATATTTATCAAGTTGAGCAATAGCAAAAATTGCTAAGCATAGCATTTATCCCAGGGTAATTCAAGGAATAGGGTTGGTAATTCTCTTAATTAGGCAAATCCCATCAAATTATGCAATATATCCAGAAAGTAAACATTATTATATGCATTATTTGGGTACAAATAGAAATGCAGAGGGAGAATCCACTTGCCTTGCTCGAAAGTGTCCTGTGGATCGTCCTTGAACGAGTTTGGTTCGTCTACCTCACAGTCAACTTCTAGCATCGATTTGCGTATCGTACATACAAAAGAATACGTACGCCAAATAAATAAACATACACCATTACATGGGTAATCATTCACCATTACATACACATTCATACATCACACAACTGTACTCATAAATATGTCTACAACATAAATATTTATTAATCCACTATGACTTCTACTTTGAGTTATCATCGATGAAAATATGAGTAGGTGACTATGACGCTAGTTTATCTAGTATAATATAGATAAAAATATCTTAACCAACTTTACGGGAAATGATTGTTAATTATTTTCTTTATTACTAGTAATAGACTTTTGGGTTTTATTCTTTTCTTTCTAAATAGAAATTATACGTACAGCTAAAAATGTTTATTTCTAAATCACGTAACATTAATATTTCGAGAGTTAATGTAAATTACTAATTTTGGACTTTAGTAACATAATCATGGTTATTATGACATAAATATATATTTTACTAATTCTAAGTAATTAAGTGCTATACTTATGAATACATTTATCATGACTAGTAAACCCTATATTTTTAATCTGACCGAAAATAAGTGGCCTATTATTCTCCGCTTTCTTATATCAATAAAATTATACTTAAACCACTACTAACAAATATCGTTCAATGTGCTAAAGCGAAGTTAATCGTAAACGTTTCTAGTATGTAAATCACCAAGTTAGTGAATAGTGACATTATTTATTTTTGAAATATAAAATAATACACCTGTCCAAAATATTGTTGCAGGGCTTGTTTACTGATTACACGTATAATTTGGGGTCTCTTTCCAATAGTTGCTAAACTGAAAATCTCGGAATTAATTTTATACAAAACTAGGGGCTAAAATGAAAAATGTCCTTCTTCTACCTTGAGCTTGTGCTCACGCGTAGGGGGGTCAGCAAGCAGGGGAGGGGCTCAGCTGGGCAGGGGACGAGCAGGGGGGTCGGTCGAGTGGCCAGGGACGGGCGCGGACGGTCTAGTCGGGGTGCGGACGATGGGGCATGCTCGGACGGTCCGGTGAGGTGGCTCGAGCGCTGGTCGGCAGCGGAGCTTCGGCGAATGACGGTTCGACACGATGGCGAGGGAGAGAGTGTCACACTCAGTTTTAGGGGCAAAACCGAATGCATAGCATATGTGTGCCAGTATCTATTTCCACACATATGTTGACGTCAAAAGTGTAATATATCAAAGGAACAATGCATAAAAGCATAAATATAGATTATATTAACATATTACACTTCGAACAGACTTAATGTCCTAACCTTTAATCATCAAAGTACAGCGGACATGGACATCATTCCACAGGAACATGACTGGGGGTATCACTAGACTAGCATCCATGGAGTTCAACATCATAATCTTCATCTATAAACTTCTGATCAAAATTAAGCAAGGGTGAGCTCACTTATGGTCGGGGCTCAGCAAGTGGGGTGAAAATGCAATGGTAACAAGGTAAGGCTAAAGTTTAATGCGGTTAGCATTTTAGTTGGTCAAAATTTTATTATCAACACCTGATTACTAGGTATAAGTATATACCAACCCATTTAAGCATAAGCAATAATCTTCAGCATATATATATCATCAACATGAATAATCACCAACATAAGCTGAGAACCACTTGAACCAAAAAGGACCACAATTTATTTTCATCTTCAAGTTCAATTATCATGTGAGGGTCTAGGCTGCTCATAACCGTGAGCACGACTGATATATCAGTTTTACACTCTACAGATGTGGTACAACTTTACCCACAAGCCATGTATCCCCTCTAGCCTGGGTAGGCCAAAACCCGTAAACACTTCTGAGGTGAATGGCTAGGGATCCACTATGAGGTTTTCACAGAATACACTCAATACAAAGCAACCCGCTAAGGTTTCCAAGTCGGTGTGGTGACCCTTCTAGGTGAGGTACCTTAGCCAAGAATACGTCCCCATGTTAACGTGAGCTGCCACCACTGCCGCTCCCCCTATTGCCCATATTTTAGGTAAGGTTGCTAAGCACTAAGCATATAAAGCTAGTTACCAAAGCCGGAGCCATGATAGCACTCGTGGTTGCACTGTTTTCCTGGGTAGTCACTCCATGTTCCAATTATCACAATATGATCTTGCTTAATCATCGGATTAACAACAATAATGTAAACTTACTTACCATTTGGAACATTAATATCATCAATAGGAGTACCAGCATAAAGTTAAAGTTGTAGCAATAGCATAGCTACTTGATTAGATCAAAACCCAGGTTAACAAGGAATAAGGTTGGAAAGGTTAGGTGTATCTGAATAGGTAACCCATCAAATTATGCATATATATATATATATCCAAGAGTAAACTTTATTAAATGCATTGTATGGGATCAGATAGAATATGCAGAGGGAGAAGTCCACTTGCCTTGCTTATAGAAAACTTGAGATTATTCCACAAAATAGATCTTGATTCTCAACTACTAGATCAATCACTGAATATCACACAAACAAACAAGAAGAAACAAACACCACTCAATAACATAAAACATTCATCATAGACCAAGCTAAAAGAAAAACATAACAAAAGAGCATTTATTTTTCAAAACATCACAAACAATGGTTATAATAAAAGGTATTCCTTTTTGAAAAGGTCTGGTCTATACTTTAGAAAACAAGACCTAAGCTTGAATATATCTTAAAAATATACAAATATTAGGTTTACCAATTTAGTATTTTATAAAAGTCATATGTGGTATATCTAAGATTAAAGGTTCATAAGATGATAAAACACATTATAACATTATTAAACCTTTTAACCGTTTAGAAAAGATATATGCTATATGTCTATGGTTAATGAGTTATGAAACATATTAAACATTGATTTATGAAACATTACAAAACATATTGTAAAACATTTATTGATGAAAAGTTATTATATAAGCCTAATCGAGTTTTATGTGGAAGGGTGATTAAACAGATAATTATATTTATTTTCATTAAAAAAATACATGGCCTAGATAGGTTTTTATGCAACAGATAATTAAACAATTAATTATATTCACTTTTGCTTAAGAAAACACTAGACTCTATTTATTAAGAAGGTCATATACAAAATGACATATAAACTAACATTTTAATTATATAAAGAACATGAGCACTAATTCCTTTATTTTATCCCTGAGGAAAAACTAAGTAGTATATATAAATAATATGGATCAAATTCGATGAACGGATTAATCACGCTTATATTACTAGTTATGGACAAACTGAAATATAAATCTAACTAATCAATTATGAGAAAAGATAATTAATCTATGGATTATATTTAGTTTCAATTTAGCAACATATGATCTAAATAATTTGAAAGGAAATTCTATAAACTATCATTTTCATAAAACTCTAGGTAATGTACTTATATATATCGAACTTGAATATGAAACTATTTTACGAACAAAGATATCTAACTAAATAAATGATTATATTATATTTTTGCTGATAAAAGCATACGCACTACCTTTTAGATTTCTTGTTAACAAAATATAACTTCAATTTAAATTACAAAAATACGAAAACCAGTATAAATATCAAGTTGAAACTATTAATCACATAATTATGAAATTCATCGAGCTGTTTCTAAATTGTTTAGATTCCAAATAATCAAAATTACGTAATTCAATCTAGCATAGGGCTAGCTTCTATTTATCTATAACCAGGTAGGGGTAGCTAATACATTTATATTTTTGTATACATATGTCATTATAAATAATTATCTCTTGTTTTCTTTGTTATAAAACATAGGGCTATAATTCTTTTTAATTTCTTAATTTAAAAACTACACATTACAACAAACATAATACAAATTAATTTACAAAAACAAGTAAATCGCTTCAACTATCAATTTAAAATGATCAGCACACTAACATATAATTATGTCAATACTATTTAATTTATATGGATATTGAATACACATTAATCGGTTATAGCAAACATAATTCAAATTTATGTGCGAAAACATGTAAATTATTGAAAACACTGATTTCAAATGTTTAACATAAATTTACAAAGCTAACAAGTTAATATGTATTTTATTTGAGTCTTATATGCGCATTTTAAAATAGGAAAAATTGTCGCCATGGTCAGCTCAAAATTAAACGTAGATGATAGGGGAAGCATAAAAAATTGGACCTTCTACCTTCGTATGGCACACGAAGAGAGTAGAGCACGGGATCGATTGGGGACGCGACGATGCTTTGATGACGATGCTTGACATGGCGTGACGATGGCACAACTGCTGGTGCGATGGCGCGGCCACGAGTAGCGAGGCGACGACATCACAAGGAGAGGGATGCTGAGGCGAACTCCGACGAGTGGTGGCGTCTGGGAGCATTGGTGTTCATATCTTTAAAATAATGACCTATCGGTTTGAATGTAGTTTTCTCAACAAAAATAGATTTAGTGTTTTCCTAATAGAATGATAATCATTTATTATCCCTTCACATAAAACTCATTTAGTCTCATATTTAAGTATCCGTAATTATATGCTTTACAATAGTAATATGTCATATAACTTTTCTAA
This sequence comes from Zea luxurians, assembly GCA_029449295.1. Classification (NCBI taxonomy): domain Eukaryota; kingdom Viridiplantae; phylum Streptophyta; class Magnoliopsida; order Poales; family Poaceae; genus Zea; species Zea luxurians. The sequence continues at coordinate 51,471,641 of JAOPSE010000004.1, read as the reverse complement.
TAATAATATAATGGCTTAATTAAGTGCTCACACCGTCATAACTAAAATGATAGTTTATACATAATTTCCTTTCTAATGAATTAGATAATTTATTCCTACAATAGAATTAAAGATAATTAATAGATTAATTATCCTTTATCATAATTTATTAATCAAACCTGTAGTCAATTTATTCTTAACTAGATTTATGTCATGATTAATGATTTCATAAAATTTAGTCCATATTATATATGAATCACTTAACTTTTCCTAAAGGATAAAATAAAGTAATAAGAGTTTAAGTTTTTTTATAACTTAAAATGTTAATTTATATATATTGACTTTGAATATAATAATATAGGCTATGTGTTTTCTAATAAAAATAAAAGATAGTTATTTGTTTATTATCTTTTGCATGAAAATCCACTTAAAGGCATATATCATAACTTTTCATAAAATATGTGTTTAATAATAATGATCTTTTCACATAAAACCTATTTAAACTTATATCTTAGTTTATCATAAGTGAAGGTTTAACAATGAATTATAATACGTTCCATAATGCATCTAAAATTAATAACGTGTTTCGTAGCCCATTAACCTTAAATATATGACTTATATCTTTTCTAAAAGGTTAAAAAGGTTTAATATTGTTATAACGTGTTTTATCATCCTATAAACCCTTAATCTTAGACATATCACATATGATGTTTTATAAAAGATTAAATTGGTGAACCTAATATTTGCATATTTTAATTAAAGATATTTATAAGCTCATGTCTTGTTTTATAAAGTATAGATCACATATTTTTGAAAAGAATACCCTCTTATTATAGCCATTACATGCGATGTTTTTGAAAAACGAATGCTCTTTTCATTAAGTTGTCTTTTAGCTTTGCGTATGGTGAATGTTGTATGTTATTGAGTGGTGTTTGTTTCTTCTTGTTTGTTTATGTGATATTTAGTGACTGATCTAATAGTTGAGAATCAAGTGCTATTCCGTGGAAGAATCTCAAGTTTTCTATAAGCAAGGCAAGTGGACTTCTTCCCCTGCATATTCTGTTTGATCCCAAACAATTCATTTAATAAAGTTTATTCTTTGATATATATGCATAATTTGATGGGTTACCTATTCAGACACACCTAACCTTTCCAACCTTATTCCTTGTTAACCTGGGTTTTGATCTAATCAAGTAGCTATGCTATTGCTACAACTTAAACTTTATGATGTTACTCCTACTTGATGATATCAATGTTCCAAATGGTTAGTTGCATTATTGTTGTTAATTCGATGATTAAGAAAGATCATATTGTGATAATTGGAACATGGAGTGACCACCCGGGAAAACAGTGCAACCACGAGTGCTATCATGGCTCTAGCTTTAGTAATTAGCTTTATATGCTTAGTACCTAGCAACCTTACCTGAAATATGGGCAAGAGGGGGAGCGGCAGTGGTGGCAGCTCACTGTTAACATGGGGACGTATTCTTGGCTAAGGTACCTCACCCTAGAGGGTCACCACACTGACTTTGGAAACCTTAGCGTGTTGCTTAGTATTAAGAGTATTCTGTGAAAGCCTCATAGTGGATCCTTATCCACTCACCTCGGAAGTGTTTACGGGTTTTGGCCGACCCAGGCTAGAGGGGATACACGGCTTGTGGGTAAAGTTGTACGACCTCTGCAGAGTGTAAAACTGATATATTAGCCATGCTCACAGTTATGAGCAGCCTGGACCCTCACATGATAATTGAACTTGAAGATGAAAATAAATCATGGTCCTTTTTGGTTCAAGTGGTTCTGAGCTTATGCTAGTGATTATTTTATGTTGATGATATTGTTTACGATTAATATGGGCTTGGTATATACTTATACCTTAGTAATCAGGTGTTGATAATAAAATGTTGACCAACTAAAATGCCAATCGCATTAAACTTTAGCCTTACCTTGTTACCTTGCATTTTCCCCCACTTGCTGAGCCCCGACCATAAGTGAGCTCACCCTTGCTTAATTTTGATCAGAAGTTTGCAGATGAAGATATGACGCTGAACTCTATAGATGCTAGTCTAGTGATACCCCCGGTCATCTTCCTGTGGATGGATGTCCATGTTTCGCTGTACTTTGATGAATAAAGGTTAAGACATTATGTCTGTTTGAATTGTAATATGTTAATATAATCGTTATTTACGCTTTTATGCATTGTTCTTTTGATATATTACACTTGTGACGTCAACATATGTGTGAAAATAGAACCTGGCACACATATGCTATGCATCCAGCTCTACCCCCTCAGAAATGGGTGTGACAGAAGTGGTATCAAAGCAATATGACCATAGGTCGCTAGGTTAGTTAGAAATGGAAAGCCCAGTCAGTCGTTCAAAACTTGACTTAATTGTCTCCATAAAAACTTACTTTATATCAAAACTCGTCTCTTTTATCTTCAACTCTTTTAGTCTAATTTTTTGTCTATCAGAAGGTCCTAATGAGATGCATTGCAAGATGATCAAGCTAGGATTGCGGATCTTGAAGCAAAGTTTGCCTGAAGAAACCCTTTAGAAGCTATTGAAGATGCCCCATTCTCTGTCTTATCCCCGCCTTGCAAGAAGTTTTCGTTATAGATCTCTTGGATCTATTACCATTCTCATTGGTTAGGTTGATAGGATAGTTCTATAGTGTTAAGTTTTCGACCTAGATCGGTAAAGACGACATTATATTGTGGTTGTTTTCTAACTCATAATATTGCTATATAACCCTTGACTCCTTATACTTTTGTTTTCTTGCCATTGTATTGCCATCCTTGCGCAATATCTACCTTGATATATTGAACCCTTTGTCTCTCTACTTCTCTCCTTGATAATGCCTTTGTATTTTGTATCCTTAAAAAAACTTTCTCATATCCTTGGTTGTATAATTTATCCTCGCTTCACCAGTTAGTGGTTATCTTTTTTCACTCTTGGTCATTAACAATAATGTTTTGAACCTTGTCTATCTCCTTGTTATTTCTGATCTGATTCCATGATTTTATAATCTCTTCCTTATTCCTAACCTTGTCCCGCCTTTCAAAAAAAAGTATAAGAAATTGTTTTCCTTGGGAAAGATTGCCTTTTAATTGAATAAATAACATCTAGTTATGTTGTGCTGATATGTTTGAGTTCGTGTTAGTTATCTTTGTGACTATTGTTTGATTTGCTTCTTTGTAATGATTGTTGTTGTATTGTGCGACTTTTGTCCACAATGACAACATTTAGCTAGGTTAAACCTTAGATAGTTGGGTTCTCTCTACTATTTATAGTCTGTCTTAGCTCAATCTTTTCCCTTCTTTCCTTACTATATCCATACAGATGTCAGACCTTGGAATGTCAACTACAAGTGATGTCACTAAGTGCAAAGAATACATTGTGTTACCAACTCCTCCAGCTAAGTCTTAGATGGAACAGTTCAAGAAGGCGCGTGCACAGTTTCTGCAAGCAACATCTCAAGTGGTAGCTAGACTCCAACAAGTTGATTTAGCAGAATTTATAGCTCATGAGCAGACTATCGATAACCATATGACATTAACCACAACATCACCCTCGGTAGTTGACTTAGAAAAGCTATTACATGCACAAGCTCTGATAATACAGAAAGCATTCCAACTCACCTCCTCATACCAGCAAGTGTTGGCAAGTCGAAACATCACTAGAAATGAAACAACTGATGAACAGATACAAAAGGATGCACACCATCAAACAAACGATCTTGGAACATGTTGTTGTTGTGAGTAATATGGAATTCCTTGTCGCCAGATCAGTACAAACGAAAGTTAAACTACAAAACAGAAGAATCGGATTTTGTTTTCTGGCATAAAAAGACAATGGTCTCCCCAAGAATAGCTAATAGCAGATGCACTGTCAAACGATGAATTGTTAGGTATTCCAAAAAGAAAACATCACAAGGATGCCTAGCTACAAAAAGAAGCACATGAGTGTTACATTGATGGATGGACTATCACCTGCACACAGTTTCAGCCCCGTCGTCGCATCAGGTCCAAGAAACAAAAATAGAAACATGGAAAAAGTCAAGAAATAACTTCAAAAGCTTGTTATCTATGTGGACGTGAAGATCATTACCTTCGTAACTGTCCTTAGAAGAGTTCACTACCGAACACCTCCGAGATTAAGCTATCTTAGTCTCTAGACATGAAATATAAACAAAAATGCACATAAACTTCTATCAACATCGTGAAGAACAACAAAAGGAATAGAAAAATGGTTGGATACATGAGTAGTCCACCTCAACCACAAGCAAAAGCCCCAAAACACATGGATACCTAAATAGAAGAATCAAGTTAGGCTCAGATATATGAGATATAAACCCCCAATCAACCCTCACCCCCTGATGGTTAAGTAAAGTTGACTCGCAAACAGCTCAAAGCAAGAGGTGCTTGTTACTACTACAAGGATGAAGGACATATCATTCGTCAATGCCACAAGAAGCGTCTAGACTGACTAGAGAAGAAGACTGCGAAGCAAGACCCAAGTAATAATCCAGAAGACTGGCCATTTTATAAGTATGATGATGAAGGACACTTGATTAGTATACATTGCGGAGCAAAGAAGTAAGGAAGTTCCTTAATATTAGAAGAGTTCAATGAGAACTAAGAACCTACGAATAACCATGTATTACCTTGTTTTCTTGCTAGCCTTCCCTAATCTCGAGGTCGAGATTCTTTTAAGGGGGTAGATTTTGTAACGCCCTAAATCTAGCAACTGCAAACAACCCTATTCGAATTATTAAATTTCAGTAGAAAGGAAAAATATTTATGTTTTCAAATAAGGAAAACCTGGGTATATATAATCCAAAGAATTTCTTGAATAGATAAAATTTAATCAAGTGTTTGAAGCATTCATGCTGGAGTATAAATTTTGGTTGAATTGATTTACAAATACAATCTTTGATTTAATCATATGAAGGAAATCTCGTTTTATAAAGTAATAAAGAATTATTAATATAGTATCGTTGTAATTTATTTTGTTAATAACTTTTAAATAATAGTACTTGCAAAAGCTCCATTTTTATTAAACTTTATTTTCTTTTGGTGAAGATCTTTTATTTAAAAAGAGAGTTCTTTCTAAAACAATATTATTCTAGAAAACAAATATTTATTTGTGTTAATATTATTTTGGGAGTTTGTTTTCTGCAGTGTATATATATTATATATTCTGAATATAAAAAACAAACCCTAATCTAATCAGGCCAAATCGGCCAATTTGGCCCATTAGCCGCGCCCTGCTCCCTCCCCTAACCCTAGCGTGCGCGCCCCCTGGCTCCTCTAGCCGTCGCCGCCCCTGGTTTTCCACCCAACCGCCACTTCTCTCTCCTTCCCTCTCCCCTCTCTCCACCATCAACGCCGCCAGGGCCAAGCGCCCGATGCCACCCGCTAGGACGTGACCCCAGCTACCCCGCGACCCCAGCCGCGCACGACGCCCAGGCCAACGGCGCCCCTGCACGCCGGGCCCCAGACCCGCGACACCGTGTATAGGCCGACCTCGGCCGCGCCCCGCGTGCAGCACCCCGAGCCGCCTCGCGACCTCGCCCAACGCCCCTGCACGTAGAGCCGTGCTCGCAGCAGCTGCTATGAAGTCCGTCGAGCCAAGGACCGACGCCCCAACGAAGACCCCACGCGCCGTGTCCCATGCTAAGCCGCGACCGAAGCCCGACCCTGCGCCGTCCGTTCACCATCCCGACGTTACTGGAGTTTCAATGAGCCATTTCTCCTCCCCCTTCTCTCCCCATTACTCCCTCACGCCATCAATGGCAACCATGAAGACCGGCCACCATTTCCTCCTCCCGGCGTTCTCACTCCCTCTCCTCCTCTATAAAAGGGCAGCCGAGCCTCCTCCCTTCCTCCCCCAAGCTCTCCCTCGCTCCTCACATTCGCGCCCTGCTCTTTGGACCACACCGGATTGCCTCACCAGAGCCCCGCCCGTCCCGGCGAACCACCACGCCAGGACAACCTCGACCGAGCCCCTACAGCCGAACCCCTCCATACTCTCCCTCCCCTCGCCGCCGGTGCCCCATCCACGCTCACCGACCGTCGTCGACACAACCGCGCAGCACCCCGGCTGGACCATCCACCGCCCCGCCGTGCTCGGACCTCCCGTGGAACTCGCCGGTTTTAATGTATAGAATTCATAACAATACAAATATTATAGTATAAAATTCATAAGTGGTATAAAATTCATAACAATACAAATATTATAGTATAAAATATTATATTTAGTATAAAATATTATAGTATAAAATATTATATTATAGTATAAAATTCATAACAATACAAATATTATAGATAATAAAACCTTTTCTTAACATATATTTAGTAAGTGGTATAGAATTCATAACAATACAAATATTATAGTATAAACAGTGTTTTAATGTATTATTAGATGTTTTGGTCTCTAATTATTATAATGACATTTTCCTTTTAGAAAGAAAAGATAAAACTAAAATGAAGATCATTATTCATAGTATAAATAATTAGGTAATAATTAGTTTATTTCTATAGAATTGGTTAAGTCATTACACCTAGGCCACGTATGTTTAGTCGGATAAAAATATATTTTACTCGTCATGATAAATGTATTCATAAGTATGGCACTAAATTACGTAGAATTAGTAAAATATTTATGTATGTAGTAATAACCATGAATATGTTATTAAAAGTCTCATTTAGTAATTTACAATTAAATCTTAGTATATTAATGTTAGAAGAATTAAATAAACAATTTTTAGTTATACGTATAAATTCTATTTAAAAAAGAAAGGAGAAAAACCGAAATAGTAGAATTTATAATAATGTTAAAATGACTTAATTAGGCGCTCATACTTTTCTAATAAAGAAATTGATAGTATGTTGATAAACATAGGTTTCTTACTAAAGAAGTAGATAATTTGTTTCTAATTTTAAAATGATCTTTTTAATAGATATCATATTTAACAAGGTTCATTACAGAAGTTTAAGTATAGCCGTATTAAATAGAAACTTAAAAGAACATGTAGACATATGTTTCTTAATAAAAATAGAAAAAATAAATATATGTCCAATTAATAGATTATTTATAATTTCTTAATTAAAAGATAACAAGGGTCATTGCTTTTATAAACTAAAATGATAGAATTGGTGTTCATATCTTTAAAATGATGACCTATCGGGTTGAATGTAGTTTTCTCAACAAAAATAGAATTAGTGTTTTTCTAATAAAATAATAATCATTTATTGTCCCTTCACAAAAAACTCATTTAGTCTCATATTTAAGTATCCGTAATTATATGCTTTACAATAGTACTATGTCACATAACTTTTCTAATAATGATATAATGGCTTAATTAAGTGCTCACATCGTCATAACTAAAATGATAGTTTATACATAATTTCCTTTCTAATGAATTAGATAATTTATTCCTACAATAGAATTAAAGATAATTAATAGATTAATTATCCTTTATCATAATTTATTAATCAAACCTCTAGTCAATTTATTCTTAACTAGATTTATTTCATCATTAATGATTTCATAAAATTTAGTCCACATTATATATGAATCACTTAACTTTTCCTAAAGGATAAAATAAAGTAATAAGAGTTTAAGTTCTTTTATAACTTAAAATGTTAATTTATATATATTGACTTCGAATATAATAATATAGGCTATGTGTTTTCTAATAAAAATAAAAGATAGTTATTTGTTTATTATCTTTTGCATGAAAATCCACTTAAAGGCATATATCATAACTTTTCATAAAATAGGTGTTTAATAATAATGATCTTTTCACATAAAACCTATTTAAACTTATATCTTAGTTTATCATAAGTGAAGGTTTAACAATAAATTATAATACGTTCCATAATGCTTCTAAAATTAATAACGTGTTTTGTAGCCCATTAACCTTAAATATATAACTTATATCTTTTCTAAAAGGTTAAAAAGGTTTAATATCGTTATAACGTGTTTTATCATCCTATAAACCCTTAATCTTAGACATATCACATATGACGTTTTATAAAAGATTAAATTGGTGAACCTAATATTTGCATATTTTAATTAAAGATATTTATAAGCTCATGTCTTATTTTATAAAGTATAGATCACACATTTTTGAAAAGAATACCCTCTTATTATAGCCATTACTTGCGATGTTTTTGAAAAACGAATGCTCTTTTCGTTAAGTTGTCTTTTTAGCTTTGCTTATGGTGAATGTTGTATGTTATTGAGTGGTGTTTGTTTCTTCTTGTTTGTTTATGTGATATTCAGTGAGTGATCTAATAGTTGAGAATCAAGTGCTATTCTGTCACACCCGGTTTTGGAAGGTAAACCGAATGCGAACCATGTACGTGCCAAGATCAGAAATTCACGTACACGGCGATTACATAAATGACTCATCATAGCACAATGCTTCAAATAACAATAAAGAGTAAGTAATAATATGAAAGACTAGAGTCATTTACATAATATAATCAAAGTACACAGAATAGAAACGTAGCCAACGTAAATAAACCCACCACAGGCAGCTGACTGGGGGAGGTCGCTAGCCTAATCCTTAAACTCGTCGAAGTCCTGGAACTCCTAGAGATCTGCCTCGATGCCGTCTTCTTTACCTGAGCATAGATTGCACGGAAGGCAACCTGGTGTTTTGTGAAAGCAAGGGTGAGTACACATCAACGTACTCAGCAAATGTCCCGTTTGGCAGAAGTGGACTAGCTTTATGTGGGGTTAAGCTCAAGCAGATGCTTTTAGTTGGTCAGGTATTTATTATTAGTGGAGGCCAAGTTTTATCATATAACCAACCCATGAACCATTTCCTCCTCGAGGAACATCATTATCATTATCGAACCAAAAACCATTAATAAAACCATTGTATCTCGAACCATCTGTATCTCTAATCAAAGAGGATTCCAAGGCCGCTCTTAACCATGAGCACGGCTGATATATCATTTTTTAACCCTTTGTAGATGTTGCACACTTTACCCACAAGTCGTGATTCCGATTTTGCCCGGAGATCATGAGTCCCCATTGATCACTACCAAGGTGACCTGGCAGGGTCTCACTACGTAGCCTTTACAAAGACTCCCCTAGTGCATAGCTGCTCGTTAGGTTTCGCCAGTCGTACAAACGCAGTACACCTCCCCAAGGTGGGTGACTAACAAAACCAAATCGAATGAATCTCTGCACCCCCCTTGGCAGAGTGAGCACTACGCCCTGGCCCCCATTGATGGCCCTCCGGCAAAGCCAACTATACCCCTAGATTCATCTAATTAATCAGCTAAGGGTGTCCCATTCCACCCTCATGGTTACACTGTTATCCCGGGTGGTCACTCCACGAAAAGGTCCTTATGGAGAGGTACTCAGGAAAATGGCCTGAGTCCCCTAAAATATCATAAGATCATCAACATAATCAATATATCATCATATCATAAGTGTTCACATCATGTTCATTGATTAAGTTAAAGCAATAGCAAAAAGCTAACCATAATAACCCAAAAGGTAATCAAGGACAAGGTAAATAGAAAGCTAGTCAATCCTTAGGTTGATCATGGTATGCAGGACGATGAATTATAAATTAAATAGGACATAATAGGCCAGAGGACACTTGCCTTCACCAAAAGATGCTCAGGATCTTCAATCTCGTAGAGCTCGAGGAGCTTGATCACTTGGTCGCCAACGCTTGATCGTCGATTCCTCGAAGCGTAGAAACAAATCGCGATCTAATCGCAACGCGAAGCGAAAACGAACAAGCACAAGCAAACAAACATATCTACATGCATAAGAACATTACACCGTACAAGGTAAAATATTATAAAACATGCATCATAAAATAGAGCTCGATTCTATGGTCACGCGAGGGAAAGAAACGTCAAATTCGAAGCTACAGTTGAGAAATTAGCGCGTTAACGTTAAACAAGTATTAACTATAACATTTAATTCGACAATAAAATATAACTTATAACCGCTATGTGGTTTTGATTAAATCTACCACACTAACTGCTATCAAACAAAAAACTAATATAATTAGCACGAGAGATTCTAAGTGAGGCGAATTTACGACGCACGAAATAATACAACAGCGTGCAGACGACGCGCATGCACGCGCGACATAGCACGCGAATGACGCACGAGACAGTGCGCAGCGACCAGCGCGAATGATGCGCGAAGTCGCGAACCAGCACGTCACCACGTGCGGAACAGCACGCGCGACAGACGAGGGAAACTAAATAGGTGACACGTTTATCCTAAACAATTATTAAACAATTAAAAAGCAGTTAAGTTAATATTGGTCATGTTATTATTTATTATAAAAGCGTAGCTGAACACTACATATTTAATCTAATTGAAATATTAAGCTAATAAATATTATTCAAGCACACCTTAAGTCAATTATCTAAAATATGCAATCTGACGAATCAATGTTATTAGCATGAGTCTTTACAAGCGAAAACAAATTATTATCACGCGCAGACATCGCGCGACACACGTGATCAACACGCGAGATACATGCTAACGACGCGTGGCAAGGCAATCGACATGGCTAGTGACGACACGTGACACTGTACAAAACAGCGCGCTGATGGCACGCGAAACAACGAGCACGACTACGCGCATGACATGCGCGAAACGATGCGCGAATGACACGCGGTGACTTGACACCGAATGACACAACATAAGAGAATTATTAAGTTACGTCGCATGAGACTTAATACATTTAAACCTATAATGAACTTATAAACAACATGATACATGGGTACTGCTAAATTATGTCGTACTCATACTACGCGTTAGACACGACATTTAAGTTGGCGTACACACAATAACAGGTATCTACAAACGCATAATTAAAATCATTAATTAGGTTTGATTGAATTGTTATTTTAATAATACACAACTAAACAAGTAATCAATTATTTATCGTGAACGATATAGCGAAATGATTTTACTAAAGCGTGCAAACAGCGACTTACGTGAACGACGATTGTAGCGAAGTGATTAACTAATGCGCGCGGATCGCGCGCGCGACACACGTGAAACATCGCGAATGGATGGTGACGCACGCGGACCTGCGCACGCGAACGATAACAATGGACACGTGTGAACGACATGAAGGCGTGCGCGTGCAGGGGGTAGACGAGGGTAGACGGGTGTAGACGGGTGTCGTCTACGCATAGACGAACGTCGTCTAAACCCCGACAACACACTATTCACACGTGGATGCACAAGCACGACGACCGGTTTCGGGACTGGGTTCGACGACCTGCGCAGGTTGCGCGATGGCGGCGAGGCTGCTGTTGCACACGCGACTGGGCGGACCGACTGACGGTGCGCGCAGGGGAGCTTGGTCACTGGGCCTTGCCGCCACAACGGGCTCGACCAAGGCCGGCCATGGCGAGCACCGAGAAGGGCACGGAAGAGAGAGAGAGAGGGTTAGGTGATGGGCTTCCCCTCACAACGATGAACCACAGAGGGAGTGCGAACTTCGGCGGCGTGGCTGCGCAGTGGCTCAACGGCGGTCTGGGCTGGTTTGACTGGGCTTCAGCCACGGCGAGCGAGAGCAGCGCCGAGCACGGCAAGAGGCGAGGAGGGTAGGGATGGAGAAGGAAGGGGCTAGCTCACCATGAGTGAACGAAGGGCAGGTCTGAGGAAACTTCAGGCGAGCTCAGGACTTCACACCATGTGACGAACTTGACGAGGAAGAATCGCGGGTGCAGCTTACTCCGGGCGGACGGTGAGGCTCGACGGCGTCGTTTGGTGTGGCGAGGGCGCTGCGCACGGTTGTGAGAGAAGGCGAGAGGAGTGAGGAACCGCACGGGGTGACCGAGGGGTTAATTTCAACGGCTTGGGCAAGATCGTGGCAGCGGTTTCCGATCTAGGCGCGTCCACGACGCCGTGGAGCGCGCAAGGTGGACGCAGCTGGGGGGCACGCGCGACGCGGCATATGGTGAAGCGCAGCGCCGAGGCTCAAGCGGGGAGTACGCCTGCGCGACGTGCGGTGCGGCCGCGTGAGGGCACCGGTGTTTAGCCGAGCAGCTGCGCGCGCGAGCGTGCTGGGCACGGCGGTGGCTGGGCAGCGTTGGGCGCGGCGCGCTAGGGTTTGTAACGCGGCTGGGCTGCATGGTGGGGGGTGCTGCTGGGCCGCGCGTGAGGCTGGGGGAAAGGGCTGCACGTTGGGCTGCGTGATAGCGCTGGGCCGCGGGCAGGCCAAGGATGGAGGGGGGAGCAGGGATGGGTCGCGCGGTGCACTGGGCCGCAGGGGCTGAGGGAGGAAAGGCTTTTGTTTTTATTTGATTTTAGTCTATTTCTATCTTTTATCTATTTTCATTTAAATTTAAATATAGTTTTGAATCAAAAATTCAAATATACTTCTTGAGTTTGAATGGATGCACTACCACAACAATTCAACATACCATAAAATATCTCGGCATGTCATGCAAAAATCAAGGACCCTTTTAGGGTTCTATTTTACTACACTCAAGATATATATATATATATATATATATATATATATATATATACACTCACACGCAAAATAAATCTCCACTATTTAGGAAAAGAAAAGAAAATTAAGGAAAAGAGAGAGAGTAACACCCGAATTTGGTGGATATTAGAAAAGAAATTTTATACCCCCAAATTCAGGGTGTTACATATTCCGTGGAAGAATCTCAAGTTTTCTATAAGCAAGGCAAGTGGACTTCTCCCCCTGCATATTCTGTTTGATCCCAAACAATTCATTTAATAAAGTTTATTCTTTGATATATATGCATAATTTGATGGGTTACCTATTCAGACACACCTAACCTTTCCAACCTTATTTCTTTGTTAACCTGGGTTTTGATCTAATCAAGTAGCTATGCTATTGCTACAACTTAAACTTTATGATGTTACTCCTACTAATGATATCAATGTTCCAAATGGTAAGTTGCATTATTATTGTTAATCCAATGATTAAGCAAGATCATATTGTGATAATTGAAACATGGAGTGACCACCCGGGAAAACAGTGCAACCACGATAATTAGCTTTGATAAACAGTGCTATCATGGCTCTAGCTTTGATAATTAGCTTTATATGCTTAGTACCTAGCAACCTTACCTAAAATATGGGTAAGAGGGGAAGCGGCAGTGGTGGTAGCTCACGTTAACATGGGGACGTATTCTTGGCTAAGGTATCTCACCTAGAGGGTCACCACACCGACTTTGGAAACCTTAGCGGGTTGCCTACTACTAAGAGTATTCTGTGAAAGCCTCATAGTGGATCCTTAGCTACTCACCTCAGAAGTGTTTATGGGTTTTGGCCGACCCAGGCTAGAGGGGATACACGGCTTGTGGGTAAAGTTGTATGACCTTTGCAGATTGTAAAACTGATATATCAGCCGTGCTCACGGTTATGAGCAGCCTGGACCCTCACATGATAATTGACTTGAAGATGAAAATAAATCATGGTCCTTTTTGGTTCAAGTGGTTCTGAGCTTATGCTAGTGATTATTTATGTTGATGATATTTATGCTGATGAATATTATTTATGCTTAATATAGGCTTGGTATATACTTATACCTTAGTAATCAAGTGTTGATAATAAAATGTTGACCAACTAAAATGTCAATCGCATTAAACTTTAGCCTTACCTTGTTACCTTGCATTTTCCCCCACTTGCTGAACCCCGACCATAAGTGAGCTCACCCTTGCTTAATTTTGATCAGAAGTTTGCAGATGAAGATATGACGCTGAACTCCATGGATGCTAGTCTAGTGATACCCCCAGTCCTCTTCCTGTGGATGGATGTCCATGTTTCGCTGTACTTTGATGAATAAAGGTTAAGACATTATGTCTGTTCGAAGTGTAATATGTTAATATAATCGTTATTTACGCTTTTATGCAATGTTCTTTTGATATATTACACTTGTGACATCAACATATGTGTGGAAATAGATCCTGGCACACATATGCTATGCATCCGGCTCTGCCCCCTCAGAAATGGGTGTGACAGATAGAGAGCGCGAGGAGTGAGTGAGAGAGCTCGGGTAGGGAGAGGAGGGAGCTCGGCTGCTTTTATATAGAGAGGGGAGGAGAGGGAGAGCCGGGAGAGAGAGAGACGGTCGGCCATCAATGGCGGCCATAACTCGGCATTGACTGAGGGAAGTGGGGGAGGGAAAGAGGGAAACGACCGGGCGGTTTCCGGCGGCTGGGAGACGAGCGGGGGCGGATGTCAAGGCGTGGACCAGGGCGTGGGCGGCCGGGCGCGGCTCGGCGTGGCGCTCGCACGGGCTAGGCGGTGGCGGTGGGAGGGAGGAGAGGGGCCTGGGTGGGCCCCACCGGTCGATGAGAGAGAGGGGAGGGTTGGGGCGCGCGGTTGTTGCCTTAGTGGGCTTCAGCTCAGCCGAATTTGGCCTGGCCGAGTGATTAGGTTTTTTTTCTTTTCTATTCTTTTCTACTTAAAAATATAAATAAACATATTTTTAAATAATTCAAAAATTATAATAATTATACCAAAATTATTTATAACTAAAATTTTTATTTTTGTACCATTATTTCTATATTAATTAATTGGATTTCCAATATAAAATAAATTCTACTAAACATCCATAAATCAAATATGAGCAAACAAAATTACTCTAAATGCAAATAAAAATCAAACACTTGAAATAAAAATTCATTACCATCTTTACCACTAATAATCTAAATGCATTATTTATAGTTGATGGTTTTGGTAGTGTTACAGATTCAAAAGATCCAAATAGAGGAGACAAGGAAAAATCCAAAGCGAGAACGTCAAGAACCTTGATGAGCACAAGAATGGATTTTGCTTCACCATCAACCACCATGGTAAGGGCCATGCTTACGAGATCTTAAAATACACAGATTAAACTCAATAGTAGTCTAGAGTGAGAGAGAAAGCTTGAAAACTAAACCAGTAGATAAAAGCTAGAGAGATGGATGATTGAGAGTAGCCCTTCTCTTATTTATATAGTCTATTTCATGTTCCTAACACATTGTTAGGTATTTTTGAGCTAAACCACTTAGCAAGGACACAATGGTCCAACTATCAAACCATTGATCTGAAGGTCACACTTCCTCCATAGTTTTGCTCCATTCTGATGCAAACTCCATGATGGCTCCATGTGCCACATTTAGTTCGCGCTAAAACCTTGCCACAAGTTTTGAGGCAAAACCCACAAAATCATTGCTAGTTGGTTTTGAGGCTCCCCCAGTAAATCACCAAAGCTAACATAGTCCATACCTATCTCTCAAAACCTAGAAATGTGTCTAGCTAGTCCTCAACACCACCGACAACACTATCTAGTCAACCATAGCCTCATGCTTGTCAGCATGAACCTGCATGACCTTCGCCTTCACCATTGGCCACCACCTTGGACTCCACATCTACACAGCACAAGCCAAGAGACATGTTTCTCACTCTCACGTATGATTAGTCCACCTCTTAGAAACCAGGAACATGGAACACGTCCATGTTCCTCGTTCCAAAAACGTTTGTCCTGTTTCGAAAACATGGGAACAATCTCGTCTCCATAGTGTTAAAATCTTTTTAAGTACTGTACCACATTCTCGTTCCTCGACCCCATCGATTCTGGAACCTAGTTACTAAGGTCCACCTGGCTCAACCCATAATGGTACTTTATTGATAGTCATTCTTTATAAACTTGAACCATAAGGGCACATATAAGCCTTATGTTTGCACCATCGAAGGTGGTCTATAGTGGACTAACCAATTTATTTTTAGAGAAGATACATCCTGGTTCCATATTTTACCAATTTCAAATACAATTGTTATAAACTATTTATAAATTGAACTATATTTGGAACTATCTAGATAACAAAATTATTTGGTATCAATAGATCTATGGTAAAGGTTTTCTATTTTATAGCTGAATGATCGGAATTAAACATAAGTAGTAGTGAAATAGCACAAAATAAACATTTTCCCTATTTTCTAAAGCTTTCTAAGGCAATTATTGCAGAATATCTAAAGAGTAGAGAAGATTTACTCTGGTCCTATATACTTTCACGATGGTGTTTTTAACATAGTTTTGGTGACCTTGGTAAATAACATAATTGGGTTGTTGCAATATCAAGCAGGGGCAGATCCAATAGGTGGGCCGTGGTCCCACCTCAAATTTCAAGCATGCTATACCTATGTTTAAATAAATAGCAAGCTTAACAAATTTATATACATTAGGTGGAGCCAAATCCAATAGAAACTAGGTTTTGACCCACTTTTCTTGATCTAGCCTATGTAGTGCTTCACAATTTGGCCCACTCCCCACCCGACCCGTTCGATCCCCTCCCTCATGATACCCCGCTCGTGGCTCGCTCGCTCCTTCGGTCATCGATCGGATGGTCAGTGGGTGACCTAACCCACCCGTCTCTAGTGTTGTCTTGCGTCCTTGTCACTTGTCGGTTTGTTGCCTCATTTGGATCCCGCAGGTAGCAACGCCGCTTTGCCTCCTAGTCTGCATTGGTAGGTAGGCTGTCGGTGGGATCCTGCCTTGCCATCGTGGCACTACTTTGTCGCATGCCTCTCGCTATCTTGATGGGATATCATCGCACCACCGCAACACGGTAATAACTACCGTTTGCTACCATCATTTTGCGACCTTGCCGATGCGCCTTGTCGCCTCACCATCACCGCATGCCCTCACTTCCGCCTGCCAACTGCCATCTTCGCGCCGCAATCTCACGAGGGACTCGCCATGGCGACATGTTAACATGGGCATGTGCCTGCTTTGCCCTAGCACCTAGTGAAAGAGATCTTGAATCCCTTGATTAAATGAATGATTTGTCATTTGCTATATAGAGGAAGATATCTTCAAAATTAAAGAAGATTGGATGGGTGATTTGATGGTTTGCTAAATGGAGAAAGAGATCTTCAAATCCCTTGATGATGAGACCATCACTATAAGATTCCAGGGTCTCGAAACTAGAAAAATGTAATTGCCTAAGGGTACAACCACAAGATTGATAACTTAATGTGCGGTGGGTATATTCACTACACTATTTTTGGCAATATACTTTTCTTGTATTGATGATTATCTAATACATAATTATTCTAACTATAGATTAGATTTTTGTTGGTAATCAGGTGCAGCCAAAAAGTACTACTGATATCCATGTCATTTTGGAACATTCCTGATATTATCACTTAACCTCTATACTATTATCATGAAACTAATTTTACCTAGTGATTTGTATCTTATAGGTCGTCGCCCCGCCTAGAATTTTATCTTGTGACCGCCACCGATATCAAGCTCAATGTCTTTAGACCAAACGACAAGTCATTAGCGAGAATGATGAACTGTGTTGGGCTGTGTAGTTGATGGGCAGGGTTATCTGCTCACGGCTGCGCACAGTTTCCGTGTGACGGTCCCCAGGTTATACCACTCGTCTTATTCAAAAAGTTCATGAAAAAAATCAAAAAAATTAAGTCATGTGTAAAGTATATTTGATAATAAATAAAACCACAACGAATATTTTTGTTTTTTATATTTTTTTAAATAAGACGAGTTGGTCACACTTGTGATACAAAATTCAAATGAATTATAAATTGGAACGGAGGGATACGTATAATGCATCCGATGGTTGATAGACTGCTCGTGATGAGGAATTGAGGATTAGTACACGGTGGAAGTGCAGCTAAAGCTCGGGTATCGCCCTCAACCTGCAGGTATCATGTATTCATGTGCCTCCACTTTATTGCTATCGATCTGTACAGAAGGAAAAGGAGGAGACCATGGATCATGCAGCTTTACGAGAGAGAGATGGCGTTGGGAGGGGACGGACTCAGAGCGATAATTGATAAAGAGTTCAGGTCCGTGGCCGGAGGCCCGTGAAGTGCGGAGAAGAGGCGAAACCCGAACGTCTTTTAACTAAAGGTAATTATAGATACGGAAACGGCTTAAATAAAATGGGCGGGCGAGACGGCGACGTTGTTGTCCTGCACTAGTGCTGAGTACTTGACTCTAGGTGCAAGTGCAATGCAGAGGACGGACAGATGGCACATCTAAGTACTGTACGAGTCGCCAGCCCATAACATAAGCAAAGTCATCACTGCAGTACGTACCATTGGTATGGTATTGATCAAGGAAAGGATCGTTTGTCTCAAAAAAAATAACAAAAAAAATAGAGATTTAAAGACCATGCCGAGATATATACTCGATCTAAAGTTGCTGCGTTGTGACGCGTAGTTTCGGGGAGATTTTTAAAGACCAACCGGCAAATGCGCATGTCGCCGATCTGCTCCTGGTCGTGGTCGGGGCTTGGCGCGGTTGCTAGGGTTATCGATCGTGAGTCGTGACGGCCGGCGATACGATGCACTCGGCTTAACTAACTATGTTGCCTGAAAGTTTAAGTCCTGTTTAGTCAAATCAAGTGTATAGGTTATTAGATGCTCTAGAAAATCATGGAACAGTAGTTATAAGCGTTTAGTAGATATTTAGATAAATCATTTTATTTATTATTTTAGATTAAAAATATTTTAAATCTAATTAAATTGATATTGTAAACTATAGCTACACACCAGAGCTAGAACCTAGAGTCATTCCAAACACCCCCTTAGTTTGTGTCACATCAATTATTTAAATACTAATTATGAATATTAAATATAGAATTAGTTAGGTTTAATAAATTCGTCACATCTTTTAGTTTTAATCAAAATCTGTGTAATTAATTTTATAATTAGACTATATTTAATATAGATAGGACTGAGAGGAAATCATAACCATAATCAAGGTTGGGAGTATATTATATAGACCAACATAGGTGGGTCAAAAATCCTAACCACTAGATTAAATACACAAAATAGATCGTTCCTTAAATCCGAATGCTATTACATTGGTCGATGAAGATATGTGCTAGGGTAGCGACGATTGATGAAGCGAACTCTACTAGCGGCGGCGGTGAACTTCCCGTTGCTAACAACCTCCCCCTAGATCAGTCTAGGTTTTTGAGATGGAGAACTGAGATGGCTACTGTGAACCTCGTACTAAGCCGCTAACCCCCATCTCTCTATTTATAGTATGTGCAACATGGGGCCTCACCAACCTTGTCTTGGGCTGGACGTCTCCGATCAGGGCGCAAGGTCAAGGGTCCAGTTTGTCCGTTGGGCTAACTAGAAGAGATAAATTCCAACATAGGGCTCAAGCCAAAAACCTAAACAAGAGTCTAACACCCACGTAGTCTCAACTCTATCCTATATAGATGTTGAGACTAGGATCAAAACTCAGTGAATACACTCGACTGCAGTCCTTTAATGAAGATGTCAATGAACTGCAACATGGTCGAGACACTGAGAATGGGAACATCACCGACGGTGACATGCTCGCGAACGAAGTGAAGATTGATATCCACGTGATTCATGTGATGATGCCTGCATTGGATTGGTGGAGAGGTAGACCGTGTTTACATTGTCGCAATAGATGATGGTGGCACACACGAGGGGCTGTGGAGCTCGTGGAGAAGTCGACGGAGCCAGGAGGCCTCAGCTACGTCGTTGGCCACAACGGGTACTCGGCCTTAACGCTAGAGACGAGGTTGGCGCCCAGGAACACGGACATAACCGGAAGTGGATCCACACGTGTCGGGCAACCAACCTAGTCAGCGTTGGTGTAGACCACAAGCTCCAACATCAAGAAGGTTCGAAGGAGTAGGCCGTAGTCGATGGAGCCACAAAGATAGCGAGGGGTCCGCTTGAGAGCGGTGAGGTGGGACTCCCATGGGGTGTGCATGTGAATGCACACTTGTTGAACGGTGTAGGCGATGTTAGGCTGGGAGAAGGTCAGGTACTGGAGAGCGTTGTTGAGGCTCTGGTAGGCCATCATGTCGGCGACCGAGGGACCATCATCCTTAGAGATCTTTGCCTAAGTATCGATAAACATGGAGCAGGGTCTGCAATCAGACATGACAGGCTGCTCTAGATGTCAAGAGCGTATTAGCTCTGGTGGAGAAAGAGACCCTAAGGCCACCACTCGGCAGTGATCCTGAAGAAATAGTGGAGAGGCCCTTTGTCCTTCATCGTGAACGCATGCTAAAGACTAGCGAGCGTGTGCTGAAGAAGAGTGGCATTGGACATCGTGAGCACGATGTTGTCAACATAGAGCAGGGGGTAGACGATGTCGTCGTCGGCGTCGAGCAGATGGTAGATGGTGTCATCGCCATGCTGATGGATGAACAGGGACGTGTCTAACTTAGCCACGACGAAGCCAAGAGAGGCCAAGTAGGAGGCAAAGCAACTATACTAGGCCAGTGGTGCCTGTTTGAGGTCGTATAGGGAGCGGTTTAGCCGACAGACCAGGTCCAGGTGAGCGGAATCGATGAAGCGAGTGGCTGGCTACAGTAGACCTTCTCTGTTAGAGTGCCATGGTGAAAGGCATTCTTGATGTCGAGATGGTGGACTTCCCAGTCTTGAGAGAGCGTGAGGGAGAGGAACTGCCCTAACGGTGGCAAACTTGACCATGGGGCTGAAGGTCTCGTCGTAGTCCACTCTAGGGTGCTTAGTGAAGCATGAAGGAACTAACGTGCCTTGTAGCAGTCGAGCGAGCCAACCGAGGTGAGCTTGTGGCAGAAAAGCCACTTGGTAGTAACCACGTTGGTGCCTAATGGACATGGCACCAGGTCCCAGGTGATGTTCGCCAGCAAGGCTGTCACACCCAGGTTTTGAAGGTAAACCGAATGCGAACCATGTACGTGCCAGGATCAGTAATTCACGTACACAACGATTACATAAATGACTCATCATAGCACAATGCATTCAAATTACAATAAAGAGTAAGTAATAATATTATATAAATCAAAGTACACTAGAATCAAAACGTAGCCAACGTAAACAAACCCACCATAGGCAGCTAACTGGGGGAGGTCGCTAGCCTAATCCTCGAACTCGTCGAAGTCCTAGAACTCCTGGAGATCCGCATCGACGCCTTATTTACCTGAGCATAGATTGCACCAAAGGCAACCTAGTGTTTTGTGAAAGCAAGGGTGAGTACACATCAACGTACTCAGCAAATGTCCCATTTGGCTGAATGTGGACTAGCTTTATGTGGGGTTATGGTCAAGCAGTTGCTTTTAGTTGGTCAGGTAATTATTACTAGTAGAGAGCCAGATTTTAACATTAACCCTAGTTGTTAATCCAAAAGTACCCTTTCCAAATAGAAAGAATACCAGAAACCATAATCATAATCATAATCACAATAGAAACCAGCATTATCCTCATCATCATCTGTAAACAAAACATCTCTGATCAATGTGTCCCTAATCAATGGAGCTCCCTTGGCCGCTCATAACCGCGAGCACGGCTGATATATCAGTTTCATAACACTCTGTAGAGGTTGCGCACTTCACCCACGAGCCGTGATTCCCCCTCTAGCCCGGGCTTGCAAGACCCTTGTTCACTCCCAAGGTGAATGGCTAGGGATTGCACTACGAAGCCTTTACAAAGATTCCGTGAGGCTGTAGCCACCCGTTAGGTTTCCTAAATGTACTGCACTCCTCCCCAAGGGGCAATCCACCCTCGGCAGAGCGAGCCGCATACACCGAGCTCCATTGACGGCACAACGACGAAGCAAACTACACCTCAGTTCCTCTAATTATTCAGATTAGGGCATCACATACCACCCTCATGGTTGCACTGTTTTCCCGGGCGGTCATCCAACGAATAGGTCCTTACGGCGAGGCACTCGAGAAACCGCTCGAGTCCCCTAAAATGGCACAAGTATATCATCATATCCAGAATAAAATCATAGTATCATCATTGTATCTCATCATGTTCACTGATTAAAGTAAATCAAATTCCTAAATTAGATTTTAAAATTAAATTGTTGTTCCAATAGCCATTGGTTAAACAAGCGTTTAAATAAATTAAATAAAATATGCAATAGTGGGGATAAATATTTCTAAACTAAGATAATTCTAATACGAATCTAACGCAACTTGAATGGATCGATTCGGGTTTAAAACACAAAAGTTATGACTGTTTTAAACTATACTGTAATTTGTGCGTACTAATTTACGAGATTGCCATCTTCTTCTTCCTCTCTACTCTCTATCCTCACGCACGAACTCCATGGCCATGGGAGGAGCGGGGGGCTGCGCAGGGGAGAGCTCGGTCACCGCCGTCGGGCCGCGCTGCCGCGCCACGTGCGCAGGGGGCGCCGGGCCGCGTCCGCCGCCGCAGGCTGCCGTGCCCTAAGAAGCTCGATCGCCACTGTCGGTTGCCAGTGCCGTGCCACGGGCAGAGCAGGGCGGGCATGCGCACAAAGCGGAGGTCGTGCCGCCAGAGGCGGTGGGGAGAGAGAGGGGTTGCACAGGGAGCAGAGAAAAAAATGAAGAACTAGGTTGAAATCCATGGAGAAGGCTCACCGGGGAAGAAGATCCTTGTCGGAGCCGAGGAGAAATCCGTCGATTGTCGGAGATTCGGGGGTCCAATCGACGAACCGAATGTGCCCCGACGAAGCCCTCGATGAGACGAACGTCGCGGTACCCTCGAATTCCACAGACGATGCACGGATTGGGAGTAATTGCTCGCCAGAGTTGTCGCTGGAGTTAGAACCGCTCCGAACTTCGGCGAGCAATACCAGGAGCTAGGGATCGGATTTGGAGAAACTGTTTCGTGTTCTAGAACGGGCTAGACGAGATGAAGCCGGTCATTTATATATATCTAGGGTTCGGACTGAGATGAAAATTCGGTTAAAATTCGGATTTTACCATTTTTAAAATTCGGAAAAGCCTAGAAATCCATATTTTGTGCTCAAAATATTATATATGCTTTCAAAAATTTTAGAAAAATTTCTATAAATGTTTTGGCATGTAATGAACTCAAAAAACATAATTAGAATTTCTAAAAACATTTTTAATTCCTCAAATAAATAGATTTTGGTTTCCAAAAAATAGAAAAATATTCCAAAAAATATGAAAATTTACCGAGCGCTTCTATAAGATATGTTAACATGTTTCAAAAACATTTTGCACTTAGAAACACCATGCAACGGCATGAATGCAACAACCAAAGTGCCTCTAGGGCTCATTCCGCTAGGTTTACGCCAATATAAAACAAAACTAATTCACCATTTTTAGGAAAAAGAGAAGGAAAGTGAAGAACTGAGAGAGTAACACCTGAATTTGGTGGACATTAAAAAAGAAATTTTATACCCCCAAATTTAGGGTGTTACAAAGGCCACGTACTCCTCCTCTATAGCAGATGTCAGTGGGGATCGATGAAGGTGGCACAAACAGGATGGAACTGGAGAGGCACCCAGAGGAGTAGCGACAATTAGGACCAGCTGGTGTATGGGGTGGAGAACTCCGGACGAGCAATGAGTCACCATTGGGTGAATGTGGCCAGGGTCACTGATGGATGGCAACCCGGTGTAGACCGATGGTGGAGGGTACCGATGGAGTGGTTCGCCCACGACGATGGTAGACGCATGCGGGGTTGGTGAAGCATGCCAGATGGGGCACAAGCGACGGGGTTGTGCCTAGCGCAGGAGAAGGCGGCAAGGCTGCTCTTGTTTATGGTGTCATGCACGTTGCAGGCAGAGGCAATGGGGTCGCGTGTGGCACGATCGTGGTCGATGGGGCCACACGTTGCGTGGGCAGAGGCATTGGGTCCGCGTGTGGCACATGCAAGAGCGATGAGGCCACGCTCATTGATGGCGTCGTGCATGGCGCAAGCGAAAATGGCGGGGCCACGCTAGGCATAGTCGTGAAAGGGGACAGTGGAAGAGAGACGTCGACACCATTCGCATCAAGGAGGGAATCAAGGTTGGGGTGGGGTGGGGAAGAGGAGTCAACAAGAAGGAAAACCTCCTCATCAAAGACAACATGACAAGAGATGATGATGTGGTGGGTGTGGAGTTCAAGGCATCGATACTCCTTGTAGTCAGGGGAGTAACCGAGGATAAGATAGCGAGTGGAGTGAGGGGAGAATTTTTGAAGAGTAGTGGTGGAGGTGTTGGGATAGTAGGCACAACCACTACTACAGTAAACCTCTATACAGGCGGTCCAGTTAGCCTCTACACAAGCGGTTCCAGGAACCGCTTGTGGTGCACCGCCTGTGATGTAAAACAACATCACAGGCGGTCAATAAAAAAACCGCTTGTGATAGACACACATCACAGGCGGTCCAGTCTAAAGGAACCGCCTGTGATAGACACATATCACAGGCGGTTTCTAATTCTAGCCGCTTGTGTTAGCCACACATCACAGGCGGTTTCTAATCCTAGCCGCTTGTGTTAGACACATACCACAGGCGGTTTTAAATATAGGTCCGACTGTATTTCAATATATAGATTCCAGATTCATATGCAGATTCCAGATTCATATACAGAATTAATAACAGATTCATACACAGATTCATACACAGATTCATACATATATATGTTGCATAACAAGTTCCATACATAGATTCATACACATATCAAGTTCCATACACAGATTCATACACATATCAAGTTCCATATACAACTCAAAATCTCAAGTTCCATAGACAACTGAACATCTCAAGTTCCAAACTAAAGATCTAAACACTGTGTGATATCGTGTACAAACTTAGTTTTGGGAAGTGTTGCAAATTTCCATTTGTATTGTAGAATAGCCCTTGTTGATGAAGAACTTCACGACGCATAAAGTAAAGCAAGTCTTTTACAACCTTAGCCGCGCCGACGGAAACCATATCTCTTTCTAACCATTCAGCATTGATCTTGGATTTAGGAACATTGCAATGAAAGCAAAAAGCAAGCAGTGCTAAGAGTAATGTGATGAGCAACAAATAAAGATAAAAATTGCAACATAGACAATGATAGCGAACTTACATCCTCATGATTGACCATGTAATGGAAGGTGACACGACACCATTCGCATACATAATAACCGCACAGGACAGTACCCGGAGGTTGTTTGTCACCATATGGAAATAATGATACTGACAAATTAGGCTTGTCCTCTGGATGTTCGCCGCCAAGATCTTTCCAATAAAAATGGTATGCACTGCATATAAGAATAGCATTGTGAGATTAAGAATACATTTGTTAAGTTGTAATAAGTACAAGTGTGCAATAATAATCATACTTCTGTAAAATCTTCAAGAAGTCATTATACGCATCCTTTTCCATTATTAATGAGTCGAAGACCACTGACTTTACCATGCTTTGGAAAGATCATGATACAAATGTAGTGGTCACTATATAGACATAGACGAAAACACATGTTAAGATCACGATTGCCATAATTTGTAGTTCAAAACCATGTCGAGAACTTACTTAAAGTGGTGCGGAGCTATTATTAAGTCCTTGCCATGTTGTACATGATTATACATGGCTCGTCCAATGTATGTGAAAGTCGCCTAGAGGGGGGTGAATAGGGCGAAACTGAAATTTATAAAGTTGATCACAACTACAAGCCGGGTTAGCGTTAGAAATATAAGCGAGTCCGAGAGAGAGAGGGTGAAAAACAAATTGCAAGCAAATAAAGAGTGAGACACAAGGATTTGTTTTACCGAGGTTCGGTTCTTGCAAACCTACTCCCCGTTGAGGTGGTCACAAAGACCGAGTCTCTTTCAACCCTTTCCTTCTCTCAAACAGTCACTTAGACCGAGTGAGCTTCTCTTCTCAATCACACGGGACACTAAGTCCCCACAAGGATCACCACACAATTGGTGTCTCTTGCCTCGGTTACAATTGAGTTTGTCACAAGAAAGAATGAGAAAGAAAAGAAGCAATCCAAGCGCAAGAGCTCAAATGAACACAAATGTCGCTCTCTCTAGTCACTATTTGATTTGGAGTGATTCCGAACTTGGGAGAGGATTTGATCTCTTTGGTTGTGTCTAGAATTGAATGCTATAGCTCTTGTAATGTGTTGGAAGGTGGAAGGCTTGGATGCAATGAATGGTGGGGTGGTTGGGGTATTTATAGCCCCAACCACCAAACTAGCCGTTTGGTGGAGGCTGCTGTCGCATGGCGCACCGGACAGTCCGGTGCGCCAGCCACGTCACCCGGCCGTTAGGGTTCGACCATTGGAGCTCTGACTGGTGGGGCCTCTGGGCTGTCCGGTGGTGCACTGGACAAGTCCTGTAGACTGTCCGGTGCGCCTGCTGCGCGTGCTCTGACCTCTTCGCGCACAGGCGCGCATTAAATGCGTTGCAGTCGATCGTTGCGCGCGAAGTAGCCGTTGCTCCGCTGACACACCGGACAGTCCGGTGTGCCACCGGACACTGTCCGGTGCATACACCGGACGGTCCGGTGAATTATAGCGGAGCGGCCTCCATTTTCCCGAAGGTAGCGAGTTCAGCGTCGAGTTCCCTGGTGCACCGGACACTGTCCGGTGCGCCAGACCAGGGTGCCTTTGGGTTGTCTTTAGCTCACTTTGTTTGAACCCTTTCTTGGTCATTTTATTGGTCTATTGTGAAACTTTGGCACCTGTAAAACTTATAATCTAGAGCAAACTAGTTAGTCCAATTATTTGTGTTGGGCAATTAAACCACCAAAATCAATTAGAAAAAGGTGTAAGTCTATTTCCCTTTCAATCTCCCCCTTTTTGGTGATTGATGCCAACACAAACCAAAGCAAATATAGAAGTGCAGAATTGAACTAGTTTGCATAATGTAAGTGCAAAGGTTGCTTGGAATGAAACCAATAAATATTACTTACTAGATGCGGCATGGATGGCTTTTCTTCTTATTAACATTTTGGACCACGCTTGCACCACATGTTTTTGCAAAAATGTTTTGGAAATTCTTTTCAAAGTTCTTTTGCAAATAGTCAAAGGTAAATGAATAAGATTTTTGAGAAGCATTTTCAAGTTTTGAAATTTTCTCCCCTTGGTTCAAATGCTTTTCCTTTGACTAAACAAAACTCCCCCTTAATGAAATCCTCCTCTTAGTGTTCAAGAGGGTTTTAGATATTAATTTTGAAGAGGGTATACCAATTTAAAATTATATCAAAATAAGACATCAATTGAAAAAACTTCTTTTAATACCAAATAAAAGACTACATTTTTTTGAAATTGGTGGTGGTACGGTCCTTTTGCTTTGGGCTAATACTCTCTCCCCCTTTGGCATGAATCACCAAAAACGGATGCTTGAGTGAAATATAAGCCCTTTTAAACTACTCTCTCTCCCTTTGGACAGAAGTAAAGGAGTGAAGATTATACCAAAGTTGGAGAGTTAGTGCGGAGCGACGGCGAAGGATGAATGATTTGATGGAGCGGAGTGGAAGCCTTGTCTTCGCCGAAGACTCCTTTTCCCTTTCAATCTATGACTTAGCATGAAATGGACTTGAAAGAACACATTAGTCATAGCATATGAAAGAGATGATCAAAGATATATATATATGAGATATGTGTGCAAAACATCAATAAAAGTTTCTAGAATCAAGAATATTTAGCTCATGCCTAAGTTTGGTAAAAGTTTGTTCATCCAATGGCTTGGTAAAGATATCGGCTAATTGTTCTTTGGTGCTAACATATGCAATCTCGATATCCCCCTTTTGTTTGTGATCCCTTAGAAAATGATACCGAATGGCTATGTGTTTAGTGCGGCTATGCTCAATGGGATTATCCGCCATGCGAATTGCACTCTCATTATCACATAGAAGAGGAACTTTGGTTAATTTGTAACCATAGTCCCTGAGGGTTTGCCTCATCCAAAGCAATTGCGCGCAACAATGGCTTGCGGCAATATACTCGGCTTCGGCGGTTGAAAGAGCCATAGAATTTTGCTTCTTTGAAGCCCAAGACACCAGAGATCTTCCCAAGAACTGGCAAGTCCCCGATGTGCTCTTTCTATTAATTTTGCACCCTGCCCAATCGGCATCGGAATAACCAATTAAATCAAATGTGGATCCCCTGGGGTACCAAAGGCCAAACTTAGGAGTATAAACTAAATATCTCAAGATTCGTTTTATGGCCCTAAGGTGAGCTTCCTTAGGATCGGCTTGGAATCTTGCACACATGCACACGGAAAGCATAATATCCGGTCGAGAAG
Source organism: Zea luxurians (assembly GCA_029449295.1). Taxonomy (NCBI): domain Eukaryota; kingdom Viridiplantae; phylum Streptophyta; class Magnoliopsida; order Poales; family Poaceae; genus Zea; species Zea luxurians. Next base: position 51,443,655 of record JAOPSE010000004.1, on the reverse strand, counting down.
CACATAAATAGAGTAAGGAACCTATCATCGACTGGTATACCTTTTGATCTACGGATTTACCTCCCGTGTCGAGGTTGAGATGCCCATTTGTTCCCATGGGTGTCTTGATGGGTTTGGCGTCTTTCATCCCAAACTTGTTGAGTATATCTTGAGTGTACTTGGTTTGGCTAATGAAAGTGCCCTCTTGGAGTTGCTAGACTTGGAATCCTAGAAAATACTTCAACTCCCCCATCATTGACATATCGATTTTTTGTGTCATGATCCTACTAAACTCTTCACATGTAGATTCGTTAGTAGACCCAAATATGATATCATCAACATAAATTTGGCATACAAACAAATCATTTGCAAGTGTTTTAGTAAAGAGAGTAGGATCGGATTTTCCGACTTTGAATCCATTAGCAATAAGAAAATCTCTTAGGCATTCATACCATGCTCTTAGGGCTTGCTTGAGCCCATAAAGCGCCTTAGAGAGTTTATAAACATGGTTAGGATACTCACTGTCTTCAAAGCCGGGAGGTTGCTCAACATAGACCTCTTCCTTGATTGGTCCATTGAGGAAGGCACTCTTCACGTCCATTTGATAAAGCTTGAAGCCATGGTAAGTAGCATAGGCAAGTAAAATGCGAATTGACTCAAGCCTAGCTACGGGTGCATAGGTTTCACCGAAATCCAAACCTTCAACTTGTGAATATCCCTTGGCCACAAGTAGGGCTTTGTTCCTTGTCACCACACCATGCTCATCTTGCTTGTTGCGGAAGACCCACTTGGTTCCTACAACATTTTGGTTAGGACGTGGAACTAAATGCCATACCTCATTCCTCGTGAAGTTGTTGAGCTCCTCTTGCATCACCATCACCCAATACGAATCTTGAAGTGCTTCCTCTACCCTGTGTGGCTCAATAGAGGAAACAAAAGAGTAATGCTCACAAAAATGTGCAACACGAGATCTAGTGGTTACCCCCTTATGAATGTCGTCGAGGATGGTGTTCACGGGGTGATCTCATTGGAATTGCTTGGTGGACTCTTGGGTGTGGCGGCCTTGCAACTTGCTCATCCTCCTTGTCTTGATCATTTGCATCTCCCCCTTGATCATTGCCGTCGTCTTGAGGTGGCTCATCATCTTCTTCTTCTCCTTCATCTTGAGCCTCATCCTCATCTTGAGTTGGTGGAGATGCTTGCATGGAGGAGGATGGTTGATCTTGTACTTGAATGGGCTCTTCGAATTCCTTAGGACACACATCCCCAATGGACATGTTCCTTAGCGCCACGCACTGGAGCCTCTTCATCATCTAATTCATCAAGATCAACTTGCTCTACTTGAGAGCCGTTAGTCTCATCAAACACAATGTCACAAGTAACTTCAACTAGTCCAGTGGACTTGTTAAAGACTCTATATGCCCTTGTGTTTGAATCATATCCTAGTAAAAAGCCTTCTACAGCCTTAGGAGCAAATTTTGATTTTCTACCTCTTTTAACAAGAATAAAACATTTGCTACCAAAGACTCTAAAATATGAAACATTGGCCTTTTTACCGGTGAGGAGTTCGTAGGATGTCTTCTTGAGGATTTGGTGTAGATACAACCGGTGGATGGCGTAGCAGGCGGTGTTGACCGCCTCGGCCCAAAACCGATCCGAAGTCTTGTACTCATCAAGCATGGTTCTTGCCATGTCCAATAGAGTTCTATTCTTCCTCTCCACTACACCATTTTGTTGTGGCGTGTAGGGAGAAGAGAACTCATGCTTGATGCCCTCCTCCTCAAGGAAGCCTTCTATTTGAGAGTTCTTGAACTCCGTTCCATTATCAGCTTCTAATTTTCTTGATCCTCAAGCCGAACTCATTTTGAGCCCATCTCAAGAATCCCTTTAAGGTCTCTTGGGTTTGAGATTTTTCCTGTAAAAAGAATACCCAAGTGAAGCGAGAATAATCATCCACAATAACAAGACAGTACTTACTCCCGCCGATGCTTATGTAAGCTATCGGGCCGAATAGGTCCATGTGGAGGAGCTCGAGTGGCCTGTCAGTCGTCAAGATGTTCTTATGTGGATGATGAACACCAACTTGCTTCCCTGCTTGGCATGCGCTACAGATTCTGTCTTTCTCAAAATGCACATTTGTTAGTCCCAAAATGTGCTCGCCCTTTAGAAGCTTGTGAAGATTCTTCATCCCAACATGGGCTAGTCGGCGATGCCAGAGCCAACCCATGTTAGTCTTAGCGATTAAGCAAGTATCGAGTTCAACTCTATTGAAATCAACTAAGTATAGCTGACCCTCTAATACTCCCTTAAAAGCTACTGAATCATCACTTCTTCTAAAGACAGTAACACCTGCATCAGTAAATAGACAGCTGTAGCCCATTTTGCATAGTTGAGAAACGGAAAGCAAATTGTAATCTAAAGAGTCTACAAGAAAAACATTGGAAATAGAATGGTCAGGAGATATAGCTATTTTACCCAAACCTTTGACCAAACCTTGGTTTCCATCCCCGAATGTGATAGCTCGTTGGGGATCTTGGTTTTTCTCATAGGAGGAGAACATCTTTTTCTCCCCTCACATGTGGTTTGTGCACCCGCTATCGATGATCCAACTTGAGCCTCCGGATGCATAAACCTACAAAACAAATTTAGTTCTTGTTTTTAGGTACCCAAACAGTTTTGGGTCCTTTGACATTAGATACAAGAACTTTGGGTACCCAAACACAAGTCTTTGAACCCTTGTGTTTGTCCCCAACATACTTGGCAACTACTTTGCCGGATTTGTTAGTCAAAACATAAGATGCATCAAAAGTTTTAAATGAAATGCTAGGTTCATTTGATGCACTAGGAGTTTTCTTCTTAGGCAATTTAGCACGAGTTGATTGCCTAGAGCTAGATGTCTCACCCTTATACATAAAAGCATGATTAGGGCCAAAGTGAAACTTCCTAGAGTGAATTCTCCTAATCTTATGCTCGGGATAACCAGCAGGGTACAAAATGTAACCCTCGTTATCCTGAGACATGGGAGCCTTGCCCTTAACAAAGTTAGATAATTTTTTAGGAGGAGCATTAAGTTTGACATTGTCTTCCCTTTGGAAGCCAATGCCATCCTTGATGCCAGGGCGTCTCCCACTATAAAGCATACTACGACCAAATTTAAATTTTTCATTTTCTAGGCTCATGCTCGGCAATTTTAGCATCTAATTTTGCTATATGATCATTTTGTTGTTTAATTAATACCATGTGATCATGAATAGCATCAATGTCAACATCTCTACATCTAGTGCAAATAGAAACATGCTCAATGGTAGATGTAGAGGGTTTGCAAGTTTTTAGTTCAACAATCTTAGCATGTAAAATGTCATTTTCACTTCTAAGATCGGAAATGGAAGCATTGCAAACATCTAAGTCTTTAGCCTTAGCAATCAATTTTTCATTTTCAATTCTAAGGCTAGCGAGAGAGGTATTTAATTTTTTCAATCTTAGCAATAGAAATAGCATGATCATTTCTAAGATTGGCATATGAATCATCACAAACATTTGAATCAACCTTAGCAATTAATCTAGCATTTTCATTTCTAAGGTTGGCAATAACATCATGACAAGTGCTTAGCTCACTAGTTAATTTTTCACATTTTTCCATCTCTAGAGCATAAGCATTCTTAACCTTAACATGCTTTTTATTTTCCTTAATTAGGAAGTCCTCTTGGCTATCCAAGAGATCATCCTTATCATGAATAGTGCTAATCAATTCATTTAACTTCTCCTTTTGTTGCATGTTAAGGTTGGTAAAAAGAGTAAATAAATCATCCTCATTATCACTAGAATTAGCCTCATCACTAGAGGTGGCATATTTAGTGGAGGATTTAGATTTAACCTTTTTCTTTTTGACGTCCTTTGCCATGAGGCACTTGTGGCCGACGTTGGGGAAGAGAAGTCCCTTGTTGACGGCGATGTTGGCGGCGTCCTCGTCGGAGGAGGAGTCGGTGGAGCTCTCGTCGGAGTCCCACTCCCGGCAAACATGGGCATCACCGCCCTTCTTCTTGTGGTACCTCTTCTTTTCCTTTCTTCTCCCCTTCTTGTCGTCGCCCCTGTCACTGTCACTAGAAATAGGACATTTTGCTATAAAGTGACCAGGCTTACCACACTTGTAGCAAACCTTCTTAGAGCGGGGCTTGTAATCCTTCCCCCTCCTTTGCTTGAGGATTTGTCGAAAGCTTTTGATGATTAAAGCCATCTCCTCATTGTCGAGCTTTGAGGCGTCGATGGGGAGCCTACTTGATGTAGACTCTTCCTTCTTCTCCTCCATTGCCTTGAATGCGACGGGTTGTGCCTCGGGCGTGGAGGAGGTGCCTTAGCTCGATGATTTTCTTTGAGCCTTTAATCATTAGCTCAAAGCTCACAAACTTCCCTATGACTTCCTCGGGAGACATTAGCTTGTATCTTGGATCACCTCGAATTAATTGAACTTGCGTAGGGTTAAGAAAAACGAGGGATCTTAGAATAACCTTGACCATCTCATGGTCATCCCATTTGGTTCTCCCGAGGTTGCGCACTTGGTTCACCAAGGTCTTCAAGCGGTTGTACATAGCTTGCGGATCCACTCCTTGGTGAAGCATGAAGCGACCGAGCTCCCCTTCGATCGTCTCCCGCTTGGTGATCTTGGTCACCTCGTCTCCTTCGTGCGCGGTCTTGAGTACGTCCCAAATTTCTTTTGCGCTCTTCAACCCTTGCACCTTATTATACTCCTCTCGACTTAGAGAGGCGAGGAGTATAGTAGTGGCTTGGGAGTTGAAGTGATGAATTTGGGCCACTTCATCCGAATCATAGTCTTCATCCCCTATGGATGGTACCTGTACACCAAACTCAACAACGTTCCAAATGCTTGTGTGGAGTGAGGTTAGATGGTGCCTCATTTTGTCACTCCACATATTATAATCTTCACCGTCAAAAACCGGTGGTTTGCCTAGTGGAACAGAAAGTAAAGGAATACGCTTTGAAATATGAGGGTAGCGTAGGGGAATCTTACTATACTTCTTGCGCTCATGGCGCTTAGAAGTTATGGATGGCGCGTCGGAGCCGGAGGTGGATGGCGATGAAGAATCAGTCTCATAGTAGACCACTTTCCTCATCTTCTTTTTCTTGTCGCCATTCTGATGCGACTTGAGGGAAGAGGATTCCTTCTCCTTCCCTTTGTTGCAGGACTCTCCCGATGGAGCCTTCCCGTGGCTTGTAGCGAGCTTGTCGCCGGTCACCATCTCCTTCTTGGCGTGATCTCCCGACATCACTTCGAGCGGTTAGGCTCTAATGAAGCACTGGCTCTGATACCAATTGAAAGTAGCCTAGAGGGGGGTGAATAGGGCGAAACTGAAATTTACAAAGTTGATCACAACTACAAGCCGGGTTAGCGTTAGAAATATAAGCGAGTCCGAGAGAGAGGGTGAAAAACAAATCGCAAGCAAATAAAGAGTGAGACACAAGGATTTGTTTTACCGAGGTTCAGTTCTTGCAAACCTACTCCCCGTTGAGGTGGTCACAAAGACCGGGTCTCTTTCAACCCTTTCCCTCTCTCAAACGGTCACTTAGACCGAGTGAGCTTCTCTTCTCAATCACATGGGACACTAAGTCCCCACAAGGATCACCACACAATTGGTGTCTCTTGTCTTAGTTACAATTGAGTTTGTCACAAGAAAGAATGAGAAAGAAAAGAAGCAATCCAAGCGCAAGAGCTCAAATGAACACAAATGTCGCTCTCTCTAGTCACTATTTGATTTGGAGTGATTCCGGACTTGGGAGAGGATTTGATCTCTTTGGTTGTGTCTAGAATTGAATGCTATAGCTCTTGTAATGTGTTGGAAGGTGGAAGGCTTGGATGCAATGAATGGTGGGGTGGTTGGGGTATTTATAGCCCCAACCACCAAACTAGCCGTTTGGTGGAGGCTGCTGTCGCATGGCGCACCAGACAGTCCGGTGCGCCACCGGACACTGTCCGGTGCGCCAGCCACGTCACCCGGCCGTTAGGGTTCGACCGTTGGAGCTCTGACTGGTGGGGCCTCTGGGCTGTCCGGTGGTGCACCGGACAAGTCCTGTAGACTGTCCAGTGCGCCTGCTGCGCGTGCTCTAACCTCTGCGCGCGCAGGCGCGCATTAAATGCGTTGCAGTCGACCGTTGCACGCGAAGTAGCCGTTGCTCCGCTGACACACCGGATAGTCCGGTGTGCCACCGGACACTGTCCGGTGCATACACCGGACGGTCCGGTGAATTATAGCGGAGCGGCCTCCATTTTCCCGAAGGTAGCGAGTTCAGCGTCGAGTTCCCTGGTGCACCGAACACTGTCCGGTGGTGCACCGGACACTGTCTGGTGGCACACCAGACAGTCCGGTGCGCCAGACCAGGGTGCCTTTGGGTTGTCTTTAGCTCACTTTGTTTGAACCCTTTCTTGGTCATTTTATTGGTCTATTGTGAAACTTTGGCACCTGTAAAACTTATAATCTAGAGCAAACTAGTTAGTCCAATTATTTGTGTTAGGCAATTCAACCACCAAAATCAATTAGGAAAAGGTGTAATTCTATTTCCTTTTCAGTATGCCGCCATTACCTTCATTTTCTTTCTCTGATTCTGTTTGACGGCTTTCTCAAATTCGTCATCATCCAAGTCTTTGTATTCTTCTCCATGTCTCCAAACAACTTCTTTGTAGCGAGCTTGGGATATCATCAACGGGTCAAGAAACCCTGTCTTAAGTTGTTTCTTCTTATCATCCATGTATTGCATCCTACGTATAAAAAGTGTTAATCGTTAGACTCTCGTTTATGTGTGCGTGTACAAAACTAACAAATATGAAAGTTTAGAGGTACTTACAAGCAAAAGAGGGTTAAGTAGTTGGTTTCCATCCTTTGTCGGTGGTACAACGACCACAGATCGTCAAAGAATAAATGCCGCACAGGATCTATATTATCTTTGCTCCAAAATGCATCTTCTGGCACAACAAATGTGAAGTCCTCGAGTTTGTATTTGTTGCTAGCCACCATGTACCACTCATGCATTCTAATCTCCGGAGTCGACAACTTAGAAAGTTGCACCGTCGTCAAGAACGGCCTCCCATTCACAAATTTAGGAGGAACATCCTCCTTCTTGTATATCGGGATATTGATTTTAAGACGTAATGATTCTCAAGTATGAATCATTCCATATTCTTCCCTATACTTCAAAATTGTCTATTTGGGATCGTGTGCGTACTCCATGAGATGTTGATTCCGCTTTTGATTGATCTGTCATAACTCTCTTCAATTTTTGCAGGTAGCGTGTCACTGATTCTAACGATTTCTTGACATTGTCAGTGGCGATTCGTTGATGAGTTTTCTTTGAAGTAGTTGGCCCTTCAACATTGGTGCCAACCTTTGCTTCCTTTTTGATGTTTGCGTCAACATTCTGAGGAACAATTTTGTCTACGTCCCCCTCGTCGAGTTCCTTCGCAAGAGGTGCTATATTTTCCTGCACCATGGGGTATGGAATGATCGAACTATCTTTCTGTTGCATTGGTGTTGAATTCGGCGTTGGTGACTTATGACGCGATAGATGGCTTAAGATCGGCCCATCACCCAACTTGATGTCGCGTCGATGCCAAAGGACCAACTCGTTCATTGCCTCCTGCAAAGTTATGATCCCCTCAACTAGAAAGTCTATCTCCCAATCTTCACAACCACTGTCTGTGATCTCTAGAACTTGGACCATAGCATAGTGTGGCGGGACAGGATTATCCTTGTAGTTAACAAGTCCTGGTTTTACCAAACCAGTAGCAGCTTGTTTTGTTTTTGTCCCAGATCGATTGATTGGAATATGGAGAAAGCAAGGCTTGTCCTTAACAATATCGTCTACAGGGTACTTGGTGCCCGATACGAAGTCTTGCACAGATCCTACGCTGCTAGGGACTATAGGTGGACTCATGTGGCCTGGCTTGAGTTCAAATGATATGCATTCTGTTTTCTTCATTTTGTTCATCACGTCATTAATAGCCTTTTGTACCCTTTCATCAATAGTCTCTTCAAGGGTCCTTTTCGACTTCTCGTGTTTCCTATATGACGGTACATACTCTGGAAACGCCTCTCTCCAGGAAATCTTAGAAGAGATTCCCCGAGCCCGTCAAGTGTGTTCAGGATTGCCTAGTGCTGCAGTTAGTATGTCATTCGCCCTCCGAGGCTTAAATTTGCCATTTTTATCTTTTCTGCATATTCTTGATTTTTTGTCGAAACTTTGCCTACCAATTCTAGATGCAAAAGTTTGTCGTCCTCAGTCAAACCTGCCCGACCTAAGATCCAACGAATAGCTCGCTCATCGATATCTTTTAATATTTGGTCCAAAGTGTCGTTAGCTATAGCTTCCTCGATTATCCTGTTCCACTGCACAACTTTATGGTGATATCCGGTTGACCCCAGGCGATGGTGGTGTTTGTTCATCTTCGCTCTCTGAGAATTAGTTTCGCCCAGTTCTTTAGCCTTCAGTTCGGTCTTCTGATGAACAAATTCCTCCCACTGAGCTTGAGTGATTTTCCCCATTTTCTTGGGCGGAGGAACCTTATTCTTCTTAACAAAATCCCTATTCATCTCGGTCTTCCACCCACAAAACATCTTGGCCATAGCAGAGAGCATCAACTTCCTTACTGCATCCTTTGTGCCTTTTGGGACCTTGAACGACTCAGACAACTTAGCACATAGCTTATTGCGTGTGTCTTCATCTAAATCCTTCCATTTCTGAAGTGTGATTGGCACTATATCTCTAACAGTAGACCCGCAGGAATTTCGAAACTTTGTAACCACATCAAGTAGTTCTTCAGGAAACCCTCTGCATTGAGTTTTGTTACGTACATAACTGCACCTTCTTTCATCTGATTGGGACCTCGTCGCCCTCGTTTCCGCTTATGTGAAACGGATAATTCAGGCATCGGAGCATCCTCCGTGTTATGTGTAGAACATGCATCCTCTTTCTTCTCTTCATTTGAAATCTGTATATTGAAACAATTAATGGCCTTTCATATATGAACATTATTTTAGAATATAGTCGGCATATTTCTATTTACCTCTTCATCATTGGGAATATAGTCGGCATCAAGCTCATCTGATGTTTTTTTCTTCCTTGGAGGTATAGGAGGAAAAGGATTGTCGTCACTAGAACTATCCTCCCCGCTCCCTTCACCGGAGCTGCTCGTTGTCTGCCATTCAAGTTTGGTCGCGTCTTCATCAACTCTGTTAGATGCACCGGTGCAGACCACATCCATCCTAGTACGTACCTAGTGCACAACTGGTTCCATCAATAAGGGGGTCGACCGAGGATATACTGTTAGTCTGATATACTGGTTCCATCAATAAGGGAACTTGGAGAAAAGGTGATTCAAAAGAAATCGAGCCCAAACCCTAGCTGTACCCGGCCGCCGCCGCCAGCAGCCTCCCCATCTGCCGGCGACGGTGAAGGCGATGGCGGCGCCTCAAGGCCTGCCTCCATGTCCCTCCTTTCCTCCCCAAACAGGAAGGCAGAATGTCTAGTAACTTTGAGGTCCCAGAGTCTTTACTGCCTACGAAGGACGAAATTCTGGAGCAGGATCGGGCCGGGAAGCATGGAGCAAACAGAAGTGCACTTTCCAATGCAGTTAGACAGAGAAGGCATGGCTGTGATGTTATAATGCTGAAGGACCCCAAGAAGAGATTATGGCCTGTCGTTTACCACCACCGCCCATTATTTGTGGGCTTCATCGAGGGCTGGAAACATTTGGTGGCAGCAAACGACCTTCGGACTGGGGATGTCTGCGAGCTTGTTAAGGGGCCAGACGATGGTGAGCCAGTGTACTCTAGTCCAGATGTGTGGTCACAAAATTTAAAGCCACCCCGGCTTCATCTGTGCGCTTCTCTTCTCTTATGTGGGCTGCTAAGTGCTCTTAGCATCCCACCTAAGAGAAGAGAAGCGCACAGATGAAGCCAGGGCAGTTTTAAATTTTGTGACCACACATCCAGATATAGTACACCGGCTCACCATCGTCTGACCCCTTAACAAGCTCGCAGACGTCCCCAGGCCGAAGGTCGTTTGCTGCCACCAAATGTTTCCAGCCCTCGGTGAAGCCCACAAATAACGAGCGGTGGTGGTAAACGACAGCCCATAATCTCTTCTTAGGGTCCTTCAGCATTATAACATCATAGCCATGCCTTCTCTGTCTAACTGCATTGGAAAGTGCACTTCTATCTGCTCCATGCTTCCCGGCCCGATTCAGGCATTCAGCCGAAGCCATTCTCCATAAGTCCCAAACAGAGAATAGGGATGAGGTAGTCAAGATTGTAGGCGCTAGTGCTCAACTACTAGCATCTATAGATATGGACACAAGTCCAAATTTGGTGCTACTCGGCACCATCGATATCACTAGGGAAAACAAATACATCAAAGAGATCCACTTCCTAATAGTACTCGAAGATAGTTCATTGACTTGGCTCGAACAACTCCCCAAATGATCCATCGATAGCTTCTTGACACTCTCTAAGAGGTTCATACAAAATACATTATCAAGCTTTTGACATGATCGACAACTAGACTAATGCTAAAGATAGAGTATGAGAAAAGTCTATAAGTGTTTCACTGAAATTTGCTCTACCATTGTGGACATCTTTGATACATACGTTATCAACTACTTCGATGATAGCCTTAGGGATACATTTCAATATGAACGTTTTGTTAGGAACATACAAAATACAGGCAGGGATGAGAACCTTGGCGAGTCATGGCAATTTATAGAAGAATTGTAATTGAAGGAAGCAAGACGAACAAAGGGTTCTCGTCAACCTTAACAAACTTGTGCATAGCAGTACTACAACCCTAGAGTGAAACCTACGATACTCATATCGTGTTGTTTAGAACTAAACATCAACAACCCCTTGACTGGTCGCTATCATACTCAATTCCAAAATATTTTTCCAATATGTCGTCTTGAGTAAGGAGATCTGGGCTTGGGAGTTCCTCCAAATCATCTGCAGCTTCATCATCTTCAGCATATTGCAGGGCTTCATCTTGAATAATTTTAGCCCTCTTGGAGTCAGCATACTTTTTGATGGACAGAGCACACTTCTCAAGCATGTCGCATGCATCTCCAATTTGAAACAAAGTGGTCTTAAGTGTGTACACTGATTCCGGTTCACTAGTATCCACAACCCCATCAATCACTAGGACTGCGAATGATGTCGAACATGTGTCTCGATGACTCGAACTGAGCTCTCAACCATGTCAAGTGGCTCTTTTTCCATCTCTGAAACTGAAAATGACCAAGTCTCACAATCAAAATTGAGATCGCAACAAAGGCAAGGATCAGAGGGAAAACAAGGATGGCTTATTGAAAGTCGCCTAGAGGGGGGGGTGAATAGGGCGAAACTGAAATTTACAAAATTAATCACAACTACAAGCCGGGTTAGCGTTAGAAATAATAATGAGTCCGAGAGAGAGGGCGCAAAACAAATCGCAAGAGAATGAAGAGTGTGACACGCGGATTTGTTTTACCGAGGTTCGGTTCTCGCAAACCTACTCCCCGTTGAGGAGGCCACAAAGGCCGGGTCTCTTTCAACCCTTACCCTCTCTCAAACGGTCCCGCGGACCGAGTGAGCTTCTCTTCTCAAATCAAAACCGGGAACAAAACTTCCCCGCAAGGACCACCACACAATTCGTGTCTCTTGCCTCGGTTACAAATGAGTTTTGATCACAAGAACAAGTGAGAAAGAAAGAAGCAATCCAAGCGCAAGAGCTCAAAAGAACACGACAAATCTCTCTCGCTAATCACTAAAGCCTCGTGTGGAATTGGAGAGGATTTGATCACTTGAGTGTGTCTAGAATTGAATGCCTAGCTCTTGTAAGTGGTTGAGAAGTGGAAAACTTGGATGACTTGAATGTGGGGTGGTTGGGGGTATTTATAGCCCCAACCACCAAACTAGCCGTTTGGTGGAGGCTGTCTGTCGTATGGTGCACCGGACAGTCCGGTGCACACCGGACATGTCCGGTGTGACAGCCACGTCACCCGGCCGTTAGGGTTCCGACCGTTGGAGCTCTGACTGCTGGGCCCGCCTGGATGTCCGTTGGCGCACCGGACATGAACTGTAGGGTGTCCGGTACGCCAGCATGGGCGTGCCTGACCTCTGCGCGCGCTGGCGCGCATTTAATGCGCTGCAAGGTAGCCGTTGGCGCCTGAAGTAGCCGTTGCTCGTTGTCACACCGGACAGTCCGGTGTACACTGGACATGTCCGGTGAATTATAGCGGACTAGCCGTTGTGAATTCCCGAAGCCGGCGAGTTCAGAGTCTCTTCATCCTTGGGGCACCGGACACTGTCCGGTATACACCGGACAGTCCGATGAATTATAGCAGAGAGACTCTGCATTTTCCCAAAGGTGAGGAGTTTGGCTTCAAATCCCCTGGTGCACCAGACACTGTCCGGTGGTGCACCGGACACTGTCCGGTGGCACACCGGACAGTTCGGTGCGCCCGACCAGGGTGCCTTCGGTTGTCTCTTTGCTCCTTTGTTTGAACCCTTTCTCTTGATCTTTTTATTGACTTATTGTGAACCTTTGCTACCTGTAGAACTTATAAACTAGTGCAAACCAGTTAGTCCAATTATTTGTGTTGGGCAATTCAACCACCAAAATCAATATAGGAAAATAGGTGTAAGCCTAATTCCCTTTCAATCTCCCCCTTTTTGGTGATTGATGCCAACACAACCAAAGCAAATATAGAAGTGCAGAAATTTGAACTAGTTTGCATATGCAAGTACAAAGGTTACTTAGAATTGAGCCAATAAATATTACTTACTGGATATGCATGGATTGTTTCTTTATTTTTAACATTTTGGACCACGCTTGCACCATAAGTTTTGTTTTTGCTAATTCTTTTTGTAAATCCTTTTCAAAATCCTTTTGCAATATAGTCAAAGGTAAATGAATAAGATTTTGTGAAGCATTTTTAAGTTTGAAATTTTCTCCCCTTGTTTCAAATGCTTTTCCTTTGACTAAACAAAACTCCCCCTCAAATAAATTCTCCTCTTAGTGTTCAAGAGGGTTTTAAGATATCAATTTTGAAGGTACTACTTTGTCCCCCTTTAGAACACAAAGATATACTAATTTAAAATTCATCAATTGAAAATCATTTTAAAATTAGGGTGGTGGTGCGGTCCTTTTGCTTTGGGCTCATACTTTCTCCCCCTTTGGCATGAATCGCCAAAAACGGATACTTTGAGTGAGAGATAAGCCCTTCCCTAACTATTTTCTCCCCTTTGGCAAATAAAACATATGAGTGAAGATTATATCAAAGACGAAGAAATGCTCGGAGCGACGGCGAAGGATGAGTAGTAGAGTGGAGTGGAAGCCTTTGTCTTCGCCGAAGACTCCAATTCCCTTTCAATATACCTATGACTTGGTTTGAAATACACTTGAAAAACACATTAGTCATAGCATATAAAAGAGACATGATCAAAGGTATATTTATGAGCTATGTGTGCAAGTTTAGCAAAAGAAATTCCTAGAATCAAGAATATTGAGCTCATGCCTAAGTTTGGTAAAAGTTTGTTCATCAAGAGGCTTGGTAAACATATCGGCTAATTGATCTTTAGTATTAATGTATGCAATCTCGATATCCCCCTTTTGTTGGTGATCCCTAAGAAAATGATACCGAATGGCTATGTGTTTAGTGCGGCTATGCTCAACGGGATTATCCGCCATGCGGATTGCACTCTCATTATCATATAGAAGAGGAATTTTGGTTAATTTGTAACCATAGTCCCGCAGGGTTTGCCTCATCCAAAGCAATTGCGCGCAACAATGGCCTGTGGCAATATACTCGGCTTCGGCGGTTGAAAGAGCGACCGAATTTTGCTTCTTTGAAGCCCAAGACACCAAGGACCTTCCCAAGAACTGGCAAGTCCCCGATAGTGCTCTTTCTATTAATCTTACACCCCGCCCAATCGGCATCCGAATAACCAATCAAATCAAATGTGGATCCCCGAGGGTACCAAAGCCCAAACATAGGAGTATAAGTCAAATATCTCAAGATTCGTTTTACGGCCGTAAGGTGTGATTCCTTAGGGTCGGCTTGGAATCTTGCACACATGCATACGGAAAGCATAATGTCCGGTCGAGATGCACATAAATAGAGTAATGAACCTATCATCGACCGGTATACCTTTTGATCCACGGACTTACCTCCCGTGTCGAGGTCGAGATGCCCATTTGTTCCCATGGGAGTCTTGATGGGCTTGGCATCCTTCATTCCAAACTTGGTTAGAATGTCTTGAGTATACTTCGTTTGGCTAATGAAGGTGCCCTCTTGGAGTTGCTTCACTTGAAATCCTAAGAAATACTTCAACTCCCCCATCATAGACATCTCGAATTTGTGTGTCATTATCCTACTAAATTCTTCACATGTAGATTCGTTAGTAGACCCAAATATGATATCATCAACATAAATTTGGCATACAAACAAATCATTGTCAAGAGTTTTAGTGAATAAAGTAGGATCGGCCTTGCTGACTTTGAAGCCATTAGCAATAAGGAAATCTCTAAGGCATTCATACCATGCTCTTGGGGCTTGCTTGAGCCCATAAAGCGCCTTAGAGAGCCTATAGACATGGTTAGGGTACTCACTATCTTCAAAGCCGGGAGGTTGCTCAACATAGACCTCTTCCTTGATTGGTCCATTGAGGAAGGCACTCTTCACGTCCATTTGATAAAGCTTGAAGCCATGGTAAGTAGCATATGCTAATAATATGCGAATTGACTCAAGCCTAGCTACGGGTGCATAGGTTTCACCGAAATCCAAACCTTCGACTTGGGAGTATCCCTTGGCCACAAGTCGAGCATTGTTCCTTGTCACCACACCATGCTCGTCTTGCTTGTTGCGGAAGACCCACTTGGTTCCTACAACATTTTGATTAGGACGTGGAACTAAATGCCATACCTCATTCCTAGTGAAATTGTTGAGCTCCTCTTGCATCGCCATCACCCAATCCGAATCTTGGAGTGCTTCCTCTACCCTGTGTGGCTCAATAGAGGAGACAAAAGAGTAATGCTCACAAAAATGTGCAATACGAGATCGAGTAGTTACCCCCTTATGAATGTCGCCGAGGATGGTGTCGACGGGGTGATCTCGTTGGATTGCTTGGTGGACTCTTGGGTGTGGCGGTCTTGGCTCTTCATCCTCCTTGTCTTGATCATTTGCATCTCCCCCTTGATCATTGTCGTCATCTTGAGGTGGCTCATCTCTTTGATCTTCTTCTTCATCAACTTGAGCCTCGTCCTCATTTTGAGTTGGTGGAGATGCTTGCGTGGAGGAGGATGGTTGATCTTGTGCATGTGGAGACTCTTTGGATTCCTTAGGACACACATCCCCAATGGACATGTTCCTTAGCGCGATGCACGGAGCCTGTTCTTCACCTATCTCATCAAGATCAACTTGCTCTACTTGAGAGCCGTTAGTCTCATCAAACACAACGTCACAAGAAACTTCAACTAGTCCTGAGGACTTGTTAAAGACCCTATATGCCCTTGTGTTTGAGTCATATCCTAGTAAAAAGCCTTCTACAGTTTAGGAGCAAATTTAGATTTTCTACCTCTTTTAACAAGAATAAATCATTTGCTACCAAAAACTCTAAAATATGAAATATTGGGCTTTTTACTGGTTAGGAGTTCATAGGATGTCTTCTTGAGGATTCGGTGTAGATATAACCGGTTGATGGCGTAGCAGGCGGTGTTGACCGCCTCGGCCCAAAACCGATCCGGCGTCTTGTACTCATCAAGCATGGTTCTTGCCATGTCCAATAGAGTTCGATTCTTCCTCTCCACTACACCATTTTGTTGTGGGGTGTAGGGAGAAGAGAACTCATGCTTCATGCCCTCCTCCTCAAGGAAGCCTTCAATTTGAGAGTTCTTGAACTCCGTCCCGGTTGTCGCTTCTAATTTTCTTGATCCTTAAGCCGAACTCATTTTGAGCCCGTCTTAAGAATCCCTTTAAGGTCTCTTGGGTATGGGATTTTTCCTGCAAAAAGAACACCCAAGTGAAGCGAGAATAATCATCCACAATAACTAGACAGTACTTACTCCCGCCGATGCTTATGTAAGCGATCGGGCCGAATAAATCCATGTGTAGGAGCTCCAGTGGCCTGTCACTTGTCATGATGTTCTTGTGTGGATGATGAACACCAACTTGCTTCCCGGCATGGCATGCGCTACAAATCCTGTCTTTCTCAAAATGAACATTTGTTAATCCTAAAATGTGCTCTCCCTTTAGAAGCTTATGAAGATTCTTCATTCCAACATGGGCTAGTCGGCGGTGCCAGAGCCAACCCATGTTAGTCTTAGCAATTAAGCAAGTGTCGAGTTCAGCTCTATCAAAATCTACCAAGTATAGCTGACCCTCTAACACTCCCTTAAATGCTATTGAATCATCACTTCTTCTAAAGACAGTGACACCTACATCAGTGAATAGACAGTTGTAGCCCATTTGACATAATTGAGATACGGAAAGCAAATTGTAATCTAAAGAATCTACAAGAAAAACATTGGAAATGGAATGGTCAGGAGATATAGCTATTTTACCCAAACCTTTGACCAAACCTTGGTTTCCATCCCCGAATGTGATAGCTCGTTGGGGATCTTGGTTTTTCTCGTAGGAGGAGAACATCTTCTTCTCCCCTGTCATGTGGTTTGTGCACCCGCTGTCGATGATCCAACTTGAGCCCTCAGATGCATAGACCTACAAAACAAGTTTAGTTCTTGACTTTAGGTACCCAAACGGTTTTAGGTCCTTTGGCATTAGAAACAAGAACTTTGGGTACCCAAACACAAGTCTTGGAGCCCTTGTGTTTGCCCCCAACAAACTTGGCAACTACCTTGCCGGATTTGTTAGTCAAAACATAAGATGCATCAAAAGTTTTAAATGAAATGCTATGATCATTTGATGCACTAGGAGTTTTCTTTCTAGGCAACTTAGCACGGGTTGGTTGCCTAGAGCTAGATGTCTCACCCTTATACATAAAAGCATGGTTAGGGCCAGAGTGAGACTTCCTAGAATGAATTCTCCTAATTTTGCTCTCGGGATAACCGGCAGGGTACAAAATGTACCCCTCGTTATCCTGAGGCATGGGAGCCTTGCCCTTAACAAAGTTAGACAAATTTTTAGGAGGGGCACTAAGTTTGACATTGTCTCTCCCTTTGGAAGCCAATGCCATCCTTGATGCCAGGGCGTCTCCCATTATAGAGCATACTTCTAGCAAATTTAAACTTTTCATTTTCTAAGTTATGCCCGGCAATTTTAGCATCTAATTTTGCTATATGATCATTTTGTTGTTTAATTAAGACCATGTGATCATGAATAGCATTAATATCAACATCTCTACATCTAGTGCAAATGGAAACATGCTCAACGGTAGATGTAGAGGGTTTGCAAGAATTAAGTTCAACAATCTTAGCACGTAATATGTCATTTTTATCTCTAAGATCGGAAATTGTAACATTGCAAACATCAAAATCTTTAGCCTTAGCAATTAATTGTTCATTTTCAATCCTAAGGCTAGCAAGAGAGGTGTTTAATTCTTCAATCTTAGCAAGCAAATCATCATTATCATTTCTAAGATTGGGAATTGAAACATCACAAACATGAGAACCAACCTTAGTAATTAATCTAGCATTTTCATTTCTAAGGTTGTCAATAGTCTCATGGCAAGTGCTTAGCTCACTAGACAATTTTTCACATTTTTCAACTTGTAGAGCATAAGCATTTTTGACCTTAACATGCTTTTTGTTTTCCTTAATAAGGAAGTCCTCTTGAGAGTCCAAGAGATCATCCTTCTCATGAATAGCACTAATCAATTCATTTAATTTTTCTTTTTGTTGCATGTTTAGGTCGGCAAAAAGAATGCGCAAGTTATCCTCCTCATTGCTAGCATCATCCTCATCACTAGAGGTTTCGTATTTAGTGGAGGATCTTGATTTTACCTTCTTCTTTTTGCCCTCCTTGGCCATGAAGCACTTGTGGCCGACGTTGGGGAAGAGAAGTCCCTTGGTGACGGCGATGTTGGCGGCGTCCTCGTCGGAGGAGGAGTCGGTGGAGCTCTCGTCGGAGTCCCACTCGCGGCACACGTGGGCATCGCCGCCCTTCTTCTTGTAATGTCTCTTCTTCTCCTTTCTTCTCCCCTTCTTGTCGTCGCCCCTGTCACTATCACTAGATAATGGATATTTAGCAATAAAATGACCGGGCTTACCACATTTGTAGCACACTTTCTTGGAGCGGGGCTTGTAGTCTTTTCCCCTCCTTTGCTTGAGGATTTGACGGAAGCTCTTGATGATGAGCGCCATCTCCTCTTTGTCGAGCTTGGAGGCGTCGATGGGTGTTCGACTTGGAGTAGCCTCCTCCTTCTTTTCTTCTGTCGCCTTGAATGCGACCGGTTGTGCCTCGGGCGTGGAGGAGGTGCCTTGCTCGATGATTTTCTTTGAGCCTTTAATCATTAGCTCAAAGCTCACAAATTTTCCTATAACTTCCTCGGGAGACATTAGCTTATATCTAGGATCACCTCGAATTAATTGAACTTGTGTAGGGTTAAGAAATACGAGGGATCTAAGAATAACCTTGACCATCTCATGGTCATCCCATTTTTCGCTCCCGAGGTTGCGCACTTGGTTCACCAAGGTCTTCAAGCGGTTGTACATTGCTTGTGGATCCTCCCCTTGGTGAAGCATGAAGCGACCGAGCTCCCCCTCGATCGTCTCCCGCTTGGTGATTTTTGTCACCTCATCTCCTTCGTGCGTGGTCTTTAGTACGTCCCAAATTTCCTTCGCACTTTTTAACCCTTGCACCTTGTTATACTCCTCTCGACTTAGAGAGGCGAGGAGTATAGTGGTTGCTTGGGAGTTAAAGTGGTGGATTTGGGCCACCTCGTCCGAGTCGTAGTCTTCATCCCCTACGGATGGTACCTGTACACCAAACTCAACAACATTCCATATGCTTGTGTGGAGTGAGGTTAGATGATGCCTCATTTTGTCACTCCACATATTATAATCTTCACCGTCAAGAACCGGTGGTTTGCCTAATGGAACGGAGAGTAAAGGAGTACGCTTTGAAATGTGGGGGTAGCGTAGGGGGATCTTACTATACTTCTTGCGCTCTTGGCGCTTAGAAGTTACAGGACGGCGCATCGGAGTCGGAGGTCGATGGTGATGAAGAGTCGGTCTCGTAGTAGACAACTTTTCTCATCCTCTTGTGCTTGTCGCCTCTCCGATGCGACTTGTGGGAAGAAGATTTCTTCTCTTTCCCCTTCCCTTTGTTGAAGGAGTCCTTCTTCTTCTCCTTCCTCTTGGTACGGGACTCTTCCGATGAAGTGCTCTCGTGGCTCGTAATGGGCTTGTCGCCGGTCTCCATCTCCCTCTTGGTGTGATCTCCCGACATCACTTCGAGCGGTTAGGCTCTAATGAAGAACCGAGCTCTGATACCAATTGAAAGTCGCCTAGAGGGGGGTGAATAGGGCGAAACTGAAATTTACAAAATTAATCACAACTACAAGCCGGGTTAGCGTTAGAAATAATAATGAGTCCGAGAGAGAGGGCGCAAAACAAATCGCAAGCGAATGAAGAGTGTGACACGCGGATTTGTTTTACCGAGGTTCGATTCTCGCAAACCTACTCCCCATTGAGGAGGCCACAAAGGCCGGGTCTCTTTCAACCCTTACCCTCTCTCAAACGGTCCCGCGGACCGAGTGAGCTTCTCTTCTCAAATCAAAACCGGGAACAAAACTTCCCCGCAAGGACCACCACACAATTGGTGTCTCTTGCCTCGGTTACAAATAAGTTTTGATCACAAGAACAAGTGAGAAAGAAAGAAGCAATCCAAGCGCAAGAGCTCAAAAGAACACGGCAAATCTCTCTCGCTAATCACTAAAGCCTTGTGTGGAATTGGAGAGGATTTGATCACTTGAGTGTGTCTAGAATTGAATGCCTAGCTCTTGTAAGTGGTTGAGAAGTGGAAAACTTGGATGACTTGAATGTGGGGTGGTTGGGGGTATTTATAGCCCCAACCACCAAACTAGCCGTTTGGTGGAGGCTGTCTGTTGTATGGTGCACCGGACAGTCCGGTGCACACCGGACATGTCCGGTGCGACAGCCACATTCACCCGACCGTTAGGGTTCCGACCGTTGGAGCTCTGACTGCTGGGCCCGCCTGGATGTCCGGTGGCGCACCGGACATGAACTGTAGGGTGTTCGGTGCGCCAGCATGGGCGTGCCTGACCTCTGCGCGCGCTGGCACGCAATTAATGCGCTGCAGGTAGCCGTTGGCGCCTGAAGTAGCCGTTGCTCGTTGTCACACCGGACAGTCCGGTGTACACCGGACATGTCCGGTGAATTATAGCGGACTAGCCGTTGTGAATTCCCGAAGCCGGCGAGTTCAGAGTCTCTTCATCCTTGGGGCACCGGACACTGTCCGGTATACACCGGACAGTCCGGTAAATTATAGCGGAGAGACTCTGCGTTTTCTCGAAGGTGAGGAGTTTGGCTTCAAGTCCCCTGGTGCACCGGACACTGTCCGATGGTGCACCGGACACTGTCCGGTGGCGCACCGGACAGTCCGGTGCGCCCGACCAGGGTGCCTTCGGTTGTCTCTTTGCTCCTTTGTTTGAACCCTTTCTCTTGATCTTTTTATTGGCTTATTGTGAACCTTTGCTACCTGTAGAACTTATAAACTAGTGCAAACCAGTTAGTCCAATTATTTGTGTTGGGCAATTCAACCACCAAAATCAATATAGGAAAATAGGTGTAAGCCTAATTCCCTTTCACTTATAGGGCAAAAAGATGGGTCCAAATAACACTATCATGGCTATGAACAAGTCAAAGAAGGGAGATAAGAACAAGTCTTTTGATGAGCTACTGCTAGAGCAGTGCCCTTACCACCCACATCATAATGACTCTATCACGGATGTAAGCAACCCAGAAATCATGGTTTTGTCTTGACTCTGAAATAAGATAATAAAGACAAAAAAATGCAGACGAAGAACATGACCAATACAAGCAGAACAATGGAAACCTGCTCATCCATCAGGTCTGTCTGCAAACAGGGGTTTCTTTGGATGTAGGTTTGTTTCTTCCCTCTGAATAAACTTCCTAGAATATTGTTTCCCTGATTAGAAAAGAACTTAACCTCACCCAGTCACCACCAAAGAAAACAAACAAAACAGATAAAAAATGTATAAGTGATGACACTTTGGTAGCAAACTAATGAAGGTTCCTATCATGTACAGATTGAATCGATTGTTTTGTTCACGGTAATATTTATTTGATGCTAAACCGTGTGGATACCCGCAATCGTCTGGTGTCTTTCATATGAAAAAGTGTTGGACTCCACCAGCACTGCATGTAATGCTATTGTCGGTCCATTGCTTTTGGCTGTCATGTCATGTCTAGAATTTTGCCAAGTTGATGTTACTTTTGCCTTTTCACTTACTAGCGTTAATGGCTACTGTCGTGTGTGCATTGGCTGAGCTGAGACCTGATCCATGGAACATCGATATGACCGCCTCAGCATATCAAATCCTGTTTATGTGGGCCGAATCCAAACAAATGAGAGGTGCTAGGAGTAGCTATGGATGTGATTATCCTTGATACATCTCTCATGTGCTACTCTGATTTCATGATTCCCAGGCACTTCTCTAAAACAAACCAGATCTTAGAGAAATTGGGGTTGTCTGCCATTGATTGGCAGCTCTAGAAAAATCCCAAGACGACATGTGATTTCTCTATTTGAGCTTGACAACCACCGTTGCTATATGGAGTGGAGCAGAAGCACATGCCTCAAGGGCCATCATATTCGGTCAAGATGAGAGATGTATGGAGAGGGAGGGTGCTCTTACCAAAGTGATCTTACCAAAGTGCTCGGGGACGGCGGCGCTCGTGGCGCTCGGGCTCGGGGACGGCGGCGCTCGGGCTCGGGGACGTGGACGGCGACGCAGTTGATCAGCCTGGCGGCGCAACACCTATGTCAGCTCGGGCGGGAGTTAGCTATGGTTCCTACCGGAAGCAGCAAGCCTTTTATACTGTACACACATCGCAGGCGGATTTTTAGAAAAACCGCTTGTGATATATAACATTATAGGCGCTTTTTTATTCTGACCGCCTGTGATAGATTAACGTCACAAGCAGTCGGAATAAAAAAGCGCATGTGATGTTATATATCACAAGCGGTTTTTCTAAAAATCCGCCTGCGATGTGTGTACAATATAAAAGGACTAGCCCACGCGGATCATTAAACCGGGGCCGTCAGATCTTGATCTGAGTGACCATGCTACGTACCGGTTCAAAGATTTCGGAGATCTAATTCGGGCCATCCAGGAGGGATCCGATGGCCCAAGATTCATGGTACCCCTTCGGTGTACACATTTACATAAGAAACCCCTTGTTTTCGTAGAATAAACTCGCAGTCCAACTAGCAGTGTTCCCTGTGTCTTAGGATTATTACCACGAGACCCCTGGATTTCTCTGGAATTGAGGCCCAGTCCAGAATGGTATTTAAGCCCGAGAATTTAAATTATAAAATGGATTTTTAATATATAAATAAGTGCTAGAACTTGTAAAATTCATAGAAATTTCATTTTTAATCCAAATCAATCCATTCTAGTTTTTAAATTTTTGTAATATTATTAGCTATCACTTAGAAGTCTCTGTTTTCTCATGAAAACAATAATAAAAATAATTTCAGTAATTGATCGCTTGAAACGTTTGTTCTCAAATCTTAGGGAGGCTGAGCTTATACGTTGGCATGCTGAAAATCGCAAGCAGAGTAACAAACAGATTCGACACCCTGTTGATGCATCACAATAGAAAAATTTCGATCTTATGTATCCTAAGTTTGCCAAAGAAACCAGAAATGTAAGATTTGCTTTGGGTACAGACGGAATGAATCCATTTAGTGAAAAAAGAAGTGTACCTAAACATGAGGGTAAACTATCTGGAGAGGGAGAATGGGCAGTAAAACTTTTCGCGTTGAGGATTACAAGCTAGTACATTATGCTCATGGTAGTGTACTACAACATCTCACGATAGCCGAGCCTTACATAGAGGAACACCTGGATGAGCTTCGTAAAGAAAATCAGAACCGCACAGAGGACTGGATCATAAGGGAGCACAAACATCGTTTCAGCGAATGGTTAATGGACAAAAACATCCCATTCGGAGACTCTTTGGAAGACCATATATCGATGTGCTCGTATCGATGCTTTTGACCTACAGGGACAGAAGACGACATATTTTGGATTCATAGAGGAAATATGAGAACTTGATTATGGCCCAAGCACGAAAATACCCTTATTTAAGTGCCAATGGGTACAACATCCCGTGGGGGTGACAGTGGATAACTACGGACTCACACTGGTAGACTTAAAGAAAGTAGGATATAAAGATGACACGTGAGTTCTCACCAAATGTGTTGCACAATTGTTCTATGTACTCGATCCAGCAGATGAGAAGATGCATGTAGTTATTTATGGAAAGCAAAAAATTGTTGGAGTTGAGAATGTGGGAGACGGAGATGAGGAATACAATAAGTATGAAGAGATGTTCATCTTTAACGGTCCAAAGAGAATCAAGCGTGTGGAAAAGAAAATTGATAAGACCTTAAAACCATACATGTGGAAAAATGGTAGCTCATAAAAAATTGTATGAATTAAATTGTATTTATTAGCATGTATGATCGACTATGCATTGTGGTTGCCAATTAATTTAAAATCTCGCTAGTTATCTATGTGTGCTATTAAAATTCATTTAATTTGTATTTGCATATTTTTGTTAAAAATTAAAATATTAATTCATTTAAATTGTATTTGCATATTTCTGTTAAAAATTAAAATATTAATATGGTAATCAAATCACAATCATAGACGGTTTTTTCATTACGGTCCGTTTGTGAAAAGAATAGAGCACCTACAAGCGGTCCGAAACAAAAACCGCATGTGATACTACTACATCACAGGTGGTCCGAATAGCCTGGGACATCCCAAGCGGTTTTCTAACCGAACCGCCTGTGATGTAAAAAAGCCTACCGCTTGTATAGAGCCAAATTGTACTAGGTGAACCAAAGACTCGAAGGTGGGCCTAGGAGGGAGTTGTACCATAGAAGGCAAAGTGGGAGTGGGGTGACTCACCGCTGAAAGGATCACAATGCCCAAGAGAGGGGTGAATTGGGATTTTCTAAAAATCAACAATAATTAAACCCTAAGCAAGAGCCCAACTTCACCCAACTACTAGCAATAAGAGAATACTACTAGAAAGACAACAATACTAAGACATTACTTCATCTACTTACTAAACAATTAAACAAGGTAAAATGCTTGAATTAAATGCGGAATGTAAAGCAAGGTTTAGAAGACTCCTCCAATTTTTTGCCGAGGTATCGAAGAGTCGGCACTCTTCCCTAGTCCTCATTGGAGCACCCACCCAAGAGTATCGCTCCCCCTTGGTCCTCGCAAGAACCAAGTGCTCACTATGAGATGATCCTTTGCCACTCCAGCGCTTGTGGATCCCTCACAACCGGTTACAATCTCGAGCCGGGTCACCAACAAATCCTTCGAGGTGATCACCGTGCTCCAAACGCCACCAAGCCGTCTAGGTGATGCCGATCACCAAGAGTAACAAGTCATAAACTTTCACTTGACCAAGAGAAGCTTAATGCATGTGGTGTGTGCTCTAGGTGGCTCTCACTTGCACTAATGAGGTCCTAATGCGGGATTAAGATTTTCTAATCACCTCACTATACATTGTGGTGCTTGCAATGCTCTAGCAATGTATGGTCATCAATGTGGGCAGCAAGACACTCAATATGGTAGGTGCAGGGGGTATAAATAGCTCCACCCACCAAACTAGCCGTTACTAGGGTTTCCTACAGCATGGGCGCACCGAACAGTCCGGTGCTGCCACCGGTGCTGCCAACTGTCGTCTCAACGGCTAGTTCTAACAGCTAGCCGTTGGGCTGATGGCACACCAGACAGTGAACAGTTCTTGTCCGGTGCACACCGGATAGTCCGGTGTGACCGCTAAAATTCAACTTTGCAACTTGTTGCTCTCGGGTTTCCTCGAGGGCAGAGACGCTGCCCCCAGGGTTGGCTGGCCCCTCTATCAGGGGGAGCACCGGACAGTCCTATGCACACCGGATAGTCCGATGCCCCTAAGACAGAAACCCTAACTTCTTTTTCTTTTGATTTTCGAAACCGTTTTTGTTCTAACTCGTGAGTGTGTTATAGAGTGACACCTAGCACTAGATGTGAGTGTGAATATGCACCAACACTACACTAGAATTCTCTTGGTCAAACTACTCATCCACAACCCCTCTTTATAGTACGACTAAAATAAAATAGAAGACCTAACTCTATACCGAGTGTCCGCAACTCCTTCGACACTTGGAATACGAAGACCTTCATCTTTTGATTCGTCGTTTCAGTTGTCGCTTCAAGTTCTCATCTCAGGGATCGTTTTCACTGTTGTAGTACAACTTCCTGTAATGCGACCTAACTTACCATTTGCTCTGCAAAACACACGTAAGTCACATAAAATATTACGTTGTCATTAATCACTAAAACCAACTAGGGGCCTAGATGCTTTCAACCGCCTTGGAGGGAAGGCGGTTGAGAAGATGGGTAGTAGTGTTCAGGGCCTCTATCCAATAGCTAGCGGGAAGAGACGCTAGAAAGAGGAGGAAACAGATCATGTTGTTGGTGGTGTAGATAATCCGTTCGGCCTAGCCATTCTGAGGGGAAGTTTTGGGACACGAGAGTCACAACAGAACACCGTGGGAGAGAAAGAAGTAGCGAGAGGCAAAATTGTCAAACTCACGACCGTTATCACACTGGAGAACATGAATCGGGCGACGAAACTGGGCAGATGCCCAAGCGAAGAAGTGGGTGAGGGTGTGAAAGGTATCAGACTTGAGCCGCCAAGGAAAAGTCTAGAGAAAATGAGAGAAATCATCCAGGATGACCAGGCAATATTTGTAACTAAAGAGGCTGAAGATAGGAGAAGTCTAGAGATAACAATGGACAAGATCAAATGCCTAAGTAGTCCGGTACGTGGAAGTCGAAGACGAGAGTGGTAGTCAAGCTGACAGGAATGACATAGGTGCTCAAAGGGGCCCATGTAGCAAGATATATTAGAGCTACTAGAGAGCTTGGACATGACGTCAGGGCCAGGGTGACAAAGACGACGATGTCAAATGGTGGGAGGTGGTGGTAGTGGCTAGAGCGTGGGAGGATGACGTGTCAGGTGGGGAAAGTGGATGGTTGAGGCGGGGCTAGGGCATAAGGTGGAGCAACACAAGAGGAGGGAGGTGGGACGAGAAGACAAAGAGAGTATAAGGGGTTGGAGCTATCACATCGAGCAAGCACGACACGAGTGGAAAGGTGTCGTATGGTGAGCCCCTAGGGATCGAACTCCATAGAATAGTGATTGTCACTAGTGAAGCGACGAACCGAGAGAAGGGGATGAATCATATGGGGTGCAAGTGCAACAAGGATGTCGTGAAGGTAGAATGGTCTCGGAAGAACCGGTGCACCTACTGAGGTGACCGGGAGTGTGGAACCATTCCCCACAACAATAGAGGAAGGATGGGAGGGGTGGGGAGGACGGGAGTGTGATAATGACCTGGTAGTAGGAGTGGTGTTGAAGGATTATCTGAGTGGACCACCCAATCATTTGAAAAGAGGAGGGGGGAGCGAAGGCACGGGTGCAAAGAGAGAGCCAATGGAGAGGCTCTGACAAAGCCACTAGTTTTCACATTATTTCTTAATTATTTACAAATGTTTTGTTTCAAATAATTATTTGTGGTCTAGATTAGAAAGAAAAATAGAAGTCCTAATTTAAAACCTCTATTTGGCGTTCATAGTTCTTTCCGAATATACAAGTTGAAATAGATTAAATAACAACGATTGCATATATTTAGCTACAATATAACAAGTATAGTTTCACTGACTGAACCGACTATCAATGAGGCTACGATGATCAGTTTGATCGTGTGCGCCACCATGTCACCGGTCGATAATGGCGCAGTTGGATCTAGCCTTATGGTGCTGGCATTGACAAGGGTTGATGGGTGAACTGTAGGTGTGTTGAATAGGTAACGACTGGTGATACAGCGAAATGAAGATGCCTAGGCAAGGTCTCAGGTGCCATTTTAAAACTTGTCCTAATCAAACTTTGTTCGAACGTCTTCGGTTAACTGACGATGATGACCAGAGTAAAGAAACTTGAACTGTTATAGCCCAGGATCAAAACCCAACTGGGATTTCAGTTTTTGGGGGTTTCATGTCACATAATGCTGAGAATTGGTATGCAAGATGATTGATAGATAGGGACGTGATAAACACAATGCGGTTAAGGAAGCCATATATCTTCCTTATTTTGTCACTGTTTAGACTTTAGAGCAAGGTTGACAGCATGTTTCTTCCTTCCTAGGACTTCTCTCCTTACAAAACGATCAAAATTATATTCACGCTGATTAGGAAACACCAATAGTGCAACATATAACCCACATAAATACTAGCTACATTACTTAATTAGTACAAGAAGAAAACTACTTCTCGAAGCTGTATATGCCAGATCAAGAGATGTCCTTGTGATCACTTGCTTGAAGAGTGCCTTCAGTCATTGGTCGGTTGTTCGGTTGTATATTTTCTGTCATCTTCACCCTGACCTGGAAAGAAATTGTGTAAGCAATGTTTCCTCATGAATGGTCGTAGTCAGTATCTTATGGCGTGTTTGGTTTGAGGAATCACTTCGTCCAAAAATGAGATGGTGTATCATGAGTCAATTTCTCTAATTTGGTGGGATGATCATATTCATCATATTATTACTAACTAACTATGAGAAATGAAGCTGGTGATGGATCAACTTATTTTATTTCACAACCAAACAAAAAACTAAGGAGTGAATAGATGATGGACTAGCTCATTCCTCAAATCAAACACCCTATTACTCTCTTTATATATCAGAAAAAAAACGAATGGTAATCAATTTATGAAAAGGTGTAACAAAACAGCTTTATTTCTCAATTACCTTTGTCACTTGATGTGGGGTTTCGGACAATGTACAGTCTTTTAGCAGACGCTAGGAATAATCTGCAGGAAATGCATGCACACATCAACATTGTTTTTTTCCCACTTTGGTACAAGTCCTCGCATTTCAGTATCATATAACATGTTCTTAATTATAAAACCTATATTATATAATATAATACATGTAAATTATGTTAATATGAGTGATCTTGATTTTCCTATTCATTTTTTGTCATGTGCAAAGAATACCATATTTTTCAGTAGTCCAAAATTTAAGTGGACTCAGCATATTATGAAGAATTACAACATGGTGGGTTGTTATTTTGCAGTAACATTAATTGAGGCCAAGGATCAATTCCAAATAGGCAAATATCTATACATGAGCATGTTCAAGAGACTCCTTATTTTTAGTTCTCCATTTTACTTTCTATTTAATTTTTTTATAAAGATTACACTTATATATAGCATATCACTCCAACAGACTATCTATCTAGTTTGGCTAGTTAAGTGACTACTCAAATTTGGTTAGTGAGAGAGCTAATTTAGAGAGTCGGATAGCATGGCGAGTCAGATAGCTAACTTATTTGAGAGCTATTTTTCTGTTGAGTAGTCAAAATTTAGTTTGACAAGACATTTGATATTATATTGTTATTGTTGTGTTATATTGAACCATGATAGGATAATAATATACTAGTTGACAGATCGCAAGCAATAGGCTGGTACTTACTCCCAAGGAACGTCACCAACCAGCATTCGGTCACCCTCGAAGTCTTCGTACAGAAATATGAACTTGTTATTATTGGTTGGAAGATCTTTTTCTCCGGTGCCTGCTGTGCCTGAACAGTCTGCGGCTGCAAGCATTTATAGAGTCAAATCATATATATATATATATAAACAAATCAATACTACGTCACTACACATGGTAGAGAATTTGGAATCCAACTTTGAAAAGCAATAAATACCACCACCAAGAGAAATCTAGATATAAGAATACCTACTCCATCCATCCCAAAATACGGTGGAGTTCCCAAACTAACCCTTAGACCTTTTGTTCGATGGTCCATCGTATTCAACATTTTTATATAAATGTTATTTACTTTTATGGCTTGTTTTATTATTTGAGATACTTTAATAATAACTTATCTTTTTATTATTTGCAAAAAAAAACAGAATAGTATAAACAATCAAGTAATATCAACTATTTTAGAACGGAGATAGTAGTAGTTCCTAAATACCTCTAACAATTGATAGAACGCTTCGAGTGAGAAGCAGGTGTGTGAGCTTCGGACGTTCAATACAAATGAACTATCTTATTCTTTGCCAAAAATGTGGAATGTATCTACAAAACATTATGGTTGGTACTGACATGTGGGGTGCAGTGGATGGATGTATAGGCTTGAGTAAAATCCATAACTAATGAATGGGCTGACTGGCCTAGTACTGATCCAACTGGGCCACTTAGTTCCAAGATGTTTCCGTCCATTGTTAGCTTGGGCATGGGCGGGTTGGGCTGTCTCTTAACACAACTGGGCCAAGTGAACTTGTGGGCTTGGACGAGTATGAATTCGACACTCAGTTACAAAAAAAAAAAAGAGGTTTGGATGGGGAGGGGGGGCGGGGTGCACATTTGAAAGGAAAATTATTTTCTTCTTTCGTAAAGTATGGTAAGAACAAATCGTTTCCTAATCCTGGAAAACTGTAGTAACTAAAAAAATTGGTGAGAAATATTTACGAAGGATGCAGCACTTCCAAATTAAAGTGCTATACTCTCCAGGAATATAATTAAGCAAAAGGTAATTAATTAATTAATTATTTGCAGGGGTGCATCGCTAGTAGTACTGTAGCATTTACTTACGCGAGTAGAAGTTTGTTGTCATGTTGGTTAGCACCCTGGAGAGGGAGGCATAGCCGCCTTGCGCCCTGAGGTTGATCTTCCTGCCAATCGCGTAGCCGTCCATGTGTACCTTGGCAAACATGTTCGCCGGCGGAGGCCGCGGTGCCGCTACAACCACCGAGCTGCCCGTCGGCGGCGGCGCCACCGCATCCTTTTGGCAGCCGGCGTGCGTCGTCGTCGTGCTGTCGTCGGGTCCGTCGTGTGGCGCGACGGCGGTGGCGCCAGCAGCAGTCCTGCTCACGTGCATGGCGGTGACGATGATGTTGCGCCGGGATGTGTGCACTGGCGGCCAGCCGACTGCCGACGGCGATGTGACCGCACGGTCGCCGTCGCTGTTTGACATGACAGCGGCAAAGATCAGATCATTTATTGGCGAAGCGCATGTGTGGTATTGAACCCTGATGTCAGGTAGACACTGCCGCTGTTGTTAATTTTTTGATAAAGTGTATTGGACGAAAATTTTACTATTGATATATATAGAATACAAAAAGGGAGAAGGAAGCACATCATGAACCCATCACATGCATGAGCACAAAGCACAGCTGTTCAACTATTGATGAGAGAGAGCTACAGCTACTTTTATATTAGTTATAACTAGCAGTAGCACACATCCATGTAGGCAAGGCAAGGCAGGACGGGACGGGACGGGACGGGGACCCCAACAAAAAAAAGTGGATTTATGGAAAAGACTGCACTGCGGCTAGCAGAGGAGGGCTGGGCCGTGCAGGGGCATGCCTGCTGCGCTCCATCATGATTGCCGTTGCTGCCCTCCAACCCCACCACCACCCCCGCGACTGCGATGGATATTGCCTTCCCTTCCCTTCCCTTCCCTTCCCTCTTGCAGTTGCAGCAGCCCCGCCCGGCCCAAAGATCTCGTCTCTGTCGTCATCATCGTCTGGCCAAGCCGCCATGGCCGCCCTCTGCTGCTCCATAACGGTCCCAAAAGAACAAGAAAGCAGAGAGCCATCTATTATTCTCTGCACTGTTCAATTTCCCCCCCATATATACATTCTAGCCACAGGGAAAAAATTCCGTTCCGTGTGTAATCGGCCAGATTATCTAATCAAAGCTCAACTATGGCTGCTATTTTGTATTTTTAATTTAGCCCCTTTCATATGAGGCCACCTACTATAGTAGTCACCGTTGGATGTTGATTGAATGCACCAGATCGTTGCACCAACATAACTGATTGTACAATATATGTTCCTCTAGCGAGCTATAGTATATTGGATATATCTTGTGTAATCGATCGCTAATTCGATGTAATCGTACTATCAAACAATCCAGAGTATCCAATAATTTTAGATATTATGTTTTAGCATAGGAGCTTATTTAATTGATCGGACGGCTGCCGTTACGTTCCTGGCCCACCTAGCTAGCTAGCTACTAGTGCCAAGGACGATGATGATATATATACCTAAACCTACCTTTGTGTTCTCTATATATGTTTGGCTCCATTCCTTGCATGCATTACACATGTTTGCAAAATTCCAGTGTGTGTATGGAATTGTCCGCGTGCATTCTCTTTTCTGTATGTTTGCATGGTGCTTGATGGTTACTCCTATACTTACTAGGTTTCTTGTTTATGGAAAGCTCAAATGTTTCTCGTTTCTTTCATTTGGTGACAACACTGATGTTTCCTCTAAGTGGAAGAACCAATACTTATTACTAGCTAGGAACTCTGCTAATAAAATTGGAAATCTTCATGTTTCATACACTTGAAAAGACGAAATAGGGTATGACACAACCTATGAATTTCAAAATGTGTAGGAATTAATTAGTTGATGACAGAGTTATTGGTGAGAAATAGGACAGTGGGCCACATAAAAGAGTAGTACTATTATTCAAATACTCTATTACTCTACATCCTAATATATAAGAAATTTAAGTTATCATAGGTTTGACCGGAACTTATTAGAAAAGATCAAAACAACAATAACATTTACAATATCAAATGAGCATCATGCGTTTACCTCTTTGATGTGATAGATGTTGATGCCTTTCTCTGTAAATTTGGTCAAACTTAAACTTAGATTTCTTATATTTCCGAACACACACAGAGAGAGAGAGAGAGTACTTTTTTTATCTCTCCTTGTCGAAGTAGAAGGAAAAGAAGATAATATAATTTAAGATCGAAGGAAATCCCATATATGTATCTAACTTGATACTAATATGCATGCCTTTATTTTCAAAAAAATGTAGATGAGTTGTAAATTTAGGTATTCCACCCACCATTCAAACACATGTGGATTTATGAGATTGTTCTATGTTAGACTAGATTTATATAAGAGAGCATCTAATAGATCAAATAAGTGAACTTGAAAAACATTCTTTGTTTGACTATATTAATATAAAAGAGTATTAATATCTAATACATCGAATGATTAAACATAAAAAATATACACTCTAGATAGATTCATTGATGCTTGTTAACATTAGAAATATCTACTGTTTTTAGTAAACTTAATCAAACTTTAAAAGTTGGACTTATGACAAGCTCATAAATACTTTTATTTGGCTATGGAGAGAGAAAAACATTTAATAAATTTGGGATTGGAGATATTATTAATTGTTTTTTCAATAAACTATGTCAAACTTATAAATTTGACTTAGGAACATAGTAGCTCATAAATACTAGTATAGGTGCATCTCTTATATGTACATTTAGAAAGTTTTACTTAGTTCTCCTTGATCTTGAGCTCTTGCAAAAGAATCTGTTTGGATGCAGTCGTATATCATTCATAAATGTAGTTCTTTGCATAAGGCGACTAGCTAGCTTGAAGAATATATAAATCATCGACGAGTGGTTCAAAATGTTAATGATTGCAAATCATCTCTATAGATCACTTTGATCCTCCTTTTTCCCACTACACTAGGTACATTCTTTGTGCCATGATTGCCAATCTATAGACTATGGCCGTTGGTATCTACAACTACAACCCATGTGAAATCATGTTGCTCGATAAAACGAGATTATCTACACGGACGAACTATATATATGTCTTAAATATTTTTTTATCACTACAAAGTGCCAAATGCACCACAAATTCCAAACCCTTCGGTAACTATATGCTCGATCGAGGCCGCAGTCACAGAATCAAATCCACACCATGCATCGTTTTTTTTTTGTCCTTTGAAAAATCATATCAAATGCGGTCTTAATTTGGAAGTACACCAATTGACCTAGCTAGGTAATAACCAGCAAAACTAAATCCATATGATGTTCAGGATCAAACATGCATATGATGGATCGGAAACATATGCAGTGCTTTGATTTACCGAGTACAAACCTATGTCATGCATGCAGAAATATACTTTAGTGTTTCAGAGTAACATTAATTTTAGCTCACCTCGACATGTATGTAGTAGGAGGCGGAGGCGGAGGCGTCCGGTTGTGCTCGGCAGCAGCCTTCTGCTGCCGCGCGGCGAGGCTCCATGGATGCATGAAGGAGGTCGGGCTCAGCACGAACGCTGCTGTCCAGCCACCTCCTCCTGCTGTCAAATGTCCGACATGGGCGTCGTGTCCTACACTTGCAGTGGTGGTGGTGCCGCTGGTCATGCAGCGAACGACGGCCGCCTTGTCGTCACGGCTGCTGCCCTCTCGACCACCGTAGCTCCCCTGCTTGTTTCCTCCACAGCTGGATGCGTCGCAGGCGCAGGCGCAGCCGCCATGAGACAAGGAGATGCCGAGGCTGAGGTCCAGATGTCCATGCAAGCAAGTGTTGCTGGAGCTTTCTTCGTTTCCCCTGACGGCGGCGACGGTAGGATTAGCTGATGTTTCCTGCCTTCCAAGAGGCGGCGTCTCAAATGATACCAGGTTCAGCATGTGGACTAGGTGGATGAGCTAGTAGCTTGCTGAGACCTGAGAAGAGTGCTAGCAAGGAGAAGAGTGAGTGGGGGTGTGTGCGTGTGTGTGTGCTGCACGGCCGGGGCCGGGAGTGAGAGAGTGAGTGTTGGTGAGGGCGTTTATGGTTGGAGAATAATTATGTCGTCAGAATATAGGATGGTGCGGGACTACAGTGCTTGATGGATGGATATGACTTGTACATGTTTCTACAAGATGTATAGATCCATGGGGTGAATCAGATGGAGAAGGGAAGGGGCAATGATTCCAAACAAGATTCTGTAAAAAGATGGAAATATAATGTGCAAGAGAGCCACATGTGTGCCCATTCTAGCTAGCTAGCTAGCTAGTTTCATCATGTTGTTTTGTGTACCTAGCTAGAGACATCATTTTTCATATACAGGAGGAATTGTTGTTGGTTCTAAATATTTGGTGGGTATTATAACTTTTTTTGAATTTAAAAATACCAAATACTACCAGACCTCGCACACACTATTTCTTTGTACCAGACCCCTAGCTCCTTCCATTGGAAATAATCTAAAGTCTTAAAAGACACTCCAGTTTGGAGCCCCCTCCGCGTTTCGCGCGGCTGTTGGCCAAACGCGTGCTGACACCTGGGCCTTGACCTCGGACCCGGAAACATTACTCGTTTTGGTTCTGAGCTATACCGTGTGTCCGTGTCCTCACCCTCTCACACGTCGTCTCTCTCGCCTCACAGCTGGCTCCCTCGAGTCACATGCCTCCGCATGCTCCGCTGCCTCAACTTCTCCCCCTCTCCCTCCCCTGTTGCCGCGAGCCCGCGATGTGGCCCTTCCTCAACGCCGTCCACTCCGGCGCCGCTGTCACCTCCCGCTCGCTCACCGCGCTCCACGAGTTTAATGCGAGAGATGACAGAGAGAGGTGAGAAGTGACCAGCAGTACCTAGCTATCTCTCTATTTCCTCGCCCAGTTCTAAGATCTAAAGTCGGAGAGGGTTTCAGGCGACTGTCGCATCTCACATAGTGTCGTCTCCTCTCCCTCCCGGGCTGCTGGCCTTACCAAAGCGAAAGCAAGACACAGAGAAGCCAATGACGCTGTCCCACATCCAGCGTCGCCTTCCTCACCAAATCCTGTGGTGGCAGCAAGCTCAAGGAGGTGGAAGTCGATGCAGATGGTGCGTGTCCTTGGCAGCGCTACGGAGGAGATCTGGGAACTAGCCAGCGAAACCATGGGGGCCATAGCGAATGCTACCGCCCTAGCCACCAGGGTCCTTGCAACCATGACTGTACCGATGACATCGACTTTGGTTGCTCTGTGCCGCCTTGTTTTTAGTTTATTTTTGCTGCTTGTGCCCTTGCTAGGTGACAGGATTGTTTACTTTTCTCCCATAGGAAAATGATTCTGTAGCAAAGACCTTGGACACCTGGGATCCGGATAGTAAAGGTGATTCCAAGGCCGAAAAAGATGATGTACCCATTTAATACACAATACTTTTTGTATTTAGAAGAACGTAAATTTGTGCTTGCAAAGTATACGGTGTTCTATACATGGCATTACCGATCTTTATTTTTCAAATGAGGAATTTGGCGGCATCTGTAATTTTTCATATGGTCAAACTAAATGCACGTTTTGTACTGATATATATTAATTATCCCTGCTGTTGTAGTTGCGCCTACAGGATGTCCATTTAATCCTCCCTTGGAAGCGCATCAACCATGTGTTAACATTTATTTTTAGAAGAACCTAATATGGGCAATGTGCTCTGTTCCTGAGTAGTTGGTCGTAGATACTCCTACATTTTTTCTTGTAGATACTCCTACATTTTTCAATGAAAACAGAGTTGGAGCAGCACATGTACCACTCATATATACTGTTGTAGCTAAAACTGAAGAATATGTATGTCGAAATCTGCCATGGAATGACCTGACGAAGCTGTACCGAAATAATTAGCAGAGAGATAAGAAAAACTGCAT
Organism: Zea luxurians; assembly: GCA_029449295.1. NCBI lineage: Eukaryota > Viridiplantae > Streptophyta > Magnoliopsida > Poales > Poaceae > Zea > Zea luxurians. The sequence goes on along the minus strand of JAOPSE010000004.1, from coordinate 51,407,910 downwards.
TATGTCTCTAACCTAAAATGCATCAACATAAAAGTAATGGTTCAAAGGCCATCTAGACAGATTTCACATCTTAGCTCTAATTATTGGCTTCTTCAGGGTGAGCTGAACTTTGTACATAGCTACCATATTTAACATGTGTGGTATGTGATCAACTGCATTCTCCGTTTAGCCTCTGTTGTCTTAAATTACTTGTTGCATTTCTTCTCTGTTCCTTTTCTTACTGTAAGTTTAGTTTTTATGATCAGCTTTCAAATGGAAGAGTTATTAAGGTAGGCACTGAACGATCCCAAACTCCTAAAGCTCTTATATGTGTAATGTAACCAGGAAACTTTTCCACAAGGTCTCTAATGGTTTTATTGTGTTATCATAAAGACCATTTTATCAAGAGAGTTGGAAGATATTGCTTCTATCGAAGATAAGATATGAAGTTCACTTACAACCAAGGAGAAAGATAGAATTAGAGTGGGTAATTTAAGATTATATTTGGAAGAGTTGCTGCAGAGGAGGTATTGGTGCAGTATCTGTACAACATAATGTCTTTTGTCATTCTCATATTTTCTTTTGAATGATTCAGATGTTTTTGTTACTGAAAGGTATGTTGAGAGTGCTGCTGGAAATTGTTTTTCTACTCTGGCAGGCTGGTTTAATTTAGGCTAGACACATGCTTAATGGATTTGTTGTTGATACATCAAATACTTCTTTAATTTTGGAACTTTTGAACTTCTTGAGATAAACATATATGCCCTCTTCATTTTAGGGTGCATTACAGCATCAGAGCCTACAATATTTGAATCACTTGCGCAGTTGCACTAGATCCTTCAATTCCTTGAGACACCTCATGATTTCTATCTTCCTGTATAGTGGTATGTCTATGCTTCCTTTTGCTTGCGCTGTCATCTGTTTTCGACTCTTCTTGTCTTTTTGACTTGTTGTGATGCTTTTTCATAGAGCTCCAACTTCCACCAATTCGCTTTTGAAGCGGCAACTCAGAACAAATCTTATTGGTTTTTGCTTTCTTTTCCATGTTTGTTCTGAGAACCGATCTTTTAGGATATGCATTCTCCCTAACTACATACTGACAATTGCCGCATTGGATAATGCTTTCATGGCTTTAACTTCTAGCATTTTACTGATTCTACGTCGTTTCGATAGGGCGCCCGCAAGGGCGCCTCATGTTCTAGTTCTCTTAATTCTCTATTCTATCTATTGACGCCAAGATATATTCCGGATCACACAATATGATCACGGTTGCAAGCGAACAGTCTGGGCAACGGTCGGCTACAACTTTATCAACGGTCAACTGCTACTGACCTCAACGGTCGGCTGACATGGCTAGGGCACCAGACATGTCCGGTGTGCACTGGACTATCGAGTGCGTCCGACGACAGAAACAACAACTTTCTGTCCAACGACTATAATTGAGGGGGAGGAGGCTATTTATACCCCTCCAACCAGGCATTTGAAGGTGTGAGAGCCCAAGCAATATACCAACACATGTTATAGACATTTTCAAGTTCTCATACACCCAAATGCTTAATAGAATCACTTGATAATTAGCGTAGGTGCTTATTGCGAAGTCCTTAGGTTAGTTAGACCATTTATATGCTTGCTCTAGATTATTCCTATTTAGTGGAGTGAGTTTAGAAAAACCTATAAAACCCCTCGGCTCTTGTGTGAGCCGTTGTAATTGTACCGAGTGGGACAAGAGTTTTGCGAGACCGTGACAACAGAGTTTATGTCACGACCGCCACCATATACCAGAGGGAACATGGTCCGCTGCATTTCGGTCGGAAGCTCGATAGTAGAGACGATGGGGACCATCCGAGAGGAGTCATAAGTGGAGCACTACTTGCGCGTGGAGAAGGCCCACGACTCTCTATGGACTTACTCGTCCGTGGTGCTTGGTCCTCGCATGGGCTACATTTTGCATAGGGGCACCAACGAGGATTAGTCGGGTTCTTGCGTGGTTCCGGATACCTTAGTAAAAATACCGGCGTCAACCATGGGAGTTTGCATCTCTACCTTTTCTCTTTATCTTCCTCGTTTACATTAAGTACTTAAGTTTCAATCTCTCCTTTCTAGTTAGAATATTTAGGATTGAAACTTATGTTTTGCGGTAGAGATAGCAACACTTAGACAAAACCTAGTTTGTATATTTTAGATTGCTTATTTGCATAGGTTTTGTTCTAGGGATTGATTTGTGGCCTAGTTTAGAAAGAAGTTTTAGAAGTCCTAATTCACCCCTCTTCTTAGGTGTCACCATTTCGTACAAGTGGTATCAAAGCCTGGATTGGCTCATTTGAAAGGTTTTAGCTTCACCGCTAATCGAGTCGACGCTCTTTAGACGAAGGGGATGGATACCCATAGGCTACCACACTTCAACGGCACTAACTCCCCATATTATAGTGCTAGAATGGCTTGCTACCTAGAAGCAGTTGATCTAGGTGTTTGGAGAGTCACTCTTGACGGGATGAAACCACCTAAGAATCCCAAGAAGCTCACCACGAGTGATGAAAAAGAAATTCATTTGAATGCTAGAGCCAAAAATTGCTTGTGTGAATCTCTTAGCATGGAAAATTTTAATGAAGTTTTTACCTTGAAAACTACAAACGAGATTCAGCTAAAATTGCATGAACTCTATGATGGCACATCTAATGTCCATGAGCAGAAACATTGCCTAGTTTTAAATGAGTATAATTCATTTACTATGAAAGAAAATGAGCTTGTTAGATATATGTATTCCCACTTAAATTTTGTAATTAATGAGCTCAACTCTATTGGGATTAATAAGCTCGGTGATGCGAACATGGTGAGGAAGATCATCTCCCTTCTACCACAACAAAGATATGGGAGTATTATCACCATCCTTCACAATCTTGAGGACTTGAGCCAAATGACCCGACGATTGTGATTAGAAAGATTGCGGCATTTGAGATGTCACGATAAATAGGTCAAGAAGAGGAGCCAACTTCTTCAATGCCATATGCTTTTGCATGTGATGAACACAAAAAGGTGAAAGGCAAGAAGAAGGCTCCAAGCTCAAGTGAAGAAGATGAAGAAGAAGAATATTATGATGATGACGACGATGACGACGATGATGATGATGAAGATGATTAAGCTCAACATCATCCTTCAAGGACAAAGAAACAGTTGGAAAGGTAATGGGGATGATTCACAAGATTAATCTAATGGGTGTGCCCCTGCAGGTCGAGGATCTTCTCTTTAACATTAACATGAAAAAGCAAAGAGAGGATGCTTCACATGTGGGGAGAAGGGACACTTCGAGGACAACTATCCAAATATGGACGAACCAACAAAGAGGAGGAGCAAAGGCAAGGCACTCGCAAGTGTTAAGACTTGGGATGATTCTTCAAACGAAGATGATCCTCTAAGGACTCGAAGCCACTGCTCTTCATCACGCTCTTCATAGTCATCTCACAAATACCTTATGACAAGAGGTAAAAGGAGTACCCCATCCTCTAGTGATGATAGTGATGACGAGTGTAAAGGTGAAGGAAAGCCCTCCGTAGATGAACTTGTGCATGCCATTAAGTTTTTGAGGATGTTTGCACTAAACAAAAGGCTTAATTTAATATCTTGAAAAATAAGTTGATTAGCTCTCAAAATGATTATAAATGTTTGCTAGAAAAATTTAAAACATTTATGATTTGAATTATGAGCTAACAATTAAAATTGAGCAATTAGAGCCTAATGCTCCATCCTCAACTACAGATGATAGCCTTATCAAAAGGAATGAGACATTAAAAACTTGCTAGAGAAAATGAAAATTATTAGCATACATAATAATGAGCTAACTAGTAAACTAGAGAACATCGATAGCACCCCAGGAGCATCTTTAGTTGAAATTCCTGAAATTATTAAGAAAGATGGTTCTACTTCTTGCTTTGTTTTAATTGATGATTCTAATCTTTGGTTCAGTTTGATTCTGTCCATTCGCTTCCATCCTACAAAACCGACCCTATCTACAAAACAGATCTTCTAAAACCGACCCTATCCATAAAACAGATCCTATCTCTACAACCAACCCTATCCACAAAACAGATCATATCTCTAAAACCGACCCTATCCACAAAACAGATCCTGTATCTAAACCAACCATATACACAAAACAAATCCTATCTCTAAAACCGACCCTGTGTTCCATAGCCGTCGCTTCGGTTCCTGCCGATTTGTGCCTTTGAAAACCATAACTTGAGGTACCTTCCATAAAACGGGCATAACTTTTCGCTCGGTGTTCCGTTTGAGCTCAATTTTTTATAGAAGATTCCTGACTCCATTCTGGGGTGACCCAAACTGCCTGCGGCCTGTTTGGTTCGGTCAAAAAATTCAAAAAAATCAGGAAGATAATTAAAAAAATTGTTTAAGTGTTTTCAGGAATTTCAGAGATCCTTTGTGAATTCCTCTAGGCCACAATACAACTCTGTTTCAAGTGAAATTTTGTGTGCTTCTATCCTTTGTGTTTTTGGATCAGTGGTAAAAAATCAGAATATTTTGAGCTCTTTTGCTGTACTCCTTTGCAAATGCGCCTTTGATTTCTACTAGTGCTGAAAAATCTGCTCTATTTACAGAACTACCATTTCTACTAGATACTTGTACCTCCTTTCTTGTGCGTTGGTCCAACTGTTCTATTACATTTTCTAGGCCAGCAACTAGGACGAGTACATGGAACACTTATTCAGCATTGCTATCTCTTACTGACTTATGTGCCACATATATATATTTAGTCAGCCTTCCTAGAACTCTAGCTTTCTCTCGGGCAGAACAAGTACTCCTTTGCAATCACACCCACACTCGTTGGATAGTCACATCGGTCACCGTTTGCCACCTGTAGTGCTGGTAAGAACGTTGTAAGAGCGGGGTAAGACGCTTCATAATTTGTATTGCAACCACCTCCGCCACCACCCTGAGAGATAGTTGTAGGGTTCACATTGTTTGTTGCCTTTTGTCTCAGATGGAATTGAAGGAGATGATGCGCGTGATGACTGAAGCTTTTAAAAAATACCAAGCCTCTGCGGCGACATCCTATGAGTAGCTTGATTGACGAGTTACTGAACTTATTACACGCATGGACGTACTGGAGGCTCGTCCCCCACCACCAACTCCGGCCCCAGCTCACTCTCCTGTGGACGACGACGATGATGACGATGATGTTTATGCACTGCTGCGCTTCGCACGTAATCGACAAGGTATGGGAGGTAATGGTAGACGTCGTCATAATCCTGAACCAGACCATGATCCATTTGCTAAGATTAAGTTCTCTATTCCACCGTTCATGGGTTCTTATGATGCTGAAGCTTACTTAGACTGGGAGATGACGATAGAACAAAAATTTAATTCCCATCTTGTTCCTGAGCAGCATAGGGTTAGACAAGCCACTAATGAATTTAGAGATTTTGCTATCATTTGGTGGAATGAACTTGTTAACACACGTGCTGCACCACAAACATGGAATGCATTAAAAGAGGAGATGCAAGCTCGCTTTGTTCCCCCTTCTTATAGACGTGATCTTCGAAAAAATTGCAACGCTTAGATCAGGGAGACATGTCGGTACAGGAATACTACCAAGAGCTTCAGAAAGGTATGTTACGATGTGGGGTAGTTGAGGATCCGGAGGATAAAATGGTTAGGTTTTATGGGGGATTGAGGCGGGAGATTCAAGATATTGTTGATTATAAAGAATATCATTCTATACAATGCTTGTTCCATCTTTCTATGTTGGCAGAAAAAGAATTACAGGGTCGTCAACAGCGGAGGAGCAGCACTTTCGCTCAATGCCAGCCACCGGTGCCAGCCAAGGCGTCATCATCTTCAGGCGTACGGACGTCAACATCTTTCGCTGTGCCTTCGGGTGTTGCAGCAAAACCTGCTACGACCACCTCTTCCACAGGCCGCTCCTCCGACATCAAGTGTCACCACTGCTAGGGACTTGGCCATATTCAGCGAGATTGCCCCAGCAAACGGGCATACATTGCTACTGGTGATGGTGGGTATGTTAGTGCTTCTGATGTTGAAGATGAAGATATTGTTGGAGCTAACATTGCAGAGACTTATGATGGTGATGAAGAGGTTCTTGGTACAACAGCGACCGAGACCTATAAGGCCTTGATTGTGCAACGAGCTTTGAGTGCCACGGCTAGTTGAAAGCTCTCTTGTGGGTTTTGGTGTTTAGATGACAACCCAATTAAAGGACTATCAAGTGTGCTAAGTGTTGAACAGGTACATAATGCAAAGCTAACAAGGTTCAACACAAGTGAACAAGTATGATGGTCCAAAGACTAAATTATCTATAGATAATGGACATCACAAGCAAAATGGACATTGCTTAAGTGAGACTCGATGTGCGTAACTCAGAGACAACCGATCAAGCCAAGGATGGAAGCAAGAAGAGCTTCGAGGTACCGGGTGCACGGGAGAAAGTCAAGAAGACCAGGAACCCAAAGCCAGGGGTGAAGAAGAAGACTTGCAAAGTCAAGGTTGATCTTGTTAAGAGTTATGGTGCATCAAGGAACACTACATAAGGACATGACTTACAACCAATAAGGTAACATCTATAAATTATGTGGTGTAAGTCATATGGCTCAAGACCAAGCTCAAGAAGTGTACAAGGTCACTGGAAGGAGAAGCTGTGTCAAAACCAGAACTGGAAGTAGCCCAAAAGAGCTAAGTGCACCTTGATCTTTAGTTTGGGTTGTTCCTATGTTTGGAGATATCCTATGTGAGCTTTGTAGGATGTTGGAGCTCAGAAATGACAAATCTAGATCAAGTCAAGTTGACTTGATGGTTTATGAGTCCAACACCAATCTCAATCATGCCAAATGCTAAAGAAAGTGCAAAATAAGAACAAGGTATGTTTCTAGACTTAGTGAATTGTTTTTGAGTACTAACATATTCTATCTAAGTGCTAGAAACAGCTAGAAAAGAATTGCAAAATGTCTTGGCTCGGCGCAACCAAAACTCTACTCAGTCTGGCACACCAGACTGTCCGGTGGTGCACCGGACAGTGTCCGGTGCGCCAGGCTGAACTCCGGTGAACAGGCCGCTCTCAAAAGAAGTTTGGTGGCGTACGACTATAATTCACTGGACTGTTCGGTGGTGCACCGGACTGTCCGGTGAGCCAACGGTTGACTGCATCAACGGTCCGTAGCGCAATCAACGGGCGACGCGTGGCCTGAGCCAACGGTCAGTTGGCGCACCGGACTGTCCGGTGTGCACCGGACTGTCCGGTGTGCACCGGACAGTGTCCGATGAGCCAAGACGACCGTTGCTCCAACGGTCAACTGAGCCCGATATGGAAGGAGATCACGCACCGGACATGCTATAGGACCTGTCCGGTGGTGCACCGGACTGTCCGGTGCGCCACCCGACAGAAAGCAAACATTGTCTTCCAAAAGGATCTCCAACGGCTCCTAGGCCACTTGGGTCTATAAAAGGGACCCCTAGGTGCCTCCAACAAGAACACAAGTGCAGCCAACAATTGTATACATCACTTGGATCAATTCTCTCTCCCTCTCATGTATATCTCTCTAGTTTGTGTAGAAGGCAAAGCTATAAGCCTTTAGAGAGTGGAGAAGTGCTGCTAAGAGCTAGAGCATAGTCTTGAGCGCATCGTTACTCTGCCGGAGTGCTGTCAAGAAGACTATAAGCAGCCGCGGCTTTGTTGTAACCAACATCAACATAGTGGAAGACTCTATCTGTCATACTGACAGATCTGAGCAAATGGAGGAAGGAGTTGAAATAGACTCCAAGCTCAGGTGTGGCTAACTCCAATGAGGACTAGGCAAGCATTTCAGGCTTGGCCGAACCTCGGGATAAATCCTTGTGTCTGTGTGCTCTGCTTTGTGTTATGTGTTGATCCTCTGTCTTATCTACTACTTATATCTGCACTTCAATACTTATCTATGGTACAAGTTATATTTGAAGTGCAGGGCATTTTGAGATAGGATCTTCTACTCTGCTGCAACCTACTCGAAGGGTCTTTCATTCCATTGCGATATGATCTTCGAGTAGAGTAAGAATTTAAGTATTAAAAGTGATTATTATTATTCGCCTATTCACCCCCCTCTAGGCGACATCCAGATCCTGTTCCTGGGCAAAGGGAACTTTCAATTGGTATCAGAGCTAGGCCTCTCCAGTGTGGGCTTAGCCATCCGGAGATGATGATGTCGTCACAAGAGGTAACTGTAGAACTTCTTAATTCTGATGGCTCTAACTACGCATCCTGGTCTTTTCATTTATATAATACTTTTAGGAGTTTAGGACCTGAAGTAGAGCAAATATTTGATGCTAGTGTTTTGCCCATTAATATTGATATGAAAAATCCATCTGAGCATGATCTAAGATGTCTGCGTCAAAATTATGAAGCCTATGACATCCTAGTCAATTCCCTTGGCAAGGATGTTTATTTTGCTGTCATAGGTAGTAATAGTGATGTTCTTGTCGATGCTCATGATCTATGGACTAGAATTAAAATAAAATATTCTGAGTCAAATTGTACTACTTCTACTCCCTATGTTGCTTGTGGTACTAACCTTTCAAAGGGAGAAGAAAAACGATGGCAACCAAACGATGAATCCATCTCACCGACATGTTTGTCTTCCACTAGTTATACATGTCTTGTTGCTAACGATAAGAGTGGAGATGAAAGCAATGATGAGGAGGAATATGAGGATGAGGAGTCTACATCATCACAAGGTATATTTTCCTATTTAGCTTCCACTAATAATAATGACATGGAAAATGGGAGCGACGATGTGGAAGAAGAGGAGATTCGCCGTTTCTACACTCATATCAACAAAGAAGACAAAGCGCTCTTGGTTAAGCTATTGAGAAGGAACAAGGAACAAGGCGAGACGCTTCTCAGGCTAGAGGAGACTCTCATCAAAACCAAAGACAGCCTGGAAAAGATGACCAAAGAACATGAGGAGCTAAAGTGCTCTCATGATGATTTGGTCCAATGGTATGATTCAGTTTTAATTGAGCAAAGAAATAATGATGATGCTTTATCTTGGGTTGCTCAACTTAAAATGGAAAATGCCATGCTTGAGAGGCAAGTAGAACTTCTAAGTCATGATAAACTTGCTCTTACTGAAAAATATGAGTTATTGTCTTATTATCATGATAATCTTTTGGATAGACATATCATGCTTGATGTTGCTCATGAGGTTGTAATTGCGAACTTAAAGTCATGTGAACCTCATTCTTGCACATGTGAACATTTAGATAATATATCACCATGTGCTAACCCCTGTTGCTCAAAAGAAAGCCAATGTTTGAATGAGCATCAAGCTGTAGGATCAAAAGAAAAGTTGCTTATCAATAAAGAAAGGAACAAGAAAGCAAAGCAACTAAGGAGAAGACATTGTGCTCGACTTCCTCAAGATATTTACAAACATGTGGTGAATAAGCTTGAGGAAGAAGGAACCACAGCAAGGGTCAAACTCTGTGAGAAAGAAGCTCCTAAGGCAATAAGTGAAGCAATCAACATGAATAAAAAAGGTAAAGATTCAATTAGTCATGTTGTTTGCACTAATCATCTCTCTATGTTATCCAAGAGCAAAAAGGGAAGAGGAAAAAGGAGATGCTTCAAGTGCAATGAGTCAAGCCACCTCATTGCTTCTTGTCCATACAAAGACAAGGATGAAGGGATGAGGAGATGCTTTGGATGCAACAATAAGGACCATATGATCACTTCATGTCCGCTCATGAAGAATCAAAGATGTACACCCTCCAAGATGACCCTCACTAAGGAAAAAGACAAACAATAAGTGTCATGTCAGATTGAGTGACGCTTCTGCTACATGTGTGGTGAGCATGGTCATCTATCCAAGGTATGTAAAAAGGGTAAGGTTCCTAAGCAAGTAAATTTATCTCAATCTTATTCGCTTAGGAGACCAAAACCATACACTTGTGCTAGATCAGCAATGAGATCACCTAGAACTAGCACAATTGCTATTTGGGTACCAAAGGCTTTTTTGGATGATCGTTATGGACCCATCCCGAGATGGGTACCAAACTATGCCAACTAGACCATGCAGGTGCCTCGAGATGGACTGGAGACCATGGGAGAGCTTAAGATGGTTAATTCAAACTCTATGCTTAAGCTATTAATCTTTATTGTCTATTTATTAACCCAAGGTTGAATTATTGCGCAATACTAATTCCATGTTCATCTCAAGTTAAATAAGTTATAGAGGTCTTCAATCATTATTGGTGAATCAAGCAAAGGACCTTGATGAGAATCTACAATTTGCTCTCCAAAGGACGGTACCCGTGTATCTTAAGAACATTATTGCGAATCAGTATTGCTCTTAAGTTGGATTGTTGTGCTACCTATCCTTGGAGTAGTTATCCTTTTGAAATTGCCTGTGTTGAATACCTTTCAATCAATGGTTAATAATGATGCTTGCTTAATCATGATTGTGTGTCCTATATGTTATATCTTTAGAATCATTCAATAGGTAGCTGTTCATTTGATATAATCACCATGATTACTCTTTTTATGTTCGTGGATAATCCTGTATCTTTTTGTAAGTCGTGCTATATGATTTTTAATTAACCTATGTGCAAGCATGACATTTTTGTTTCGTCCATGTTCACATGATTACCCTACTTTGGTACTGTGTGTATATCAAATCCATGTTGTGCCTCTAATGCACCTTCTTGAGCTATGAGGTGCATGAGCAAAATGAGCCCTAAATTGGTGACAACGAGTGCTCTCATGGCAATTCAAGAAAAGGCAAAGGTATGGAGAATGGAACTATGCAATTCCATTGAATATATTGAAGTTTCGTTGATTGTGATCATAGCTATGTTCTTGCTTTTCAATTGGTAGTATCTTGGCTTAGGTGCCTTATGCCTTAAAATGTCGTTTCCTTTGGTGTACGTAAAATGAAGTACTTCTTAATCTTGGAGTGCTTAGATATTGTGCTTTATATGCATGATCTTGTCATCTTTCAATTAGTGTATGTGTTGCAATGATCATCATGTGTGAAGCATGCCTAGGATGCTTGTAAAATGTTATATATCCTGAGGCATGCATTGTTTCCACTAGTCATAAGTTGTATTATGTCATCTATCCAATTGGTATCTCTTTGTGATGAAATTGATAGATTATGCCTAGACCAAGATATGTTGTGATCCCCTCTAGTTCTGAGGATGCTAGAATGTACAAAGTGCAAGTCATTCAAATACTTGATGCACAACGTTAGGGGGAGCAAACATAACTTGTGTCTTTTGAGACTAATTGTTTCTTAAGTGATCTTGTATAGTCTCAAGGTGGAAAAGGGAAGATGAGCAAGAAATGGAGCAATCAAGACTTGGGTACCTCCATAAGTCAAGTATTTGGTATCTTAAGTTGTGAGTAATTGCATATTTATAGATTACTCATGCTTATAATATTTGGTGATACTAGATGCTTATCTTTAAATATCATGGAGCTATGACAGTAATGATTTTTCAATTGGTAGCCTTGGTAGTGTGCTTCAATTGATATCGTTTGGTAATCACTAGAATAAAAGTTTCATCTTCTGCCACAATACTATAACTTGTTCTAAGTCTGGTGTCTTAGCAACAAGAAAAGGTCAGGATAAAGGATCAGGCACAAGTGTGAAGGAGCTTCCTAGAAATTAAACTTTCAAGATGGAAAGTACATAACAACAGGGTAAAGGTACAAAAGGAAGTGTTGACCTTTTGCGTATTTGTATCTTAATTTTCCTCCAATGCTTGTGTTGCATATGTTTAATGTGTAAGGGGGAGTTATGTTAGTGTGTTGTATTTTACCTACTAAATACCCTATTGTCCCTTGACATCATCTTATGTTCTTGCTTGAATATGGTTTTGGTGTTTCATGTCAAAGGGGGAGAATTTTGTGCATTAAAGCTTAGGTTTCCTTGAAGCTTAGGTTTCCTTGAGTTCCTTTGATCTTAAGGAAGGATGTGTTAGTTTGTGTTATTGATAATTCTTATCATATGCTTCTTGTTATGATCAAAGGAAGGATGTGTTAGTTTGTGTTATTGATAATTCTTATCATATGCTTCTTGTTATATTATATGGTGATAATGCAAAATTAGTGCTTCCGTTAATATGAATCAATGCTTCCGTTAATATGAATCAATTGGCATCTATTGTGTTTATCCTGTAATAGATATTCATGTAGTTCTGGTGCTTTAAAATTGCTTTAAATTGGTATCTTAATGGTGAATAGTGGTAGGTTGATATCCCTGTGGTATATCCATTCAATTGGTGTTTAACTCTGATTCTGTGCATATGTTTAATTGTCGACAATGCATCCCACAGGTGCTAAGGTGTAGTAATGCTTCGAATTAGCCTAAGTATGTGCAACTTGGCATATAAGGCCAAAGTTAAGATTTTAATGGAAGCACATATTTAGGGGGAGCATTCTATAAACTTAGAATTCAAAATTTGTGCTTTAAATCTCATTCTTATGTAAGCTTTAATTGTGTTGCCGTCAATCACCAAAAAGGGGGAGATTGAAAGATCTCTTGTGGGTTTTGGTGTTTAGATGACAACCCAATTAAAGGACTAACAAGTGTGCTAAGTGTTGAACAGGTGCTTAATGCAAAGCTAACAAGGTTCAACACAAGTGAACAAGTATGATGGTCCAAAGACTAGATTATCTATAGATAATGGACATCACAAGCAAAATGGACATTGCTTAAGTGAGACTCGATGTGCGTAACTCAGAGACAACCGATCAAGCCAAGGATGGAAGCAAGAAGAGCTTCGAGGTACCGGGTGCACGGGAGAAAGTCAAGGAGACCAGGAACCCAAAGCCAGGGGTGAAGAAGAAGACTTGCAAAGTCAAGGTTGATCTTGTTAAGAGTTATGGTGCATCAAGGAACACTACACAAGGACATGACTTACAACCAATAAGGTAACATCTACAAATTATGTGGTGTAAGTCATATGGCTCAAGACCAAGCTCAAGAAGTGTACAAGGTCACTGGAAGGAGAAGCTGTGTCAAAACCAGAACTGGAAGCAGCCCAAAAGAGCTAAGTGCACCTTGATCTTTAGTTTGGGTTGTTCCTATGTTTGGAGATATCCTATGTGACCTTTGCAGGATGTTGGAGCTCAGAAATGACAAATCTAGATCAAGTCAAGTTGACTTGATGGTTTATGAGTCCAACACCAATCTCAATCATGCCAAATGCTAAAGAAAGTGCAAACTAAGAACAAGGTATGTTTCTAGACTTAGTGAATTGTTTTTGAGTACTAACATATTCTATCTAAGTGCTAGAAACAGCTAGAAAGGAATTGCAAAATGTCTTGGCTCGGCGCAGCCAAAACTCTGCTCAGTCTGGCACACCGAACTGTCCGATGGTGCACCGGACAGTGTCTGGTGCGCCAGGCTGAACTCCGGTGAACAGGCCGCTCTCGAGAGAAGTTTGGTGGCGTACGACTATAATTCACCGGACTATCCGGTGGTGCACCGGACTGTCCGGTGAGCCAACGGTCGACTGCGTCAACGGTCGGCAGCGCAATCAGCGGGCGACGCGTGGCCTGAGCCAACGTTCAGTTGGCGCACCGGACTGTCCGGTGTGCACCGGACATGCTATAGGACCTGTCCGGTGGTGCACCGAACTGTCCGGTGCGCCACCCGACAGAAAGCAAACATTGTCTTCCAAAAGGATCTCCAACGGCTCCTAGCCCACTTGGGTCTATAAAAGGGACCCCTAGGCGCCTCCAACAAGAACACAAGTGCAGCCAACAATTGTATACATCACTCGGATCAATTCTCTCTCCCTCTCGTGTATATCTCTCTAGTTTGTGTAGAAGGCAAAGCTATAAGCCTTTAGAGAGTGGAGAAGTGCTGCTAAGAGCTAGAGCATAGTCTTGAGCGCATCGTTACTCTGCCGGAGTGCTGTCAAGAAGACTGTAAGCAGCTGTGGCTTTGTTGTAACCAACATCAACATAGTGGAAGACTCTATCTGTCATACTGACAGATCTGAACAAACAGAGGAAGGAGTTGAAATAGACTCCAAGCCTAGGTGTGGCTAACTCCAACGAGGACTAGGCAAGCATTTCAGGCTTGGTCGAACCTCAGGATAAATCCCTGTGTCTGTGTGCTCTGCTCTGTGTTATGTGCTGATCCTCTGTCTTATCTACTCTTTATATCTGCACTTCAATACTTATCTATGGTACAAGTTATATTTGAAGTGGAGGACATTTTGAGATAGGATCTTCTACTCTGCTGCAACCTACTCGAAGGGTCTTTCATTCCACTGCAATCTGGTCTTCGAGTAGAGTAAGAATTTAAGTATTAAAAGTGATTATTATTATTCGCCTATTCACCCCCCTCTAGGCGACATCCAGATCCTGTTCCCGGGCAAAGGGAACTTTCACTAGTGACGACGACAACAGACAGCGCCATAACCTCTTCAACATGTTCCTCATCGTCAAGGACTGCCGTGTACATACCTTCATTGATGGTGGTAGCTGCAACAACTTGGTGAACGTTGAGGTGGTCAAGAAGCTTGGCTTGACCACACGAGAGCATCCCCACCCTTATCACATCAATGGTTTAACAACAGCGGTAAGTTCAAGGTAACAAAAACAGCAAGGGTGCATTTTTCTATTGGCTCTTACTATGACTTTACTGATTTCAATGTGGTGACTATGGATGCTTGCTCTCTTTTACTGGGACGTCCTCGGGAGTTTGATACTGATGCTATTCACCATGGTAGATCTAATAAATATACTTTCATGCATAAGGGAAAGAAAATTGTGTTGCTTCCTATGACTCCCACTGAAATTGTCCACTTTGAACATGAGAAGAAGACTAATGCCAAGCAAAAAGGTGTTTTGAACTCTGAAAATCAGCAACCTATTAAGTTAAAAACTCCTACTTTGCTAGCCACTAAATCTGATCTTAATGAGTTACATGCCTCTGTTGGACTTTGCTATGCCTTAGTGTGCAACAATGCTTTCTATTCCATTGATGATACGTCTATTGCTTTGCCACCGACTATTGCTAACCTTTTGCAAGAGTATATGGATGTGTTTCCCTTTGAGATACCCCCTGGATTACCACCTGTGCGAGGCATTGAGCACAAGATTGATTTAATTCCAGGGGCGAGCTTGCCCAACCGTGCTGCCTATAGGACCAACCCCGAGGAGACTAAGGAGATTCAGCGCCAGGTCCAGGACCTTTTGGACCGTGGGTACATTCGTGAGAGCCTTAGTCCTTGTTCTGTTCCTGTTCTTTTGGTTCCTAAGAAAGATGGCACTTGGCGCATGTGTGTTGATTTTAGAGCAATTAATAACATCACAATTCGGTACAGATATCCTATTCCTAGATTGGATGACATGCTTGATGAATTAAGTGGTTCTATTGTTTTCTCTAAAATTGACTTGCGTAGTGGATACCACCAGATTCGTATGTCTTTAGGTGATGAATGGAAAACTGCATTTAAAATTAAGTTCGGTCTTTATGAGTGGTTAGTCATGCCTTTTGGGTTAACTAATGCGCCTAGCACTTTCATGAGATTGATGAACGAGGTTTTACGTGCTTTCATTGGTAAATTTGTGGTGGTATATTTTGATGATATTCTTATCTATAGTAAGTCTCATGATGATCATATTGAACATTTACATGTTGTTTTTGATGTTTTGCGTGATGCATGTTTATTTGGTAACCTTGAGAAGTGCACCTTCAGCACCGATCGTGTGTCTTTTCTTGGATATGTTGTGACATCGCAGGGCATTGAGATGGATGAGGCAAAAATTGTTGCCATCACGAGCTGGCCACTTCCAACCACGGTCACACAGGTTCGAAGTTTTCTTGGTCTTGCAGGATTCTACAGGCGATTTGTGCGGGATTTCAGCACCATTGCAGCACCTCTCCACGAGTTGACAAAGAATGGAGTGCCGTTTCGTTGGGGACCATCACAACAACAAGCTTTTGATGCCCTCAAGTCGAAGCTCACACAAGCACCACTGCTGCAACTTCCTGATTTTGACAAGACATTCGAGCTCGAGTGTGATGCGAGCGGCATTGGGATTGGAGGAGTGCTCATTCAAGGAGGTAAACCTGTTGCTTTCTTTAGTGAAAAATTGCATGGTCCAACTCTAAATTATTCTACATATGACAAAGAATTATATGCTTTAGTACGAGTTTTACAAACTTGGCAACATTATCTAGGGTCTAAAGAATTTGTCATACACTCGGATCATGAATCTTTGAAGTATCTTAAGGGACAATCTAATCTAAACAAACGACATGCTAAATGGATTGAATTCATAGAATCATTTCCTTACATTATTAAGCATAAAAAGGAAAGGATAATGTGATTGCTGATGCTTTATCTAGACGTTATACTATGCTGTCCCAACTTAATCATAAAATATTTGGTTTGGAGACTATAAAGGAATTATATGCTGCTGATTTGGATTTCAAAGATGCTTTTGAAAATTGCAGAGAGGGAAGAATGTGGCAAAAATTTATGCTGTGTGAAGGCCTTCTCTACCGTGCTAACAAGTTGTGTGTTCCAACTAGCTTCGTTCGTCTTCTACTCTTGCAAGAAGCACATGGAGGTGGCTTGATGGGACATTTTGGTGTTAAGAAGACCAAGGATGTGTTGTTTACTCATTTCTATTGGCCTCGGATGCGGCGTAATGTTGAGCGCTACGTCTCTCGTTGCACCACGTGCAACAAAGCTGTCCCGACTTAACCCCCACGGTCTTTATTTGCCTCTTCCTGTTCCTCGTGCACCTTGGGAGGATATTTCTATGGATTTTGTTTTAGGATTGCCTAGAACAAAGAGGGGGAGTGATAGTGATTTTATCGTTGTCGATCATTTTTCAAAGATGGCACATTTTATACCCTATCACAAAACTGATAATGCTTCACATATTGCTGACTTGTTCTTCACTGAGATTGTGTGTTTGCATGGTGTGCCAAATACTATTGTTTCTGATAGGGATGCTAAGTTTTTAAGTCATTTTTGGAGAACCTTGTGGTTTAAATTGGGAACGAAGTTGCTATTTTCTACTACTTGTCATCTCCAAACTGACGGGCAAACAGAGGTTGTTAACCGCACTTTATCTACCATGTTGCGGGCTATTTTGAAGGATAATTTGAGGTTGTGGGAGGAATGTTTGCCACATATTGAGTTTGCTTATAACAGATCAATTCATTCCACAACCAAGCTTAGTCCATTTATGGTAGTATATGGTTTTAATCCTCGTTCTCCAATTGATTTGCTACCTTTACCACCTTCTGAAATTGTGAACTTGGATGCTACACAATGATCTGAATTCATTCTTAAGTTACATGAAACAACTAAGTTGCAAATTGAAAAGATAAATGAAAAGTATCGTATTGCTGCTAATAAAGGCAGGAAGGAAATGAAATTGGAACCTGGTGACTTGGTGTGGGTTCATTTGAGAAAGGACAGGTTTCTTGATTTGAGAAAGTCTAAACTTATGCCACGAGCTGCAGGTCCTTATAAAGTTCTTGCAAAAAATTAATGATAATGCATATACACTTGAGTTGCCGCCATATTTTGGGGTTAGTCCCACCTTTAACATTTCAGATTTGAAGCCATATATGGGAGACAAAGATGAGATCGAGTCGAGGATGACTCCAATTCAAGAGGAGGAGGATGATGAGGACATCACTTCTATACATACAATGAATGGACCGATAATACGATCGCGTGCACGACAGCTAAATCTCCAGGTACGTTCTACCCTAGTCAATTGTGTTTCAGAGCTTACACTTGGGGCCATGGATGTTTTGATGATTAGGAACCTTGGAGAGGACCAGCAAGGACTTGGGAAAGGCCTAGGTGTTGAGGAGGAGCAGCAAGGGCGCCCACAACAGGAAGGAGATCAAGTCCGACTCGGCTGCGACTCCATCTAGGGTTCCAGGACCAGTCTGTAGTAAAATGGACGCCCAAGATGTATCCGGACTCTGATTGCAACGGACTTGATATGGTTGGAAAGATAAGGAGATTATCTAACCAACCCAACTAGTTCCACCCTAAAATTCGTCTGGAGTCAACGGGAATCGTCGGAACAAGTCAGCGTTTAGATTCTGTTTTGGTGCTGCGACACCGTCTGTTGAGCCGTTGGGCTGTGTATCGCGTCGGAGCCCATTAGGGGCGAGTCCAGGGGTCACACACGCCCTAATACTTTATTTATTCAGCAGCCGCCGCCACATTAGGTTTGGGTTTTGCTTAGATCAATTCTATCATCGAACAGTGTCGCCGTTATCGGTTTGTGAGACCCCATCCTGTGATCAATACAATTTTGGTTGTGTTTCTTTCCTGTTCTTGCTTGTGTTCTTGATTGTGCTTGTAGGGATAAGCCTTCGTGGCGAGATCATTCGCGTGACATGGGTGATAACCAATGGAGCCATGGTGTAGTGATTGCGAGGAACCGTTCGCTCGGAGCCTTGGATCATGAACGTCGAGATCTCCATTCAATCAAATTATCGCATCTTACGGAAGATCGGGCCGTGTCTACTATCACACAGGATAACACCACTGTAGGAGTGAACAAGCCTGTAGAGGGAGAAACTATGGTTTGCAGGAGATGACACAAGGAAAACCACAAGTCTTACCAATGCAAGGCGAAGACCAGAGAGAAGCAAAAGAAAAGGCCAACAAGCGAAATCTCCAGCACCTACATCAACAAGGTGGACAAAAAGACCGCTACACCATATTTTATCAAGAAGAAAAAGAATGGGAAGGTGATAGAAATCAAGGCTAACAAGCAAGCTAACAAGGGAAAGTGGGCCAAATGCATCTAGGTGCCAAGGGAGACTATCTCAACCATGAAGAGCACCAAGAAGGTTTGGATCCCAAGAGGGAAGTGAGAAGTCCAAAGGATCTCAGGGAATTTGGAAACTTGGCAAGATTTGGATGTATATCATAGGATGCATCACATCGGCTCAAGTCTATTGCCAAGTGGGTTAGTTAATTATTTGGACCCAAATTCCCCACCCATGACTAAGGTAACTAGATTTATTGCATTTCCTTGTTTTTAGATATGTGTATCTAATTTCTTGTATCTACTTTTACCTTTCATGTCTAGTTTTACATGTGGTATTTAATTTTGATTAGGATTGCATGCATACTAGGTAAATCATATGATAGGAATGCTTGTTTTCAATTCATATCCTTGAGCAAACCTACATGGTTTAAAATGTTTAGTTAAGCACGAACATAGCTTATTTAAAATTCCTAAATAGATGACACTAATGCTTTGCTTCAAAGTTTATATTCTCCAAGTGGTGTCATTTTGACTTATATGTGCCAAAGCTCAGATTATAGATAATTTGTCCCTCTTGATATCAAAATCAAAGTGCATGTCTCCTATAGGTATTCAAAACTTGTATGCACATCTTTAGGGGGAGGTTACTCTTTGAGACTAATACCTGCTTTTAAGAGTATTATGTGTGTATTAGTCTCATTGAAGGAAAATGGAGTCCCCAGAGAAAGACAATAAGCTTCCACTGTAAATCTACAAGTGTTTTCAAGTTCCACAAGTGGTTCATTCCACTATCAGTATCATCTACATGCCTTCTCTAGATTTTGAGTAGACTATATTTCACATCTTATGCTTCATAAATGCATATGTAGTTAAAATATATTTGTTACCTATGCAAAGGTGGAGTTAGTCTATTCAATCATGTCTTGTCCCCTCTCTTTCTGATGTGCTTTTCCTATGTAGAGGATTTTCGACAGGGGGAGTATGTCTTCTTTCATACAAAGGGGGAGAATATTCTTTTAAAGGGGGAGAACACCCTTTTAGGGGGAGTAATCTTTTAGCGGGCAAGTCTTATTAATTGCTTCCTATATGCTTTTAATGTCTTCCTTTTGGTGTTTGATTCCAAAGGGGCAGAAGTTTTAGGGACCAAAGCAATTCAAAATATATCAAACACCACTCAATTTAAAAATTTAAAATCTTGAGCTTACAATTGTGTTGGTTCTACAAGTGTTTTTGGTCTAAAATAGGAAGCATGTGAATTATGGAGTTAGGGGGATGCTTAAGTCCATAATCTCATATTGTGCAGACATTCTTGCATCCTAGCAAGTAGACTGCATATTTTCATCAAAATGTTTGTTATATTTGCTTGCTTTGGTTGTGTTGTCATCAATCACCAAAAAGGGGGAGATTGTAAGGAAAAATGGACCTTGGCCCATTTAACTAATTGATTTTGGTGTTTGATGATCAACATAACCTATGGACTAATGTGTTTGCAAGTGTTTGTGTTTGTAGTTCACATGATGCGAAGAGGACTGGAGTGATGCTCTGAGGATGCAACACCGCAAAAGAAGACCTAAAAGATGCGTAGAAGTCCAAGACTCAAGACCAAAAGAAGCCCAAGAAAATAGTGATGAATTTCAAGAAGTGGACAGTCAGTCAGCGCTCTGGTGGCGCACCAGACTATCCAGTGTGTACTAGACAGTCTGCGCAGAGAGGTCCGCACACTGGACTCTCGGTGCTGTAGCACCAGACTATCCGGTGTACACCGTATAGTCTGGCCAACGGTCAACTACAACTTTATCGACAGTTGACTACTACAAACCTCAACGGTCAGCTGACGTGGCCAAGGCACCGGACATGTCTCGTGTACACCAGACTGTCCGGTGCTCCCGACAACTGAAACAATAGCTTTCTGCCCAACGGCTATAATTGAGGGGAGGCTATTTATACCCCTCCAACCGGTCATTTGAAGGTGTGGGAGCCCAAGAAACATACCAACACATGTTATAGACATTTCAAAGTGCTCATACACCCAAGTGCTTAATAGAATCACTCAGTGATTAGCGTAGGTGCTTTGCAAAGTGCTTAGGTTAGTTAGATCGCTTATGCGCTTGCTCTAGGCGATTCCTAGTTAGTGGAGTGAGTTTAGAAAAACCCACAAAATCCTTGGCTCTTATGCGAGCCATTGTAATTGTACCAAGTGAGGAGAGAGTCTTGCAAGACCGTGACAATCGAGTTTGTGTCACAGCGCCACCGTGTACCGGAGGGAACGAGGCCCTCGGCGTTTTGGCTGGAAGCTCGATAGTGGAGACAACGAGGAGCGTCCAAGAAGAGCTGGAAGCGAAGCACCACTTGCGTGTGGAGAAGGCCCATGACTCTCTACGGAGTTACTCGTCCATGGTGCTTGGCCCTCGCGTGGGTTACCCTTTGCGTAGGGGCACCAACGAGGATTAGTTGGGAACTTGCGTGGTTCTAGATACATCAGTAAAAATACCAACGTCATCCATGAGATTTTGCATCTCTACTTTTGCTCTTTACCTTCCGCATTTACATTAAGTACTTAAGTTTCAATCTCTCCTTTCTAGTTAGAATATTTAGGATTGGAACTTATGTTTTGCGGTAGAGATAGCAACACTTAGACAAAACCTAGTTTGCACATTCTAGATTGCTTAGTTGCATAGGTTTTGTTATAGGGAATGATTTGTGGCCTAGTTTAGAAAGAAGTTTTAGAAGTCCTAATTCACCCCTCTTAGGCGTCACCGTTTTCTACACAGAGCAAATAGATTCAGCAATGCAACATTCTTTATTCCCATTGTCTGAGCTATCAAAATAGTTTTCTATGATATGCATATTTGGATGATGTTATCCACGAACATCACGAGAACCTTTCAAACCGGCTTCAACTGCAATGACCCTTTTAACAATGGATTATTAGTAAGAATCTCACAATGCTCAAGCTTGTTTATGGCATGTTTGGATCCCATGAGCTAAAGCGAAATGGCTGAAGTTTAGTCACTTTAGAAGCCAAAGATCCAAACATGGAGAACTAAAAGTGACTAAAAGAATACCTTTTTACCATTTTAGTCACTTTTTATCTCATCATGTTTAGATTTTTAGCTTCTAAAGGGACTAAACTTTAGTCACTTTGTTTTAGCTCATGTGATCCAAACATGCCCTTATTGTTGGACAACAAACCATTAAAAGCCAAATTATTCAAATCCCTTTCTAAAATTGCCAAATCAAAGCAATAGTTCTTAATGCCCATAGAGCATTTCACAAAATCAAGCATGGACTCATCATTCCATTTCCAAACCGATGTTAGGTTTGATAGTTTTGTTTCATGAACTGAATTACAAAATGCTCGTCAAATTTCTCTTCTAGTTGGGCCCATGAACTAATAGAACAAATAGATAAAGATGTAAAGAAATCAAAAGTTGTACCAATTGAAATAAAGGAAATGTTGTGTTCATAAATTCCATGGTACTAGTTTTACCAATTTGAGCAAGAAACAAACTAACATTCTCCATGATATATTTACTATCTTAATTGTTGAACTTGTAAAAATCCAGTAGCGTCCAACCATAAGGAGTTTTCAAGAAAACAAAGAGCAAAGGGTATGGTTTGTCATAACTAGTCCCACTAGGATTAATTTGCACACCTAAGGTACTCTCAATCTAGACAACTCATCTTTTAACTGATTCAATGATTCAATAAAATATGTAATGGGAGCCATGTGTGCACCATTAAGCATAGGAATTTGACGTGGTGACTTCCCATGTTAAAAAAGGACCTTATTATAACACGTCGAAGCTTGATTCACTACTGGTCCGTGATCGGTTCATGTGTTACAAGCCAGATTTTGAACAATAGTGTTTAATGGCATAATTGTACCAACACCACCTAAATTGGCCTTATAAGTTTCAATTACCAAAGATTCCAATTTGGGTTTGTTAGCCACTTCATAAAGACCTTTATTGTCATAAACATTATAACACATTCTATAATTATGTTGTTTAGAAGTCAAATCATCAACATAATTGACCATATTACCCTCTAATTTATTGAAACATGACATAATCATGTTAATAGTGATCATAAGATTGTTATTATTAATTGCCTTATGATCTTCTAACATCTTAGAGTAACCAACATCAATAGGGTAGGGATCATCATGATATTTTTACCTTTGGTGCGGAAGATGTTGAAACGTTGGGGTCACTAAAGATAGGCTCACAATACTGAGTATCCATGTCTTGTTAATCCTTACCACAACTTGCAATAAGTGCTCGTAGTTCGATGACAAACTTGTCCTTAATATTTTGACAAAGATTGGGGGAATGCTCATCGATAAAAGTTGGGTGGTTGTTTTTTGGATTGAATGGATCGTTGTGATCCCCTTCTCTTTTGACTTACCCTTATCCGACATGTTGGATCTTATTCTTCCTTTTCTTATCCAATAGCGTGGCCAAAAAGTGTGTTGATGTTGAGATGGACATCGTATCATACACCAGTAGAGGCTAGTATGCTCATGGTTGCAAGCAACTATGATGGTAGCAAAAACACAAAATTGTGTTGGCGTCGACGTGGATCCTGAATCACATACTAGTATGGGCTAGTACACCTGTGGTTATAAGTAATTGTGATAATAGCAAAAACGACATAGCAGATCGATGTAACCAACCAAAGGATCGATTAGGTCGAGGTTGAGCCCATTCTTCTTCTGATAGACTCTTGAACGTCCTTTGAGAAGACCAACTAGAAAGGAGCATATGGAGGTTGTACTAGGATTGGCATACTACCAAGGATGCAGCCAAATCTCATCAAGAGACATGACAAGCAAGATAGAAAGAGGGGCAAAGGAGGGTATGTATTGTGTTTTTTGACAATTGGACGGTGGCTATCTCAATCGACCATGTACCCCTTATTTTATAAGGGGTAGGGGTGGTCTTATTCCGTTGAAAAAAATAAATAGTACTATTTCTATGTCGCTTTATAGAGTTTTTGTTAGATTAGATCAAATTTAACATGGGGGTGATTCCACCTTGGTCTAATTTAATTGTCAACAATATTTCTTTCTCCGAGAAAGATTACTGCAAGATGGTTTAGAACCATGAATCATTTTATGTATCTATTTTTCTATCGACTGTGGTTGTTATTGATTAGTCTATAACACTATATAATCCACCACTTCAAATAAATCTAGAGTCACCCCAACAAATAACTCCATAGGCATAGACTATCCTCCACGCACTAAAGCAATTGCACCTAGAAAACCAACACATTAAAAATAAACATACGAGATCCTACTTGCTCCGCCTAATTCTCCACATGGATGGGCCGTTTTTTCTTTTTCTTTCCTTTATTTCCTTTATTTCCTTTCTTTCTTTTGTTTTCTTTCTTCTCCACCTTCAATCATGTACGCGGCTACGCCTTCCTTTCTTTATTTTCTCATTATTTCCTTTTTTGTGGTTTTTTCTTATTTGATTTCTTTATCTTTCAAAAAATTATAATTAATTCTTTCGTTTTATTTTGACATGTTGTTGCTGCCTGCCATGCTGCTTAGGGATGTAAATGATACATATACTATCTGTACGTATTCGAATTCGATCTATCTAAAAGGGCTGAGATCTGATCCATGGATATGAGTGCTAGTATTCAATATCCGATTTATATCTGTATACTCAAAGCTAAATATTTAAGATGTCGATAACCATTCAAATCTTATATGATACAACTCAATAATATACATATCTAGATACATTGCTTTTCGTATATGACACAATACATATATCTAGATAACTGCATACCAACTAGTAAAAGCTACGTACCCAAAAAAAACTAAACCGCCTAGTAATTTGAAATGAAGAGAGTAGCGAATACGAAATCAAAAGTTGACAGTGAAAACTAACAAATATGAAGTTTTTTTTGGCGGGATTCTTTGTGATCCTACGTTCGAAATAAATAGGCGGGGCTGAATGCGCGCTTGCACTACATGCATATAATCATCCACGGAGGCAGCCTCTTTTGCATTGCATCTGGGTCGATCGATCTGCTTTTCTTGCTTGTCATGGATGTGCCGGCTGTGTGTCGTCGTACGTGGTGGTGGGGATGTGACCATCATCTCCTCCACCACGGTGCAGTGCTTGCTGTTTGTGTCCATGCCCTTTAATCATTGCTTTGAACCCTACTTTGCACCGGGAATTTCCAAAAGGGGAACCTAGCTATCGTATTAGCCAACTCTCCAAATGCATGCTTATATCTCTATATATGCTAATTACAAACAAACTACCATCATCGAGTCCCAAGCGCAGCAATAATATCTCATTCTTCAAGTATAAAAGAAGAGAATTAGTGAACCTAAGTGAGCTTATTAATAGTCTATGAACCCATGCATGCTCTTATATATACGGGCTAGTAATACTAAGAGCCATAAATGCTACGGATCCATGAAGAAATAAAAGTCCACATGTAAATTATATACTATTTAGTTGCCCGTTAGATTGCTACGGTTTTTATATATCATATATGTAGATCTTGCTTAAAGATATTTATTCGAACATGATCATATCGCACCAAAGAGAAATAACCGAGGACTAGTACATGGTCAGCACAAGCACCGGTAGTCAGTGCGACTCTGGATCGAGCCAAACTAATGTCGAGCTAGACGTGTAGTGGTGACGTCTATGTCGGTCGGCGGATCCAGCAGTGCGGCTCATTCAGATTTGATCCGCACAATGGCACGCTCCAGGAGTTGGACCGCGCGAATTTGGCCACGTCTCGCGTTGCACCTAGGATTTCACCCAAGAGATGTCAATCGGTGATGTGGCGAAGAGAGAGGGCGAAGATGGTGGGCAACGAGGTATGCAGTGTGGGGTGAGATGAGACGAAGTCTATTCTCTTGCTTTTTTTCCATGCTCACGAGATCAGGTATGGTGAGGGAGAATGTACTAGACTATAGATGGTCAAATAGGTCGTGCTTGGTGTGCCAGCTCGAGACACGACCCATTTAATAGGGCCATAGCCTAGCTCGAGAACTATGTCATGCCTAGGCTGCTTTCTCGGCCTACAGTGTCAGCCCGACCTGCACGATTATATTTTTATTTTCAATTTAATAGTATGTATATATCTACAATATCTATCCTATGTATAGCACGATATTTACCATAACTCTACTATTATAATGCAACAGTTTCATGCATCTTGCGTCGCCCTATCCCTTTCATACATTGTACATTGTGCGTCGCCCTATCCCTTTTATACATCGTGCGTCGCCCGCCCACTACCGGAATTGAGCGCTTTGCCGAGTGCCTGAAGCACTCGGCAAAACCTAAAAAACACTCGACAAAGTCTTTGCGAGTGCGACACTCGGCAAAGAGATCTCGACACAGTAAGCTCTGCCATTTTTGGCACTCGGCATAGCAAGCTCTGCCGAGTGTCAGACGCCGGACACTCAGCAAAGCGGCTTCTTTGTCGAGTGCCAAAGCTCGACGCGCGACAAAGATAACGACCGTCAGCTTTAGACGGCTGCTGACGACCCTTTGCCGAGGGCCGTTCTTTGCTGAGTGTATTTCTGTGCCGAGAGCCCTGCTCTCAGTAAACGCGGTCGTTATCGAGAGCAGGACTTTGCCGAGTGCCCGATAAAAAGCACTCGGCAAAGAGCCGGATTCCGGTAGTGGCCCCCGTCCTTGTCGCAACCACCCCGCTGCGAACATGCTCGTCCCGTCCGCACTCCCTCGCATCGCTCACAAACACGCCCGCCTCTAGACCAGCGCCTTGTGAAACCCTATCAACCCTAGTGCCCATATAATTCCACCCAAGTCAGTGCCACCACCTGAATCCCCCTATCCATGAGATCGCGCCATCTCAGGGTGCAAGCCATCTAGCGGAGAGGGAGGCGACATGTTGTTATCAGCTTCCCTCGCTTCGCCGCTTCCCATAGCCGTCATTGGAGAACAACAACAGTGACTACACGGAGCCGTTGTTGGAGAACAACAACAACGACAACTCCTCACCGAGGCGCGAGCGCATTTATATATAACACAAACAAATGGATATGAGCTCTAGTGGTTAAGGCTAAGTGTTAGGAGGGGCAGGTGCAATGCAGGGTTCAAACTCCAACTTGAAGAAACTCTCACTTAAAGGTGTACTAGTTAGTTGCCCATATATTACTAGTGTTTCTATATATTATATATGTAGACCTTACTTAAATGAGGTATTTATTCCATCATGTTTTGAATTTTTAAATTATTAGTGTGTGTTTACAATATGTCTTTCTTATAGCACAAACGGACAATGTGCGGTGATAGAAAAGCCCAGCGTAATGTTTCCAACAGCCTTGGTTCGATTTTCGACGATGGTCGATTTTTTTTTATTTTTGGTTATTATTCGGCAGGCGCGAGGCAGAGAAATTCAAATTGTGTTGATTTTGGCCTCTTCTTTGATTTTTTTTTTTCATATTCTAACTTCATATCCCATGTGTGTGTCACACTTTCTTATCTTTATACAGAGTTACGATAAACTTTGTTTATCTCAATTTGTTTTGTATACTTTTATATCCCTTGCAAGTCGTCTAGCGGAGAGGGAAGCAACGTGTTGTCGTCAACCTCCCTCACTTCACCGCTTCCCAGAGTCGTCGTTGGAAACAACAACAGCGACTACTCGGAGCCGTTGTTGGAGAACAACAACAACGACAACTCCTCACCGAGGCACGAGCGCATTTATATAACACAAACAAATGGATATAAGCTCTAGTGGTTAAGGCTAAGTGTTAGGAGGGGAGGTGCAATGCAGGGTTCAAACTCTAACTTGAAGAAATTCCCACTTGAAGATGTACTAGTTAGTTTTCCATACATTACTAGTGTTTATATATATTATGTATGTAGACCTTACTTAAATGAGATATTTATTCAAACATAATCATATTTTTAATTTTTAAATTATTAATGTGTTTATATATAATATGTCATTCGTATAGCACAAATAGACCACGTGCGGTGAGCCGGTGATAGAAAAGCTGAGTGTAATGTTTCCAACAGCCATGGTTCGATGGTCGAATTTTTTTATTTTTGGTTATTATTCGGCAGGCGCGAGGCAGAGAAATTCAAATTGTGTTGATTTTGGCCTCTTCTTTGATTTTTTTTTTCATAATCTAACTTCATATCCCATGTGTGTCACACTTTCTTATCTTTATACAGAGTTACGATAAACTTTGTTTGTCTCAATTTGTTTTGTATACTTTTATATCCCTTGCAAATTAGGATGTTACATTTTTTATAATGGTGTAAGTGGGGTAGTTTTCTTAAACTATGCATGCATGATTACGTTGTTGTAATGCACGCGCGCAGTATACGGAGGAGGTGTCGATTGATCTGACTGTGAATGAAAATTATTGTTCTAGGTTCCTGGAGATCGCCTTGTCCTTTTTTGATCCTTGGCTCGGATACGGTGCTGCGATTTTGGCACTTGCACGTGTGTTGTGATGAGTGTGAACAACTACCTGCAGACATCGATATGCAGTCGGCAGGCACTTGTTAATTCCTGCCGATATGATATGAGAATAATACGGGAGATATGGCGGCCGCGGCACAGAGCATATCAATCTCCACAAACATAAGATCGACCTCGGTATATATAGTATAACTACACATTCTAATCACCACACGTTGATGCCACCCTCTTCCGTTGCTAACTACTACAACATATTGGGCACATTGTTGGCGTCAATATATGCTGAGTTCATGTGTGATTGTGATATCCTGATCCGAGAGGATTATGAAATTCTGGAGAATACTTATACTAACAAGTTGCATGTTCTTTTTTAGAAAAAGCCTCTAGGTTAAACGTGCTTGATCCAGAGCAATATTAGAATGGATGACCAATCGATAAGTCTTCTCGGGTGTGCATGAGTGAGGATAAAGTGCATACAAAAGACTCGTGTTAGTCTGTGGAGATGGTCTATGATCATAGACGGCTGTCAGAAGTAAGTACTGCCAGTCCAACAGTGGACTGGGTGTTATAAATGATATCAGAGCCGACCCTCATGGTTTCACGGGCATATGTGAGATAGGGGATTCGGGTATATGGTGCATGACGCGTGTGGGCTCGAAGTGGTCATATCGCATGTCATATGACGACACTGGACACACAAACATAGCCAAGAGTGGAGATTCCTGTATTGGGGTTGACCAACGAGGATATCAGTCTTTTAAGGGGGTGGATTGTGATATCTTGGCCCAGGTGGATTGTGAAATCCTAGTCCAATGCTTAATAGGATTAATAGAATACACATACAACAAGGTGCATCTTTTTTTGGAAGCTTGTCTTGAAAGAACCTCTAGGTTAAGCATGCTTGGCCCAAAGCAATCTTGGGATAGGTGACTGACCGAAAAGTCTTCTCGGGTGTGTATGAATGAGGACAAAGTTCGCACAAAAGACTCGTGTTGGTCTATAGGGATAGTCTATGATTCTAGAGGGCTGTCATGAGTAAGTACCTGTTGAGCATCGTTTGAGGCACTAGGCAGGGCGAGACGGTCCGCCCTCATGCGTGGACAGTCCACGATTAGATTAGATCAGGCGGATTAACTCCTATCTTCACGCATGTTTATCCCTCTAAACTCATAGGAATTGTTGGAGGATGCCTAGGAATGGGTCCAGACATCACCCCTATATATTTGAAGTGGTACATCCGATTGATCATCCAACAATTGAACCAAAATTAATATATCTTCTGTTCCTTTACTTTTGCCATAGGAGTAGATAATAACGTAGCCTTCTTTACCCTGATCTTCACCTCTCTTTGACTCTACGTCGTTTGGAGGCGTCTTGGGTGGCCAGCCGATCCCAAGACACAACCTAGGATCTCTCCTCCTTGTTAGGGTCCCTCCTAGGAGGTCAGATCCGGGTGCTATTGGCAAACACCGCCACCTCTACGCACGCGAGGACCATTTGAACACCAGACACGGGCTGTCCAGCTCGGCGCAAAGAACATCGCGCCTGCTGCCAGGTCACAGACCGTTCGCGCCTCTGCAGAGATTACCGTTGTCGGTACACATCACAGTGATTGGTGCCTAGATCGGCGCCAACACACTTTTTAGCAACTCCGCTAGGGAACATTGCCTGAAGATTTATTAGATCGGCTTGTTGGGGGCCTTCGTCCTCCGAAGGTCCTCAAAAACATGATTTGACAATGTTTTCCAAGTGGATTATGTGAACAGGTATCTTCGGTCTCAGAATTATAAAGCACGGTCAGGACGAAGCCTGAACCAGACGAAGGGCGAGCTGATTACCAAGCTCTACGAAGGTGCACAGCCGAAGCTGTGTGCAAGGAAGCTTCGTCACGATAGCGGAAAGGGGAACCGACTTAAAGATGAAAAGACTACGTGGGCCTCAACAGATTTCCATAAGTCATTAACAAATGTAATGGACATGGATGTAATTTTACGTGGGCTGCGTCCCGCGTCTATAAATAGATGAACAGTACTCCCGTACTGTTCACGCTGACTTGGCATTCGCTTTTGCGTCACGCTTGTACCTTCTACCTTCTCTCAGGACCGAAGGTATTTTTGTAATTTGAAATCATTTCTATTTTTCCATGTTAATAAAATAGAAATGATTTTATGATGATGTCTAAATTATATTCCATGTTTTATATGAATCCTTCGTCATTATTTGTTATATTTATGAAGGTATGTTTCTTATGACCTTCGTCCGAAACTCATTATTCCCGAAGGGGCATAATGTCTCGAAGGACGAAGGGCTTTAGCACTTAACACTTTTTATGTTGCCTTGTTCTTAATTCTTAGCATTTGAGAACAAGTCCCCAACATTGGCGCCCACCGCCGGTGAACTCACTTCCACTTCGAGCTTTTTTGAACACCTTCGGAAGGTATAGACCTTCACTATGGCGCCGAAGAAAGCTTCAGCGATTGGGGCTTCAGCACTGCAACCGTTGGACCACAACCAGGAGACCGTCTCTCTTCGGGAGGCCCGAAGCCAGAAGAGAAAGGCCGTAAGCCCGACGCTTCAGGAGGAAGAGCTAGACCAAGAAATCAGGGATATGGAGATCCTACATCAACAAGTGCAAAGGAAGAAGGAGAAGATGGCCCGGCTAGCTGAGTTGCAACGGCAGATAGACGAAGCCTCTAAGGAAGTCCGCCACCTCACCCATGATGAGCAAAACAGAAGGCCTCAGCAGAAAGACCTTCGTCAGGAGGGCTTCGTCAACGAAGATGACTGGTATGACAAT
The DNA here is from genome assembly GCA_029449295.1 of Zea luxurians. Classification (NCBI taxonomy): domain Eukaryota; kingdom Viridiplantae; phylum Streptophyta; class Magnoliopsida; order Poales; family Poaceae; genus Zea; species Zea luxurians. The sequence goes on along the minus strand of JAOPSE010000004.1, from coordinate 51,376,912 downwards.
TTCCATCAGGGAAATTTTGTTTTCGATGATGCTTCTCCTTTGTCCGCTGAGCTGCAGGCTACACCTTGGCCTCCATCTTATAAGCCACCTCAGCTTCCCATGTTCGACGGCCACTCAGACCCGAAGCAGTTCCTGATGAGCTACGAAGCAACAGTGTCTTCGTATGGGGGCAATGCTGCAGTCATGGCGAAGTCTTTCGTTATGGCCGTCAGGAGTGTTGCTCAGACCTGGTATTCCTCCCTTCGGCCAGGAACGATCACTTCATGGCAAAAGCTGAAGGATATGTTACTGACCAACTTTCAAGGATTTCAGACGAAGCCGGTCACAGCTCAAGCCTTGTTCCAGTGCATTCAGGATCATGAAGAATACCTTCAGGCTTATGTCCGAAGGTTCTTACGTTTGAGGGCGTAGGCACCAACGGTGCCCAATGAAATTGTTATTGAAGCCATGATCAAGGGGCTTCGTCCTGGGCCTGCAGCTCAATACTTTGCTAGAAAGCCGCCTCAGACCCTGGAGAAACTGCTCCAAAAGATGGATGAGTACATTCGTGCTGACAATGACTTTCGCCAAAGAAGGGAGGAGGCCTTCAGATTTTCTGAAATGACCAGGGGCTTCGGAGGAAGATACTACCCGAGGCATGTCCGGTCCATCCACAGCTCCACTCAGAATGATGATAAGGGGAGTCAGCAGAGCAGACCGCAGTGCTCCTCACAGGCTTCGGGGCAACAACAAGCTTTCTTCCGGCCACCAGCTCCGAGAGGCAGAGGCGCCAGGGGCTTCGGCGGAAGATTCGGAGATCAACCAAGGAAATTGTTTTGCTTGTTCTGTGGAGAAGGCAAGGGCCATACCACCAGGACGTGCCATATTACAATCCAGAAGCAAAAGGAGATAGCCGAAGCTACATCTCAACAAGTTCAGCCGAAGCAGGTCATGCATACTGCTTCGTATCATCCGCCTTACATCCCACAGTACATAGACAACCACCCTGCAGCTTCTGTAGCTTCGGCAAGTCAACCTCAAGCTTCCTGGCAACAGCCCCCGCCTCCACCTCCATTGCAACAGGGTCAACAGCCAGAAGGGAGTCAATATGCTCCACATCAAAGGGACTTCAGAGAACAATCCGAAGCTCGCACAGTCAACAGCACTGTGCCAGAGTCGAAGCACATTTATTGACACATATCCTACCTATGATAGCAGTCTTTTCCATTCAGTTCTATTCTCTGTAGCAAAAAACATTGATCGTTTCCATGTAATAATTTCGCTGTTTCCCACGAGGAAAATCTATTTTCTCCACAGGATTAAGTTGATGAAGTTTTTGTGTTAACAAGGAGGACCTTCGAAATATTAAAAATCCTTCGGATTAACAGAAAGTCGTTCTAAGGAACGCAGAGTAAGTTCATGAAGTCACAAAAAGCCGTTCCAAAGGGAGCGCAGTGTAAGTTTTCTGCTCAAAAGTCGTTCCTAAAGGAATGCAGAGCTTACAGCGAAAAGTCAACGCTGATACCGTCTAAGTAAAAGACGAAGAAGCTCCTAAGGGAGGCTTACAACGAAAAGTCAACGCTGATACCGTCTAAGTAAAAGACGAAGAAGCTCCAAAGACGTTCCTAAGGGAATGCAGAGCTTACGAATAAATTTTGTGTGTATCTTCGGAACAAAGGTCATTTGCATAACATAACATCATCACATCATCTTGCATAGCATAAGCATCATACATCATATTGCATTTTGCAAGAGAAGGGTACACAGTATCGACCTTCGCAAGAATGCTTTGAGAAAGCAATATCGAAATTGTATAAATTCGGAATACAGCTTTGGAGAATATTTTTACGAAGCATGGACAAGCTTCGTCAGAGCAATATCGAAATTGTATAGCTTCGGAGAATGCTTTCACGAAGCATGGATGTGACTTATCAGAACAGTTTTAACGGAGAATATTTTCTTCACGAAGCATGAAAAGAAGGGAAGGTGTTTTTTCGCCGAAGGCTCAAAAATGGTATGTATGTAGAGTTTCATGCATCGTAAAGAATTGAATAATGAAAAGAAACTTGTATATTACATTCAAATGTACAAAATGTTACATAGATCACAATTTAAATGTTTTTTCTAAATAGCATCTAGTCTTCTCTTAATACTGCTTCGGCGGCTTCATTTAGAAGCTGATCAACAACTTTGTCCATGATAGCTTCGGCCATTTGTTTAATTTCATCATCACCTTTTGTGTGCGGGTCGGCAGTCGATTCAGCAGCTTCTGAGGCAAAAGAATATTTCTTCATTACTATTACAAACCGTGAGCAAAGTTTGAAACAAAAATTACAACACAATAAGAACGACTAATTAATACCTAATTGCCTTTCGGGCTCTGTACTTTTTTCGGCAGCTTCTGCCACTTTCCTAGCATCATGGATGCCTTTTTCGCTCCTTTGGATGATTTCTTGCGCCATTCCTCGGCCGCCGTCGTTCCAGATATCAGTAAAAAATTTGCCACCAACCACGCTTGCTTCGACCGAGGGGTCCTTGATGTCTTCGGAAGATAAGGTAGCTTCGGACTGAGCTAAAAATTTTACATGCCCGCAACCTTTTTTCTCTAAGACAGAAGCAATTCCTCTGGCGCCCGAAAAAGCGCAGATATCGCCACGACTGCTCAGGATCTCCTCGAAGGCCTCTGCTTCGTGACTAATCCATTCCAGTGGACCTTCGGGATTGCCTCGAGAGAAATTCTCTTCGCTGGAAAAGGCGCCCACGTTGGCGAAGCTGGTTTTAATTTTATTCACGCATTCTATAGATTTAACATAACATTTCCTCTGAGATGCGCGAAGCTCTTTAACTCTTAACTCCAATTTGTTGACCATATGATCACTGAGTTCTCGTTTTGTTTCCTCAAGCACGCGCTCCTCTCTAGCTCTAGCCAGCTGTTTCTGCAGATCTTTAATTTCACGCTTTTGGGCTTCGGCCTGGGCTTTTGAAGCAGCTTCGTCTTTCTTTACTTTATCTACCAGTGTAAGCAGAATTTTATCCTTTTCCAGAGCTTCGTTCCTCAGTTTGATAACTTCGGAGTGCAAATTGTTAAACGCAATATCATAGCTTTCATCTTCGGCGCTTTTTGGGCTCTTAACGCGTTGCTCAGAATTAGGCCCTGTATAAAAAAAGAATCCATATAAGAATAAAGGAATGAATTACGCATTAAAAAGTTTTTTCAAACGATTAGTTTCCATACCTTTAGGCTATTATATGCAAGACTGTCTGCAAGATCCTCTTTCGTCATGGCGCATAATCCAGCTTCGAGCTTCGGGAATCCCATGCTTCTAGCCATTTCCCGGCACACGGATAATTCTTTATTGTCTGGGAGGCAATACAGGAAATCATCTTCGTTTGTCCCATTAAATATCACTGCCCCCTTCGGATATTGTAGCTCTTTCGCATAATGGTTGGCTTCATAAGTTTCTTCTGCAGATAGTTTTTTCCCCGAAGCGTGTCGTATAATGTAATCGTATATGCTGGCAGGAGCTTCGGGGATGGCAGTGTCAATTTCTTCAACTAAAACTGGTTCTGATATTTTTATTGCTTCGGCTTCCAAAGGTTGCTCCTTGTAGGGCTCTGAAGGCCCAGCTTCAGCTTGTTGCGTCGAAGCTTCAGTAGAAGCTTCAGCAACTTCAACACTCTTTTTTGGAGTTGTGCTTGAAGACTTAATTGTCTCCAAGACATCTAGTACGTTTACCATTCTTTTCCTTTTTGGGGTCACCGATGGCCCCTTTTGGTTTTTTATTGCTTCGACATTTACCGAAGGACTTAAGATTTCAGACATTTTTGGCTCGTCAACCTTCGGTTTCTCTGATTTTTCCGCTGAAGGCGCTTCAATCTTTTCTTCCATCTTCGGCACTGAAGCTGGTTCGGTAGCTTCAGAGGCCAAAGAGACTTCACCAATGAATTCTGGCACTGTGGCCGGCTCAATAAAGCGTGTCCGATGGGTGAGCACCTTCATCTTTTTTCTTTGAGGCGCTGGCTCACTAGGGGCACTCGTGGTAGCTTCTATCGCAGGAGAAGAATTTTTCCTTTTGCGACCCAATACCGGATAGTGATAGTCAGGGTACATAAACCCGACTGCGTCAAACACACGGTTGAGCCTTTTCTTTTTTCGGCCTCCGAAGGCTGCTGATAGCGCAGTATTTTCGGCCTTCGAATATGCCCCAAGTAGTTCATCACTTAAAGTTTCAATGCTCTTCAGCCAGTCATCATCAGGTTCAACAAATTTATCTGCATATTTGAATGTGTATTTTAGTCTAACTAGTCCGCCTTCGTCGGACTCTTTAATAGTTTCCTTCGGCATTTCCCACTTTTCTGCAAGTGGCCACACCCTGAAGGCAATGTGCTCTTGGACCAAGTCCCTTGTCCCAATGAAAGAGCAGACTATGCCGAAGGCTCTTTGGCATTCCTCGGCTGCTTCGTCCATTTCAACCTTCGGCCTTCGAAGTCCGAAGCGTTGCCAGATGGGGTGCATAATAATACTCTTCACATTTTCTTGCGCTGTTAAGTCATTCTTCACATAGAACCACTCTGTCATCCAGGCTCCGGGCCATCTCTTCCGAAAGGTTGGCACAGGGCGGCTTGACCCGGAGCGGGCACCGAAGCTGTAACACCCAAAATTATTGTGATATTGTTCTTTTCCCCACGGCTTCGTCTCATATAACAGTTCATGAATATTGCAAAAACTTTTAGCATTTGGTTCTAAACCTTGACTTCTTGCAGCCCAGACAAAAATCCCCATTTTTATGATAGCTTCGGGAGTAAGTTGATGAAGGTAGACTTGGAATGTTTTCAGTACCTCAACAACAAAGTTGCTCAGGGGGAATCGAAGCCCAGCCTTGAGAAAGCTTCGGAAGATTACAACTTCATCTTCTTCGGGAGTGGGAGAAGTCTTTTCTCCAGCGTCAGCTCTCACTATAGATACATCTCGAAAATACCTCCCCCTCATATTATCAATATGATTCTGCTTGATAGTGGTTTTCCCGAAAACCGTGTGACTTGGCCGCCATGGACGATCTTCGGCCTCTTCCCCACCACTCTCTACATCATAGCTGTCGCTGTCACCAGTATCTTCGGACAAACCTTCGAGAATCTCCTTGGTGATTTTCTCTGTATTGGTCTCTGCCATCGCTATCAGGAACCCCAGATTCTTCTCCTCCTCGAGACTCAGCTTCGTCTCAGCAGGGATCTTCTTGCCTTCAGACATCTTCGGAAACGCTAAAAAATTGTTCCCGAGGCCGAAGCTTCAAAATCAAAAAGACCAGCAAATCTTAGCGCACAAGAGCTAAAAATTTTAGTGGGCCGAAGCAGATGGCAACTGTGCGTACCAAATGAGTTTGCGGTGCGATCTTATTTATACGCCCAGGGCGTCGAAAATTGAAAGGCCCCGCTTGTCAGTGAATGTTGCTATTCTAGCAAAGGGAAGGTGTTTTTTCGGACCTTCGGCTCAAGGCCTTCGTCCATATCGCAATCTGAATTTATTATTAACAAATTAATATTGCGAGGGGCTACTGTTGGGGGCCTTCGTCCTCCGAAGGTCCTCAAAAACATGATTTGACAATGTTTTCCAAGTGGATTATGTGAACAGGTATCTTCGGTCTCAGAATTATAAAGCACGGTCAGGACGAAGCCTGAACCAGACGAAGGGCGAGCTGATTACCAAGCTCTACGAAGGTGCACAGCCGAAGCTGTGTGCAAGGAAGCTTCGTCACGATAGCGGAAAGGGGAACCGACTTAAAGATGAAAAGACTACGTGGGCCTCAACAGATTTCCATAAGTCATTAACAAATGTAATGGACATGGATGTAATTTTACGTGGGCTGCGTCCCGCGTCTATAAATAGATGAACAGTACTCCCGTACTGTTCACGCTGACTTGGCATTCGCTTTTGCGTCACGCTTGTACCTTCTACCTTCTCTCAGGACCGAAGGTATTTTTGTAATTTGAAGTCATTTCTATTTTTCCATGTTAATAAAATAGAAATGATTTTATGATGATGTCTAAATTATATTCCATGTTTTATATGAATCCTTCGTCATTATTTGTTATATTTATGAAGGTATGTTTCTTATGACCTTCGTCCGAAACTCATTATTCCCGAAGGGGCATAATGTCTCGAAGGACGAAGGGCTTTAGCACTTAACACTTTTTATGTTGCCTTGTTCTTAATTCTTAGCATTTGAGAACAAGTCCCCAACACGGCTCTCAATGGCTGCTTCAAAGGATAGTTCCGACGTCTCTCCTAGCAACATCATCGAGTCGGCTATGGAGACTCTGTCGGCTGAAGATCAGTAGGAGTTTGAGGAACACAAGGAATAGCTGATCAAAGGAGCGCGAGCGAAATTCTTGGCCAACTTCAAGGTGGACAAGAATCACAAGGTTGTCCGATAGCGGGCGACTGATCCGGCTTCGCTCCGACCTGCTGCAACTACCCCCAAGGTAAGTGAAACAAATGAAATCCAATATGTTCAGCAACGATAACAAAAAATGCAACAAATCATAGGGGTACGCAAGATGATTACAAAATGGATAGTGTGTGCGTTTGATAAATCTGTTGTTGGTAATTTTCCCATGCACGAAGTTGAAACCAAGGAGAATATGCATGATTCATCGGCTGCAAATTGGCATGACTAATCCCAAGCACTTTACGAGATGTTGATGGACACATATCCTAGACAATCACAGCCTCTTGCACAGAGCACGGCCGAACCATCCACTCATGAGGGCGGACATTCCGAATTAGTGATAGTTGGCCCCGTTTTCTGAATTGAAGTACCAAAATCAGCGCCAGACCCACATCATTCCACACGAACCTTAATCGACCATTTTGGACCATTCACACAGTGTCGGACAGCCCGAATACATCAACAGGTTGTCCGACTACGTAGCTGGACAGTACGCGCACACAACCGGACAGTCTGCGCACATAGCCGGACAGTCCGCGTATCTGATCGGATAGTCTGATGTAGAGTATATAGATCATGATACAAGTTGTTATCACCCATCTGTATACCCATCTCAGCCAAGCTTCCCTTTACTCCCTATGGCTCCTCAACACCAAAGCACCGATCCATAGATGCGTGGGGGTGAGCACTTTTTGGGCCCCCTAAGAGGCCAGGAAGAGATGGCCAGTCATATGAGTTCCCATGGCAAGCATTAATGTTCCACAGAACCCAAACCCCTAGGCACATAAGTAACATAATACACAAACACCCACACCATTAATTGACCAAAGGGTCAGTGGACTACCACCGACCTCCATTGACATAGTAAGGGAAGAAATAGATGAGGCGTTCCGAGACAAGCTTGGAGTTAACATGGCCCCTAGACGGCTATCATATCGGAAACCATATGACAACCGATTTGAGTACTAGCTATACACCCAGGGAACAAGGATACCCAAATTTCCAAAATTTTTGGGTGACCAGGGTAAGAGCACACATGAGCACATAGGCCAGTTCCTATCGCAGTTAGGAGAATTGGCCAATACAGAGGCGTTCCACGTTCGCTTATTGTCATTGTCTCTAACAGGGACTGCATTCACATGGTACGCCACACTACCTCCTAACTCTATTTTTTCATGGGGGGATTTAGAGCAAAAATTGCATGATCATTTTTTCTCTGGTAACTTGAGTTAGACCTGGTAGATTTGGTAGCTTTATGACAAGGGAAGGATGGATTGGTTAATGATTACATCCAGAGATTCCAGGACACAAGGAACCGGTGTTTCTAAATTCACCTTATAGAAAACCAGCTAGAAGGATTAGCTTTTAATTGAATGTGATACTACTTGAAAGAAAGATTAGAAGTCATTCAATTTTTCTCGCTAGCTCAGTTACACCAGAGGGCTTTAGCTTGTGAAAGCCGAAGCAAAGATACTACTAAAGCGGTTCGTCACAATGTCCATGTGGTAGAATGTGACCAGAGTAGCTAGGATGACGAATTAAAACAAGTGTACCCTGCTGACATGATTTGTCCAAAGTAGTCCAAATCTCCAATTTGTTCCTCTTTGCAGCCGGTTCAGAAGAAATAGCAAGAAGAGGTCAAATTTACATTTAATGTTGACAAGTGTGATAGAATATTTGACGAGTTACTCAAAAGCGACAACATTAAATAAATCACACTATTACATCTACTCACGAGCTTAAACGTTGTGTTTTTACAAGTGGCATAATTCATTCTCTCATGCCACTAATGATTGTAATATATTTCGATGATAGGTCCAATCAGCCATCAACGAGGGACGATTGAAGTTTCAAGAAATGCAAGTGGACATAGAGCCCTTTCCAATGAACATGATCAGTTTTGACAACAAGAAAGTCCTGGTTTGGCTTAATGCGGTCGATAAGGCAAAGGCAAAGAGATTATCATCGACGATCCATGAGAGACTGAAGAAATCACCAAAGTTTATAGCAGGAAAGTGATTGTAGAAAAGACCCCGGATGGAGGGGAGACATTGAAGGTCATCATCCCAGCCTCCAACACTAGGGACAGGCACGGGCAGGCGGCCAAGTGCAACGCCCTGTTCTGCATATTGTGGATGGTCCGACGTGCAAGCGCAGACGGTCTGGGATAGGCAGTCCAGACAGGTCTGGAGGACGACCCGATAGTACATAGGAGCAACAATGACCACATGCCTTCAAGCCACGATGACCAGGAATAGGTACGTGGAAAACCAATAATCTAAAGCATCAGGTCGGCTAGTCAAAACCGGCCTAACCTTTGATCAATTAGTATCCAAATATGACAGGTTGGGGAGCACCCCAAACTTTTGTATTTGACAGGTTGGCACCACCAGTACAAGACCGATTGGAGTCGCCTCAATCTAGTCACTAGGCACAGGTCCAGCAAGGATGTCGTACTACTCTGCCACAAAGACCGACCAATCCCGTAGGGGGCATGGAGAGAAAATATCCATGAACGCCAAGAGAACAACAAATAGAGATATCATCAAGATAGGCACAACAAATGTTGTCATACAGGGGAACAATGAAGGGCTGATGATTTTTGGTAAATTGGCCAAAACAAACAAGGAAAGAGACACAGAACAACAAGTAAAACAATTGACCCAAAGTACTCAATGCCCCAACCTTTTCCCTTCTTTATTTTGCTCTTAAGCGTTGTAATTTGCTCTTAACACGTTCTCAAAAGCGCAAATTACAACGCTTAAGAGCAAAATAAAGAAGGGAAAAGGGGACAGAAAAAATATTTAATGACACACACCCACAGCACCCGCCACAATAAAGAGGTGGAAACCAAAGACTGCCGAAGCAACTCAAGCGGCCACAAAAATAAAAGACAAAAAAACAGTTGGGCATGTACCTACAGGTACCACGGACCGTCTGGCTCCAGGAGCTGGACTGTCCGAACCAGGAGCGGACCGTCTGACCCCCTCGAGTCCGGACAGTCCACACCCCACCAAGAAGCCTCCAACAACGCATCGACGCCTATGGATGAGGACAACATCGAGGAGGATGATTTACTAGAAGAGGACCTAGTTGACTACAGAGCCTCACCCGACCACCCAGGTATGGATGTCAATGTGATTACATTTTTAGCCGATTACACTATGATCGGTGACGATAAACTTGCCATTACTCAATTTCATTTTGGTCCTAAAGAGGCCGCCTTCACTAAGCCAAAAGAATCGGTCAATCATTTAAAGCCGCTTTTTGTGCGTGGGCATATGATAGAGTACCGATTGCTGAAATGTTGGTAGATGGTGAGGTGGCCTTGAATTTAATGCCTTATTCATTGTACAGAAAATTAGGGAAGCGGGATGACGATAAGTAAAAACTAATATGACACTCAGTGGCGTTGCAAGGGATAGTTCGATCAAGGCCAAGGGAGTCATGTCCGTTGAATTAACCATTGGGACAAAGACCCTTGCTATTGCTTTCTTCGTCGCCGACATAGAAGGAAATTATAGTTTAATCTTAGGTAGAGATTGGATTTGTGCAAATCAATGTATACCTTCTACTTTAGATCAAATGTTATTACAATGGGTAGGCGATGAGGTAGAACAGGTACATGTCGATGCATCGTCTTGCAATGCCCAAGTCGATACCCCTGTACTTTGGACCTATGAGACTATCACCTATGTCACATGAGTTGATTTTTCTAATTACCAATTCATAAGCATAGACAGAAAAGGTTTCATCCATATAATGCTAGAGCCGATGGAGAATCGGCTAAATCATAAATAGGGTTAAAATGATGGACACACTCATAAATAGTGATTGCCAGGACGTGGACGATCTGAGGTGCACTAGAGAGCGCCGTAGAGCACAAGCCCTGTTACGGACGATGTGGCCCTTCAGGTCGGATAGTCCGATGGCCCTACAGACGGCCAACCCCCAAGGTTGGACAGTCCAGTGGCTACCAGAGAGGGCCGTAGAGAGAGTACACTGCCGTGGGCAATCCAACCCCTGAGGCCGGGTAGTCTGTAGATGCACAGAGAGCCTCAAACTCTTTTGAGGTATGCACAATAGAAGAATTTAGAGATCTTGACAAATTAGGACAGGGGTTTACATCGGTCGATCCTTTGGAGGATATTGACATAGGGGAAAGGGAAACTCCAAGGCTGATTTTTGTGAACAAGACCCTAGAAGTGGATCTTAGTAATGAAATAGTTGGCTTATTAAAATAATACTCTAATTGCTTTACTTGGAGCTACACTGAGATGCCAGGATTAAGCCAAGAGCTAGTGGTTTCAGGCCCTTCGAGCAGAGACCAAGATCGTTTTGTCCAGACTTACTCCATAGGATCAAGGACGGCATTCCCTAGCTTTTGGAAGCTAACTTTATTAGGCCTTGCAAATATGCATAATGAGTCTAATATTATGCCGGTGGAGAAGAAGGATTCAGGTAAGCTCAGAGTATGTATTGACTTCTGAAATCTAAATAGAGTGACTCCTAAAGATGAATATCCTATGCATCTAGTCGACATGTTAATTAATGATGCATCAGGAAATAGAGTTATTAGCTTTCTTGATGGCAATGCCGGATATAATCAGACCTTCATGTCCAAAAAAGATGCGTCTAAAATGACCTTAATATGTCCAGGCTTTGTTGGGTTGTTTGAGTGGGTTGTTATGACATTCGGTTTATAAAATGCTAGTGCCACTTATCAAAGGGCTTTGAATTGGGTCTTTTATGAGTTGTGAGAAACACTATGGAAGTTTACATTGATGATATAATAGTTAAATCAACTGAATTTGGTTCTCATATAGCTAATTTGCGCAAAGCCTTCGATAAGATGCGTTGATATGGTTTAAAAATGAACCCTCTTAAATGTGCTTTCGAAGTGTCAGCTAGAAAGTTCTTAGGACTCTATATTCATGAGCCTGGCATAGAGATAGATCCAGACCGAATTAAGTCCATTCGGAATTTGGGGACTCCAACTTGTAAGCTCGAAATGCAGAAGTTTCTCGGCAAGGTAAATTATTTGTGTAGGTTTATTTCCAACTTAGCGAGGAAGGTTCATACTTTCATTCCTAATCTTTGGCTTAAAAATAATGCTGATTTTACCTGGGGTGCAGAACAACATGAAGCATGTGATCTTATTAAAAAACTATTTGTCTTCGGCTCCAATATTGAAAGCACCAAAAGCAAGAGTGCCATTCAGGTTATACATTGCAGCCAAAGATAAAATAATCGGAGTTGTCCTGACTTAGGAGACCGAAGGGAAGGAGCATGTTGCGACCTACTAAAGCCGGAGGCTAGTGGATGTTGAAACAAGGTACACCTTCGGTGAGAAATTATGCTTATGCTTGTTTTATGCATGCACCAAACTTATGTGTTATCTATTGTCTAGTCCTTGCACTATGTCTAGTCAAACCAATGTGATTAAATACATGTTGCAAAACCCAATTATGAGTTGTTGAATTGGTAAATGGGCTTATGAACTTATAGAATATGACTTGGCCTATGAATCATTAAAATCTATAAAAGGTCAGGTTGTAGCAGATTTTATTGTAGAATATCAGATTGGTGATACTCAGGAACTAAACATATCCTACCTCACTATTACTCCCTAGATTCTATATTTTGATGGATCGGTTTGTAATAAAGGACAAGGGATTGACATCGTTCTTGTTTCACCAAGTTATGGCTCTTTTAACTTTTCTAGCCGGTTGAAAACTTATTGCATTAACAATCAGGCCAAATATGAGGCTCCCTTATTCAGTTTAGAATTTTTAGATTATATAGGAGTGAGACATGTGAGGGCATTTGGTGATTCTCAGCTAGTTGTCTAGCAAATTTTGGAAGAATATCAATGTTTGGATGGCACTTTGAATAGTTATCTTGAAAAATGTTGGGACATAATTCGTTCTTTTGATGAATTCGATATTCGACATATATCCAGAGCTAAGAATTGCAGAGCTAATAATTTAGCACAAGATGCATCAGGTTATCGAATAAAGCGAGGGAGATTTCACAATGCTGAAAGTCTGATAATCGGTGTTGCGCTTAATTCCTAGGTCGCGGATTGCCCGGGCTACATATCCGGTCCATCCGTGGTGGACTTGGACCGTCCGGGCAAGGAGTCTGGACCGTCCGACGGTACCAGAGACATCTCCTTTGTTAATCTGGCTACCAACACAGCTAATGCTGCTGATTGGAGGGCACCTATAATGAAGTACCTACGTAATCCTAGAGTTAGGATAGACAAGAATGTTCAGCATACAACTTTTAAATACATTCTGGTTGATAACAAACTTTACCGCCGAACTGTCGATGATGTCCTACTTAAATGCTTAGGCCCAAATGATGCTATATAAGCCATGACCGAAGTGCATGAAGGGATTTGCGGTACTGATCAATCGGCTCCAAAGATGAAGTGGCTATTGAGAAGATCCGACTTCTATTGGCCCGACATGATAGTTGATTATTTTAAATACTACAAAGGATGTCAAGTATGTTAGAAGTTCGACTATCTGTAATAGGTCCCCGCAGCGAAACTACATCCTATTATCAAACCTTGGCATTTTAGGAGATGGGGTCTGGATTTTATAGGAGAAATTCATCCTTCATCATCAAAGGGGATCCATTTGTGTTGGTGACCATAGACTATTTTACTAAATAGACTGAAGCTATTGCTCCGAAGAACATAACACATAAGAAGGTAGTTGAGTTTATAACTGAGCATATCATTCATAGATTCGACATTCCCGAAACTTTGACTATATACCAGGGGCTTCTTTTATGTCAATAGAGGTATGTGAGTTTGCTAAATTATATAAGATCAAATTGCTCAACTCTTCTCCATATTATGCTTAGATCAAGCCTAGTAACAGGACATTGATTAGACTTATAAAGAAGAAGATATCTGACCATCCTAGGCATTAGCATAAGGTTTTGTCTGAGGCCTTATGGGCTAATACAATATCTAAACACAATGCTACTAAAGTCTCCCCTTTTGATATCTCCGCATAAAGAAACCCCCTAGCAGTGTGCTTTGTTTTCCTACCACTCATCCTATTCAATAGAAAAACATTAGAGGTATTAGATCCATAAAATTAAGTGAATTGATAAAAAACAAATAATAAATCACAGAAAATTAAATTATGCATTACACATCAAAATTCATCGGAATCATGATCAAGGAGTCTTCTTCGATCCAAAGCTCGCAATGTGGCTTTTTTGTTCCTTGGATTTCGTTTTCGTTTCGGTGCAACACACTCATCAGCAGTGACATCGTTATGGTCTCCGACTAGCGAGTTCAGTGCAACACCCTCATCGATAGTAAAAGTGGTTGGCAATTCTTCTTCTTGATAAACATCATCGGCCTGTTCGTCTTCGAATTGATAATTAGTAGTGCAAGGAGTATGTAAATGTTCCCTAGGGTTCACCTTGCGAACTACCCACCATGCTTTAAACTTCGGATTTGGTTACAACATATAGTAGACCTGCTTGCATTAGTGTGCAAGGATAAAATTATCATGGCCTTGAAGTCATTCCTTGTGCTTTACTTCAGTTATGCCATATTGACTTTGTCTAAACTCATTATTGTTGTCAAACCAATCACATAGAAAGAATACTAATTTTAAAGTTTTGTTCCCTGCAAAATTAAACTCTAGGATGTTTTGAATGATGCCATAATAATTAGTTTCTCTTCCGAGTGCATCGAGTGCCCTAGTCAGAACTCTAGTGTTACGTGTGGCTGCACGAGGATGAGACTTTTCAAATTGGTCTGAACAAAATTGGAAGCCATTCACATCGTATCGATCAAAGGTTCTGCAAGTCACCGTCCCATAAGATAGTTGTCCAAGTCCTCGTGTATGTTAGGAGTCTTTATGCACTGCGAATAATATACAATTAAAATGACTACCTCGTGTAAAAGGATAAATGACATTAAAGTAAGGAATATAAAGAGTTTACATGCTCCCGAAACCAGTCAACAAAATTAGGTCTTCCTTGCCTCCCATGTCGTCACATCATATCTAGTTGTTTGCTTGTAGGCTGATGAGAATAAGTCCAATTTTCCTCGTTGAACTTACTGTACAACAAATAAGTAATTAAATACGGCTCCTTGGCAAAGAAATTATGGGGCAAAATAAAGACTTACAAGAAATATGGCTCCATCTCTTCCATATTCGAGTACATGTATAGCAATGCGGACATTCTTTCATCCATGCTAAGGTGGTAGAACGTGCCCTTACTAGTACTTGTGCCTCTCCATTGGAAAATGTTGAGATCACTGACAGGAGGTTCCTCATCGACATTGTATCGCATGGTAGCAGCATAGACATTATGTTCCTATGCGAAATACACAGTAGTGAAGTATGAAACCTCCTTTAGCAAAAAAGCTTTAGCGATGCATCCTTCTACTCTAGCCTTATTTCGAACCATGCCTCGCAGGTTTTTGAGTGCATGTTCAATGTGATACATCCACCTATATTGTATAGGTCCACCAACCTTTGCCTCATATGGTATGCGAATAAGTAGATGCTCCATTGGATTGAAGAATCCAGGTGGGAATATTTTTTCTAGCTTGCATAACAACACTGGTATTTCTTTCTCCAACTTCTCCATCATATTTTTACTTATTTCTTTGGCACAGATCTACGTGTAGAAATAACTTAGCTCAGCTATTGCTTGCCACATGGCGTCGGGCATGTAACCCCGAAATATGACAGGGATAATCCTCTCCATTAATATATGGAAGTCATGGCTCTTTAACCCAGTTAGTTTTCCCATTTTCAAATTCACAGCTCTTTTCAAGCCCGCAGCATAACCATCGGGAAATTTAATTTTTTTCATCCATCTCATTACCTCGATCTTGTCTTTAGAGGTAAGACAGAACAAGGCACGTGGCGGCTTGCCGTTGTCATTGAGCACTTGGGTTGGTCGGTCACAAAGCATTGCTAGATCTCTTCGAGCTTTCATATTGTCTTTTGTTTTTTCAAAATGCATGCAAGTGTGTATGAGGACTTCGGCAACATTACTTTCTTGGTGCATGACATCAATGTTGTGCACAAGAATCAATGACGACATATAAGGGAGCTCCCAAAGACCACATATATGTGTCCAGTTGTGATCCACTCTGAATCCTTCGTACTTGTCCCCCTTTGCATTTAGGACAAGGTTGTTCAGCTGAGCATATATTTCTACTGCGTTAAGACGTTTAGGTGGTCCTTTGGTGACCACGGTATTCTTTATAAAGTTTTTCTTATCGCTCCTAAATGGGTGTTTCCTAGGCAACCAGCGTCGATGACAAGCGAAGTAAGTGTTCTTTCCACCATGAGCAAGACGGAAGCAATTTGTATCTGAACCACAATATGGACATGTCAATCTACCATGTGTACTCCAACCAGTAAAAATAGCATACGCCATGAAGTCATGCACCTACCACAAATACGCAACTCGAAGTTTGAATATCTATTTTTAAAAACATCATATGCTTCAACTCCTTTCCAAAGCTCCTTCAACTCTTCAATCAAGGGTTTTAACATGACATTGAGTTTCTTTCCAGGATAGTCTAGGCCAGGAATGATTAAGCAAAGAAATATAAATTCATATTTCATACAAAGAGAAGGTGGAAGGTTGTATGGAATAACAAAGACGGGCCAAAATGAGTACGATGATGCCATTTGACCAAAAGGTGTGAAGCCATCGGTCGCGATGCCGATTCGTACATTCCTCAGATTGCAGCAAAGTCTAGATCAAACGTGTCGAGAGCCTTCCAAGCATCCCCATCTGAAGGGTGCATGATTAGGTCATCGTTATCACGGACACCTTCTTTGTGCCATCGCATGTGCATAGCGGTTTTTTAGATAGAAACAACCGTTTCACTCGAGGAGTTAGTGGCAAGTAACGGAGCTGCTTATGTGCAACATATGTCATCACCTTGTCACCCTCATCATTAACAACTTCCACAAATCTAGATTGTCCACATTTCAGACATCTTTTCTCTCCCGCATGCTCCTACATGAAAAACATACAATTATTTTTGCACACATCAATCTTTTCATAATCCATACCGAGACCTTTGATAATTGTCTTTGAATGGTACATGTCTTTAGGCAACTTATTGGGCTTTGGGAGCACATCTCCTAATAACTTTAAAATCTCATTGTAACAATTGTTCAAGAAAAAATACTTGGACTTAATGGCCATGAGCTGAGTCACAAAAGCGAGTATACTCACATCTGTGTGTTCATGCAATGACTCTTTAGAGTCTTTTAGTAGTTTAGAAATATGGAAACCTCTGGTGTGGTAGGAACCTCGGATGTCACACCCAGTTTTGGAAGGCAAACCGAATGCGAACCATGTACGTGCCAACATCAAAAACTCATGTACACAACAATTACATAATTGGACATCATCACACATTGCTCAAAGTAAATAGCGGAAAGGTACTTTATTACAATAAGATGTCTGAGACATCCACAGAGTCTAATACATAGCCATAGTCATTAACATTAATTTCAAAGTGCAGAATACGCAACGTAGAAGATAAGCCTACATAGGCAGCTGACTGGGGGGTTACCACTAAGATAAACTAGAACTCGTCGTAGTCCTGGAACTCCTCAAAGTCCTCCATGTTGCCAGCATCTCCTCCTGAGCACTGAGTACAGTGGGGACAACCTGGGGTGGGGGTGGTTTGTAAAGCAAGGGTGAGTACACATCAACGTACTCAACAAATATCCCGTTTGGCTAAAGTGGACTAGTTGTATGTAGAGTTAAGGTTAAGCAGTTGCTTTTAGTTGGTCAAGTATTTATTACTATTAGTAGAGCCAAGTTTTAGTAATAACCCAGTTATTACCCAAGTGTACCTCCTCCAAGAGGAAATACCAGAGATCAAAATTATAACCATCATTATTAATCATCATCATAAAAGTATCCAAAGTTCTTCTAATCAAAGAGGATCCCAAGGCTGCTCTTAACCGTGAGCTCGGCTGATATACCAGTTTTGAACACTCTGCAGAGGTTGTACACTTTACCCACAAGTCATGATCCCTTTCTGTGACGGAACCTTCCAAGTCATTAGGCCCACCTACAGTTGTCCTTGTCCAACAGACATCAGACAACCCTATAGATGTTCCTGAAACACTTGATAAGTTCGGTATCTTTATCCTTACCTTTCCAGGAACGTTTCACCCGTCTGACAGACAGTATGCTCATCGGAGATGCGGAAATGTGGAAGTGATTACATAAACTTACATTTATTTAAAAGTAAGAGTAAGTTATTTGTACAGACCAGAGAGTGCTGAAAAGTATTATTACAATACCTGGGAGGTAAAAGCTCCTCCCATTAAGTTCTTTACAGAAAAGTTTTTAAGGAGGACCCGGTCCTCCGGCAGCTTCACTCTTGATTATCTTCACCTTTCACCACCTTGGTACAGAAACAACGAAAGTTTGTTGTCTCCTCACCTAAAAACAACGGGGGAATAAATCCTGAGTTTGGAATTACTCAGCAAGTCTTACCCGACTAAGGAAAAGACTCTCAAGGGCATGCTGGATATATGGGAGTCAAGGTAAGGCCTTTCAATAATCAAAGACTCTGTTTGCAGAATTGCTTACTAAAGTGGATCCTTACAATCCAATTTTATTGTCATGTTAAGTAAAGTTACCTACAGCTAGAGTTCTTCTACCCTAGTTCAATCACTTGACCTGCACTAGCCAATTTCTTATCAACCCTTCATCTTCACTGGATTGCTACGTGTAAGTCAGTGGCCAAGTCTCCATAACCGCGGAGGTACGGCGATCCGAATCGATTATACTCAGCTGAGGATCTCCGATCACACGACATATGTAGCACTTAACCCTTGCATATGTCAACCCGCCACCGAGTTTCTTAAGACCAGATTAGGTTCACGCAAACCGAGAGCACAGATACACCACCGTCCAGCCTCTTGCCACGGAGGGTACACGCTACTCTCGCCACCGCTCCACGCCCATTTCGTGTTATCTTATTCTGGCCTTAGTCCACCCGAGGCAAAGCTTACCCATGACGAGGCATGTGACGAGTTAAAGGGTCCTCGGTCAGCAGGCTTACATCGA
This sequence comes from Zea luxurians, assembly GCA_029449295.1. Classification (NCBI taxonomy): domain Eukaryota; kingdom Viridiplantae; phylum Streptophyta; class Magnoliopsida; order Poales; family Poaceae; genus Zea; species Zea luxurians. The sequence continues at coordinate 51,358,385 of JAOPSE010000004.1, read as the reverse complement.
GACAGCCCTTAATCGACTCAGACGGAGACACTACACCGAGACTCTCTTTCTCGTGTAAGTCACCCGCCCGGTCTCAGCTTAATCATTTAACCCCAAAGGTTGGTACCTGGCAGAGGTACATCTTTTCCGATGTTGAATCCATCACGGCCGTGATGGATCCACCATCCAGTTTTGTTTTCAAAAACATCCCATCCACTTTTGCCAAATCATTTTTTGTAAAAACAAAACATTTTGTTTTTCTAAAGCAATGCTAAGCATCAAAAATCTTTTGTAAAACGGGTGATCAAGGAAGGTAATTGAATTCAAGGTAGGTAATGCAGGAATTGTTTTAGTAATCAACTCCTATCACCTAATGCATCAAGCAAGTGAATAAGATTTTAAAACACAAGGGGGGGGGTGGCAAATGCACCGGGGCTTGCCTTTGTTTATGGGTGAGTCAGGCTCCGATCCACAAATATCAAAGTAGAAACAGTTCTCAGCTTGTGTTTCCAAAGGTGGTGGCACTTGCTCTTCAGTGGCTTCCACTTCTTCTTCGTGTTCTAATCATAGCCATACATATGTATAAGAATGGATGCCATGGGATGCTTATGAGGATGCAAAGATAATATAAACTTATTATCTAAGTCTTGAATACAACTTTCCTTCACAGAACTCCGAGAACTTAGGGTTTCTGGAGTCAGTAAAGGAGTTCACAGGACAGGGGGGGTGTGTTTTGGGGTTTGGTGAGCAAACAAGGTCCAAATCAACCCAAATTCTACCCAAGGCTTCTAAATAATATGAGGAACTCATATAAAAATTTTGAGCATTTTTGGGATTACCATTTATCTTTTAAAAATCCAGAACTACTATCTTAAACTATTTTAAATGCCTTAAAATTCCCTGTTTAAACTAAAAATCATGGAACTATTTTTATTAAATTCTAGGGAAAATAAGAAGCCCTGGAAAATTGGTTTCACAATTTTACCATTTTTCTACATTTTTCTACATATTTCTAAAGTTATTCTGAAAAAGAAAAGGAGAAAGAATAAATAGTGTTGGGCTGAATCTAGCCCAGTCGGCCCAGTCCCAGGCAGAAGCGCACCCGCGCGCGACCGCGCTGGTGACTTTGCAGAAAGGCCCTTGCGTTTCAAAACAACCCGAAGCAGGTCCGAAGCATTATTCACTGAGTCGCTGACGTATTCTAGAAAACCCCTTGTACTTCTAAGTCTTCGCAGAGGAAAGCCCTCAACGGCGTCGCGCGGAGGATGAACTCCGGCGAGCACGCAGACCGGCCGAATTGCTCCAAGACCGGCGCTTAGGCTAAGACTAAACCAAATCCATGACCAGGGGAGTATTTTCCCCAACCTAATTGCACTAGAGATCAAAAGGTGTGCTCTGGCCACGGTGGCCGTGGACACCATGGCAATACTATCGTGTTCCTAACGATTAGCGGGCTCCTAGTTCAATCCAGTGGCTCGGCAAGCATCGTAGACTTAAGAGAAAGCTTGAACGAGGAAGAGGAGGAGATGAACTGACCGGGAGGAGGCTGGCCGCGGGGAGGTGAATTCACGGTGGCGGAAAGTCGATTTGGGGAGAACTGGAAATTCACGCGTGCTGGTGGATAATCGAGGGTGGGAACGGGTGCTATAGCTCGGCAATTACATGGCGCAACTGACCTAGCCCTCAATTTATAGGCACATCGAAGGACGGTGAAGAATTTGGTTGAGGGATGTGGGCGGCCGGAGAGCTCGGTGCGGAGGAAAAAGTAACTTTCACCGTGGCAGTGGCTCCGGTGATCGCCGGACATGCAACTAATGAGTCACTGCAAGAGAGTTTCGTGCTGAGACACGTGGTGTGCAACGGCGGTGGCTTATCGGCGACGAGGTCATCCAACCGGCGATGAGCTGGGGGTAAAGTACGGTGGCCTTAGCCTTAGCTCCATCCAGTACCGGTTTTTTATCCGGTCAAGCTTATCGGTTAAACACGGCGCACGAATCGCAGCAAAGGATCGACCACCGGCGACGACTCATCGGCGACGAGCGAACCAGCTGGCGGTCTGATCTTCTTCAGTCGTGACACTGTACCATGGTGAACACTTCATCAGAGCAGCTGACAGAGCAACTTTAGGTCCTATTTTCTCCAGATTTTCTATGGTACCAAGTCCAACCCTCTGCAGCAAAAGTGGAGTGCTACAAACCAGCTACAACTTTGCTATGGCAGCCCAAGGTAGATTTTCATTGGATCATGCTCAGAATTGAGTTTGAAGTCGGTGTCAGCCCACTGTCAGTCTGATTTTCAGACTTAAGCAGCCTGACAGCCAAAGTTTGAGCATGATTATCTCCAAATTACTCACAAGAACATGGCTTGCCCTCTTCAGCAAAATTGTTCTCCTATGATTGGGCTACAATTTTGATGTGGTGACCTAGGGCAAAAACCCTAGAATTTGAAAGATACAGGGCTCCAAAGTTGAGCCTACTAAACTGAATTTCAGACTTAGGCTCAATAGAGCTAAAGGGGTGATTTTTGCAAATTAGTCCAAAACTTAGGGTTTGGCTTGTAAATTCACATATGAGTGACCCAAAGGACTTAAGATACTTATTTAACTTGGTTTTTTGCACTTTAATCCAAAAGTGGACTAATTTTGCACATAGGTCCCTAGGGTTTGGTTTTAGGGTTTTCCAGGGTTCCAATTAGGGTTTCTGGTATTCCAGGGGTATAAATGTGATTCAACTTTGTTTTTGGGGACATTTTATGACTCTTTCCCTAAAGCCTTTAGGTTTTCTCATCTTGGGTTAAGTTTTGCCCCTTTGAGCCTGATTTAGGGTTAGGTTCCCTATCCAGGGTCCTATTTGCAAAACACCAAAAACAATACACTTGTTTGAAATTTTTACCTAGTGAATGCACTCTAGGTGTATCAAACATATGCAATGTCAATGCTTATGATGCCATGCTCAAATTTTAGTTACAGTAACACTAGGGGTGTTACATCCTTCCCCCCATAAAAGAATCTCGTCCCGAGATTTAAAGTCCTAGGGTGAGTAATGGAAAAGGAAATGCTTCACATTTGTATTTCCTTATTTTTGGTACAAGGCAGGGGTGGTGTGGGGGTCACTTCTTTATTACAATATTAAATATACTTTACAAATTACATGAGGCTAGAAAGCCTGGGAAATTCTTATCTAAAAAGTCTTGAGTTTCCCACGTAGCCTCTTCCTCAGAATGTTGGTTCCATTGTATCTTATAGAACTTGAGAGTCTTTCTCCGAGTAACCCTGTCCTTTTGATCCAGAACTCGAATAGGATGTTCCGAGTATGTTAAATCTGGTTCCAGGACAACATCTGTCACTTCAATGGTTCGATCGGGAACCCGAAGACACTTCTTCAATTGCGATACATGGAACACAGTATGTACAGCAGACAATGTTTCGGGAAGTTGAAGTCGATATGCCACTGGCCCATATCTTTGAAGTATAGGAAAGGGACCAATGTACCTGGGTGCAAGCTTTCCTTTTATCCCAAAACGCGACACTCCCTTCATTGGGGAAACCTTTAAGTAGACATAGTCCCCTTCAAGAAAATACAAGGGCATTTGTCGTTTGTCTGCATATCTCTTCTGCCGAGCTTGGGCTTTCTTCAGATTATAAATAATTCTCTGAACCTTTTCCTCGGCCTCCTTCACTATATCAGGCCTAAAGAAATACCTGTCTCCAGGTTCAGACCAATTTAGTGGAGTTCGACACCGTCACCCATATAAAGCTTCAAAAGGTGCCATCTTGATACTCTCTTGATAACTATTATTGTATGAAAACTCCGCCAAAGGCAAACATTCATCCCATTTTGGTGAGAAATCCAGGACACATGCTCGTAACATATCTTCGAGTACTTGATTAATTCTCTCAGTCTGTCCACTGGTTTGTGGATGATATGCCGAACTATGGAGCAACTTAGTACCCAAGGATTTGTGAAGTGCTTCCCAAAACTTGGCTACAAATTGGGGTCCACGATCCGACACAATGGTCTTCGGAACACCATGCAGACTAAGAATACGAGCAATGTACAATTGGGCGTAGACAGTAACTAGGGAATCTGTCTTGACCGGCAGAAAGTGAGCAATATTCGTAAGCCGATCAATTATAACCCAGATAGAATCATGCCCTTTTGCAGTCCTGGGCAATCCCACGATAAAGTCCATACTTATATCTTCCCATTTCCATGTTGGGATCGGCAAAGATTGTAATGGACCAGCAGGTTTCATGTGTATGGCTTTGACACGTCTGCAAGTGTCACACTTAGCCACATAGCGTGCAATTTCAATTTTCATCTTCGTCTACCAGTAGTGCTGCTTTAGATCGTGATACATCTTAGTGCTTCCCGGATGAATAGAATAGCGACTAAGATGCGCTTCATCTAAAATTTGCTGGCGGAGTTCTTTGTTCTTTGGCACTACTATGTGGTTATTGAACCATAACACACCTTGATCGTCTTCCTTGAAACATTTGGCTGTTCCAGCCCTTATTTTCTCCCGTATGTGCTTCATACCCACATTATCCTTTTGAGCATCAACTATTCTTTGCAAGATGATAGACTCAAGCTTTAGCTGATTCAGAGTCCCTTGTTGAACCATCCCCAGGTTTAGCTTTTCCATCTCTTGACATAAAGTATTGTCAGAGGTCTTCGCCATAAGACAGTGGCAGGAAACCTTACGGCTCAGTGCATCTGCCACAACATTGGCTTTGTCTGGGTGATAGTGAATTTCCAGTTCATAGTCCTTAATAAGCTCAAGCCATCGTCTTTGCCTCATATTTAATTCTGACTGGGTGAAGATATACTTCAAGCTTTTGTGATCTGTATAAATATGACAGATATTTCCCAGTAGATAGTGACGCCAAATTTTCAGGGCATGAACCACAGCAGCTAGCTCCAGATCATGAGTTGGGTAATGCTCCTCATGTCGGCGCAACTGCCTTGAAGCATATGCAATTACTCAGCCCTCTTGCATTAATACACATCCGAGTCCACTGCCTGATGCATCACAGTATACATCAAAAGGCTTAGTGATGTCCGGTTGAGCCAATACCGGAGCAGTGGTTAATAATGTCTTCAATTGCTCAAAGGCTTCATTACACTTAGAAGACCAATTGAATTTAGTGTCATTCTTCAATAAACTTGTGATTGGCTTCACAAGCTTGGAAAAATCTGGTATGAATCTGCGATAATATCCAGCTAGTCCAAGAAAACTCCGGACTTGGTGAACAGTGGTTGGGGGTTTCAACTCCAGAATATCCGTGACTTTGCTAGGATCTACCGCAATTCCCTTGGCAGATAACACGTGCCCCAAAAATTGAATTTCCTCCAGCCAGAACACGCACTTGCTGAACTTGGCATACAACTGATGTTCCCTCAGGCGCGTCAATACAATCCGTAGATGTTGAGCATGCTCCTCTTCATTTTTGGAATATATTAAGATATCGTCGATGAAGACCACCACGAACTTGTCCAACTCGGGCATGAACACCGAGTTCATCAAATAAGTGAAGTGGGCAGGAGCATTTGTTAGCCCAAAGGACATTACCAAATATTCAAATAAACCATACCGCATAGTAAACGCGGTCTTCGGTATAGCCTCGGGCCGAATACGGATTTGGTGATAGCCCGACCTGAGATCAATTTTGGAAAATACCCTCGCCCCAGTCAGTTGATCAAATAAGATGTCGATCCTTGGAAGAGGGTACTTGTTCTTGATGGTGACCTCATTCAGGGGTCGATAATCCACGCACATTCGCAAGGTTTGGTCCTTCTTGTTAACAAAATTGGCGGGACAACCCCATGGAGACGAGCTTGGCTGGATGAATCCCTTATTCAGTAGATCTTGTAATTGAATCTTCAATTCTGCCAACTCATTAGGAGGCATACGGTACGATCTTCGGGAAATGGGAGCCGTACCGGGCTTTAGCTCAATTACAAATTCTACATCTCTTTCAGGGGGCAGTCCAGGCAAATCTTCCGGAAATACATCTGGAAACTCACATACTACCGAAATATCCTTGATCTCCGGTACAATGGCTTCATATATTCTACCAAAAGCTTTGGCTGGATTGGTTACGGGGAGAGACAAAAGAATCTCTTCTTGATTATAGCTCAACCTGACGGTTCTGAGTTCAGTGTTGAGAATTGCCTTGTGTTGGGTTAACCAATTCATACACAAAATTACATCTATATCCTGGCCTTTCAGAACAATCATGTTAGCAGGAAAGTTCCGTCCGGCCATTGTTACTGGCACTTCATAGGCCACTTCTCTAGTAAAAATGTGTCCCCCAGGTGAATGAATTTTAAATCCTTCTTTTGATTCATGGCATGAAATGTGATGTTGCTCCACAAATGTCTTGCTAATAAATGTATGCGAAGCACCAGAATCAAAAAGAATAATTGCAGGGTGACTGGCCACGGGAAACGTACCCATCATCACCGGTTCTCCTTCCGGTGTAGTGGCCACTTGAGTATAGTATACCCGCCCTATCTTCTTTGTATTCTTCCCCACATTATTTCCCTTGGGCTGAGCTGACTTCCTAGATCCTTGCTGAGCATTTGATTGATTCTGCTTGGGATATGGGCAGTCTTTGATGAAATGTCCCGACTTGCCACAATTAAAACACCCGGTTGAGGAGCTGGGCAAAGCAGGGAGTCGAGTGCCCGGGGCACCCGGCTGATTTGGGGTAGTGGGGGCATTGTTGGGGCGAATAATGATTGGCTGCTTGAAGGGAAATGAGGGCGGTCGAGAAAAGAGCGATTTTGGCTAGAAGGCCGGATCACAAACCGTTGCCTCTTTGCCTGGCCCTGATTAGGCTTCTCACCACCAAATCCCTTATTCTTCCCGGAACCTGCATATTTTGCTTCAACAGATAAGGCTGTGCTAATAGCCTTTCCATACGTGAGATCTATGCAGGCAGCCATTTTTCTCTGCAATCGATCATTTAGCCCTCTCATAAAGCAGTTCTTTTTCTTTAAATCAGTATTCACCTGATCGATGGCATACTGCGACAGGTGATTAAACTTGTTGAGATACTGATTGACGGTATCTCCTCCTTGTTTCAGCTTCATGAACTCTTCTTGCTTCATATGCAGAACACCTTCGGGTATGTAGTGCTCGCGGAAGGCCACTTTAAATTCTTCCCATGTCACTTGATGATTTGCAGGTTGAATAGCCACAAAATTCCCCCACCAGGTACTGGCAGGGCCGCGCAGTTGTTGCGCTGCGAACAACGGCTTTTGTGTCTCTGAACAGCGGAGAAGACCAAATTTTTGTTCAATAACCCGTATCCACTCATCAGCTTCCAACGGGTCATCAGCCTTAACAAACAGTGGTGGACGGGTTTCAGAGAAATCCAGATATGTGGTCTCACGGGGGCCTTGCTGATAACCCCTTCCACCCTGCTGCTGGAATTGTTGGCCCGCCATTTCCCTATGAAAGCGGGTATTGTCTGCAGTGGCGTTCACCAAGGCGGCAATCGCCTCGGCCAATGTGGGAGGAACCGGAGGTGGATTTGGGGTAACATCCCTTCCCCCAGAAGTTCCTGCTGCATCCTGTCCTCGGGTCCTGGTAGGCATCTGAGGCAAAGAACATTTGAAGTAAACATAATATGCCAGAGAAACCTTCCATTTTACATTACTATAAAAAGTAATGATACAGACTCAATGTTATACAACAGGATACATTACCCATTATACAAGAGTTCAACCTATTATACAACATACTACTTCTACTTCTATAACTACACTACTCCTGCTTCTGATTGCTCTTGGCAGCTTCGTTGTCAGGGGTGGGAGACCATACGTCGACCAGCCTCAAAGAAGGAGGGGGCCTAAAAAGGTCTAACTCGCCACCAAGCGCTTCTCCCGCATTACGCGAGGGTCCGGCTTCTGACCTGACGGGATCCGCTGGGAGATGTGGGTGTAATTGCGAATACAGTACATGAACCTCCTCATGTAAAGTATTGCAATATACCTGCAAGTTGTCAATAGCAGCGCTAAGTTCGTTGACTCGTGCTCGAGCCTTCGCTTCCTTAGCCCAAGCTACTAAACGAGACTATACTGCCCAATCAAGTGCCAAATCTCGATCAGCTAGTTGATCTTGTAGGGTACGGATGTAACTTCTTAACTCATTTATTTGGTCACCATCCACAACCCATAAATTAGTTATGCGTTGCAACTCTGCTTGAAGTTGATTCACGCGAGCTTCGAGATCACCAATAGGATCGTTGCTCCTGCAACTGCTATCTTGCTCCCGTGGGGCAAGTTGGTGTCGAGGTACACCGATAGGTCCAGTATGTTTTCGCGCCGTTTTCCTTGTACGCGGCGGCATTTGCTAAGGGGGAAAATTTATTAGTACAATTCTTTGCATGATGCATGAATAATTACAGAATCAACCTTAGTTGATTCAACCTTCTATACATTGCACTCTTCCTATTTGGTCTTTAAAATAAACTCTTCAGAGATGCTTAGGCAAGAAGAGAAGAATTTTTCTAGATAAGTCTTAGAAAATCCTTTTGACGATGCTACATAGTATCTGCCAAGAAGGGCTACGCTCCGATACCAGCTGTGACGGAACCTTCCAAGTCATTAGGCCCACCTACAGTTGTCCTTGTCCAACAGACATCAGACAACCCTGTAGATGTTCCTGAATCACTTGATAAGTTCGTTATCTTTATCCTTACCTTTCCACGAACGTTTCACCCGTCTAACAGACAGTATGCTCATCGGAGATGCGGAAATGCGGAAGTGATTACATAAACTTACATTTATTTAAAAGTAAGAGTAAGTTATTTGTACAGACCAGAGAGTGCTGAAAAGTATTATTACAATACTTGGGAGGTAAAAGCTCCTCCCATTAAGTTCTTTACAGAAAAGTTTTTAAGGAGGACCCGGTCCTCCGGCAGCTTCACTCTTGATTATCTTCACCTTTCACCACCTTGGTACAGAAAACAACAAAAGTTTGTTGTCTCCTCACCTAAAAACAACGGGGGAATAAACCCTGAGTTTGGAATTACTCAGCAAGTCTTACCCGACTAAGGAAAAGACTCTCAAGGGCATGCTGGATATATGGGAGTCAAGGTAAGGCCTTTCAATAATCAAAGACTCTGTTTGCAGAATTGCTTACTAAAGTGGATCCTTACAATCCAATTTTATTGTCATGTTAAGTAAAGTTACCTGCAGCTAGAGTTCTTCTACCCTAGTTCAATCACTTGACCTGCACTAGCCAATTTCTTATCAACCCTTCATCTTCACTGGATTGCTACGTGTAAGTCAGTGGCCAAGTCTCCATAATCGCGGAGGTACGGCGATCCGAATCGATTATACTCAGCTGAGGATCTCCGATCACACGACATATGTAGCACTTAACCCTTGCATATGTCAACCCGCCACCGAGTTTCTTAAGACCAGACCAGGTTCACGCAAACTGAGAGCACAGATACACCACCGTCCAGCCTCTTGCCACGGAGGGTACACGCTACTCTCGCCACCGCTCCACGCCCATTTCGTGTTATCTTATTCTGGCCTTAGTCCACCCGAGGCAAAGCTTACCCATGACGAAGCATGTGACTAGTTAAAGGGTCCTCGGTCAGCAGGCTTACATCGAGACGGCCCTTAATCGACTCAGACGGAGACACTACACCGAGACTCTCTTTCTCGTGTAAGTCACCCGCCCGGTCTCAGCTTAATCATTTAACCCCAAAGGTTGGTACCTGGCAGAGGTACATCTTTTCCGATGTTGAATCCATCACGGTCGTGATGGATCCACCATCCAGTTTTGTTTTCAAAAACATCCCATCCACTTTTGCCAAATCATTTTTTGTAAAAACAAAACATTTTGTTTTTCTAAAGCAATGCTAAGCATCAAAAATCTTTTGTAAAACGGGTGATCAAGGAAGGTAATTGAATTCAAGGTAGGTAATGCAAGAATTGTTTTAGCAATCAACTCCTATCACCTAATGCATCAAGCAAGTGAAAAAGATTTTAAAACACAAGGGGGGTGGCAAATGCACCAGGGCTTGCCTTTGTTTATGGGTGAGTCAGGCTCCGATCCACTAATATCAAACTAGAAACAGTTCTCAGCCTGTGTTTCCAAAGGTGGTGGCACTTGCTCTTCAGTGGCTTCCACTTCTTCTTCATGTTCTAATCATAGCCATACATATGTATAAGAATGGATGCCATGGGATGCTTATGAGGATGCAAAGATAATATAAACTTATTATCTAAGTCTTGAATACAACTTTCCTTCACGGAACTCCGAGAACTTAGGGTTTCCGGAGTCAGTAAAGGAGTTCACAGGGCAGGGGGGTGTGTTTTGGGGTTTGGTGAGCAAACAAGGTCCAAATCAACCCAAATTCTACCCAAGGCTTCTAAATAATATGAGGAACTCATATAAAAATTTTGAGCATTTTTGGGATTACCATTTATCTTTTAAAAATCCAGAACTACTATCTTAAACTATTTTAAATGCCTTAAAATTCCCTATTTAAACTAAAAATCATGAAACTATTTTTATTAAATTCTAGGAAAAATAAGAAGCCTAGGAAAATTGGTTTCACAATTTTACCATTTTTCTACATTTTTCTACATATTTCTAAAGTTATTCTGAAAAAGAAAAGGAGAAAGAATAAATAGTGTTGGGCTGAATCTAGCCCAGTCGGCCCAGTGCCAAGCAGAAGCGCGCCCGCGTGCGGCCGCGCTGGTGACTTTGCAGAAAGGCCCTTGCGTTTCAAAACAACCCGAAGCAGGTCCGAAGCACTATTCACTGAGTCGCTGACGTATTCTAGAAAACCCCTTGTACTTCTAAGTCTTCGCAGAGGAAAGCCCTCAACGGCGTCGCGCGGAGGATGAACTCCGGCGAGCACGCAGACCGGCCGAATTGCTCCAAGACCGGCGCTTAGGCTAAGACTAAACCAAATCCATGACCAGGGGAGTATTTTCCCCAACCTAATTGCACTAGAGATCAAAAGGTGTGCTCTGGCCACGGTGGTCGTGGACACCATGGCAATACCGTCGTGTTCCTAACGATTAGCGGGCTCCTAGTTCAATCCAGTGGCTCGGCAAGCATCGTAGACTTAAGGGAAAGCTTGAACGAGGAATAGGAGGAGATGAACTGACCGGGAGGAGGCTGGCCGCGGGGAGGTGAATTCACGGTGGCGGAAAGTCGATTTGGGGAGAACTGGAAATTCACGCGTGCTGGTGGATAATCGAGGGTGGGAACGGGTGCTATAGCTCGGCAATTACATGGCGCAACTGACCTAGCCCTCAATTTATAGGCACATCGAAGGACAGTGAAGAATTTGGTCAAGGGATGTGGGCGGCCGGAGAGCTCGGTGCGGAGGAAAAAGTAACTTTCACTGTGGCAGTGGCTCCGGTGATCGCCGGACATGCAACTAATGAGTCACTGCAAGAGAGTTTCGTGCTGAGACACGTGGTGTGCAACGGCGGTGGCTTATCGGCGACGAGGTCATCCAACCGGCGATGAGCTAGGGGTAAAGTACGGCGGCCTTAGCCTTAGCTCCATCCAGTACCGGATTTTTATCCGGTCAAGCTTATCAGTTAAACACGGCGCACGAATCACAGCAAAGGATCGACCACCGGCGACGACTCATCGGCGACGAGCGAACCAGCTGGCGGTCTGATCTTCTTCAGTCGTGACACTGTACCATGGTGAACACTTCATCAGAGCAGCTGACAGAGCAACTTTAGGTCCTATTTTCTCTAGATTTTCTATGGTACCAAGTCCAACCCTCTGCAACAAAAGTGGAGTGCTACAAACCAGCTACAACTTTGCTATGGCAGCCCAAGGTAGATTTTCATTGGATCATGCTCAGAATTGAGTTTGAAGTCGGTGTCAGCCCACTGTCAGTCTGATTTTCAGACTTAAGCAGCCTGACAGCCAAAGTTTGAGCATGATTATCTCCAAATTACACACAAGAACATGGCTTGCCCTCTTCAGCAAAATTGTTCTCCTATGATTGGGCTACAATTTTGATGTGGTGACCTAGGGCAAAAACCCTAGAATTTGAAAGATACAGGGCTCCAAAGTTGAGCCTACTAAACTGAATTTCAGACTTAGGCTCAATAGAGCTAAAGGGGTGATTTTTGCAAATTAGTCCAAAACTTAGGGTTTGGCTTGTAAATTCACATATGAGTGACCCAAAGGACTTAAGATACTTATTTAACTTGGTTTTTTGCACTTTAGTCCAAAAGTGGACTAATTTTGCACATAGGTCCCTAGGGTTTGGTTTTAGGGTTTTCCAGGGTTCCAATTAGGGTTTCTGGTATTCCAGGGGTATAAATGTGATTCAACTTTGTTTTTGGGGACATTTTATGACTCTTTCCCTAAAGCCTTTAGGTTTTCTCATCTTGGGTTAAGTTTTGCCCCTTTGAGCCTGATTTAGGGTTAGGTTCCCTATCCAGGGTCCTATTTGCAAAACACCAAAAACAATACACTTGTTTGAAATTTTTACCTAGTGAATGCACTCTAGGTGTATCAAACATATGCAATGTCAATGCTTATGATGCCATGCTCAAATTTTAGTTACAGTAACACCAGGGGTGTTACACTTTCCAGCCTAGGTTGTATAGACCCAATCTTCACTACCGAGGTGAATGGCTAGGGATACACTACATAGCCTTTACAAAGACTCCCCTGGTGCATAGCTGCTCGTTAGGTTTCGCCAGTCATACAAACACAGTACACCTCCCCAAGGTGGGTGACTAACAAAACCAAATCGAATGAACCTCTGCACCCCCTTGGCAGAGCGAGCACTACGCCTCGACCCCCATTGACGGCCCTCAGGCAAAGCCAACTACACCCCCAGGTTCATCTAATTAATTTGCTAAGGGTGTCCCATTCCACCCTCATGGTTGCACTGTTATCCTGGGTGGTCACTCCACGAACAGGTCCTTACGGAGAGGTAATCAGGAAAGGCCTGAGCCCCCTAGAGTATCACAATATCATCATCGGGATAACATCATCGTATCATAAATAAACACATCATGTTCATTGATTAAGTTAAAGCAATAGCGTAAAGCTAACCAAGATAACCCAAAAAGGTAAACAAGGATAAGGTAAATACAGACTAGTCAATCCTTAAGTTTCAATAATGTAATGCGGGATAGTGAATTATGAAGTATTTAGGACATAATAGGTTAGAGGACACTTGCCTTCACCAGGTTGTTGCTCAGGATGATCTTGAACAACACACTCAGGAACCACGGACTGCTCGTTGTCTAAACAAAGCGATCATGCATTCAATACATTTGGTAAAGAACAAATAAACAACACATCAATCATGTACAAACATGGGAACACATCTCAAAAAGAATCATATAAACTCAAAAGGGAATTTAAATTATAGGGTGAACTAATTCTCATTTAGTAGTTGATTATTCCCTAAGTGTTGTCCATGATTACATAATCTAATTTAATTCCTTTTAATGAGACATAAAAGTTGAAGCAGAGATAAATTCATGTAATACACATTATAAATCTCACAAGATTAAGTATACTTTAACCTCTAGGGTTTTCCTTTTATTTATTTTATTAAATGAATAAATCAACACATATACTAATTCATAGTTAGCCCTAAAAATTAGAGTGTACCATTGTGAATGGAACTAATTTATTTAAACAGAGAATATTCCTATGAACATTTTGCAATTTGAATCACTAAATTTGGAGTTCATATGCAAAAGATATGAAATAAACAAGTTTGGGAGTTTAAAATATGAAAATAGGTCTAATTCTGTAATTATTTAAAAGCCTAGGGTTCAATCTGTAAGATTACAGGGGCCTGCGCGCGAAAACCAGGGATGGCAGGTTGATTCCAACTAAACCGAGGGTTTCTTACGCAAAACAGCTACACGAAGGGGTATGGGATCTACTCAACCGTTAGATCTAAAACCAGTGGCCGAGATTAGATTGGCGGGCGAGGGCGCGCGCACGGGGCCGAGAGAGCGCTGACAGGTGGGCCGGCGGTGTCAGCGACCGAGAAGGGGGCGAGCTAACCGGTTGGGCCCAGTGCCAGGGGGCACTGGCGCTGACAGGCGGGTCCAGACGCGGGGCGTGCGTGCGTGAAGCAGTATCCCATGATCTGGGCCGTGTGATAGAGATCGGACAGGGGAGATCAAAGCTAGGAGGGGTTAACGGCTGCGACGGCGCCGCTCCTTCTCGCGGTGGTGAGGTCACCAGAGTTGGGGCGGGTGCGAGCTACGGCGGCCCCGGGGTCGCCGGAGCTAGCCAAAAACGAAGGGGAAGGCGCGGCGAACTCACTGGTGGGGTTGTGGCCACGAGACCGGGGTCAGAGAGGGGAGAATGGCTGAGGGAGGACTCCGGGCGGGTCGGGGTAACTCCGGTGAGGGATTCCGGCCGCAGGGAGGGGGTCTGAGGTGCGCTAAGGCCTGGACTAACTTCAGCAGGGTGAGGGGAACGCCAGGGACCATCGCGGGGGCACTGGACCAGGCCAATTTGGCCGGCCACCGCGTGGGTGCAGCAGACCGTCATGGCCAACCTCCGGCGAAGCCGGAATTAGCCAACAACGAAGCACAATTGGGAAAACCGAGCATGGGAACGGGTGTCTCACCTTGGGGTGGAGCTCGGAGTGGCTTGGCATGGCTTCCGGTGGGCTGGATGACCGGCACGGTGGGCACGGGTCACCGGCGAGGTCGAGCGGCGTGGGTAGAGCGCGATAGAGAGCGAAGTAGTGCGAAATGGGATGGGGGAGCGAGTGCGGGTGCGGGCAGTGCTTATAAAGGAGCTAGGGTGCATGGGCGGGCGACGTGTCCGGGGATCTCGGTGTGTGTGCGCGAGTGCGCGCGTGCTGGTCCATAGTGGGTGCGGAGAAGGCAGAGCTGACAGGGCGGTCCCACGGCGCAGCGAGAGAGAGCGGGCGCACAGGGGTAACGACTCGGCGTCTAGCAAAGCGGGCCCACGAGGCAGAGAGGGGAGAGGGGCGTGGGGGTGAAGGCAACTAGTGCCGACAGCCTGGCCCCACATGCAGAGAGAGGGAGAGAGAGAGAGCGCGCGGGGAAGGGAACCACCGTTAACAGGTGGAACCCACTTGTCAGGCGGCGCAGGCGCGCGGCCTGGCTAGGCCGAGCTGGGGCGGCTGGGCTGCTTTGGCTTTTTTCATTTTCCTGGAATTTCTAATTGCTTTTCCATATATTTTTCTCTAGGGTTTTCAATTCAAATTCAAACCAAGTTTCAACTTTAAACTAATTCAAACGTGTGCAACAATTCAAAGGATAATTAAGCTCAACATGATATAACATTTCATGACCCATAATGTTTTGACAAAAATAAATAATTAATCCCTCCCTAACTAAGCTAAATCTACTAAAAAGGAAAAGAGAGAGAGAGGCTAGAGAGAGATTACAAGAGTAACACATGAATTTGGTAGGTACTTAGAAAGAAATTTTATACCCCAAATTTAGGTGTTACATCGGAGCTTAGGTTTAATTCTGGACGTAGCGAATCTAGCATCTCATGCATCGCATCATCGCCAGCCCAATCATTGTTCTCCTCCTCTTATACATTCTGGTTGGGTACTACCTCACCATGATGTTCCCACACCTCATATCCGGGCATAAATCCAAACTGACAAAGATCTAGGCTAACTCTTTCCTTATTAAGAAATATACTGTTTTCGTGCCGCCTACAAGGGCATCTGACAGTGCCGGTTAATGACAAGGAGAATATGTGATCCACAAAATCTTTGGTCTTGGCTACCCAATCATCAGAATGATGTCCATTCCTACTCTAGCCATTGTACATCCATGCACGATCTTCAGCCATGCCTGAGATAGTTAAACCGAACCATATCGTGAAAACATTATTCAACTTCATCAAGGGTTTTGGTCCTACATGTATAGGCAAGGATAGGTTATAAACCCACATCAAGCTAGCAGGACCCAAAAAACTTTCGGCACCATAACCTCGCTGCCACTAAACAATATATTACTTATATATAAAACACAGAATGATATACTATTAATCAAATCAAACTAAGTACCACATACCCTAATAATGCAACTATTCTACGTATCAATATAAAGTACTTGTAAAACTAACAATATAATATTAATATGAAATTAATGCCACAAATACAATATGCCACTAATCCCTAAACCACATATACCACTAATATATTAATGGAATCAAACTAAACAATAATACTAATCACACACTAATCAAACAAACATAATTACAAATATATACTAATTTTGGTGTCAATTAAATAACGGTCGTCGAAAATATGAAATAAAATACGCAAAAAATAACCTTTGGATGACGAAGAGCTTGGCGCCAACGGCGGAGTGGTAGGAGGAGTAGAGCTTCACTGCGGCCGGTCGATGGTAGCTGAGGATGGCGGCGGACGACAGTGGCGGCGGTAGGCGACGCTGGCGGCTGGGGTGTCACACCCGACTTTAAGGAACAAAGCCAGGTGCATCTCATACATGCGCCAAGAAGACAACATATATAATAACAGAGAGTATAGAGATAAATGTCACAAAATATCAGAGTATTTATTACATAACAGAAGACTTATTACAAAATAAAAGATAAATGTAAAACGAACTAAGCATCATCATTGGCGCCAATGTCAACTGAGAAACGCCACCTAGATTAAATCGAACTCCTCACCTTGTGGCTCCTTCTGAACCACCTGTTCTTCTCCTGTGGGGGGTGTGAGACAGCAAGGGTGAGCTCACACATGATCATAGCTCAACAAGTTGTGGGGAACCAGTGGACATGAACTCACAAAGGTGGGAGTTCATGTGATGTGTAAGGCTAGTCAATGACAGGGGTTAAAGCTGAGCATTGCTTTTAAGTAGTTGGTCAAAATTTTATTAGCAGTTACTAAGTGTAAGTAAATACCAAACCTTAAATAAAGTAATTGAACAAAATTAATAATAATCCCATGCAATGCAAATGACAAAATTGAATTTAAGTTCCATAATTTAATCATCAGAGAGTCCTGAGCCGCTCATGACCGTGAGCTCAGCTAGTATACCAGTTTTACACTCTGCAGAGGTTGTACCCTTTACCCACAAGTCATGTTACCCATCTGCCAAGGGACCGCGACTCCCATACACCTCTACCTAGGAGGCGAGGCAGGGCAACTGTCGGTGTTTCGGACCCGGGGGACCCTCGACCGGACCGTCTAGTGAATTTTAGTGCCGCGTGCCCCTGTCCAGATGGGTTGATGCAATATGGAACACAAGCGAAGGGATGAGGCTTATATTATCTTGCACCGGGGGGATGCTTGCAGTAGGGGTTACAAGCGTCGTGAGGGAGAGCGAGAGCGAGGGAGAGAGAGAAAGAGAGGGTTCGGCCTTGAGGTGAGCTGTCTGAGGCTACCTCTACCGCGCCCCTCCTACTCTGCCTGCCTTCGCTCGTCTGCGCCGTGCGTCCATGTGTTCGTCGCACGTTAGCACGTTTCGTCTCTCTCCTCTTTCTTTGTGTTATGTCTCCGATGTTGCGTGTGTGTTGTCCCCATCGTCAACGTGTGTCAACGTGCCTTAGGAAGGCCCTGGACATCCCCTTTTATAGATACAAGGAGATGGCCCAGCTGTACAATGGGGTGTAGCTATGTGCTAACGTGGCTGGCGGAGAATTGCCTTGAGCCCTAACGTGGTCGTCGGAGAAGTGTCTTGAGCCCTATAGAAGCACAGCTGGCGGTGCGGCATGGATCCTGCTGACGTTTCCTTGCTTCTGTAGGGGGTTGAGAGCAACCGACGTCATGGGCGCACGCGAGGAACCATCATTACCTGTTACCGGAGTAACTTAGATGGGACACCGGTCTTGTTCCTTCGTAGCCTGAGGCGGCTAGCTAGGGATAGGGTCATGATGTATCCCTTGTAGCGTAGTTGATTCCGAGGCCTGAGGTCGGGCGAGACAGAGACTTCTCCTGAGGCCGAGGCTGAGGTCGGGCGAGGATGTGACTCCTCCCAAGGCCGAGGCTGGGGTCGGGCGAGGATGTGTCTCCTCCTGAGGCCGAGGCTAGGGCCAAGGCCCAGGGTCGGGCGAGGCGGAGACCTTCTCCCGAGGTTGAGGCCGAGGCTGAGGCCTGAGGTCAGGCGAGGCGGAGCTCCTTGTTGCACCCGAGGCTGAACTCGGGGGAGGCCACGACTTACTGTTGCTAGTCTTGCCCTGATGGCTGGCACAGTTGCCAGAGTGGGGTGAACAGCGCTGTTTTCCTGTCAGAACGGTCAGTAAAGGGGCGAAGTGACTGCGGTCACTTCGACCTTGCCGACTGAGGCACGCGTGTCAGGATAAGGTGTCAGGCGATCCCCGCATTAAATGCGCATGCGATACGGTCGGTAGGTAAGGCGATTTGGGCGAGGTCACTGCACGACAAAGTCTGCCCGTGCTGGGCTTCGGGCGAGCCGAGGGTGCGTCTACTAACTAAGGGGACCCTTGGTCGAGGCGTGAATCCGTCCGGGACGACCGCCCTTGCCCGAGGCTGGGCTCAGATGAGTTCGCGTCCCTTGGTAGACGAGGCCTGCACTTTATCAGTTTGTTCTGAAGATGTTTTCCAGCCGGATTAAGGAGCATTGGGGGTACCCCTAATTACGGTCCCCGACAGTAGCCCCCGAGCCTCGAAGGGAGTGTAGGTACTCGCTTGGAGGTTCTGCCGGATTTTTTGCAAGGGGACCAACCCTTCTCGGTTGTGTTTTGTTCCGGTGGGTGCGCGCGAGCCCACCCGCCGGGTGTAGCCCCCGAGGCCTCAAAGGAGTGGTTTGACTCCTCTGAGGTCTTAATCCTTTTTGCGATGCCTCGGTTAGCCTTGTTGTTCCCTCATGCGGCCTGGCCGTAGCACGGGCGCACGGTCAGGCTTTGAGTTTTCACGCTGGTTTGTTGACGTGGTCAACAGTTCAGCCGTAGCCTGGTGCGAGAGCAGCCCCCGAGCCTCTGCACGGAGCGAGGTACGATCAAGGACTGTCTCAACTTTTATTGTACGCCCCTTCGTCGCCTCTCCGCGAGGAGGAATGGGGGGAAAAGCGCCATGTTACCCTCGGGGGGCACCGAACATGGTGTTTCCGGTGAGTTGCTAGCGGGTGATCCGAGTGGACGCCCGTGCCCTATTCGATAAGGGTAGGCTAGTGGCCCAGAGGCGCACTCCAAAAGTACCTGCAGGTGATTTGCTGGACCCGGACCCATTCGATAGGGTTTGAGGGCTCGATGCCTCCCTCCGGTGGGACTCCGTTACAAATTGTTCCCGCTGGTCTCGGAAATGTCCTAGGGTACCTCGAGAGCGTAGCCCGAGCCTCGGCCATGTAACGGACGTACCCAGGGTCATCCCTGACTCTGCGTGCTCTGGGGCGGCTGTCGAACCCTTCCAAGGGGCCAGCCTTCGAACCCCTGATCAGTAAAGGGCTCGGATCCTGAGTGCTCTTGGGCGGTTGACGAACCCCGTAGGGCGCAACCTTCGAACCCCTGATCAGTAGGAGGGCTCGGGGCCTGTTTCCTTCGCCGAGAAGGATCCTTTTCGCAATATCCCCTTTCCCGGTCCCTGTGGCAAGAGAGAGAGAGAGAGGAAAAGGAAAAGGATATAAATTTAAGTAATGTGGCACACCTTTTATGACACGGTCATCATGACGGAGGCGAAACGGTGCCCGCTTCGCCTGCCGGAGGTGTCGCTTGTCCTGTAGGTGATTAGACCGCTGCTTCCGCATGCCTGTTGCTGCAATTACTGCCGGCCCGCCTCTGATCATATCGACCGTCGTGCCTATCTCTGCGGCTGAGTGACCCATGATCGACGCACTTAGAGGGCACTGTTGGGTCACGCGTAGGGCCGCCTTGAGTCGTCGCGCTGGTTCCGCAGTCGAGAAGACGCGGCATTGGCGCAAGTGGCGGTGCGGTTTCCTTGCACGCAGTGACCGGCGCGCCGGTTACATGACATGTGGGACCGGGCCTTCGTGTTGGACCACCGGATGCGACGAAGCTGAAAGGGTGCACAACCGTGGTGCGGTTGCATGCTCCCTGCGCGGCGGCCCGCCCTTTCGACCGCTGGTTTCGGCGAGGATGAGGGAACGCTTATAACCGCAGGGTGGTTACGTGCTTCACGTGCAGCGGTCTGCCCTCTTTGCGTTTTGGGTCAGCTCGCATGATGTGTGGGACCCAGCCCCCGTGTCATGGGGTGGGAACCCTGGAGCACGTCGGTGGAGACCTTGCCCGTGACGCTTGGGGGTGCGAGTGAGGAGATCTGCCTTTAAAAAGGGATCGACCCCATGGGCGGTAGCCATGCCTTCGCACTCCTCGCATCCATCGCGCTTTTCCACCTTTTGAGCCCTAGATGGGGTGCACCTGTGTTGCCTTCTTTTTGCTGCTATTTGAGGAGCGCGACCCCGTGGGGGTTGGCGCTCTCCAGTCGTCGCTCGGCTTCAAGGATTTTCATCATGCAGCCCGGCTGCATTCCCCCACCAATGGTCATCCGTAGGGATGATCACCAGCCTTGTGGTGGGGAGAAGCAAGCTGGGCTGCGGCCTCTGCCCCGCCCTCAGCTTCAAGGATGTTCATCATCCATGCTGAGGAGGAGGGCGCGCCGAGTTGGGTCCTGCCTCCCGCATGGGCCGGTGACCCACTTCTTCCTCCAGCATTCGGGGGAGAAGGGCATCCTCTAGCCCTATGGAGGTGACGTCCTCCAGCTATGCGGGGGAAGGCGAACTGCTGCTGCCTGGTCAGGGTGTAGCTTTCCGTCCTCCACCTGGGCGACGGTCGTGCCGTGCGCAAGTGGCTGCTGTCGCCGGTGCTGATGTGGTGGCCGCCGCTGGTGAGGCTTCCCTCCGCAGCGGTTGCCTCCGCCGACGAGACCGTTAGTGCCACCTGCGCTCCGGACCTCCGGCTCTTTGGCTTTAATGGCTGGTTCTCGTCCCTCGTGAGGGGACGTGAACGAGGGCCTTTCAGCAGTAGCGTTTGCCCTGAGGCCATCGCTGCTGCTGTCTAGCCGCCTGAGGCGGAGGTCGTTGTCGCGCTGCTGGTGCAGTGGTCGCTGGCGAGCTGCTTGGAGCTCGTTATCCCACAGGCCTTCTGGTGTGGAGGTTGTCCATTCCTGCGGGAATGGACCCGGAGTCCCGTTTGTAATGGTACCTTCTTGAGAGCAAGATGTAATAGCTTTAAGTACTAAGACATCTGTCGTAGATCGGGAAAACCGCCGAGGGCGCTGCCGACGTCTAAGTCTAGGTACCATTGTTATCCCATGTATGTGTGTTTGTTCTTTGTGGCTGCTGAGGCCTGAACATTTGGGTATAAAGCCGTGTTTCTTTCCTCTTGTTTCGAGCATTAAGACTTGTTCGTCGGTGGCACAATCACTTATCCGAGCGTGAGCTACCTTTCGCGGAAGGTGACAAGTGAGGTATCCGTATCCCGGAGGCATAAAAGTCCATCAGCTCGGTCGGCCTTGCCGTTCAAGGTCTCTCTCGCTCATCGTTAGGATTCCGTTATCGACATAATCGAAATGCACGAAAGTCATTTTGGTAGAGAAACTTTTCCGAGGAAAGTTTTTTGGTGCCGAGGGGGTTCCCCCTTCTAGACTCCGAGGCGACCGCCCGGGCTGGGACCCTTGCGGAGGGTCTGGCCATGGCCGTCGGGTCTGCTTGGTCTGCCCAAGCTAAGGCCTCGCAGCAGCGTGTCCGGGCCGAAGGTACGTTTTGCCCACTCTGTGACTTTGTTTCTGTCTCCATTCTTCTCCTCGCGTCTGAAGAATGTTGTCTGGCTGCCTGCAAGGTTCGAAACGGCTCTTAACGAGTCCGTCAAGAACTGCAAGGCGCTTGCCGAGGCGGCTGAGCAGAAGGAGGCCGACCGTGTGGCCATGTCCGAGGCCATCTCGGCTTTTTGCCAGGCCTTCGGCCTCGACGGCGTCCCCTCGGGTAGCTCCCCCTAGAGTCACCTGCGGGCCTTGGGCGGCCATGTGCGCAGCAGACTCCACGGGGCGCTGCACCACGACGTTAGGAGGGCCTTTGCCGTACTCCCTTCCCACTACGACGTGGATCTGGAGAGGGTCAGCGAGGGGTACTGCTTACCCGACGAAGAGGAGGCTGCCTTAGCCGAGGTCTAGAGGCTTGACGCGGCTGTCGAGGGCCCAAGCGTGGTGCTGGCTTCCTCCGTCTGAGGCCGAACTAGGTTCTGCCGAGGGTGGAAATGACGCCGAGCATGCTGATCCTCCCCCCGCCGATGTCTGAGCCTGCAGGAACAGTTTATTCTAAGTATGCGTATGTCTTTTGCGGCCGCTTAGGCCTAAATGTTATTGTCGGATTATAAAGTTGTGTTTTCTTTCCTCTTGTTTCGTGCGTTAGGACTTGTTCGGTAGCAGAATCGCTTATCCGAGCGTGAGTTACTTTTCGCGGAAGGTGATGAGTGAGGTATCCATATCTCGGAGGCGTAGGAGTCCCTCGGCTCGGTCGGCCTTGCCACTTATGTGTTCTCTTGTCGTTTTTAGGATTCTGTTAGCGACGCAGTCGAAAAGGCACGAAAGTCGTTCTGGCAGAAAAGTTTTCGAGCGTTAGGACTTGCTCGGTAGCAGAATCGCTTATTCGAGCGTGAGTTACTTTTCGCGGAAGGTGATGAGTGAGGTATCCGTATCCCAGAGGCGTAGGAGTCCCTCGGCTCGATCGGCCTTGCCGTTCAAGGTCTCTCTCGCTCGTCTTTGGGATTCTGTTATCGACGCAGTCGAAAAGCGCGAAAGACATTCTGGTAAAAGACTTTTCCGAGGAAAATTTTGACGCAGAGGGGGTTCCCCCCTTCTAGCCCCCGAGGGAGGGTCGGGCTTTGCCGAGGCAAGGCTGATCCTTCCTTGATGGTTAGACTTTATTTGTGCATGTAAGGAAAAACGAGATACATGAACGACTTGAAACATTTTAAGGGTAAAAGCGACGTAGCTGTTCGATGTTCCAAGCGTTGCTGTAGACCTCGCCTTGACCTTTGGCCAGCTTGTATGTCTCGGGCTTCAAAATCTTGGCGATGATGAACGGCCCTTCCCAGGGAGGAGTAAGCTTGTGGCGTCCTCGGGCGTCTTGTCACAGCCGAAGTACCAAGTCTCCCACTTGGAAGTCTCGGGGCCGAACCCTTCGGGCGTGGTAGCATCACAGAGACTACTGTTACCGCGCCGAGTGTAGTAAGGCCACATCCCGAGCCTCTTCCAGCTGTTCCAATGAATCCTCTCGGTTGATCTGGTTGCTTTGGTCGTCGTAAGCCTTTGTCCTCGGGGAACCGTATTCCAAGTCCGTGGGTAAGATGGCCTCAGCCCCATAGACTAGGAAAAATGGTGAGAAGCCCGTGGCCCGGCTCGGCGTCGTCCTCAGACTCCAAACCACCGAGGGTAGTTCTTTTATCCACTGCTTGCCAAACTTGTTGAGGTCGTTGTAGATCCCCGGTTTTAGTCCCTGCAAAATCATGCCGTTGGCGCGTTCCACCTCGATCCACTTAGAGAATTTATCGATGGCGACCAGCAGGTGCGTGAAGCCCCTGGGTGCCTTCTGCAAGGGACCGACGAGGTCCAGACCCCATACGGCAAACGACCAAGTGATAGGTATTGTCTACAGGGCTTGAGCGGGCAGGTGCGTCTGTCTTGCGTAGAATTGACACCCTCGGCAGGAGCGTACAATCCTAGTGGCGTCGGCCACTGCGGTTGGCCAGTAGAACCCTTATCAGAAAGCGTTTCCCACGAGGGCCCGAGGCGCTGCATGGTGACCGCAAGCCCCCGAGTGTATTTCTTGTTACAGTTCTTGTCCTTGGGCAATGGATATGCATCGTTGGAGGATGCCCGAGGGGCTGCGGTGGTATAACTCTTTTTCATCACCTAGTAAAACGAAAGACTTGGCGCGCCGAGCCAGTCGCCGAGCTTCGGCCTTGTCGAGGGGCAGCTCTCCTCGGAGGAGATATTCCAGGTATGGGGTCTGCCAGTTTGGAACCGGTGTGACCCCATTCCGCTCCACCTCAACATGCAGGGCCTCGCCCTCGGCGGCCGAGGGTTCCTCGGGCTGGGCCGAGGGTTCCTTAGGTTCGGGCGTGTCGTCGAGTTTGACGGATGGCTGATATATATCCTTGGAGAAGACGTCCGGGGGAACCGTCGTTCACCCCGAGGCTATTTTCGCTAGCTCATCTGCGGTTTCGTTGTATCGTCGAGCAACATGGTTGAGTTCTAGCCCGTAGAACTTGTCTTCCAAGCGCCGAACTTCGTCGCAGTAGGCCTCCATTTTTTGGTCGCGGCAATGGGAGTTCTTCATGACCTGGTCAATGACGAGCTGCGAGTCGCCACGAGCGTCGAGGTGCCGAACCCCTAGCTCGACGACGATGCGTAGGGCATTAACCAAGGCCTCGTACTCGGACACGTTGTTTGACGCCGGAAAATGGAGGCGCAATATGTAGCGCACATGTTTCCCGAGGGATGAGATGAAGAGCAAGCCCGCGCCTGCTCTGGTTTTCATCAGCGACCCATCGAAGTACATGGTCCAAAGTTCGAGCTGTATTGGGGCCGTTGGCAACTGGGTGCCAGTCCATTCAGCCAGGAAGTCGGCCAAGATTTCGGATTTTATGGCCTTCCGAGGGGCAAATGAAAGTGTGTCGCCCATGAGTTCCACTGCCCATTTCGCTATCCTACCCGAGGCCTCTCGGCTCTGGATGATTTCTCCTAGGGGGAAGATGACACCACAGTAACCGGATGAGACTCGAAGTAGTGTCGCAGCTTCCGCCATGTCAGAATCACTGCGTAGAGTAGCTTCTGGATTTGCGGGTAGCGGACTTTGGTCTCGGATAGCACTTCGCTGATAAAGTAGACTGGCCTCTGGACGAGCAGTGTGTGCCCTTCTTTTTGTCTCTCGACTACGACCGCAGCGCTGACCACCTGAGTGGTTGCGGCGACATAAATCAAGAGGGCTTCTTCCGCAGCGGGGGGCACCAAGAGGGGCGCATTTGTAAGGAGCACCTTTAAGTTTCCGAGGGCTTCCTCGGCCTCGGGGGTCCAAGTGAAGCGCTCGGCCTTCCTTAAGAGGCGGTACAAGGGCAATCCTTTCTCGCCGAGGTGGGAGATGAAGCGGCTCAGAGCCGCAAGGCATCCCATGACCCTTTGTACTCCTTTCAAATCTTTGATGGGCCCCATGTTGGTGATGGCCGTGATTTTCTCTGGGTTGGCTTCGATGCCTCGTTCGAAGACGATGAACCCTAAGAGCATGCCTCGGGGGACTCCGAAGACACACTTCTCAGGATTGAGTTTTACGCTCTTCGCTTTTAGGCAACTGAATGTTACCTCAAGGTCAGAGAGGAGGTCGGAGGCTTTCCTTGTTTTGACAACGATGTCATCGATGTAAGCCTCGACCATTCTGCCGATGTGTTCTCCAAACACATGGTTCATGCACCTCTGGTAGGTTGCACCTGCAATCCTCAAGCCAAATGGCATAGTAGTATAGCAATACATGCCAAAAGGTGTGATAAAAGAAGTCGCGAGCTGGTCGGACTCTTTCATCTTGATTTGGTGATAGCCTTAGTAGGCATCGAGGAAAGACAGGGTTTCGCACCCAGCAGTGAAGTCCACAATTTGATCGATGTGAGGCAGAGGGTAGGGAACCTTCGGACATGCCTTGTTTAGACCAGTGTAGTCTACGCACATCCTCCATTTCCAACCTTTTTTCTTTACAAGCACAAGGTTAGCTAACCATTCGGGATGGAATACCTCTTTGATGAACCCTGCAGCCATCAGCCTGTGGACCTCCTCGCCTATGGCTCTGTGCTTTTCTTCATCAAAACGGTGCAGGTGCTGCTTCACGGGCCGGCTCCAGCTCGGATGTCTAGTGAGTGCTCGGCGACATCCCTCGGTATGCCCGGCATGTCCGAGGGACTCCAAGCAAAAACTTCGGTGTTTGCGCGGAGAAAGTCGACGAGCACTGCTTCCTATTTGGGGTCAAGCTCGGAGCCGATCCTGACTTTCTTGCCGGCATCGTTGCTGGGGTCGAGAGAGACAGACTTGACTGCCTCGGTCGGCTCGAAGTTGCCGGCTTGCCGCTTCGCGTCGGGCGCCTCCTTGGAGAGGCAATCCATGTCGGCGATGAGGGCTTCGGACTCGGCGAGGGCTTCAGCGTACTCCACACATTCCACGTCGCACTCGTAAGCGTGGCGGTATGTGGGTCCGACGGTGATGACTCCCTTGGGGCCAGGCATCTTGAGCTTGAGGTAGGTGTAGTTGGGGATGGCCATGAACTTGGCGTAGCACGGTCTTTCCAGCATCGCGTGATAGGTCCCTTGGAACCCAACTACCTCGAAGGTGAGGGTTTCCTTTCGGAAGTTGGAGGGAGTTCCGAAGCAGACGGGCAAGTCAACCTGTCCGAGGGGCAGGATACGCTTTCCGGGTGCAATCCCGTGGAAGGGTGCTGCACCAGCCCGGATCTCGGACCGATCAACCCCCAAGAGCTCTAGGGTCTCGGCGTAGATGATGTTGAGGCTGCTGCCTCCGTCCATGAGGACCTTGCAGAGCCTAACATTGCCGATGATCGGGTCGACGACGAGCGGTTACCTTCCTGGGCTCGGCACGAAGTCGGGGTGGTCGCCTTGGTCGAAGGTGATTTGTTGGACCAGTCTAGGTAGATCGGCGCCGCTACCTTCACCGAGCAGACCTCCCGGCGCTCCTGCTTGCGGTGCCAAGACGAGGCGTTCACCACCTGTCCGCCGTAGATCATGAAGCAGTTGTGGACCTCCGGGAACTCCTCTTCCTTGTCGCCCCCCTTCTTGTTGTTGCCTTGGTCCTTGCCACCTTCTGCCAAGGGTCTAGCTTTGTTGAAGTAGCACCGAAGCATGTCGCACTCCTCAAGGGTGTGCTTGACGGGACCCCGGTGATAGGGGCACGACTCTTTGAGCATCTTGTCGAACGCGTTGGCCCCCCTGGGAGGCTTCCGAGGGTTCCTGTGCTCGGCAGCAGCGACGAGATCCATGTCGATGGCGTTGCGCTTCGCTTGTGCCTTCTTCTTTGTGCCATGTTGGGCGGATGCCTTGGGGGCATCTTCCTTCTGCCCTCCCTGAGGCTGCTTGTCTTTTTGGAACATGGCTTCGACCGCCTCCTGACCAGAGGCAAACTTGGTGGCGATGTCCATCAACTCGCTCGCCCTGGTGGGAGTCTTGCGTCCCAGTTTGCTCACCAGGTCCCGGCAAGTGGTGCCGGCGAGGAATGCTCTGATGACGTCCGAGTCGGTGATGTTGGGCAGCTCGGTGCGCTGCTTTGAAAACCGACGGTTGTACTCTCGTAGGGATTCCCTAGGCTGCTGGCGGCAACTTCGGAGATCCCATGAGTTCCCAGGGCGCACATACGTACCCTAGAAATTTCTAGCGAAAGCCTTGACCAGGTCGTCCCAGTCGAAGATCTGCGCAGGAGGCAGATGCTCCAGCCAGGCCCGGGCAGCGTCTGAGAGCAAAAGGGCAAGGTTGCGGATGATGAGGTTGTCGTCGTCCGCCCCTCCCAACTAGCACGCCAGCCGGTAGTCCGCAAGCCACAACTTCGGCCTTGTCTTCCCTGAGTACTTGGTGATGGTAGTCGGGGTTCGGAACCGGGCTGGGAACGGCGCTCGTCGTATGGCCCGGCTGAAGACTCGTGGACCTGGCGGCTCGAGCGAGGGACTTCGATCCTCCTCGCTGTCGTAACGTCCCCCGCGCCTGGGGTGGTAGCCTCGGCGCACCTTTTCCTCGAGGCGGGCTCGACGGTCGCGGTGGCGCTGATTGTCGCCAAGGCGATCCGGGGCCGCAGGCGTCCCATCCCATGTGCGCTCGGTGTGGACCGAGGCCTCCCGCATGTGTCGGGAGGGAGTTGCGCGATGCTCTGAGGGGTCACCTCGCCTCTGGGAGGCAGAGCTCTCGGCTTGTCGGACAGCGGCGTCTTCCAGGAGGCCCTTGAGCTCGCCCTGGATATGTCGCCCTTCGGTGGTGGATGGCTCCGGCATCGTCCGAAGCAACATTGCTGCTGCGGCGAGGCTCTGGCCGGCCCCGTTGAAGGCCAGGGGCGGCATCGCCCTGGCATCTACAACAATGCGGCGCTGGACGTCCTGGGCCTGATGACGTGCTCCTTCAACGAGCGCTTGGCCTGCCCATTCCTGCTCGATGTTTTGCCGGAGCTGCACAAGTCGCCTCGCTTCTTCATTGAGCTTGGCCTGCATCTCGCGGAGTTGCTCAAGCTGTGTGTCCTGCCCCCCCCCGCAGGGACTTGGACCACAGCTAGCTCCCGCGGGATCTCAACGCGAGTCACAGGTGCAAGGGTACCGTCACTTCCTGGCATGCCAAGGTGGTTTTCTCCATCGTGATCCTCCTGATCGATGTGTTAGCACTCGCGAGTTGGGTCGCAACCCTCGTCGTCAAGGCTGTGACCATCATCAGAGCAGCCGGAGAGGCAGTGGTCACATGCGGACATGAAGTCGCGCATGGTACTGGGATCACGGAGTCCAGAGAAATCCCAACTGACGTTGGGGTCGTCCTCTTCCTCGGAACCCGCGGGTTCAGAGGTTGAGACGGCCGTCAGTCGGTCCAAGAGGACCACATATGGTACCCCAGAAGGTCAGGATAAGCCCTAGCAAAAGCGCTCACCGAAGCGGGGTCGCTTGGCGGATCGAAACTGAATCTAAAGGGAACAGGGTGAAAACGGATGGTACCTCTTGGTCGATGGACGGTGGCGAAGTCGCATCAGGGACGGACTGCACCGTTATCTCAGGTACGAAACTAACGCCCAACAAGTCCTTCGTGAGGGTGCTGGCGTCATCAGTCCGCTTGGGGTTGGCACGTTGCGGGGAAGCGACATCCGTCGCTGTCTTAGGTGCGAGGACAACGCCCGACATGTCCCCCGCGGGGGTGCCGGTGTCGTCGACTCGCTCTGGTTCGACAGCCGATGAGGTGCCGCCTCCTGCCTGGCCATGGTTGCCCCGTCTTCGTTTCCTCCTCCGGCGAGGAGGGTAGATGGGCAAACCTGGGTGTTCCTCTTCCGCCGTGGGAGGAAGTCGTCGTCGAGTTCGCCTTCGCCGGGTGAGCCGACGACCATCGTTGTTGCCGTGCTGCGAGGGTAGGAGTACCATGTCGTAGCTACCATCGAGGGACATGAACTCGAGACTCCCAAAGTGGAGCACCATCCCAGGCTGAAGAGGCTGCTGAAAGCTACGCATCTGGGGGTGCTTAACGGGAAAGTATTCGTTAACACGCAGCGAGCCCCTACCTGGCGCACCAACTGTCGGTGTTTCGGACCTAGGGGACCCTCGACCGGACCGACTAGTGAATTTTAGTGCCACATGCCCCTGTCCAGATGGGTTGATGCAAGATGGAACACAAGCGAAGGGATGAGGCTTATATTATCTTGCACTAGGGGGATGCTTGCAGTAGGGTTACAAGCGTCGCGAGGGAGAGTGAGAGCGAGGGAGAGAGAGAAAGAGAGGGTTCGGCCTTGAGGTGAGCTGTCTGAGGCTGCCTCTACCGCGCCCCTCCTACTCTGCCTGCCTCCACTCATCTGCGTCGTGCATCCGTGTGTTCGTCGCACGTTTCGTCTCTCTCCTCTTTCTTTGTGTTATGTCTCCACTGTTGCGTGTGTGTTGTCCCCGTCGTCGACGTGTGTCAATGTGCCTTAGGAAGGCCCTGGACATCCCCTTTTATAGATACAAGGAGATGGCCCAACTGTACAATGGGGTGTAGCTATGTGCTAACGTGGCTGGCGGAGAATTGCCTTGAGCCCTAACATGGCCGTCGGAGAAGTGTCTTGAGCCCTGTAGAAGCACAGCTAGCGGTGCGGCATGGATCCTACTGACGTTTCCTTGCTTCCGTAGGGGGTTGAGAGCAACCGACGTCATGGGCGCACACGGGGAACCATCATTACCTGTTACCGGAGTAACTTAGATGGAACACCGGTCTTGTTCCTTTGTAGCCTGAGGCGGCTAGCTAGGGATAGGGTCATGATGTATCCCCTGTAGCGTAGTTGATTCCGAAGCCTGAGGTCGGGCGAGGCGGAGACTTCTCCTGAGGCCGAGGCCGAGGTCGGGCGAGGATGTGACTCCTCCCGAGGCCGAGGCTGGGGTCGGGCGAGGATGTGTCTCCTCCTGAGGCCGAGGCTAGGGCCAAGGCCTAGGGTCGGGCGAGTCAGAGACCTTCTCCCGAGGTCGAGGCCGAGGCTGAGGCCTGAGGTCGGGCGAGGCGGAGCTCCTTGTTGCGCCCGAGGCTAAATTCGGGGGAGGCCACGACTTACTGTTGCTAGTCTTGCCCTGGTGGCTGGCACAGTTGCTGGAGCGGGGTGAACAGCGCTGTTTTCCTGTCAGAACGGTCAGTAAAGGGGCGAAGTGACTGCGGTCACTTCGTCCTTGCCGACTAAGGCACGCGTGTCAGGATAAGGTGTCAGGCGATCCCCGCATTAAATGCGCATGCGATACGGTCGGTTGGTAAGGCGATTTGGGCGAGGTCGCTGCACGACAAAGTCTGCCTGTGCTGGGCTTCGGGCGAGCCGAGGGTGCGTCTGCTGACTGAGGGGACCCTCGGTCGAGGCGTGAATCCGTTCGGGACGATCGCCCTTGCCCGAGGATGGGCTCGGATGAGGTCGCGTCCCTTGATAGACGAGGCCTGCGCTTTATCAGTTTGTTCTGAAGATGTTTTCCAGCCGAATTAAGGAGCATTGGGGGTACCCCTAATTAAGGTCCCCGACAGCAACACTACGAGACCTTTACAATGTTCCACTAGCTTCCGAAAACTCGCTACAGTTTATGGGAAGAGCACTTGCAAGAATCCCCCGTCTGACCGCCATCGCAGCTAAATCAACCCGAGAACCTCCTTGCATGCAACTCCCCTACTGCCCTTGCCCCTTTCGGGTAAGGTAGTCTTCCACTAGCTTTCCTAATTAGTCAGCCAAGGGCGTCCCATTAAACCCTTGTGGTGGCATGTAAAGCCCAAAATTTGTATAAGGAAAAAATCAAGATAAATAAATAGAATATTATTATGTAAGGTTTTAGGATTATGGAACCATTGGAGATTTCTTGATTTTGGTGCATATTCAAACAAAGGAATTATATTGGTCAAATAAATAAATAAATAAAATAGACATCTCATGCTAAAGTTTTCTTGTATGTTGTATTTGCATGTATGAGACAAGTTTAAGTTTAAAAAAATATAGAATTTAAAAATAGAAAAGGAATCAAGAAAAGAAAATGCAATAGAAATGGAAAAGAATATACAATACAAAGAAAAATATATACATATATACATAATTATAATTCTTCATGATAGCACTTTAATTATGCATTTGATTTGTGTCACAAATTTGAATTTAAATATCAAATTTTGAAAACAAAACAAGGAAAATAGGAACAATAATAAAATAAAAAGAAAAAATGCAAACCAGACCAGCCCAGCTACCCTTCCGTCTCTCTCGGCCCAGCTTCAAATTGCCCCACGTGGCCCAACTGGTGATTCCCACGTGTTTCTGCGTCTTCCTTTGCTGAGTCACCGTTGTGTGGGACCCAGTGGTCAGCTTCTTCCTCCCCATATCTCAACTACCCTACGCTAGCTGCTAGGATCCCGCTCCCAACAAACCAGCGGCGCTTCACCGGAGATTCGTAGGGGTTCGTTGTGATTCGGTCGGGTTCCCCTCCCGCGAGATCACGAGCTATGGCTGCTATAAATTGGTGGCCATGAACCCCTTGCCGCAAGAGCTAGCAGCGAGCGCCCTGACCATCGATTGGACGAAACTTCACCATGTAGAGGAAGCTCGCCGGGTCCAGGGCCGTCAAGACACCATGCTCGGACTTTGTATCTGAACTGCACTCAGTTAAGGTTCTATGATCCCACCTGGCTGGCGTACTCCTCCCTCGACCGATCCCCTCATGCAGCACGTTGTCGTTCTCCCCAACACCATCGCGCTCACCTTGCCACGGTCTTACGCTCCCTGGTTGACGCATCCTGCCGCATCTCCCTAGTGTGTGCACCGCCTATGGTGGTCAGGTTGTGAGTCCCCGTGTTGGAGCACACGTCCTCTCCGCTCCACGTCCACAGTCCTGCGGTGCTTGGCCACGTTCTCTTCCTGCTGGAGCTCGCGCACGACGGATGTTCGACAGTTTGCGCAACCAAGTCTATGTGCCATCGTCGCCCACTTGCCGGTGAGTGTCTCCCCATCTGCTTTTTTCCGTTTGGGCACCTCGGCTGTGGATCTAGCGCTCAGGGTGCGCCTGGCGCCATGGTGGCCGGTGGGCGCGTCGTGGCTGGGGTCCGGCCAGAGCTTGGAGGTGGAGTTTTGGCCATCCGATCCTTAATGGACGGTAGGGATTAGGTTTTAACGTGCCCCTTCACGCGTGTGATCAGAACCGTAAATCCTCCGATGTGCGGTGGGGATTTAATCTTGGTGCTTTAAAATGAATCATCAAAGTGCGATCCGATGGCTAGGATCTCATAACAGCTCACTTGGATTGGGGCTGATCTGGGCCATCCACGTTGGATTGAGCGACCATGATTTAATACCGGTTCAGTTTATAAGGAAAGTTGATCTGGGTCGTCCGATTCCTATCAAACGGGCCCAAATCTACCATACCCCTTCATTGCGTACAAATTACAAAGTGGCCCTCGGATTTTTTTATTGAACCCGCCATCCGTGTGGTGTAGGGAGAAATAGAGTTTAGGTCCCTGGTATTTACAATAAAGCCCCCGAAGTCTATTTTGTGCATAAATAGGTATATAAAATGGATAAAAAACTTAGAAAATTTATAATTAATTCATTTTAACTCCGTTCTAATCCGTTCAAGTTGCGTTAGCTTCGTAATAGAATTATCTACGCCTTGGTAACCTTATTTTACCATGAATCATATTTGTAAATAATTAATTTGTTTAACCTATGTTCATTGGATTAACTTCTTTAATTTAAAATTAAAAGTAATATTTTTACTTCCTAGTTGTAATTTGACTAACATATGTTTTCTAATCAAGTTATAACTTGGTTTAGAATTAAATTAATGGTTTCTTAGGAATATCTTTCTCGCATGATTTACAATAATCAACCTAGTTTTCCTATTTAATCACATAAACCTTCAAGAAATCATAACTCCTTAACCGTAACTCCGAATTTAGCTGTTCTTGAACCCACTATCTCGTAGCGACGCGTAGACTATTATTATGCAGTTTATTCTTATGTTTGGTGTGATGTTAATTTTGCCTATACCATGTTTGTCTGTATTGCTACGACTAGCGTGAGGTCACGTGTCACCTGAGAAGCAAGTTGGTACCTGGAATCTCAAGTCGCAGGCAAGTTGTGCCCTTGATCACTTCTTTTTACCCAGTCATGTTCTGATTAATCATAATGATTTGCATAGGTTAATTTTGATGGGACCCAATAGGATCCCTAGTTTGACTATCTTTATACCTTGTTCACCACTGATTTTTTTGGTAGTACTTGCTATTGCTTTACGTGGTTTTGGGTATAGAGATATATTTTATTCATGATTATATCTTTATTATCAGTTGTTTATTACTGTTCATGATAAGATCATTATGTTAATTAGAACATGGAGAACCACCCGGGAAAACAGTGCTACCACAAGGGTTTAATGGGACGCCCTTGGCTGACTAATTAGGAAAGCTAGTGGAGGACTACCTTACCCGAAAGGGTCAAGGGCAGTAGGGGAGTGGTCAGTGTAGGGAGGTCCTCGGGTTGATTTTGCTGCGATGGCGGTCAGACGAGGGATTCCTGCATTGGAGCTTCCTATAAACTGTAGCGGGTTTTCTGAAGCTAGTGGAACTTTGTAAAGGCCTCGTAGTGTTACCCTGCCTCGCCTCCTAAGTAGAGGTGTATGGGATTGGCCGTCTCTTGGCAGATGGGTAACACGGCTTGTGGGTAAAGATGCGCAACCTCTGCAGAGTGTAAAACTGGTATACTAGCCGTGCTCACGGTCATGAGCAGCTCGGACACTCACATGATTAATTTATGGAACTAAATTCAAATTGTCATATGCATTGCATCGCAGGTGATGTTGTTACTTTTGTTCTACTACTTAACTGGGTTGGTATTTACTTATACTTAGTAACTGCTAATAAAATTTTGACCAACTTTAAAAGCAATGCTCAGCTTTTTAGTAAGCCTTACACTTCACGTGAGCTCCCACCTTTAGCGAGTTCATGCACATTATTCCCCACAACTTGTTGAGCTATGAACGTATGTGAGCTCACTCTTGCTGTCTCACACCCCTCCACAGGTCAAGAACAGGTACCGCAGGAAGAGGCGCAAGGAGGATGATGAGATGTGTTCGTGAGAGGTCTAGGCCGTCGTCTCCCAGTCAACTTTGGGTTGCTAGACCGTTGTCTCCTTATAATGTAATTAATTATTTATTTTGTAGAGAACTCCTATTATGTAGTAAAATGTGACATTCGATCATGTGCCATGATTCATCATATGTGTGAGACTTGGTCCCAGCACACCTGGTGATTATGTTCGCGCCCGGGTCTTGGTGCCCCTAAAACCCGGGTGTGACATGGCACGTGTTTTTCAAGTTAAGCTCTATGTTCCAATTAACATTAATGATCTTGACATGAACAGAAATATAATAACAAAAGAATTGGAATATAGATATAATAAATGATTATCCCAAAACCATGTAAAGCAATAGCAAACTACCCACGTGATTCAGGGTAAACAAGGTAATGAGATAAACAATCTAGGGTGACCTATTTGGTCCCATCAAAATTAACCTATGCATGAATAAATGATATTAAAGAACATTATTGTGTAAAAAGTGGTCAAGGGCACAACTTGCCTTCAATGAGCTCCTGCTCAACTACTTCTATCTGCTGCTCACCAGGATCTCCAGTCATGGGCTCTTCTACTCGCCACAATACAAACAAGCACAGTATATATAGAGCAATTAACATCACACCAAACATATAAACAAAATACATAAAATAAAATCCTAGGAATAGGAATTATAATTTTTGGAGTTGTAGATTTTAAGATATGAATTTCCAAAGGTTTTATGTGGTTGAAATAGAATTAAGTGGGAAATTAAATTTCTTATTGTTCTCATGACCAAACAGAGGCTCTAAGTGGTAGAGAATAAAATTTCAAAATTTTAGAAACTGGAATAGAGTGATTTGGATTAAAAATGAATTTTCTATGAATTTTATAAGCTCTAGCCATTATTTATACCTTAAAATCAATTTCTATATTTAATTATTGAATTTCCTGGGTCTCTGGATTTTGCATCAATTGCTGCAAAGTGCAGGGGCTACGGCGCAATTAAACCTAAGACTCAGAGAACTGTGCACTAGACGGCGGGTTATAATTTATAATTCCAGAGGGGCTCTTTTGTGAAACAGATAGGCCCAAGGGGTATCGCGAGATCCTAGCCATCAGATCAAGCGCGGATGGCCCGGATTAGATTCACATTCGCTCGAATCGGTACGCGCTAATAGCCATTGGATCCGAGATCCACGGCCATGGTTCAATGAATCTAGAGCTAATCTGAGCTGAGGGATAGCAAATCAACGGTTTCAGTTTGATCGCGCGAACGGATAAGTAGTGATCTAATCATAACCGTTAATCCTGAGATCGATGGCTTCTACGCGTCGCTCCCCATAACCTGTTCCTTTCGGCAAACAGACACGGCGGAGCACTCGTATACGGTGGCGCCATGGCCAGACACGGCGATTTGGTGGCCCACCAACCTAATCTGATCGAAACTACACCAAGGGAAAGGGGATAGGGAGGCGAAATCGCCAGAGCGGTCATACCAGTCTTTCATCGCGAGGGCGAGCCCGACGACGTGACGGCGCGATTCCCCGGCCCGGTTCGACTCCAACGAGCGATTCAATGCTCCAGGGACGAAGACAATCCTGGACGATCCTTGTGCCGGCTTCGAGAGATCACGGAGGTGAATCCCGCGCACTACACAGAGGACAAGTCGACGGCTAGCGACCCTGGGCACGCGGTGGGCTGAGTTCTACCCTGGCGGCGACGCTTTTGTGTTCCAGGGAACGGAGAGGTGGTCAAGGGTTCCGGTGATGGGAACGTGGTCTTTAATGTGTGCAGGAGCGTGGCGGTTACGCGACCTCGAGGTCTCCGGAGAGCTTCCCACGTGAGGTGGGCGCGGTCCGCGCGGTGAAGACCTCGCGAGTTCGGTTACAACGGAGAGGGAGCTTTCAACGAGCCGAGGCCACCCATCAGTGAGACGCGGGCGTTGAAAACGCGGGCTGGCGAGCGGCCCCATGTGACAGAGAGAGGGCAGGAGAGGATGCGCGCACGGATGGCCCCGAGAGAGCTGGGCTGCGCCGTAAACTTCGGCTTTTGGGCTGAATTGCGGTCAGGCCCAGTTAGGCGCCGCTTTTCTTTTTCCTTTTTATTTTTCTTTCCTTCTTTTTCCAATTCAAAGTCAAATTCCAAATTAATTTCAAAGTTGTGGCCAATTCACTCTTATTTTATATTGTGTCATGATAAGTTTCCATTTGGAGATATATATATTGTTTGTACTTTTATATCACATGATATTTGTTTGCTTCTCTTCTTAAATTTTAGAATCTCTTTTAAGTTTTGAATTCAACTTTGGACTTGTTACTATATTCCTTATCACAAAATGCACACACAAAAACAATATCTAGCAGGATGCATGATTTATTTGAGTGTCTTTTGTTAATTATTTATTTGTTTAATTGTGGCGTTCACATGAAATGAGAAACATAGATAACTCATATATGTATACGGAATACAATTTCTCTACTTAGAATCTGTTTACAAAGTAGGTGTTACAAATCCTACCCCCCTTAAAAATAATCTCGTCCTCGAGATTTAAGAAGATCTAGGGAAAAGGTGGGGAAAATCTATGCGAAGCTATTCTTCTCTTTCCCAAGTTGCTTCATCTTCGCCATGGTGACTCCATTGCACTTTGCACATCTTTATCACCTTATTTCTTGTAACTCGAGTCAAAGTGTCAAGAATCTTGATCGGATACTCCGTGTAAGTCAAATCACCCTAAACACTGAGCTCTTCCATTGGTAACTGTTCCTCAGGGACATGGAGACACTTCTAAAGTTGAGACACATGAAACACATTGTGCACATCAGATAGATTATCAGGTAGCTCGAGTTGGTATGCCATCTCCCCAACTCGCCTAAAGATCAAGAATGGTCCAATGTAGCGAGGGGACAACTTTCCCTTAACTTTAAATCTCCTCATTCCACGAAGTGGTGACACCTTGAGATACACATAATCTCCTTCTTCAAATTCCAGTGGTCTCCTTCTATTATTAGCATAGCTCTTTTGCCTGGTTTGAGCCACCCTCAAATTCTCTCGAATTATACGGACTTGTTCTTCTGCCTCTTGAATCAGTTCAGGCCCAAAGAACTGTCTT
This sequence comes from Zea luxurians, assembly GCA_029449295.1. NCBI lineage: Eukaryota > Viridiplantae > Streptophyta > Magnoliopsida > Poales > Poaceae > Zea > Zea luxurians. The sequence continues at coordinate 51,321,057 of JAOPSE010000004.1, read as the reverse complement.
TCTCTAGTCTGATCCCAGTATAGAGGAGTCCTGCACTTCCTGCCATATAGAGCTTCAAAAGGTGACATCTTCAAACTGGCCTGATAACTATTATTATATGAAAACTCAGCATAAGGTAGACTTTTATCCCAACTTCCTCCATGCTGAAGGGCACAAGCTCTCAACATATCCTCCAACACTTGATTAGTCCTTTCAGTCTGTCCATCAGTCTGAGGGTGATAAGTTGTACTAAAATTCAACTTCGTATTCATATTCTCATGGAAGCTTCTCCAAAATCTTGAGGTAAACTGTGAACCTCGATCAGACACAATCTTCTTTGGTACTCCATGTACGCACAATCCGAGCCATATATAACTCTGCTAGTTGAGAACCTTTATAAGTAGTCTTGACAGGAATGAAGTGAGCCACTTTAGTCAATCTATCCACAATCACCCAAATGGCATCATATCCTTTCTGGGTGCGAGGCAATCCAGTAATGAAATCCATACCAATCTCTTCCCACTTCCACTCGGGTATCTTCAGTGGATGCAATAGCCCGGTTGGCCTCTGGTGTTCAGCCTTAACTCTTTGACACACATCACACATCGTCACATGTGCAGCCACATCTCTCTTCAATCCATACCACCAATATTTCCGCTTCAAATCCTAATACATCTTGGTACTACCAGGATGAATAGAATAATCCGAGTCATGGGCCTCCTTTAAAATAGTCTCATGAAGGCTTTCAATATCAGGAACATATATCCTATCCTTGAACCATACGGTGCCTTGCTCATCTTCCGTGAATTTCGGACCTCGACCTTCAGTAATCAGATCCTTAATCTCTTGTATTTTTGCATCACCAATTTGTCCTTTGCGGATTTCTTGCTCCAAAGTAGGTTCCACATGAATGGTAACTCCCTCAGTGTGAGCAACTATCTGGTAGCTGGGCAACAATAGCTGAATGAACATGCTCCTTGCGACTCAAGGCATCTGCAACCAAATTTGTCTTGCCCGGGTGATAGTGAATCTCTAAATCATAATCCTTAATAAGCTCCAACCAACGGCGTTGCCTAAGGTTGAGATCCTTCTGAGTGAATATATACTTCAAACTCTTATGATCCGTGTACACTTGGCACTTGGTTCCCATAATGTAATGTCTCCAAATCTTAAGTGCATGCACAACGGCTGCCAATTCCATGTCATGAGTGGGGTAGTTCAATTCATGTTTCCGTAACTGACAAGAAGCATATGCAATCACATGTCCTTCCTGCATGAGCACACACCCCAAGCCTTGGCCACATGCATCACAATAAATATCAATTCCCTTCTATAGATCTGGCATAACCAACACGGGTGGCGACATCAATCTTTTCTTCAATTGATCAAAGCTGTCTTGGCACTTCTCGTTCCACTTAAATTCTCTTCCTTTCTCCAAAAGCGAGGTCATAGGCTTAGCAATCTTAGAAAATCCTTCAATAAATCTCCGATAATATCCAGCAAGTCTCAAGAAACTTCGAATCTCAGTAACTGTAGTAGGTACTCTCCACTCCATTATCTCCTTAACCTTAGCAGGATCCACTGATATTCCATCATTAGAAATAATATGACCAAGAAATGGCACCTCGCCAATCCAAAACTCGCACTTGCTGAACTTGGCATATAGCTGGTTATCTCGTAGCTTCTATAGCACCAATCTCAGATGTTCCTCATGATCACTATCACTCTAGGATTAAATAAGAATATCGTCGATGAAAACCACGACGAATCTGTCCAGATCATGAACACCTTATTCTTTAGATCCATAAAATAGGCTGGTGCATTAGTTAGTCCAAATGACATAACGGTGAACTCATATAAACCATATCGGGTCGAGAACTCCGTCTTGGGAATATCCGATGGCCAAATCTTCATTTGACGGTAACCCGATCGGAGATCAATCTTCGAGAATACCCTTGCATCTCTCATCTGATCAAATAATTCCTCAATGCGGGGTAACAGATACTTGCTCTTCACAGTGACATCATTAAGGGTCCTATAATCCATGCATATCCCTTGCAATCCATCTTTCTTCTGTACAAGGTGAGGAACTTAGATGAATGTACCCAGCCTCTTGTAACTCTGTTAATTGCTTCTTAAGTTCCTTTAGTTCTTCTACAGACATCCTATATGGCCGTTTAGAAATAGGAGTTGTCCCAGGTAAGAGATCAATGACCAACTCAACTTCCATATCGGGTGGCATCCTTAATAACTCCTCTGGAAAGACATCCGAAAAATCTCTAACTGCTCGAATGTTGTCACCCACAAACTTCTCATCTACTAAGAATGTCGCTAGTCTGATGGTAGTTACTGCAATTTCAACTTCAAATCTTTCTTCTTTGGAACTGGTGAGTTCTACGGTTCCCTTAGCACAATGTATATACTGCCTTTGCCTTTCTTTAACCATGACATACCAAGGATCATGTCTATAGTGCTCTCTCCTAACACTATAGGGGTAGCCCATCTGGGGTTAGAAATACAGGGTAAGAAAAGAAGAATTGTAGACAAGGCGAGTAATTACGAGGAATGTTACTGCGGGGGATATATTAGCTAAGTAGATTAGTGTGTTATCCACTAAAGCTAATACATTACCTTATGTTGGTACATGCTAAGATGCCCAACTATAATGTTTCAATCAATCAAAGAAGCAAATCAAGCATTCATCATCAGAACAATCAACCAACATTTTTTTAATAGAGAAAATAGTTTTAATTTTGTCTTAGGTCTCCTATCTCTTAAAAAGGTTATAAATGTAGGATTCCAAGGTGTGAAATCCTTCTTGTCTTAGAGTAGAAAAGATAAGAATGATCAGAGTGGAACAGTAGAAGGTGAGACAGGATCAAGATAAGTATAGAAAGAATCAGAGTAAGGTAAGTATAGAATGAATCAGAATAAGGTAAGTAGGTAGGGGTTTTGTCCATTTCTATCTAGGTTTCGTCCTACAGTCAACATTTCCTCTGATACCACTTCTGTCACACCCGGTTTTAAGGAACAAAGCCGGGTGCATCTCATACATGCGCCAAAGAAGACAACATATATAATAATAGAGTGTATAGAGATAAATGTCACAATAATCAGAGTATATTACATAGCGGAAGTCTTACAAAATAAAAGATAAATATAACAGGATCTAAAATCCATCCTTGGTGCCCAAAAGTCAACTGGGAGACGACGACCTAGACCTCTCACGAACACAGCGCAACATCCACCATGCGCCTCATCCAGTGGTACCTCCTGAACCACCTGTTCTTCTCCTGTGGGGGGTGTGAGACAGCAAGGGTGAGCTCACACATGATCATAGCTCAACAAGTTGTGGGGAACTAGTGGACATGAACTCACAAAGGTGGGAGTTCATGTGATGTGTAAGGCTAGTCAATGACAGGGGTTAAAGCTAAGCATTGCTTTTAAGTAGTTGGTCAAAATTTTATTAGCAGTTACTAAGTGTAAGTAAATACCAAACCTTAAATAAAGTAATTGAACAAAATTAATAATAATCACATGCAATGCAAATGACAAAATTGAATTTAAGTTCCATAATTTAATCATCAGAGAGTCCTGAGCCGCTCCTGACCGTGAGCTCGGCTAGTATACCAGTTTTACACTCTACAGAGGTTGTACCCTTTACCCACAAGTCATGTTACCCATCTGCCAAGGGATCGCGACTCCCATACACCTCTACCTAGGAGGCAAGGTAGGGCAACACTATGAGGCCTTTACAAAGTTCCACTAGCTTCCGAAAACCTGCTACAGTTTATGGGAAGAGCACTTGCAAGAATCCCCCGTCTGACCGCCATCGCAGCTAAATCAACTCGAGAACCTCCTTGCATGCAACTCCCCTACTGCCCTTGCCCCTTTTGGGTAAGGTAGTCTTCCACTAGCTTTCCTAATTAGTCAGCCAAGGGCGTCCCATTAAACCCTTGTGGTGGCACGTGTTTCTCAAGTTAAGCTCTATGTTCCAATTAACATTAATGATCTTGACGTGAACAGAAATAGAATAACAAAAGAGTTGGAACATAGATATAACAAATGATTATCCCAAAACCATGTAAAGCAATAGCAAACTACCCACGTGATTCAGGGTAAACAAGGTAATGAGATAAACAATCTAGGGTGACCTATTGGGTCCCATCAAAATTAACCTATGCATGAATAAATGATATTAAAGAACATTATTAGGTAAAAAGTGGTCAAGGGCACAACTTGCCTTCAATGAGCTCCTGCTCAGCTACTTCTATCTGCTGCTCACCAGGATCCCCAGTCACGGGCTCTTCTACTCGCCACAATACAAACAAGCACAATATATATAGAGAAATTAACATCACACCAAACATATAAACAAAATACATAAAATAAAATCCTAGGAACAGGAATTATAATTTTTGGAGTTGTAGATTTTAATATATGAATTTCCAAAGGTTTTACATGGTTGAAATAGGATTAAGTGGGAAATTAAATTTCTTATTGTTTTCATGAACAAACAGAGGCTCTAAGTGGTAGAGAATAAAATTACAAAATTTTAGAAACTGGAATGGAGTGATTTGGATTAAAAATGAATTTTCCATGAATTTTATAAGCTCTAGCCATTATTTATACCTTAAAATCAATTTCTATATTTAATTATTGAATTTCCTGGGTCTCTGGATTTCGCATCAATTGCTGCAAAGTGCAGGGGCTACGGCGCAATTAAACCTAAGACTCAGAGAACTGTGCACTGGATGGCGGGTTATAATTTATAATTCCAGAGGGGCTCTTTTGTGGAACAGACAGGCCGAAGGGGTATCGCGAGATCCTAGCCGTCAGATCAAGCGCAGATGGCCCAGATTAGATTCACAGTCGCTCGAATTGGTATGCGCTAATAGCCGCTGAATCCAAGATCCACGGCCATGGTTCAATGAATCTAGAGCTAATCTGAGCCAAGGGATAGCAAATCAACGGTTTCAGTTTGATCGCGCGAAAGGGTAAGTAGTGATCTAATCATAACCGTTGATCCTGAGATCGATGGCTTCTACGCGTCGCTCCCCATCACCTGTTCCTTCAGGTGAACAGACACGGCGGAGCACTCGTATACGGTGGCGCCATGGTCGGACACGGCGATTTGGTGACCCACCAACCTAATCTGAGCGAAACTACACCAAGGGAAAGGGGAGAGGGAGGCGAAATCGCCAGGGCGGTCATACCAATCTTTCATCGCGAGGGTGAGCCCGACGACGTGACGGCGCGATTCCCCGGCCCGGTTCGACTCCGACAAGCGATTCAACGCTCCAGGGATGAAGACAAGCCCGGACGATCCTTGCGCCGGCTTCAAGAGATCACGGAGGTGAATCTCGCGCACTACATGGAGGACAAGTCGACGGCTAGCGGCCCTGGGCGCGCGGTGGGCTGAGTTCTACCCTGGCGGTGGCGCTTTTGTGTTCTAGGGAACGAAGAGGCGATCAAGGGTTCCGGTGATGGGAACATGGTCTTTAAGGCGTGCAGGGGCGCGGCGGTTATGCGACCCCGAGGTCTCCGGAGAGCTTCCCACACGAGGTGGGCGCAGTCCGCGCGGCGAAGACCTCATGAGTTCAGTTACGACGGAGAGGGAGCTTCCGACGAGCCAGTGCCACCCATCAGTGAGACGCGGGCGTTGAAAACGCGGGCTAGCGAGCGGCCCCATGCGACAGAGAGAGGGAGGAGAGGATGCGCACGCGGATGGGCGCGAGAGAGTTGGGCTGCGCGGTAAACTTCGGCTTGTGGGCTAAATTGCGGTCAGGCCCAGTTAGGCGCCCCTTTTCTTTTTCCTTTTTATTTTTCTTTCCTTCTTTTTCCAATTCAAAGTCAAATTCCAAATTAATTTCAAACTTGTGGCCAATTCACTCTTATTTTATATTGTGTCATGATAAGTTTCCATTTGGAGATATATATATTGTTTATACTTTTATATCACATGATATTTGTTTGCTTCTCTTCTTAAATTTTAGAATCTCTTTTAAGATTTGAATTCCACTTTGGACTTGTTACTATATTCCTTATCACAAAATGCACACACAAAAACAATATCCAGCAGGATGCATGATTTATTTGAGTGTCTTTTGTTAATTATTTATTTGTTTAATTGTGGCGTTCACATGAAATGAGAAACATAGATAACTCATATATGCATACGGAATACAATTTCTCTGAATAGACTCTATTTACAAAGTAGGTGTTATGTGGCGTTTCCACACTTCTGTAACGCCCTGAATTTGGGGGTAGAATTTTTTTATTCTTTTCTCTCACCAAATTCGGGCGTTACTCTCTTTTCTCTTCCCGTTTCGCTCCTTCTTCCCAATTTCAAACCAATATAGTGACGGGTGTCTATGTCGTGCCTAAACAAAACCTAAGTTGACATGAGTGTTGCATCATGCCGAAGCACATTTCTTTGTCTGATGCCGTGTTTAGTCGTGTGTTCGTCTTGCCCCGTTTCGGATTTCGGTTCGCGAATCGATCTTCCGATCTGTGGTTGTGCGTGCCACGAGGTTTCGACCCGCGGTGTGACCCAGCCCGGCCCGGTCCGGCCCAGTCCGGCCCGCGCGCCCCCGGCGCCCCACACCCCCTCCCCATGCACCCCCTCCTCCTCTCCCTCTCTCATTTGGATTTCCCGCGCAGCAACCTCCCTCTCCCTCTCCCACCTCTCTCTCCCCGTGGTGCCCTAGGGATTGGAGACGGCGATCACCGGAATTTGGGCCCTGAGGTGAGCTCCCCTCCCCTCCCTTCTCCTCTCTCTCTCCCTCTCTCCCTCTCCCTCCTCTTCTTTCCCCTACGCGCGCCCTCCCTTCCTCCCCTACGCGTGCGCGCGTCCCTGCCCATGGCAGCGTGGCGTCCCTGCCCCGGCCCCCTGCGCGGAGGCGCTCGTCCCCGCCCCGGCCCCGTGTGCGGTGGCGCTCGCGCCCGCCCCTGCTCCCTCCCCGGCGTGGCGGCCTTCGGCCCTGGCGACCCCGCCTGCCCCTGCTCCCTCCCCGGCGCGGCGGCCTTCGGCCCCGGCGATCCCGCCCGCCCCTGCTCCCTCCCCCGCGGTGGTCCGGCCACCGGCGCGGCCTCCCCAGCCCCGGCGTGGCGGGCCCTGCCCCCGGCGCGGCCTCCTCGGCCCCGGCGCAGCGGTGCGGCCCCGGCGCGGCCTCCCCGGCCCCGCCGCGGCGGACCCGGCCCCCGGCGTGGCCCCTGCCCCGGCGCGCGGCCCCCTGTGCGCGGTCCTCGGCCCCTGCGCGCGGCGTCCTGGCCCCGGCGCGACTCACGTGGCCCCGTTTACCCCCCCTAACGCGTTCTCGCGTGCGCAAAACCCACGCGCGCGGTGATTATGCTTGGTTTTTAGTAAATTTCAAACTCCATTAGTTAAAGTGTTGCGTTGCGCGCTTCGTCGCGCGACGAATTTGTCTAATTTCAGATTCTATTAATGTGCTGCGTCGCGCATTTCGCCGCGCGACGATCCATTTTATTTTAGGTTGTTTAATGTGCGACGTCGCGCGTCCAGTCGCACGACGTTCCACTTTAAACTCAGCTCTGTTGACGTATGTCATCGTGCGTTTCGTCGCGCGATGCTTAACGTCTCTTTATAATTGGTGCAAGTGCCTCGTTGCGCGCTCTGTCGCGCGGCGAGTCGTTTACTTCTTAATTCAATCTAAATGTCGTGTCGTACGTCTCGACGTGCGACCACTCCCTTTCAGTCATCTTCAATTGTTTATAATGATTAAATGTGGAACTTTATTTTACTTTATGCTAAAACGTAGTGTCCAAATTAATTCCCTTCTAATAAGCGAGTGGTTTAATTTATAATAATGTAACGTGATCGTTTCTCGACTGTCTTTTTCTCTTTCTCTCCTAACCTTAATTGCGAGCCCGCGTGGAACGTCTGTTTATTTACTGCCTTCTATTGTATGGTGTACTATTCGTTTGTATTAAATGTGTGGATGTATGTATGTTTGCGCTCGCATAGAGAACGATTCGGTTGAAGAGCCCGAAGAACTCGCAGGAGAAGCCCCTGAGCAGCAGTCGGTTGGTGGAGGCAAGTGTCCCTTGACCTATCTCTGTCCTATACATACTTTAATTCACCTCCCGCATTACACATTTATACCTAAGGATTGACTAGCTTTTGTTATACATGTCCTTGTTTACCTATTTGGGTTGGATTATTATTGCTTAGTCTTATGCTATTGCTCAACTCTAATCAATGAACTTGATGAGAAATATCAATGATACGCTGTTTTCCCCTCTTTTATTATGATGTTATACTTGTGACCTTCAAGGGGGCTCGAGCGGTTTCTCGAGTGCCTCTCCGTAAGGACTTGTTCGTTGGATGACCGCCTGAGAAAACAGTGCAACCATGAGGGTGGACTGGGACGCCCTTAGCTGAATAATTAGAGGAACCGGGGTGTAGTTCGCTTAGCCGTCATGCCGTCAATGGGGCTCGGTGTATGTGGCTCGCTCTGCCAAGGTTGATTTGTCCCTTGGGGAGGAGTGCGGTACATTTAGGAAACCTAACGGGCAGCTACAGCCTCAGGGAATCTTTGTAAAGGCTACGTAGTGATGCCCTGTTGGACCACCTAGGTAGTGGTCAATGGGGAGTAGCTCTCTCCGGGCAGAAAGGGAATCATGGCTTGTGGGTAAAGTGCACAACCTCTGCAGAGTGTTATGAAAACTGATATATCAGTCGTGCTCGCGGTTATGAGCGGCCAAGGGAGCTCTAGTGATTAGTGGTACTTGATCAGAGATGTTCAGATTTGCAGGTGGCAATGAGATTGATGGTTCTTGGTTTTGACTCTGGTAATGGTAAGTGGTACTCTTTCCGTTTGGAAAGGAGTATGTTTGGGTTAATAACGTGGGCTAACTCTAAAACTTGGCTTTCTCTACTAGTAATAATAAATCTGACCAACTAAAAGCAACTGCTTGACTTACCCCCACATAAAGCTAGTCCACTACAGCCAAACAGGGTACTTGCTGAGTATGTTGATGTGTACTCACCCTTGCTCTACACACCAAATCCCCCCCCCCCAGGTTGTCCGCATTGCAACCACTGCTCAGGAGAAGATGAAGCCATGGAAGTTCCAAGACTACGACGAGTTCTAGGTGTGGGTTAGCGGCAACCCCCAGTCGGCTGCCTGTGAAGGCCGCGTTTATCTACGTTTCATTTTCGCACTTTGATTTATTGTAAAGACTATGTGGATGTCTCAGACATATGATGTAATTGACTATTATTTCCCTTTTTAATACTATTTGAGCACTATGTGATGATGTCCATGTTATGTAACTGCTGTGTACGTGAATTGCTGATCCTGGCACGTACATGGTTCGCATTCGGTTTGCCTTCTAAAACCGGGTGAGACATAGGTGGTATCAAAGCCGTGCTGACTGTAGGACCACTAACCTAGAGTAGAATGGTCGTTCTAAGGATTATAGACCTCTGTCCCTGCCTTGACTTTGGTATCCCTTCAAAAGTTGGTCATATCGACCAAACCTATGTTCTACTATATATTATACCTTGCTGAAAATTGTGTTTTTATTCTAATCCTTCATTTATTTATGGTTCATTACTTGCTGGTCATATTAGTTCTGTTCTCACTCATATGCTTGCGGTGTCTTTTGTAGATGGCTCGTCTTAGACACACTGCACGGAAGTCTGTCATCCACTTCTTACCCTCTCGTCTCGAGGAGCGTTCGCTTCACCGTCCCGTGGCCGGTCAGTCTAGTCACTTGGAGAGGCTGCACCACCGCCTGCATAAGGAGCAAGAACATTGACGACAGGAGCAGCAGGGCTCTTCTTTCTCGCTCCAACAAGAGATAGAGTCTGTGAGGAGCTGCTCCCCTGTGCTCCCCCTGGAGGCACCCCCTGCACCACCACTGAGCGCCCCAGTCCCTAGAGTAGCTACTGGAGGAGACCCAGATGACGGAGGAGGCGACAGTAGCTCGAGTCACGACACAGAATTTTCTGCTGACCAGGAGCCGGAAGGATGGGTTGCTCGACCCATCACTCGCGACGCTGCTCGCGGGTGTCACTTTCATGATGCGCTCGACACCCTGCTATGTCGGGCACTTGACCGACATACTTGGTCTATCGAGTATCGCTGTGTGGTCTTCCAGCACAGTCGCGGGGTCTACCCGGACCGCTGGGAGGCGACCTGCTTGGTGCGCCGTCTAGAGAACAGTCTCTGGGGTGCGGAGATCTGCTCAAGGCACTATTCCATCTCTGAGCGGGACTTAGCTGAGGCGGCCATGCAAGATGCCGCACAGCGTGCGCTTTCACACTACTGCTCAGTGCTCGGTGGGGTAGCTTGTTGGGGGCTTGTTCTCAAATGCTATGAATTAAGAACAAGGCAACACGAAAATGTTAAGTATAAAAGCCCTTCGTCCACTGAAGCATTATCTCCCCAAGGATTTAATGAGCTTCGGACGAAGGCCAAGAGAAGAATATTACGAAGATTTCACCTTCGTAATCGCACTTGTAGAACAACAAATAATGAGAAATGGCATATCAAATATAAAATATATTTACATGTTTCATTATGTGACCATATGAGTATTAGAACATAATGTTTGAATACAATTATACCTTCATCTTGGCGGAAAGCAACAATTCAAGCGTAGTGAGCCAGTGATTACCAGATTGCGTGAACAGTGCCGGCGTACTGTTCACCTATTTATAGACACAAGATACAACCTGCGTAAAATTACATTTGAACCCTTTACAATTGATTACAATAATGACGCAAACATCATGGGTCTTTGAGTCAATCCATCTTTAAGTCGGTTCAGCCCTTCGTCTCAAGATTTATCATTGTGCCGAAGCTCTTTAAGTAATAGCTTCGGCGCTTGCTCCTGAGAGTGTCTATCGAAGGTGTTCTCTTTCTTTAGGATCTTCGGCTACGAAGCACACCCCCAACAGTAGCCCCTTCGCAGTGCTAGATCATTTTTCGTAACGAGCTTGATCCGTGAAAAAATCTTCTATGCTTCGGGATGCAGAAGATCCAAAAAACACCTTCCCTGAGCTCGTTGGCGAGAAACGATTAAAATTTTCCGTGCTCGAGGTGGCTCCATCTTGCAGCAGTTACGCACGCCCTGGCGATTCACCGTCTCGAACCCTGAGGCCCACCGCTCAGCGAGTACGGGTGACTGTTTGTTCGGTGCGGGAGTCTTTGACGATTTACCTTCTCACCTACGACACTATATAAACAGACGGGTAGGTGTGAAGTTACCACAGCATTCATTGCTTTTGCACTGTTTTGCTGCCAAAATTTTAGTCATAGCCGAAGCTTATTCATCGTGCTCAGACGAAGCCCCGCTTTTGAATCTGCTTCGTCACAAAAGGAAGAGCTTCGGGAAAATCAGAAAAGTCAACAACGAAAAATTTCAAGAAAGACATAATTAAATGGCTAGAGTTCGCTCCATTGCTAGGGTTGATCGCGAGGGAGATGAGACCGAAGCTGTTGAGACCGTTCCGATTTCCGAAGCTATGAAGCGGTCTGGGCTGGTAACATTGGAGGACGTCCCTGTCGCCGGGGCAGAACAAGTTGATGTTGAGGAGACCGATTCTGAGGATGATTATAACAGCGCTGTTCCGAGCAAACCCAGCCACCTTGATTTTGGGAAATCCACAGTCTCCAAAGGTGACCTACCTAAAATGCTGAAATTGGGGTATTTCAATGAGGAGAATAAAAAGCTGGTTCGCTTTGGTGGAGAGGAAACTATTTCGAAGCCGGAAAAAGATGAAGTAGTAGTTTTTAAGAGTTTCTTCAAAGCTGGTTTGAGATTTCCCTTGAATAAGATGATTGCTGATGTGTTGAAGAAGTTTGGGATCTACTTCCACCAAATAACTCCTAACGCTATCGTTAGGCTTAGCGTTTACATTTGGGCTCTCCGAAGCCAAGGGGTGGAACCGTTTGCCGAAGGTTTCTGCCGAGTACATGAACTGCATTACCAAACCAAGGCCAGGAAAGATGGGTTACATGAAAACTTCGGCTGCTACAATTTTGCCTACCGGAAGACTACAAAGTTTCCTGTGATCAGCTACCAAAGCAAGTGGCCGACAGGCTGGAAATCGGAATGGTTTTATGTTAAAGTTGACAATGATAAGGAGAAGTTGGTCCAGAGCCCGCTAGAGCTGATCTTCGGAGAGACCCGACCCCCATGCAACATGTTACCAGGGAGTCCGAGCCAGATTGCTCTAGCGGAATTTAGGATTATCGCAGAGCACATTGGCACTAGAGACTTAGTGCAGGAATTTTTGGCTTTTAAAATATTTCCAACTATGAAAGAGTGGGCCATGCCGAAGCTCGAAGGAAAAAAGAAGGAAGGAGAACTTATCTGACTGCCCTACCATTACAAATTCAAGAGACTTTTCAAAGTACCCTGCCAAGAATGGTTGGATACAATCGAAGTGATGTGCAACGAAATTCTTGGAAATTATTCTAAAAAGGAAGATCAATTGATGGCAGCAGCCTTCGGCACACGTCCAAAACGAAGGCTAAATCGAGTGATGGATGCTATAGGCTTTGAATATCCTGACTACGATCTACTGGACAAGGGTGCCGAAGGACAAAAAAGAAAAAGAGTGGCTAGCGCTCTGAATAAGGACGACGAAGATCAATCAAAAAAGAAAAAACAAGAGACCGAGGCGAAAACAGTTGCTTCGAAGAAAAGGAAAACCTCGACTTCGAAGCAAAAACCAACTAATGAAGAAGAAAAGACTTCTGCGACATCCTCTGCTTCTGAAATAGAGGAGATCCTGAAGGTAATGACTGAAACTTTGCCTGTCAAACTAAGTCCACTGGGGTTACATCTGACGAAGCTTTTTCAGAAGGAAAAGGAGCCCATAAAAACGGAAGCACCTAAGCCGAAGAGGCAAAGAATTGTTACTGTGACAGAAGTTATTGAAGCAACTCCACCAAGAGCTTCAGCTCTGAAGGTGCCAGCCATTGAAAGCATGACAGCTACCGAAGTTGTACCTTCGGAGGCTCTCGCAGAAGAGGTCAGAGCCGAAGATGCCAAATCCGAAGATATTAATTTCGAGAGCATAGCTGCTGATATAGACAAGATGTTACTAAACATGGCCACAGAAGAAGCCGCCGCAGCCACCAAAGAGACTACGGCCGCAAAGCCCGAGAAAGAAGAGATGACCGAAGATACTTCGGAAGATGAGACCTTTGGTTTTCAAAATTTAAATGGCCGAGAACTGACAAAAGCTGAGAAAGAAGAATTAAAAGAATATGCTATATCCTGCGGGTATCGGCCAGGAGCACTTCTCTTCGGTGGCATTGATGACGAAAAGTTAGGCTACATATGAGATCAGACTGGCACGAAGGTCATTGGTACTTTATCAAAAAGTATCGGTTTCCCTAAGCTCGAAGTAGATATCAGCCGCTACCGACGACAACATATTGTTGGCAGTTTGTTCTATTCCAATTTTAAGGTAAACATCTTGCGTTTAACCCTTACTGCTTGTAATAACACAAATATTTTTTAACGAAGGTCATTTGTCCATAGAGTATGCTCTTGAGCAAGGCCATAAAAATGCAACAGGACTTGGAAGACAAAAGGCACGAAGTTATTATTGGGAACTTAGAAAACAAAATAAAAGAGCAAACAGCTGCCATCGAAAAGAAAGACTTTGAGCTTCAATCAGCTGAAGGCTTATTAGCGGATGCTGAAGCCAAAATAACGGAAATAAATTCGAAGCTTCTTTCCCAATCAGAAAATTTTGAACAAGAAAAGCGGAGACTTGATATAAAGCTTGAAGCCGAAATTCAAAAAAGCTCGGAGCTGAAAGAATCCTTGACAAATCTTCAGAATAAATGCCTGAAGTTCAGCAACCGATGCATCCAACAGTTGAAGCAATTGTTTCATTTTGTCGGAGCTAGCAGCGAAAAGTTCACTCCTTTGGCTGAAGACCTGCCTGGTGCCTTCGAACATATTGAAGGTGAAATCAATGATCTTGACGAAGTCATAGCTAGGCATGGCGATTTCTGTGCCCTTGCAGCTTCTCGGGGCACAGATGTTGCCTTTTTGAAGTCTGGCTGTGAACACGAAAAAATTGTTAATAGACCCAACTTCAGCCTGTCACCAAAAGACTTAGATAATATCCCCAGCCTGGCCCAAAGTATTGCGAATAGATTCATAAAATTAGTATGGACAAAGGGTGGCCGGAGCAAAGTTGGTGACGAAGCTCGAAGCCACCTTAAGCTGGTAACGAAATCATACCTTATACTCACCTTTTCCTTTGAATTTTGAATTTTTACTTATAGTACCTACATATAGGTTGACCAAGCCGAAGCTGAAGCTGCAGAGTAAAAGGATGAAGCTCTATGGGTGCTATCGAAGCTCGAATAGTCTGTTAAGAATAGCTCAAAAACTTTGTATAAAATATGATGTAATCAATTTTGACTTTGTAATATAATCTTACTTTTCCACCAATATATGAAATGCTTTGGTGTGGACGAAATTAATACTTTTGAGCCGAAGGCGAAAAACACCTTCCCTTCTTTGCGTACACAGCAAAGCATAAAATTGCCCCTTTTCCCTTTTTTCCGAAACCTTCTCTTTCAAAGCCGAAGCAAGCTTGTATGTTATGATGATGATGATCCTATGTATGTCTAAGTGAATGTTTATGAATGCAAATGTATGATGTAATGTATCGTGCAAATGAATGTTCGAAGACGCATACAAAACCATAACTAGAACTCTTATTTCCTTCGAAATAACAAATCTTTGCCATTTATTTTTCGGCTTCACCGCTTATTTTTCGGTGTATCAACGCTGACTTTTCGCTGTAAGCCTTCCTTAGGAGCTTCTTCGCCTTTTACTTCAGCGGAATCAGTGTTTATTTTTCGCTGCAAGCCTCCCTTAGGAGCTTCTTCGCCTTTTACTTCAGCGGAATCAACGTTTATTTTTCGCTGCAAGCCTCCCTTAGGAGCTTCTTCGCCTTTTACTTCAGCGGAATCAGCGTTTATTTTTCACTGCAAACTCTGCATTCCCTTAGGAACGACTTTTGAGCAGAAAACTTACGCTGCGCTCCTTTAGGAACGACTTTTTGTAGCTTCGTTGTGCTCTGCATCCCCTTAGGGACGTCTTTCGAGCTTCTCCCTGTTTTTCCTTTTTCTCTTTGCACTCGATGGTGCATGCCCAGTTTTTACATTTACATCTTTGGGGGATATTGCTCTTGTAGAGCTGGTATAAGAAAAAAGAGAAATTACATGCTATGGCCCCATTAAAAACCTTTCTCCCCCTTTGGAAAGGAAAAGGGTGCCATAGGAAAGAATAAAAAAAGATTACATCAGGTTACACATAATACCGCCGAAGCTCATCCGCATTCCAAGATCTAGGAATGTTGTTGCCATCCATAGCCTTCAACCTGAAGGAACCGGGTCTTGATGAAGAGGTTACCAGAAAGGGTCCTTCCCACTTCAGCTGAAGCTTGCCTACTGTGTCAGGGTTGGCCACTCTCCGAAGCACCAGATGTCCTGGCTTAATATTTTTTAACCGAACCTTTCTGTCACGCCATTTTATTGTTTCTACTTGATATTTATTGATGTTCTCCACAGCCTGAAGCCTAATTCCTTCTATAGCATCTTTTGCCACAGGATAATCAGTTTCGGTTTCTACCGAAGCCACTGTCCTTATTGATCCCGTTTTAGCTTCTTCTGGGGTTATTGCTTCATCACCAAACAATAATTCGAATGGTGTAAAGCCTGTTGATCTTGACACTGTTGTGTTGTGACTCCACACCACTTTGATTAATTCTTCTGGCCACTTTCCCCTGGGCTGATTGAAGATTAACTTCATTATTCCTGTCATTATAATGCCATTAGCTCTTTCAACAAGTCCATTTGACTCCGGATGCCGAACCGATGCAAAATGGATCTTCGTGCCAATTCGTTCACAAAACTCTCTGAAAGCTTCGGAATCAAATTGTGTTCCATTGTCCACAATGATAGCCTTTGGCACCCCGAAGCGACACACAATGTTTTGCCAGAAAAACTTTTGAATAGTGACCGAAGTTATTGTGGCTAAAGGCTTCGCCTCAATCCACTTAGAAAAATATTCTACTGCCACTACAACATATCTTAAATTCCCTTGTGCTGGTGGAAGTGGGCCTAGCAAATCAAGGCCCCACCTTTGCAATGGCCAAGTGGGTTGTATTAATTGAGTTAGAGACGAAGGTTGTTTTTGGTCTCTTGCACATTTTTGACAACCTTCGCACTTTTGGACTAATTCTGCTGCATCTGAAGCTGCCTTCGGCCAATAAAATCCTTGCCGAAAAACTTTACCCAACAAAGGCCTAGATCCAATGTGAGATCCACACAAGCCTACATGTATTTCTTTCATTAGCTCTATACCTTCAGCTCTGGATAAACATTTGAGTAATGGAGAACAGACTCCATGCTTATATAACTCCCCTTCTATTATTTCATATGGACGGGCTCTTGCCGCTATTCTCTTATGATATGCTTCGTCATCTGAAAGGAAATTGCCCTGAAGAAAAGATATGATTTCAGTTCTCCAATCTTCACTATGGACGGGAGATATATTGAGTACTGCTCTTTCAAGAAGGTCAACCGAAGGTGCTTTTATTGTTTCAAAGAATACTTTCGAAGGTAAGGGCAGCCCCTGTGCCGCTGACTTAGCTAGTAGATCAGCGTGCTCATTTTCTCCTCGTGGAATATTCTTGACAGAAAACCCTTCGAAGGAAGCTTCAAGTCTTCGAACTGTATCCAAATATTTCTCAAGCTTCGGATCTCTTGCTTTGCAACTTTTGTCAACATGGCCAGAAATGACTTGAGAATCAGTTTTGAGAATCGCCCTTCTTATCCCCATTGCCTTCAACTTCCAAAGACCCAAAAGCAAAGCTTCATATTCAGCAATATTATTTGTACAACTAAAATCAAGTTTCACTGCATAGCATGTTCTGACTTTCGAAGGTGCAATTAAAACGGCAGCTGCACCTGCCCCGAAGGTTCCCCAGGAACCATCGCAAAATACTGTCCAAGCTTTGGCATCTTTACTTTCTTCTTCTTCCTGAGCCCCTGGCGTCCAGTCAGCGATGAAATCTGCTAGCGCCTGGGACTGAATCGAAGATCTATGCACATAATCAATGTAGAACTCATTGAGTTCCGCATCCCACTTTCCAATCCTTCCCGTAGCTTCTCTGTTTCTCATAATATCCTTCAAAGGTTGTGATGAAGGAACAATTATATGATATGCTTGGAAGTAATGTCGAAGCTTCCTGGAGGCCATTAAAACAGCATACAGCACCTTCT
Organism: Zea luxurians; assembly: GCA_029449295.1. Classification (NCBI taxonomy): domain Eukaryota; kingdom Viridiplantae; phylum Streptophyta; class Magnoliopsida; order Poales; family Poaceae; genus Zea; species Zea luxurians. The sequence goes on along the minus strand of JAOPSE010000004.1, from coordinate 51,303,781 downwards.
CCAATTCTGTTTTTCTTTGATAAACTGAGAACTTCGGAAACAAAGTATATTGGAGCCTGCTTTTTCAGTTGCCCTTCAAGCTTCCCCTGAACAAGCACCGCACTTACTGCAGAGTGCGAAGCTGCCACATAGAGCAGCAGAGGAGCCCCTGGCATTGGTGGAGTTAAAGTTGTTAAATCTATCAAATACTGTTTCAGTTCTTCAAAAGCTTTTTGCTGAGCTGATCCCCGTTGAAAAACTTCGGCTGACTTCAGCACTTCAAAGAATGGTAAATTTCTCTCTGCCAATTTGGATATAAATCGATTCAAAGATGCCAGTCTTCCTGTCAGCCGTTGAGCCCCTTTCTTTGTGCTTGGTGGCTCCATCCGAAGGATAGCTTCGATTTTATTTGGATTAGCTTCAATTCCTTTTGTTGAAACCAGACAACCAAGGAATTTCCCCTTCTTTACCCCGAAGACACACTTTTCCGGATTCAGCTTCAGACCAGCTTGCCTAAAATTAGCGAATGTCTCTTGCAGATCAGCAATGTGATTTTCTTGCTTTGTGCTTTTTACTATGATATCATCAACATATGTTAGCACGTTTTTGCCTATTTGAGAATGAAGGACCTTTGCTGTCATTCTGCTGAAGCTTCCTCCAGCATTCTTGAGCCCCTCAGGCATCCGAAGGTAACAATATGTACCACTGGGGGTGATAAAGCTGTTTTTTGGCTCGTCTTCTTTCTTCATCCAGATTTGATGGTAGCTTGAATAACAATCTAGTAAACTCATGAGCTCTGACAAAGCTGCTGCGTCTACCAGAGAATCTATCCTTGGTAATGGAAATTCATCCTTCGGACAAGCCTTGTTGAGATCGGTAAAATCAATGCACATTCTCCATTTACCATTGGCTTTCTTCACCATAACAGTGTTGGCTAACCATTCTGGGTATTTTACTTCTCTGATGACTCCAGCGCTAAGGAGTCTTTTCACTTCATTCCAAGCACCTTTGGCTTTGTCATCAGACATCTTCCGAAGCCTCTGCTTCCTGGGTCTGAAGGATGGGTCCACATTGAGCGAGTGTTCAATAACATCTCTGTTGATACCACAGAGATCATTGGCTGACCAAGCAAAAACATCTTTGTTGTTAAACAGAAACCTTATCAGGGTTTTCTCCTGTCCTTCAGACAATTGGGAACCCAGCAGCACCTTTTGCTCTGCAATATCTTCACATAAAAGCATGGGCTTCGGCTGATCGGCCGAAGCAGCCTTCTCCCTTCTGTACTTGTATTGCTCACAAGCTTCGTTTCCATCTATATTATGGATTGCCTTTGAATCTGTCTAGTTCCCTTCAGCTTTTCTGGCAGCTTCCTGACTCCCATGAATAGCAATAGGTCCCTGATCTGAAGGTATCTTCATGCAAAGATATGCTGGATGAAGAATTCCTTCAAAAGCATTAAGTGTTCCACGACCAATGATTGGGCGCCAATGTTGGGGGCTTGTTCTCAAATGCTATGAATTAAGAACAAGGCAACACGAAAATGTTAAGTATAAAAGCCCTTCGTCCGCTGAAGCATTATCTCCCTAAGGATTTAATGAGCTTCGGACGAAGGCCAAGAGAAGAATATTACGAAGATTTCACCTTCGTAATCGCACTTGTAGAACAACAAATAATGAGAAATGGCATATCAAATATAAAATATATTTACATGTTTCATTATGTGACCATATGAGTATTAGAACATAATGTTTGAATACAATTATACCTTCGTCTTGGCAGAAAGCAACAATTCAAGCGTAGTGAGCCAGTGATTACCAGATTGTGTGAACAATGCCGGCGTACTGTTCACCTATTTATAGACACAAGATACAACCTGCGTAAAATTACATTTGAACCTTTTACAGTTGATTACAATAATGACGCAAACATCATGGGTCTTTGAGTCAATCCATCTTTAAGTCGGTTCAGCCCTTCGTCTCAAGATTTATCATTATGCCGAAGCTCTTTAAGTAATAGCTTTGGCGCTTGCTCCTGAGAGTGTCTACCGAAGGTGTTCTCTTTCTTTAGGATCTTCGGCTACGAAGCACACCCCCAACATAGTTGATGGTCTCAACCTGAAGTATTACCCTCGCCGTCCATCTGGCAGCACAGGAGGCGTGATTGTTTCAGCTGTCGGTGAGGACAATCCTAGGTTGAGCAGCACAGTCAACCTAGCCGCCGTGCTAAACACGAAGCTGGACCATGCGCTAGACGAGTTGAGTAGGGCTTGTGCTGAGATCGCCCTGCTGCGGGCTGAGCACGCGGAACGTCGTCACCTGGATGATGGTTGCCCCGCTCCCATCGGGACTCAGCACCCGTACCGCTCACCTCGGCGTGGACACCAGTCTTATGGCAACCCCGACTGCAAGACCATGATAAATTTAGAACCATAGATCATCAGAGTCGGATCTTGTAATTAATACGAAATATATACGTAGAAGCTATAGTCCTAGCGTCAGTCTCGCTTTTAGTTAGTCTTAGTTAGACAGGGTAGTTTGCTATATCCTGTGCATTTATGTTTGTCATGATGAACTATGTTTGATTTGGATCTTTGTAATGACTGTCACCAGAGTGTGGGTATCCCCTGCATTTTGGTTTACCTGTTATATGTTAATGGAGTTAGCTATTTAGTTGGGAAGCCTTTTATTCCACTTTCCTCTTCATCTGAGAAGTTGTGCTGGTCTGTGTTGGAGATCAGTGAAGATGCTCATCTGTTCAGTGTTGTTGAAGAATTCTATACTCTTTTCTTATGCTGCAAGATTTGCAAGATCAGTTCTGATGTGTGGTTGCATTTTGCAGATGTCAAAAAACAGGTGCAGAGGAGGAAGGCGTGCTCAGCAGGAGCAGGCAGCTCAGCAGGATGAGGCACCCCAGCAACAGCAACTACCGCCCCCACCCCCGATGTTCATCGAGCAGATGTTCCTGATGCAGACTCAGGCAGTTCAAGCCATTGGTCAGACTCTTGCTGCCATTCAGCAGTAGCAGCAACAGCCACCACCTCAGTCTCAGATGCCTCAGATGCCCAGGGACAAGCGTGCTGAATTCATGAGAGGTCATCCCCCAACGTTTGCTCACTCTTCTGACCCCATGGATGCGGAAGACTGGCTGCGCACTGTGGAGCGGGAGTTGCATACCGCTCAGTGCGATGATAGGGAGAAAGTCCGGTATGGTCCTCGTCTGTTGAGAGGAGCAGCCCAGTCATGGTGGGAGTCTTATCTCGCCACCCATGCCAACCCCGACACCATTACCTGGGAAGAGTTCAGAGGTAGCTTTCGTCAGTACCATGTTCCTGCAGGTCTGATGACAATGAAGAAGGAGGAGTTCCTGGCCCTCAAGCAAGGGTCATCGTCTGTCAGTGAGTACCAGGACAAGTTTCTGCAGTTGTCTCGCTATGCTCCTGAAGATGTCAACATCGACGCCAAGCGACACTATCGTTTCCTGAGAGGCTTGGTTGACCCTCTGCAGTATCAGCTGATGAATCATACCTTCCCGACATTCCAGCACCTGATTGATAGGGCAATCATGACAGAGAGGAAGCGTAAGAAGATGGAGGATCGCAAGCGCAAGATCAGTGGACCCCATCCTGGAAGCAGTAATCGCCCTCGTTTCTCAGGCAATCAACCTCAGCAGTTCAGGTAGAACCAGCGTCCACCCCAGCATCAGCAGTTTCAAAGGCAGTATCCTCAGCATCAGAATCGCCAGAACAATCAGTCAGGAGGAGGTCAGTTCCAGAGGCAGAATTAGCAGGCACCTCGTCTTCCTGCCCCAGCAAACCAGCAGAACAATCAGGCAACACCAGCTCAGGTTGGAAACAGAGCATGTTTCCACTATGGAGAGCAAGGCCATTGGGTGATGCAATGTCCGAAGAAGGCAGCCCAGCAGCAGTTAGGCCCCAATGCCCTAGCAAAGCAGAATGTGTCTCAGCCTGGAGCAGGCAACCGCTCTCAGCCACGCTATAATCATGGGAGACTGAACCACTTGGAGGCTGAAGCAGTTCAGGAGACCCCTGGCATGATAGTAGGTATGTTTCCAGTCGACTCCCATATTGCAGAAGTGTTATTTGATACTGGAGCAACGCATTCATTCATTACTGCATCATGGGTAGAAGCACATAATCTTCCAGTAACTACCATGTCAACCCCCATTCAAATTGACTCAGCCGATGGTAGAATTCGAGTCGATAGCATTTGTTTGAATGTAAGTGTGGAAATAAGGGGGATAGTGTTTCCCGCTAACCTCATAGTAATGGGTACTCAGAGAATAGATGTCATCCTAGGGATGAATTGGCTAGATAAGTATCAGACAGTTATCAGTTGTGATAAGAGGACGATCAAGTTGGTGTCCCCACTAGGAGAGGAAGTGGTGACCGAGTTAGTCCCGCCTGAGCCAAAGAAAGGAAGTTGTTATCAGATGGCTATCGATAGCAGTGAAGCAGACCCAATTGAGGCTATCAAGGTTGTGTCCGAGTTCCCAGATGTGTTTCCAAATGACTTACCAGGTATGCCACCAGAGCGGAAAGTTGAGTTTGCTATAGAGCTTCTTCCTAGAACCGCCCCCATCTTTAAGAGAGCTTATAGAATATCCGGACCAGAGTTGGTTGAACTTAAGAAGCAGATCGATGAGTTGTCAGAGAAAGGTTACATCCGGCCAAGCACCTCGCCTTGGGCCGCCCCTGTCCTATTCGTAGAGAAGAAAGATGGCACCAAAAGGATGTGTATCGATTATCGAGCTTTGAATGAGGTCACCATCAAGAACAAGTACCCTTTGCCCAGAATAGAAGATCTGTTCGACCAGTTGAGAGGAGCCAGCGTGTTCTCCAAGATAGATCTGAGGTCAGGTTATCATCAGCTCAGGATCCAACCTTCAGACATTCCAAAGACGGCATTCATTACTAAGTATGGGTTGTATGAGTTCACTGTGATGTCTTTCGGTCTAACAAATGCACCAGCTTTCTTCATGAACTTGATGAACAGTGTATTTATGGATTATCTTGATAAGTTTGTGGTGGTATTTATTGATGATATTCTGGTATATTCTCAAAGCGAAGAAGAACATGTAGATCATTTGAGGATGGTATTGCAGAGATTGCGAGAGCACCAGTTGTATGCAAAGTTGAGCAAGTGCGAGTTCTGGATCAGCGAAGTCCTGTTCTTGGGTCACATAATCAACAAAGAAGGATTGGCTGTGGATCCGAAGAAAGTGGCAGACATTCTGAACTGGAAAGTGCCAATGGATGCTCGAGGAATCAAGAGCTTCATTGGAATGGCCGGATATTATCGGCGATTCATTGAAGGGTTTTCGAAGATTGCGAAACCAATGACAGCTTTGCTAGGCAACAAAGTTGAGTTCAAGTAGACCCAGAAATGTCAAGAGGCCTTCGAAGCACTAAAAGAGAAGTTGACTACAGCGCCTGTCTTAGTCTTGCCTGATGTGCACAAGCCCTTCTCGGTGTATTGTGATGCTTGTTACACTGGTTTGGGATGTGTGTTGATGCAGGAGGGAAGAGTTGTGGCTTACTCGTCCCGACAGCTGAAGGTTCATGAGAAGAATTACCCAATCCATGATCTAGAGTTGGCAGCAGTGGTTCACGCACTGAATACATGGAGGCACTATCTGTATGGACATAAATGTGATGTTTATACAGACCACAAGAGTCTGAAGTAATATTCACTCAGTCAGAGTTGAATATGAGGCAACGAAGATGGTTAGAGCTGATCAAAGACTATGAGTTGGAGATTCACTACCATCCAGGCAAAGTGAACATAGTGGCAGATGCATTGAGCAGGAAGAGTCAAGTCAATCTGATGGTTGCTCATCCGATGCCTTATGAGTTGGCCAAAGAGTTTGACAGGTTGAGTCTCAGATTTCTGAATAATTCGCGAGGAGTCACAATTGAGTTGGAACCTACCCTGGAGCAGGAAATCAAAGAAGCGCAGAAGAATGATGAGAAGATCAGTGAGATCCGACGACTGATTCTGGAAGGCAATGGCAAAGATTTTAGGGAAGACGCAGAAGGTGTGATATGGTTCAAAGACCGCTTGTGTGTTCCCAATGTCCAATCTATTCGGGAGTTGATCCTCAAGGAAACTCATGAGACAGCTTATTCGATTCACCCTGGAAGTGAGAAGATGTATCAGGATCTGAAGAAGAAATTCTAGTGGTACGGAATGAAGAGGGAAATCGCAGAGTATGTGGCTATGTGTGATAGTTGTCGAAGGATCAAGGTAGAGCACCAGAGACCAGCTGGATTGTTGCAACCATTGCAAATTCCTCAGTGGAAATGGGATGAAATCGGTATGAACTTTATAGTCGGATTGCCTCACACTCGAGCCGGCTACGATTCCATTTGGGTAGTGGTGGACCGCTTAACCAAGTCAGCCCACTTCATACCCATCAAGACCAACTACAGCAGTGCAGTATTGGCAGAATTGTACATGTCTCGGATCGTTTGTCTTCATGGTGTGCCAAAGAAGATAGTGTCAGACAGAGGAACGCAGTTCACCTCTCATTTCTGGCAGCAATTGCATGAAGCTTTGGGTACACATCTGAATTTCAGTTCGGCCTACCATCCGCAAATAGATGGTCAGACTGAAAGAACCAATCAAATCCTTGAAGACATGTTGAGAGCCTGTGCATTGCAAGATCAGTCCGGATGGGACAAGAAGTTGCCTTATGCAGAGTTCTCCTATAACAACAGTTACCAGGCTAGCTTGAAGATGTCACCATTTCAGGCGCTCTATGGGAGGAGTTGTAGAACTCCATTGCAATGGGATCAGCCTGGAGAAAAGCAAGTGTTTGGGCTAGACATTCTGCTTGAAGCCGAAGAGAACATCAAAATGGTCCGATAGAATTTGAAGATAGCGCAATCAAGGCAGCGAAGCTATGCAGACACAAGAAGAAGAGAGCTGAGTTTCGAAGTTGGAGACTTCGTCTATCTAAAAGTGTCACCGATCAGAGGAGTCAGAAGATTCGGAGTCAAAGGCAAGCTAGCACCCCGCTACATCGGTCCATATCAGATTCTAGCAAGGCGTGGAGAAGTGGCCTATCAGCTCAGTTTGCCAGAAGGCTTATCCGCAGTGCATGATGTTTTTCATGTGTCTCAATTGAAGAAATGTTTGCGTGTGCCAGAAGAGCAGTTGCCAGTGGAAGGTCTGGAGGTCCAGGAGGACTTGACCTACATAGAGAAACCAGCGCAGATCCTTGAGACTGCGGACAGAGTCACCCGAAGGAAGACCATCAGAATGTGCAAAGTCAAATGGAATCACCACTCTGAGGAAGAAGCAACCTGGGAGCGTGAAGATGATCTGATGGCTAAATACCCTGAGCTCTTTGCTAGCCAACCCTGAATCTCGAGGGCGAGATTCTTTTAAGGGGGATAGGTTTGTAACGCCCTGAATTTGGGGGTATAATTTTTTTCTTCTTTTCTCTCACCAAATTCGGGCGTTACTCTCTTTTCTCTTCCTGTTTCGCTCCTTCTTCCCAATTTCAAACCAATATAGTGACGGGTGTCCGTGTCGTGCCTAAACAAAACCTAAGTTGACATGAGTGTTGCATCATGCCGAAGCACATTTCTTTGTCTGATGCCGTGTTTAGTCATGTGTTCGTCTTGCCTCGTTTCGGATTTTGGTTCGCGAATCGATCTTCCGATCTGTGGTTGTGCGTGCCGCGAGCTTTCGACCTGCGGTGTGACCCAGCCCGGCCCGGTCCGGCCCAGTCCGGCCCGCGCGCCCCGGCGCCCCACACCCCCTCCCCATGTGCCCCCCCTCCTCCTCTCCCTCTCTCATTTGGATTTCCCGCGCAGCAACCTCCCTCTCCCTCTCCCACCTCTCTCTCCCCGTGGTGCCCTAGGGATTGGAGACGGCGATCACCGGAATTTGGGCCCCGAGGTGAGCTCCCCTTCCCTCCCTTCCCCTCTCTCTCTCCCTCTCTCCCTCTCCCTCCTCTTCTTTCCCCTACGCGTGCCCTCCCTTCCTCCCCTGCGCGCGCGCGTCCCTGCCCGTGGCGGCGCGGCATCCCCGCCCCGGCCCCCTGCACGGTGGCTCTCGTCCCCGCCTCGGCCCCCTGCGCGGCGGCGCTCGCGCCCGCCCCTGCTCCCTCCCCGGCGCGGCGACCTTCAGCCCCGGCGACCCCGCCCGCCCCTGCTCCCTCCTCGGCGGCAGTCCGACCCCCGGCGCGGCCTCCCCGGCCCCGGCGCGGCGGGCTCTGCCCCTGGCACGGCCTCTGTCACACCCGGTTTCAGAAGGCAAACCGAATGCGAACTATGTACGTGCCAGGATCAGAACTCACGTACACAGCGATTACATAAATGAACATCATCGCACAATGCTCGAACATTAACATAAAAGAGTATTAACTTATTACATCACAGAGTCATAGACATCCACATAGTCATCAACTTAACAGGTAAATCAAAGTGCTAGCGAAACGCAGTAAAGATAAGGCCTTCACAGGCAGCTGACTGGGGGTTGCCGCCAACCCACACCTAGAATTCGTCGTAGTCTTGGAACTCCTGGAAGTCTCCTTCCACGGCTTCGCCTTCTCCTGAGCAGTGGTTACAATGCGGACAACCTGGTGTTTGGTGGTAAAGCAAGGATGAGTACACAACAACGTACTCAGCAAATGTCCCGTTTGGCTGAAGTGGACTAGCCTTATGTGGGGTTAGGTTCAAGCAGTTGCTTTTAGTTGGTCAGGTATTTATCATTAGTAGAAGCCAGATTTTAGCATTAACCAACCCATGAACCATTTCCTCATCGAGGAACCACATCATCATATTCGAACCAAAACCATAACATAATCCTTGTATCTCGAACCATCTGTATCTCTAATCAAAGAGGATCCCAAGGCTGCTCTTAACCGTGAGCACGGCTGATATATCAGTTTCACTACCCTCTGCAGAGGTCGCACACTTTACCCATGAGTCATGATTCCCTTTCTGCCCGGGGAGAGCTAATCCCCATTGACCACTACCTAGGTGGTCCGGCAGGGTATCACTACGTAGCTGTTACAAAGATTCCCTAGAGATCATAGCTGCCCGTTAGGTTTCTCCAGTTTGATAAACACAGTACTCCTCCCCGCAGGAGAGTGACTAACAAAAGCAAAACGAAAGAACCTCGGCACTCAGCCTCGGCAGAGCAAGCACTGTGCCTGGACCCCATTGACGGCACGACGACGAAGCAACTACACCTCTAGTTCCTCTAATTAATTAGCTAAGGGCACCCCATTTCACCCTCATGGTTGCACTGTTATCCCGGGTGGTCTCTCAACGAACATGTCCTTACGGAGAGGTACTCAGGAAACAGCCTGAGCCCCCTAGAGTATCACAAGATCATCAACATCATCAGGATAACAGTATCATAAATATTCACATCATGTTCATTGATTAAGTTAAGGCAGTAGCAAAATGCTAACCATAATAATAACCCAAAAGGTCATCAAGGATAAGGTAAAGTATAAAGCTAGTCAATCCTTAGGTTTCAAGTAAGTAATGCGGGGTAGTAAGTTATAAGTGAATAGGACATAATGGGTCAGAGGACACTTGCCTTCACCAAACTGCTGATCAGGGACTTCCTCTGCAACTTCCTCGGGAAACACAGACTGCTCGTTGTCTACGTAAAGTAATCATTCACACTATGCACTTGGGAAATAACAAACAAAAACAATATACCAAACATATGCAGCAGAGAGATCACAAGTTCATAATAGAAAAGGGATAGGCACTCTGGTATTCTCTAGGTCTAGGGTAGAGGACTATACAAAAGGATTCATTATTCACTAATCAGGTTTAAATCAGTGGTGGGGGTTAAATCATTACACAGTGTTAAGTCCATAAACTTAAGTGCTCCAACTTTTATTTAAGTCTACTATCTTTTATTTATCTCAAATAGGGTTCCCATAACCTTAATCCTTTCCTAATGATTAACCATTAATTGGGATATAGAAACAGCAGGGAAACATTGCATAAACAGATAGATAATAATATTATGAACATTTTGCAATTTGAAACACCTAATTTGGAGTTCATATGGCAAAGTTATGAATTTTACAAGTTTAGGGGTTAAAATATACCCTAAGGACCTATTTTGAATTAAATAAAAGGTCCGAGGACCTAACTGCGAGAGACCAGGGACGGCGGGTTAAATTTCAGAAAACCGGGGGTCTCTTTAAGAAAACGCGTGGGCGAAGGGGTATCGGGCTCCTACTGCCGTTGGATCTCGGATCGACGGCCATGATTAGATCCTGCGGGCGGGCGCGCGAGCGCGCGGCGGCCTGGGTGGCTGACAGGCGGGGCCGGGCGGCAGAGCGGGGCGCGGGCGGGCTGACAGGCGGGGTCGGGCGAGCAGCGCGGGGCGCAGGCGGGCTGACAGGCGGGGTCGGGCGAGCAGCGCGGGGCGCAGGCGGGCTGACAGGCGGGGCCCAGTTGGCAGGGAGGCGGGGCGTGGGGGAAACGGCTCTGGGCCGTTGGATCTCAGGCGGACGGCTAAGGATTGGACTCGGGCTATTTGAAACAGGACCGTCCGATCTAAGATGGACGGCGGGGATGGGGCGGCTGGCTTCTGCCTCCTTCCCCAGCCAGCTGAGGCGGCGGCGCCCGTCCCCACGGCGGAGAACTCGCCGGAGACGAGGGGCGCGGGGGCCCTGCGGGTTCCCGGGGCGACCTGAGTGGCCGGGGAGGTTGGGGAGGGCATGGGGAATTCTCTGGTGGGGTCTGGGTCGGGGCAGGGGCACCGGAGGGGGCGGTTCACGGCGAAGCGGCTCGGCGGCGGCGCTAAGCAACTCCGACGAGGAATTAAGCGCGACAGAGTGCAAAAGAGGGGAAGGGAGGGGGCATGGGAGGTTCCTTACCTCAAGGCGAACTCCGGGGACTCCTCGGTGGCGGCGATGGCGCGACGGTGGCCCGGGACGACGGTGGCGGGCCTCCGCGGCTGCACGGTGGACGGCGGGTGAGCGCGGGCGGAGGAATTCGGGGAGGGAGAGGGGAAATTGGGGCGCGTCCCGAGTTGTGGACGTCGGGGCGGAGCTCACCGTGGCAGAAGGCACGGCGGGGCTCCAACGGCGACGGAGGAACGAGCTCGGACGGCGGCGGTTCGCGGCGATGGCGCTCTGGCGTGCGCGCAGCGAGGGGGAGGCGAGAGAGAGGTCGGCAGGTGCGCAAATGAGGGAGGGGGAGAGGGCGAGTGGGGTTCGGGGCTCTAGTGGCCGAGGCGAGGGCGGTTGCGAGCTTCACGCGCGTCGTGGGCGCGGAGACCGCGGCAACGCGCAGCTCGGGCGGCAGTTACGCGAGGACGAGGGAGCTGACAGCCCAGGCCCGCGAGCAGAGAGAGAGCGAGGGAGAGGGCGCACGCGCGGGGAAGCGGCAGCGCCGACAGGCGGGGCCCGCGGGCAGAGAGAGAGGGAGGCGGGCGCGAAGACGGCGGCCGCGCTGACAGGCCGGGCCCGCGGCGCAGAGAGAGAGGAGGGGGGAAGGGCGCGCGCGCGGAATGGGCCTAGCTGGGCCGAAAGGCCAAGGAGAGCGGGGGAGTGGGCTTCTTCCTTTTTTCTTTTTATTCTGGAATTGTTTTCCCTTTTCTTTTTTATTTTCTCTATTTGATTCAAATCCAAATGAGCCACAAATTCAAATTAGACCTTTTGAGAATTATGCACCAAACAAAAGTGAAATCTAGGGTTCAACATGATGCAACAGTTCACACTCCCTTAGGGTTTAACCTATCACACTATTATTACAAATAAAATAAGCACTTTTCTCCTATAGAAATGAGAAAGAAAAGATTGGGGAAGGATGAGAAAAAGGAAGTAACACCTGAATTTGTGAATATGAGCAAAGAAATTTTATACCCCCAAATTCAGGGTGTTACAAACCTATCCCCCTTAAAAGAATCTCGCCCCGAGATTCAAGGTTGGTCAGCAAAGAGTTCAGGGTATTTGGCTTTCAGATCATCTTCTCGTTCCCAGGTTGCTTCTTCCTCCGAGTGGTGACCCCATCTGACTTTGCACATTCTGATGGTATTCCTCCGGGTGACTCTATCTGCAAACTCCAGAATCTGCGTTGGCTTCTCTATGTATGTCAGATCCTCCTGGACTTCCAAACCCTCCACTGGCAACTGTCCTTCTGGTACTCGCAGACACTTCTTCAATTGTGACACGTGGAACACATTGTGCACTGCTGACAAACTTTCTGGTAGGTTGAGTTGATAAGCCACTTCTCCACGCTTTGCTTGAATCTGATATGGTCCAACGTACCGGGGTGCTAACTTGCCTTTAACTCCGAACCTTCTGACTCCCCTGATAGGTGACACCTTCAGATAGACGAAATCCCCCACTTCGAAACTCAGTTCTCTTCTCCTTCGGTCCGCATAGCTTCGCTGTCTTGACTGTGCTATCTTCAGATTCTCCCGAACCATTTTGATATTCTCTTCGGCTTCAAGCAGGATGTCGGGGCCAAACACCTGTCTCTCTCCAGGCTGGTCCCAATGCAGCGGAGTCCTACAACTCCGTCCATAGAGTGCCTGAAACGGTGACATCTTCAAGCTGGCCTGGTAACTATTGTTGTAGGAGAATTCTGCATAAGGTAACCTTTTGTCCCATCCTGACTTGTCTTGCAACGCACAAGCTCTCAGCATATCTTCTAGGATCTGGTTAGTCCTTTCAGTCTGACCGTCTGTCTGTGGATGATAAGCCAAGCTGAAGTTCAAATGTGTGCCCAAAGCTTCTTGTAGCTGCTGCCAAAAATGAGAGGTGAACTGCGTTCCTCGATCTGACACTATCTTCTTCGGCACACCATGAAGGCAGACTATCCGTGACATGTATAACTCAGCTAACGTTGCTCCGGTGTATGTGGTCTTCACAGGTATGAAATGGGCCACCTTTGTTAAACGGTCCACAACCACCCAGATGGAATCATAACCGGCCCGGGTACGAGGTAGGCCAACTATAAAATCCATCCCGATCTCATCCCACTTCCACTGAGGAATCCGCAATGGCTGCAACAATCCGGCGGGCCTTTGATGCTCTGCTTTGGTTCTTTGACAGCTATCACAGATGGCGACATATTCTGCGATTTCTCTTTTCATGCCATACCACCAAAACCTCCTTTTTAAATCCTGGTACATCTTTTCACTTCCCGGGTGTATGGAGTAGGCTGTCTCATGAGCTTCCTTTAGGATCAGCTCCCGAATAGGTTTGAGGTCGGGGACACACAATCGGTCCTTGAACCATATTACTCCCTCTTCATCCTCTCGAAAGTCTTTGCCTCTTCCTTCTGAGATTAGCTGCCGGATCTTGTTGATGCTTTCATCATCCTTCTGCCCTTCTTTGATTTCCCGCTCTAGGGTGGGCTCTAATTCCACCGTTACTCCTTGCGTACTGTTCAGGAATCCGAGACTCAGTCTGTCGAACTCTTTGGCTAACTCATATGGCATTGGGTACGTGGCCATCATATTGACTTGACTCTTCCTGCTCAGAGCATCTGCAACAACATTGGCTTTGCCTGGATGGTAATGTATCTCCAACTCATAGTCTTTGATCAATTCCAACCATCTTCGCTGTCTCATGTTTAACTCTGACTGGGTGAATATGTACTTCAGACTTTTATGATCCGTGTAGATGTCGCACTTCTGCCCATACAGGTAATGTCTCCAGGTCTTCAGAGCATGAACTACTGCTGCCAACTCTAGGTCATGTGTGGGATAATTTTTCTCATGGATCTTCAGCTGTCGAGATGAATATGCTACCACTCTTCCTTCTTGCATTAGCACACATCCCAATCCGGTGTAAGAAGCATCGCAATACACTGAGAATGGCTTGTGAACATCAGGCAGGACTAACACTGGAGCTGTAGTCAATCTATTTTTCAGTTCTTCAAATGCTTCCTGACACTTTTGGGTCCACTTAAACTCAACTTTCTTCGCTAGCAACGCTGTCATTGGTCTTGCAATCTTTGAGAAGCCTTCGATGAAACGCCTGTAATACCCAGCCATTCCAATGAAGCTCTTGATCCCACGAACATCCTTTGGTGCTTTCCAGTTCAGAATATCGGCTACTTTCTTTGGATCCACTGCCAACCCATCTTGATTTATGATGTGACCCAGAAACAAGACTTCATGAATCAAGAACTCGCATTTGCTCAGCTTGGCATACAACTGATGCTCTCGAAGTCTTTGCAATACCATCTTCAAATGCTCTACATGGTCTTCCTCACTTCGAGAGTATATAAGAATATCATCGATAAACACTACCACAAATTTGTCCAGATAATCCATGAACACACTGTTCATCAGATACATAAAGAAGGCTGGCGCATTTGTCAAACCAAAGGACATAACTGTGAATTCATATAACCCGTACTTGGTGATGAATGCTGTCTTCGGTATGTCCGAGGGTCGGATTCTGAGTTGATGGTAGCCTGACCTCAGATCTATCTTCGAGAATACACTGGCACCTCTGAGCTGGTCAAACAAATCTTCTATCCTTGGCAGGGGGTACTTGTTCTTGACAGTGACTTCATTCAAGGCTCTGTAGTCTATGCACATCCTTTTGGTACCATCTTTGTTCTCTACAAACAACACCGGAGCGGCCCAAGGCGATGTACTTGGTCTGATGTAACCCTTCTCTAACATCTCATCTATCTGCTTCTTGAGTTCCACCAATTCTGGTCCAGACACTCGGTAGGCTCTTTTGGAGATGGGGGCGGTACCAGGGATAAGCTCTATGGCAAATTCGACTTTTCTCTCGGGTGGCATGCCCGTTAGCTCCTCGGGAAATACGTCCGGAAAGTCCGACACAACCTTGATAGTCTCGAGCGGGTTGGGCTCCTTACTATCAACTAAAATCTGGTGACAGACACCCTCCGCTGATTTAGGCATCCTTAGCTTGGCCACTACCTCTTCTCCTGACGGGGACTTTAATGTTACGGTCCTTTTGTCACAGCTAACATTCGCTTCATACCTCATTAACCAATTCATCCCTAGAATGACATCTATCCCAGGGGTGTCTATTACTATTAGATCACTGGGGAATCCTATCCCCCTTATTTCCACCCTTATATTTGAGCATATTTTATCTGTTTGCACCTTGCCACCAACTAAATTAATCCTCATGGGCGGCATCATTGCCTCTACTGAGATGTTATGCAATTCTACCCAGGTTGCAGTGACAAATGAATGAGTTGCACCAGTATCAAATAGCACTTTCGTGGGATGAGATTCGACTGAGAACATACCTACTGCCACATCTGGTGCATCCTGGATCGCTTCGGCCTCCAAGTGGTTCACCTTTCCACGGTTGTACGCTTGGTTACGATTGCCTGCTGTCGGCTGCAGTACACCTTGCCTTGTTGGAGCATTGGGGTTGGTCTGCTGCTGCGCCATCTTCTTCGGGCATTGCATCGCCCAGTGGCCTTGTTCTCCACAGTGGAAACATCCTCTGCCTCCTCCTTGCGCTGGGGCTGCTTGGTTGCTCTGGTTTGCTACTGGGGCAGGAAGGCGAGGTGCCTGGTTGTTCTGCTTCTGATACTGATTACCTCCCTGCTGGCTGTTCTGACGATACTGCTGCTGCTGTTGATACTGCCTCTGAAACTGCTGCTGATGCGGACGCTGGTTCTGATTCTGATATCCCTGTGGGTGACCGGGCCTGCCTTGCTGAGATGAACTGCCTGAGAAACATGGACGGCTGATGCCTCCGGACTGGGGTCCACTCATCTTACGCTTCCGATCTTCCATATCCTTACGCTTCTTCTCAGTCATAACTGCCCTATCGATCAGGTGTTGGAAGGTGGGGAAGGTGTGATTCATCAGCTGGTAATGCAGGGGATCCACCAAACCTCTCATGAACCTGTACTGCCTTTTAGCATCAGTGTTAACATCCTCAGGTGCATAACGAGATAGCTGCAGAAACTTGTCTCTGTATTCACTAACAGACATGGGCCCCTGCTTCAGAGCCAGAAACTCCTCCTTCTTCACGATCATCAGTCCCTCCGGCACATGGTACTTGCGGAAACTCTCGCTGAATTCTTCCCAGGTGATGGCTTCGGGGTCAGCATGGGTGGCGAGGTAGGACTCCCACCAGGACTGGGCTGCTCCCCTTAGCTGACGGGGACCATACAGAACCTTCTCCCTGTCGTCACATTGGGCGGTGCGCAGTTCTCTTTCCACTGCGCGCAGCCAGTCTTCTGCATCCATGGGGTCGGCAGAATGGGCGAAGGTAGGAGGGTGCCCTCTCATGAACTCACCACGCTTATCCCGTGGCATCTGGGCCATCTGCACTTGCAACTGGGGTTGAGGTTGTTGTTGAGCCTGCTGCATGGCTGCCAGAGTCTGCCCAATGGCCTACACTGCCTGAGTCTGCATCAAGAACATCTGCTCCACTGTCATCGGGGGTGGTGGGGGAGGCTGCCTTTGTTGTTCCTCCTGCTGGTCATGCTGCTCTTGCTGAGCACGCCTGTTGCATCGGCGCCTGTTGTCAGACATCTGTGGAAGACATTCATACATCAGCGTTGATCTTACAATCCTCCAGCATAAGAAAAGAGAATACGGAATTCTTCATGACACGGAGTGAACAAAGAGCTTCACTGATCCTCATTACGATTCAACACAGCTTCTCAGATAAGAAGGAAAGTAGAAGTAAATGGCTTCCCAACTAAATAACTGACTTTACTAACATTATAGCTCGGCCAAACTGCAGGAGAAACCCACAGGTTGGCAACAGTCATTACAAAGATTCAAATCCAGTACAAGTTCATCATAACAAGCATGCAAGCAACTGATAAGCAAACTAAGCTAATTGGAAGCAACTGATAAGCAAACTAAACTAACTATTTAAGACTGAGACATCTGACTTAAGAATTATTACAAACTTCGACGCTAACGATCTAAGGATCCAGATCTATCCTGGTCTTACAGGCAGGGGAACCATAAGTGTGGTGACCACGTGGCGGCGAGCGGTATGGGTGCTGAGTCCCAACAGGAGCGGGAGAACCACCCTCCTGGTGATGGCGCTCTGCCAGCTCAGCACGCAACTCCGCAATCTCCGTTCGAGCCCTGCTCAGCTCGTCCAGAGAGTGATCTAGCTCAGTGTTAAGCACTGCGACTAGGTTGACTGTGCTGCTCAACCTAGGGTTAGCCTCACCAACAGGGGAGACAACCACACTCTCTGTGCTGCCAGTAGGGCGGCGGGGGTAGTACCGAAGGTTAAGACCGTCGGCCACGCCACCGAACAAAGAACAGTACTGGGAGAGTGCACGTCGTGCTGCATCCTGCATAGCCGCCTCTGCAGTGTCCCTCTCGGAGATGGAATAGTGCTCCGAAACGGCCTCCGCACCCCGGAGGTCATCCTCCGGACGGCGAACTAGGCAGGTAGCCTCCCAGCGGTCCGGGTACCTCCCGTGACTGTGCTGGTAGACTACACAACGATACTCGATCGACCAGGTGTGCCGGTCGAAAGCCTGGCGCAGCAAGGTGTCGAGTGTATCGTGGAAGTGACAACCGCGAGCGGCGTCACGGGTGATGGGTCGGGCGACCCATCCTTCCGCCTCCTGCGGCTCAGAAGACTCCGTGCTGTGGTCTGAGTCGTCATCGTCGGGGTCTCCTCCAAGACCTCCTCCAGTAGCTCCTCCAACAGTCGGGGCGTCCCGCGGTGGGGCAGGGGGCGCCTCCAGCTGGGCAACAGAGGAACGGGGCCTCAAGGACTCCACCTCTTGCTGGGATGAGGAGGAAGAGCCCTGCTGCTCTCTGTGCTGGCGCCGGCGTTCCTGCTCCTCACGCAGGCGGTGGTGCAGTCTCTCCAGGTGACTCGACTGACCGGACACGGTGCGGTGCAGAGGACGCTCCGCAAGTCGAGACGGCAGGAAAGGAATCACCGACTTACGTGCAGTGTGTCTAAGACGAGCCATCTACAAAAGACACCGTAAGCATAAGAGTAAGAGCAGAACTAATATGACAAGTGAATAAACCATAGACAGGATAAGATAAAAATTTTAACAAGGTATAATATAGTATATATGTATATGTAGTAAAACATAGGGTTGGTCGAGATGACCGACTTTTGAAGTAACATCAGAGGTCAAGGTGAGAGGGAAGGTCAATAGTCTTTAGTACGACCAGTGCTACTCTAGGTCAGCGGTCCTACAGTCAGCACAGCTTTGATACCACTTATGTCACACCCGGTTTCAGAAGGCAAACCGAATGCGAACTATGTACGTGCCAGGATCAGAACTCACGTACACAACGATTACATAAATGAACATCATCGCACAATGCTCGAACATTAACATAAAAGAGTATTAACTTATTACATCACAGAGTCATAGACATCCACATAGTCATCAACTTAACAGGTAAATCAAAGTGCTAGCGAAACGCAGTAAAGATAAGGCCTTCACAGGCAGCTGACTGGGGGTTGCCGCCAACCCACACCTAGAATTCGTCGTAGTCTTGGAACTCCTGGAAGTCTCCTTCCACGGCTTCGCCTTCTCCTGAGCAGTGGTTACAATGCGGACAACCTGGTGTTTGGTGGTAAAGCAAGGATGAGTACACAACAACGTACTCAGCAAATGTCCCGTTTGGCTGAAGTGGACTAGCCTTATGTGGGGTTAGGTTCAAGCAGTTGCTTTTAGTTGGTCAGGTATTTATCATTAGTAGAAGCCAGATTTTAGCATTAACCAACCCATGAACCATTTCCTCATCGAGGAACCACATCATCATATTCGAACCAAAACCATAACATAATCATTGTATCTCGAACCATCTGTATCTCTAATCAAAGAGGATCCCAAGGCTGCTCTTAACCGTGAGCACGGCTGATATATCAGTTTCACTACCCTCTGCAGAGGTCGCACACTTTACCCATGAGTCATGATTCCCTTTCTGCCCGGGGAGAGCTAATCCCCATTGACCACTACCTAGGTGGTCTAGCAGGGTATCACTACGTAGCTGTTACAAAGATTCCCTAGAGATCATAGCTGCCCGTTAGGTTTCTCCAGTTTGATAAACACAGTACTCCTCCCCGCAGGAGAGTGACTAACAAAAGCAAAACGAAAGAACCTCGGCACTCAGCCTCGGCAGAGCAAGCACTGTGCTTGGACCCCATTGACGGCACGACGGCGAAGCAACTACACCTCTAGTTCCTCTAATTAATTAGCTAAGGGCACCCCATTTCACCCTCATGGTTGCACTGTTATCCCGGGTGGTCTCTCAACGAACAGGTCCTTACGGAGAGGTACTCAGGAAACAGCCTGAGCCCCCTAGAGTATCACAAGATCATCAACATCATCAGGATAACAGTATCATAAATATTCACATCATGTTCATTGATTAAGTTAAGGCAGTAGCAAAATGCTAACCATAATAATAACCCAAAAGGTCATCAAGGATAAGGTAAAGTATAAAGCTAGTCAATCCTTAGGTTTCAAGTAAGTAATGCGGGGTAGTAAGTTATAAGTGAATAGGACATAATGGGTCAGAGGACACTTGCCTTCACCAAACTGCTGATCAGGGACTTCCTCTGCAACTTCCTCGGGAAACACAGACTGCTCGTTGTCTACGTAAAGTAATCATTCACACTATGCACTTGGGAAATAACAAACAAAAACAATATACCAAACATATGCAGCAGAGAGATCACAAGTTCATAATAGAAAAGGGATAGGCACTCTGGTATTCTCTAGGTCTAGGGTAGAGGACTATACAAAAGGATTCATTATTCACTAATCAGGTTTAAATCAGTGGTGGGGGTTAAATCATTACACAGTGTTAAGTCCATAAACTTAAGTGCTCCAACTTTTATTTAAGTCTACTATCTTTTATTTATCTCAAATAGGGTTCCCATAACCTTAATCCTTTCCTAATGATTAACCATTAATTGGGATATAGAAACAGCAGGGAAACATTGCATAAACAGATAGATAATAATATTATGAACATTTTGCAATTTGAAGCACCTAATTTGGAGTTCATATGGCAAAGTTATGAATTTTACAAGTTTAGGGGTTAAAAATATACCCTAAGGACCTATTTTGAATTAAATAAAAGGTCCGAGGACCTAACTGCGAGAGACCAGGGACGGCGGGTTAAATTTCAGAAAACCGGGGGTCTCTTTAAGAAAACGCGCGGGCGAAGGGGTATCGGGATCCTACGGCCGTTGGATCTCGGATCGACGGCCAGGATTAGATCCTGCGGGCGGGCGCGTGAGCGCGCGGTGGCCTGGGTGGCTGACAGGCGGGGCCGGGCGGCAGAGCGGGGCGCGGGCGGGCTGACAGGCGGGGTCGGGCGAGCAGCGTGGGGCGCAGGCGGGCTGACAGGCGGGGTCGGGCGAGCAGTGCGGGGCGCAGGCGGGCTGACAGGCGGGGCCCAGTTGGCAGGGAGGCGGGGCGCGGGGGAAACGGCTCTGGGCCGTTGGATCTCAGGCGGACGGCTAAGGATTGGACTCGGGCTATTTGAAACAGGACCGTCCGATCTAAGATGGACGGCGGGGATGGGGCGGCTGGCTTCTGCCTCCTTCCCCAGCCAGCTGAGGCGGCGGCGGCCGTCCCCACGGCGGAGAACTCGCCGGAGACGAGGGGCGCGGGGGCCCTGCGGGTTCCCGGGGCGACCTAAGTGGCCGGGGAGGTTGGGGAGGGCACGGGGAATTCTCTGGTGGGGTCTGGGTCGGGGCAGGGGCACCGGAGGGGGGCGGTTCACGGCGAAGTGGCTCGGCGGCGGCGCTAAGCAACTCCGACGAGGAATTAAGCGCGACAGAGTGCAAAAGAGGGGAAGGGAGGGGGCATGGGAGGTTCCTTACCTCAAGGCGAACTCCGGGGACTCCTCGGTGGCGGCGATGGCGCGACGGTGGCCCGGGACGACGATGGCGGGCCTCCGCGGCTGCACGGTGGACGGCGGGTGAGCGCGGGCGGAGGAATTCGGGGAGGGAGAGGGGAAATTGGGGCGCGTCCCGAGTTGTGGACGTCGGGGCGGAGCTCACCGTGGCAGAAGGCACGGCGGGGCTCCAACGGCGACGGAGGAACGAGCTCGGACGGCGGCGGTTCGCGGCGATGGCGCTTTGGCGTGCGCGCAGCGAGGGGGAGGCGAGAGAGAGGTCGGCAGGTGCGCAAATGAGGGAGGGGGAGAGGGCGAGTGGGGTTCGGGGCTCTAGTGGCCGAGGCGAGGGCGGTTGCGAGCTTCACGCGCGTCGTGGGCGCGGAGACCGCGGCAACGCGCAGCTCGGGCGGCAGTTACGCGAGGACGAGGGAGCTGACAGCCCGGGCCCACGAGCAGAGAGAGAGCGAGGGAGAGGGCGCACGCGCGGGGAAGCGGCAGCGCCGACAGGCGGGGCCCGCGGGCAGAGAGAGAGGGAGGCGGGCGCGAAGACGGCGGCCGCGCTGACAGGCCGGGCCCGCGGCGCAGAGAGAGAGGAGGGGGGGAAGGGCGCGCGCGCGGAATGGGCCTAGCTGGGCCAAAAGGCCGAGGAGAGCGGGGGAGTGGGCTTCTTCCTTTTTTCTTTTTATTCTGGAATTGTTTTCCCTTTTCTTTTTTATTTTCTCTATTTGATTCAAATCCAAATGAGCCACAAATTCAAATTAGACCTTTTGAGAATTATGCACCAACCAAAAGTGAAATCTAGGGTTCAACATGATGCAACAGTTCACACTCCCTTAGGGTTTAACCTATCACACTATTATTACAAATAAAATAAGCACTTTTCTCCTATAGAAATGAGAAAGAAAAGATTGGGGAAGGATGAGAAAAAGGAAGTAACACCTGAATTTGTGAATATGAGCAAAGAAATTTTATACCCCCAAATTCAAGGTGTTACAGCCTCCCCGGCCCCCGGCGTGGCGGTCCGGCCCCCGGCGCGGCCTCCCTGGCCCTGGCGCGGCGGACCTGGCCCCCGGCGCGGTCCCTGGCCCTAGGCGTGCCCCCCTGCGCACGGTCCTCGGCCCCTGCGCACGGTGTCTCGGCCTCGGCGCGACTCGTGTGGCCCCGTTTACCCCCCCCCCCCCTAACGCGTTCCCACATGCGCAAAACCCACGCGCGCGGTGATTATGCTTGGTTTCTAGTAAATTTCAAACTCCATTAGTTAAAGTGTTGCGTTGCGTGCTTCATCGCGCGACGAATTTGTCTAATTTCATATTCTATTAATGTGCTGTGTCGCGCGTTTCGCCGCGCGACGATCCATTTTAATTTCAGGTTGTTAAATGTGCGACGTCGTGCGTCCTGTCACGCGATGTTCCACTTTAAACTTAGCTCTATTGACGTATTGCGTTTCGTCGCGCGATGCTTAACGTCTCTTTATAATTGGTGCAAGTGCCTCGTTGCGCGCTCTGTCGCGCGGCGAGTCGTTTACTTCTTAATTCAATCTAAATGTCGTGTCGTACGTCTCGATGTGCGACCACTCCCTTTCAGTCATCTTCAATTGTTTATAATGATTAAATGTGGAACTTGATTTTACTTTATGCTAAAACGTAGTGTCCAAATTAATTCCCTTCTAATAAGCGAGTGGTTTAATTTATAATAATGTAACGTGATCGTTTCTCGACTGTCTTTTTCTCTTTCTCTCCTAACCTTAATTGCGAGCCCACGTGGAACGTCTGTTTATTTACTGCCTTCTATTGTATAGTGTACTATTCGTTTGTATTAAATGTGTGGATGTATGTATGTTTGCGCTCGCATAGAGAACGATCCGATTGAAGAGCCCAAAGAACTCGCAGGAGAAGCCCCTGAGCAGCAGTCAGTTGGTGGAGGCAAGTGTCCCTTGACCTATCTCTGTCCTATACATACTTTAATTCACCTCCATCATTACACATTTATACCTAAGGATTGACTAGCTTTTGTTATCCATGTCCTTGTTTACCTATTTGGGTTGGATTATTATTGCTTAGTCTTATGCTATTGCTCAACTCTAATCAATGAACATGATGAGAAATATCAATGATACGCTGTTTTCCCCTCTTTTATTATGATGTTATACTTGTGACCTTCAAGGGGGCTCGAGCAGTTTCTCGAGTGCCTCTCCGTAAGGACTTGTTCGTTGGATGACCGCCCGGGAAAACAATGCAACCATGAGGGTGGAGTGGGACGCCCTTAGCTGAATAATTAGAGGAACCGGGGTGTAGTTCGCTTAGCCGTCGTGCCATCAATGGGGCTTGGTGTATGCGGCTCGCTCTGCCAAGGTTGATTTGTCCCTTGGGGAGGAGTGCGGTACATTTAGGAAACCTAACGGGCGGCTACAGCCTCGGGGAATCTTTGTAAAGGCTACATAGTGATGCCCTGCTGGACCACCTAGGTAGTGGTCAATGGGGAGTAGCTCTCTCTGGGCAGAAAGGGAATCATGGCTTGTGGGTAAAGTGCACAACCTCTACAGAGTGTTATGAAAACTGATATATCAGTCGTGCTCGCGGTTATGAGCGGCCAAGGGAGCTCCAGTGATTAGTGGTACTTGATCAGAGATGTTCGGATTTGCAGGTGGCAATGAGATTGATGGTTCTTGGTTTTGACTCTGGTAATGGTAATGTGACGGAACCTCCCAAGTAATTAGGCCCACCTACAGTTGTCCTTGTCCAATGGACCTCAGACAACCCTATAGGTGCCCCTGAACTACTTGAAAAGCTCGGTATCTTTCCTTACCTTTCCAGGAACGTCTCACCCGTCTTGCAGACATTACAGAACATCGGAGATAAAGAAATGCAGAAGCGATTACATAAGCTTACATTTATTAAAAAGTAAGATCACGTTGTTTATTACAGACCAGGAATATATAACGAGTGCAGAGTAATATTATTACACATACCAAGGGAGGTAAAAACACCTCCCGACAGTTATCACACAAAAGTCTTAATGGAGGATCCTTTCCTCCCGCCCTTCATTCTTGTTTATCTTCATTAGAAACCACCTTGGTACAGAAGCAACAGAACTCTGCTGCTTCCTCACCTAAAAACAACAAGGGGATAAACCCTGAGTATGGAATTACTCAGCAAGTCTTACCCGACTAAGGAAAAGACTCTCAAGGGTATGCTGGCTAGAGGGATTCAAGGAGTGGCTTATCAAGAATCAAAGACTCTGTTTTGCAGAAAAGCTTACTACGAGTGGATCCTTAAAATCCAATTTTATTGTCAGGTTCAGTAAAATTACCTGCAACTAGAGTTCTTTTTACCCTAGATCAATCACTTTGCCTGCACTAGCCAATTTTCTTATCAACCCTTCAACTTCACTGGATTGCTACATGTAAGTCAGTGGCCAAGTCTCCATAACCGCGGAGGTACGGCGATCCGAATTGATTATACTCAGCTGAGGATCTCCGATCACACGACATATGTAGCACTTAACCCTTGCATATGTCAACCCGCCACCGAGTTTCTTAAGACCAGATCAGGTTCACGCAAACCGAGAGCACAGATACACCACCGTCCAGCCTCTTGCCACGGAGGGTACACGCTACTCTCGCCACCGCTCCACGCCCATTTCGTGTTATCTTATTCTGGCCTTAGTCCACCCGAGGCAAAGCTTACCCATGACGAGGCATGTGACCAGTTAAAGGGTCCTTGGTCAGCAGGCTTACATCGAGACGGCCCTTAATCGACTCAGACGGAGACACTACACCGAGACTCTCTTTCTCGTGCAAGTCACCCGCCCGGTCTCAGCTTAATCATTAACCCCAAAGGTTGGTACCTGGCAGAGGTACATCTTTTCCAATGTTGAATCCATCAAGGCCTTTGACAGATTCACCATCAAGTTTTATTTTGAAAACAACCCTCCCACTTGGCCAAACATCTTTTGTAAAACAAATCCTTTTGTTTGCTAGAGCAACACTAAGCATAACAAAACCTTTTGTAAAACAGGGTATCAAGGAAGGTAATCAAATTCCAAGGAAAGTAATGCAGGAATTGTTTTAGCAATCAACACCTATCACCTAGTGCATCAAACAAGTGAGAAAGATTTAAAACACAAGGGGGGTGGCAAATGCAGTGGGGCTTGCCTTTGTTAACAGGTGAGTCTGGCTTGGACCCACAAATATCAAAGTAGAAGCAGTTGCCTACTTGAGAATCCGAGGGTGGTGGTGTCCTTTCTTCGGTGACTTCCTCTTCTTCTTCGTGTTCTAATATAATCATATATATGTATAAGAATGGATGCCATGGGATGCTCATGAGGGTGCAAAGATAATATAAACTTATTATCTAGGTCTTGAATACAACTTTCCTTCACGGTACTCCGAGAACCTAGGGTTTCCGGAGTCAGTAAAGGAGTTCACAGGGCAGGGGGGTGTTTTGGGGTTTGGTGAGCAAACAAGGTCCAAATCAACCCAAATTCTACCCAAGGTTTCTAAATAATAGGAGGAGTTTATATAAAAATTTTAAACATTTTTGGGATTACCATTTATCTTTTAAAAATCCAGAACTACTACTTTGAACTACTTTAAATGCCTTAAAATTCCTTATTTAACCTAAAAATCACAAAACTATTTTTATTAAATTCTAGGGAAAATAAGAAACCTAGGAAAATTGGTTTCACAATTTTATCATTTTTCTACTGTTTTCTATAATTGTTTTGGCTCTAGACATAAAAGAAAAAGAAAAACTAGGGAATAGTACTGGGCTGATTTCAGCCCATTGGCCCAGCTAAGAAGGAGAAAGGCGCCCGCGCGCGCCCGCACCCTGGCATCTTTGCAGAAAGGGCCTCTGGTTTTTGGTTAACTGAGAACGAATTCTTTTACTATTTGCTCAAGTCACTGACGCTTTGCAAATTGGTCCCCCATGTTCTAATTCTTTACACGCCCACGTCCACGACGACGGCAGCGCGGGGAGCACTCCGGCGAGCCACTGCACCGGCCGATTGAGGCGATGACCGGCGCACCCGAGCGGCGGACACCAAATCCAAGCTACCCTGAGTAATTCCCCCAAGTTAATTGCACAATTGGTGCCCTATTCTAGCCCGCCCACGAGAACCGCGAAGACCATGATCGTTTGATCGTGTTCCCGACGAGTGGGGGTCTCTGAGTTTAAATTAGAGGCTCGGTAAGCATCACAGGGTGACAAGAGTGCTCAAACAAGGGAGAGTGAGGGCTGAACGGACCTAGAAAGGGCTGGCCGCGGTGAGCAGTTCCTTGCGGTGGCGGAAACTTGATTTGGGGAGAACGCGAAATTCCCGAGCTCTGGCGAACGACTGTGGCTAATTGGCCGTGGCTGGTTAGCTGACAACCCTACAGAGCTGGTCACGCGCTCAATTTATAGGGAGGACGGGCGGTGGCCAGTGAATTTTGGGAGGACGCGCGGCGGCCGGAAGGGAAGAAGAGCACTGGCGCAGCGGCTTGGTGTCTACCCCCGTGGCGGTTACTCCGGTGAGCCACGGAGGGCGAGGGGAAGTTGCGGTGGTGCGGTGGAAAGCGAGAGCCACGCGGCGCATGACCGGGAGGCGGTGATCACCGGCGTGTTAATCTGCCCGGCCGCAAAGGGGATAAGAATGCCACGGTGATGTCACCGGAGTGACCTCCAGCTCACCGCCGGCGAGGATTCTTACCCCGCAGCGTTACCATCCCACCCCGCGCACGAATCTGAAAGCCGGCGACGCGAATCACGGCGGAGGGGTTACCGGCGTTGAGCTGTCCGAGATGGCGTTCTGATCACCCCGAGAGCACTGTACCATCGAGGAGTTCAGTTAAATGAACCTGACAGCCCAGTTTGAAGCCCAGTTTTCTCTCGAATTCACATGGCAACTAATCCGAGGCTCTGCAGAACAAGTGTAGAGCAATACACCATCTGCAACTTTGTAATATGATGATGCCACAAAAACCCATTGGATCAAGCTGGAATTTAAGCTTGAAGTTGAGGGCATGAACCTGTTAGTCTGATTTTCAGACAAAACCAGCCTGACACAGCAACTTCGGGCTCATTTATTTCAGAATCCTTTATGGTACCAAGGCATGAGTTCTATAACAAAGTTACTCTCCTTCCATAGATCTACAATATTGATGTGGTGACCTAGGGCAAATTCTCAATAATTTGGAAGATACAATGCTCCAAAGTTGAGCCCTCAACACTGAAATTTCAGACTTAGCCTCTATAGTGCTTTAAGAGGTGATTTTTGCATTTTGGTCCAAAACTTAGGGTTTGGCTTGCAAATTCACATATATGTGACCCAAATGACTTAAGATACTTATTTGACTTGTTTTTTGCACTTTAGCTCAAAAGTGGACTAATTTTGCACTTAGGCCCCTAGGGTTTGGTTTTAGGGTTTTCCAGGGTTCCAATTAGGGTTTCTGGGATTCTAGGGGTATAAATGTGATTCAACTTTGTTTTTGGGGATATTTTATGACTCTTTCCCTAAATTCTTTAGGTTTTCTCATCCTGGGTTAGGTTTTACCCCTTTAACCTCTATTTAGGGTTAAGTCCCTTAACCAGGGTTCTATTTGCAAAAACACTTTAAACAATACAACTTGTTTGAAAATTTTGCCTAGTGAATGCACTCTAGGTGTATCAAACATATGAAATGTTAATGCTTATGATGTCATGCTCAAGTTTTAGTCATAGTAACACCAGGGGTGTTACATCCTTCCCCCCATAAAAGAATCTCGTCCCGAGATTTAAAGTCCTAGGGTGAGTAATGGAAAAGGAAATGCTTCACATTTGTATTTCCTTATTTTTGGTACAAGTCAGGGGTGGTGTGGGGGTTCACTCCTTTATTGCAATAACTATATACACTTTACAAATTACATGAGGCTAAAAAGCCTGGGAAATTCTTATTCAAGAAGTCTTGAGTTTCCCACGTAGCCTCTTCCTCAGAATGTTGGTTCCATTGTATCTTGTAGAACTTGAGAGTCTTTCTCCAGGTAACCCTGTCCTTTTGATCCAGAACTCGAATAGGATGTTCCGAGTATGTTAAATCTGGTTCCAGGACAACATCTGTCACTTCAATGGTTCGATCGGGAACCCGAAGACACTTCTTCAATTGCGACACATGGAACACATTATGTACAGCAGACAATGTTTCGGGAAGTTGAAGTCGATACGCCACTGGCCCATATCTTTGAAGAATAGGAAAAGGACTAATGTACCTGGGTGCAAGTTTCCCTTTAACCCCGAAACGCGATACTCCCTTCATTGGTGAAACCTTCAAGTAAACATAGTCCCCTTCAAGAAAATACAAGGGCATTCGCCGTTTGTCTGCATAGCTCTTTTGCCGAGCTTGGGCTTTCTTCAGATTATGAATAACTTTCTGAACCTTTTCCTCGGCCTCCTTTACTATGTCAGGCCTAAAGAAATACCTTTCTCCAGGTTCAGACCAATTTAGCGGAGTTCGACACCGTCGCCCATATAAAGCTTCAAAAGGTGCCATCTTGATACTTTCTTGATAACTATTATTGTATGAAAACTCCGCCAAAGGTAAACATTCATCCCATTTTGGTGAGAAATCTAGGACACATTCTCGCAACATATCTTCGAGTACTTGATTAATCCTCTCAGTCTGTCCACTGGTTTGTGGATGATATGCCGAACTATGGAGCAACTTAGTACCCAAGGATTTGTGAAGTGCTTCCCAAAACTTGGCTACAAATTGGGGTCCACGATCCGACACAATGGTCTTCGGAACACCATGCAGACTAAGAATACGAGCAATGTACAATTGGGTGTAGACAGTAACTGGGGAATCCGTCTTGACCGGCAAAAAGTGAGCAATCTTCGTAAGCCGATCAATTATGACCCAGATAGAATCATACCCTTTTGCAGTCCTGGGCAATCCCACGATAAAGTCCATACTTATATCTTCCCATTTCCATGTTGGGATCGGCAAAGATTGTAATGGACCAGCAGTTTTCATGTGTATGGCTTTGACACATCTGCAAGTGTCACACTTAGCCACATAGCGTGCAATTTCGATCTTCATATTTGTCCACCAGTAATGTTGCTTTAAGTCTTGGTACATCTTAGTGCTTCCGGGATGAATAGAATAACGACTAAGATGTGCTTCATCAAGAATTTGCTAGCGGAGTTCTTCATCCTTTGGCACTACTATGCGGTTATCAAACCATAACACACCTTGATCATCTTCCTTGAAACATTTGGCTGTTCCAGCCCTTATTTTCTCTCGTAGGTGCTTCATGCCCAGATTATCCTTTTGAGCATCAATTATCCTTTGCAAAATGATTGACTCAAGCTTTAGCTGATTCAAAGTCCCTTGTTGGATTATCCCCAGGTTTAACCTTTCCATTTCATGACATAAAGTGTTGTTAGAGGTCTTCACCACAAGACAGTGGCAGGAAGCCTTACGGCTTAGTGCATCTGCCACCACATTGGCCTTGCCTGGGTGATAATGGATTTCCAGTTCATAGTTCTTAATAAGCTCAAGCCATCGTCTTTGCCTCATATTTAATTCTGAATGGGTGAAGATGTACTTCAAACTTTTATGATCTGTATAAATATGACAGATATTTCCCAGCAGATAGTGACGCCAAATTTTCAGGGCATGAACCACAGCAGCTAGCTCCAGATCATGAGTTGGGTAATGCTCCTCATGTCGGCGCAACTGCCTTGAAGCATATGCAATTACTCGGCCCTCTTGCATTAATACACAGCCGAGTCCACTGCCAGATGCATCACAATATACATCAAAAGGCTTGGTGATGTCCGGTTGAGCCAATACCGGAGCAGTGGTTAATAATGTCTTCAATTGCTCAAAGGCTTCATTACACTTAGAAGACCAATTGAACTTAATGTCATTCTTTAATAAACTTGTGATTGGCTTCACAAGCTTAGAAAAATCTGGTATGAATCTGCGATAATATCCAGCTAGTCCAAGAAAACTCCGGACTTGGTGAACAGTGGTTGGGGGTTTGCACTCCAGAATATCTTTGACTTTGCTAGGATCTACCGCAATACCTTTGGCCGATAACACGTGCCCCAAAAATTGAATTTCCTCCAGCCAAAACGCGCACTTGCTGAACTTGGCATAAAGCTGATGTTCCCTCAGGCGCGTCAATACAATCCATAGATGTTGAGCATGCTCCTCTTCATTTTTAGAATATATCAAGATATCATCGATGAAGACCACCACGAACTTGTCCAACTCGGGCATGAACACCGAGTTCATCAAATAAGTGAAGTGGGCAGGAGCATTTGTGAGCCCGAAAGACATTACCAAATACTCAAATAAACCATACCGCGTAGTAAACGCGGTCTTCGGTATATCCTCGGGCCGAATACGGATTTGGTGATAGCCCGACCTGAGATCAATTTTGGAAAATACCCTCGCTCCAGTCAGTTGATCAAATAAGATGTCGATCCTTGGAAGAGGGTACTTATTCTTGATGGTGACCTCATTCAGGGGTCGATAATCCACGCACATTCGCAAGGTTTCATCCTTCTTCTTAACAAAAATGGCGGGACAACCCCATGTAGACGAGCTTGGCCAGATGAATCCCTTATTCAGTAGATCTTGTAATTGAATCTTCAATTCCGCCAACTCATTAGGGGGCATACGGTACGATCTTCGAGAGATGGGAGCCGTACCGGGCTTTAGCTCAATTACAAATTCTACATCTCTTTCAGGGGGCAGTCCAGGCAAATCTTCTGGAAATACATCTGGAAACTCACATACTACCGGAATGTTCTTGATTTCCGGTACAATGTCTTTGTATACTCTACCAGAAGCTTTGGCTGGATTGGTCACGGGGAGAGACAAAAGAATCTCTTCTTGATTATAGCTCAACCTGACGATTCTGAGTTCAGTGTTGAGAATTGCCTTGTGTTGGGTTAACCAATTCATACCCAAAATTACATCTATATCCTGGCCTTTCAGAACAATCATGTTAGCAGGAAAGTTCCGTCCGGCCATTGTTACTGGCACTTCATAGGCCACTTCTCGAGTAAAAATATGTCCCCCAGGTGAATGAATTTTAAATCCCTCTTTTGATTCATGGCATGCAATGTGATGTTGCTCCACAAATTTCTTGCTAATGAACGTATGCGAAGCACCAGAATCAAAAAGAATAATTGCAGGGTGACTGGCCACGGGAAACGTACCCATCATCACCGGCTCTCCTTCCGGTGTAGTGGCCACTTGGGTGTAGTATACACGCCCTGTCTTCTTTGTATTCCTCCCCACAGTATTTCCCTTGGGCTGAGTTGACTTCCCAGATCCTTGCTGAGCATTTTTGATTGAGTTTGCTTGGGATATGGGCAGTCTTTGATAAAATGTCCCGACTTGCCGCAGTTGAAACACCCAGTTGAAGAGCTGGGCAAGGCAGGGAATCGAGTGCCTGGGGCACCCGGCTGATTTGGGAGAGTGGGGGTATTGTTGGGGCGAATAATAATTGGCTGTTTGAAAGGGAATGCAGGTGGACGTGAGAAAGTGCGATTTTGGCTAGAAGGCCGGATGACGAACCGTTGCCTCTTCACCTGGCCCTGATTAGGCCTCTCACCACCGAATCCCTTGTTCTTCCCAGAATTTGCATATTTTGCTTCAACTGATAAGGCTGTACTGACAGCCTTTCCATACGTGAGATCAATACATGTGGCCATCTTTCGCTGCAACCGGTCATTTAGACCCCTCATGAAGCAGTTCTTTTTCTTCAAATCAGTATTCACCTGGTCGATGGCATACTGCGACAGGTGATTAAACTTGTTGAGATACTGGTTGACGGTATCTCCTCCTTGTTTCAGCTTCATGAATTCCTCTTGTTTCATATGCAGCACCCCTTCGGGTATGTAGTGCTCACAGAAGGCTGCTTTAAATTCTTCCCAAGTGATTTGATGGTTGACAGGTTGAATAGCCACAAGATTTCCCCACCAGGTACTGGCAGGGCCACGTAGTTGCTGTGCTGCGAACAATGGCTTCTGCGTTTCTGAACAATGGAGAAGACCAAACTTTTGTTCGATGACCCGTATCCACTCGTTGGCTTCCAGCGGGTCCTCTGCCTTGACGAATAGGGGTGGACGAGTTTCGGAGAAGTCCAGATAGGTGGTTTCACGGGGGCCTTGCTGATAACCCCTTCCTGCCTGCTGCTGGAATTGCTGTTGACCCGCCATTTCCCTAAGGAAACGGGTATTGTCTGCGGTGGCATTTACCAAGGCGGCAATCGCCTCGGCCAACGTGGGCGGAACCGGAGGTGGATTTGGGGTGACATCCCTACCCCCAGAAGTTCCTGCTGCGTCCTGTCCGCGAGTCCTGGTCGGCATCTGAGGCAAGGAACATTTGAAATAAACATAATATGCCAAAGAGACCTTCCATTTTACATTACTATAAAAAGTAATGATACAGACTCGATTTTACATAACAGGACACATTACCCATTATACAAAAGTTCCACCTATTATACAACATACTATTTCTATTTTTACAACTATACTACTACTCCTGCTTATTCTTAGTGGCTTCATCGTCAGGGGTGGGAGACCATACGTCGACCAGCCTCAAAGAAGGAGGGGGCCTAAAAAGGTCTAACTCGCCACCAAGCGCTTCGCCCGCAGTGTGCGAGGGTCTGGCTTCAGACCTGACGGGATCCGCAGGGACATTTGGGTGTAATTGCGAATACAGTACATGAACTTCTTCATGTAAAGTATTGCAATATACCTGCAAGTTATCAATAGCAATGCTAAGTTCGTTGACTCGTGCTCGAGCCTTTGCTTCCTTAGCTAAAGCTACCGAACGAGACTGCACTGCCCAATCAAGTGCCAAATCTCGGTCAGCTAGTTGATCTTGCAGGGTGCGGATGTAACTTCTTAAATCATTGATTCGGTCACCGTCCGCAACCCATAGATTAGTCCTGCGCTGTAACTCAGCTTGGAGATGATTCACGCGAGCTTCGAGATCACCAATAGGATCGTTGCTCCCGCTACTGCTGTTTTGCTCTTGCTCTCGTGGGGCAAGTTGATGCCGGGGCACACCAATGGGTCCAGTATGCTTACGTGTCGTTTTCCTTATACGTGGCGGCATTTGCTAAGGGGGAAATTTTATTAGTATAATTCTTAGCATGATGCATGAATAAGTACAGAATCAACCTTAGTCGATTCAACCTTCTATACATTGCACTCTTCCTATCTGGTCCTTGAAATAAACTCTTCAGAAATACTTAGGTAAGAAGAGAAGCAATTTTCTAGATAAGTCTTAGAAAATCCTTTTGAAGATGCCACATAATATCTGGCAAGAAGGGCTACGCTCCGATACCAGCTGTGACGGAACCTCCCAAGTAATTAGGCCCACCTACAGTTGTCCTTGTCCAACGGACCTCAGACAACCCTATAGGTGCCCCTGAACTACTTGACAAGCTCGGTATCTTTCCTTACCTTTCCAGGAACGTCTCACCCGTCTTGCAGACATTACAGAACATCGGAGATAAAGAAATGCGGAAGCGATTACATAAGCTTACATTTATTAAAAAGTAAGATCACGTTGTTTATTACAGACCAGGAATATATAACGAGTGTAGAGTAATATTATTACACATACCAAGGGAGGTAAAAACTCCTCCCGATAGTTATCACACAAAAGTCTTAATGGAGGATCCTTTCCTCCCGCCCTTCATTCTTGTTTATCTTCATTAGGAACCACCTTGGTACAGAAGCAACAGAACTCTGCTGCTTCCTCACCTAAAAACAACAAGGGGATAAACCCTGAGTATGGAATTACTCAGCAAGTCTTACCCGACTAAGGAAAAGACTCTCAAGGGTATGCTGGCTAGAGGGATTCAAGGAGTGGCTTATGAAGAATCAAAGACTCTGTTTTGCAGAAAAGCTTACTACGAGTGGATCCTTAAAATCCAATTTTATTGTCAGGTTCAGTAAAATTACCTGCAACTAGAGTTCTTTTTACCCTAGATCAATCACTTTGCCTGCACTAGCCAATTTTCTTATCAACCCTTCAACTTCACTGGATTGCTACGTGTAAGTCAGTGGCCAAGTCTCCATAACCGCGGAGGTACGGCGATCCGAATCGATTATACTCAGCTGAGGATCTCCGATCACACGACATATGTAGCACTTAACCCTTGCATATGTCAACCCACCACCGAGTTTCTTAAGACCAGATCAGGTTCACGCAAACTGAGAGCACAGATACACCACCGTCCAGCCTCTTGCCACGGAGGGTACACGCTACTCTCGCCACCGCTCCACGCCCATTTCGTGTTATCTTATTCTAGCCTTAGTCCACCCGAGGCAAAGCTTACCCATGATGAGGCATGTGACCAGTTAAAGGGTCCTTGGTCAGCAGGCTTACATCGAGACGGCCCTTAATCGACTCAGACGGAGACACTACACCGAGACTCTCTTTCTCGTGCAAGTCACCCGCCCGGTCTCAGCTTAATCATTAACCCCAAAGGTTGGTACTTGGCAGAGGTACATCTTTTCCAATGTTGAATCCATCAAGGCCTTTGACAGATTCACCATCAAGTTTTATTTTGAAAACAACCCTCCCACTTGGCCAAACATCTTTTGTAAAACAAATCCTTTTGTTTGCTAGAGCAACACTAAGCATAACAAAACCTTTTGTAAAACAGGGTATCAAGGAAGGTAATCAAATTCCAAGGAAAGTAATGCAGGAATTGTTTTAGCAATCAACACCTATCACCTAGTGCATCAAACAAGTGAGAAAGATTTAAAACACAAGGGGGGTGGCAAATGCACCGGGGCTTGCCTTTGTTAACAAGTGAGTCTGGCTCGGACCCGCAAATATCAAAGTAGAAGCAGTTGCCTGCTTGAGAATCCGAGGGTGGTGGTGTCCTTTCTTCGGTGACTTCGTCTTCTTCTTCGTGTTCTAATATAATCATATATATGTATAAGAATGGATGCCATGGGATGCTCATGAGGGTGCAAAGATAATATAAACTTATTATCTAGGTCTTGAATACAACTTTCCTTCACGGTACTCCGAGAACCTAGGGTTTCCGGAGTCAGTAAAGGAGTTCACAGGGCAGGGGGGTGTTTTGGGGTTTGGTGAGCAAACAAGGTCCAAATCAACCCAAATTCTACCCAAGGTTTCTAAATAATAGGATGAGTTTATATAAAAATTTTAAACATTTTTGGGATTACCATTTATCTTTTAAAAATCCAGAACTACTACTTTGAACTACTTTAAATGCCTTAAAATTCCTTATTTAACCTAAAAATCACAAAACTATTTTTATTAAATTCTAGGGAAAATAAGAAACCTAGGAAAATTGGTTTCACAATTTTATCATTTTTCTACTGTTTTCTATAATTGTTTTGGCTCTAGACATAAAACAAAAAGAAAAACTAGGGAATAGTACTGGGTTGATTTCAGCCCAGTGGCCCAGCTAAGAAGGAGAAAGGCGCCCACGCGCGCCCGCGCCCTGGCATCTTTGCAGAAAGGGCCTCTGGTTTTTGGTTAACTGAAAACGAATTCTTTTACTATTTGCTCAAGTCACTGACGCTTTGCAAATTGGTCCCCCATGTTCTAATTCTTTACACGCCCACGTCCACGACGACGGCAGCGCGGGGAGCACTCCGGCGAGCCACTGCACCGGCCGATTAAGGCGATGACCGGCGCACCCGAGCGGCGGACACCAAATCCAAGCTAC
The DNA here is from genome assembly GCA_029449295.1 of Zea luxurians. Taxonomy (NCBI): domain Eukaryota; kingdom Viridiplantae; phylum Streptophyta; class Magnoliopsida; order Poales; family Poaceae; genus Zea; species Zea luxurians. The sequence continues at coordinate 51,268,276 of JAOPSE010000004.1, read as the reverse complement.
CCCGAGTAATTCCCCCAAGTTAATTGCACAATTGGTGCCCTATTCGAGCCTGCCCACGAGAACCGCGAAGACCATGATCGTTTGATCGTGTTCCCGACGAGTGGGGGTCTCTGAGTTTAAATTAGAGGCTCGGTAAGCATCACAGGGTGACAAGAGTGCTCAAACAAGGGAGAGTGAGGGCTGAACGGACCTAGAAAGGGCTGGCCGCGGTGAGCAGTTCCTTGCGGTGGCGGAAACTTGATTTGGGGAGAACGCGAAATTCCCGAGCTCCGGCGAACGACTGTGGCTAATTGGCGGTGGCTGGTTAGCTGACAACCCTACGGAGCTGGTCACGGGCTCAATTTATAGGGAGGACAGGCGGTGGCCAGTGAATTTCAGGAGGACGCGCGGCGGCCGGAAGGGAAGAAGAGCACTGGCGCAGCGGCTTGGTATCTACCGCCGTGGCGATTACTCCGGTGAGCCACGGAGGGCGAGGGGAAGTTGCGGCGGTGCGGTGGAAAGCGAGAGCCACGCGGCGCATGATCGGGAGGCGGCGATCACCGGCGTGTTAATCTGTCCGGCCGTAAAGGGGATAAGAAAGCCACGGTGATGTCACCGGAGTGACCTCCAGCTCACCGCCGGCGAGGATTCTTACCCCGCAGCGTTACCATCCCACCCCGCGCACGAATTTGAAAGCCGGCGACGCGAATCACGGCGGAGGGGTTACCGGCGTTGAGCTGTCCGAGCTGGCGTTCTGATCACCCCGAGAGCACTGTACCATCGAGGAGTTCAGTTAAATGAACCTGACAGCCCAGTTTGAAGCCCAGTTTTCTCTCGAATTCACATGGCAACTAATCCGAGGCTCTGCAGAACAAGTGTAGAGCAATACACCATCTGCAACTTTGTAATATGATGATGCCACAAAAACCCATTGGATCAAGCTGGAATTTAAGCTTGAAGTTGAGGGCATGAACCTGTTAGTCTGATTTTCAGACAAAACCAGCCTGACAGAGCAACTTCGGGCTCATTTATTTCAGAATCCTTTATGGTACCAAGGCATGAGTTCTATAACAAAGTTACTCTCCTTCCATAGATCTACAATATTGATGTGGTGACCTAGGGCAAATTCTCAATAATTTGGAAGATACAATGCTCCAAAGTTGAGCCCTCAACGCTGAAATTTCAGACTTAGCCTCTATAGTGCTTTAAGAGGTGATTTTTGCATTTTGGTCCAAAACTTAGGGTTTGGCTTGCAAATTCACATATATGTGACCCAAATGACTTAAGATACTTATTTGACTTGGTTTTTGCACTTTAGCTCAAAAGTGGACTAATTTTGCACTTAGGCCCCTAGGGTTTGGTTTTAGGGTTTTCTAGGGTTCCAATTAGGGTTTCTGGGATTCCAGGGGTATAAATGTGATTCAACTTTGTTTTTGGGGATATTTTATGACTCTTTCCCTGAAGTCTTTAGGTTTTCTCATCCTGGGTTAGGTTTTACCCCTTTAACCTCTATTTAGGGTTAAGTCCCTTAACCAGGGTTCTATTTGCAAAAACACTTTAAACAATACAACTTGTTTGAAAATTTTGCCTAGTGAATGCACTCTAGGTGTATCAAACATATGAAATGTTAATGCTTATGATGTCATGCTCAAGTTTTAGTCATAGTAACACCAGGGGTGTTACAGGTAAGTGGTACTCTTTCCGTTTGGAAAGGAGTACGTTTGGGTTAATAACGTGGGCTAACTCTAAAACTTGGCTTTCTCTACTAGTAATAATAAATCTGACCAACTAAAAGCAACTGCTTGACTTACCCCCACATAAAGCTAGTCCACTACAGCAAACAGGGTACTTGCTGAGTATGTTGATGTGTACTCACCCTTGCTCTACACACCAAATCCCCCCTCCCCCAGGTTGTCCGCATTGCAACCACTGCTCAGGAGAAGATGAAGCCGTGGAAGGAGACTTCCAGGAGTTCCAAGACTACGACGAGTTCTAGGTGTGGTTTAGCGGCAACCCCCAGTCGGCTGCCTGTGAAGGCCGCGTTAATCTATGTTTCGTTTTCGCACTTTGATTTATTGTAAAGACTATGTGGATGTCTCAGACATATGATGTAATCGACTATTATTTCCCTTTTAAATACTATTTGAGCACTGTGTGATGATGTCCATGTTATGTAACTGTTGTGTACATGAATTGTTGATCCTGGCATGTACATGGTTCGCATTCGGTTTGCCTTCTAAAACCGGGTGTGACAACTTCGAGGTGGCAGAAGAGGACGAAGACGAAGGGGCCCTTCGATATGCGGCCCGCCTGAGTAGCGGACGCGACCTGGTCGAGCAATTCATTGCCTACGGGGTGTGGCCCCTAGCGCATGGTTGGACATTGGGTGTGGTTAGCCCCCGCCAGATGCCTACACTAGGCGACCAGCTGGTGCAAAGTCATGTCTTTGCCATGGATCTTCGCGGTCGAGACGCATCCGCGTTTGTGCGTGAAGTCGAGGTCGAGGCCGTGAAGATTGTTGGGAAGTATGTGCCAAAGACTGATACTTTGAGGATTTGGGATATTCGTGGTTCCAACGCTAGGTTGAACATCGTTTTTGAGCTAAACCATTTGCCGTATGGCGGTTACCCGGAGGGATACTATACCGACACTACTCTCCGCCGGGGGAAGCAGGCGAGGCTAATGGCCGATGAAGGCCCCTCGCAGGACAAGGCTCCGGGTGCGGTCATCAGGAAAAGAAAATCAGGTAAAATAGCTGAGGATTTGGGGACGAGGGCTTCTGATCATTTTGTTGGGGATTTGCTAGAGACGTGTGCAGCTCCCAGGGAAACAATGTCTTCACCCGAGCTCTGGGAAACTTCTGCACGAATGCTGAAGGTTACCGGGGGTCGCTAGCCTAGGAATGTTCCGATACCCCGAGCGGCTGGCGAAGACGTTTTTACGTCTCGATTAGCTCATGACTTGAAGATTTTCCCTAATGGAAGGAATGTTGGTGATGTTGTATTGGCAGTGATAGAGAAAGATCACCAAGATGCGCAGCGGAAGAAACGCCAGGCCCACGTCAGGTTAGTGGACCCGAGGCGGGAGGTGAAGGCGGTGCGGCCCAGCATGAAGCCTGCCGCCTCAGACGCCGGTATGCCCCCGCCCTCTGTGCCTGCCAGTGGGCGAAGGCCCCACTAGCCACCGGGCACTGCGGAGGTGGCGGTGGTGGGGGCCGAAGGAGTCTCCATGGAGCTTTCCATGGACGACTACTTGGTGGGCGGGGTCGCCATGTTCGACGCCCAGACGGGGGTTGCCTCCTGCTGGTGAGAGTTTGTTTTTTATGGGGTCTATGTTTCTGACTTGACTATGGTGTAGGAGCGGAGTCTGGATAGCTGGCTGTTGTGCTGGTGACGCTATCGGTCAGCCCGGTGGTCGCGTCGACCGGGATGAAGGGTGACACAGGGGCCTCGGAGGACCCGTGGCCGCCTCAGTCGCACAGCAGCTAAAATATGTGAGTGTGATTAGTGCTTGTGGCTGTGTCATTTTCATGTTTCTGTTTTTGAAAAATGTCTTGGTGATAGGCGGCCGCCTTCGCGGAACGTATTGCTTCGGGGGCGCTGACCTCGTAGTTTGTCGCCGAGAGGCGGCGGCTTGAGGGAAGGATTGAGCGCCTCTGGACGCAACACACGAAGGCGGTGAGGGACAAGTCGGCGGTGGAGAATAAAAGCTGCAATTTGTTTGAGATGCTTTTGGTGGCGGAAAAAGAAAAGGATGACCTCAGCCGCTGGCTTACGAAGGAAAAGGAGGGCATGGAAAAAGCTCACGCGGAGGCCTAGGTTGCCAGTGCAGAAGCTTACGTCGTGCGTGCTAAGGCTGGTCTTGCCCTCAAGCGCGCCGCCGACGTGGAGTCAGAGTTGAAAAGCCTGCGTAGCTATACTGAGAAGACGAGGCCTCCACCCACGTTGGTGTTGAGCGAGCGCACACGCTGTTCGTGGATGCATACCATGAGCTTGGCACACAGACCGCCCCTTATGATAGATCTAGGGAGGAGGTGGGTCTTCGCTTTCTCGGGTGGCTGCAGGAGGAGCTGGAATCACTCTCGTCCATCGCGACGGGCCTTATGTCCTATGCATCACTTGTCACCTGCGAGGGGGCGATGAATGCCTTATCCCGCGAGGGATGTAGGCACTTCAAAGTCGTCGACCGGGCGACCGAGGACTTTGACCGCAAAATTTTCCAGTTCGAAGACGATGTGCTGAAGCGGTCCGCTGGGGCGCTTTACGACAGGATGTGGGGTCCTCACGGTCGTGCCACTGTCCGGGAGAGGGCTGATCGAGCACTGTGAAAGCTCTCTTGTGGGTTTTGGTGTTTGGATGACAACCCAATTAAAGGACTAACAAGTGTGCTAAGTGTTGAACAGGTGCTTTTTGCAAAGCTAATATGGTTCAACACAAGTGAATAAGTGTGATGGTCCAAAGACTAAATTATTTATAGATAATAGACATCACAAGAAAGATGGACATTGCTTAAGTGAGACTCGATGTGCATAACTCAGAGACAACCGATGAAGCCTAGGATGCAAGCAAGAATAGCTTCGAGGTGCCGAGTGCATGGGAGAAAGTCAAGGAGACCAGGAACCCAAGGTCAGGGGTGAAGAAGAAGACTTGCGGAATCAAGATTGATCGAGTTAAGAAGAATTATGGTGCATCAAGGAACACTACATAAGGACATGACTTACAACCAATGAGGTAACATCTACAGTTATGTGGTGTAAGTCATAAGGCTCAAGACCAAGCTCAAAAAGTGAACAAGGTCATTAGGAGGAGAACCAATGTCAAAATCAGAACTGCAAGCAGCCCAAAAGAGCTAAGTACACCTTGATCTTTAGTTTGGGTTGTCCCTAGTTTGGAGATATTCTATGTGATCTTTGCAGGATGTTGGAGCTCAGAAATGTCAATCTAGATCAAGTCAAGCTGACTTGATGATTTATGAGTCCAACATCAATCTCAATCATGCCAAATGCTAAATAAGTGAAAATCAAAGAGAAGGTATGTTTCTAGACTTAGTACATTGGTTTTTGTGTAATATATCTGTCTAAGTGTTAGAAACAGAGAAAAGAAGAAAAGAAAAGAGATGCAAAAGGCTTGGCTGTGTACAGCCAAGACTCAGCTTAGTCTAGCACACCGGACTGTCCGGTGGCGCACCGAACAGTGTTCGGTGCGCCAGATTGAACTCCGGTGTATAGGCCACTCTCGGGAGAAGTTTGGCGGCGTACTGCTATAATTCACCGGACTGTCCGGTGATGCACCGGACTGTCCGGTGAGCCAACGGTCGACTGCGCCAACGGTCGGCAGCGCGATCAGTGGGCGACGCGTGGCTTGAGCCAATGGTCAGTTGGCGCACCAGACTATTTGGTGTGCACCAGACAGTGTCCGGTGAGCCAAGACGACCGTTGCTCCAACGGTCACCTGAGCCCGATTTGGAAGGAGATCGCACACCGGACATACTACAGGACCTATCCGGTGGTGCACCAGACTGTCCGGTGCGCCACCCGACAGAAAGCAAATATTGCCTTCCAAAATGAATTTCAATGGCTCCTAGGCCCCTTGGGTCTATAAAAGGGACTCCTAGGCACCTCCAACAAGTATACAAGTGCAGCCAACAATTGTATACATCACTCGGATCGATTCTCTCTCTCCCTCTCGTGTACATCTCTCTAGTTTATGTAAAGGCAAAGTTATAAGCCTTTAGAGAGTGGTGAAGTGCTGCTAAGAGCTAGAGCAAAGTCTTGAGCGCATTGTTACTCTGCCGGAGTGCTGTCAAGAAGACTGTAAGCAGCCACAGCTTTGTTGTAACCAACATCAACATAGTGGAAGGCTCTATCTGTCATACTGACAGATCTAAGCAAACGGAGGAAGGAGTTGAAATAGACTCCAAGCCAAGGTGTGGCTAACTCCAACGAGGACTAGGCAAGCATTTCAGGCTTGGCCGAACCTCGGGATAAATCCCTGCGTCTGTGTGCTCTGCTCTGCGTTGTGTATTGATTCTCTGTCTTACTCACTTGTCATATCTGCACTTCAATACTTATGTGTGGTACAAGCGATATTTGAAGTGCAGGGTATTTCCAAGATAGGAACATCTATTCCGCTGCAACCTACTCAAAGGGTCTTTCATTCCACTGCGATCTGGTCTTCGAGTAGAGTAAGAACTAAAGTTTTGAAGTGATAATTTTTATTCTCCTATTCACCCCCCCCCCCCCCTAGGTGACATCCAGATCCTGTTCCCGAGCAAAGGGAACTTTCAATTGGTATCAGAGCTAGGCCTCTCCAGTGTGGGCTTAGCCGTCCGGAGAGGACGATGTCGTCACAAGAGGTAACCATAGAACTTATTTTAAGTGATGGTTCTAATTATAAGTCTTGGTCTGTCTCTATTTATAATGCTTTCATGCATATTGATCCTAATTTGAGACATATCTTTAGTAGAAGTATTTTTCCCTTTGATTTTAGTAGAGAACCTTCTAATGCTGAACTAAGATGTCTGTCTCTCAATCACCATGCTTGCAACATCTTAGTTGACTCACTTTCTAGAGGTGCCTATTTTGCCATCATGAGTAGTGATAGTGACTTATTTGTTGACGCTCATGATCTATGGACCAAAATTAAGTTGAAATTTTTTAAGTCCATATGCACTACTTCTGCTCCCTCTATTGCTGGTAGTACTAACTTGTCCAAAGGAGAAGAACAAGATCGATGGACACCAAGCGATGGATCCACCTCACTGACAGGTTCATCTGCCACTAGTTACACATGTCTTGTTGCTAACGATAAGAGTGGAGATGAAAGCAATGACGAGGAGGAATATGAGGATGAGGAGTCTACATCATCACAAGGTATATTTTCCTATTTTGCTTCCACTGATAATAATGACAGGGAAAATGAGACCGATGATATGGAAGAAGAGGAGATTCGTCGTTTCTACACCCATCTCAACAAAGAAGACAAAGCGCTCCTGGTTAAGTTGTTGAAAAGGAACAAGGAACAAGGCAAGATGCTTCTCAGGCTAGAGGAGACTCATCAAAACCAACAACAGCTTGGAGAAGATGACCAAAGAACATGAGGAGCTAAAATGCTCTCATGATGATTTGGTCCAACGGTATGATTTAGTTTTAATTGAGCAAAGAAATAATGATAATGATTTATCTTGTGTTGCTCAACTTAAAATGGAAAATACCATGCTTGAGAGGCAAGTAGAGTTGCTAAATTTAGAAAAGCTTGCTCTAGGTGAAAAGTATGATATGTTATCATATTCTCATAATAAATTAGTTGATGACCATATCATGCTCGATATTGCTCATGAGGTAGTAATTACTAGTTTAAACTCATGTGAACCTCATTCTTGCACATGTGCACATTTAGATAATATATCACCATGTGCTAACCCCTGTTGCTCAAGAAAAAGCCAATGTTTAAATGAGCATCAAGCTGCAGGATCAAAAGAAAAGTTGCTCATCAATAAAGAAAGGAACAAGAAAGCAAAGCAACTAAGGAGAAGACGATGTGCTTGACTTCCTCAAGATATTTACAAACATGTGGTGAAAAAGCTTGATGAAGGAGAAACCGCAGCAAGGCTCAAACTCCTTGAGAAAGATGTTCCTAAAGCAATAAGTGAAGCAATCAACATGAGACAAGAAAAAGGTAATGATTCCATTAGTCATGTTGTTTGCACTAATAATCTCTCTATGTCATCCAAAAGCAAAAGGAGAAGAGGAAAAAGGAGGTGCTTCAAGTGCAAGGAATTAGGTCACCTCATTGCTTCTTGTCCATACAAAGACAAGGACGAAGGGATAAGGAGATGTTTTGGATGCAATGAAAAGGACCACATGATCACTTCATGTCCGGTCATAAAGAATCAAGGACGTGCACCCTCCAAGATGACCCTCACCAAGGAAAATGATAAACAGCAAGCGTCATGTCAGGTTGAGCGACGTTTCTGCTACATGTGTGGTGAGCATGGTCATCCACCTGAGGTATGTAAAAAAGGTATGGTTCCTAAGCAAGTAAATTTGTCTCAATCTTATTCGCTTAGGAGGCCCAAATCACACACTTGGGCTAGATCAATAATGAGATCACCTAGAACTAGCACAAAGGCTATTTGGGTACCAAAGGCACTTTTAGTTGAACATCATGGACCCATCCTGAGATGGGTACCAAACTGTGCCAACTAGACCATGCAGGTGCCTCGAGATGGACTAGAGACCCTGGGAGAGCTTAAGATGGTTAATTCAAACTCTATGCTTAAGTTGTCAATTTTATTTATCGACCCAAGGTTGAATTATTATGCAATACTAATCCCATGTTCATCGTGAGTAAAATAAGTTGTAGAGGTCTTTAATCATTATTAGTGAATCAAGCAAAGGACCTTGATGAGAATATGCAACTTGCTCTCTAAAGGACGGTACCCGTGTATCTTAAGTACATTATTGCAAATCAGTATTGCTCTTAAGTTTGATTGTTGTGCTACCTATCCTTGGAGTAGTTATGCTTTTGAGATTACCTATGTTGAATACCTTTCAATCAATGGTTCATGATTTCCAAAATCATAATAATGCTTGCTTAATCATGATTGTGCGTTCTAGATGTTATATCTTTTGAATCATTCAATGGGTAGCTTTTCATTTGATATCTTCACCATGATTAACTCTTTGTGTGTTCATGGATAAACCTGTATCTTTTTGTAAGTCATACTATATGGTTTTTAATGACTAACCTATGTGCAAGCAGGACATTTTGTTTAGTCTATGTTCACATAATTACCCTAGTTTGGTACTGTGTGTATACAAAATCCATGTTGTGCCTCTAATGCACCCTCTTGAGCTATGAGGTGCATAAGCAAAAGTAACTCTAAATTGGTGACAACAAGTGCTCTCATGACAATTCAGGAAAAGGCAAAGGTATGGAGAATGGAACTATGCAATTTCATTAATTATCTTGAAGTTCCATTGATTGTGATCATAGCTATGTTCTTGCCTCTAATTGGTAGTATCTTGGCTTAGGTGCTCTTTACTTTAAAATGTTGTTTCCTTTGGTGCACTTAGAATGAAGTAATTCTTAATCTTGGTAGACATTGTGTTTTATATGCATGATCTTGTCATCTTTCAATTGGTGTATGTATGATCATCATGTGTGAAGCGTGCCTCGGTTGCTTGGAAAATGTTATATATCTTGAGGCATGCATTGTTTCCACTAGTCACAAGTTGTATTATGTCATCTATCCAATTGGTATCTCTTTGTGATGAAATTGATATATTATGTCTAGACCAAGACATGTTGTGATCCCCTCTAGTTCTGAGGATGCTAGAATGTGCAAAGTGCAAGTCATTCAAATACTTGATGCACAATTTTAGGAGGAGCACACATAACTTGTGTCTTTTGAGACTGATTGTTTCTTGAGTGATCTTGTTTAGTCTCAAGGTGGAAAAGGGAAGATGAGCAACAAATGGAGCAATCAGGACTTGAGCACCTCCATAAGTCAAGTATTTGGTATCTTAAGTTGTGAGTAACTGCATATTTATAGATTGCGCATGCTCTATAATAATTAGTGATACTAGATGCTTATCTTTAAATATCATGGAGCTATGACAGTAATGATTTTTTAATTGGTAGCCTTGGTAGTGTGCTTCAATTGATATCTTTTGGTAATCACTAGAATATAAGCTTCATCTTGTGCCACAATACTATAACTTGTTCTAAGTCTGGTGTCTTAGCAACAAGAAAAGGTCAGGATAAAGGATTAGGCACAAGTGTGAAGGAGCTTCCTAGAGATTAAACTATCAAGTTGGAAAATACATCACAACAGGGTAAAGGTACAAAAGGAAGCGTTAACCTTTTTGCCTATTTGTATCTTAATTTTCCTCCAATGCTTGTGTTGCATATGTTTAATGTGTAAGGGGGAGTAATGTTAGTGTGTTGTATTTTACCTACTAAATACCCTGCTGTCCCTTGACATCATCATATGTTCTTGCTTGAATATGGTTTTGGTGTTTGATGTCGAAGGGGGAGAATTTTTGTGCATTAAAGCTTAGGTTTCCTTGTGCTCAAGGGGTGTCCTTGTTTTCCCTTGATCTTAAGGAAGATTGTGTTAGGTTGTGTTAGTTTTGATAATTCTATGCTTCTTGTTATATTATATGGTGATAATGCAAAATTAGTGCTTCCGTTGATATAAATCAATTAGTATCTACTGTGTGTATCCTGTAATAGATATTCATGTGGTTTTGGTGCTTTAAAATTGTTTTAAATTGGTATCTCAATTGTGAATAGTGGTAGGTTGATATTCCTGTGGTATATCCACTCATATGTTTAGCATCCCACAGGTGCTAAGGTGTAGTAATGCTTCATTTTAGCCTAAGTATGTGCAATTTGGCATATAAGGCCAAAGTTAATATTTTAATGTAAGCACATATTTAGGGGGAGCATTCTATAAACTTAGGATTCAAAATTTGTGCTTTAAATCTTATTCTTGTGTAAGCTTTAATTGTGTTGCCATCAATCTCCAAAAAGGGGGAGATTGAAAGCTCTCTTGTTGGTTTTGGTGTTTGGATGACAACCCAATTAAAGGACTAACAAGTGTGCTAAGTGTTGAACAGGTGCTTTATGCAAAGCTAATATGGTTCAACACAAGTGAATAAGTGTGATGGTCCAAAGACTGAATTATTTATAGATAATAGACATCACAAGAAAGATGGACATTGCTTAAGTGAGACTCGATGTGCATAACTCAGAGACAACCGATGAAGCCTAGGATGGAAGCAAGAAGAGCTTCGAGGTACCGAGTGCATGGGAGAAAGTCAAGGAGACCATGAACCCAAGGCCAGGGGTGAAGAAGAAGACTTGCGGAATCAAGGTTGATCGAGTTAAGAAGAATTATGGTGCATCAAGGAACACTACATAAGGGCATGACTTATAACCAATGAGGTAACATCTACAGTTATGTGGTGTAAGTCATAAGGCTCAAGACCAAGCTCATGAAGTGAACAAGGTCATTAGAAGGAGAACCAATGTCAAAATTAGAACTGCAAGCAGCCCAAAAGAGCTAAGTGCACCTTGATCTTTAGTTTGGGTTGTCCCTAGTTTGGAGATATTCTATGTGATCTTTGCAGGATGTTGGAGCTCAGAAATGTCAATCTAGATCAAGTCAAGCTGACTTGATGATTTATGAGTCCAACATCAATCTCAATCATGCCAAATGCTAAAGAAGTGAAAATTAAAGAGAAGGTATGTTTCTAGACTTAGTACATTGGTTTTTGTGTACTAATATATCTGTCTAAGTGTTAGAAACAGAGAAAAGAAGAAAAGAAAAGAGATGCAAAAGGCTTGGCTGTGTACAGCCAAGACTCAGCTTAGCCTGGCACACCGGATTGTCCAGTGGCGCACTAGACAGTGTCCGGTGCGCCAGATTGAACTCCGGTGAACAAGCCGCTCTCGGGAGAAGTTTGGCGGCGTACGACTATAATTCACCGGACTGTCCAGTGGTGCACCGGACTGTCCGGTGAGCCAACGGTCGACTGCGCCAACGGTCGGCAGTGCGATCAGCGGGCGACGCGTGGCTTGAGCCAACGGTCAGTTGGCGCACCGGACTGTCCGGTGTGCACCGGACAGTGTCCGGTGAGCCAAGACGATCGTTGCTCCAATGGTCAGCTGAGCCCGATTTGGAAGGAGATCGCGCACCAGACATACTACAGGACCTGTCCGGTGGTGCACTAGACTATCCGGTGCGCCACCCGACAGAAAGCAAATATTGCCTTCCAAAATGAATTTCAACGGCTCCTAGGCCCCTTGGGTCTATAAAAGGGACTCCTAGGTGCCTCCAACAAGTATACAAGTGCAGCCAACAATTGTATACATCGCTCGGATCGATTCTCTCTCTCCCTCTCGTGTATATCTCTCTAGTTTGTGTAGAGGCAAAGTTATAAGCCTTTAGAGAGTGGTGAAGTGCTGCTAAGAGCTAGAGCAATGTCTTGAGTGCATTGTTACTCTGTCGGAGTGCTGTCAAGAAGACTGTAAGCAGCCACGGCTTTGTTGTAACCAACATCAACATAGTGGAAGGCTCTATCTGTCATACTGACAGATCTAAGCAAACGGAGGAAGGAGTTGAAATAGACTCCAAGCCCAGGTGTGGCTAACTCCAACGAGGACTAGGCAAGCATTTCAGGCTTGGCTGAACCTCGGGATAAATCCCTGCGTCTGTGTGCTCTGCTCTGTGTTGTGTATTGATTCTCTGTCTTACTCACTTGTCATATCTGCACTTCAATACTTATGTGTGGTACAAGCGATATTTGAAGTGCAGGGTATTTCCAAGACAGGAACATCTATTCCGCTGCAACCTACTCGAAGGGTCTTTCATTCCACTGCGATCTGGTCTTCGAGTAGAGTAAGAACTAAAGTTTTGAAGTGATAATTTTTATTCGCCTATTCACCCCCCCCCCCTCTAGGCGACATCCAGATCCTGTTCCCGAGCAAAGGGAACTTTCACACTGGCGCAGGTATTTTTGTCTCTATTATTTATTCATTATTTATTTATTTATTTATTTATTTCTAAATTGTTTTGTTGCCTTCGCAAATGATGAATGAAGAAGAAGTCAAGGACCTCACCGGTCTTGAGAGCTCGATGACTCGGACGGGTGGCACGCAGGAGGCGGGAGTTGAAGGGCACTCGGTGCCTTAGGCTGGTCATGGTGAAGACCCTGCGGCGGCGTCTGCTCCGACGCAGGTGGAAGGGATGCGTTAGGTATTTTGGGTTTTAGATGTTTCTTTTTGTGAAACTGAAGGTCGGTTGTTGCGCAGGTTTCGACGTCCGGGCCTACACAAGCAAACCCCGATGATGTTGATACTAATGTTTTGACAGCCGTGAATGCAATGCCTTTTAATGGAAATGTGTTTGAGGGATCTAAACTTGGGTCATGGTCCTCGGACAGGGATGAATTTGGGAGTCCTTTTTTGTGGGTTAAGGAATCTTCTGAGGACGACTTAGATTACTTCGCTGTGTTGGATTTGGCCGCATCGGAGTCTCCGCTGTGACCTGTTGCGCGTGAAGCGATGGCCACCTCGGCCGAAGCGAGGGCTGAAGACCCGCGGAGGCGAAGAGTGGTTGTGTCGAAATAGAGCACTGGTGAAACGTCGCGAAGTGGAAGACATTGCCGAATGGGTATGGAGCAGTCTCGTCTTCGTCTAGATCGGGGTGGGCAGCGCGAGCTATTTTCCTCGACATCCGGAACGTACATTGGGGAAGGGGACTTGCGGGACCTGTTTGAGGGGGAAGAACTAAGGATGATGTTGTTTAATTTCCGGGAGGTGGGTCTTATTCCGAAGGCGGAGCCTATGAGACATATTTGCTGCCCTCACTGCTCTTGTTGCGATAGTGAGTGAAAATGCTGCCCTCCCCCTCTTCGCAATACAGTTGTGAGGGTAACAGCCGTGATTTGTATTATTGTGTGATATTGCCGTTGAGCCCTTCATTTGTTATATATATATTTTATTTTTGATGGCATGTTGTATGCTGTGCTTATTGCAAGATGGCTCTGATTTGTAATCGCGTTTGCGCGGCACTTTAATAGGTTGCACTCCTAGGCGATGTTTGTTATGAGAGTTGCTTTTGTGGGAGATTTCACAACTTGTTGGTGGTGACACGCACCTACGCTTTTGTCCTGCTACACCCTTGGCTAGCTTTTTGCTCAGACGTGCCTTTCTATGAAGACTTCGCACCCTGTGCGCCTTTTTTTGAAGACTTCGCACCCTGTGGTGGTTTCGTTCACTTATTGTGCTTGTCCAGATGCAGCCTTAGGTGGCTTTTGCTCGGACGTGTCTTTCTATGAAGACTTTGCACCCTGTGGGTGATGTCGTGCACTTATTGTGCTTGTCCGGCTACACCCTTAGGTGGCTTTTGCTCGGATGTGTCTTTCTTTGAAGACATTGCACCCTGTGGGTGATGTCGCGCACTTATTGTGCTTGTCCGGCTGCACCCTTAGGCGGCTTTTGCTTGGACGTGTCATTCTTTGAAGACTTCGCACCCTATGGGTGATGTCGCGCACTTATTGTGCTTGTCCGGCTGCACCCTTAGGCGGCTTTTGCTCGGACGTGTCGCACGCGAGGGCAGTCTAGGCTGCCTCTTGCGGTGACTGTTTTATGTGTCGAATATCGAAGATTGTTGCCATGGTCTTTTCGACACCCGTGGCCATGATGCCAGTTGGATTGCTTTTGTTTGGGGGCTTTGCGGTATTATATTACATGGCTCCGCCTCATTAAAAACCTCACCCCCCGGGAGGAAAAGAGTGTGGGCCTGATTGACATTGTTTGAAGAATTACAAAGGCAACTGGGCCTTGGGTCTTAGACGAACAATCTGCGCATGTTATCTATGTTGCATAAATGCTCTAGGTCTTCACCGGATGCTGTGGTGAGCCTGTAAGCATTTGGCGATGTTTTGGTTTTGACGATGTAGGGCCCTTCCCACTTTGGTTCAAGCTTGCCCCGAGACTCTGTTCTGATGGTTCTTGTGAGTACTAAGTCTCCTTCTTTGAACTCTCTTGGGATGACTGTGTTGTCATGCCATGCCTTAGTCTGCGCTTGATATTTGTTCAGGGCTTCTAGAGCAAGGACATGGTCTTCGTCGACAAGATCTTTGGAGGATGGCTCATCGACATCAAGGGTAGCCATTAGGCTTGTTCATGGGGATCCGTGCTTTAACTCTTGCGGTGTCATTGCTTCGGATCCGTACATCAAGCGGAAGGGTGTGAACCCGGTTGCTCTAGACTCTGTCGTGTTCAACGCCCATGTGACTTCGGGTAGTTCATCTGCCCATTTCCCCTTTTTTCATCAAGTAGCCTTTTCTTGATAGCACTGAAGATCTTGCAATTGGCGCGTTTGACTACATCATTGGACTGTGGGTGGTAGACAAAGGCGAACACTGCCTTCATGCCGATGGAGTTGCAGAATTCTCAGAAGTCTTGGTTGTCGAACTTCTTGTCGTTATCGACTATTAGTTCGGATGGGACTCCGAACCGACATACTATATTCTGCTAGAAGAATTTTTGTGCGGGCTTGGATGTTATTGTGGAGACTGCTCTGCCCTCGATCCATTTGGTGAAGTACTCGACGGTGATGAAGGTGAATTTTAGATCCCCTTGAGCTGTGGGTAGTGGTCCGACAATGTCGAGCCCCCACCGCTGAAGCGGCCAGGTGTGGGCGATGAGCTTGGTAAGTTGCGAAGGGGCGCTTGTTCGTGGTGAGAATTTCTAGCATGCTTCGCATGATCTGGTGACTCGGTTGGCCATACATATGATTGCGGGCCAATAGAATCCCTTACGAATTACCTTGGATGCATGGGCCCTTGGTCCTGAGTGTGATCCGCAAGTTTCGCTGTGGACTTCACAGAGAAGCTCTAAGCCTTCGGTTTCAGTTATGCATTTCAACATAGGCTGGCTGATTCGTTTTTTGTAAAGCTGACCGTCGATGATTGCGAAGTCTCTGCTTCTGTGTTGAAGCCTTTTGGCCTCATTGCGATCGGATGGATGGTAATGGCCCTGGAGGTATAGTGTTATTGGAGCCTGCCAATCTTCGTCCATTATAAGGTTGACAATCTGGTGCCTGTCGATGTCTTGCGTTATTTGTAAGCCTTCAGGATTTCGAACGGCTGGTGTGCCGATGATGTGATAGAACACATCGGAGGACAGGGCTTTGCCTTTGGCTGCTGCTTTAGCTAATGTGTCGGCCTCTTCGTTCTTGTTTCTCTCAACGTGTTGTAGAGTGAGACCCTTGCATTTTTTCTCGAGGCCACGAACGGCGGCAAGGTACTGCATCAGTACGGGCTCTTTAGCTGAGTATTCTTTTTCGATTTGGCCAACGACGACCTTGGAATCCGTTTTAATGATGCATGTAGTGATGTCGAGGGCTCGCAGCTTGTGAAGTCCTAGGATGACCGCTTCATACTCAGCTATGTTGTTTGTGCATCTATCGGACTCTGGAGCAAAACTGAGGCGCACGGCGTATCTGTATTTGACTCCGGCGGGTGACGTGATGATCGCCGCAGCGCCTGCTCCTACGTGAAACCATGTGCCATCATAGTGGATAGTCCAGACTATTTCTATGTGCTCCTATTGTGGCCCTGCAGGTCCTGTCCAGTCTACGATGAAGTCTGCCAGGACTTATGACTTGATTGCTGTTCTAGGCTCGAAAGTTTTGTTGTATCCTGAGAGTTCCACTGCCCACTTTGCTATTCTTGCGGATGCTTTTGGATTTCTGAACAATTCCCCAAGGCCCTTGTCTGAAGTGACTCGTATTTTGAATGCCTCGAAGTAATGTCGTAGCTTGCGCGAAGCCATGATGACTGTGTATGAGATTTTCTCAAGTTTAATCATGTTGCATTTGGAACTCGTGAGGACATCGAAGACGTAGTATACTGGGCATTGCTGAGTTTTGTCGTCCCTTTCCTTTTCTTGGACTAGAGTTGCGCTACCTGCGTTGCGCGAGGCCAAAATGTAAAGGAGGAGGGGAAGTGTTGGTCTGGACTTGTCAGGGTCGCCAGGTCAGACAGATGTTGTTTGAGGGACTCGAAGGCCGCTACTTGTTCTGGGCCCCAGACGAAGTCTTTCGCGCCTCGCAATGTTTTGAGGAATGGCAGACTTCGCTCGGTGGATTTGGAGATGAATCTATTCAGGGCCACTAGTCTTCCTGTTAGCCGCTAGATGTCCTTGGTGGACTGCAGCAGTGCCATGTTCATGATTGCTTGGATTTTGGTTGGGTTGGCTTTGATTCCTTGGTGTGATACTAAGTAGCCGAGTATTTTTCCTTGACGTACCCCGAAGATACACTTCTCTGGGTTCAGCCGGAGTCGTGCTTCGTGCATGTTGGCGAATGTCTCTGCGAGGTCAGATAGGTGGTCCTCCTTGCTTTTACTCGCCACGACGATGTCGTCCACATAAGTGAAGATATTACGGCCTACTTGGTTGTCGAGGACCTTCTTGGTGAGGCGAGAAAAAGTTGAACCGGCGTTCTTGAGTCCCTCGAGCATCCGTACAAAACAGTACGTGATGAAGGGGGTGATGAAGCTAGTGCTAGCCTTGTCTTCCTCTTTCATTTAGATCTAGTGGTAGCCTGAGAAGCAATCAAGGAGAGACATGACTTCGCAGCCTACTGCACTATCGACAATTTTGTCGATTCGCGGTAGTGGGAAGTTGTCCTTGGGGCATGCTTTGTTAAGGCTTGTGAAATCGATGCACATGCGCCATTTTCCGATCTTCTTCTGCACCATCACGACGTTGGCGAGCCATGTTAGGTAGGCTATTGGTTCGATGAATTAGGCTTCCAATAGGCGATGCACTTCGGCCTTGGCTGCCTCTGCTTTTTTGGGCGCACCGAGGGGTCGATGCCCAAACTGTGTTCGATGATGGCGTGGCTAACCCCCACTAGGTCAAGGGTGGACCAGGCGAAGACATCCTTGTTGCGGCTGAGACAAGAAAGAAGCCTTCCCTTGTCGTGTGGTGTCAGGTCTTCGCTGATCATGACTGTTTGTTTTGGGGTTGCGGGATCGAGGGGTGCTATCTTCGTCCCATCGTTGCTCGTAGCTGGGCGTTGACCCTTTTGCCTTTGTTTGAGCGCTGATACGGCTGCCTTCGCACTTTGTTATTAGGCAGTGAACATTGTGCTGCCCTGGGATGAAGTCTCTCTCGATGTTCCATGCTGTTTGCTGGTCTCCGTGGACTGTGATGACGCCCTGTAGGCCTAGGATTTTCATGTAGAGATAAAGCCCATGAATGGCTGCTTCAAACTTGTTGATCGAACCGTGGCCCATTATGGCGTTGTATGGGTAGACCATATCGACTATGTCGAAGGTGACTTGCTCACTTCGTGCGCTAGGCGCCATGCCGAATGACAATGGTAGCTCTATTTTGCCAACAGGGAATGTGCCTTTGCCGTCGAACCCATACAAAGGGTTGTCTACGGGCTTGACGAGGTTGTGGCTGATTCCCATGTGATCGAAGGCGTGTAGGAAGATGACATCAGCCTGACTGCCATTGTCGACCAATACTTTGTGCAAATCCCAGCCTGCTACCCTGCAATTGATTACCATGGCATCAGCATGTGGTGCACTGTGCAAGTCAACATCCCTGGCATCGAAAGTGAGCGATACATGGGACCACTTCGTTTGCACCACTGGGCCGGTGAGAGCGATGTGGTTGACACTGCGATAGTGATCCTTTTTCTGCCATTTGGTGTCGAAGTCTACGCTGGATCCCCTAGTGATCATGTGGATGACTCTATGATAAGGTTGCTCGGCGAAGTCTTCTTGTTTGGGTGCGGGTGGTGGGGGTTGTTATGTGGAGGTTGTGGGTGGTGTGGTGGTGGTGGGGGAGAACCTGCACCTCTTGATGGTGATGGTATACATGATTGGGTCGATGTTGGATTTGTTCGTTGTCGTATGGTTGTTGGTGGTATTGTTGGGGGTGGTAGGTGTGCGCGACGACTCGTTGGTTGTCGGCTGGTTGGGCTCTGGCCATTTTGTCCTTGGTTGCCTTGGTCTCCGGGCAGTCCCTGGTGGGGTGTGCGTAGTCTTCGCCGTGGAATAGGCAGTAGAATCTTTGCGGCTGCTAGGCTCATCCCCTGCCCCTTCCTCTTATGATGTTGCCGCAGTTTTGAGAGGGGTATTCCTGGTGGCGAGCAGTCTCTCTAGTGGGGTGTTGTTGGCTATGGTGTGCACCTGTTGCTGGTTGTGATTGTCCCTGCCGGAGTCAGATTGCGCTGGCCTAACCCAAGTTCTGCTGGATGCAGAGGTCCTTGGGCTTCCTCTGAGATTCGACCTTGCACTGATGCAGCTCCTCGGACCTGGCATATTTTTCGAACAATTGGTAAAGCTCTTCCAAGTGCCTGGGCGGGTCACTGATACGATGACTGTACAAAACGCTAGCCCGAAGACCGCTGATGGCATAATGAATTGCTATGTGATCGTCAACTGATGGCAATTGCGATTTGAGCGTGAGGAATTTTTTGTAGTGTTCACGAAGGGTTTCCTTCTCTTGCTGCTTGTAGAGTGATAACTCGGCCAGTGCATCTATGTCTGGCAAGTATCCTTGGAAATTCAGTAGGAACTTGTCGCGAAGTCCCTTCCACGACTCGATAGAAAGTGGCGGCAGCCTGGTATACTAGGTTAAGGCTGGGCCTTCGAGTGCGATGATGAAAGATTTGGCCATGGTGGCGTCGTCCCTTCCGGATGATGCAACGGCGACTTGGTAGCTCATGATGTACTGGGCTGGGTCGGTGCTGCCGTTGTATTTGGGGTAAGTGTCGGCCCTAAAGTTGGTTGGCCAAGGTGACGCTTGGAGCTGTAGAGCTAGCGGACTTCACTCATCGAGGTAGTTGATTCCCTGGAAAGCGAAAGCTAGGGGATGATGGGGCCGCGCTGCGGGTGAAATGGGTCTCCGCCTTGCATATTTTGCTGGAAGGCCACCTGGGTCGCGAGGGGGGCGTGTTGCAGGTTGTACGGGCCTTCGACTTGTATAAGTGTGATTTCTTGTCCTATCTCCCGAGCCTTTTGCTCCTCATCTAATATCATCTGTCGCACTTTGGCTTGCATTATGACTCGTTGGTGCTTGGCTTCGAGTATCTCTTTTTGCTTTTGCAGGTGGTTGTTCTTGATGCACAGGGCTCGCAGCTTTAGCTAGTCTTCGGCCGAGATGCCTATGATCTTGCCATCTTCTATGGCGTCTTCGCCTTCTAGAGGAGTGAAGCCTCGAGGAGGTGCTCACGGAGCGCCCTCGAAATTGCAAGTGCACACAGTGCCGTCGGGGGTGGGATTGTCCTGGTGTTGCCTCTTACTGTTGACGACATTGTCTTCGAAGGCCTCTTGGAGTGTGTTGTCCGCGAGGGCTTTGCCTTTCTTCTCTACCAAGAGCATTGCCTTCGCTGCGTCGTCGATGGAAGCGGCGGCCTTCGAGCTTGCTCTCTTGGGGCCCATCGCGGGATGCTTTCTCGTCGCACGAACAGTGGGCGCCAAATGTTAGAACCTGCCTGTCTAGGGACAGCAGAATCCAATAAGGAGCAGGTGGGAGTAGTTTAATGCCTCTAAACATAGGGTGTCGAGGCAATAGTGTTTTCTCTTCTCGTCCCATGCTTTGGCATAGTACGGAGTATTTATAGGTAACTGAGGGACCGTCCGACCTTGTCAAGGACAATTAGGCCCTTAGTTACCCAGTTTATCCCTAGAATATTCCCTCATAGGGGGGGTTACAGTGTGTCATTACAGCATACTTTGTTACAGACGCGGCCCGACCCGTTGTGCCCACATGGCATCCGCGGGCGGGGCCCTACGACAAGGGCCGAATTACACATGGGCCCCTTCTCGCGCTGAGGGGGACTAAGCCTTGTAGTCTTCGCGGTGTCGGTCACCCGGTCCTTGAAGTCATCGAGGGTCTTTGCCTCGGCTTGTCGGAGCGAAGGGAGCGCTCGGTCCTTGGCCATGGACGTCGTCCGCGGCCTGGCCGGTGGGGCCTGCTGGCGCGGCCTTCGGCCTGCGGAAAGTTGATGTAGAGGTCGACGAGCGAGGGGTAGGCATGTTCGCCTTTGCCCCAACAGTAGCATAATTTGTACAAGTATATATCATAAACTAGTTTTAACGAGCCTAGCTGCATGGCTGTTAAAGCGATCCTATATTTATTAAGGAAATAAAGCATTTAAATAATGTTTTTTGTTTCCATGCATATCAATCCGTTTCCTTTCATCGTATATCTTGTCATTATAAATTTGTGCGTATGTAGTAGGAAACAAATTTTTACGATGTGTACCGAATTGCATAAATACATACACCGTGTAGCATAATTAGTATCAATAAATATCATAAACTAGTTCTAACGAGTTTAGCTACATGGTTGTTGGAGCTACCCTATATTTATAGAGGAAATAAAGCATTAAATACGATTTTTTGCTTCCATACATGCCAATACATTTTCTTTCATCGTACATGTTTGCCGTCCTAATTTTATGCGCATGAAGCAGGTACTAGATTTTTACACAGTGTACCGAATTATGTAAATATTTACACCATATAACATATTTAGTATCAGTATATATCATAAACTGATCCTGACGAGCCTAGCTGCATGGCTTTTGTAGGGATCTTATATTTATGGAGGAAATAAAATATTAAAAAATAGAAACCGCGACACATCACTTTACTAAATTTACGTACATGCAGGGAAATGTGTTTGACTCATGCATGACACATCACTTTACTAAATTTACGCGCATGCAGGGAAATATGTTTGACTCATGCATGGATTCCTTTTTTACGCGCACAGACATGTGTGGGAGACGCACCCGACAGCATGGCTTGGGGGAGTGGGTGGGCGCGCCAGACTGGTTGTTGGGGTGGTCGGCCTGAGCTTGCTCTAACTATTTGAAGCTCAGGGCTCATAATATATATATATATAGGGTGGGAAGCCGCTAGCCATGCACCACTGCAACCTGGCCGTCAGCCTATCTCCCGCATGCGTCCATTCGTTGCACGTGCGTAGTTTGTTTATATTTGTATGCGCGAGAAATTAAGAAGTGTATCTCTAACTGTTGTATGCATGGAAACAAAAAAATTAATTTAAATGCTTTATTTGTTCCATAAATATAAGATCTCTATAACAGTCATGCAGCTAGACTCGTTAGAAACATTTTATGAAATATACTGCTACTAACTATGCTACACATTATATATATTTATGCAATACAATACGCTGCATAAAAAATCAGTTTTCTGTTGCATGTACACAAATTTAGGATGACAATAATGTGCGTTAAGGGAAAAATGAATTGACATGCATGGAAACAAAAAATCTGATTTTAATGCTTTATTTTGTCCATAAAAATAGGATCTCTACAACAACAATTCATTTAGACTCATTGGAACCAGTTTATGACATATATTGATACTAATTATGCTACAATGTGTAGATATTTATGCAGTGTGGTAAATTGCGTAAAAAAATCTGTTTCCAACTGTATACGCATAAATTTAGAATGTAGAATGATAAGAATATAGGTTGAAAGGATGCTTTTGATCTTAGCGGCATGCATCGATGCCTAAGCCTTTTCTGCCTTGTTTACCACAGTGCAGGTAGTCTTACTCGAATTGCATTGTTTACCATGGCGATGTGAGCATTTATTTATACGGTGATGTGTGTGTGGATATAGATCCTAAATAGTTATGTTCCTCTGTCCTATAATAATATAGCTGGTTCTAGATATCCCATAAGTCAATTTTTATTAGATTTGACTTAACTTCTTCCATCAACATGCCCAACTAGTATCATCAAATTCACCGCAAAATAAATTTAGTATACATCTTTTTGGCGTTGCACGTGTTAATTATTTTCTATTTTAATTTAGAACTCATCCAAATTACAGAATGATGCATGTGAGATCTTCATAATTTTGTTAGATAACTCATCTATTAGTGTTTAACCATATGCTATTTAATTTTAGGATGGTCCAAGATCCACGGTACAGTACCACCATGCTAGCTCGGGCGGCCTACATGTCTTCTTGGATCCATAACTATGATGCATGCACACACTGACACACATTCTGGTGACCCTGGACATGTAGATTGATGCGATAGAACTATTCAAAGGACGACGGCCTGCCTCATTCCTCACTCATTTTCGCCATGGTAGAGGACGAGGCTCCGGCGCCGCCTCCCCCGTCGTGCATGCAAGGCCTCGTCGGGCCCGCTCTCCGCCGCTGCCTTCATTCTCACCGCCCGTTCTCGTGCGCTCACCTCGTCCCGCTCTCGTGTCAGAGAAGATGGTCGATCCGCAGCTGGTGCAGGTGAGGCGCTCGGCCTCCCCGCCGGTCCCCGAGCTGGGGTCGTCGAAATCGGAGAAACGGCGGCGGCAAAGCCATGGCGGTCGAAATCCACGAGCTTGGATGAGTTGGACAGGAAAAAAAATTTATATGTGCATAGTATGTTTTAGGAGTTAATTTAGGCCTTGTTCAAATATTTCTATTACATATTGATTGGATGCGATTAGAAAAATTTTAGAAAAAGTTTAATTTTTTGGATTTAAATCTATCAATCACACTCAATCTATATGAATTGAGAACTAACCAAACAAACCTTTTGAAGGAATCACTCCGAGAGATACTGATATGAGGAGACAAATTTTGGTGATGTGACATAAAGGTAAGAAATTTTTAGGAGAAACCATTGCAGTCAGTCTTAATTCTACACTCGTCCTCACAATTCTGACTGCATCATTATTCATTACAAGCGTACACCGCCTAGTCACCATTACAACACGGGTGACCCCAATAATAACGTTCTGATAATTACGCGAGATCTTTCGCTATCATGCATCTTATACAGACACATCCAGACGTTCAGAAGTCGTCAAAGTTTAGAGGGCAATTTTGAGCTGAAAAAGGGATGAATTCATCGTCTGCTTTAAGCTGGGGGACTAATTAACGAGGCAAGCTACTCGCGGGGTGATGACATCCGTACGATAGAACACGATGATGATGGTTGTGATGGCTTTATTTTCTCCCATCTTTTGCCAACTTTTGCCTCCTGTCGTCCTTTCCTTTCACCGTCTTTCCTGCCTGCGTTTACTTTCTTTTGTGTGTGTGTGTGTGTTACAGATCCAACTGGCAAAAGCCGAGCAATTGAGCCGTGCATTACGGTAACAGAAAGAAGGAAAAGTTCATCGTAAAAGGTTTGAGTTTTACTGTATGTTTAGTATTGCTTTCAACAGTGTATTATCTCTAGTATTTGTGCGTGTTAGGACCATTTTGGATCTACCATGGTTTTCAAAAAACTGGTTTCTAGACATGGTTTCTATAAACTGGCTTATATAGAAGAAAAAAACTAGATAGGGGTGTTTAGATCCACTAATTTTTAAATTTTGGTCTCTAGATTTTACTTCGACAATAACCATCGTACCCCTTCTTTGTTTAAAGAGTGTTGTGCTCCTCATGCATATACGTATACTATCCGATTTTCGTTATTATTTGTTGCACGATCATCAGCTTTTGTTTGATATGCTAGAAACTAACAACAACATGTTGGAAATAATAGCAATTTAGAGATAAACAAATTAATTCTAATAATAATAATAATAATATAAGAAACAGTAGCATACTTTATATATGTATAACCCACTAGCAGTTTAAATACTAGTGCTAGTGACAGAATAAATATATGTGTAAGTATCTTTACAGTGGGTTGTCGGCGCTAGAACAGTACAAGAGTAGACGTATCAGATCGGCGAGGACGACGACGTCGACGTATAGGAAGTAGACGAATAGCGAGTAGTCGCGACAGTGCTTCCCAAAAATCTGATACGGCCCCTACCCCGTGCAAAGACACGAGGTAACTTAAGCTTCGGAGATCCTGCTCTCCCGACCCGATGACACGTCGGCGGCGGGATGGAGAAGACGAAGGCAGCGTAGTATTCTGGTGTAAGGAGAAAGTCTGTATTGAGGGACGATGTCTCACCCTCAATATATACACACGACGCGGCTAAAACACACAAGTAATCTGTCACATAATTACAATACTAACTTGACAATCAATCACAATTAATACGAGAATAATTACTTACCAAAATAGACCGGCAATTTTTTCCATGCATGCAAAAATATCGAGCAGCAAAAGGAGATCGTGCACCCCCAACAATGAAGGCGAGAAATCGCCGGACCATTCACCCTCACGTTGTGCAGTAGTAAGATGGTACTAAAGTTTTCACTGTACCATGCATGTGCGAGTCAGCCTTTAGAATTTATAGGAATTTTTATTTGGGCCAAGCCCAAAATCTCTAACACAGCAATCATACACATTAAAATAGTTAAATCTATGGTCTCAATTATTATTCTACACTCATACTATTCTTCAGCGGGCACCAAAGCATTACAGCCAAAAACATTCATATCACTGCCATCATGAACAGCAGGGAATGACGAAGACCTGTGCGGTAGGGAGCGACGTCGCCCATCCGCCGGAGATCTACGACGCTAATGGAAATCGGACGAGAGGCTGGAGGAAGCGCGACTGCGCGATCGAGTGCTGGCCTCCTGGGCGAGATGTTGGGCTAAGACGACGGAGGCTGGAGAAGAATTCAGGGTAGGCTAAAAAATCACATGATAAAATCAAGTAACACGGTAAACAACTATTGTCATATAAATTTAACTTTTATATCAATATATGATACACTACATACTACATGACGGTTCACTTACAGCGAGCTACGGTTGGTTGCTAAAACGGTCTTCAGCGACCTATAGTTGGTCGCTAAAAACTTTTAGCGACCCATAAAGATGGTCGCGGTAAGTGTCGTCGCTAAAGGCTTTAGCGACCGACATCTTTTTAGCGACCGACCGTCCGTTGCTAATATTGTATATTTAGCGACCAATCGTGGGTTATTGTATTATAGATTTAGCAACCAATCGTGAGTCGTTATACTATACATTTAACAACCAACAGAAAGTTGCCCCTAGTTATAGTCGTTAATAATGACAATATACCATTAATTAGCATTCAACAACTGTTATATATACAAAAGCATCACAAATCACCAATTTTTATACACATAATCACATAGATATATAAATTTAATTAGTATTGCACAATGATAGATCCACATCACATAAACCATCAACAACCACCACAACAAAATCATTCACAAAACCTACACATGTTATTATATTTTGCACATATTTGCAAACACTTTATAAAATCATTCACAAAAGTACTAACGCTTCAAGTGATTCGCAAAAGCCTTCACAAAAGCACTCCAACTTCTTGTATCCTCTTATTTTAAGGCACAAGCTTGTAGGGGTTGTGATGTCGCCACTTACTTGATGCTAACAAGACATTTCCTTCACCAAAGCCATCTTCAACACTTCGCGCATAAAAAAAGATCAATTCTCTTTTTCAATTGTCTGTCTGCAAGACAAGTGATAATTGAAATAAGTAACATGATATATTAACCAGAAGGTATGCTAACACCAGAAACGACCAAAGAAGATGGTATGTTAGGAAAGATATTATGAAGAAGACATTCGCCCGGCTCAGGAAGGAATCGCTCCCCTAGTTTTCAATCAAAATCACTTACTTGAGCAGTTGCTGATGGCGACGACGACATATAAGTTCTAGTTTACAACGAACAATTTAAAATTAAGCAACAATGAGATCGTACAATTATTTTTTCCATTCAACGTGAAGAATAGGGGAAACATTCAAATTTCAGTTGCCTCCCCTCTCCTCTGGTTGCGGCCTAGCTATCTATCTGGCTAGCATGGCAATGGTACTGTCTCTGGCAACGAAGGAATGCAGGAGCACCAACTGCATTGTCGACTAGAATGCACAGGTCGCGTCCCAGTCTAAGATTCGAGGCTTTGAACAAAAAGTACAGGACGGCCAAACGTGATGGCTTCATCGTCTTCCCTAAATAAATGCTTTAGTTTTGAAAAAAATGGCGTGATGGTTCTGAAAATACAGGAAACCTTTAGCTGAAGTATCCTAAAAGAATTGTGAGTGAATCTTTAGTCAAGCCTCATGATTTTTGTACAGGTTGATGTCGCAAAAGATTGAGAACTAGAATTTTGAGTTTTTTGTTGTGAACTGAACTTTCTTCCTATGTTGACCTAACTTGACTCAAGACGCACAAAACTACCTTTATTTGCAGCTGCAGAAACTTGACGTACTGAACTGCTTCCTCCAGCATAGTGCTCATGTCAACCTGCAAATGCAGACCAACCTGTCTTTAGTCATTGTTCACATAAAGTTTGCGCAAATTGCTCGGCCCAAAAAAACACAATTCGGTAACGAAGAAGTTGAGGATGACCACATACGAAACAAAAGAGCATACTTTGGTGCCATTAGGAATTAGCTGTTGTAGCGTCCTTAGTTTTTCATTGATCCTCTCCCTTCTCCTCTGTTATGTAGTATAACTAAACCATCCGAAAACAAAAAAAAATGCAGGTTCAGTGATCATTGTGAAATTTACGCTGAGTGCTTCTGACCTTAGCGTAGAGGCTCTATGAATCCTTTGAGGAGCGGCTAGGACCTCTTGAGCTGGTACTTTGTTTCAGCACAATAGGTTCCTCGCATGCACCAGCTGAATCATCTTCCGAGCTGTAGCACCAGGAACAGCTCTTGCTAAACCCGGGCTAAGAACACGGCCTGGACGGCCGGACATCTCCCCCATTGTGGGGCGGGGCGAAGCAAAGCAGCAGACAAGAGTTTGGAAAGTGGGAGGTGAGGAGGCACGACGTACCGGGACGAGGAGGCCTAGCAGGGGAGATGTGATGCAAGGAGCTGGTGCCAGAGCGGGCTACTGGTCGCCGCCGGCGCGTTGTGCGTTGCCCTGGTCCCCGCCTACCTGGACCAGACCCCGACCGCCCCCTCCCGCGGTCCCGCCCGGCCTCTGCTTCGGACTCTTCTACAGATGGGACTGTGAAATGACCCGCCGCGCGCCGCGTAAAAACCTCTAGGCATCGAGCCACTTCTGGGCGTGGCAGTGGCACAGGCTCGCACAGTGGCACTAGGGTCGGTGCAGGCGCGTCGGGGGAGGGCGGCTCGGCCAGGGCTCGGCCGCTGCTTCTCGGTCAGGATAGAGAGGAGCGAGGCGAGGGAAGGGAGGAGAGAGGTGAGGGGACAGAGAAGAGGGCGGCTCGGCCGCTGCTACTCTGTCATATATGCACCCACTTGACACATATGTATATGTGCATGCGCACCTTCACTTTTGATTGCACGCCGACAGGCGAGACCCATGTACTTTTTTAGGAATATCTTTAGCAGTTGATGGATATTTCCAAAATCGATGACCTTATAACATCAAAGTTATGTTTCAAAATTCTTGACCTCCTTATTTCTCAATACAATTTTTTGTTTCTCAATATATTTTTATCTTTACTTTTTAAGAGACAATTTGTTTTTTTTTGTTTCAATGTTGATTTGAACTAAAACCTCATATAACATGGGATGAAGAGGGTAACTATAACATGGAATAATTGATATTTTTAGCACTTAGATCGTATGCTCATTTTATCATCTTTATCTATGATTTGTGGGGGTCATTGCAAAATTTTGAAGCGACAAAATAGGAAATTTCTCGTGGCTTGTCTTGCCGACTTGCATCATGCATACGTAGAGATAAAATTAGTTGGAAAAAACCTTGTGGTTCCGAGTAAAGACAGTAGATGGGTTCGATTCGTTCATAACCATCATAGATGACTACTCTCATTACGGTTACATTTATCCTATTAAGGAAAGATCAGAAGCTTTAGACAAGTTTAAACGGTTCAATGATGAGGTAGATAATCAACACGAACTAAAAATAAAGAGAGTAAGATCAAATTGTGGGGGGAGTATTACGGATGCCATACAGAGTATGGACAGGTATCAAGGCCTATTGTGAGGTTCTTGAAAGAAAATGGCATAGTGGCCCAGTATTCAACGCTTGGTGAACCCCAATAGAATGGGGTAACCGAAAAAAGAAACATAACGCTAATGAACATGGTAAGGAGTATGCTAAGTTACTCTAACTTGCCAATGGGTCTGTGGATGGAGGCTTTAAAAACTGATATCCATATACTCAACAAAGTCCAATTAAATCCGTACCCAAAACTTAAAACCGATATCCATATACTCAACAAAGTCCCAAGTAAATCAATACCCAAAACTCCATATCAGTTGTGGACTCGTAGAAAGCCCACGCTCAATTTCTATAAAAGAATAGTTCTATCAATTAAATAATTGATGATCCTTCTTTTGTATTCCTTTCTATGTTTCAAACTAAGGCCCAATTTCAAAGTTTGGATCTAAATTTTGAATCTCAAAATTTTAATATTATCCTATTATTTATTTTAGGAACCATAATTAGTTTAAAGGAAATGTTTATTAAAGGATATTTTAATTAAAATCTTTCTATAGAATTTTCCTAATTCCCGAAATAGGATTTTGGGGTGTTACAAATTCTACCCCATAAAAAATCCCGACCTCGAGATTATGGTAGAGTAGGGAAGAGATATAATGAATTTTGTTTTGTAGTTTAGCTTCTAGTTCCCAATTGGTCCACATATCAAAAGTTCTTTAAAATTCTATAATACTAATTACTATGTGGCTACAAAATCATGGATATATTTAGCTACCTAATAGGCGGATTTAGAGAATATGCTTACATGAGATAAGGAAAATATTGTTTTACTTTGATTTTAGGTTGGAATAGATTGATTATGGAACCCCTCATGAACCTACATAGGTTAGGCCGAGTTGGTCTAGGGTTGGTTGTTGTCTACGGTCGAGTTGATCTAGGGTACCAATTTAGAATATAGTGATTTAGGTTAGAAAAAATGGCTAGAAGTAGAGTCCATATTGCCTAACTAATCTATGCTATTATTAGTTCTTTACCAGTATTAACTAGTCCAAGTTAATCAGATGAGGTAAGAGATTTGGATTATATTAGATTGGATTAGATCTTATTTGATTATATCAAATTAGATCTGATTAGATCAGTTTGGGTCAGATTAGATTGGATCTGGTTAGATTAGATCAAATCTGATTAGATTGGATTAGATCAAATTAGATGAGATTGGATCTAATTAGATTAGATGAGTTTTGATCATATTACCTCTTGGTTACTCCTCTAGGCTGGGTTAAGTAGATTAGATTAGTTTGAGTATCCGTCTAATCTATTTATATATGTATAGACATAAAGATGTTATTGTGGACATAACTCCACAACATATCACACTCAAACAAAGATGCGAATCAAGCATTTAGCATAAGAACAAACATTCAAGTGCATCAATTTCTACAAAAATAGTTTTTTCTTTTTCACATTTTACTATTCATAGCACTAGGACTCTTATTCCTTTGACAACACTTAGGTGTAGGATTACTTAATGGGTTGGCGGGGATGGAGACAGATTAATTAAACTTCCTTCAAGTCCAAATCCTTCTCGATCCTCTCTGATGCCTATAATTTAGGGATAAAACGGACAAGGCCTAAATAAGTCAAAATTTAGGATTTATTTTCCACAAGTTTGCAAACATAGCGATCGTGATTTGACTCAGTGTCGCAGCTGTGAATCATCTAGGGCCCTTAGTGATGTTTGGTAATTAATGGCAACTATTTGTGGACTAACAGAATGCAGGTTGGACCACAGAGAACAGGAATCCTTAGAGACTTATAAGCATTGGTTGTGGATCAAGTGAAGGCAAAGGTATAACATAGGTTTTTGTTTTACCGGTCTCCAGGAGTTTAGAGAAGACATTTGACCAGATTAGTAGGCTAGATGGCCGTACTATTAAGAGGGTCAATGACTTTGGTCTATGTAAAGCTTAGTGCCTCATAGAGCATCTAGTGGTTGCATTTGCATGAGGTCTAACAGCACTTCCAGTTTCGAGAGTTAAAAATATTTTTGAAAGCGTGTTTGAAAAGTTGCTAAGTCTTGGTTTTGGCGGACCATCCGAGCCATGTGGCTGGACCGTCCGCGATCTATCCAGAGGGGTCCGAAGTATGTTCACTTCGGACTGGTC
This sequence comes from Zea luxurians, assembly GCA_029449295.1. Classification (NCBI taxonomy): domain Eukaryota; kingdom Viridiplantae; phylum Streptophyta; class Magnoliopsida; order Poales; family Poaceae; genus Zea; species Zea luxurians. Next base: position 51,237,747 of record JAOPSE010000004.1, on the reverse strand, counting down.
CTATATGTTGACCATATGGGCCTTGGGGCCGGACTGTCCGCAGTCCTGACCAGAGAGGGTCGCCCTCTGCACAGTTCCTGTATTATTGTGCGGACTGTCCGGCCGGGGTCGGCGGACCGTCCGCAGTTGCCAAATTGGTTTGGGCAGGGACTATGTGTTTTTGGGCACTTGTACTACGGACTGTCCGAGGCCTGAGCCGGCCAGTACTAACTCCTAGGTCGCGGACCGTCCGGCCTTGTATGGCGGACAGTCCACGTGTGTAAACTCATCGTGGTCTGAGCTCGGGCGCTCCATGTTGCTAGGTCTCGGACGGTCCGGCCAATGTTGGCGGATTGTCCAGACCTCACTTTTTCTGATAGCTCTGACAGATTTCAAACGGGAAATCTAGCCATTACTTGTACGGCGGTCCGTCCGGCCAAAGGGTGCGGACCATCCTCGTGTGCACAGAAATTGTGATAGTTGCACATGACGGTTAGAAATGAGGAGTGGGCTATAAATAGAAGGGGAGCTCGTGTGTGAGGGCTCTCTTGGCCATTCCTTGCACACATTGAGCTCATTTGTGATCAATCCACTCATTCTCTCACACTCCTTGCTTGAGATTGCATTCGAGTGAGAGATAGAGAGTTCCTAGTGCATTTGCATCCATTGGTGATTCTTGAGGCACTAGGTGGTACACCGGGCAAGCGTCATCGGCTTGTTACTCTTGGAGGTTGCCACCTCCTAGACGGCTCAGGTGTTGTCTCTGTTGAGCTCTCCAAGAAGATTGTGGAGGAGTCGCGGTGTCGATTGTGAGGAGTTCGCGTCTACCTCGCCGGAGCGGCAAAGGCGATGCTAGTGGAAACGAGGTATTCAGTGATTTCTTGTCCACTTGGCTCAAAGATCAAGCCACGTCTTGATAGAGGAGCAAGTGAGAGCTTGAAGTCCACCTCAACGTGGATTAGAGGTGATCGGCAAATCACTGATACCACGGGATAAAATCTGGTGTCTTTCTCTTCTCGCATTACTTATTATCGTGCAAGTAATTAGTATTTCGCATATTGTCTTTCTTGTATACAATCATCATAGTTGTTTCTCATAGATTGCTTACTTGTTGTCACAAGAGATTTTATACCTCTTGTCATATTGATTAAATTTCTCTAGTGTTTTTGATTTTAGTCAAAATCGTCTATTCACCCCCCTCTAGCCGGTGTCCTAGATCCTACAAGTGGTATCGGAGCCATGGACTCCATTGTTTGTGGATCTAATCATCCCGGAGTTGGACAAAATGTATAGTAACAACAATGTGCACATTGGGAAGCCACCGCATTTTGATGGGAATAACTATGACTATTGGAAAATAAGAATGTCAATGCATCTTAGAGCAATGGGTGGAAAAATTTGGCCAATTGTCAAGGATGGGTTTGTTGTGTTGAAACAAGATGAACCATCGGCTAGTGACAATGAAAACATTCTTACAAATGATCAAGCCATGAATGTATTCTATGATGCTATTGACATAAATGAGTTCAACCGTATCAAGAATCTCACAACTGCTCATGAGATTTGGATTAAGCTAATGGAAATTCATGAAGGAACTACAATTGTGAAGAGTGCAAAGTTATATGTGTGCAAAGGAAAATTTGAGCAATTCATCATGAAAGAAGAATAAAATGTATTCGATATGTTCAACCTGTTAAATGAGATAGTGAATGAGCTCAAGGGACTTGGTTTTGATGTACCGGATGTGGATTTCACTCATAAGTTCCTTAGATCCCTTCCGGAGAAGTATGAGACTATTGTGACCATGCCAATAAGAAGTGATTTATCTACAACTTCTCCAATTGATGTATTGGGAGAAATTCTTACTCAAGATATATTCAAGAAATCTCAAGCCGATGCAATAAGTTTGGCAAAGAAAGTGAAAAATGAATCAATCGCTCTCAAAGCTAAAGCTACTAAGGCAATTGAAAAAGAAGATAGTGATGATGAAGAAAATGAAAGTGAGAGTGATGGAGATATGGCTCTATTTATAAAGAAATTCAACAAATTCTTGAAGAAGAAGAGGGGTCAACCTAGAAGAGGCCAAACATCAAGAAGAAATGCTTTCAATGATAGAAAGTGTTTTGAGTGTGGGGAACCCAGTCACATCGCCATGAATTGCCCTAACAAGAAGAAGAAGGAAAAAGATGGAGATGATAAGAAGAAGAAGAAATTCTACAACAAGAAGAAAGATGGCAAAGCCTACCTAGTTGAATGGGATTTGGATGCTAGCTCGGATAATGATGATGATGACACCTCATCCAAGCTTAATGCCGGAATTGCCATCAAGGAAGCCCCTTCACTTTTCTCATCCCCTCATTGTCTCATGGCAAATGGAGATGCTAAGGTAAAAATCATAACCGATCTAAATGATGTAGATGATGATGATGATGTTGTTGATGATGTTGATGATGATGGCTATTCATATGATGATGTTGTTAGAATGTTAGGTGAGGTCGATGACTACATGCACAAAGAAAAAGAAAAGTTTAAGACCTTGAAGGAATTGTATAAAAACCTCCAAGTGTCTTTTGAGGAGCTCAAGACCTCTCACAACAATCTAAAAGAGAATTGTGAGAAGCTTGTGGAAGCTCAAAACTCATCTATTGTGCATGAAGTTGTGGTGGTCACCGAGGATGTTGGAGTCACTTGTGACTTACTTGATAGTCCTACAAGTGAACCACAACCTACTAACTCTATTTGTGATAATTGCAAAATTTCTCTTGTGAATGATAATATTGCTCGTGATGAATCACAAATCATTGTTGAGAATGAATTATTAGTAGAGAAAGTGAATGCTCTAACCCATGATCTAGAGAAGGCATATGGTGGACAGGCTAAATTGGATTTCATATTGGGAAGTCAACGGTGCTCACTTAATCGTGAGGGTCTTGGATATGTTCCCAAGAAAGGAAAGAATGCTTTTGTAAAGCAAAAGACATTGTTTGTAAAAGAATGTGACAAAGTGTGTCACAAGTGTCACAAGAAGGGACATATCAAGAAGAATTGTCCTAAGCTCAAGAATATATCCTCCACTTGTTTTGAGCATTGTTATGTTCTTTCTCATAATGCAAAAGGTGTTCATGTTAAATTTGTTGGTACTTCAATTTTTGGCAATAAGAAGAAAGCCATTTGGGTGCCAAAGACCTTGGTCACTAACATCCAAGGACCCAAGCAAGTTTGGGTACCTAAAAGAGATTGATTTCCTTTTGTAGGTGAACTACAAGGCAGGAGGGAATCATTGGGTGTTGGATAGTGGATGCACTCAACACATGACCGGAGATATGAAAATGTTCACCCAAATGAGTGTGGAAGATTGCTCAAGTTATGATAGTATCACATTTAGAGATAATCGCAAAGGAAAGGTTAAAGGTTTGGGTAAAATTGCTATTTTGAGTGATCATTCCATATCAAATGTGTTCTTGGTTGAGTCTTTGAATTTTAATTTACTATCTGTAGCTCAATTATGTGATTTAGGATTTAGTTGCAATTTTACCGTTGATGATGTTATTATCTCTAGTGTTGATGGTAGCAATCTTAAGTTTAAAGGCTTTAGATATGAAAATCTTTATCTTGTTGATTTTTCATCCAGTGAGGCAAAGCTCACAACTTGCTTATTGTCAAAGGCTTCACTAGGTTTGTTATGGCATAGAAGACTTGGTCATGTTGGAATGAAGCAACTCAATCGATTAACCAAACATGACTTAGTCCGTGGCTTGAAAGATGTGAAATTTGAGAAGAACAAATTGTGTAGCTCTTGTCAAGCCGGGAAGCAAGTGGCAAATACTCATCCAAATAAGAGTCAAATGTCTACTCATCGACCTTTGAAATTACTTCACATGGACTTATTTGGACCAACATCATTTGTGAGTATTGGTGGTAATTCCTATTGCCTTGTGATTGTGGATGATTATTCTAGATTCACTTGGGTTTATTTTCTTCGGGATAAATCTAATGTGTTTGAAACATTCAAGTTATTTGCTATATTAGCTCAAAACCAATTTGATTTTGATATCAAGAAAGTTAGAAGTGATAATGGGTCGGGATTCAAAAATGCTAGAATTGATGAATATTGTGATGACAAGGGTATTAAACATGAATTTTCTTCAAAATATACTCCGGAACAAAATGGTATTGTTGAAAGGAAGAATATGACTCTCATTGATATGGCTAGGTCTATGCTAGCGGAATATAATGTGTCGGATTCTTATTGGGCCGAAGCCATAAACACCGCATGTCACTCATCAAATAGGCTATATTGTCACAAGCTCTTGAAGAAAACTCCCTATGAATTGCTCATTGGTAGAAAGCCAAATATCTCATATTTTAGAGTATTCAGTTGCAAATGCTATATTTTGAGAAAGGGAAGCCGGCTCACTAAATTTGAGAAGAAATGTGATGAGGGTTTTCTACTTGGATATTCATCAAATAGCAAGGCTTATAGAGTTTTCAACAAGACTCATGGTATTATTGAAGAAGCATATGATGTTGAGTTTGATAAAACAAATGGGTCTCAAGATGAAAATGATAATCTTGATGATGTTGGTGGAACTCAATTGAGAAATGCTATGAAAACAATGGCTATTGGTGAAATAAAGCCAAAAGAAGATGATGATGAAAATAGCGTGGTTGTCATTCCATCCTCTTCAACCCTAAATGAAGAAAATCACCAAAGCCAACAAAATGATGAAGTTGTGGATGCTCATGATCAAGATACTTCAAGTCATTCGGTCCCCCTTCATGCTTCAACTAGTAATTTTCAAATGGTATCAAAAATCCATCTTTCTATTGTGAAGGATCACCCGGTTGATCAAATTGTGGGCGACATTAGTAAGGGTGTTCAAACTCGCTCTCATATAGCTTCATTTTGTGAACATTTCTCTTTTGTATCTTATATGGAACCTAACCGTGTAGATGAAGCTCTACTTGATGTTGATTGGGTGAATGCAATGCATGAGGAATTAAATAACTTCACCCGAAATGAAGTTTGGGAGCTTGTTAAGAGACCAAAGAACCACAATGTTATTGGTACCAAATGGTTGTTTCGCAACAAGCACAATGAAGATGGATTAGTAGTAAGAAACAAGGCAAGATTGGTGGCACCAAGGTATACTCAAATAAAGGGATTGGATTTCGGTGAGAAATTTGCTCCCGTGGCAAGATTGGAAGCAATCCGGATTCTTCTTGCTTATGCTTGTGCTCATAATATCAAGCTCTACCAAATGGATGTAAAGAGTGCCTTTCTAAATGGTAATATTAGTGAACTAGTGTAGTTGAACAACCTCCCGGTTTTGAGGACCCCAAAAGACCTAACCACGTGTACAAGCTTTCTAAAGCCCTCTATGGGCTTAAGCAAGCCCCACGCGCTTGGTATGAAAGGCTTAGGGATTTCTTGCTTTCTAAAGACTTTAAAATTAGGAAGGTTGACACTACCGTATTCACTAAAAGAGTTGGCAAAGATTTGTTTGTTTATCAAATTTATGTTGATGATATTATTTTTGGATCTACTAATGAGTTGTTTTGTGAGGAGTTTGGAAAAATGATGTCAAAGGAATTTGAAATGTCTATGATAGAAGAATTGAGCTTCTTTCTCGGTCTTCAAATCGAACAATTGAAAGATGGAATCTTTATAAGTCAATCAAAATATTTGAAGGATATGCTCAAGAAGTTTGGCTTAGAGAATGCAAAGCCTATCAAGACTCCTATGGCAACAAATGGTCATCTAGACTTAGATGAGGGAGGTACTATGGTTGTTCAAAAACTTTTTCGCTCAATAATTGGTAGTTTGCTTTACATTACCGCATCTAGGCCCGATGTTATGTTTAGTGTTTGCATGTGTGCTTGATTTCAAGCTTCACCTAGAGAGATTCACTTGAAAGCCGCAAAAAGAATTCTAAGATATTTGAAGTATAGCCCCAATATCGGTCTATGGTATCCCAAAGGTGCTCAATTTGAATTGATTGGATATTCGGATTCGGACTATGTGGGTTGCAAAGTTGATAGGAAGAGCACCTCCGGTTGTTGTCAATTTCTTGGGAGGTCTCTTGTTTCATGGTCTTCTAAGAAGCAAAATTCCATTGCTCTCTCTACCGCCGAGGCGGAATATATATCGGCCGGTAATTGTTGTGCTCAATTATTATGAATGAAACAAACTCTATTGGATTATGGGATCATTTTCAAGAATGTGCCTCTCATGTGTGATAATGAGAGTGCGGTAAAATTGGCTACAAATCCGGTCCAACACTCAAGAACGAAGCATATTGATATACGGCCTCACTTATTGAGAGATCATGTTGGAAAGGGAGATATCTCTATATATTCGATTGGCATGGATGATCAATTGGCCGATATATTTACAAAGCCATTAGATGAAACAAGGTTTTGCAATTTAAGAAGTGAAATGAATGTGATTGATCTCTCAAACGTGGCTTGAGGTTGAATACACATGTGTAGTATTGCATTTAGATTATAAATGTTCTCTTTAGGCTATTTATGGGATATTTTTGATGATTTTTTTATTCTTGTTTGATCTAAATAGTTTTATATGAAAATTTGTGTTATTCAAGTACATAATGTGTATATGCATGCATACTAACCCTTGGATTGGTCAAAATGTCCATACTTGAGCGATGAACCAAATTTGCAATTCAAAATCAGAAAGTAAACAAAGTTGGGATATTTGAGTATCAGGCCGCGGACCATCTGGGTAATGACCGCGGACCGTCCGATGTATCAGGTTCTGGACAGTTCGAATCAGCAGAGCAGACTGTCTGAATTAACAGGGCGCAGACCGTCCGCTGACCCCACGCGTATCGTCCGCGACAGGCAGATAAATCGGGCACAGGCAGTCAGAATGTCACTTTCAACCTTGTCTCCTTCTCTCTCACACTCCACACGCCAAAAGTGATTCTTGTCGATTGTGAGCGAACGGTGGACCAAAATTGCGCATGGACTGTCCGAGAGATTGTTGGGAGTTCATCAACCATGTCTTCATCTTGGTATTTCAAAATCTCATGGAATTTGTCTAATTTATTCAAATTTGGGGATTCTTAGGGTTTTCTCTCTGATCTAGAATTGGGCAGTGGAATTACAATTTTGATTGGTGGAATTGCTCGTGTTACTCATTGTGAATATGGTGCAAAAGTTTGAATGGATTTGGATGGTTATTTTGTGTCGAATCGGTGATTGGACGGATGGGGTGGCTAGGGTTCTAGAAATCGCCCCTGGACGGTCATGGACCGTCCGCCAGGATGGCGTGGACAGTCCGGCCCCCTAGCGCGGACAGTCCGCCCCCTAGCGTGGACAGTCCAGTCCCTGACAGAACCTTACACTTTCTTTCTCTGTGTTGTGACATTATCAACTATTAACCAGTGGTATTCCTCATATATATTGCAGTGGTCTGGGTGGTCTCAAGAAGAAGCTTGCAGGTCGTTTTAAGTCAAAGCGCCATCATGCAGATGATGCAGATTATAACCCAGCTACAGACTCAGAGGCCCAATCTTCAGCTGGGGGTAGCATTTCTATGGACACAGAAGATGCTCCACACGCTCATCCAGATTATCCAATTGATGTCACAGGATGGACTTATCTAAAGAGAAGATTCTCTATGGCTGAGTACTGCTCCAGGAAAACAGTTAATCAGTATGATCTGCCCTCAGACACCAACATTCAATTTTTTCATACTCAGCTTCAGTTTGATGTCTTCTAGGGAACCCTAATAGATACAAACTTTCACAAGCATCAAGTTATTGATTGGACTTTTATGCTGGGTCAATCAATCATGGAGGGATTGATTCCAAAATTCGAGGCATGTGGTCTCTATAACTTTATGGGCCAAAGGACAGACTTCAGTAAGATGGCTGTGAAACAGTTCCTGACAACTGCTGAGATTGACATTGATGAGCAACCAATCAGTTAGATGACTGGCTTTAAGAGGTATTCTGCAACCTTTGCTGAATTTGCTACTCTAAATAGTTTGGACTATGATACAATTTCAGCTGGGATTGATTTGAATACTGAGGACAACTTTGAAGAATTTGTGCAGTCCTATGAGCCAGCGAGGCTGGGCATTCCTTGGAGGTTTGGTGAGACTCCAGGACTGAGGCATCATCCTGCTGTTATTAACAAGATCGCCAGAGTAACAATTCTCCCAAAGAGTGGAGATAAGAGCAAGATCAGAGATAAGTTCTGGAACATCATCCACCATATCATGAATGGTGAGGTAATGAATGTGGTGCTATTTATGATGAGGCAATTGAATGACCTCAAGATGGACAAGAATCAAAACTTGGCCTATGCTCCATACATCATGGCTCTCATCAAGGCTAAGACCAGATTTGAGGGGCGATGTGAGATAGCTCACACTCCATTTAGGCCTTTCAAGAATGAGATTGGATTCCTCACCAGGCCTCTTATTCCCTTCCCAGATGATGAGGAAGAAGCTGGAGATGATGAAGAAGTTGCTCCTGAGGCTGCTGCAGCTGAGCAGATGCCTCCTCCTCCACCTCCTCCTCAGCCTGAGCAGTTCTGGCAGCCTGGCCCAAGCTATTTTGATCCTTACTTCCAGCACATGCAGCAAGGGCTCTAGACTCATATGGATGGCCGATTTCAGGGCATGTTGACCCATATGGACTAGCGCATGGATGCCATGCAGACTCACTTTGATGATAACTTTGATGCGCTGACCTCTGAGATTTCTGAGCTTCGCACTCACATCCATGACACTGTTCATGATCCAATTATGACTAGAATGAACAACATGCAGCAGAGCTTTCAGGATAATATGGGGGCCTTGTCCAGTCAGTTTGACAACCTGTCCACAATTGAAAGCATCCAGGATATACGTCAGAGGCAACAGCAGCTCCAGCAAGACTTTGGGTAGTTCTCTATCTTTGACACTTTCAGCACCGATTACTACAGCATGTACCCTCCACCTGGTGGTCAGTGAGACCTCTCCTTTGTGGCAATTGATGCCAAAGGGGGAGAGAAGAAGCTGAAGTTGGGGATGTCATTTTCAGGGGGAGCTCATGTGGACATTGAGACTTTGCATATGCATGTTTACTATTTGAACTTTCTGTCTTATGCATTTGTTGAACTATGTCTTATGTTTGTGGACAAATGTCTGGTGATATCTTGTGGATCGAACTATGTCTGTTAAATCTTATGTTTCTATTAGTTCGAATTATGCTGTGAATGGTTGATCGAGGAGTGATTAAATTTGATGCGCTTATTTCACACAATACTTCTTGTATGCCTCGATAACCATGATTGTAGGAAGATCTCCATCAAAACTCCGATCGAGTATGTGTGTCATATCTTCAACTAGAAATATCATGCACACATATAGGGGGGGGCTATTCCTACACTCTGAGTTTTGTTGAGACTTATCTATCTCTTGGATGGAACTTCAAATCAAGATTTGAAACTCATCTCTAAAATCCTTCTTATACCTAGGGTATGAGGAAGATTTGAAAAATGAAACCTCTCTTGGATAAAATGTGTAGTGTTGTCATCAATTACCAAAAAGGGGGAGATTGTGAATCATCTAGGCCCCTTAGTGATGTTTTGGTAATTAATGACAATATTTGTGGACTAACAGTTCTTAGAGAAATAAGAATGCAGGTTGGACCACAGTGAACAGGAATCCTTGGAGACTTATAAGCATTGGTTGTGGATCAAGTGAAGGCAAAGGTATAACATAGGTTTTTGTTTTACCGGTCTCCAGGAGTTTAGAGAAGACATTTGACCGGATTAGTAGGCTAGATGGTCGTACTATTAAGATGGGTCAATGACTTTGGTCTGTGTAAAGCTTAGTGCCTCATAAAGCATCTAGTGGTTGCATTTGCATGAGGTCTAACAGCGCTTCCAGTTTCGAGAGTTAAAAATCTTTTCGAAAGCGTGTTTGAAAAGTTGCTAAGTCTTGGTTTTGGTGGACCGTCTGGGCCATGTGGTCGGATCATCCGCGATCTATCTAGAGGGGTCCGAAGTATGTTCACTTCGAACTAGTCCTGTATGTTTGTACTACGGACCGTCCGGGGCCTTGGGGCCGGACCGTCCGCAGTTCTGACCAGAGAGGGTCGCCCTCTGCACAGTCCCTGTATTATTGTGCGGACTGTTTGGCCGGGGTTGGCGGACCGTCCGCAGGTGCCAAATTGGTTTGGGTAGGGACTGTGTGTTTTTGGGCACTTGTACTATAGACTGTCCGGGGCCTGAGCCCGGACAGTACTAACTCCTAGGTCACGGACCGTCCGGCCTTGTATGGCGGATAGTCCGCGTGTGTAAACTCATTGTGGTCTGAGCTCTGGCGCTCCATGTTGCCAGGTCTCAGACAGACCGGGCAACGTTGGCGGACTGTCCGGACCTTGCTTTTTCTGATAGCTCTGACAGATTTCAAACGGGAAATCTAGTTGTTACTTGTACGGCGGACCGTCCGACCTAAGGGCGCGGACCATCCGCGTGTGCGCAGGAATTGTGATAGTTGCACATAACGGTTAGAAATGAGGAGTGGGCTATAAATAGAAGGGGAGCTCGTGTGTGAGGGCTCTCTTGGCCATTCCTTGCACACATTGAGCTCATTTGTGATCAATCCACTCATTCTCTCACACTCCTTGCTTGAGATTGCATTCTAGTGAGAGATTGAGAGTTTCTAGTGCATTTGCATCTATTGGTGATTCTTGAGGCACTAGGTGGTACACTGGGAAAGCGTCATCGGCTTGTTACTCTTGGAAGTTGCCGCCTACTAGACGGCTCGGGTGTTGTCTCCGTCGAGCTCTCCAAGAAGATTGTGGAGGAGCCGCGGTGTCGATTGTGAGGGGTTCAGGCCTACCTCGCCGGAGCGGCAAAAGCGACGCTAGTGGAAACGAGGTATTGAGTGATTTCTTGTCCATGTGGCTCAAAGATCAAGTCGCGTCTTGATAGAGGAGCAAGTGAGAGCTTGAAGCCCATCTCAACGTGGATTAGGGGTGATCGGCAAATCACCGATATCATAGGATAAAATTCGGTGTCTTTCTCTTCTCGCATTACTTATTACCGTGCAAGTAATTAGTATTTCGCATATTGTCTTTCTTGTATACAATCATCATAGTTGTTTCTCATAGATTGCTTACTTGTTGTCACAAGAGATTTTATACCTCTTGTCATATTGATTAAATTTCTCTAGTGTTTTTAATTTTAATCAAAACCGTCTATTCACCCCCTCTAGCCGGTGTCCTAGATCCTACAGCAGCATCTATGATAACACACTAAGATTGATAATATTTTACTTTAGCTCAAACTCTATCATATATGCACTCACATGGCACATGTATATGTGCACCATCCTCTATTTTTTCGCACTTTCACTTTTGATTGCACACCGACAGCCGAGACTAGTGTATTTTTTTATGAATATCTTTAGCAGTTGATGGAAATTCCCAAACCGATGACCTTATAGCATCAAAATTTTATTTCAAAATGTTTGGCCTTCTTATTTCTCAATACATTTTTTTGGGTTTCTCAACATATTTCTATCTTTAATTTTTGAGAGATGTTATGGTTTTTTTTGTTTCAATGTTGATTTAAATTAAAACCTGATGTAATATGGGACGAAGAGGATAGCTAAAACACGGAAATAATTGATATTTTTAACACTTAGATCGTATGCTACTTATTATTATATCATCTTTGTAGATGGCAAAATTTTGAAGCCCGCCAATAATAACGAGAAAATACCAAATTTCTCGTGGCTTATCATGCCGACTTGCATCATGCATACATGGAGATAAAATTAGTTGGAAAAAAAAAACGTTGTAAACACATTTAGCATGGAAACAATTCGATTGAAGAATATCGACGACAGCCAGGATCGGGGCCGGCGGTAACTGAAAATAGTTTGGTAAAGAAACTCAAGTGTCTGCTCCCTTCCGTGAATACGACAGCTATAGCTAGCAGGCCGTGGGCCGTGGCCGATGTGAATGGACAGTGATAGGCCGACCACAGACGCAGAGCTGTGTCAGCCAAGCCCTACTTCCCCTAGCACAGCAGGCCTTGGCCCATGCACACCAGGCAGGCGCTGCCGACTGCCCACAGCTACTGCAGTCCCATCTGAAGGGATCGCATCGCACTGGGCGTGCTGTGCAGTGCAGGCCAAACGGGACATCACTGTTGGACGCAGGACACTATCGGACACTACACATGCCGTATCTGGTAATGTCGTGTCGCCGTACCGATATTTCAACTACCCAGGCACCGTGCGTGCTAGGCTTCTAGCACTACTGCACGAGTCAGCAGGGTTCACAAAATCGGCGCCCAACGTAAACGGGTATTCGATTAATCGTCGGCGTAAACCAATAGAAGCCAGCTGTTAGGACTCGTTTGGCAGCAAGGAGAGGAAATTCCTAGGGAAATCAGCCCTGAAGGGGATTTATAGAGGCCCTTTCATTTCCAGGGAGAATCACCCCTCTCTGATATACTTACCTGGCACCATTTGGAAGTCAAGGGATTAAATATCCCTCTTGAGCAAAATACTTAAAAAAATCAAAGAAAAAAGAGAAATATTTTGGAAAATTCAGAAACACAATGAACATCACTAAAAATCCAAAAATAATGCACCACATATAATTCGTGTAAAGTTTAATTTGAATACCATATAATATCCATCGAAGCTAATTCATACATCATCACATCATATAAGGTCACCTTTATTCACACATATAGATAGACAATATAATATAAAAATGGAATACAAATCTCTTGGTTAGGAACTTCTGCACTAGAATAAATTACGAGTTTAACTCTTTTTCACAAGCTTTATGTGGAATGCCATTTCATTTTTCTTCTCCATGTTGGTTTCATGTGTTGCCTCCACTCTACAAGTAATACCAATTGACACGTTGTTAATAACTTAGTATACATGGTTGCATGCACATAACCAAAGCAATAGAGAAAAGTCACCAGGAGCTAAAAAAATCTGAATGCTTTCCTATTTGCATGCACAGTAGCTAAAAAGTCACCAACAACAGAGAAGTCTGCCTTCCTATTTGACAGAGATGCAAGAAGCATCATAAAATACTTCAGCTAACTTAACAAAAAACTAAATCCTTTCCTATTAGATACTAGACGGCCAAATACCTGTCCTCGCAGCAATTAAAAGTACACAAGCATGATAAAACTGAACATATATCATAAAACTGCTATTACTATTACAGATCAGCTAAGAGAACAACTATTACTATCACACATAAACCTGAATGCATAGCAGTAACAACTAGGAGAGCAACTGTTACTACTACCCTATGGATGATGCTTTGCAATCTAGCATACCCGTTCGACAAAACTGCTAGATGTTCTCCTATCACATAAAACTGCTATTACTCTCTAGGTAATTATAATTGAAGCATATATCCAATGCAGTGAAACTTGATTCAGGTTGTAACTGATTCAATGAGCAATGTAACAGATTCAGGGTATTTGAAACTTGATGTAGCATGCTACTTTAAACCCCCTGGTTGTCCAGTTTGAAAGAAATAAATAGACAAAATATGATACAAGAATGCTATAATAGAGACCACTGTTTTAAAAAGACTGAGATAATGCTATTTAAAAATTTATTCCTTTGGGTTTCTAGATCTCAATTCTCAAGCATGATTCTAAACTAGCACATCAGTTCACAGAAACTAATAAGAAAGAAATGCAACAATCTTTTCTAGGTACATGATTCTAAACTAGCACATCAGTTCACAGAAACTAATAAGAAAGAAATGCAGCAATCTTTTCTGGGTACATGATTCTAAACTAGCACATCAGTTCACAGAAACTAATAAGAAAGAAATGCAGCAATCTTTTCTAGGTACTGATTCAATGCAGCAATTTTTAGATAATGTAACAAAATTTCAATGTACTTCAATATGTAGTCGTTGATTATTTGTGGTTTCAAACCTAATATTTTTTTAGATAAGAATTGTGATTATCTAATTTGCAGACTATAGTGATACACCTATTGACCTTAAACCATTCTCTCAAAGAAGCCGAACCAAACAGTCAGAACTGACAAGCTCCTAAAAAGTATACGAAGTCAGTGCAGCATCAATTTTCAGTGAAGAAATGCAAGAACTAGAGGGTGGTTCTCCTTTTGTCTACACGTCATTCTGATCCATTAATAGTGGCTACTGATGAAACCAAGCAACTAAACCCCTTCTGAGGTTAGTTCATTCAAACCTCCAAACAATTGTTGAATGCAGATTTTTTGCAGTGAATTTATTAAAGAACCCAGTTCAAGTTCAACTGAACAAAAAATGCATCAAGATGGACAGTTTAAATAGATCAATCGATGTATAGTTCTAAACAACAAATAGGCATCACTTAACTGATCCAAAAACTGTGCCCCAAACTGAAACCAGCAACTTCCTCTTGGTTCATGCATAAAAATTCATCAGATTTCACTAGGACTCTGGAACCCGCTAGGTGCGTGCATCAGAACCCGCTAGGTAAGTACATAATTTACAAGGAGGAGCAAAGGTCTTACATAGTGCCGCGGAAGACGGTGGTGGAGGACAGCAAACTGAGGCAGAGATGGCGGTGAAGGACGACAAATCCGAGACGGTGGCAGTGGTGGAGGGCACCGTCGCCTCACGTCTCGCTCACGACTGCTTCGGGGAAGGACGACGATGGAGCAGCGGCAGAGCGGATGGCAGCAATGTGGACGACGATGGAGCGGCGGCGGAGCGGAGGGTGGTGGCGACGGAGGGCGCGGACGCGCGGTCGCTTCGCTCGGATCCGCTCGTGTCCCTTCCAAACTGGGGAAGGTTGCCCGACCTTGGGTGGCCGGGAGCGCTTCCACGGGTATCCCTCCGTGTCGGGGGAGAACTGGACCAGGGTGTTTGTCTTCCAAATGGGCCAAAAAGTATGCCCGGGATAGATCTCCATGTGAGCTTTGGACCCAGAAAAAAGTATGATTTTCCCGCGAGGAAGTGGCCTTCCAAACAAGCCCTTAAGGTCTTTCTCTTCCGAAGATATTTAAAAACATAATTAACATGTTTTCCAGTATAATAAACTGTTTCAGGAAGGTTCGACTTTAAGATAAAGGTATGTATGGTATGAAGGTGCGGTCTGAACAAAGGACAAGCTAGCTCTGAAGCTGTGGCTGAAGGAGCTTCGGCTCAGCACGTTGACGATGGTGAAAAGAGAAACCGACTTAAATGGGAAAAGACTGCTTAGTCCTCGGTAACATGCTTTAGGGTCAACAGTAAATATCAAGGACATGAATGTAATTTCATCCAGGTTGGGTTCTGTGCCTATAAATAGATGAACAGTAACACCGTACTGTTCACGCTGACTTGTAATCACTCTCGCGTCACTCTCGCTTTTTACCTTCATTCAAGCCGAAGGTACAAATGTAATTTAAATATTGTTGATGTTTGTCCATATTTATATAATAAGAATATGAATAGTCTAATGATTTAAAATGATTATTCATATTCCCTTCGCGTTTTCATATGTTTACATTCTTGCTTATTGAAATGATGAAGGTACGTCCTTCATGACCTTTGTCCGAATATCATTATATCCTAAGGGAGATAATGCTTCGAAAGACGAATGTCTTTAACCATTAACACTTGTGTTGCCTTATTCTTGATTCATAGCATTTGAGAATAAGTGACCAACACCAGCCAAATCCGAATTTAAACCATTTTTTGGATCAGCTCGGTTTATCAAATAGCAATAATATGATCTATTATTAAAAGTATTGTTAGCCTATATTACAAATACCCGTGGTAATTTGAAAATATTTCCCGTAAAAGGGGAATCTTCCAAACCCTAGCTTCTACTCAGTCGCCGTCTAATCAATCCTACACACCGATTTATCGGCTTTGGGAGCGGTTAATCAACAAATTTTGTCGATTATCCGCCCCATGTATCAGTTTTCCTTTTTATTTTTGCAAAACTTTCATGATTTTTAGTTTGAAATCCGTTGCACATTTTAAATTTTGGTTTCAGCATGAAGTCTTTTATATGATACATGGTATTTATACAAAAATTTGCATCAAAATTTACAAATTCTCTCAAATTCAAAATAAAAACTGACATATCGACGTTACCGGCAGGCGCCGATTACCGATTAACCAACTGGTAAGCAGAATAAGTCGACTGATTTGGTGAACCTTGTGCACGACAACCCTTGCGTCGATTACCGATTAACCAGCTGGTAAGCTGAATAAATTGACTGATTTGGTGAACCTTGTGCATGACAGCCCATCGTGCTTATGCCAGCTTGATAGAGTTCGAGCCACCTGCTCCGTGTCATCATCACTGTGGTGCTCGTGAAGGCTGGTGGAGTAGTGCCACCGCCTACGATGTGCCCGCCCACTTGAGGTCGTGCTCCTAGATGAGGCAGTGCGACATGCACTCTTAGCGGATTCAGGGGTTAGACAGAATTAAATCTCTTCCTATTCAATTTTAAATATGAAGGTAACTAATCTCCCTCAAACCTCTTCAATCCCTATGCAACTGAACAAGTTCTTATGCGTCATCTCATCGTGTGGAAATTGTTGAATAAGTACATATATTACAGATTAAATTTCGAATGTAAATCATGAACAAAAGTAAATAAACTAGCATAATGTTTCCAAAGAGGCTAGTAAGCAGTATGCAAAACACATCTAGTCATCTATAACAAAAGAAAAACTAAAGTACGAGATTAGATCAGATGGTGCATACTTATTAGACATTCTGATTAATGGCTTCAAAACAGTAGGGAAGATGATGGTGGTAGTCGTCGAGAAGAACTCGAGCAGACACAAGATGTCGCTTCACAAAAACCTTATTCGCCCTCTCTGGTGCAGGATCTCGAAGGTGAAGCATTCTGGAGACTTGCTCTCCTGGCTATAGATGCACGTCAGCACTCTGGATGAAGAAGACTACAAAAATGACACAATAGTAAGCAGAGGCAGAACCCAACTCGTGTTGGGGTTATTTTGCCTATGGCTATTTAGGCGCAATATATAGAGCCGTCCCCATGTCCCACGAATCGATAAGGACTCGAGTCTTGATCTGTTGCATGATCCGATAAGACCTTATGTTAGGATCGGATAAGGACTCTATGTTTAACAGTCAAGCAACCAAAAAATAAAACAACAAAAGGAAGTTGCACCCCTGCAAAGCAAGGGTCTGGATTTTGGCGGACCCACGCAAGTCGTGCAACTGTGTGCTTCGTGCCGCCTGAAGGAAACATGTGACGCCTAAGAGAGGGGTGAATTAGAACTTCTAAAACTTTCTGTAAACTAGGCCACAAATAAATCCCTAGAGCAAAACCTATGCAATTAATCAAAATAGAATGTGCAAGCTAGGTTTTGTATAAGTGTTGCTATCTCTACCGCAATGGCTAAGTTTCAATACTAAACAATCTAAGCATAAAGACAAGATTGAAACTTAAATGCTTAATATAAATGTGGAAGCTTAAACAGCAAGGTAGAGATGCAAACTCCCGTGGATAACACCGGTATTTTTACCAAGGTATCCAGAACCACGCAAGGTCCCGACTAATCCTCGTTGGTGCCCCTAGGCAAAGGGAAGCCCACGCGAGGGCCAAGCACCTCGGTCGAGTAACTCCGTAGAGAGTCACGGGGATTCTCCACGTGCAAGTGGTGCTCCACTTCCGTCTCCTCTCGGACGCTCCCCGCCGTCTCCACTAACGAGCTTCTGGTCAAAACGACGCAGGCCTCCGGTACATGGTGGCGGCCATGACACAAACTCAGTTGTCACGGTCTCACAAGACTCTCGCCCCACTCGGTACAATTTCAACGTCTCACGCAAGAGCCGAGGGGTTGTGTGGTTTTTTTAGACTCACTCAACTAACTAGGATTCACCTAGAGCAAGCGCTAATGCGGTCTAACTAACCTAAGCACTTTGCAAAGCACCTACGCTAATCACCGTGTGATTCTATTAAGCACATGGGTGTATGAGCACTTGGAAATGTCTATATTATGCCTTGGTATGTTGCTTGGGCTCCCACGCCTTGAAATGGCCGGTTGGTGTGGTATTTATAGGCCCCAACACAATTCTAGCCGTTGGAGAAAAGTTGCTTCTCTCTGTGGCACATCAGAGAGTTCGGTGCTCCTCTCCGGTGCGCCTAGCCGTTGGATCTGACATCGCAGGTGACCGTTGGCGCTGCAGGCTTTTACACTGGACAGTCCAGACATCACACCGGACAGTATGGTGGCTTCTCTTCACCAGTGCCACCTAGAACTAGCCGTTGGGCTACTGTTCCTGGGTGCACCGGACAGTCCGGTGCTCTCAGCCGGACAGTTGTCACACCCGAGTTCTAGGGGCACCAAAACCCTGGCGCGAAAATTATAATCACCAAGTGTGCTGGGACCAAGTCTCACACATATGATGACTCATGGTACAGAAATGAATGTCACATCTTTACTATATAATAGGAGTTCTGTACAGAATAGTTAAATAATTAAATCATGTGAAGATAAGGATCCAGCAACACAAAGTTGACTGGGAGACGACGGTCTAGACCACTCACGAACTCATCACGGCATCCTTCACGCGCATCTTCCTGTGGTACCTGTTCTTGACCTGGGGGGATATGAGTACAGCAAGGGTGAGCTCACCTACGTTCATCGCTCAACAAGTTGTGGGGAATAATGTGCATGAACTCACCAAAGGTGGGAGCTCATGTGAAGTGTAAGGCTTACCAAAGGAGATGATTAAAGTTGAGCATTGCTGTTAGAGTTGGTCAAAATTTTATTAGCAGTTACTAAGTATAAGTAGATACCAACCCAAATAAGTAAGAGATCAAATTAATAACAACACCCACAATGCATTGCATATGAAAAATTAAGTTTAGTTCCATAGATTAATCATGTGAGAGTCCTAAGCTGCTCATGACCGCGAGCACGACAAATATACCAGTTTTACACTCTATAGAGGTTGCACCCTTTACCCACAAGTCGTGTATCCCATCTAGCCAGGGTTAGCTAGACCCTTAGACACTTCCGAGGTGAATGGCTAGGATCCACTACGAGACCTTTACAAAGTTCCACTAGCTTCAGAAAACCCGCTACAATTTCTAGGATGGGCAATATAGGAATCCCTCGTCCGAAAAGCCATCGCAGCATGATCGACCCGAGAACCTCCCTATATGCAACTCCCCTACTGCCCTTGCCCCTTTCGGGTAAGGTAGTCCTTCACTAGCTTCCCTAATTAGTCAGCCAAGGTGAAAGGGAAATGTGCCCTTGGGCCATTTCTAAGTATTTTGGTGATCTAGTGTCCAACACAAGTGCTTAAGTGTTAAACTATACCAAATGGTGGGCAAAGTGCAAATCAAGTGTAAAGGTATGTTTCTAAGACTTAGTACATTGTTTTGGGACTAATGTATCGTGTCTAAGTGCTAGAAATAGGAAAAGACCAATTTGGAAAAGACTTGGCTAGGCAGCCAAGACTCTGCGCAGTCTGGGTGCACCGAACTGTCCGGTGGTGCACCGGACAGTGTCCGGTGCGCCAGGCTGGCGTCTGTCAACTGGCTGCTCTCGGTAAGCGATTAACGGCATACGGCTATAAATCACCGGACTGTCCGGTGGTGCACCGGACTGTCCGGTGAGCCAACAGTCGGCCAGGCCAACGGTCGGCCGCGTAATCCGCGCGCGACGCGTGGCAGAGCCAACAGTCAGAAGGGGGCACCGGACTGTCCGGTGTGCATCGGACAGTGTCCGGTGTGCCAACGGCTCTGAAACTCCAACGGTCGGCTTCACCAAAGAAGGAAAGAAATCTACACCAGACAGTGTCCGGTGGTGCACCGGACTGTCCGGTGCGCCAGGCGACAGAAGGCAAGAATTGCCTTGCAGGAATGCTCTTAACGGCTCCTTGCTGCCTTGGGGCTATAAAAGGGACCCCTAGGCGCATGGAGGAAAACACCAAGCATTCTCTAAGCATTCCTAAGCACCAAGACTTCAATTCCGCGCATTCGATTCTTTGTGATAGCAACTAGAGCTCCATTTGAGTAGAGAACTCTTTGAGTTGTGTTGAGAGCCGTGTTGTGACTTGTGTGCGTGTTGTCGCTCTGATTTTGTGTCTTATGTGCGTTGCTCATCCCTCCCTTACTCCGTGCTTCTTTGTGAACATCAAAGTGTAAGGGTGAGAGACTCCAAGTTGTGGAGATTCCTCGCGAGCGGGATAAAGTATACAAAGCAAAACACCGTGGTGTTCAAGTGGGTCTTTGGACCGCTTGAGAGGGGTTGATTGCAACCCTCGTCCGTTGGGACGCCACAACGTGGAGTAGGCAAGTGTTGAACTTGGCCGAACCACGAGATAAACCACTGTGTCTATCTGTGATTGATCTTCTTGTGGTTATCGTGTCTTGCAAGAACTCCTCTCTAGCCACTTGGCTTTATTGTGCTAACTCCTAATCAAGTTTTGTGGCATTAAGTTTCAAGTTTTACAGGAGCACCTATTCACCCCCCTCTAGGTGCTCTCAATTGGTATCAGAGTCGTTCTCTTCACGTAAGGGACTAATCGCCCGAAGAGATGGATCCTAAGGGCAAGGGGATGGTGGTCAATGATAAGGAGAAGGAGTCTTTCGTCAATGATCCAAAGGATGACAAGCCTACTGACTTAGGCTCGGGCCACAAAAGAAAAGACGGGAGGAAGAAGAAAACAAGGCGCATCAAGGAGATAGTCTACTACGACAGCGACGAATCTTCCTCTTCCCAAAAGGACGATGACAACGACTACGAGAAAAAGAAGACGGTTAATTCAAACTTTTCCTTTGATTATTCTCGTATTCCGCAAAGTTCCAATGCTCATTTGCTTTCCATTCCCCTCGGAAAACCCCCCCACTTTGATGGAGAGGACTACGGATTTTGGAGTCACAAAATGCGTAGCCACTTGTTCTCTCTCCATCCAAGTATATGGGAGATAGTAGAAAATGGAATGCACTTTGATAGTACGGATAGTCCCATGTTCATTAATGAGCAAATTCACAAAAATTCACAAGCTACTATTGTTCTTCTAGCTTCATTGTGCAGGAATGAATACCATAAGGTGAGCGGCTTGGATAACGCCAAGCAGATTTGGGACACCCTCAAAATCTCACATGAGGGGAACGACGTCACCATGCTCACCAAGATGGAGTTGGTGGAGGGCGAACCTGGGAGGTTAGCAATGATCAGGGGAGAAGAGCCAACCCAAACGTACAACTGGCTCAAGACCCTCGTCAACAAAATAAGGGGCTATGGAAGCACGCGATGGACGGACCACGACGTCGTCCGCCTAACGCTAAGGTCTTTTACTGTCCTTGATCCACATCTTGTGAACAATATTCGTGACAATCCTAGGTACACCAAGATGACGCCCGAGGAGATACTTGGAAAGTTTGTAAGCGGGTGGATGATGATCAAGGAAGCAAGATATGTTGACGATGCGTTGAACGGCCCAATCCACGAGCCTCAAACCGTTGCTCTCAAAGCAACGAGGAGCAAGGAAGTGCTACCTAGCAAGGTGGCACAAGTTGAGGCGGCAGGACTCAATGAGGAAGAGATGGCCCTCATCATTAAGCATTTCAAGGCGGCGCTAAGGGGTCGCAAGGAGCATCCAAACAAGACCAAGACGAAGGGGAAGCGCTCATGCTTCAAATGTGGTAAGATTGGTCATTTTATCGCTAATTGTCCCGATAATGATAGTGATCAGGAACAAGGGAACAAGAGGGAAAAGAAGAAGGCTTACAAGAAGGCTAAGGCGAGGCACACCTTGGAAAGGAATGGGACTCGGATTGTTCGTCGTCCGACTCCGACAGCGAAGGACTCGCCGCCACTGCCTTCAACAAGTCGGCCCTCTTCCCCAACGAGCATCACACCTGCCTCATGGCAAGCGAAAAGAAGGTAAGCACTCATAATACTAGTACTTACGCTTCCTCAAGTAATGAAGAATCTAGCGATGATGAAATATACTATTCATGTTTATTCAAGGGCCTAGATAGAACTAAGGTTGATAAGATTAATGAATTAATAGATGCATTGAATGATAAGAATAGGTTATTAGAAAAGCAAGAGGATCTTTTGTATGAAGAACATGATAAGTTTGTAGAGGCACAAAAATCCCTTGCTTTAGAGATTAAAAGGAATGAAATGCTTTCTTGTGAATTGTCTACATGCCATGACTCTATTTCTAGTTTAAAGAGCATAAATGATGACTTGAATGCTAAGTTAGAAATGGCTAGTAAAACAAACTCTCATGAAGAACATGTTATGATTTGCAATAGGTGCAAAGATTTTAATGTTGATGCTTGTAGTGAACACCTAGTTTGCATTTCTAAACTAAATGATGAAGTGGCTAGTCTTAATGCTCAACTTAAGACTAGCAAAAATGATTTTGATAAACTAAAATTTGCAAGGGATGCCTACACGGTTGGTAGACACCCCTCAATTAAGGATGGGCTTGGCTTCAAGAGGGAAGCCAAGAACTTGACAAGTCATAAGGCTCCCATCTCCATCAAGGAGAAAGGGAAGACCCCTATGGCAAACATTATTCAAAAGAACCATGCTTTTCTATACCATGATAGGAGATGTTCTAGGAATGTTCATCATGATAGAAGTTGCAATGATATTGTTTCACATGCTTATGATTCAAATGCAATGTTTGCTTCAAGTTCTTCTATGATGTATGATAGAAATTTGGCTAGGAAAAATGTCATTCATCATGTGCCTAGGAGAAATGCTCATGTGCCTAGGAAAACAAGTAATGAACCTTCTACAATTTATCATGCTTTAAATGCTTCCTTTGCTATTTGTAGAAAGGATAAGAAGGTGGTTGCTAGAAAATTAGGGGCAAAATGCAAGGGAGATAAAACTTGCATTTGGGTCCCTAAGGCTATTTGTACTAACCTTGTAGGACCCAACAAGAGTTGGGTACCTAAGACCCAAGCCTAAATTGCCTTGCAGGTTTATGCATCCGGGGGCTCAAGCTGGATTATCGACAGCGGATGCACAAACCACATGACGGGGGGGAGAGGATGTTCTCTTCCTACGTCAAGAACAAGGATCCCCAAGATTTAATCATATTCGGTGATGGGAACCAAG
This sequence comes from Zea luxurians, assembly GCA_029449295.1. Lineage (NCBI taxonomy): Eukaryota > Viridiplantae > Streptophyta > Magnoliopsida > Poales > Poaceae > Zea > Zea luxurians. Next base: position 51,214,672 of record JAOPSE010000004.1, on the reverse strand, counting down.
GCAAGGTGAAAGGGTTAGGAAAAATTGCTATTTCATCCGAGCACTCTATTTCTAATGTGTTCTTAGTTGAGTCGCTTGGATATAACTTGTTGTCTGTGAGTCAACTTTGTAATATGGGATATAACTGTTTATTCACAAATGTAGATGTGTCTGTCTTTAGAAGAAATGATGGTTCATTAGCTTTTAAGGGTGTACTAGACGACAAACTTTATTTAGTTGATTTTGCAAAAGAGGAGGTCGGTCTAGATGCATGCTTAATTGCTAAGACTAGCATGGGCTGGCTGTGGCATCGCCGTTTAGCACATGTGGGGATGAAGAACCTTCACAAGCTTCTAAAGGGAGAACACGTGATAGGTCTAACTAATGTAACTTTTGAAAACGATAGACCTTGTGCAGCTTGTCAAGCAGGTAAACAGGTGGGAAGCTCTCATCATGCCAAAAATGTGATGACAACATCAAGACCCCTGGAGTTACTTCATATGGACCTCTTTGGACCCGTCGCCTATCTAAGCATAGGAGGAAGTAAGTATGGTCTTGTTATAGTTGATGATTTTTACCGCTTCACTTGGGTATTCTTTTTGCAGGATAAATCTGAAACCCAAGGGACCCTCAAGCGCTTCCTAAGGAGAGCCCAAAACGAGTTTGAGCTTAAAGTGAAGAAGATAAGAAGCGACAATGGGTCCGAGTTCAAGAACCTTCAAGTGGAGGAGTATCTCGAGGAGGAAGGAATCAAGCACGAGTTCTCCGCTCCCTACACACCACAGCAAAATGGTGTGGTAGAGAGGAAGAACAGGACGCTACTAGACATGGCGAGGACGATGCTTGGTGAATTCAAGACACCCGAACGGTTTGGACGGAAGCCGTGAGCACGGCTTGCCACGCCATAAACCGGGTCTACCTTCATCGCCTCCTCAAGAAGACTTCATATGAGCTTCTAACCGGTAACAAACCCAATGTGTCTTACTTTCGTGTATTTGGGAGCAAATGTTACATTCTAGTGAAGAAAGGTAGGAATTCTAAGTTTGCTCCCAAAGTTGTAGAAGGGTTTTTGTTAGGTTATGACTCAAATACAAAGGCGTATAGGGTCTTCAACAAATTATCGGGTTTGTTTGAAGTCTCTAGCGACGTTGTATTTGATGAGACTAATGGCTCTCCGAGAGAGCAAGTTGTTGATCTTGATGATGTAGATGAAGAAGACGTTCCAACGGCCGCAATGCGCACCATGGCGATTGAAGATGTGAGGCCACTGGAACAAAAGGAGCAAGATCAACCTTCTTCCTCAACAATGGTGCATCCCCCAACTCAAGAAGATGAATAGGTTCATCAAGAGGAGGCGTGTGATCAAGGGGGGCACAAGATGATCATTTAATGGAGGAAGAAGCACAACCGGTACCTCCAACCCAAGTTCGAGCGACGATTCAAAGGAATCATCCCGTCGGCCAAATATTGGGTGACATAAGCAAGGGAGTAACTACTTGTTCTAGATTAGTTAATTTTTGTGAGCATTACTCCTTTGTCTCTTCTATTGAGCCTTTCAGGGTAGAAGAGGCCTTGCTAGATCCGGACTGGGTGTTGGCCATGCAAGAGGAGCTCAACAACTTCAAGAGAAATGAAGTTTGGACACTGGTGCCTCGTCCCAAGCAAAACGTTGTGGGAACCAAGTGGGTGTTCCGAAACAAAAAAGACGAGCACGGGGTGGTGACAAGGAACAAGGCACGACTTGTGGCAAAAGGTTATGCCCAAGTCGCAGGTTTGGACTTTGAGGAAACTTTTTCTCCTGTGGCTAGGCTAGAATCAATTCGCATATTGTTAGCCTATGCTACTCACCATTCTTTCAGGTTGTTCTAGATGGATGTGAAGAGCGCTTTCCTCAATGGGCCAATCAAGGAGGAGGTGTACGTGGAGCAACCCCCTGGCTTTGAGGATGAATGGTACCCCGACCACGTGTGTAAGATCTCTAAGGCGCTCTATGGACTTAAGCAAGCCCCAAGAGCATGGTATGAATGCCTTAGAGACTTTTTAATTGCTAATGCTTTCAAGGTTGGGAAAGCCGATCCAACTCTTTTTACTAAGACTTGTGATGGTGATCTTTTTGTGTGCCAAAATTTATGTCGATGACATAATATTTGGTTCTACTAACCAAAAGTCTTGTGAAGAATTTAGCAGGGTGATGACTCAAAAGTTTGAGATGTCGATGATGGGCGAGTTAAGCTATTTCCTTGGGTTCCAAGTGAAGCAACTCAAGGATGGGACCTTTATCTCCCAAATGAAGTACACGCAAGACTTGATCAAGCGGTTTGGGATGAAGGACGCCAAGCCCGCAAAAACTCCAATGGGAACCGACGGACACACCGACCTCAACAAAGGAGGTATGTCCATTGATCAAAAGGCATACCGGTCTATGATAGGGTCTTTACTTTATTTATGTGCTAGCAGACCGGATATTATGCTTAGTGTATGCATGTGTGCTAGATTTCAATCCGATCGAAGGGAGTGTCACTTAGTGGCCGTAAAGCGAATTCTTCGATATTTAGTCGCTACGCCTTGCTTCGGGATCTGGTATCCAAAGGGGTATACCTTTGACTTAATTGGATACTCAGACTCCGACTGTGCTGGATGTAAGGTCGATAGGAAGAGTACATCGGGGACGTGCCAATTCTTAGGGAGGTCCCTGGTGTCGTGGAGCTCTAAGAAACAAACTTTCGTTGCCCTATCCACCGCTGAGGCCGAGTATGTTGTCGTAGGACAGTGTTGCGCGCAACTACTTTGGATGAGGCAAACCCTCCGGGACTTTGGCTACAATCTGAGCAAAGTCTCACTCCTATGTGATAATGAGAGTGCTATCCGCATGGCGGATAATCCTGTTGAACACATCCGCACAAAGCACATAGACATCCGGCATCACTTTTTGAGAGACCACCAGCAAAAGGGAGATATCGAAGTGTTTTATGTTAGCACCGAGAACCAGCTAGCCGATATCTTTACCAAGCCTCTAGATGAGTCGACCTTTTGCAGGCTGCGGAGTGAGCAAAATGTCTTAGATTCGCGGAACCTGGATTGATTTATAGCATACATGTGTTTTATGCCTTGATCATGTTCCTTATGCATTTTGTTGTTTATGTATGGTGCTCAAGTTGTACAAGCACTCCCCGGACCTCATAAGTCCATGTGCAAGCGATGCACATATTTAGGGGGAGATGTGCTACAACTTGACCCTTTGAGACTAACCATGTGCTTGAGTTTTCTTAATTTAGTCTCAAAGGAGGTTTGAAAGGGAAAAGGTGGACTTGGACCATGCAAGACTTCCACTGCACTCCGATGAGAGGGTAACTTATTCCAAGTTCATCTCCATACTCTTATTGCCTTTTTACTCTTAGTTGAAGATTTTGGTGAGGCAATGGGGTTAAAGGGCCAAGATTGATCCCATTTTGGTGCTTGATGCCAAAGGGGGAGAAAATAAGGCCAAAGCAATAAATGGATCAGCTACCACTTGAGAATTTTGAAAATAGTAGAATAGAGCTTTTGGGTTGTCAAAAAACTCTTATTGTCTCTTTTGTCAAAAGTTGACCTCTTGTGGGGAGAATGGTTGATTATGGGAAAAAGGGGGAGTTTTTGAAATCTTTGATCAATTTCTCTTGGAACAACTCTCTTTATGTCTCAACAAGTGTGTTTATCTTAGAGATAGGAAATTGAGGTTAATTTGCAAAAACAAACCAAGTGGTGGCAAAGAATGATCCAAATATGCCAAATTTAAATCAAAACAAATTTGAGTTTTCATTTGCATTGATGTTACACTTCTTTTAGTTGCTTTTTATTGTGTTGGCATAAATCACCAAAAAGGGGGAGATTGAAAGGGAAATGTGCCCTTGGGCCATTTCTAAGTATTTTGGTGATCTAATGTCCAACACAAGTGCTTAAGTGTTAAACTATACCAAATGGTGGGCAAAGTGCAAATCAAGTGTAAAGGTATGTTTCTAAGACTTAGTACATTGTTTTGGGACTAATGTATCGTGTCTAAGTGCTAGAAACAGGAAAAGACCAATTTGGAAAAGACTTGGCTAGGCAGCCAAGACTGCGCGCAGTCTGGGTGCACTGGACTGTCCGGTGGTGCACCGAACAGTGTCCGGTGCGCCAGGCTGGCGTCTGTCAACTGGCTGCTCTCGGGAAGCGATTAACGGCGTACGGCTATAAATCACCGGACTGTCCGGTGGTGCACCGGACTGTCCGGTGAGCCAACAGTCGGCGAGGCCAACGGTCGGCCGCGTAATCCGTGCGCGACACGTGGCAGAGCCAACGGTCAGAAGGGGGCACCAGACTATCCGGTGTGCACCGGACAGTGTCCGGTGCGCCAACGGCTCTGAAACTCCAACGGTCGGCTTCGCCAAAGAAGGAAAGAAATCCGCACCGGACAGTGTCCGGTGGTGCACCGGACTGTCTGGTGCGCCAGGCGACAGAAGGCAAGAATTGCTTTCCAGGAATGCTCTCAACGGCTCCTAGCTGCCTTGGGGCTATAAAAGGGACCCCTAGGCGCATGGAGGAAAACACCAAGCATTCTCTAAGTATTCCTAAGCACCAAGACTTCAATTCCGCGCATTCGATTCTTTGTGATAGCAACTAGAGCTCCATTTGAGTAGAGAACTCTTTGAGTTGTGTTGAGAGCTCGTGTTGTGACTTGTGTGCGTGTTGTCGCTCTGATTTTGTGTCTTGTGTGCGTTGCTCATCCCTCCCTTACTCCGTGCTTCTTTGTGAACATCAAAGTGTAAGGGCGAGAGACTCCAATTTGTGGAGATTCCTCGCGAGCGGGATAAAGTATACAAAGCAAAACACTGTGGTATTCAAGTGGGTCTTTGGACCACTTGAGAGGGGTTGATTGCAACCCTCGTCCGTTGGGACGCCACAACGTGGAGTAGGCAAGTGTTGAACTTGGCCGAACCACGGGATAAACCACTGTGTCTATCTGTGATTGATCTTCTTGTGGTTATCGTGTCTTGCAAGAACTCCTCTCTAGCCACTTGGCTTTATTGTGCTAGTCCTAATCAAGTTTTGTGGCATTAAGTTTCAAGTTTTACAGGAGCACCTATTCACCCCCCCCTCTATGTGCTCTCAAAAGGGCGTCCCATTCCACCCTTGTGGTAGCACGTGTTTCTCAAGTTAAGCTCCATGTTCTAATTAACACAAAGATCTTATCATGAACAATAATTAAAACAATAGTATAATTGGAACATGATCATAATGTAATACCAATCCCAAAACCAGATAGAGCAATAGCATAACTACCCAAAAGTTCAGTGGTAAACAAGGTGTGAGATAAACAAGTCTAGGGAAACCTATTAGGTACCATCAGATTAATATGAGCATGTCACAGTAATTAACAGGAACATTATTGGGTAAAGAAAAGTGATCAAGGGCACAACTTACCTGAGACTCGAGATTCCAGGAACCAAGTTGATCTTCAGATTCTCGTGACCTCACTGCTATTCATAGCAATACAACAAACATGGTATAGGCAAAATTAACATCACACCAAACATAAGAACAAACTGCATAATAATAATCTACGCGTCGCTATGAGATCCTAAGTTCGAGAATCACTAAATTCAGAGTTACAGTTAAAGAGATACGATTTTCGGAAGCTCTTTATGGTTAATTAATAGCAACTATATTCTATGTTGATTAGCGTAAATCATATGAGAAAATATATTAATTCAACTTTAATCTAGGTTATAATCTTGATTAGAGATCTTGTTTTAGCCAAACTGTATTTATAGATAAGTTGGCTTGACTAGATTGATTAATCAACTAACACAAGCTAAATAAATATCCAATTATAAAAGTATGCAGACTGAGAAAATAATGTTTTAAGGCATAAACAATTTAATTACGAAGCTAATGCCTTTTGAATGGAGCAAAACGGAGTTAAGACGTGAGAGATATGCAAGAAGATTTCGGGTTAGTTTTTATATTTATTTTTATGCCAAAAGAGTTGTCAAGGGCATGAACGTAAATACCAGGGACCAGTTTGCAAATTCCGAGGACTTATTTGTTATTCCATCAGCTTTAACATGGATGGCGGGTTTAATGCATATAACCCTGAGGGCTCATATGCGAAACTCACAGGCCGAAGGGGTATCGTTGCGTCTGAGCCATCAGATCTAAACCTGACGACATAGATTAAAAGGGATGAAGGGTTACTCTGGGTTCTAATCCGTACCACACATAAGCGATCTAACGATCACGATCTACATTGCCCCACCCCCAATCTTGGCTGCACAACCGAGATCCCACGGTTTGGCTACACATAAGCGACTGCTGACCACTGACCATTGGATTGTCATCCAATGGCCCAAGTTCGACCCCGAAGCGGTATCATCAACACCCAATCACAGTCGTACGATGGCTATCCAACGGCCCCGATCTATCCTTGGTAAAAGGGTACGCATGATAAGATCCTGGCCACCCACATATGTTCCAACGGCCCAAACACCCTCTTCTTCCACCCCACGAACCCGGGTAGCAGCGCTGGCGCATGCAATACTGCAGTGCCATGGTCGTCAATGGCATTCCAGGCTTTCTAGTGAACTAACCTCTTATGTGAATAGGGCTATGCAATGTGGGGATCATGGCTAGAATGGTAGGGGGTGTCTCACCACAGTTGCAGAGGTGAGAGCGAGGCTGGTCGAAGACGCCGTGTGGCTCCGCCCCGAGGCTCATGCTCCGGCAGGTTTTGCGCCAAACGTCGGTCATCTATGAAGTTAAGACCTTGTGCGGCATTCTCTGTTGATCGCCCTTGCACCAATATCGAGGTCTAGGCCACGGGCTTGCTCGACTTTGATAGCAACGGCGACGAGCACTACTCTCTCTCCTATCTCACATTGCCGGCGCTCGGTGTAGCCCTTGCCCTTTTTTCTCTCGGGAGCTCGAAGACCGCAACACATAAATAGGCAAGCTATAGGGCTAAGATAGCTATGGTCGGATCAACCATGGCAACAAACTTCCTTAGATCCGGACCATAACAACCTCCATCAAAATCGTCGCTTAGTTTTGTCACGGACTCAATATTGAATATACGTCTGGTACGGTGGTCTAGGCGCGCGGCGAGGGAAAAAACCCGAGCTATGGGTCCGACCCCCACATGGCGGTGCCCATGCATCAGCAGCTCATGCAAGGGAGCGCTGCTGAGGCGTCGTCCAGCGAGGCCCATGCAAAAGTGAAAGGGAAATTGGGTTAACCATTTCCTATAATTAATTTTGGTGGTTGATGATCAACACAAACACATGCACTAACTAGTTTGTCTAGAATTCATGTATTACAGGTGCATAAGGTTCAACACAAATCAATAAAAGAATCAAGTTAGGGACACAATTTAAAGGAGCAAAAGGACTTGAGTGTGCTGAAAAAATGGCGCACCGGACAGTGTCCTGTGCACCAGGACCGTACAAGTGTCAACCAACCATTCTTGGGAAAACGAAGGCGCACTTCGCTAAAATTCATCGGACTGTCCAGTGAGCCAGCGGGCAACAACTATCCAGCACCAACAGTGGACTGCGAAAGTACATGTCATGGTGAACAGTGCACGATAGAGTCAGAGTAGCGAAGTCAGAGGGGCACCGGACTGTCCGATGCCGCAAGAGGACAAAGCCTCCAACGGTCGATCAGCTCCGAACCCTAACGGTTGGGTGACAAGGCGGCGCACCGGACAAGGAACAGTGCATGTCTGGTGGCACACCGGACTGTCCGGTGCTCCCATCGCCAGCAGCCTCCCCAACGGCTACCAAGGTGGTTGAGGGCTATAAATACCCCCCAACCACCACAACATTGTGCATCCAAGTTTTTCGGAGATCACATTCAATACAAGAGCTAGTGCATTCACTCCAAGACACATTTCCAAAGATCAAACCCTCTCCAAGCCTAGAATTCAACTCAAACATTTAGTGACTTGTGAGAGAATGTGTTCGTGTTCTTTTGTGCTCTTGTTTCTTGGATTGCCTTTCTTCTTTCTCATTCTTGTTCTCAACTGACTTGTAATCAAAGCAAGAAACACCTAAGTGTGTGGTGGTCCTTGCGGGGTCTTAGTGACCCGATTGATTAAGGAGAAGGATCACTCGGTCTAAGTGACCGTTTAAGAGAGGGAAAGGGTTAAAATATACCCAGTCTTTGTGACCTCCTCAATGGGGACTAGGTTCTTTGGAACAGAACCTCGACAAACAAATCACCGTGTTCACTCGCCTTGATTCTTGTTGATTTGTTTTCGCCTCTCTTTGCGCTTGAATTTAGTTCTAACGCTAACCCCGGCTGGTAGTGTGTGTTTAAAGTTATAAATTTTAGGTTTTGTCTATTCACCCCCCTCTAGGCGACTTTCCATTGGTATCAGAGCTAGTGCTTAAATAAGAGTCTAACCAACTCGAAGTGATGTCTGGAGATCACGCCAAGAGGGAAATCATGACCGACGACAAGTCCGCAAGCTCGGGGAGGACTCCTTCAATGGAGTCCGGCAACAAATACAAGGAGGAATCCTCTTCCTCCATCAAGTCGCATTGGAGAGATGACAAGAAGAAAAAGATGAAGAAGGTGGTCTACTACGAGACCGACTCTTCATCACCCTCCACATCGAGCTCCGAGTCATCCGTCGCTTCTAAGCGCCATGAGCGCAAGAAGTATAGTAATATGCCCCTACGCTATCCTCGTATTTCAAAGCGCACTCCATTACTTTTCGTTCCCTTAGGTAAACCACCATATTTTGATGGTGATGATTATTGTATGTGGAGTGATAAAATGAGGCACCATCTAACCTCACTCCACGAAAGTATTTGAGATATTGTTGAGTTTGGAGTGCAGGTACCTAAGGTGGGGAACAAGGACTATGACTCGAACGAGGCCGCCCAAATTAGGCACTTTAACTCCCAAGCCACGTCTATACTCCTCGCCTCCTTGTGTCGAGAGGAGTACAACAAGGTGCAAGGATTAAAGAGCGCCAAAGAAATTTGGGACGTCCTCAAAACCACGCACGAAGGGGATGAGGTGACCAAGATCACCAAGCGGGAAACGATCGAGGGCGAGCTCGCTTGATTCGTCCTCAACAAAGGAGAAGAGCCGCAAACAATGTACAACCGGCTAAATACAATGGTTAATCAAGTGCACAACCTCGGGAGCACCAAATGGGATGACCATGAAATGGTCAAGGTTATTCTAAGATCCCTTGTTTTTCGTAATCCTACTCAAGTTCAATTATGACGTGGGGATCCTAGATATAAACTAATGTCTCCCGATGAAGTAATTGGCAAGTTTGTGAGCTTTGAACTTATGATCAAAGACTCCAAACACATTGTCAACTTGGAGCAAGGCGCCACCTCCACACCCGAGGTGCAACTCGTCGCATTAAAAGTGACGGAAGAAGAGAAGGAGTATACATCAAGTAGGCTTCCAATCGACGCCTCCAAGCTTGACAACAAGGAAATGGCGCTCATCATCAAGAGCTTCCGCCAAATCCTCAAACAAAGGAGAGGGAAGGACTACAAGTCCCGCTCCAAGAAGGTGTGCTACCGGTGTGGTAAGTCCGGTCACTTTATTGCTAAATGTCCAATTTCTAGCGAAAGTGACTGGGACGAGGACAAGAAGGGGAAAAAGAAGGAGAAGAAGAGATACTACAAGAAGAAGGGCGGCGATGCCCACATATGTCTGGAATGGGACTCCGACGAGAGCTCCACCGACTACTCCAACGACGAGGACGCCACCAATGTCGCCGTCAACAAGGGCCTCCTCTTCCCCAACATCGGCCACAAGTGTCTCATGGCTAAGGACAACAAGAAAAAGAAGGTACACTCTAGAGGCACCCCCAAATATACAACATCTAGTGATGAGGGTAGCTCTAGTGATGACGAAGATAATTTAATGTCTCTCTTTACCAACCTTAGCATGGACCAAAAGAAAAAATTAAATGAATTAATTGAAGCCATTAATGAGAAGGACGAACTCTTGGATAGCCAAGAGGACTTCCTCATTAAAGAAAACAAAAAATTTGTTAAACTAAAAAATTCTTATGCTCAGGAAGTAGAAAAATGTGAAAACTTAACTAAGCAGCTTAGCATTTGTCATGATTCAATTTCTAGTCTTAGAAATGAAAATGCTAGTTTAGTTTCTAAGGTTAAAGAATTGAATGTTTGCAATGATTCTATTTCCTGTCTTAGAGATGCGAATATTAAATTAAATGCTAAGATTGAGGAATTAAATGCATGCAAACCATCTACATCTATTGTTGATCATGCGACTATTTGCACTAGATGTAGAGATATTAATGTTGAAGCTATAAATGATCACCTTGCCATGATTAAGAAACAAAATGATCACATAGCTCAATTAAGTGCTAAAATTGTTGAGCATGAACTAGAGATTGAAAATTTTAAATTTGCTAGAAGCATGCTTTATAATGGGAGACCCCCTGGCATTAAGGATGGCATTGGTTTCCAACAGGGGAGCAATGTCAAGCTAATGCCCCTAAAAGATTGTCTAATTTTGTTAAGGGCAAGGCTCCCATGGTTCAGGATAGTGAAGGCTACATTTTATATCCTGCTAACTATCCTGAGCACAAAATTAGGAAGATTCATGCTAGGAAGCCTCATAATGTTTCTCACCATGCATTTATGTACAAAAATGAAGCTTCTAGCTCTAGGCATACCACACATGTTAGAATGTCTAGAAAGAAAATTCCTGCTGCATCAAATGATCATAATGTGTCATTTAAGACTTTTGATGCATCATATGTTTTAACTAACAAATCAGGCAAAATAGTTGCCAAATATGTTGGGGGCAATCACAAGAGCCCAAAGACTTGTGTTTGGGTACCCAAGGTGCTTGTTTCTAACGTCAAATGACCCAAGACTGTTTGGGTACCTAAGAACAAGGCCTAAAATTATTTTGTAGGTTTATGCATCTGGTGGTTCAAGTTGGATAATCGATAGTGGGTACACAAACCACATGACAGGGGAGAAGAGAATGTTCTCCTCCTATGAGAAAAATGATGATCCCCAACGAGCAATCACATTCGAGGATGGAAATCAAGGTTTGGTCAAAGGTTTGGGTAAAATTGCTATATCACCTGACCATTCTATTTTCAATGTTTTTCTTGTAGATTCTTTAGACTACAATTTGCTTTCCATTTCTCAATTATGCAAAATGGGCTACAACTGTCTATTTATAGATGTAAGTGTTACTATCTTTAGAAGAAGTGATGATTCAATAGCATTTAAAGGAGTGTTAGAGGGTCAGCTATATTTAGTTGATTTTAATGATAACCAAGCTGAACTTAACACTTGCTTAATTGCTAAGACTAACATGGGTTGGCTCTGGCATCGCCGACTAGCCCATGTTGGGATGAAGAATATTCACAAACTTCTAAAGGGAGAACACATTTTAGGACTAACAAATGTTCATTTTGAGAAAGACAAGGTTTGTAGCGCATGTCAAGCAGGGAAGCAAGTTGAGCCCACCATCCACACAAGAACATCATGACTACTGACAGGCCGCTCGAGCTACTCCACATGGATCTATTTGGCCTGATAGCTTACATAAGCATCGGCGGGAGTAAGTACTATTTTGTTATTGTGGATGATTATTCTCGCTTCACTTGGGTGTTCTTTTTGCAGGAAAAATCACAAACCCAAGAGACCTTAAAAGGATTCTTGAGACTGTCTCAAAATGAGTTCGGATTAAGGATCAAAAAGATAAGAAGCGATAATGGGACGGAGTTCAAGAACTCTCAAATTGAAGGATTTCTTGAGGAGGAGGGCATCAAGCATGAGTTCTCTTATCCCTACACACCTCAACAAAATGGTGTAGTGGAGAGGAAGAATAGAAATCTACTGGATATGGCAAGAACCATGCTTGATGAGTACAAGACACCGGATCGGTTTTTGGCCGAGGCGATTAACACCGCCTGCTACTCCATCAACCGATTATATCTTCACCGAATCCTCAAGAAGACATCATATGAACTCCTCACTGATAAAAAGTCCAATGTTTCATATTTTAGAGTCTTTGGGAGTAAATGCTTTATTATTATTAAAAGAGGTAGAAAATCTAAATTTGCTCCTAAGGCTGTAGAAGGCTTTTTACTTGGTTATGACTCAAACACAAAGGCATATAGAGTCTTCAACAAATCCACTGGATTGGTTGAGGTTTCTTGTGACATTGTGTTTGATGAGACTAATGGCTCCCAAGTGGAGCAAGTTGATCTTGATGAGCTAGATAAAGAGGCTCCATGCGTCGCGCTAAGGAACATGTCCGTTGGAGATGTGTGTCCTAAGGAATCCGAAGAGCCCACACAAGCACAAGATCAACCATCATCTTCCATGCAAGCATCTCCACCAACTCAAGACGTGGATCAAGCCCAAGATGATGAAAATGAAGATCAAGAGGATGAGCCACCTCAAGAGGAGGACAATGATCAAGGGGGAGATGAAGATAATGAAGACAAGGAACATGATCAAGAAATTCAGGGTCAAAGACCGCAACACCCAAGAGTCCACCAAGCAATTCAACGAGATCACCCCGTCAACTCCATCCTTGGTGACATCCATAAGGGGGTAACCACTAGATCTCGAGTTGCTCATTTCTGTGAACATTACTCTTTTGTTTCCTCTATTGAGCCATACAGGGTAGACGATGCACTAAGAGATCTCGACCTCGACACGGGAGGTAAATCCGTAGATCAAAAGGTATACCGGTCGATGATAGGATCTTTACTCTACTTATGTGCATCTCGACCGGACATTATGCTTTTCGTATGCATGTGTGCAAGGTTCCAGGCAAATCCTAAGGAAGTTCACCTTAGGGCCGTGAAAAGAATCATGAGGTATTTAGTTTACACTCCTATGTTTGGCTTTGGTACCCCAAGGGATCCACTTTTGATTTAATAGGATATTTCGATGTCGATTGGGCAGGGTGTAAAATTGATAGGAAGAGCACATCAGGGACTTGTCAGTTTCTGTGGAGATCACTGGTGTCATGGGCTTCAAAGAAACAAAACTATGTAGCTCTTTCCACTGCCGAAGCCGAGTATATTGCCGCAGGACACTGTTGTGCGCAATTACTTTGGATGAGGCAAACCCTTAGGGACTATGGCTACAAATTGAGCAAAGTCCCTCTCCTGTGTGATAATGAGAGTGCAATCCGCATGGCGAATAATCCCGTTGAACACAGCCGCACATAGACATCCGGTATCACTTTCTGAGGGATCACCAACAAAAGGGGGATATTGAAATAGCTTATGTAAACACAAAAAATCAATTAGCCGATATTTTTACCAAGCCACTAGATGAGAAAACCTTTAGCAAACTTAGGAATGAGCTAAATATACTTGATTTTCGGAACTTTGATTGAAACATTGCACACATAGCTCATTTATATACCTTTGATCATGTATCTTTCATTTGGTACAAATGCATATTTCTTATTATTCTTGTGCCAAGACTAAGACTAATGAGTTATAAAGTATGTTTCTATACTTAGTCTTAGATTGAAAGGAAATTGGAGGATACGGCAAAGACAAGGCTTCCACTCAACACTCTGATGGTATCACTTAACCTTTGTTGTTACTCCACAAACTCTCAATTGGTATAATATTTCACTCATATTTCTTTTACCAATGGGGGAGAAAGTTTTAAAGGGCTCTCAAAGTCTCCGTTTTTGGCGATTAATGCCAAAGGGGGAGAGAGTATTAAGCCCAAAGCAAAAGGACCGCACCACCACCATTTCAAAAAAATTCGAAATGAAACTTTAATTGTTATTCTTCAACTGATATTTATTTCAATTGATGTTCTCTCAAATTAGTATTGGATATCAATTGGTATCCATGTTTCACTTGATTTATGAAAGTAAAATTCAAATTGATATCTATCTCAAAACCCTCTTGAAAGCTAAGAGGAGAATTGCATTCAGGGGGGAGTTTATATTTAGTCAAAGGAAAAGCATTTGAAACAGGGGGAAAATTCAAATCTTAAAAATGCTTCTTGCAATCTTATTCATATACCTTTGACTATTTGCAAAAAGACCTTCAAAAGATTTTCCAAAAGGATTTGCAAAAACAAAACAAGTGGTGCAAGTGAGGTCCAATATGTTAAATAAAAGAAAAGCAATCCATTCATATTTAGTGGGATATTCAATTGGTTTAACTCCAAGTAACCTATGCACATTCTAAATGCAAACTAGTTACATTTCTGCACTTTATATTTGCTTTAGTTTGTGTTGGCATCAATCACCAAAAAGGGGGAGATTGAAAGGGAAATTGGGTTAACCATTTCCTATAATTAATTTTGGTGGTTGATGATCAACACAAACACATGCACTGACTAGTTTGTCTAGAATTCATGTTTTACAGGTGCATAAGGTTCAACACAAAACAATAAAAGAATCAAGTTAGGGACACAATTTAAAGGAGCAAAATGACTTGAGTGTGCTGAAAAAATGGCGCACCGGACTGTCCGGTGTGCCACCCGACAGTGTCCGGTGCACCAGGACCGTACAAGTGTCAACCAGCCACTCTCGGGAAAACGAAGGCGCACTTCGCTAAAATTCACCGAACTGTCCGGTGTGCCACTGGACTGTCCGGTGAGCCAGCGGACAATGGCTATCCAGCACCAACGATCGACTGCAAAAGTACGTGCCACAGTGAACAGTGCACGACAGATTCAGAGCAGCGAAGTCAGAGTGGCACCGGACTGTCCGGTGCCGCAAGAGGACAAAGCCTCCAACGGTCGACCAGCTCTGAACCCTAATGGTTGGGTGACGTGGCGGCGCACCGGACAAGGAACAGTGCCTATCCGGTGGTGCACCGGACTGTCCGGTGCGCCCATCGCCATCAGCCTCCCCCACGGCTACTAAGGTGGTTGAGGGCTATAAATACTCCCCAACCACCACAACATTGTGCATCCAAGTTTTTTAGAGATCACATTCAATACAAGAGCTAGTGCATTCACTTCAAGACACATTTCCAAAGATCAAACCCTCTCCAAGCCTAGAATTCAACTCAAACATTTAGTGACTTGTGAGAGAGTGTGTCCGTGTTCTTTTGCACTCTTATTCCTTGGATTGCCTTTCTTCTTTATCATTCTTGTTCTCAAGTGACTTGTAATCAAAGCAAGAGACACCTAAGTGTGTGGTGGTCCTTGTGGGGTCTTAGTGACCCGATTGATTAAGGAGAAGGCTCGCTCGGTCTAAGTGACTATTTGAGAGAGGGAAAGGGTTGAAATAGACTCGGTCTTTGTGACCTCCTCAACGGGGACTAAGTTCTTTGGAACCGAACCTCGGTAAAATAAATCACCGTGTTCACTTGCCTTGATTCTTGATTTGTTTTCCCCTCTCTTTGCGACTTGAATTTAGTTCTAACGCTAACCCCGGCTTGTTGTGTATTTAAAGTTATAAATTTCAGGTTTTGCCTATTTACCCCCCCCCCTCTAGGCGACTTTCAAAAAGTGAACCAGAAGAAGAAGAAATAAAAATTAAAAGGAAGAAACGGAGTGGGCGGGCGTTGTGCTGGTTTTGTTGGGAGGCCAATGGGCCAGGGTTAGGATTTAGCCCAGTCACTGATTCCCTCTTTTCCATTTCTTATTTCCTACTGCCATTCTCTTCTATTTTAGTTTATTCAAATTCGAATTTGGGTTTTGGATTCCACACACACAAGTTCAAATGCACAAACAATAAACTTCCAGCATGAAATGGAGGTTTCATTTTATGTATATTTATATTAACTAATCTATTTCTTTTAATTAGGCAAATGCTTTAAAATGTGCCCTTCTCATATTATTTACTTTTGGAAAAGGTTATTTTGAAGGTGTGACCAACTTAAAAGTTAAAAATAAATAAAAAATACTCATTACATATTTACTTGGATTAATAAATTATATCCTTTGTATAGATATGCTCTAAATTAATCTCGATCGGAAGCATAGATATAAAAAACAACCAAGGGATAACTTAATTCATTTAGGGATATTTTTTTAAAGATTATATTTATTTTAGGAGAAGTGATTTTGATGTTATAGAAAATCTTTCAAAAGACATTCTATCCTAATCTTTTTGGAAAATTTTACCCAAAAAGCTCATCATAAGATTTTCAGGTGTTACAACAGTTCGTCGTGGCAACACTATTCTTCGTTTCTTGGACTTCGCTTGATACTTGTTGATCTTCACTTGTGATCTTCATAATGTCTTTTTTGAGGTGTTGCTTTCCTCAATGCCTTAGTACAAGTAACTTTAGCATCATATGAACTACAAGCATAAACACTAGCAAACACATTAGTCCACAGATGAGAGCACCTAGAGGGGGTGAATAGGTGATCCTGCAAAATTCAATACTAATAGCACAAACTTGGTTTATAAAATGTTAGTTAGATTAAACCAAGTTGCTATAGAGCGAGCTCTTGAGAAGAAATCAATCACAAAGAAAAGCAACACAAGAGACACGGTGTTTTATCCCGTGGTTTGGCCAAGTAACACTTGCCTACTTCCACGTTGTGGCATCCCAATGGACGAGGGTTGCACTCAACCCCTTTCAAGTGATCCAATGATCAACTTGAATACCACGGTCCTTTTCTTTAGAGTTTTTTTCCCGTTTGCGACGAATCTCTACAAGTTGGATCCTCTCGCCCTTACAATGTTGATCACAAGAGAAGCACAAGAGTAAGGGAGGGAAAGCAACACACGCAAGACCCAATTCATAGCAAACACACGCACACAACCCAAGACGTGAGCACAAAACACGGCGCAGGGAGTTTACAACTCAAACGGTGCTCAAATCTCTAACACGATGAACCGATTGCGTGATTGCCGAGTCTAGGCGTCTTAGGATGTTTAGTGAATGCTTGGTGTCATGCTCCATGTGCCTAGTGGTCCCTTTTATAGCCCCAAGGCAGCTAGGAGTCGTTGAAGTTCCAATTGGAAGGCAATTCTTGCCTTCTATTGGGTGGCGCACTGGACAGTCCGGTGCACCACCGGACATGAACAGTAACAGTCTGATGCCTGATCTCCTACCTTATCAAGTGCAACCGACCGTTGGACCTCCGGTCCCGTTGGCGCACCGAACACTATCCGGTGCACACCAGACAGTCCAGTGTGACCAACCGACCGTGGGCGCGGGCCACGCGTCGCCCGCTGATTGCGCTGCCGACCATTGGCGCAGGCGGCTTTGGCTCACTGGACAGTCCGGTGCTCACCGGACAGTCCGGTGCACACCGGATAGTCCAGTGAATTTTAGCCGCGACACCATTGCTTTTTCCCGAGAGCGACGAGTTCGTCGCCGGGCCAGCCTGGGCACCGGACACTGTTCGGTGCACCACCAGACAGTCCGGTGCACCACAGGTTGCTGCTGGTTTGGCTGAACTCAGCCTTCTCCAATTCAATTTCTTTTGACTTGGCAATATTCCTGGCACTTAGATAAATATATTAGTACCCAAAAACAATTTACTAAGTCCGGATACATACCTTGTTCTTTGATTTGCATCTTAGCACTTATGAACCAACGTATTTTGTGTTAGGCATCTAATCACCAAAACATTTAGAAATGGCCCAAGGTCACATTTCCCTTTCAATCTCCCCCTTTTTGGTGATTTATGCCAACACATTAAAAAGCAACTAAAGAGTGCAAATTGAAGACCAAATTTTCTTCACTTAGGATTTGGCATATTTGGATCACTTTTGCCACCACTTGGTTTGTTTTCGCAAATCAAATTCTTTTTCTTATCTCTAAGTCAAACACACTTGTTCGGGCAAATAGAGAGATGTTTCAAGAGTAACTTTGTAAAAAAACTCCCCCTTTTTTCATAATCAAAATTCTCCCCCATAAGTGACCAAATTTTGCAATAAGAGTATTTTGTACAAAATACAAATTCTAACTCTACTATTTTCAAAGTTCACAAGTGGTTGGCTGATCCATTTGCTTTGGCCTTAATTTTCTCCCCCTTTGGCATTAAGCACCAAAATGGGATAACTTTTGGCCATTTAACCCTATTGCCTCACCAAAATGTCAAATTGAAGCGAAAAGGCAATGAGAACACAAAAGGAACTTAGGACAAGATACATTTTACTGGAATGCAGTGGAAGGTCTTTCCTTGTCCAAGTTCACTTTCCCTTTCAATGTTCCTTCGAGACTACTTCAAGTGCACTCAAACAAACAGGTTAGTCTCAAAGGAGTCAAGTTGTAGCACATCTCCCCCCTAAGCATGTGCATTATTTGCATAGGGACTTGTGAGGTCTGGGGATGACTTGTACAACTTGAGCACCAAATATAAGCAAATGAGATAGTAGAGCTTAAAGTAACATGATCAAAGGCATAAAACACATGTATGTTGTAGATCAATCCAAGTTATGCGAATCTAAGACATTTAGCTCACTACGCAACCTGCAAAACCTTTTCTCATCTAAAGGCTTGGTGAAGATATCGGCTAGCTGGTTCTCGGTGCTAATATGGTAAATGTCGATATCTCCCCTTTGCTAGTGGTCTCTCAGGAAGTGATGTCGGATGTATATTTGCTTAGTGTGACTGTGTTCAACAGGATTATCCGCCAAGCGGATTTCACTCTCATTGTCACATAGGAGTGGGACTTTGCTCAGATTGTAGCCAAAGTCCTGAAGGGTTTGCCTCATCCAAAGCAGTTGCGCGCAAACGCTGTCCTGCGGCAACGTTCTCGGTCTCAGCGGTGAATAGGGCAACGGATGTTTGTTTCTTGGAGCTCTAGGACACCAGGGACCTTCCTAGAAACTGGCACGTCCCTGATGTGCTCTTCCTATCAACCTTGCACCCGGCATAGTTAGAATCTGAGTATCTGATTAAGTCAAAGGAAGACCCCTTTGGATACCAGATCCCGAAGCAAGGCGTAGAAACTAAATATCTAAGAATTCGCTTAACGACCACAAGGTGACACTCCTTGGGGTCGGATTGAAATCTAGCACACATGCATACACTAAGCATAATGTCCGGTCTACTAGCACAAAGATAAAGTAATGAACATATCATTGACCGGTATGCCTTTTGATCAACGGACTTACCTCCTTTGTTGAGGTCTAGATGTCCGTCAGTTCCCATCGATGTCTTCGCGGGCTTAGCCTCCTTCATCCCAAACCTCTTGAGAAGATCTTGAGTGTACTTCATTTGGGAGATGAAGGTGCCTTCTTGAGTTGCTACACTTGAAATCCTAGGAAGTAGTTCAACTCGCCCATCATCGACATCTCTAACTTTTGCATCATTACCCTGCTAAACTCCTCACAAGACTTTTGATTAGTAGAACCAAATATTATGACATTGACATATATTTGGCAAACAAAAAGATCACCATCACAAGTCTTTGTGAATAGAGTGGGATCAGCTTTCCCAACCTTGAAAGCATTAGCAATTAGAAAATCTCTAAGGCATTCATACCATGCTCTTGCGGCTTGCTTAAATCCATAGAGCGCCTTAGAGAGCTTATACACGTGGTCGGGATACCTGTCATCCTCAAAGCTAGGTGGTTGTTCCACGTATACCTCCTCCTTGATTGGTCCATTTAGGAAAGCGCTCTTCACGTCCATTTGGAACAACTTAAAGGAATGGTGAGCGGCATAGGCTAATAAAATCCGAATTGATTCTAACCTAGCCATAGGAGCCAAAGTCTCCTCAAAGTCCAAACCTGTGACTTGGGCATAACCTTTTGCCACAAGTCAAGCCTTGTTTCTTGTCACCACTCCGTGTTCGTCTTGCTTGTTGCAGAACACCCACTTGGTTCCCACAACATTTTGCTTTGGACATGGCACCAAGATCCATACTTCATTTCTTTTGAAGTTGTTGAGCTCTTCCTGCATGGCCAACACCCAGTCCAGATCCTGCAAGGCTTCTTCTACCCTAAAAGGCTTAATAGAAGAAACAAACGAGTAATGCTCACAAAAATTAGCTAATCGTGAGTGAGTTGTTACTCCCTTGCTGATGTCTCCTAGAATCTGATCCACTGGGTGATTTCTTTGGATCGTTGTCGGGACTTGAGGTGGAGGGGCCCGTGGTGCTTCTTCCTCCATAACATGTTCTTCCATGCTCCCCCTTGATCCTGCCCCTCATCTTGAGGTACTTGTTCATCGTCTTGAGTTGAAGGATGCACCATCGTAGAGGAAGAGGGTTGATCTTGTTCCTATAGTTCCTGTGGTCATGCATCACCTATCACCATAGTTCACATCGCGGCCGTCGGAACCTCATCTTCATCAACATCATCAAGATCAACTTGCTCTCTTGGAGAGCCATTAGTCTCATCAAATACAACGTCGCTAGAGACTTCAACTAATCCTGATGATTTGTTGAAGACCCTATATGCCTTTGTATTTGAGTCATATCCTAGTAAAAACCCTTCTACTGCTTTGGGAGCAAATTTTGAATGTCTACCTTTCTTCACCAAAATGTAGCATTTGCTCCCAAATACACGAAAATAAGAAACATTGGGTTTGTTACCAGTTAGGAGTTTGTAGGAGGTCTTCTTGAGGAGACGGTGCAGATAGAGCCGGTTTATGGCATGGCAAGCTGTGTTCACAGCTTCCGACCAAAACCGCTCAGGCATCTTGTACTCTCCAAGCAATTTTGTTCGCCATGTCGATTAGTGTCCTATTCTTCCTCTCTACCACACCATTTTTTTGTGGTGTGTAGGGAGCAAAGAACTCGTGCTTGATGCCTTCCTCCTCAAGATATTCTTCAACTTGTAGATTCTTGAATTAGGACCCGTTGTTACTTCTTATCTTCTTCACCTTTAGTTCAAACTCATTTTGAGCTCTCCTTAAGAAGCGCTTTAGGGTTCCTTGGGTTTCAGATTTGTCCTGCAAAAACAATACCCAAGTGAAGCAGGAAAAATCATCAACTATAACAAGACCATACTTACTTCCCCCGATGCTGAGATAGGCAACAGGGCCGAAGAGATCCATGTGTAGGAGCTCCAGTGGTCTTGATGTCGTCATCACATTCTTGCTGTGATGAGTGCTTCCTACCTGCTTTCCTGCCTGGCATGCTGCACAAGGTCTGTCTTTCTCAAAACAGACATCGGATAGTTCTAACACATGATCTCCCTTTAGAACTTTATGAAGGTTCTTCATCCCAACATGTGCTAGACGGTGATGCCAAAGCCAGCTCATATTAGTCTTAGCGATTAAGAATGCATCTAGATCGACATTCTGCTTTGAAAAATCAACTAAATAGAGCTTGTCGTCTAATACACCATTAAAAGCTAATGAACCATCACGCCTTCTAAAGACAGATACATCAATATTTGTAAATAAACAATTGTAGCCCATATGACACAATTGACTTACAGACAATAAATTATACCCAAGCGACTACTAAAAACACATTTGATATTTAGTGCTCGGTCGTGATGGCTATCTTGCCCAATCCTTTAACCTTGCCTTGATTCCCATCTCCAAAAATGATGGTGTCTTGGGAATCCCTGTTCTTGACGTAGGAGGTGAACATTTTCTTCTCCCCCATCATGTGGTTTGTGCATCCGCTGTTGATAATCCAGCTTGAGCCCCCAGATGCATAAACCTGCATGGCAATTAAGCTTGGGTTTTAGGTACCCAACTCTTGCTGGGTCCTACAAGGTTAGTTACAACAACTTTTGGAACCCAAATGCAAGTTTTGTCTCCCTTGCATTTAGATCCCAATTTTCTAGCAACTACTTTGGCATTTTTGCATAACAATACAAAAGAAGAATTACATGTTTGATACATAGTAGTTGGACCAGTGTAAACTTTCCTAGGCGCACGAGAAATAGTATGATTGCGCCTAGGCCTACTCTTATCATGAACATATGTGGAACTAGAAGTAAACATAGCATGTGAATCATGATAAGTAGGTAAAGCAGCATGATTATAACATTTATCATGATGAGAAACTTGTTTGACATGAGCATAAAGATAAGCATGGTTCTTTTGATCATGTGAAGAACTACTGGACATAGGAGCCTTCCCTTTCTCCTTGTTAAGACCGGAAGTCCTTTGGCTTGTTAAGTTCTTGGTTTCCTTTCGAAAACCAAGTCCATCCTTAATTGAGGGGTGTCTACCAACAGTGTAGGCATCCCTAGGAAATTTAAGTTTCTCATAATTATCCATGCAAGTCTTAAGTTGAGCATTAAGACTTGCAACATCATTGTTTAACTTAGCAATAGTAGAGGCATGTTCATTACAAGCATCAACATCAAGGTCTTTACATCTATTGCAAATAACAACATGCTCTACACATGAACTAGTTTCATTTACTTTCTCTAGCTTAGCATTCAGATCATCATTTAAATTCTTTAAGCTAGAAATAGATTCATGATAGGTAGACAATTCGGAAGACAGCAGTTCATTCTTCTTAGTTGCTATAGCAAGAGATTTTTGAACACTAACAAACTTATCATGTTCTTCATAGAGTATATCTTCTTGCTTTTCTAAAAGTCTATCTTTTTCATTAAGAGCATCAATTAGTTCATTTATCTTATCTACCTTACATCTAGCTAGTCCTTTAAGTAAATCACTATAATCTATCTCATCATCGGAAGATTCCTCATCGCTAGAAGAAGAATATTTAGGAGTATCTCGAATATGTACCTTGTTATACTTCGCCATAAGGCACGTGTGTCATTCGTTGGGGAAGAGTGAAGACTTGTTGAAGGCCGAGGCAACTAGTCCTTCATCTTCGGAGTCGGATGAGGAACAGTCGGAGTCCCATTCCTTCCTGATGTGCGCCTCGCCCTTGGCCTTCATGTAGTTCTTTTTCTTTTCCCTCTTCCCATGCTTTTATTGTGCCTGGTCACTATCATTATCGGGGCATTGAGCTATAAAATGACTAGTCTTACCACATTTGAAGCAGGAGCGTTTTCCCCTTGACTTGTTCTTGTTGGGGTACTCCTTGCGTCCTTTTAGTGTGATCTTGAAGCACTTGATGATGAGCGCCATCTCATCCTCATTGAGCCCGTCAGCCTCCAGTTGTGTTACTTTGCTAGGTAGCGCCTCCCTGCTGCTGGTTGCTTTGAGAGCAACGGGTTGCGGCTCGTAGACAGAAAGTGGATCGTTCAAGGCGTCATCCACATATCTTGCCTCCTTTACCATCATGCGTCCACTTACGAATTTTCTGAGGATTTCCTCGGGCGTCATCTTGGTGTACCTGGGGTTTTCACGAATAAGATTTACAAGATGGGGGTCAATAACCGTAAATGACCTGAGCATGAGTTGGATGACGTCATGATCCGTCCGTCTTGTACTCCTGTAGCTTCGGATTTTGTTGACAAGGGTCTTTAGCCTGTTGTATGTCTATGTTGGCTCTTCTCCCCTTGTCATCGCGAATCTCCCCAGCTTGCCTTCCACCAGTTCCATTTTGGTGATCATGGTGCCATCATTCCCCTCGTGAGAAATATTGAGGGTGTCCTAGATTTGTTTAGCGTTGTCCAAGCCGCTGACCTTGTTATATTCATCCCTGCATAGAGATGCTAGCAAAACAGTAGTGGCTTGGGCATTCTTATGAATTTGTTCATTGATAAACACAGGGTTATCAGTACTATCAAAATGCATTCCACTTTCTACAATTTCCCAAATGCTAGGATGGAGGGAAAATAGATGACTACGCATTTTATGGCTCCAAAATGAGTAATCCTCTCCATCGAAGTGCGGGGGTTTTCCAAGTGGAATTGAAAGTAAATGAGCATTTGAATTGTATGGAATGCGGGAATAATCAAAGGAGTAGTTTTGATTAACCGTTTTCTTTTTGGACGAGGCATCGTCGTCGTCATCCCTTGGTGAAGAAGAGGAGGCGTCACTGTCGTAGTAGATAATCTTCTTGATGCACCTCTTCTTCTTCATGTCCCTCTTCTTGTGACTCGAGCCTGATTCAGTGGGCTTGTCCTCTCTAGGCTCGTTGAGGAGGGACTCCTTCTCCTTGTCCGTTGGGGGCCTTCGTCTTCCGAATGTCCTCAAAAACATGATTTAACAATGTTTCCGGAGTGTAATACATGAACAGGTACCTTCGGACTCGAATCAGAACCACAGTGTGAGAAGCACGAACAATATGAAGGATGATGCAGCGCCGAAGCTACGCGCAAGGGAGCTTCGGCATGACAGCAGGAAAGGGAACCGACTTAAAGGGGGAAAGGCTATTTAGACCTCGATGAATTACCTTATAGTCATTAGCAAATGTAAAGGGCATGAATGTAATTTCACATGGGTTGCGTCCCGTGCCTATAAATAGATGAACAGTACCCCCGTACTGTTCACGCTGACTTGGCATTTGCTTTTGCGTCACGCTCGTACCTTTGCTTTCTGTCAAGTCGAAGGTACCAAATGTAATTCAATATTGCTCTTATATTGATTTGCGATTATATATTAAGAAATATATGTGATAATGTTATTGTTCACACTGTTTCTTATGCTTTACATGTTCCATTCATTGTTAATATTTATACATATATGTCTGTTGAGATGATGAAGGTATGTCCTTCATGACCTTCGTCTGAAGATCATTATATCCTTGGGGAAATAATACTTCGAAGGACGAAGGGCATTTACAAGTAACCTGTTCTTGGTGTTGCCTTGTTCTCAATTTATAGCATCTGAGAGCAAGTCCCCAACATTGGCGCCCACCTCCGGTGAATCCTTTTCGACCACCTTCGGCAAGCACTGACCTTCGTCATGCCACCGAAGAAAGCTTCAGTGACAGGGGCTGCCGCTCTGCAGCCACTGTACCCAAATTAGAAGACCCTTTCTCTTCGAGAGGCCCGAAGCCAGAAGAGGAAGGCCACTAGTCCAACACTCCAAGAGGAAGAGTTGGACCAAGAAATTAGAAACATGGAGATAATCCATCAGCAAGTGCAAAGGAAGAAGGAGAAGATGGCCCGACTGGCTGATCTTCAAAGGCAAATCGACGAAGCCACTGAAGAAGTACACCACCTTTCTCAAGACGAGCAAGATCGAAGGCCCCAACACAGGGAGCTTCATCAAGAGGGCTTGTTCAACGACAATGGATGGTATGATGATTTTAATCATGATACCTTTACTTTTGATGATGCTTCTCCCTTGGTAGCAGAACTGCAGGCTATCCCATTGCCCCCATCATACAAGCCACCTCAGCTCCCCATGTATGATGGGCATTCATACTCGAAGCAGTTTTTTATGAGTTATGAAGCAACTATATCTTTATACCGAGGCAATGCAGCTGTCATGGCCAAGTCCTTCGTCATGGCGGTTCGGAATGTGGCCCAAACATGGTATTCTTCTCTTCGGCCAGGAACTATTACTTCATGGCAGAAGCTCAAGGATATGCTAGTGACAAGTTTCCAGGGTTTCCAGACGAAGCTAGTCACAGCTCAAGCTCTGTTTCAATGCACGCAAGATCATGAGGAATATCTCCAGGCATACGTCCGAAGGTTCTTGCGTCTGAGAGCACAAGCGCCTACAGTGCCCAATGAAATTATCATTGAGGCCATGATCAAGGGGCTTCGTCCAGGACCTACTGCCCAGTATTTTGCTAGAAAGCCTCCACGGACTTTGGAGAAGCTGCTCCAGAAGATGGATGAGTACATCTGAGCTGACAATGACTTCCGCCAAAGAAGGGAGGAAGCATACAAGTTCTCTGAAATGACCAGGGGCATCGGAGGAAGAATCCACCCGAGGCACGTCAGGTCAATTCATAACTCTACACAGAGTGATGACAGAGGAAGTCAACAACAGAGGCCACAGTATTCCTCGCAAGTTTTGGGGCAGCAACAAAGCTCTTTCTGGCCGCCAGCTCCAAGAGGCAGAGGCGCCATGGGCTTCGGAGGAAGGTTTGGGGATCAGCCTAGAAAAATTTATTGCTTATTCTGTGGTGAGGACAAGAGTCATACTACAAGGATGTGCCATGTCACCATTCAGAAAAAAAAGGAAATAGCAGAAGCCGCAGCTCAGCAGAACCAGCCGAAGCAAGTCATGCACACTGCTTCGTATCACTCACCCTACATACCAGAGTATGTGGGTAACCATCCTGCAGCTTCTGTTGCTTCGGCTAGCGAGCCACATGCATCTTGGCCACAGCCTCCACCTCTGCCACCACTATAACCTGCATATTCACGAGGCCAGCAGCCAGAAGGGAGCCAACAAACCCATCACCAGCGAGATTTTAGGGAGGAGTCCGAAGCTCGCACAGTCAACAGTACTGTGCCAGAATCGAAACATATCTATTGAGAGATATCCTACCCCTGAAACAGTTTTTACATTCATTATCATTTTCTTTTTTTAATAAGGAACAATTATTATAAACCTAGTTTTCTTGCCATTTTCAATTTCTTGTAATAGTTTCGTTCTTGCCACAGTGAAATATATCTTCTCCACAGTCTCACGAAGTCCAAAAATTGCTAAAGCTCAAAAATCGTTCCTAAGGGAATGCGGGGCTAAAAATCACATTGCAAGTACCACCGAAGCTACAAAAAGTCGTTCCTAAGGAACAAAGCGTAAGTTTGCCGAAGCTACAAAAAGTCATTCCTAAGGGAGCGCAGTGTAAGTTTTCTGCTCAAAAGTCGTTCCAAAGGGAATGCAGAGCCAAATACCGCCGAAATATAAGGCGAAGCGCGAAAAGTCAATACGAATACCGCGGAAATAGAAGGCGAAGAAGTTCAAAAGACGTTCCTTAGGGAATGCAGAACTTACAGCGAAAAGTCAGCGCTGATACACCGAAAAATAAACGGTGAAGCCAAAAAATAAGCGGCAAAGAGATTGTGTATTCCACTATGGGGGTGTGAGTGTGTGTCTTCGGCATAAATATCATTTCGCATAACATAACATCATCACATCATTTCGCATAACATAACATCATACATCATATTGCATCAATGGCACAAGAAGGGGATACAATGTTGATCTTCGGAGAATGCTTCGAAAAAGTGAAGTTGTGCTAAGGCACAAAATAAGTTTTGAAGAAGTACAGCTTCATCGGCTCTGATGTGGAGGAAGAAATCTATTGTTTACGAAGCATTAATGTTTTTACAACGCTCGGAGGATTTTTTTTATGAAGCATAAAAGCTCTTCTTTACGAAGCATGAAAAGAAGGGAAGATGTTTTTTCGCCGAAGGCTCAAAAACGGTATGTACATAAAAGTTTCATGCATCGCAAAGAACTGAATTACAAACCATTCATATATTACATTCAAACTTATAAGCACCAAATATTACAAACATAGTTCAGCAAATGTTACATTAATATTCTAGAAATGTTTTTACAAATAGCTAATCTTCTTCCTTCAGGACTTTTTCTGCAGCTTCGGTTAGTAATTTGGTGACAACTTCGTCTACAATAGCTTCGGCCATATTAATAATTTCTATTGCTTTCTTTGTCTCTGGGTCGGCCAGTGGGTCAAATGGCTCTGGGGGAGGGGATAGTTCAGCTGCGGTAGAAGAAACAAATTAGTTCGAAGTCACAAAAATAGACAACAAAGTTAAAAGCCATTAAGTAATATTTATCCGTCTTTCGAGCTCCGCAGCTTTTTCAGCTGCTTTCGCTGCTTCTCGAGTGTCATGAATATCTTTTTCGCTCTTTTTCATTATTTCATGGGCCATCCCTCGGCCGCCATTTTCCCAGATATCAGTGAAAAATTTTCCACCTATTGAGCTTGCTTCGGCCGACTTCGTATCGTCAATAGAGAAGGCAGCTTCGGCTTGGGCCAAAGTTTTAACATGTTCGCACCCTGCCTTCTCCAAAATAGCTGCAACTCCCCTCGCACCAGAGAACGCGTAGACGTCCCCGCGGTCGCTCAAAATTTCTTCAAAAGCTTCGGCTTTGCTACTGATCCACTCAATTACGCCCTCAGGATCACCTCTTATGAAGTTGTCTTCGCTCGAGTATGCGCCCGCGTTGGCGAAACTAGTCTTTATCTTTTCTACGCACTCCACAGATTTTGATGCGTGAAGTTCTGCAACTGTTTTTTCACAATAATTTTTCCAGTAATCACTGGCATCTCGTTCAGCTTCGGCAATAGCGCATTTTAATTTGGCTTCAACCAGTTGCTTTTGAAGGTTTTCAATCTCATTCCTTTGGATTTCAGATTGAGCCTTGAAGTTAGCTTCATCTCCCTTTACTTTGTCCACCAATGTAAGTAGGATTTTGTCTTTTTCCAAGGCTTCGTTTCTCAGCCTGATAACCTCTGTTCGAAGGTTGTTGAGAGAAATAGTGCAGCTCTCGTCTTCAGCATTCTTTTGCGCCCTTAAGGCGTTGCTAAGTATTAAGCCCTATACGAAAAGAATGAATGGATTAATATAAGAACAAAAGACTAATTCATAATTCATAAACTTCCAAATTCACAATTTTCATACCTTCAGACTGTTGTATGCAAGGCTATCCGCAAGATCGTCCTTCGTCATGGCGCAGAGGCCAACTTCGAGCTTCGGAAAGCCCATACTTCTGGCCATCTCCCGGTAGACGGATAATTCTTTTTTGTCTGGGAGGCAATACAAGAAGTCATCTTCATCCGTACCATTAAACACTAGGGCCCCTTTCGGGTACTTCAGTTCTCGAGCATAGTGTTTAGCTTCAAAAAATTCTTCCTCAGATAATCTTTTTCCCGAAGCTTGTCGAATGATATAATCAGGATATTCAGAAGGTGCTTCGGGAGCAGGGGATTCAGCTTCTTTGCCCATATTTCTCTCAAAAGCTATATCAGTATTTGGAGGTGCTTCTTCGGCCACTTGCTCGGTTGTGGCAAGCTTCGTCTCAATAGGCACTGTGGGTTCGGCTTTGGTCCCAGCCTTAATTGTTGCAGTTTTACCTTTTATCTGCCTAGTATCAGCTTTAGCCTGTGCCTCGGCACTTTCGGCAACCTTCTTTATGGAAGAGGGGCGTTTGGAGTCTGTTGTCTCCAAAATGTCTAAAACATTTACCATCCTTTTCCTTCTAGGGGTTATCGCAGAACTTTTTTCTGCCTTCAGCACTGTTGCTTCTGCTGAAGGACTTAGAATCTCGGGCATCTTTGCTGCTTCTTCAGTTTTTGATCTTTCAGCCTTACCTTCGTCAACCCTCGTTTCAATAAGCTTAGTCGAAGGCGCCTTCGGCATTGTAGCCGGCTCTTCAATCTTCTGCGTGGGAGGAGCAGCTTCTTTTGCTTCTAACCGAAGACGTTTCCCCGCCAAACTCAGGCACTATGGCCGGTTCAATATAGCGCGGTTGGTGGGTAAGGACCTTCAATTTTTTCCTCTTTGGCGCAGGCTCGCTTGGAGCAGCCGAAGCGGCAACATTTCCAGAAGTTGCACCCTTTCTTTTCTGCCCCCGCGTCGGGTAGCGATAGTCAGGATACACAAATCCAATAGTGTAACGCCCTGAATTTGGGGGTAGAATTTTTTCTTCTTTTCTCTCACCAAATTCAGGCGTTACCCTTTTCTTTTTTTCTCGTTCCCTCGCTGAACCTTGATCTTTTCCAAAGTTATGACGGGTTTTGGCTTTAGACCCCGTGTAAAGCAAAACCTTAAAATACTTTATTTTGGGTGTTGCATCATGCCGAAGCACATTTCTTTGTCTGATGTTGAGTGTTCGTCTCGTTCCGTTCCGGATTTCGATTCGCGATTTAATTCCATTTAGTGGTCCGCGCTCGTCGTGGGTTTTCGATCCGCGAAGTGGCCCGGCCCAGCCTAACCCCCCCCCCCCCATGCGCCCCCCCCCCCTTCTCTCTCTCTCTCTCATTTGGATCTCCCGCGCAACAACCTCTCCTCTCCTTCTTCCACCTCTCTCTCCCCGTGGTGCCCTAGGATTTGGAGACGGCGATCACTGGATTTGACCCCGAGGTGAGCTCCCCTCCCCTTCCCTTCTCCCTCTCCCTCTCCCTCCTCTTCTTCCCTCCGCGCGCGCCCTCCCTCTCCCCCTGCCCGCGCGCGCCCCCGCCCTTCCCCCTGCGCGCGGCGGCGCGGCCCCCCACCCCGGCCCGCGGCGGCGCCCCTGCCCGCCCCTCCCCGGTCCCACGCGGCGGCGCTCGGCCCCTCCCCCCTCCCTCCCCGGCGGCGCTCGGCCCCCGCCCGGCCTCCCCTTGCGGCGGCGCGGCCCCGCCCCCCGCCCCCTGCCCCGGCCCCTGCGCGTGGCGCTCGCCCGCCCCGCCCCTCGGCTCGGCCGGCCGTGGTGGCCCGGCGCCCTCCCGCGGCGCGGCGAGCCCCGCTCGCCCACGCGCGCCCGCCCCCGGCTCGGCCGCCCGCCTCCCGGCGAGCTCGGCCGCCTCTGGCCGGTTCAACCGCCCCCCTGGCCGGTTCAACCGCCCTGGCCCCGGCCCGGTCGCCCCGCCCCCGTCCCGGCCTCGCCCGACCGTGTCCCCGCTCGTCCGCGCTCGCGGTGATTATTTTTAGTCGGTAGTTAACGTCAAACTCCGTTAGTTAGCGTGCTGCGTCGCGCGCTTCGCCGCACGACGGATTTGTCTAATTTCAGATTCTATCTATGTGTTGCGTCGTGCGCTTCGTCGCGCGACGATCCATTTTAATTTCAGGTTGTTTAAGGTGTAACGCCGCGTGTGTATTCACGCGACGTTCCACTTTGGACTCAGTTTAGTCGACGTATGTCATCGTGCGTTTCGTCGCGCGACGCTTAACGTCTCCTCATAACTAAGGTGAAGTGTCTCGTTGCGTGCTCGGTCGCGCGACGAGTCGTTAACTTCTTAATTTGTTTTAGAGTGCTATGTCGCGTGTCTCGCCGCGCGACCATTCTTTTTATTTATCTCCACCTGCTTATAATGATTAGACATGAAACATGACTTTACTTTACGCTAAACATAGTGTCTACATTAAATTTCCTTCCATTAAGCGAGTAGTTAATTTATAATCATGTAACGTGACCGTTTCCCGACTGTCTTGTTCTCTTTCTCTCTTAACTATAACTGCGAGCCCGCGTGGAACGTCAGTTTACTTATTGCATTCTATTGTATGGTGTACTATTCTTTTGTATTAAATATGTGGATGTATGTATGTTTGCGCTCGCATAGAGAATGATCCGGTCGGAGAACCCGAAGAACCCGCAGGAGAAGCCCCTGAGCAGCAGTCGGTTGGTGGAGGCAAGTGTCCTTTGACCTATCTCTGTCCTAATCATTCTTTAATTCACCTCCCGCATTACACATTTATACCTAAGGATTGACTAGCTTTTGTTATCCATGTCCTTGTTTACCTATTTGGGTCGGTTTATTATTGTTTAGCTTCATGCTATTGCTCAAACTCTAATCAATGAACATGATGAGATTATATATGATACGCTGTTTTCCCCTCCCTTATTATGATATTATACTTGTGGCTTTTAAGGGGGCTCGAGCGGTTTCTCGAGTGCCTCTCCGTAAGGACCTGTTCTATGGATGACCGCCCGGGAAAACAGTGCAACCATGAGGGTGGAATGGGACGCCCTTAGCTGAGTAATTAGAGGAACCGGGGTGTAGTTCGCTTCGCCGTCATGCCGTCAATGGGGCTCGGTGTATGCGGCTCGCTCTACCAAGGTTGATTTGTCCCTTGGGGAGGAGTGCGGTACATTTAGGAAACCTAACGGGCGGCTACAGCCTCGGGGAATCTTTGTAAAGGCTACGTAGTGATGCCCTGCTGGACCACCTAGGTAGTGGTCAATGGGGAGTAGCTCTCTCCGGGCAGAAAGGGAATCACGGCTTGTGGGTAAAGTGCACAACCTCTGCAGAGTGTTTGAAAACTGATATATCAGCCGTGCTCGCGGTTATGAGCGGCCAAGGGAGCTCCAGTGATTAGTGGTACTTGATCAGAGACATTTTGGTTTATAGGTGGCAATGAGGATGGTTATGATTATGCTTATGGTAATGGTAAGTGGTATTCTTTCCGCTTGGAAAGGGTACTTTGGGTTAATAACTTGGGTTAATGCTAAAACCTGGCTTTCTACTAGTAAATAACAAACTGACCAACTAAAAGCAACTGCTTGACTTATCCCCACATAAAGCTAGTCCACTACAGCCAAACAGGATACTTGCTGAGTATGTTGATGTGTACTCACTCTTGCTCTACACACCAAACCCCCCCCCAGGTTGTCAGCATTGCAACCACTGCTCAGGAGAAGATGAAGCTGTGGAAGGAGACTTCCAGGAGTTCCAAGACTACGACGAGTTCTAGGTGTGGGTTAGCGGCAACCCCCAGTCGGCTGCCTGTGAAGGCCGCGGTTATCTACGTTTCTTTTCCGCACTTTGATTTATTGTAAGGACTATATGGACGTCTCAGACGTATGATGTAATCGACTATTATTTCCCTTTTAATACTATTTGAGCACTGTGTGATGATGTCCATGTTATGTAACTGCTGTGTACGTGAATTGCTG
The DNA here is from genome assembly GCA_029449295.1 of Zea luxurians. Classification (NCBI taxonomy): domain Eukaryota; kingdom Viridiplantae; phylum Streptophyta; class Magnoliopsida; order Poales; family Poaceae; genus Zea; species Zea luxurians. Next base: position 51,182,392 of record JAOPSE010000004.1, on the reverse strand, counting down.
ATCCTGGCACGTACATGGTTCGCATTCGGTTTGCCTTCTAAAACCGGGTGTGACATAAGTGGTATCAAAGCCGTGCTGACTGTAGGACCACTAACCTAGAGTAGAATGGTCGTTCTAAGGATTATAGACCTCTGTCACTGCCTTGACTTTGATATCCCTTCAAAAGTTGGTCATACCGACCAAACCTATGTTCTACTATATATTATACCTTGCTGAAAATTATGTTTTATTCTGATCCTTCATTTATTTATGATTCATTACTTGCTGGTCATATTGATTCTGTTCTCACCCTTTTGCTTGCGATGTCTTTTGTAGATGGCTCGACTTAGACACACTGCACGAAAGTCCGTCATCCCCTTCTTACCCTCCCGCCTTGCTGAGCGTCCGCTTCGCCGTCCCGTGGCCGGACAGTCCAGCCACTTGGAGAGACTGCACCACCGCCTGCATGAGGAGCAGGAACGTCGACGACAGGAGCAGCAGGGCTCTTCTTTCTCGCTCCAGCAGGAGATAGAGTCTGTGAGGAGCTCCTCTCCTGTGCTTCCTCTGGAGGCGCCCCCTGCACCACCACTAGGCGCCCCAGCTTCTAGAGTAGCTGCTGGAGGAGACCCAGACGACGGAGGTGGCGACGACAGCCCGAGCCACGACACCGACCTCCCTGCTGACCATGAGCCGGAAGGATGGGTTGCTCGACCCATCACTCGCGACGCTGCTCGCGGGTGTCACTTCCACGACGCGCTCGACACCCTGCTACGTCGGGCACTTGACCGGGGTACTTGGTCCATCGAGTATCGCTGTGTGGTCTACCAGCATAGTCGCGGGGTCTACCCGGACCACTGGGAGGCGACCTGCTTGGTGCGCCGTCCGGAGAACAGTCTCCAGGGCGCGGAGGCTTGCTCAGAGCACTATTCTATCTCTGAGCGGGACTCAGCTGAGGCAGCCATGCAGGATGCTGCACGGCGTGCGCTTTCGCACTACTGCTCGATTCTCGGTGGGGTAGCTGACGGTCTCGACCTGAAGTATTACCCCCGCCGTCCATCTGGCAGCACAGGAGGCGTGATTGTTTCACCTGCTGGTGAGGACAATCCTAGGTTGAGCAGCACAGTCAACCTAGCCGCCGTGCTAAACACGGAGCTGGACCATGCACTAGACGAGCTGAGTAGGGCTCGTTCTGAGATCGCCCTGCTGCGGGCTGAGCGCGCGGAACGTCGTCACTTGGATGATGGTTCCCCCGCCCCCGTTGGGACTCAGCACCCGTACCGCTCACCTCGGCGTGGACACCAGTCTTATGGCAATCCCGACTGCAAGACCAAGATAAATCTAGAACTATAGCTCGTTAGAGTTGGATCCTGTAATTAATACGAAATATATATACATAGAAGCTTCAGTCTTAGCGTTAGTCTCGGTTTTAGTAAGTCTTAGTTAGACAGGGTAGTTTGCTATATCCTGTGCATTTATGTTTGTCATGATGAACTATGTTTGGTTTGGATCTTTGTAATGACTGTCACCAGAGTGTGGGTATCCCCTGCATTTTGGTTTACCTATTATGTTAATGGAGTTAGTTATATAGTTGGGAAACCCTTTATTCTACTTTCCTCTTTATCTGAGAAGTTGTGTGGTCTGCGATGGAGATCAGTGAAGATGCTCATCTATTCAGTGCTGTTGGAGAATTCTATACTCTTTTCTTATGCTGCAAGATTTGCCAGATCAGTTCTGATGTGTGGTTGCATTCTGCAGATGTCAGAGAACAGGCGCAGAGGAGGAAGGCGTGCTCAACAGGAGCGAGCCGCTCCGCAGGATGAGGTGCCCCAGCAGCAGCACCTGCCACCCCCGCCCCCGATGTCGATCGAGCAGATGTTTCTGATGCAGACTCAGGCAGTTCAGGCCATCGGTCAGACTCTGGCCGCCATTCAGCAACAGCAGCAGCAACAGCAGCAGGCTCCACCCCAGCCTCAGATGCCCAGAGACAAGCGTGCTGAATTCATGAGAGGTCACCCCCAACGTTCGCTTACTCTTCTGACCCCATGGATGCTGAAGATTGGCTGCGCACTGTAGAGCGGGAGTTGCATACCGCTCAGTGTGATGACAGGGAGAAAGTCTTGTATGGTCCCCGTCTGTTGAGAGGAGCAGCCCAATCATGGTGGGAGTCTTACCTCGCCACTCATGCCAACCCCGATGCCATCACCTGGGAAGAGTTCAGAGGTAGCTTTCATCAGTACCATGTGCCTGCAGGTCTGATGACAGTGAAGAAGGAGGAGTTCCTGGCCCTCAAGCAAGGGTCATTATCTGTCAGTGAGTATCGAGACAGGTTTCTGCAGTTGTCTCGCTACGCTCCTAAAGATGTCAACACCGACGCCAAGCGACAGTACCGTTTCTTGAGAGGCTTGGTTGACCCTCTTCAGTACCAACTGATGAATCATACCTTCCCGACATTCCAGCACCTGATTGACAGAGCAATCATGACAGAAAGGAAGCGTAAGGAGATGGAGGATCGTAAGCGCAAGATCAGTGGACCCCAGCCTGGAAGCAACAGCCGCCCTCGTTTCTCAGGCAATCAACCTCAGCAGTTCAGGCAGAACCAGCGTCCACCTCAGCAGCATCAGCAGTTCCAAAGGCAGTATCCTCAGCACCAGTACCAGAACCGTCAGAGCAATCAGTCAGGAGGTCAGTTTCAGAGGCAGAATCAGCAGACACCTCGTCTTCCTGCCCTAGCAAACCAGCAGAACAGTTAGGCAGCACCAGCTCAGGTTGGAAACAGAGCATGTTTCCACTGTGGAGAGCAAGGCCATTGGGTGATGCAATGTCTGAAGAAGGCAGCCTAGCAGCAGTCAGGCCCCAATGCCCCAGCAAAGCAGAATGTGTCTCAGCCTGGAGCAGGCAACCGCTCTCAACCGCGCTATAATCATGGGAGACTGAACCACTTGGAGGCTGAAGCAGTTCAGGAGACCCCCGACATGATAGTAGGTATGTTCCCAGTCGACTCCCATATTGCAGAAGTGTTATTTGATACTGGAGCAACACATTCTTTCATTACTGCATCGTGGGTAGAAGCACATAATCTTCCAATTACTACCATGTCAACCCCCATTCAAATTGACTCAGCCGGTGGTAGAATTCGAGCTGATAGCATATGTTTGAATGTAAGTGTGGAAATAAGGGGGATAGCGTTTCCCGCTAACCTTATAGTAATGGGTACTCAGGGAATAGATGTCATCCTAGGGATGAATTGGCTAGATAAGTATCAGGCAGTTATCAGTTGTGATAAAAGGACAATCAAGTTGGTGTCCCCACTAGGAGAGGAAGTGGTGACCGAGTTAGTCCCGCCTGAGCCGAAGAGAGGAAGTTGTTATCAGATGGCTGTCGATAGCAGTGAAGCAGACCCAATTGAGAGTATCAAGGTTGTGTCTGAATTCCCATATGTGTTTCCAAAGGATTTACCGGGTATGCCACCAGAGCGGAAAGTTGAATTCGCTATAGAGCTTCCTCCTGGAACCGCCCCTATCTTTAAGAGAGCTTACAGAATATCCGGACCAGAGTTGGTTGAGATTAAGAAGCAGATTGATGAGCTGTTAGAGAAAGGTTACATCCGGCCAAGCACCTCGCCTTGGGCCGCCCCTGTCTTGTTTGTGGAGAAGAAAGATGGCACCAAAAGGATGGGTATCGATTATCGAGCTTTGAATGAAGTCACGATCAAGAACAAGTACCCTTTGCCCAGAATAGAAGATCTGTTCGACCAGTTGAGAGGAGCCAGTGTGTTCTCCAAGATAGATCTGAGGTCAGGTTATTATCAGCTCAGGATCCGACCTTCGGACATTCCGAAGACGGCATTCATTACCAAGTATGGTTTGTATGAGTTCACAGTGATGTCTTTTGGTTTGACCAATGCACCAGCGTTCTTCATGAACTTGATGAACAGTGTATTCATGGATTATCTCGATAAGTTTGTGGTGGTATTCATTGATGACATTCTGGTTTATTCTCAAAGCAAAGAAGAACATGCAGATCATTTGAGGATGGTATTGCAGAGATTGCGAGAGCACCAGTTGTATGCAAAGTTGAGCAAGTGTGAGTTCTGGATCAGTGAAGTCCTGTTCTTGGGTCACATAATCAACAAAGAAGGATTGGCTGTGGATCCGAAGAAAGTGGCAGACATTCTGAACTGGAAAGCGCCAACGGATGCTCGAGGAATCAAGAGCTTCATTGGAATGGCCGGATATTATCGGCGATTCATTGAAGGGTTTTCGAAGATTGCGAAACCAATGACAGCGTTGCTAGGCAACAAGGTTGAGTTCAAGTGGACCCAGAAATGCCAAGAGGCCTTTGAAGCGTTGAAAGAGAAGTTGACTACAGCGCCTGTCCTAGTCTTGCCTGATGTGCACAGGCCCTTCTCGGTGTACTGTGATGCTTGTTACATAGGTTTGGGATGCGTGTTGATGCAAGAGGGAAGAGTTGTGGCTTACTCGTCCCGACAGCTGAAGGTTCATGAGAAGAACTACCCAATCCATGATCTAGAGTTGGCAGCAGTGGTTCATGCGCTGAAGACATGGAGGCACTATCTGTATGGACAAAAATGCGATGTTTACACAGACCACAAGAGTCTGAAGTACATATTCACTCAGTCAGAATTGAATATGAGACAGCCTATTCGATTCACCCTGGCAGTGAGAAGATGTATCAGGATCTGAAGAAGAAATTCCGGTGGTACGGAATGAAGAGGGAAATCGCAGAGCATGTGGCTATGTGCGATAGTTGTCGAAGAATTAAGGCAGAGCACCAGAGACTAGCTGGATTGTTACAACCGTTGCAGATCCCTCAGTGGAAATGGGATGAAATTGGTATGGATTTCATAGTCGGATTGCCTCGCACTCGGGCCGGCTACGATTCCATTTGGGTAGTGGTGGACCGTTTGACCAAGTCAGCCCACTTCATACCTGTCAAGACCAACTATAGCAGTGCAGTATTGGCAGAACTGTATATGTCTCGGATCGTTTGTCTTCATGGTGTGCCAAAGAAGATAGTGTCAGACAGAGGAACACAGTTCACCTCTCATTTCTGGCAGCAGTTGCATGAAGCTTTGGGCACACATCTGAATTTCAGTTCAGCTTATCACCCGCAGACAGATGGCCAGACCGAAAGGACCAATCAAATTCTTGAAGACATGTTGAGAGCCTGTGCGTTGCAAGATCAGTCCGGATGGGATAAGCGATTGCCCTATGCAGAGTTTTCCTATAACAACAGTTACCAGGCCAGTTTGAAGATGTCACCATTTCAAGCGCTTTATGGAAGGAGTTGTAGAACTCCGTTGCAATGGGATCAGCCTAGAGAGAAGCAAGTGTTTGGGCCAGACATTCTGCTTGAAGCCGAAGAGAACATCAAGATGGTCCGAGAGAATCTGAAGATAGCGCAATCGAGGCAGCGAAGCTATGCAGACACAAGAAGAAGAGAGCTGAGTTTTGAAGTCGGAGACTTTGTCTATCTGAAAGTGTCACCGATCAGAGGAGTCAGAAGGTTCGGAGTGAAGGGCAAGCTAGCACCCCGCTACATTGGTCCATACCAGATCCTCTCAAAGCGTGGAGAAGTGGCCTATCAGCTCAGTCTGCCAGAGAATTTGTCAGCTGTGCATGATGTCTTTCATGTGTCTCAGTTGAAGAAGTGCTTGCGTGTGCCAGAAGAGCAGTTGCCAGTGGAAGGTCTTGAAGTCCAAGAGGACTTGACCTACACAGAGAAGCCAGCGCAAATCCTTGAGGTTGCAGATAGAGTCACCCGAAGGAAGACCATCAGGATGTGCAAAGTTAGATGGAATCACCACTCTGAGGAAGAAGCAACCTGGGAGCGTGAAGATGATCTGATGGCTAAATACCCTGAGCTCTTTGCTAGCCAACCCTGAATCTCGAGGGCGAGATTCTTTTAAGGGGGATAGGTTTGTAACGCCCTGAATTTGGGGGTAGAATTTTTTCTTCTTTTCTCTCACCAAATTCAGGCGTTACCCTTTTCTTTTTTTCTCGTTCCCATCGCTGAACCTTGATCTTTTCCAAAGTTATGACGGGTTTTGGCTTTAGACCCCGTGTAAAGCAAAACCTTAAAATACTTTATTTTGGGTGTTGCATCATGCCGAAGCACATTTCTTTGTCTGATGTTGAGTGTTCGTCTCGTTCCGTTCCGGATTTCGATTCGTGATTTAATTCCATTTAGTGGTCCGCGCTCGTCGTGGGTTTTCGATCCGCGAAGTGGCCCAGCCTAGCCCAGCCCAGCCCAGCCCGGCCCGATCTGGCCCGGCCCTGCGCGCCCCTGGCGCCCAACCCCCCCCCCCCCCATGTGCCCCCCTTCTCTCTCTCTCTCATTTGGATCTCCCGCGCAACAACCTCTCCTCTCCTTCTTCCACCTCTCTCTCCCCGTGGTGCCCTAGGATTTGGAGACGGCGATCACCAGATTTGACCCCGAGGTGAGCTCCCCTCCCCTTCCCTTCTCCCTCTCCCTCTCCCTCCTCTTCTTCCCTCCGCGCGCGCCCTCCCTCTCCCCCTGCCCGCGCGCGCCCCCGCCCTTCCCCCTGCGCGCGGCGGCGCGGCCCCCCACCCCGGCCCGCGGCGGCGCCCCTGCCCGCCCCTCCCCGGTCCCGCGTGGCGGCGCTCGGCCCCTCCCCCCTCCCTCCCCGGCGGCGCTCGGCCCCCGCCCGGCCTCCCCTTGCGGCGGCGCGGCCCCGCCCCCCGCCCCCTGCCCCGGCCCCTGCGCGTGGCGCTCGCCCGCCCCGCCCCTCGGCTCGGCCGGCCGTGGTGGCCCGGCGCCCTCCCGCGGCGCGGCGAGCCCCGCTCGCCCGCGCGCGCCCGCCCCCGGCTCGGCCGCCCGCCTCCCGGCGAGCTCGGCCGCCTCTGGCCGGTTCAACCGCCCCCCTGGCCGGTTCAACCGCCCTGGCCCCGGCCCGGTCGCCCCGCCCCCGTCCCGGCCTCGCCCGACCGTGTCCCCGCTCGTCCGCGCTCGCGGTGATTATTTTTAGTCGGTAGTTAACGTCAAACTCCGTTAGTTAGCGTGCTGCGTCGCACGCTTCGCCGTGCGACGGATTTGTCTAATTTCAGATTCTATCTATGTGTTGCGTCGTGCGCTTCGTCGCGCGACGATCCATTTTAATTTCAGGTTGTTTAAGGTGTAACGCCGCGTGTGTATTCACGCGACGTTCCACTTTGGACTCAGTTTAGTCGACGTATGCCGTCGTGCGTTTCGTCGCGCGACGCTTAACGTCTCCTCATAACTAAGGCGAAGTGTCTCGTTGCGTGCTTGGTCGCGCGACGAGTCGTTAACTTCTTAATTTGTTTTAGAGTGCTATGTCGCGTGTCTCGCCGCGCGACCATTCTTTTTATTTATCTCCACCTGCTTATAATGATTAGACATGAAACATGACTTTACTTTACGCTAAACATAGTGTCTACATTAAATTTCCTTCCATTAAGCGAGTAGTTAATTTATAATCATGTAACGTGACCGTTTCCCGACTGTCTTGTTCTCTTTCTCTCTTAACTATAACTGCGAGCCCGCGTGGAACGTCAGTTTACTTATTGCATTCTATTGTATGGTGTACTGTTCTTTTGTATTAAATATGTGGATGTATGTATGTTTGCGCTCGCATAGAGAACGATCCGGTCGGAGAACCCGAAGAACCCGCAGGAGAAGCCCCTGAGCAGCAGTCGGTTGGTGGAGGCAAGTGTCCTTTGACCTATCTCTGTCCTAATCATTCTTTAATTCACCTCCCGCATTACACATTTATACCTAAGGATTGACTAGCTTTTGTTATCCATGTCCTTGTTTACCTATTTGGGTCGGTTTATTATTGTTTAGCTTCATGCTATTGCTCAAACTCTAATCAATGAACATGATGAGATTATATATGATACGATGTTTTCCCCTCCCTTATTATGATATTATACTTGTGGCTTTTAAGGGGGCTCGAGCGGTTTCTCGAGTGCCTCTCCGTAAGGACCTGTTCTATGGATGACCGCCCGGGAAAACAGTGCAACCATGAGGGTGGAATGGGATGCCCTTAGCTGAGTAATTAGAGGAACCGGGGTGTAGTTCGCTTCGCCGTCGTGCCGTCAATGGGGCTCGGTGTATGCGGCTCGCTCTGCCAAGGTTGATTTGTCCCTTGGGGAGGAGTGCGGTACATTTAGGAAACCTAACGGGCGGCTACAGCCTCGGGGAATCTTTGTAAAGGCTACGTAGTGATGCCCTGCTGGACCACCTAGGTAGTGGTCAATGGGGAGTAGCTCTCTCCGGGCAGAAAGGGAATCACGGCTTGTGGGTAAAGTGCACAACCTCTGCAGAGTGTTTGAAAACTGATATATCAGCCGTGCTCGCGGTTATGAGCGGCCAAGGGAGCTCCAGTGATTAGTGGTACTTGATCAGAGACATTTTGGTTTACAGGTGGCAATGAGGATGGTTATGATTATGCTTATGGTAATGGTAAGTGGTATTCTTTCCGCTTGGAAAGGGTACTTTGGGTTAATAACTTGGGTTAATGCTAAAACCTGGCTTTCTACTAGTAAATAACAAACTGACCAACTAAAAGCAACTGCTTGACTTATCCCCACATAAAGCTAGTCCACTACAGCCAAACAGGATACTTGCTGAGTATGTTGATGTGTACTCACTCTTTCTCTACACACCAAACCCCCCCCCCCAGGTTGTCAGCATTGCAACCACTGCTCAGGAGAAGATGAAGCTGTGGAAGGAGACTTCCAGGAGTTCCAAGACTACGACGAGTTCTAGGTGTGGGTTAGCGGCAACCCCTAGTCGGCTGCCTGTGAAGGCCGCGGTTATCTACGTTTCTTTTCCGCACTTTGATTTATTGTAAGGACTATATGGACGTCTCAGACGTATGATGTAATCGACTATTATTTCCCTTTTAATACTATTTGAGCACTGTGTGATGATGTCCATGTTATGTAACTGCTGTGTACGTGAATTGCTGATCCTGGCACGTACATGGTTCGCATTCGGTTTGCCTTCTAAAACCGGGTGTGACAAATAGCATCAAAAACCCTATTTAATCTTTTCTTTTTTCAGCTCCCGAAGGCCGCAGATAGTGCATTATCTTCGGATTTGGAATATGCTCCAAGTAACTCATCGCTGGTATTTTCAACACACTTCAGCCAGTCGTCATCTGGTTCGACAAACTGGCCTCCAAACCTGAAGGTATATTTCAATCGAACCAAATCACTTTTTCTAGGGTTAGTGATGGTTTCTTTTGGCATTTCCTAGCTGTCTATCAGTGGTCATATCCTGAAGGCTACATGTTCTTGAACTAAGTCTCTTGTCCCAATGACAGAGCAAATTGTGCTGAAGGCCCTTCGGCATGCTTCGGCTGCCTCATCAATTTCTACCTTCGGCTTTCGGAGACCAAAGCGGGACCAAATGGGTCGCATGATGATTTCTTTAATATCTTCTCTCGCCTTCAAATCATTTTTCACGTAAAACCACTCTTCCATCCAGGCCCCGGGCCACCTCTTCAGAAACGTTGGCACCGGGTAGCTTGCGCCAGAGCGAGCAACGAAGCTATAGCATCCAAAATTATTATGATATTGTTCTTTACCCCAGGGCTTTGTCTCATATGAAAGTTCGTGCATGCTGCAAAAACATCTTGCACTTGGCTCTAGACCTTGACTCCTCACAGCCCAGACGAAGATCCCCATTCTAATAACTGCTTCGGGAGTGATCTGATGAAGGAAAATCTGGTACGTCTTTAAAACTTCAACCACAAATCTGCTCAATGGGAACCGAAGCCCAGCTTTGAAGAAGCTTCGATAGATTACAACATCGTTTTCTTCGGGAGCAGGAACGACTCTGTCTACATCAGCCCTCACAATAGACATATCTCGAAAATACCTTCCTCTCATATTATCAAGATGACTCTGTTTGATAGTTGATTTCCCGAAGACTGCATGACTTGGTCGCTAGGGCCGATCTTCAGAGTCTTCGCCTCCACTTTCCATATCATAGTTGTCGCTATCATCAGTGTCTTCAGACAAGCCTTCTAGTATCTCTTTAGTTATCTTCTCTGTATTTGTTTTTGCCATTGACTCAATAAACCCAACAGTCTTCTCCTCAAGGAGCTTCTCCTCTTCGCTCAGCTTCGTCTCAGCAACAACTTTTTTATCTAGAGACATCTTTTCTTTGGGTATGACAAAAATGCGTCCTTAAAACCGAAGCTTAGGGAATCTGAAAAACTAAGCAGGTGGTGGCAAGCAAGAGCTAAAAACTGAGTAAACAAAACAAGCGGCAAGTAGCGTACCAAATGTGCTCAGGGTGAGTTCCTATTTATACGATCGACGCGCTCCAAGTTGGAGGGTCCCGTTTGTCATTGACTATTGCTATTCTAGCAAAGGGAAGGTGTTTTTTCGGACCTTCAGCTTAGGGCCTTCATCCATATCGCAATCTGAATTCATTATTCTAACAAATTAATGTTGCGAGGGGCTACTGTTGGGGGCCTTCGTCTTCCGAAGGTCCTCAAAAACATGATTTAACAATGTTTCCGGAGTGTAATACATGAACATGTACCTTTGGACTCGGATCAGAACCACAGTGTGAGAAGCACAAACAATACGAAGGATGATGCAGCGCCAAAGCTACGTGCAAGAGAGCTTCGGCATGATAGCAGGAAAGGGAACCGACTTAAAGAGGAAAAGGCTATTTAGACCTCGATGAATTACCTTATAGTCATTAGCAAATGTAAAGGGCATGAATGTAATTTCACATGGGCTGCGTCCCATGCCTATAAATAGATGAACAGTACCCCCGTACTATTCACGCTAACTTGGCATTTGCTTTTGCGTCACGCTCGTACCTTTGCTTTCTGTCAAGTCGAAGGTACAAAATGTAATTCAATATTGCTCTTATATTGATTTACGATTATATATTAAGAAATATATGTGATAATGTTATTGTTCACACTGTTTCTTATGCTTTACATGTTCCATTCATTGTTAATATTTATACATATATGTATGTTGAGATGATGAAGGTATGTCCTTCATGACCTTCGTCCGAAGATCATTATATCCTTGCGGAAATAATACTTCGAAGGACGAAGGGCATTTACAAGTAACCTGTTCTTGGTGTTGCCTTGTTCTCAATTTATAGCATCTGAGAGCAAGTCCCCCAACATTGTCGTTGATCACCATCCCCTTGCCCTTAGGATCCATCTCTTCGGGCGGTTAGTCCCTTAGATGAAGAGTACGGCTCTGATACCAATTGAGAGCACCTAGAGGGGATGAATAGGTGATCCTGCAAAATTCAACACTAATAGCACAAACTTGGTTTATAAAATGTTAGTTAGATTAAACCAAGTTGCTATAGAGCGAGCTCTTGAGAAGAAATCAATCATAGAGAAAAGCAACACAAGAGACACGGTGTTTTATCCCGTGGTTTGGCCAAGTAACACTTGCCTACTTCCACGTTGTGGCATCCTAATGGACGAGGGTTGCACTCAACCCCTTTCAAGTGATCCGATGATCAACTTGAATACCACGATCCTTTTCTTTAGAGTTCTTTTCCCGTTTGCGAGAAATCTCCACAAGTTGGAGCCTCTCACCCTTACAATGTTGATCACAAGAGAAGCACAAGAGTAAGGGAGGGAAAGCAACACACGCAAGACTCAATTCGCAGCAAACACACGCACACAAGCCAAGACGTGAGCACAAAACACGGCACAGGGAGTTTACAACTCAAATGGTGCTCAAATCTCTAACACGATGAACCGATTGCGTGATTGCGGAGTCTAGGTGTCTTAGGATGTTTAGTAAATGCTTGGTGTCATGCTCCATGCGCCTAGGGGTCCCTTTTATAGCCCCAAGGCAGCTAGGAGCCGTTGAAGTTCCAATTGGAAGGCAATTCTTGCCTTCTGTCGGGTGGCGCACTGGACAGTACGGTGCCCCACCAGACATGAACAGTAGCAGTTCGGTGCCCGATCTCCTTCCTTATCAGGCGTAGCCGACCGTTGGACCTCCGGTCTCGTTGGTGCACCGGACACTGTTCGGTGTGACCAACCGACCGTTGGAGCGGGCCACGCGTCACCTGTTGATTGCGCTGTCGACCGTTGGCGCATGCGGCTTTGGCTCACCGGACAGTTCGGTGCACACCGGACAGTCCGGTGAATTTTAGTTGTGGTGCCATTGCTTTTTCCCAAGAGCGACGAGTTCGTCGCCGGGCCAGCCTGGGCACCGGACAGTCCGGTGCACCACAGGCTGGTGCTGGTTTGGCTGAACTCATCCAATTTTTCTCCAATTCAATTTCTTTTGACTTGTCAAGATTCCTGGCACTTAGATAAATATATTAGTACCCAAAAACAATTTACTAAGGCCGGATACATACCTTATTATTTGATTTGCATCTTAGCACTTATGAACCAACGTATTTTGTGTTGGGCATCTAACCACCAAAACATTTATAGAAATGGCCCAAGGGCACATTTCCCTTTCAACAGGTTATGTTGATCATCAAACACCAAAATCTATTGAGCCAAATGGCTCGAGGTCCATTTTCCTAACACCGTTAGGCGAGGCGAGCAAACGCATGTGTGGCACTCCCTTCCTCCCTTCCTCCCTCCCCTCATCCATGACTTGGTGGGAGACGGAAGCCTCCACATATAAACTAGGCTCACTCCACTTAGACTAACAATGTGGTACTATTGTTTCCACCGTTCCCTTGCCATAGTGGGGCTTTTCATAGGATTTGATTGAATTTCTCAATTTGGGCAAAGCTCATAAATGAAAGTGCATTCATCCCTTTTGTGAGTTTTGGTGATTTGGATAACAACACATTTAAAGGTCTAACAAGTTTGCTAAGTGTTGAACAGGAAATCCAGTGAAGCCTGGTCGTACGCTAAGATCTAGGCCATTGACCGAGGGACCGGGGCTCGCCAGCCGTCCTAGGAGCTTCACAGATCCTCATGCTGCCTGTCATCTCTCGCCGGTGGGTTTCGGGTGGCAACTGGCGTCTTGTACTCTCCAAGCATCGTTCTTGCCATGTCGATGAGCATCTTGTTCTCCCTCTCCACCACACCATTTTGTTGTGGTGTGTATGGGCGGATAACTCATTCATGATGCCTTCCTCCTCAAGGTATTCCTCCACTTGAAGGTTCTTGTACTCAGAACCATTGTCTCTCCTTATCTTCTTGATTCTCAATTCAACCCATTTTGAGCTCGCTTTAACAAGCGCTTGAGAGTTCCTTGGGTTTCATATTTATCATGTAAAATAAATAACCAAGTGAAGTGAGAATAGTCATCAAATATAACGAGACCTTACTTACTTCCCCCGATGCTAAGATAAGCAATGGGTCCGAAGAGATCCATGTGAAGCAGCTCCAGTGGTCTTGATGTCGTCATTATATTCTTACTTGGATGACTTGTTCCCACCTGCTTTCTTGCTTGACACGCTGCACAAGGTTTGTCTTTCTCAAAACAGACATCGATTAGTCCTAACACATGTTCTCCCTTTAGACATTTATGAAGGTTCTTCATCCCAACATGTGCTAGACGGTGATGCCACAACCATCCCATGTTGGTCTTAGCGATTAAACATGCATCTAGATCGGCATTCTCTTTTGTAAAAATCAACAAAATAAAGTTTGTCGTCTAGTACACCTTTAAAAGATAATGAACCTTCACTCCTTCTAAAGACATTTACATCAACATTTATAAATAAGCTGGTATACCCCATGTGACAAAGCTGACTTACGGAAAGCAAATTGTAACAAAGCGATTCTACCAAAAAGACATTAGAAATTGAATGCTCGATAGTAATTGCTATCTTACCTAACCCCTTTATCTTGCCTTGGTTCCCATCTCCAAAAACGATTGTGTCGTGAGAATCCTTGTTCTTGACATAGGAAGAGAACATTCGCTTTTCCCCTGTCATGTGGTTTGTGCAACCATTGTCAATCGCAGCAATACACGCTAGAAACACAAAGACAAGAGCGTGAGTACAAGAATTCACAAGAATAGCACAAACCTGGTGCTCGTATCTCACTAAAAACACTAGAATATGTGGTTACAGAGTTTCGGAGTCTTGGTGTGCTCTTTAGGTGCTTGGGTATCGATTGGAGGCGCCTAGGTGTAACGCCCTGAATTTGATGGCTATAATTTTTCTTCTCTGATGCTCAACAAATTCAGGTGTTACTCTCTTTTCTCTTCCCATTTCGCTCCTTCCAAGTTTCAAATTAGCATAGTGGCTGGTGTCTGTATCATGTGTAAACAAAAACCTAAGTTGACATGGGTGTTGCATCATGCCGAAGCATATTTATTTGTCTGGTGTTGTGTCTAATCGGGCGTCCATCTCGTTTCGGTTTTCGATTCGCGATTTGATTCCGATTTGTGGTCGTGCATGCAGTGGGTTTTCGGCCCGGCCCGCGGTCCGGCCCAACCCGACCCGGCCCCTGGCGCCCCCACCTCCCCCATGCGCCCCCTCTCCTCTCTATCTCATTTTCTTTTCCCGCGCAGCAACTTCCTCTCCCTCTCTTCCACCTCCTTTGCCCTAGGTGTGATCCAGTGGGCGGTTGCCGCCGATCGTCGGATCCCAAGGTGAGCTTCCTCTCCCCCTCCTCTCTCCCTCCCTCCCCTTCTCTCTCCTCGTGCGTGCGGCACCCTTGCCCCTGCCCCCCGGCGGCGCCCCTGCCCCCTCCCCTATCCGCCGCCTCGTCCGGACTCTCCCCGCCGGCGCGTGGCCCTCGTGGCTCCCTGTCTGCCGCCTCGTCCGGCCTCTCCCCGCCGGTGCGCGGCCCTCGCGGCCGCCGGCGTGGCCCTCTGCCCGCCGCCGGCGTGGCCCTTGCAGCTCGCCTTGTGCGACCCCGTGCATGCGCAGTCCCGTCCCCGCACGCAGACCTAGCGCGTAACGTTTAAAATTTAGTTTGATTAGTTTTAAATTTAGTTTAATTTATGTGCTGCGTCGATCCATTCTACATTCAGATTTATTAGTGTGTTGCGTCGCGCGCTTCGTCGGGCGACGATTCATTCAGATTTATTAGTGTGCTGCGTCGTGCGCTTCGTCGGGCGACGATTCATTTTTAATTCAGATTTATTAGAGTGCTGCGTCGCCCGCTTCGTCGCGCGACGATTTATTTTAATTTTAGATTATTTAATGTGTTGCGTCGCGTGTTCAGTCGTGCGACATTTTGTTTTAAATTCAGTTTAAATGGTGTATGTCGTCGCGTGACGCTTTAGGTTATTTTCATATTTAATTCAAGTGTCTCGTGGCGCGCTTCATCGCGCGACGATTCGTTTAATTTTAGTTTAGTCTAAGTGTTGCGCCGCGCGCTTCACCGCGCGACGACTCATTTTATTTTCAGCTTAGTTTGTGCATGCTGTCACGCACTTCGTCGCGCAGCAACTCGTCCTAATTTTCAGTTTAGTTCGCGTGTGTTGTCGTGTGTTTCGCCGCGCGACAATCCTTTTGAATTTATCTTGGATTGTTTATAATAATTAAACGCGTAGCGTAACTTTATTTTATACATAGCGCGATTTTAAATTAATATGGTTATGTTTAGACAATTATTTTAATCCATAGCTGCTTAACGTAATTGCCCTTCGATCGTAGTCCCGATCGTTGTTTTCTCTTTCTCGCTTAGTTGTAGGTGTGAGCCCTGCGCCAAACATCTGCTTATTTGTTATATTCTACTGCGTGGTGTATTGTTCTTTTTATATTAAATTTGTGGAATGGATGTTTGAACTCGTATAGATAACGGTAAGTTGGCAGAGTCCGGAGGAGTTGTAGGTGAAGACCCTGAGCAACAGCTGGTTGGTAAAGGCAAGTGTCACTTGACCCATCTATGTCCTACTCATTTTATAATTCACTCCTCGCATTTACACAATTTATACATAAGGATTTACTAGTTTTGTTTATCATGTCCTTGTTTACCTATGTGGGTTGGGTTATTTTGGTTTAGATCTATGCTAGTGCTTCACACTAATCAATGAACATGATGAGATTATTTATGATACGTTGTTTTCCCTCTTGATTATGATGATGATATTGTGACATTTAAGAGGACTCGAGCGGTTTCTCGAGTGCCTCTCCATAAGGACTAATTCATTGGATGACCACCCGGGAAAACAGTACAACCATGAGTGTGGTATGGGACGCCCTTAGCTGAATAATTAGATGAACTATAGTGTAGTTCGCTTCGCCGTCGTGCCGTCAATGGGGCTCGGTGTATGCGGCTCGCTCTGCCGAGGGTGGTTTGCCCCTTGTGTAGGAGTGTGGTACATTTAGGAAACCTAACGGGCGGCTACAACCTTAGGGAATCTTTATAAATGCTACGTAGTGAAACCCTGTCTATTCACCTTGGTAGTGTTTAAGGGTTTGATCGGCCCGAGGCAAAAGGGAATCATGGCTTGTGGGTAAAGTGTAAAACCTCTGCAGAGTGTTATGAAACTGATATATCAGTCGTGCTCGCGGTTATGAGCGGCCTTGGGAGCTCCATTGATTAGAGACACATTGATCAGAGGTGTTTTGTTTACAGATGATGATGAGGATGATACTGATTATGATTATGGTTATGGTTTCTGGTATTCTTTCCGTTTGGAAAGGGTACTTTTGGGTTAACAACTTGGGTTAATGGTAAAACTGGCTCTCTACTAGTAATAATAACCTGACCAACTAAAAGCAACTGCTTGACTTTAACCCCACATAAAGCTAGTCCACGACAGCCAAATGAGACAATTGCTGAGTATGTTGATGTGTACTCACCCTTGCTTCACACACCAACCCCCAGGTTGTCCATGTTGCAACCACTGCTCATGAGAAGATTAAGTCGTGGAGGACTTACATAAGTTTCAACAGTGCGATGAGTTCTAGACGTGGGTTAGCGGCAAACCCCTAGTCGCCTGCCTGTGAAGGTCGTGTTTATCTACGTTTCGTTTATTTCTTTAATTATTTTAAAGCCTACCTGACCTTCATTTCTCATGGTACTTAAGTGTGCTACTCTTAATCGTTTTTTTCAAGGCAGCGACTAATATGTAAGTAGGTATTAGGTGCAAGCGTGCAAGCAGACATTTTAATCTGTTAGATCTGAATCCAACAGTATGTCATATTTAGCACTTCAACCCTTCCACTACCATCTGATGAAGCTTTATAAAAAAACTCCCTAACAAACCACAATTATATCTACCGTTGGATTTTGATCTAACGAACAAAAAAGTCTGCTTACACACTTGTACATAATATTTGTTTGCATTCATTGTTTTTTTTCCAATTCGTAAGGATACACTTGTACATAATATTTGCATATTAGTTGTTGCCTTTTTTCAATTCGCAAGGAGAGTTATTAGTGATTCACGTTAAGTGTACTAAATTTTTTTTCACTTCGCAGGGAGAGTTAGTACTGATTCACGTTAAGGTTAGGGTCTGCAATTTGTCTCTGCATTATTCGTTTTACGTGGCTACATGAAAGTCAGATAATTCTAAACATGGAACAAAGAGTTTTTAATATATATTTTTTTATAAATTCCATATTAGACCTGATTTAATAATATAGTGCTTTTGTATTCTCAAAAGTAACTATATATTCTGAAAAATATTTATACATTTTTTGTCTGCCTGCTTTACATCTAAAATTATTAGGATAGCTATTTTTTAAAAATTTAGTTCTAATTTTTGTAAGACAACTTGACCTTCCCGCCTGAAAAACATTTCTCGAAGTGCACGGTAGTTAATTGTGCTTGTATCAAATAAATATTTATTCTTAATTAATAATAATATGTAAATTTAAACTGTTTTAGTTTCGGGATCAGATGGTAAAAAATGTGAGCGCCATGTTGTCGTAACAGGCTTATTTGGGGCAGGCACCCCTCTCGGAATAAAAAAACCGAGTTTTTACCACTCATCATATCCCTTTAACTGCCTGAAGGATCATGCTTAGTACGGTGCAGCCGCTCACTGTTTTATCTCACTGCCTTGCTCTACGGCCTCTGTTTCGCTGCCGATGTGGGACTAAAACGGCTTCCTTTCATCCCTTTGGTTACAGGTGGGTGATCAACCGCTGATTGGTCTTAAAGCCTTAAATTTCTTGCAATCGAGTTGGGCCGAGCCCACTAAGTCTTTGACACGACTAGGATTGCTGCTCACCTCGCCAAACACCCCAGCCAACGAGCCAACTGCAGCTCTGCATCAACGTCGGTTGCGTCCAAATGCAACCGCCCATCGCCGGTAGGGATGAAAACGGTCGGAAACGGTACTTATTCGGTAATTAGTTTTTTCTTTGATTGCGAATAAATAGGATATACAATATACAATATAAATTTGTATTCTTGTTTTTAACATCCAGTTTGTTAAGATTCATAAAAGGTAAACCTCAAATTCATCCTATATTTTCTCAAATAATAGATATAAACTTCGGTATGGATTCGGAAACAAATTCGGTAACTTTTTCAACTTTTTGTGTTGTAGGGAGCAAATAATACATAAAACAACTTATATAATATTTTATTTATATTTGTACTAATGTGCTTGATGACATAAGAAAAGGTCAACATCAAATTTTATATATATCTATTTTAAAATATTAAATTTATTCTAACAGTTCGGTTTACCACTTTCATCCCTAATCGCCGGTGCGCTGCGGCGTGGTCGCTCTCCACTCCATCGCGGCGCAACTCCACGCGCAGGCGCTGATCGTGGCCGTGACTTTGGTTGGCCAGTCGGGCGCGACGCTCACCCTCGCGAGTCGCGGACTCGCGGTTATAGGTGTAGATTTGTGTTGTGGCTAATAGTCCGTTCAAACCTTACAATTTTTTTAGTACGGTTCAGGTCTGGCACGGTACAACATAATTGTAGGTCTAGACTGGCATAGCCCAATATGTAGACCGTTTCTGGGTCTCAAGTCAAGCCCACGAGCCGATCTGGTACGGTCTATTTAACTAAGTTCCATCGAGGTCTACTAAATAGAGACTCAGTATTTAACTAAGGCCCATCAAAAGCTACATGACCAGCACAACTCGGAGAATCTAGAGCTTCGATAGGCCTTCGAGAACCAGTACCTAGATGAGAATAGTGAATAGTGATGGTGATCACTATATACGTATTCTGTATGGCTGTATAATACTCAACTAAACGCTGAACAGAGAACTGAATATTATTTCTGAGAAAGTTGTTGTTAGGGGCCTTCATCTTCTGAAGGTCCTCAAAAACACGACTAACATGTTTTCCAGTATAATATACTGTCACAGGAAGCTTCGGCTTTAAGATGAAGGGGTGCATGGTATGAAAAGTGTGATCTAGAAGAAAGACGAACCAACTCCGAAGTTGTGGCTGGCGAAGCTTCGGCTTAGCACAAGGACGGTGGTTGAGGATGAAACCGACCTAAAAGGGAAAAGACTGCTTAGTCCTCGACAGCTTGCCTTTTGGCTAAAAGTAAATGTTATGGACATGAATATAATTTTGCTCGGGTTGCGTCCTGTGCCTCTAAATAGATAAACAGTAACACCGTACTGTTCACGCTGACTTGTAATCACCCACGCGTCACTTCCGCTTTTTCACCTTTCGTCAAGCCGAAGGTACAAATGTAATTTAAACATTGTTAATGTTTGTTTATGTTTATATGATAAAAATATGAATAATCTAATGGTTCAAGATGATTATTTATATTCCCCTCACGTTTCATATGTTTTAGTTTACATCATTGCTTATTGAAATAAAGAAGGTGCGTCCTTCGTGACCTTCGTTCGAACATCATTATATCCTAAGGGAGATAATGCTTCGAAGGACGAAGGTCTTTAACCATCTACACTTGTGTTGCCTTATTCTTAATTTATAGCTTTTTGAGAACAAGTGACCAACATTGGCGTCCACCTCCGGTGAACTCATTCGACCACCTTCGGCAAGCTTTGACCTTCGTCATGCCGCCGAAGAAGACAGCAGGGCTAGGGGCTGCACTGCAGCCACTGGACGTTAATCAGGAGACGCTACGCGAAGCTAGGAGTCAGAAGAGGAAGGCTACCAGCCCAACACCTCAGGAGGAGGAGTTGGATCAAGAAATTAGGGACCTCGAAGCTATCCACCAGCAGGTTCAAAAGAAGAAGGAAAAAATGCTTCGTCTCGCCGATCTTCAGAGGAAAATCGACGAGGCCGCTGAGGAAATGCGTCACCTCACCCAGGATGATCAAGACCGAAGGCCTCAACACAAAGAGATTCGTCAAGACAATTCATACAATGATGATGAATGGTATGATGATTTTCATCATGACAATTTTGCTTTTGATGATGCTTCTCCTTTGACAGCAGAGTTGTAGGCTACCCCATGGCCCCCATCATACAAGCCACCACAGCTTCTTATGTATGATGGGCACTCGGACCCGAAGCAGTTCCTAATGAGTTACAAGGCAACCATATCTTCATATGGGGGGCAATACTGCAGTCATGGCGAAATCCTTCGTCATGGCAATCAAAAGTGTCGCACAAACTTGGTACTCTTCTCTCCAGCCAGGGGCAATCACATCATGGCAGAAGCTCAATGACATGCTAATCACTAGCTTCCAAGGCTTTCAGACAAAGTCAGTCACTACTCAGGCTTTGTTTCAGTGCACGCAAGACCGCGAAGAGTACCTTCAGGCGTATGTCCGAAGGTTTCTGCGTCTAAGAGCACAAGCGGCTACAGTGCCTAATGAAATTGTCATTGAGGCCATGATCAACGGGCTTCAGCCAGGTCCTACGGCTCAATATTTTGCCAGGAAGCCCCACAAACATTGGAGAAGCTTCTTCAAAAGATGGATGAGTATATCCGGGCCGACAATGATCCGCCAAAGAAGGGAAGAAGCATACATGTTTTTTGAGATGACCAGGGGCTTCGGAGGAAGAATTCACCCCAGGCATGTCAGGTCGATCCACAATTCCAACCCGAGTGATGACAGAAGAAGTCAACCTCAAAGGCAGCAACACACCTCCCAGTCTTAAGGGCCACAACAAAGCTCCTTCAGGCCACCAGCCTCAAGAGGCAGAGGCGGCAGAAGCTTTGGAAGAAGATATGGAGATCAGACCAGAAGACTGTTTTGCTTGTTCTGCAGTGAAGATAAAGGCCACACCACAAGAACATGACAAGTCACAATTCAGAAACAAAAAGAGATCGCCGAAGCTGAGGCACGGCAGAATCAGCCGAAGCAGGTCCTACATATTGCTTCATGCTATTCTCCCTACATCCCAGAGTACGTAGGTAATCAACAGGCTATGACCTCTGTCGCTTCGGCAAGCCACTCTCAAGCTTCCTGGGCCCATCTCCCACCACCACCAGAAGGGCATCAGCACACTCAACAGCAACACGATTTTCGGGAAGAGTCCGAAGCTCGCACAGTCAACAGTATTGTGCCTGAATCCAAGCACATCTACTAAAGAATATCCTACCCTTTGTGTATCTTTATCTTTTTTGTCATTTTATTTTTCTTATATAAAAAGCAAGTCTTGAAGAACTGAATTTTGATTTCATGTAATAATAGTGCTTGTATTATTAAGTGGAATATTTCCTCTTAACAAACTTCCGAAGCTACAAAAGCCATTCCTAAGGGAGCGCAGAGTAAGTTCGGAAGCTCAAAAGTCGTTCCTAAGGGAATGCAGAGCCAAAATGCCACCGAAATAAAAGGTGAAGAAGCTCCAAAGTCATTCCTAAGGGTATGCAGAGCTTAAATACTACCAAAATAGAAGGTGAAGAAGCTCCAAAGTCATTCTTAAGGGGATGCAGACTTAAATACCACCGAAATATAAGGTGAAGAGGCTCCAAAGTCGTTCCTAAGGGGATGCAGAGCTTAAAGACTCCAAAGACGTCGCTAAGGGAATGCAGAGTCTTGAGTGTTTTAGTGTGGGCGTGTGTGTGTTCGGCATAAGCATCATGTTGCATCATATCATTGCACCATTCCGCAAAACATTACATCATACATCATATCGCATCAACAGCAAAGATTGGGTACGAAGCAGGTCTTCGACAATAATTTGTTGAATGAAAATGCGCTGAGGCACGAAGCAAACCTTCGGCAAATACAATTTTATCAGGAAAATCTGTTAACAGTATCACAACAGATTTGCCATAAAAGGGGCTTCTTTATTTACGAAGCATGAAAAGAAGGGAAGGTGTTTTTTCGCCGAAGGCTCAAAAACGGTATGTGCGTAAATTTCATGCATCGCAAAGAAATATATTACATTAATTTACATGTTTGTTGATTGTCTCATACACAAATGTTACATTGTATCATTACAACAAAAGCCTAATCTTCTTTAAGAATTTTCTCGGCAGCCTCATTCAGAAGTCTATCGACGACTTCGTCGACAATGAAATTGGCAACACTCATCACATCCAGCGTCTCTTTCATAACGGGATCGGCCTAGGGGTCATGTGGCTTGGGTAGCAGTGAGAGTTCAGCTGTAGTAAACAAACCGTTAGTCCAAAGCCAGAAAATAAACACCAAAGCTAAAATTCAATAATAATACATATACACCTTGCGCGCTCGACAGCTTCTTCTCGAGCATCATGGGTTTCTTTTTCATTTTTCTTTATGATTTCGTTGGCCAATTCTCGGGCACCGTTCACCCAGACATCGGAATAAAACTTTCCGCCCACCAAAGTAGCTTCGGTCGAGGGGTCCTTCGTGTCGTCTGTGGAGAAGGCGGCTTCGGTCTAGGCTGCAGCTTTAACATGGTCACAACCAGCCTTCTCTAGAATTGCTGCAACCCCTCGAGCGCCGGCGAAGGCACAAATATCACCACAATCACTAAGGATCTCCTCAAAGGCTTCGGCTTCTTCACCTATTCAATCAATGACCCCCTCAGGATCACGTCGAATGAATTTTCTTCAGAAGAATACGCACTCACCTTGGCAAAGCTGGTTTTCAATTTTCTTACGCAATCCAAGGATTTCTCAAAGCATCTCTCCTTAGATTCACGAAGCTCCTCAACATTCCTTTCCAGCCTAACATTTGACCATTCACTTATTTCTTGCTTTACTTTTGCAACTTCAAAATTTTCATTAGCTTCGACAAGTTTCTTCTGAAGATTCTCAACTTCGGCTTTATGGACTTCAGATTGAGCATTAAATTTTGCCTCGTCTTTCTTCACTCTGTCCACTAAAGAAAGCAGAATTTTGTCTTTTTCTACAGCTTCGTTCCTTAATCTGATAACCTCCGACCGAAGGTTGCTAAGCGCTATCTGACAACTTTCATCTTCAACATTTTTCTGCGCCCTCAAAGTGTTGCTAAGAATTAAGCCCTGCAAAAAGAAGGGAGATAAAGGATCAACACGAGAATAAAAGACAAAAAAAGATAATCTATTTAAAAGTCCATAACTTCCGTACCTTCAGACTATTGTACGCAAGGCTATCTGTGAGGTCATCCTTCGACATGGTAGAGAGGCCAGCTTCAAGCTTCGGAAATCCCATATTTTTGGCCATCTCCCGGCAAACGGATATTTCCTTGTTGTCTGGGAGACAGTATAGGAAATCATCTTCGTCGGTGCCATTTTACACTAAGGCCCCCTTCGGATATTTTAGTTTCCGGGCGTAGTGTTTGGCTTCCGCAATTTCTTCTTCAGATAACCTTTTACCCGAAGCATGTCGTATAATAAAGTCAAGATCTTCGGAGGGTGCTTCGGGGGTAGGAGATTTAACTTTTTCGGGCACGTCTTTTTTCTTCAGAACCAGACTAACGTTCGAAGGTCCTTTGGTTCTTTCCTCAGTTTCAGTAGGCTCTGCCTCAGGGGGCACCGAGGGTCTAACTTCGGGTTTGGCGCGAGTTGTAGCAGCCTCGGCAACCTTATTCACATGGGTAGGAGTTAATGCCCTTGTCGTCTCCATGACAGCGTCCAGCACGCTTGCCATCCTCCTCCTCTTGGGAGTTATTGCAAAAGTTTTTGCCACCTTCGGCAATTCTGGCTCTGGTGGTCCTGCCGTTTCCTCTTGGTCTGGCTTTTCGGCTGCCTTTCCTTTAGCTCCGGCGGTATGTTTCGGCACTTCGGTCGATCCGATTGTAGAAACCTTTGGCACTACAGCCGATTCTTCGGCGCTTCGGCCGGTAGGAGAAGCTTGTTCTACCTCGGCAGTGAAAGATGTCCCTTCACCAAGCTTTGACACTGTGGCGTTTCAATGTATCTTGGCCGGTGGGTCAAAACCTTGATCTTTTTGCCCTTCGGCACAACAGAGATGGCCGAGGCGGTAGTTTTCCTCTTCTTTCCCTGCTTTCGCGAGGGGTAAGTGTAGTCTGGGTATACGAAGCCGATAACATCAAAAACTCTATTCAACCTTTTCTTGCCTCGCCCTCCGAAGGCTAAGGTCATGGCATCATCTTCGGCTCCCGTGTACGCTCCAAGTAACTCATCGCTAGTCACCTCAACACATGTCAGCCAGTCGTCATTTGGTTTGTCAAACTGGTCTCTATACCTGAAGGTGTATTTCAAGTAAACCAAACCACCTTGACTGGACCCGGCAGCAGTCGCCTTCGGCATCTCCCAATCATTCACAAGTGGCCATACCCTATAGGCTATGTGCTCCTGAACTAGGTCTCTTGTGCCAATGAAGGCACATACATTGTTGAAAGCCTTCTGGCATGCTTTGGTATCATTCCCAAGCGTAGTAGCCGGCCTTCTGAGGCCAAAATGAGACCAGATGGGGCGTTGGATGATCTCCTTTATGTATTCCCTTTCAATCAGATTATTCTTAACATAAAACCATTCCTCCATCCAGGCCCCGGGCCACCTCTTTCGAAATGTTGGAACTGGGTAACTTACATCAGAATGAGGAACGAAGCCATAACAATCAAAATTGTTGTGATATTGCTCTTTGCTAGTGGCCTTCGTCTCGTACAGTAGTTCATTGTAAAGCCCAAAATTTGTATCAGGAAAATAAATAAATAAATATAATTATTCTTAGTGTTTGAGAATTTATGGAACCTTGTAGATCATTTGAACTCCTTCTATTGGTGCATATTCAAATAATGGAATTATATTGGTCAGGTAACAAATAAATGAGTTTAGAAATTTGCATCTCATGCCGATGATTTTGTGATGAGCATTTTTGTTTGAACAAAGGAATCAAGACTTAATTTGACCTCAATTTACAAATATATATATAGTAAAGAATTTGAGAAAGGTAATTATGATAATCCTTTATTCCTTTTTGAATTAAAGGGTGAGGAGGAAGATAAATAATAAAAATAATAATAGTAACAGTAATAATAATAAATATGAAGATAGGATTTCCGTCCACATTAGAGTTTTGCTTGAAATTCAAAGATGAATCATGGTTGAATTTGAAATAGAAATCATAAAAAGAAAACAGAAATCGGAACAAAACTGCATCTGGGGCCAATTCTTCGCTGGCCGGCCCACCTCTCGATTCCGCGCCTGTCACGCGGGCCCGCCCAGCTAGCCTCCCTGCTCGCGCGCTCCAACGCAGCGCGGTGTTCCCTTGTGGCTGCTGCGCTGGTCACAGACTTGTGGGGCCCGCACGCCAGGTATCTCTTCTGCACTGAGATCGGAACTACATCCCTGGTTATGCGCCGCCTTACTCGCGATCTCCTAGACACGGACTCGCTGTCGTGGTCCTTGCCGTCCGGGTCATCACAACCTCCGCGTTCCTTCCCCTCCCCTTGTTGTCATACGCTCTCACCGGTTGGGCCTGCTCGCCTGGGTGGTCTTCACCGCTCCAGGGCCGCCGCGCCTCAACAGAAGCCACCGAGATCTCCAGCGTCGGCCTTGGAGCGGAAATCGCCAGCCGAACTCCTATAAATTTACATGCGCTCGCCTTTGAATATCCCAAGCACAGAGAAAGTTTCATCGTGCCAAGTGAGAGAGGGAAAGAACCGAGCTGCACAATCGCCCCGCGGGCTCGTTGTTGTCGCGGCCCTTGTGTTGTGCCATGATGCTCCGCCTGTTCACGGGGTTGTTTGCTGTGGCTTCACCGTGCGGATCCGACGCCCGGGAAATCGGGAATTCCTTGACGGAGTGGTTCCACCGCCATAGATCCACCCCGCCCGTGGTTGGGGTACCTCGACGTCCTAGCTACGTGGTAAGAATTCCCATACCAACTCGCCATGGCACCTGCATCGTGTTGCATCCGCTTCATTTTGGAATCTCGTACCAGTGCGCCGTGCTGGGGTAGCTCGCCGGCGTCCGCGCCGTGTGTGGGTAGCACCACCACCCGTCTGGGTGAAGGTTGAAGAAATGTTGGGGTCGATAGATATATGTTGGACGGCTGGGATCGCTCTAGGCATACCGGTTGGCCGATAACCGTAGATCTTGCAATGGATGGTCCCGATTAGATGAAAATACCGATTCCACCGGGCACGTTTCAGGGCATTGATCCTCCACCGGGTGGCCCATATTGATGCAGCCATGTGTGTGATACGTGCCGTTGGATCGGTTTCTAGCGGATGAGAATGGGGCTTAGTGTTTAAAAATCTTGACGGTCGATCTTTGATCCAACGATTGATGGAGCGTACCGGTTCACAGGATTTGTGATCTAATCTGGGCCCTCGGCTTTTGATCGGACGACCCTAATTGATCGTACCCCTTCGTGGCTGCAGCTTTTCAAAAGAGTTCCTGCGCTTTAATAAAATAAACCCGTCATCCTCGCGGGAGTAGTCTGGTCTGGTAGAGTTTTATAAATTTAACCTAGGCTCTCTGATATTAGTGTCCTCGGTCCAGAACACTTAGGATATTCAAAAATTAATAAAGAAATAGGTTTTTAGTATAAAAAATCCATAAACTTGTTTAATCCGTATTTAATTCATTCTAACTCTGAATTGACCCATTCCAGTTTCTATAATTTTGTATTAATATTGTTTATCACCTAGTACCTTTGTTTAACCATGAAACTTGAATTAAAATTATTCATTTGGATTAATCTATTCTAAGCACTAAATAATTTCGAAAATTCATAACTTAATAATCGTAGCTCCGAATTTAGTGGTTCTTGTTTCTATGATCTCGTAACATCGCGTAGATTATTATTATGTAGTTTGATCTTATATTTGGTGTAATGTTAATTTTGCATATACATGTTTGTCTGTATTGCTACGTTTAGCAGTGAGGACACAAATCACCTGAAGAGCAAGTTGGTACCTGGAATCTCAAGTGCCAGGCAAGTTGTGCCGTTGATCACTTCTTTTACCCAGTCATGTTCTGATTAATCATAATGATCTGCATATGTTAATTTTGATGGGACCCAATAGGTCACCCTAGCCTGAATATCTTTTACCTTGTTTACCCCTGAATCATTGGTTAGTTATGCTATTGCTTTACATGGTTTTCGGGTTAATATTTCATTATATCCATGTTCCTATTATTCTGTTATGTTATTTATGTTCATGGTAAGATCATTATGTTAATTGGAAAATGGAGAACCACCCGGGAAAACAGTGCTACCACAAGGGTTTAATGGGACGCCCTTGGCTAACTAACTAGGAAAGCTAGTGGAAGACTACCTTACCTGAAAGGGGCAAGGGCAGTAGGGGAGTGGTCAGTGTAGGGAGGTCCTCAGGTTGATTTTGCTACGATCGCGGTCAGGCGAGGAATTCCTGCACTGGAGCTTCCTATAAACTGTAGCGGGTTTTCGGAAGCTAGTGGAACTTTGTAAAGGCCTCGTAGTGTTACCCTGCCTCGCCTCCTCGGTACAGGTGTATGGGATTGGCCGTCTCCTGGCAGATGGGTAACATGACTTGTGGGTAAAGATGCGTAACCTCTGTAGAGTGTAAAACTGGTATACTAGCTGTGCTCACGGTCATGAGCAGCTCGGACACTCACATGATTAAATTATGGAACTTAAACTCAATTTGTCATATGCATTGCATTGAGGGTGTTGTTGTTACTTTTGTTCTACTACTTAATTGGGTTGGTATTTACTTATACTTAGTAAATGCTAATAAAATTTTGACCAACTTTAAAAGCAATGCTCAGCTTCAACCATCCTCTTTGGTAAGCCTTACACTTCACGTGAGCTCCCACCTTTGGCGAGTTCATGCACATTATTCTCCACAACTTGTTGAGCTATGAACGTATGTGAGCTCACTCTTGATGTCTCACACCCCCACACACACAGGTCAAGAACAGGTACCCGCAGGATGAGGCGCATGGAGGATGCTGTGGTGAGTTCGTGAGAGGTCTAGGTCGTCGTCTCCTAGTCAACTTTGGGTTGCTGGACCGTTGTCTCCTTATAATGTAATTATTTATTTATTTTGTACAGAACTCCTATTATATAGTAAAGATGTGACATTCGATCATGTGCCATGATTCATCATATGTGTGAGACTTGGTCCCAGCAGACCTGGTGATTATGTTCGCGCCCGGGTCTTGGTGCCCCAAAACCCGGGTGTGACAGAAGTGGTATCAGAGGAATGTTGACTGTAGGACGAAACCTAGATAGAACTGGATAACCATTGTCTACTTATCTTTGCTACTCTGATTCTTTCTAAACTTCTCTTAATCTTTTCTCATCTATTTCTGCTTTACTCTGATTATTCTTACCTTTTCCTTCTAAAGACAAATGTGGATTTCACACCTTGAAATCCTATGCCAAAGTGACTCTTAGGAATAGGAGACCTACTCATAAGAACAAAAACAAAACTATTTTTGTAGGTTTATATAAGTACCTGAATATTTGTTCTTATGTCAGTTGTCTCATTTGATTCTTTGATTGAGTGTGATGGGTTGTTGAGTAATGTCTACAATTACATCTGCATATACATATAGGCATAAATATAAAATAAATAAAATTCATAAGATAACTAAACAACCTGGATTATCCTCCATTAAGGGCTTGTTCGTTTTCGTGATAATCCACATGTATTGGGTGGGATTAAGCCGGTTTAAATCCATAACAAGTCAAAATCCATTCCAATCCCACCCAATACACTCCAATACACATGTAATATCAATAACCGAACAAGGCCTAAAGTGTATCTATTTTAGATAGAATCCTTTAAGTGAGGTACAAAAATCTATCTTATCCTAATAAGTTCATCTTATGTTAAAAAATTATCTTATCCTCATAAATTGTTTATAGGATAAACTAAACCAACTAAGAATACTCCCATTAAAATATATCTAGTTTAATATATCCATCTTATCCTACAAGATTCTCTTTATTCTTAATAGATTCATCTTATCTTGAAAAGATTTTATCTAATCCTAATAGATCTAACTGACCATAAAAGATTCTACCTTATCCTTATGGATTCATCTTGCCCTAATAAGCATATGTATCCCACACTAGTGTAACAACTCTGATCTAATACAAAGTAATTAGATATTATACAGTCTAATCTAGTTATACTATCTAATATGGATCCCATCTAATCTGATACGATCTAATCTAAAGTAATCTAATTAATCTAACCTAACCAAGTCTAACCTTAAGTCGATCTAATCTAATGTGAGTGTTGGGGGCCTTCGTCTTCCGAAGGTCCTCAAAAACATGATTTAACAATGTTTTCCAAGTGTAACATATGAACATGTACCTTCGGATTCGGATTAAAAGCATATACGATGTGAAAAGCATGGTCGAGACGAAGGCTGATGTTGCTCCGAAGCTACGCGCAAGGGAGCTTCGGCTCAATGGTGGAAAAAGGAACCGACTTAAAGGGGAAAAGGCAATTTAGTCTCTGCTGGGTTGTCTATAAGTCAATAGTAAATATGAAGGGCATGAATGTAAATTTACACAGGCTGCGCCCTGTGCTTATAAATAGGTGAACAGTACCCCGTACTGTTCACGCTGACTTGTATTCATCTGCGCGTCACGCCTGGACTTTTACCTTCTCTCAAGCCGAAGGTACAAATGTAATTCAATATTGTTCCTGTTTATCTATGCTAATATAAAGAATACATATTAACAAGGTCATATGATTATTCATGTTGTCTCTTGTATTCCATATGCTTCTTCTTTCATTAACATATACTATGACGATGAAGGTATGTCCTTCATGACCTTCGTCTGGAGATCATTATATCCTAAGGGAAATAATGTTTCGAAGGACGAAGGACCTTTAACCACTAACATTTGTGTTGCCTTGTTCTTAATTCATAGTATTTGAGAACAAGTCCCCAACATTGGCGCCCACCTCCGGTGTACCTACTTCCACAACCTTCGGCAAAGCACTAACCTTTGTCATGCCGCCGAAGAAGATAACAGCGCCAGGGGCTGCTGCACTATAGCCACTGGACACAAACCAGGAAACTCTCTCTCTTCGAGAGGCTCGAAGCCAGAAGAGAAAGGCCACCAGTCTAACACTCCAGGAGGAGTTGGATCAAGAGAACAGGGACATGGAAATCATCCATCAACAAGTGCAAAGGAAAAAGGAGAAGATGGCTCAGCTGGCCGATCTTCAAATGAAGATCGACGAAGCTACTGAAGAAGTGTGTCACCTTGTTCAAGATGAACAAGACCGAAGGCCCCAACATAGGGAGCTTTGTCAAGAGGGCCTATTCAACGAAGATGGATGGTATGATGATTTTAGTCATGATACCTTTACTTTTGATGATGCTTCTCCCTTGGCAGCAGAACTGCAGGCTACCCCATGGCCCCCATCATACAAGCCAGCCTCAGAGGTCACAATACACCTCACAATCTTCGGGGCAACAACAAAGCTCTTTCAGGCCGCCAGCTCCAAGGGGTAGAGGCGTCAGGGGCTTCGGAGGAAGATTTGGGGATTAGCCCAGGAAGATCTTTTGCTTATTCTATGGTGAGGACAAGGGCCATACTACAAGAATGTGCCAAATCACCATTCAGAAGCAAAAGGAGATTGCAGAAGCCGAAGCTCGGCAGAATCAGTCGAAGCAGGTCTTGCACACTGCTTCGTGCCACTCTACCTACATACAAGAATATGTGGGCAATCATCCTGCAGCTTCTGTTGCTTCGGCTATCCATTCACAGGCTTCCTAGCCACAGCTCCCACCCCCACCACCACTGCAACCGACCTATTCCCGAAGCCAGCAGCCAGAAGGGCGCCAACACCCCCAACAGCAACATGAATTCAGGGAGGAATCCGAAGCTCGCATTGTCAACAGTATTGTGCCAGAATCAAAGCACATTTATTGAGCGATATCCTACCTCTGAAATACCTTTATGTTCTATGTCATTTTGTTTTTCAATAAGGAACAAGCAATGTAAATCTAGTTTTAATTCCTTGTAATAATTTCGCTTCAATTAGAATGAAATATATCTTCTTCACAGACTGACGAAGCTCAAAAATTGTCGAAGCTCAAAAGTCGTTCCAAAGGGAATGCAGAGCTAAAAATTGTCGAAACTACAAAAAAGTTGTTCCTAAGGGGCGCAGCGTAAGTTTTGTCGAAGCTACAAAAAAGTCGTTCCTAAGGGAGCGCAGTGTAAGTTTTCTGCTCAAAAGTCGTTCCAAAGGGAATGCCGAGCCAAATACCACCGAAATATAAGACGAAGAAGTTCAAAATACGTTCCTAAGGGGATGCAGAACTTATATCGCCGAAATAGAAGGCGAAGAAGTTCAAAAGATGTTCCTAAGGGGATGCATAACTTACACCGAAAAATAAACGGTGAAGCCGAAAAATAAACGGCAAAGAGATTTCAGTCGTTCCTAAGGGAAGGCAAAGATTGTGTTCCAGTGTGGGAGTGTGAGTGTGTGTCTTCGTCATCAGCATCATTTTGCATCATATCATCACATCATTCTGCATAACATCACATCATACATCATATCGCATCAATGGCACAAATCGAATACGAAGTCAACCTTTGGAGAATGCTTCGTAAAAATGAAAATGTGTTAAGGCACAAAATAAGCTTTGAGAAATACAGCTTCATCAGCTCTGTTACAAAAGAAGGGATTCCTTGTTTACGAAGCTTGGATATTTTTACGAAGGCCTAGATCTTTTCCTTCACGACGCATGAAAAGAACGGAAGGTGTTTTTTCGCCGAAGGCTCAAAAACGGTATGTATGTAAGTTTCATGCATCATAAAGAAATAAATTATAATAATTTACATATTTGATCCAAAGTTACACACATCAAATGT
This sequence comes from Zea luxurians, assembly GCA_029449295.1. NCBI lineage: Eukaryota > Viridiplantae > Streptophyta > Magnoliopsida > Poales > Poaceae > Zea > Zea luxurians. Next base: position 51,150,414 of record JAOPSE010000004.1, on the reverse strand, counting down.
TACAGCTTCGTTACAATAAAAACCACAATGTTCATTCTAGTGTCTATTACATCGACCATTTAAAATGTTTTTACAATAAGTGCTAGTCTTCTTTCAGGATTTTCTCCGCAACTTCATTTAGCAATTTATTGTCGACTTCGTCAACAATAGATTCAGCCATATTAATGATCTCCAGTGCTTCCTTCGTTTCTGGATCGGCCAGGGGATCGAACAGTTCTGGCAGCGGAGATAATTTAGCTGAAGAAAGAAAAAGTTAATCAGTCCAAAGCCATAAAAACAAATGCTGAAACTAAAAGCCACGAAACAATACCTATACGTTTTTCGCGCTCTGCAGCTTTTTCAGCTCACCTTGCTTCTGCTCGGGTGTTATGGATGTCTTTTTCACTTTTCTTCATAATTCCATGAGCCATCTCTCAGCCACCATTCACCCAGACATCTTTATAGAATTTTCTGCCCATCAAGGTAGCTTCAGCTGAAGGATCCTTTGTGACATCTGTGGAGAAGGCAGCTTCGGCCTGCGCCATGGTCATGATGTGATCGCATCCTGCATTCTCCAAGATAGCTGAAATCCCCCATGCACTAGAAAATGCACAGACATCCCCGCGATCACTTAAGATTTCTTCGAAGCTCTCGGCCTCCCCACTTATCCATTCAATAACACCTTCAGGGTCGCCTCATATGAAGTTCTCATCGGTAGAATAGGCGCCCACGTTGGCGAAGCTAGCTTTTATTTTCTCCACGCAGCCCAAGGATTTTTCAAAGCATCTTTCCTTGGATGCACGAAGTTCTTCAACAGTTTTCTCTAAATGGTTTTTCCAATATTCGCTGACCTCTCGGTTAACTTCTGCGAGTGCGCATTTTTCTTTGGCTTCTGCCAACTGTTTTTGAAGGTCTTCAAATCATTCTTTTGGACTTCGGCTTGAGCGTTGAAACTAGCTTCATCTTCTTTCACTTTGTTTACCAATGAAATCAATATTTTGTATTTTTTAAGACCTTCGTTTCTTAATTCAATTACCTCTGAACGAAGGTTGTTCAGAGCCATCGTATATCCTTCATCTTCAATGTTTTTCTGTGCCCTGAGGGAATTACTGAGAATCAGGCCCTGCAAGTGGAGGAAAGAATAATTATGACAAATAAAATACCCCATTTTTAAATTCAAATGTAACTCTTATACCTTTATGCTATTATACGTTAAGCTGTCAGCAAGCTCATTCTTCGATAAGATTGAAAGGCCATCTTCCAGCTTCGGGAATCCGATGCTTCTACCTATCTCCCGGCAAACGGATATTTCTTTATTATCCGGGAGACAGTACAAAAAATCTTCTTCCCCACTGCCATTAAACACTAATGCCCCCTTCGGGTATTTCAATTTTTGGGCATAGTGTCGTGCTTCTAGATTTTCTTCTTGAGAAAGTCCCTTTCCTGAAGCATGACGAACGATGTAATCAGTGCTTTCTTTTGAAGCTTCGGGAGCAGGAGTTTCAACCTTTTCAGACGCAATTTGCTCTGTCGCCTTTTCTTCAACTACGGTAGGCTCTGTCTCAGTGGGCACTGAAGGCCCAGCTTCGGTTTCAGCCTCAATTGTTGCAGCTTCGACTTCTGCCTGCTTCGTTTCAGTTTTGGATTGTGCCTTGGAAGCTTCGACAATTTTCTTGTAGGAGCAGGACTCAAGGTTTTTGCTGTTTCTAACACAACATCTAGCACATTCACCATCCTTCTCCTCTTAGGAGTTGCGGCAGAACCCTTTTGTGCTTTCGGCACTGTTGCCTCTATCGAAGGGCTCAAAATCTCTAGCATTTTTGTTATTTCTTCAATTTTTGACCCTTCAGCCTTATCAGCCGCCGTCTCAACTAGCTTAACTGAAAGTAACTTTGGCACTACAGCTGGCTCTACAGTCCTCTGCGCAGGAGGAACAATTTATTTTGTTTTGTCAACGGAAGAGGCCCATTCGCCAAATTCAGGTATCATGGCCTGTTCAATATAACGCAGCCGGTGAGTCAGAACCTTCATCTTTTTGCCCTTCGGCTCGGCTGTGATAGCCGAAGCGGCAACCTTTCCAGAAGCAGCAATCTTTCTTTTTACCCCTTGCCCTCACAGCGAGTAACAATAGTCAGGGTATACGAAGCCAATAGCATCGAATACCCTGTTCAACCTTTTCTTATTCCGACCCCCGAAGGTTGTGGACAAGGCATTGTCCTAGGTTTTGGAGTACACCCCAAGTAACTCATCGCTAGTAGCTTCAATACACTTCAGCCAATCATCATTTGGTTCATCAAACTTATCCCCAAACCTGAATGTATACTTCAGCCAGACCAAACCACCTTTGCTAGAGTTAGTGATGGTCTCCTTCGGTATTTCCCAGTTTTCCATAAGCGGCCATACTCTGAATGCTATATGTTCTTGAATTAAATCTCTTGTGCCAATGAAGAAGCAAACAGTACTGAAGGCCTTCTGACACGCTTTGGTGGCGTCATCAATTTTGACCTTCGGCCTTCACAGGCCGAAACGGGACCAGATGGGATGCATAATGATTTATTTTATGTCTTCCCTCGTCATTAGATCATTCTTCACATAAAACCACTCTTCCATCCAGGCCCTGGGCTATCTTTTCCGAAATGTGGGCACTAGGTGGCTTGCGTTAGGGCGAGCGATAAATCCATAACAACCGAAGTTGTTGTGGTACTGTTCTTTACCCATGGCCTTCGTCTCATATAGAAGTTCGTGCATACTGCAGAAGCACTTTGCGCTTGGCTCTAGCCCTTGATTCCTTACTGCCCAAACAAAAATCCCCATTCTTATTATGGCTTCGGGGGTGATCTGATGAAGGAAGATTTGGTAGGTCTTCAACACTTCAACTACAAACTTACTCAAAGGGAACCAAAGTCCAGCTTTGAAGAAGCTTCGGTAAATCACAACTTCATTCTCCTCAGGGGTAGGGACGTTGTTGTCTCCGCCAGCCCTCACAATAGACATATCCCGAAAGTACCTTCCTCTCAGGTTCTCAAGATGACTCTGTTTGATGGTCGATTTTCCGAAGATTGAATGGCTTGGCCGCCAGGGCCGATCCTCAGAATCTTCATCCCCACTTTCTGCATCATAGCTATCGCTGTCACCAGTATCTTCAGACAAATCTTCCAGTATCTCTTTAGTAATTTTCTCCGTGTTTGTTTTTGCCATCGATTCAACAAATCCAACAACATAAGGATCCACAGACTTCTTCTCCTCAAATAGCTTCGCTTCTTCGGTCAGCTTCATTTCTGCAACAACCTTATTTTCCTGAGACATCTTTTCTCCAGATATGGTGAAAACGCGCTTTTTAAACCGAAGTTCAGAGAGCATGAAAATCTAGCAAGCGCTAGTGTGCAAGAGCTAAAAGATTGAGAAAATAATGCAAATGGCACAAGCAGCGTATCAAATGCAGCTGGTGTGAGTTCCTATTTATACGTCCAGCGCGCTGCAAATTGGAGGGCCCCGTCTGTCATTGACTGTTGCTATTCTAGCAAAGGGAAGGTGTTTTTCGGACCTTCGGCTTAAGGCCTTCGTCTATGTCGCAGTCTGAATTCGTTATCTTAACAAATTAATATTGCGAGGGGCTACTATTGGGGGCCTTTGTCTTCTGAAGGTCCTCAAAAACATGATTTAACAATGTTTTCCTAGTGTAACATATGAACTGGTACCTTCGGACTCGAATTAAAAGCATATACGATGTGAAAAGCATGGTCGAGACGAAGGCTGATGTTGCTCCGAAGCTACGCGTAAGGGAGCTTCGGCTCAATGGTGGAAAAAGGAACCGACTTAAAGGGAAAAAGGCCATTTAGCCCCTGCTGGGTTGTCTATAAGTCAATAGTAAATATGAAGGGCATGAATGTAAATTTACACAGGCTGCGCCCTGTGCCTATAAATAGGTGAACAGTACCCCCGTACTGTTCACGCTGACTTGTATTCATCTACGCGTCATGCCTGGACTTTTACCTTCTCTCAAGCCGAAGGTACAAATGTAATTCAATATTGTTCCTGTTTATCTATGCTAATATAAAGAAGACATATTAACAATGTCATATGATTATTCATGTTGTCTCTTGTATTCCATATGCTTCTTCTTTCATTAACATATACTATGACGATGAAGGTATGTCCTTCATGACCTTCGTCTGGAGATCATTATATCCTAAGGGAAATAATGTTTTGAAGGACGAAGGACCTTTAACCACTAACATTTGTGTTGCCTTATTCTTAATTCATAGTATTTGAGAACAAGACCCCAACAGTGAGTTACTTAACTAGTTAGTTAATCCTGGTGAAATAGATTGGACCCCACTCCAATAAAACATGAACCTAAATTGGTGCCTTACACCAACTCTCCGTGAACAATGACCTAACCTACATCATGGGTTACCTAGTTCATCTATTCCAAAGCAAAGTAAAACTCTATTCAAACCTACCTACTTCGTGTACCCCAGCTATCCTAACTATATATCCTTAGCCATATACCCTTAACTCGGATGACAACTCCAAGGATAAAGGCCAAATAAGACCAAATGACAAAGGAGGATAAGCATCAACTCAAGTCTTAAAAGATCAAGTTAAATCGCCAAAGGAATCAAGATCTAGAGTTCAGGATGAAGTCTCCCCTTATCATACCCTTGCCACAACATCCATTGGCCATAACCGTCCCTGATTGTATACATTTTCTTACAAATCTCGAGGACGAGATTTCTGTTAAGGGGTAGGATTTGTAAAGCCCAAAAATTGTATCAGGAAAATAAATAAATATAATTATTCTTAGTGTTGAGAATTTATGGAACCTTGGAGATCATTTGAACTCCTTCTATTGGTGCATATTCAAATAATGGAATTATATTGGTAAGGTAACAAATAAATGAGTTTAGAAATATGCATCTCATGCCGATGATTTTGCGATGAGCATTTTTGTTTGAACAAAGGAATCAAGACTTAATTTGACCTCAATTTACAAATATATATATATATATATATAGTAAAGAATTTGAGAAAGGTAATTATGATAATCCTTTATTCCTTTTTAAATTAAAGGGTGAGGAGGAAGATAAATAATAAAAATAATAATAGTAACAGTAATAATAATAAATATGAAGATAGGATTTCTGTCCACAATAGAGTTTTGCTTGAAATTCAAAGATGAATCATGGTTGAATTTGAAATAGAAATCATAATAAGAAAACAAAATGGGAACAAAACCGCATCTAGGCCCAATTCTTCCCTGGCCAGACCACCTCTCGATTTCGCGCCTGTCACGCGGGCCCACCCGGCCAGCCTCCCTGCTCGCACGCTCCAACGCAGCGCGGTGTTCCCTTGTGGCTGCTACGCTGGTCACAGACTTGTGGGGCCCGTATGCCAGGTATCTCTTCTCCACTGAGATCGGAACTACATCCCTGGTTATGCACCGCCTTGCGATCTCCTAGACACGGACTCGCTATCGCGGTCCTTGCCATCCGGGTCGTCGCAACCTCCACGTTCCTTGCCCTCCCCTTGTTGTCATACGCTTTGACCGGTTAGGCCTGCTCACCTGGGTGGTCTTCACCGCTCCGGGGCCGCCGCGCCTCAACAGAAGCCACCGAGATCTCCGACGTTGGCCTTGGGGCGGAAATCGCCAGCCGAACTCCTATAAATTTACATGTGCTCGCCTCCGAATATCCCAAGCACAGAGAAAGTTTCATCGTGCCAAGTGAGAGAGGGAAAGAACCGAGCTGCGCAATCGCCCCGCGGGCTCGTCGTTGTCGCGGCCCTTGTGTTGTGCCATGATGCTCCGCCTGTTCACAGGGATGTTTGTTGTGGCTTCACCGTGCGGAACCGACGCCCGGGAACTCGAGAATTCCTCAACAGAGTGGTTCCGCCGCCATAGATCCGCCCCGTCCGTGGTCAGGGTACCTCGACGTCCTAGCTACGTGGTAAGAATTCCCAGACCAACTCGCCATGGCTCCTGCATCGTGTTGCATCCGCTTCATTTTGGAATCTCGTACCAGTGCGCCATGCTGGGGTAGCTCGCCGACGTACGCGCCGTGTGTGGGTAGCACCACCACCCATCTGGGTGAAGGTTGAAGAAGTGTCGGGGTCGTTAGATATATGTTGGACGACTGGGATCTCTCTAGGCATACATGTTGGCCGATAACCATAGATCTTGCGACGGATGGCCCCGATTAGATGAAAATACCGATTCGGTCGGGCGCGTTTCGGGTGTTGATCCTCCATCGGGCGGCCCAAATTGACGCAGCCATGCGTGTGATATGTGTCGTTGGATCGATTTCTAGCGGATGAGAATGGGGCTTAGTGTTTAAAAATCTGGACGGTCGATCTTTGATCCAACGGTTGATGGAGCGTACCGGTTCACAGGATTCGCGATCTAATCTGGGCCCTCGGTTTTTTATCGGACGACCCTAATTGACCGTACCCCTTCGCGGTTGTAGCTTTTCAAAAGAGTTCCTGCGCTTTTATTAAATAAACCTGCCGTCCTCGCGGGAGTAGTCTGAGTCTGGTAGAGTTTTATAAATTTAACCCTAGGCTCTCTGATATTATTGTCCTCGGTCCAGAACACTTAGGATATTCAAAAATTAATAAAGAAATAGGTTTTTAGTATGAAAATAAATCCATAAACTTGTTTAATCTGTATTTAATTCATTCTAACTCTGAATTGATCCATTCCAGTTTCTATAATTTTGTATTAATATTGTTTATCACCTAGTACCATTGTTTATCCAAAACCGCATCTGGGCCCAATTCTTCCCTGGCCGGCCCACCTCTCGATTTCGCGCTTGTCACGCGGGCCCACCCTGCCAGCCTCCCTGCTCGCGCGCTCCAATGCAGCGCGGTGTTCCCTTGTGGCTGCTGCGCTGGTCACAGACTTGTGGGGCCTGCACGCTAGGTATCTCTTCTCCACTAAGATCGGAACTACATCCCTGGTTATGCGCCGCCCTGCTCGCGATCTCCTAGTGTAATACCCAATTTGTAATAGATAATAAAAGAGGGGAAAGGTGTTTTTCCTTTAGTTATATGTGTGTATCGCATCCATTTCTCATCACATGTGAACACCACCTTTAAAAACAATTAATAAAAATATATATCACTAAACCATGGCATCATGCTGGATTTTATTTTGTGTGCATTTTGTGACAACATAAAATAATTTGAAGAAGAAATATATTAAATTCCCAAAATAGAATTTGGAAAATAAAAGGAGATCCTAGAATTTAGAAAAGAGAAGCAAACGAATATTATGTGGAATAAAATAAGTATTAAAATATATATGTATATATATTATTCTTACACATATTTGAGAGTATACATGTGACTCAAAAGTGAATTTCTTAACAAGACTCAAATTCAAATTAGAAGTTCAAATGAAAACAAAATGAATCAAATAGGAAAAAGGAAAACAAAAGAAAAGACTAAAGACACCTAACTTGGCCGCGGAAAACCTATTCGGCCCACTATCTCTTCCTCTCGCTGGCACGCGCGGCCCAGGCTTCACCCCGCGCCCGCGTCGTTCTGTACACGTGCCTGACAGATGGGGTCCCTGCGTCAGACCGATCCGCGTTGGCACGCTCTCGCTGTCGCGTGGTCCCGGTTTGTCAGCGCGGTATCTCCTACGCCGCAACCACTGGGCCGCTTCGCTCGCCACCATTGTCGCGCCTCTCCCCAGCTCGGTTGATCGTCCCTGCGGGTATAAAGACAATGCGGCATGGACTCGTTCGCCCATACACTATTCCGCCCTTCCTCTACCTCATTGAGCACAATCGCCGTGAGCCGTGGGAGTCGTAACCCGCCGCTGCACTGAATCCGTGTGCCACCGTCGTCCGTAGTGCTCGGCGCCAAATTGGAGCCTTGCGAGCGGCCAGGAGGCTTCGCCCGTGTCTCCGGTTCGCGTTGGTGGCGATTGTGGGGCAGGAGGGTGACCGGAGCGCGTCCAATTTACCTCCGCCATCGCGCATTCGTGGTTCGCCGTGGACTGACCGAAACAACGCCGGACTTAGGGTAATGACCCGCTCTCCATGTTCGCCTTCATCTCAATTTCATTTCGCGCCTAGTGTATTTAGCGATTGTGCACCGTGGCGCGCCGTGGGTAGTCTGGCGATGGTGACCGCCGCGGGATTGCACGCGCCGCCGTGCTCCGGCGAGATAGGTAGATGATCAGGTCTGGGCCGTGTGATCCTAAATCGATGGCCACGATTAAAAGCCAGTTACCGATTCGGCCAACGGCGCGAGGGTCGTCCGATCGGGATCGCACGCGTCTGGGGCATGTTCCACTGTATTAAATTGGGACTGCTGATGCACCGTCGTGCGATCATGGGGGAGCATGGGCTGTCTGGCACAGTGGATCGTGGATCTTTGATCCAACGGTCAATAGAGCGTACCGGTTTGCGAAGTAGAAAGATCTAATCTGGACCATTTGCGTTTGATCGGGCGACTGAGGTGACTCCATACCGCTTCGGCCGCGAATCTTATAAAGGAGCCGCTGGAATATCTGTGAATCAACCCGCAGTTCCTGACCACTGTTCACTGGGTCTGGGTTATCTTGTGCAGAGACCCTTGTCTTCTCTGGATATTGAGGCCCAATCCAGTGCTGATTTAAATGAAATAACTAAACTGAAAAATAGAATTTTAATACAAAAATATATGCTAGAACTTGATTAAATCATAGAAAATCCATTTTAGTACAAATTAACCCATTCTAGTTTCTAAAATTTTGTAATATTATTCTCTATCACTTAGAGTCTCTGTTTTGTCATGAAAACAGTAAGAAAAATAATTTCTCACTTAATCCTATTTTAAGCACATAAAACCTTTGGAAATTCATATCTTAAAATCTATAACTCCAAAAATTATGATTCCTGTTCCTAGGATTTCATATTAATGTGTAGATTATTATTATGTATTTTGTTTACATGTTTGGTGTGATGTTAATTTTCTCTATATACTGTGCTTGTTTGTATTGTGGCGAGTAGAAGAACCTGTGACTGAGGATTCTGGTGACCAGCAGATAGAAGTAGCTGAGCAGGAGCTCATTGAAGGCAAGTTGGGCCCTTGATCACTTTTGTTTACCCAATAATATTCTTTATTATCACTATTCAATGCATAGGTTTAATTTTGATAGGACCCAATAGGTCACCCTAGTCTGTTTATCCTGATTACCTTGTTTACCCCTGAATCACTTGGGTAGTTTTGCTATTGTTTTACATGGTTTTGGGATAATCTTTCATTATATCCATGTTCCAATTATGTTGTTATTCTATTTATGTTCATGTCAAGATCATTAATGTTAATTGGAACATGAAGCTTAACTTGAGAAACACGTGCCACCACAAGGGTTTAATGGGACGCCCTTGGCCAACTAACTAGGAAAGCTAGTGGAAGACTACCTTACCCGAAAGGGGCAAGGGCAGTAGGGGAGTTGCATGCAAGGAGGTTCTTGGGTTGATTTTGCTGTGATGGCGGTCAGACGGGGGATTCTTGCAAGTGTGCTTCCCGTAAACTGTAGCGGGTTTTCGGAAGCTAGTGGAATTTTGTAAAAGCCTCATAGTGGATCCCTAGCCATTCACCTCGGTAGTGTCTAAGGGTCTAGCTAACCCTGGCGACATGGGATACACGACTTGTGGGTATAGGGTACAACCTCTGCAGAGTGTAAAACTAGTATACTAGCCGAGCTCACGGTCATGAGCAGCTCAGGACTCTCGCATGATTAAATTATGGAACCTAAACTCAATTTGTCATTTGCATCTGCATGGGATTATTTATTAATTTTGTTTTATTATTTTTATTAAGGTTTGATATCTACTTACATTTAGTAATTGCTAATAAAACTTTGACCAACTTTAAAAGCAATGCTCAGCTTTAAACCCCTATTGTTGATCAGCTTTACACATCACATGAACTCCCACCTTTGGTGAGTTCATGCCACATTATTCCCCACAACTTGTTGAGCGATGAACATGTGTGAGCTCACCCTTGCTATATCACACCCCCCCACACAGGAGAAGATCAGGTGGTTCAAGTGGAGCCACACAACGAGGAGTTCGATTCGATCTAGGTGGCGTCTCCTAGTTGACTTTCTCGCACCAAGGATAGATTTTAGATCCTGTTATATTTATCTTTTATTTTGTAAGACTTCTGCTATGTAATAAGTACTCTGATTATATTATGACATTTATCTCTATACACTATGTTATTATATGTGTTGTCTCTTTGGCGCATGTATGAGATGCACCCGGCTTTGTCCTTTAAAACCGGGTGTGACACCTAGACACGGACTCGCTGTCGCGGTCCTTGCCATCCGGGTCGTCGCAACCTCCGCATTCCTTCCCCTCCCCTTGTTGTCATATGCTCTAACCGGTTGGGCCTGCTCGCCTGGGTGGTCTTCACCGCTCTGGGGCCACCGCGCCTCAACAGAAGCCACCGAGATCTCCAGCGTCGGCCTTGGGGAAGAAATCGCCAGCCGAACTCCTATAAATTTACATGCGCTCGCCTCCGAATATCCCAAGCATAGAGAAAGTTTCATCGTGCCAAGTGAGAGAGGGAAAGAACCGAGCTGCGCAATCGCCCCACGGGCTCGTCGTTGTCACGGCCCTAATGTTGTGCCATGATGCTCCGCCTGTTCATGGGGATGTTTGTTGTGGCTTCACCGTGTGGAACCGACGCCCGGGAACTCGGGAATTCCTCGACGGAGTGGTTTCGCCGCCATAGATCCGCCCCGCCCATGGTCGGGGTACCTCGACGTCCTAGCTACATGGTAAGACTTCCCAAACCAACTTGCCGTGGCACCTGCATCGTGTTGCATCCGGTTCATTTGGGAATCACGCACCAGTGCGCCGTGCTGGGGTAGCTCACCGGCGTACGCGCCGTGTGTGGGTAGCACCACCACCCGTCTGGGTGAAGGTTGAAGAAGTGTCGGGGTCGTTAGATATATGTTGGACGACTGGGATCGCTCTAGGCATACTAGTTGGCCGATAACTGTAGATCTTGCGACAGATGGTCCCGATTAGATGAAAATACCGATTCGGTCGGGCGCGTTTCGGGGCGTTGATCCTCCATCGGGCGGCCCAGATTGACGCAACCATGTGTGTGATACGTGCCGTTGGATCGGTTTCTAGCGGATGAGAATGGGGCTTAGTGTTTAAAAATCTGGACGGTCGATCTTTGATCCAACGATTGATGGAGCGTACCGGTTCGCAGGGTTTGCGATCTAATCTGGGCCCTCGGCTTTTGATCGGACGACCCTAATTGACCGTACCCCTTCGCGGTTGCAGCTTTTCAAGAGTCCCTGTGCTTTTATAAAATGAACTCGTCGTCCTCGCGGGAGTAGTCTGAGTATGGTACAGTTTTATAAATTTAACCCTAGGCTCTCTGATATTAGTGTCCTCGGTCCAGAACACTTAGGATATTCATAAACTAATAAAGAAATAGGTTTTTAGTATAAAAATAAATCCATAAACTTGTTTAATCCGTATTTAATTCATTCTAACTCTGAATTGACCCATTCCAGTTTCTATAATTTTGTATTAATATTGTTTATCACCTAGTACCTTTGTTTAACCATGAAACTTGAATTAAAATTATTTATTTGGATTAATCTATTCTAAGCACTAAATAATTTTGGAAATTCATAACTTAATAATCGTAGCTCCGAATTTAGTGGTTCTTGTTTCTACGATCTCGTAACGTCGCGTAGATTATTATTATGTAGTTTGATCTTATGTTTGGTGTAATGTTAATTTTGCCTATACATGTTTGTCTGTATTGCTACGTTTAGCAGTGAGGACACGTATCACCTGAAGAGCAAGTTGGTACCTGGAATCTCAAGTGCCAGGCAAGTTGTGCCGTTGATCACTTCTTTTACCCAGTCATGTTCTGATTAATCATAATGATCTGCATAGGTTAATTTTGATGGGACTCAATAGGTCACCCTAGCCTGAATATCTTTTACCTTGTTTACTCATGAATCATTGGGTAGTTATGCTATTGCTTTACATGGTTTTTGGGTTAATATTTCATTATATCTATGTTCTATTATTCTGTTATGTCATTTATGTTCATGGTAAGATCATTATGTTAATTGGAACATGGAGAACCACCCAGGAAAATAGTGCTACCACAAGGGTTTAATGGGACGCCCTTGGCTAACTAACTAGGAAAGCTAGTGGAAGACTACCTTACCCGAAAGGGGCAAGGGCAGTAGGGGGGTGGTCAGTGTAGGGAGGTCCTCGGGTTGATTTTGCTGCGATGGCGGTTAGACGAGGGATTCCTGCACTGGAGCTTCCGATAACTGTAGCGGGTTTTCGGAAGCTAGTGGAACTTTGTAAAGGCCTCGTAGTGTTACCCTGCCTCGCCTCCTCGGTAAAGGTGTATGGGATTGGCCGTCTCCTGGCAGATGGGTAACATGACTTGTGGGTAAAGATGTGCAACCTCTGCAGAGTGTAAAACTGGTATACTAGCCGTGCTCACGGTCATGAGCAGCTCGGACACTCACATGATTAAATTATGGAACTTAAACTCAATTTGTCATATGCATTGCATTGAGGGTGTTGTTGTTACTTTTGTTCTACTACTTAATTGGGTTGGTATTTACTTATACTTAGTAACTGCTAATAAAATTTTGACCAACTTTAAAAGCAATGCTCAGCTTCAACCATCCTCTTTGGTAAGCCTTACACTTCACGTGAGTTCCCACCTTTGGCAAGTTCATGCACATTATTCCCCGCAACTTGTTGAGCTATGAACGTATGTGAGCTCACTCTTGGTGTCTCATACCCCCCACAGGTCAAGAATAGGTACCGCAGGATGAGGCGCATGGAGGATGCTATGGTGAGTTCGTGAGAGGTCTAGGCCGTCATCTCCCAGTCAACTTTGGGTTGCTGGACCGTTGTCTCCTTATAATGTAATTATTTATTTATTTTGTACATAACTCTTATTATATAGTAAAGATGTGACATTCGATCATGTGCCATGATTCATCATATGTGTGAGACTTGGTCCCAGCACACCTGGTGATTATGTTCGCGCCCGGGTCTTGGTGCCCCGAAACTCGGGTGTGACATTCGTGCATGTTACAGAAGCACTTTGCGCTTGGTTCTAGCCCTTGGCTTCTCATGGCCCAAACAAAAATACTCGTTCTGATTATAGCTTCGGGAGTAATTTGATGAAGAAAGATCTCAAATGTCTTCAAAACTTCAAACAAAAAATTGCTCAATAGAAACCGAAGACCTGCCTTCATAAAGCTTCTGTAAACAACAACTTCATCTTCCTCGGGTGCAGGGGCGGCGCTGTCCCCCCCAACTCTCACAATAGACATGTCACGAAAATATCTTCCCTTCATGGCATCAATCTGACTCTGTTTGATGGACGACTTTCCGAAGATGGTATGACTTGGCCGCCAGGGCCGATCTTCGGCATATTCATTCCTGCTTTCCACATCAAAGTTATCGCTATCATCGGAATCCTCAGACAACCCAACTAATATTTCATTTGTAATCTTTTATGTGTTTGTTTTTTCCATAGCTTCGTAAAACCCAGCTAGAGCAGGGTCCACAATCTTCTTCTCCTCAGACATCTTCTCTTCAGACATCTAACGAGTACTTGTGCAAATGATGAAGCTCACAAATCAAGCGAGATGTGACAGCAAGAAATTTCAAGCTTGAAACAATAGCATAAGCAATTGAAAGGCGCAACAAATGCTATCGCTACAGGTTCCTATTTATATGCCTAGCGCATTGCAACTTGGCAGGCCCCATTTATCGTTGACTTTCGCTATTCTAGCGAAGGGAAGGTGTTTTTTTGGACCTTCGGCTAAAGGCCTTCGTTCATGTCGTAGTCTGAATTTGTTAGACACAAAAACAAATTATGCGAGGGGCTACTATTGGGGGCCTTCATCTTCTGAAGGTCCTCAAAAACATGACTAACATGTTTTCCAGTATAGTATACTGTCACAGGAAGCTTCGGCTTTAAGATGAAGGCGTGCATGGTATGAAAAGCGTGATCTAGAAGAAGGACGAACCAACTCCGAAGCTGTGGCTAGAGAAGCTTAGGCTTAGCACAAGGATGGTGGTGGAGGATGAAACCGACCTAAAAGGGAAAAGACTGCTTAGTCCTCGACAACTTGCCTTTTGGCTAACAGTATATGTTAGGGACATGAATGTAACTTTGCTCGGGGTGTGTCCTGTACCTATAAATAGATGAACAGTAACACCGTACTGTTCACGCTGACTTGTAATCACCCACGCGTCACTCCCGCTTTTTCACCTTCTGTCAAGCCGAAGGTACAAATGTAATTTAAACATTGTTAATGTTTGTTTATGTTTATATGATAAAAATATGAAGAATCTAATGGTTCAAGATGATTATTTATATTCCCCTCACGTTTCATATGTTTTAGTTTACATCATTGCTTATTGAAATAAAGAAGGTGCGTCATTCGTGACCTTCGTCCGAAGATCATTATATCCTAAGGGAGATAATGCTTTGAAGGACGAAGGTCTTTAACCATCTGCACTTGTGTTGCCTTGTTCTTGATTTATAGCTTTTTTAGAACAAGTGACCAACAATTGTAATATTTTTTTCTTTCTGACTAGAGGTTTTAAATGTGCAGCCGCAAAACATCTTAGTTTTATTCTGGTCATATATATATTCTATATTGTTTATTTATGTATTAATGTTGTATGTATATGGGTCGGTGTCGCACATTTAGGCATTTTGGGCTGGGCTGGCACACATAACTAATTGTGGGTCGTGTCGTGGGCCGATGACTGGGCCCACGTGCTGGCACAACATGGCCCATAATTAGGGATATGCTTTTGTAGGACGTGCCTTTGTGGGCCGTGCTTTTGTGGGCCTATGTTGTGGCGGGTCAGGCCGACCCACATGTCCAGGTATAGTCACTGTCGACCTCAACACCACTTCTCCTCCTTCCTATACACCTTGTCTCACTGCTAAAGAATGCAACATCTATAACGATTGAGAATCGGCTACGATACCGAGTTTTCAACCAGTATTTGGCATTTGGGATTAAAAGTCTCTATCTTTAGTCCTATTTATATGAACTGGTACTAAGAGAGGACTTCAGTACTGGTTCATGTAAGAACCAATATTAAAATTATTTATTTAGCATCAGTTGTAAACATAAATCAGTACTAAAGATGATCATTAGTATAGGTTCAACTGATACACCCAGCCCAAGTGGGGTTGGCCGAGGCCCAACAAATTAGGGTTGCTCGGAGCCCAACAATTCATTAAGCACACACAACTCAGGGAAAGGCCCAATCGCCCCAAAAGACTAGTCCAATGGGGGAAGGTGTCTCTCCCTTTTAAAGTGGATTCCTCCTCCCAAGTTAAGCGAGGTGGGATAATTCTGAGGCTCACACGGTCACCGTCCGACTACAATTGGGCCAACTGGGCCAATTGCGCTTTTGCCAACGAGTAATAGTGGAGGATGTCCTCATCATTCCCACCTTCTTAAAATGGGCCCTAGCTTTGATACCAGATGATACACCCAGCCCAGGTGGGTTGGTCGAGGCCCAACAAGTTAGGGTTGCCCGGAGCCCAACAGTTCATTAAGCACACCCAACTCAGGGAAAGGCTCAATCGCCCCAAACGACTAGTCCAATGGGGAAGGGTGGCTCTCCATTTTAAAGTGGCTTCCTCCTCCCAAGTTAAGCGAGGTGGGATAATTCTGAGGCTCACACGGTCACCGTCCGACTACAATTGGGCCAACTAGACCAATTGTGTCTTTACCAACAGGTAATAGTGGAGGATATCCTCATCATTCCCACCTTCTTAAAATGGGCCCTAGCTTTGATACCAGATGATACACCCAGCCTAGGTGGGGTTGGCCGAGGACCAACAAATTAGGGTTGCCCGGAGCCCAATAGTTCATTAAGCACACCCAACTCAGGGAAAGGCCCAATCGCCCCAAAAGACTAGTCCAATGGGGGAAGGGTGGCTCTCCCTTTTAAAGTGGCTTCATCCTCCCAAGTTAAGCGAGGTGGGATAATTCTGAGGCTCACATGGTCGCCGTCCGACTACAATTGGGCCAACTGGGCTAATTGCATCTTTGCCAATGGGTAATAGTAAAGGATGTCCTCATCATCAACGCTAAGAACTGGTACTACAAGTTGGTCTAGGGGCATATTCAGTATTTTTACATCTTGATATGTATCAATGCAGAAAACCAAAATATATATCGAAGACATAACACACATACAATATAAGCAAACATAACTTATAACAGTCAACACTCCATAGTTCACAACTCAGAGGTCATGGTCACTTCATATTCCACAACTCATTATGTTGTTCATAACATTCAACACACGCACCATTGGGGTCTTCTTCTTCCAAAGGTCCTCAAAATATCAAGATAATAGTTGTTCTCTGGTCTATTTTTATGTGTTACAGGTACACTTACCATAAGCATCTTCGGACGAATAGCACCATAAAGGAGCGAAGGATGAAGCTAGATAAAACTGAAGCAAGTTTTCAATAGTTTGTCCTCCAAGATGATAGAAGGAAAAGACACCATTACCCTTTTTATACTATGTAGGTCAATGTATAGTTTTAAGGACGTAAATGTAATTTTACCAAAACCATACTCTATGACTATAAATAGAGGAATAGTGCCATATGCATTTGGGCATCTTTTGGATCGGAGGAAGAGCGGATAGTCTCTTCTACAAAGCTGTAACTCTCCCTTCGTCTTGTAAGCTTCACAAAGCCGAAGGTATAAATGTAACCTCTAATTTAAAATACGAAGGAAATCAAAGGAATTAAGCAATGTTTTTGAAGTTACATGAAATGTATGGTATTCATATTTATGTTCTCCAAATTACCATTTTCATGAATATTGTATTTATTAATTTTTTTCACACCTTCATCTTTGAATTCAATCTTCTTCTCTAATAAAGAAGGTGAAATTAAAGATGAAGGTAAAATTTAATTTCATTATGTTGTCTTGTTCTTGATCTCTCTTAGGAAGGCAATAGCAGGTAGCCAACATTTAGCGTCCAACTACAGTGAACTCACTTCCACAACCACGTAAAGCTTCAAAATGCCGCTGAAAGAAGCCAACAACAATTGTCGTCATCCTCACTCCCTTGGACACTAACCAAGGAGAAGAAGCACTCCTCTAGGGATGGCAACGGAGATTTTCCCGTCGGGGAACAGCTCCCCATCCTCGTCCTCGCGACGAAAAATTTTCCCCGCGGGGATCCCCACGAACGCTTGCGGGGAATATTTCTTCCCCATTCTCGTTCCCCGCGGGGATAAATCCCCAACAGAGATCCCCATCCTCATTTAAATTATAATTAGGACATATGTTTTTTGTTATTAATGTACAACATTGTCACTAATATACATTGTCAGATGTAAGAAATTATTATGCATACATCAAAATGAACACATTTGTATAATTAGTGGTCTCTTAACAAGTTAATTATTTATTTTTATCGTTAACTAGTACACGAAAAAACCGTTACGTGCAAGTTTAACGGGTTCCCGCGAGGAACGGGGATGGGGAATGCTTCCCCGTCCTCGTCCCTGTTTACCCGTCGGGGATGAATTTTCCCTGTTTATATCCCCACGGAGAAGTTTCTTTCCCACCCCAAACGCCTAATGGAGGAATTTCCCGCGAGGAATTGGAGATCGGGTCCCCATTGTCATCTCTACACTCCTATGAGAAGCACAGAACCAGAAGAGGAAGGCGGTCAGTCCTACACCACAAGACACAATGCTCCATAGAGAAATCCTACTTGACTTTCATTTCTCATGGTATTTAAGTATGATACTCTTATTTTTGCAATTCGGAAGAGTTATTAATTATTCAGGACTTATTTGTGAGCAAGAGGATTAAAGGGGCAAAAATCGTCTTGCTATTCAATTTTGAATAGTAAAGAAAATTTTAAACACCAAAATAATTTTAGCTCGGACAGATTGTAGTCCCTTCAATACCCTTAAACAAGCAACCGAATAAGCCTATGGTACTTTTTTTCTTTCAATTTGCACGTTAAGGTTATTGGTTATTAGTGATTTGTCTCGGTATTATTTGTTTTACGTGGCCGTATCAAACTCAGATTCTAAGTTGAAACAAAGTACTCATAATTTTCTATCTTCAAACCTTTTTTCTACAATTTTCTTATTAAACCAGAATTCGTATTTTTAATGCAGATTTTATGCAAATGTTTAGTTTCTAAGGACTAATTTTAATCTATTTATTTTATTCTATTTTAATTCATAAATTACTAGATACAGAAAAAAAATCTATTTTAGATTAAAAAACTCAAAATTTAAAACTAAATAAATAATAAATAATAATAAAATAGAAGCACTAAAAATCACTAGAAACCAAATAGAACCATTAAATTCAACATGTTTTAATTTCGGGATCAGATGGTACAAATTGTGAGCGCCATGTTGTCGTAACCGGCTTATTTGGGGCAGGCACCCCTCTCGGAATAAAAAACCGAGCTTTTACCAGTCATCATCAGGTTCCTTAAAACTTGAACGCTTTTGAGCTCACGCCCGCACTTCGCGCTATGCCGTACGTGGGCAGAGGGTGCCACCGTCACAGTACAGCAAAGAAAATAGGAACCAGCGAAGACCCAGCCAAACAGCGTCACGCCCGCGCTTCGCGCGATGGAAGCAGCGAAGACCCAGGCAAACAGCGTCACGCTCGCGCTTCGCGCGATGCCGGACGTGGGCAGTGGGTCCCGCCGTCACAGTACAGCCAAAGAAGCGAATCGTCTGCCTGCCGCGCGCCTCACAGTACAGCCAAAGAAGCGAATCGACTGCCTGCCGCGCGCCTGCGCGGAACGCGCTGCCCTTCGTCTGCGCTTCGCTCCAGATCTGGCAGCCGTCGTCTTCTCGCGCCGCGGCCTGCCGCGTGGCCGCGTGGAACTCGCCTCCAGATCTCGCCGTGGATCCGGTCGTCAACGCGTCGGACGAGGTGCGTGCTCACGGACGCTTCCTGGATCCGTCGTCCCCAAAAATCCGCGGGGATTGTCCTTCCGTCTCAGACCTCCCTCTCTCATGGCGTCTATGCAGGTCACCATGACGCCGACCGTCCCATCGGTCGAAGCGTGCGGTGGACGCTCCTCACCATCCCTCTACAGCTACAGCGCGCCCTACTTCGTCCGCTGTGTGCCCATGTCGTCCTCTAGGTCGGCCCCACGCGCATAAGCCCTCCGCCCAACTGGTCCGCGCGGGCCCACGAGCAGCTGCAGCGAGCACAGGAAGCGGCCCGCTGCGTGGACATCGTCGCCGAAAACATCGTCACACGGACCACAGCTCAACAGTTCCACGGCATGGGCAGCGACCCTGTTCTCGGTACCTTCTCCTATACGCCCATCTTCTACTCGCTTTTTAGACAACACATCTACCATTGTCCTCAGCCCGGCTCTTTTTCTTTCGGTTCTAGCCGAACACCCTGCTTAGGGCTCCCCCGCTTTGAAGCTGATGGCGTTCGGCGAGTTCTTCTGAAATCCCTCCGTGCGTCCAGGTCTGCCCCAATGGTGTATGCATCCTTAATACTGTGTATCCAATTTCTTCTCTAAAGCTGTTTGCCTAGAACAGGTTCTATTTCCAAAAACAAAATACAGGTAGTCATCGTTTATAGCGAGTTTCTTCGACGGCTAATTCAGCTTAACACTGAAGATATTGCGTTTAATAGATAGATGAAGTTATTGTAAACATTGTTTACTATGAGGGTCTGTAAAGAATTGATCATGCTCGTGCAGGCTGATCTCTGAGATGCCTGAGCTGATGTACTGATTTCACAATGGCACCCATTATGAAGCGACTTATCATGGACACACTTAGTTTGTTTTGTTGTTACCTATAGCTTACATCGATCCTGTCGGTGTTTAGGTCGTGCATTTATAGAACATGATTGGGTAAGAGTATTTGGCTATTTGCAAGAGTGTTGGAGCACTTTATCATCTGTCTGTTTATGGGGTGGAGATTTGCAGAAAACCAATCCAGACCTAGAGGCATTATGACTTCCTTTAATACAAAATCAGTCTATCTGCTACCTAAAGTTGTTGTATTTGCAGTGTTATACCATCTAATTAATTTGGTTCCTTTGTTTTTCTTCATTCCTGCGCAGATAGCTTTTGACGGAGTTCGCAGAAGGCTACTCGTCGCTGATTCCTTTTGGGAGGTTAGTTCCTTGCCGTGCTTCTGCACTTCTCACAAAAGTCAGTTAAAGCTTAATGGATTACATAGACTATTCATCAGAGCTATCAAATTTCCAGATGATTAAATTGGTTTGGTTAATGTTTACCGCCAGAGCTTCCTCTGCCATGGCAACTTCCTCATTTTGGACTCTTTTTGACGACTGAAACCTCGTCCTTAGTGCTTTTATTTACAAAAAACTAAAAGAACAATGGATTAGCATCACAGCTCCAGAATCAGTAAATGGCCATGAAATGATGCAGGAAGCTATAATAGCAACAAAACAACTGCTGATAGCCTGATATCTCAAACCATGTGCACCAACTCCAATTAGTTAATTACAGTTTTTAGGCGAAATACAGTAGAGAAGGTGAGAGCACCTAGAGGGGGGGGGGGTGAATAGGTGATCCTGTGAAAACTTAAACTTATAGCCACAAAAACTTGTTAAGTGTTAGCACGATAATCGCCAAGTGGCTAGAGAGGAGTCTCAACAAAACACAGAAACCACAGAAGATCAATCACAGAGATGACACAGTGGTTTATCCCGTGGTTCGGCCAAGACCAACGCTTGCCTACTCCACGTTGTGGCGTCCCAACGGACGAGGGTTGCAATCAACCCCTCTCAAGCGGTCCAAAGACCCACTTGAATACCACGGTGTTTTGCTTTCTTTTCTTTATCCCGTTTGCAAGGAATCTCCACAAATTGGAGTCTCTTGCCCTTACAAGTATATGATCACAAAGAAGCACAGAGTAAGGGAGGGAAGAAACACACACAAATCCACAGCGAAATGCGCACACAAACGGCCAAGAATCGAGCTCGAATGACTATCTCAAAGTTCTCACTAGAACGGAGCTCGAATCACTTAGAATCACAAACGAATGCGCAAAGAACGAGTGTGGATGATCAAGAATGCTCTAAGGTTGCTTGGGTGACTCCTCCATGCGCCTAGGGGTCCCTTTTATAGCCCCAAGGCAGCTAGGAGCCGTTGAGAGCAAATCTGGAAGGCTATCCTTGCCTTCTGTCGTCGGGTGCACCGGACAGTCCGGTGTACACCGGACACTGTCCGGTGCCCGATTTCTTTCCTTAAACAGCGCTGCCGACCGTTGCCGACCGTTGCAGATCTGGGAGCCGTTGGCGCACCGGACATGTCCGGTGCACACCGGACAGTCCGGTGCCCCCTTCCGACCGTTGGCTCGGCCACGTGTCTCGCGCTGATTGCGCTGCCGACCGTTGGACCGTCCGACCGTTGGCTCACCGGACAGTCCGGTGCACACCAGACAGTCCGGTGAATTTTAGCCGTACGCCATCGGCGAATTCCCGAGAGCGGCCAGTTCATGCCGAGCCAGCCTGGCGCACCGGACACTGTCCGGTGCACAGCGGACAGTCCGGTGTGCCAGACCGAGCTGAGTCTTGGCTGCACTCAGCCAAGTCATTTTCTCCTCTTTTCTTTTCTTCTTCTTTCTGTTTCTAACACTTAGATAAGTATGTTAGTACACAAAACAAATGTACTAAGGCTTAGAAACATACCTTTACTTCATGATTTGCACCTTGTTCATCCATGGACATAAAATCACATTTAAGCACTTGTGTTGGCACTCAATCACCAAAATACTTAGAAATGGCCCAAGGGCACATTTCCCTTTCAATCTCCCCCTTTTTGGTGATTTATGCCAACACAACATAAAGCAAGTAGAACAAGTACAAAAACACTTCAAATAAGAACTCAAATTTATTTTGATTCAATTTTGACATATATGGATCACTCTATGCCACCACTTGGTTTGTTTTTGCAAATCAACCTCAAATCTCTATCTCTAAGTCAAACACACATGTTGAAACATAAAGAGAGTCATTCCAAAAGATATTGATCAAAGATTTCAAAAACTCCCCCTTTTTCCCATAATTACTACTTCTCCCCACAAGAAGCCAACTTTTGACAAAAGAGACAATAAAAGAGTTTTGACAAACCAAAAGCTCTACTCTACTATTTTCAAATTTCTCAAGTGGTAGCTGATCCATTTATTGCTTTGGCCTTTATTTTCTCCCCCTTTGGCATCAAGCACCAAAACGGGATCAATCTTGGCCCTTTAACCCCATTGCCTCACCAAAATCTTCAATTAAGAGCAAATGGCAATAAGAGTTCATGAGATGGACTTGGAATAAGTTACCCTCTCATCGGAGTGCAGTGGAAGTCTTTCATGGTCCAAGTCCACCTTTTCCCTTTCAATTCTCCTTCGAGACTAAATCAAGCAAACTCAAGCATATGGTTAGTCTCAAAGGGTCAAGTTGTAACACATCTCCCCCTAAACATGTGCATCACTTTGCAACGGACTTGTGAGGTCCAGGGAGTGTTTGTACAACTTGAGCACCATAATAAGCAACAAAATGCAGAATGGACATGATCAAAGGCATAAGTACATGTATGCTACATTTCAATCCAAGTTCCGCGAATCTAAGATATTGAGCTCACTACGCAGCCTGCAAAAGGTCTTCTCATCTAGAGGCTTGGTAAAGATATCGGCTAGCTGGTTCTCGGTGCTAACATAAAACACTTCGATATCTCCCTTTTGCTGGTGGTCTCTCAAAAAGTGATGCCGGATGTCAATGTGCTTTGTGCGGATGTGCTCAACAGGATTTTCCGCTATTCGGATAGCACTCTCATTGTCACATAGGAGTGGGACTTTGCTCAGATTGTAGCCAAAGTCCTTGAGGGTTTGCCTCATCCAAAGTAGTTGCGCGCAACACTGTCCTGCGGCAACGTACTCGGCCTCAGCGGTGGATAGGGCAACGGATGTTTGTTTCTTAGAGTTCCATGACACCAGGGACCTTCCTAAGAATTGGCACGTCCCCGATGTACTCTTCCTATCGACCTTACATCCAGCATAGTCGGAATCTGAGTACCCAATCAAGTCAAAGTTAGACCCCTTTGGATACCAGATCCCGAAGCAAGGCGTAGCAACTAAATATCGAAGAATTCGCTTCACCGCCACTAAGTGACACTCCTTAGGATCGGATTGAAATCTAGCACACATGCATACGCTAAGCATAATATCCGGTCTACTAGCACATAAATAAAGCAAAGAACCTATCATGGACCGGTATGCTTTTTGATCAACGGACTTACCTCCTTTGTTGAGGTCGGTGTGTCCGTCGGTCCCCATCGGAGTCTTTGCGGGCTTGGCGTCCTTCATCCCAAACCGCTTCAGCAAGTCTTGCGTGTACTTTGTTTGGGAGATGAAGGTGCCATCCTTGAGTTGCTTCACTTGGAACCCAAGGAAGTAGTTCAACTCGCCCATCATCGACATCTCGAATTTCTGCGTCATCACCCTGCTAAACTCTTCACAAGACTTTTGGTTAGTAGAACCAAATATTATGTCATCGACATAAATTTGGCACACAAACAAATCACCATCACAAGTCTTAGTGAAAAGAGTTGGATCGGCTTTCCCAACCTTGAAAGCATTAGCAATTAAGAAATCTCTAAGGCATTCATACCATGCTCTTGGGGCTTGTTTAAGTCCATAGAGCGCCTTAGAGAGCTTACACACGTGGTCGGGGTACCGTTCATCCTCGAAGCCAGGGGGTTGCTCCACATACACCTCCTCCTTTATTGGCCCGTTGAGGAAAGCGCTCTTCACATCCATTTGGTACAACCTGAAAGAATGGTGAGCGGCATACGCTAGCAAGATACGAATGGACTCTAGCCTAGCCACAGGAGCAAAAGTCTCCTCAAAGTCCAAACCTGCGACTTGGGCATAACCTTTTGCCACAAGTCGAGCCTTGTTCCTCGTCACCACCCCATGCTCGTCCTGTTTGTTGCAGAACACCCACTTGGTTCCCACAACATTTTGCTTGGGACGAGGCACCAGCGTCCAAACTTCATTGCGCTTGAAGTTGTTAAGTTCCTCCTGCATGGCCAACACCCAATCCGGATCTAGCAAGGCCTCCTCTACCCTGAAAGGCTCAATAGAAGAGACAAAGGAGTAATGTTCACAAAAATTAACTAGTCGAGACCGAGTAGTTACTCCCTTGCTAATGTCACCCAGAATTTGGTCGACGGGATGATCCCTTTGAATCATCGCTCGAACTTGGGTTGGAGGTGCCGGTTGCGCTTCTTCCTCCATCACATGATCATCTTGTGCTCCCCCTTGATCACACGCCTCCTGTTGATGAACCTGTTCATCGTCTTGAGTTGGGGGATGCACCGTTGTTGAGGAAGAAGGTTGATCTCGTTCATCTTGTTCCTGTGGCCGCACTTCTCCAATCGCCATGGTTCGTATAGCGGCCGTCGGAACATCTTCTTCATCTACATCATTACAATCAACAACTTGCTCTCTTGGAGAACCATTAGTCTCATCAAATACAACGTCGCTAGAGACTTCAACAAAACCCGATGATTTGTTGAAGACCCTATACGCCTTTGTATTTGAATCATAACCTAATAAAAACCCTTCTACAGCTTTGGGAGCAAACTTAGAATTTCTACCCTTCTTCACTAGAATGTAGCATTTGCTCCCAAAAACACGAAAGTAAGATACATTGGGTTTGTTACCGGTTAGTAGCTCATACGAAGTCTTCTTGAGGAGGCGATGAAGGTAGACCCTGTTGATGGCGTGGCAAGCCGTGTTCACAGCTTCCGACCAAAAGCACTCGGGGGTCTTGAACTCTCCAAGCATCGTCCTCGCCATATCGATTAGCGTCCTGTTCTTCCTCTCTACCACACCATTTTGCTGTGGTGTGTAGGGAGCGGAGAACTCGTGCTTGATCCCTTCCTCCTCAAGAAACTCCTCCACTTGAAGGTTCTTGAACTCGGACCCGTTGTCGCTCCTTATCTTCTTCACCTTGAGCTCAAACTCATTTTGAGCTCTCCTAAGGAAACGCTTGAGGGTCCCTTGGGTTTCAGACTTATCCTGCAAAAAGAATACCCAAGTGAAGCGAGAAAAGTCATCAACGATAACTAGACCATACTTACTTCCTCCTATGCTCAGATAGGCGACGGGTCCGAAGAGGTCCATATGTAGCAGCTCCAGGGGTCTTGACGTGGTCATCACATTCTTGCTGTGATGTGCTCCTCCCACCTGTTTACCTGCCTGACAAGCTGCACAAGGTCTATCTTTTTCGAAATAAACATTGGTTAGACCTATCACGTGTTCTCCCTTTAGAAGCTTGTGTAGGTTCTTCATCCCCACATGTGCTAAGCGACGATGCCACAGCCAGCCCATGCAAGTCTTAGCCATTAAGCATGCATCTAGACCGGCCTCTTCTTTTGCAAAATCAACTAAGTAAAGCTTGCCGTCTAGTACACCCTTAAAGGCTAGTGAACCATCACACCTTCTAAAGACAGACACATCTACATTTGTAAACAAACAGTTGTATCCCATATTGCATAATTGGCTAACAGATAACAAATTGTAACCAAGAGACTCAACTAAAAACACATTGGAAATTGAGTGTTCATTAGAAATTGCAATTTTACCTAACCCTTTTACCTTGCCTTGATTCCCATCACCGAATATAATTGAATCTTGGGAATCCTTATTTTTGACGTAGGAGGTGAACATCTTCTTCTCCCCCGTCATATGGTTTGTGCATCCGCTGTCGATAATCCAGCTTGAACCCCCGGATGCATAAACCTGCAAGGCAAATTTAGGCTTGGGTCTTAGGTACCCAACTCATGTTGGGTCCTACAAGGTTAGCACATATATCCTTAGGGACCCAAATGCAAGTTTTATCTCCCTTGCATCTTGCCCCTAACTTCCTAGCAATTACCTTCTTACCCTTTCTACAAATAGCAAAGGGAGCATTGCAAGCATAATAAATTGTAGAAGGTTCATTCACTACTTTCCTAGGAGCATGAATAACATTCTTTCTAGGCACATGATGAATAGCATTTCTCCTAGACATATTTCTACCATGCATATAGGAAGAACTAGAAGCAAACATGGCATGAGAATCATAAACATGTGAATCAAAATCATTATAAGCATTTCTAGCATGTCTCCTATCATTATACATAAAAGCATGGTTCTTTTTAGCGCTACTGGCCATAGGGGCCTTCCCTTTCTCCTTGGAGGGAATGGGAGCCTTATGGCTTGTTAAGTTCTTGGCCTCTCTCTTGAAGCCAAGACCATCCTTAATTGAGGGGTGTCTACCAATCATGTAGGCATCCCTTGCAAATTTTATTTTATCAACTTCACTCTTGCTAGTCTTAAGTTGGGCATTAAGACTAGCCACTTCATCATTTAGTTTTGAAATTGAAACTAAGTGTTCACTACAAGCATTAACATCAAAATCCTTACACCTAGTGCAAATTGTAACATTTTCAACACAAGAGTTACTTGCTACTTCTAGTTTAGCAGTTAAAACATTAATTTCACCTTTTAAAGAAGAAATGGTTTCATTACAAGTAGAAAGTTCACAAGAAAGCATTCCATTTCTTTTAACTTCTAGAGCAAGTGAATTTTGTGCACTAACAAATTTATCATGCTCTTCATATAAAAGGTATTCTTGTTTCTCTAAGATTCTATCCTTTTCATTTAAGGCATCAATCAACTCATTAATCTTAGCTATCTTAGTTCTATCCAATCCCTTGAATAAACTAGAGTAATCAATTTCATCCTCACTAGATTCATCATCACTAGAAGAATCATAAGTATTACTATTACGAGTGATTACCTTCTTTTCCCTTGCCATGAGGCAAGTGTGATGCTCGTGGGGGAAGAGAGCCGATTTGTTGAAGGCAGTGGCGGCGAGTCCTTCGTCGTCGGAGTCGGACGAAGAGCAATCCGAGTCCCACTCCTTTCCAAGGTGTGCTTCGCCTTTGGCCTTCTTGTAAACTTTCTTGTTCTCTCTCTTCCCATTTTTCCCTTGCTCCTGGTCACTATCATTTTCGGGACAGTTAGCAATAAAATGACCAACCTTACCACATTTGAAGCATGAGCGCTTCCCCTTTGTCTTGGTCTTGCTTGGCTGCCCCTTGCGACCATTTAGCGCCGTCTTGAATCTCTTGATGATGAGAGCCATCTCTTCATCATTGAGCCCGGCCGCCTCAATTTGCGCCACCTTGCTAGGTAGCGACTCCTTGCTCCTTGTTGCCTTGAGAGCAATGGGTTGAGGCTCGTGGATTGGACCGTTCAATGCTTCGTCGACGTATCTTGCCTCCTTGATCATCATCCGCCCGCTTACGAATTTTCCAAGTACTTCCTCGGGCGTCATCATCGTGTACCTGGGATTCTCACGAATATTGTTCACGAGATGAGGATCAAGAACGGTAAAGGACCTGAGCATTAGGCGGACGACGTCGTGATCCGTCCAACGCGTGCTTCCGTAGCTCCTTATTTTGTTGATAAGGGTCTTGAGCCGGTTGTACGTTTGAGTTGGCTCCTCTCCCCTTATCATGGCGAAACGTCCAAGCTCGCCCTCCACCAACTCCATTTTGGTGAGCATGGTGATATCATTCCCCTCGTGTGATATCTTGAGGGTGTCCCATATTTGCTTGGCATTGTCCAAGCCGCTCACCTTGTTATACTCTTCCCTGCACAAAGACGCTAAGAGAACAGTAGTAGCTTGTGCATTTCTATGAATTTGTTCATTTATATGCATGGAATTATCCGAGCTATCAAACTTCATTCCATTCTCTACAATCTCCCATATGCTTGGATGAAGAGAGAATAAGTGACTACGCATTTTGTGACTCCAAAATCCGTAGTCCTCCCCATCGAAGTGTGGAGGTTTGCCAAGAGGAATGGAAAGCAAATGTGAATTCGAACTATGTTGAATACGAGAATAATCAAATGAAAAGTTCGAATTGACCGTCTTTTTGTAGTCGTTGTCGTCGTCCTTTTGGGAAGAAGTAGACTCATCACTATCGTCGTAGTAGATGATCTCCTTGATGCGCCTTGTCTTCTTCTTCTTCCCATCCCTGCGCTTGTGGCCCGAGCCCGAGTCGGTAGGCTTGTCATCCCTCGGCTCGTTGAAGATAGACTCCTTCTCGTTGTTGTTGACCACCATCCCCTTTCCCTTAGGATCCATCTCTTCGGGCGATTAGTCCCCTCTTGAAGAGAATGGCTCTGATACCAATTGAGAGCACCTAGAGGGGGGGTGAATAGGTGATCCTGTGAAAACTTAAACTTATAGCCACAAAAACTTGTTAAGTGTTAGCACGATAATCGCCAAGTGGCTAGAGAGGAGTCTCAACAAAACACAGAAACCACAGAAGATCAATCACAGAGATGACACAGTGGTTTATCCCGTGGTTCGGCCAAGACCAACGCTTGCCTACTCCACGTTGTGGCGTCCCAACGGACGAGGGTTGCAATCAACCCCTCTCAAGCGGTCCAAAGACCCACTTGAATACCACGGTGTTTTGCTTTCTTTTCTTTACCCCGTTTGCAAGGAATCTCCACAAATTGGAGTCTCTTGCCCTTACAAGTATATGATCACAAAGAAGCACAGAGTAAGGGAGGGAAGCAACACACACAAATCCACAGCGAAATGCGCACACAAACGGCCAAGAATCGAGCTCGAATGACTATCTCAAAGTTCTCACTAGAACGGAGCTCGAATCACTTAGAATCACAAACGAATGCGCAAAGAACGAGTGTGGATGATCAAGAATGCTCTAAGGTTGCTTGGGTGACTCCTCCATGCGCCTAGGGGTCCCTTTTATAGCCCCAAGGCAGCTAGGAGCCGTTGAGAGCAAATCTAGAAGGCTATCCTTGCCTTCTGTCGTCGGGTGCACCGGACAGTCCGGTGTACACCGGACACTGTCCGGTGCCCGATTTCTTTCCTTAAACAGCGCTGCCGACCGTTGCCGACCGTTGCAGATCTGGGAGCCGTTGGCGCACCGGACATGTCCGGTGCACACCGGACAGTCCGGTGCCCCCTTCCGACCGTTGGCTCGGCCACGTGTCTCGCGCTGATTGCGCTGCCGACCGTTGGACCGTCCGACCGTTGGCTCACCGGACAGTCCGGTGCACACCGGACAGTCCGGTGAATTTTAGCCGTACGCCGTCGGCGAATTCCCGAGAGCGGCCAGTTCATGCCGAGCCAGCCTGGCGCACCGAACACTGTCCGGTGCACAGCGGACAGTCCGGTGTGCCAGACCGAGCTGAGTCTTGGCTGCACTCAGCCAAGTCATTTTCTCCTCTTTTCTTTTCTTCTTCTTTCTGTTTCTAACACTTAGATAAGTATGTTAGTACACAAAACAAATGTACTAAGGCTTAGAAACATACCTTTACTTCATGATTTGCACCTTGTTCATCCATGGACATAAAATCACATTTAAGCACTTGTGTTGGCACTCAATCACCAAAATACTTAGAAATGGCCCAAGGGCACATTTCCCTTTCAGAAGGCCCCTACTGTGCATCTTATTAAAAAAGAATGAAGAGAAAGGAGTTACTTAAAAGAAGACAACGACCCAAATGCAGTAATTTTAGAAAGTGATAACAAGATTGAAAATGTAAATGAATCACCTAATCTGTGGTCCAGTGGCCAACTTTTGCTGTAGAATTACCAGACATCTTTTGTAGATCCCTGCCTGTGTCAATTGTGAATTAGGTCCAGGTATGTTTGTTTCAAAGAAAAGGAAGCACTACCTGCTTTGTTCTAAGAAATGTGCTGTTACAAATTTGATCACATTTTCAGTATTGTTTTGCTGGTTGGAGCTAATGGATGTCTTGATCATACTAAACCATTAACAAAATTTAGTCAAGCTAAAATATTTTAAAATCCATGCATTCCACAAAGATGATTCACAACGTGGAGCATCAGTGTGGTATGAAGGGATGAGGTGGAGCGCAGCTCAGCTGATGCATTGTAGCCTTCTGACCCCATTCTAGGGACAGACCCCATCACCCATAAGATGTTTAGGTGACTTAACAACACCATCCACCCTAGAAAAGGTTGAACAGGCAAAGTGATAAGACCCCAGAGAATTAAAGGGGGAAGGTAGGAAGTATTATCATCGTCCATCATAGCTTGCACGGGGGACCTTCTTTCAGGCAACATGCAACAAAGTATATGCTGCCCAGATTCAGGGAAGGAGCAGAGGAAGAGGCGTCGAGATTGCTTGTGTGTTGAGTAATCCTAGAGACTGCTGGACAGAGGCCCTAACCTGCATTGGATTAGACATATATACAAATTCCTTGGGGCAGCAAAATACTGGTATTTAAGACCACAACAGGCAGCACGACAACAGCACATAAATATAACAGAATAAATAAGAGTAATTTTAATCTATAACAGAATAAATAAGCATTGAGTACTTGCTTGACTACTTGGATTTCTAAAGTTATGTTACTTGACCCTTTTTTCTTATATAAACATATTTTACAGCATCTTACAAATCATATTTCGTGCTATCATGATATATTTATTTTACTTAGTCTTCTTATATTTGTCATGGTGTATGTGAAGATAGAGGGGACATAGGTGTCTGTGGGGAAAAGCAATGCATATATCGGGAATTACATGGTGGTCAGGCAAATAGTTCTATCCTTAACAATTCCAGTGATTATGGCCTTTAAACCATTACAAAATGAAACCAGTACAAGAATATACCTAGATTTATTGTTAAACTAAAACAACTTTCATGGTAGATGAAATCCAAATTGATTATGGACATATAATTACAACAGAGCAAATCAAATTTTATAGCAAACAAGATGAGATCACGAGAACAGGGTATATGAGCGAGCAAATTCCAGTTAGCAGTTAGAATACATAGTGTTCTCAAAATCTGTACCCCCGTTGCCAATTACTTGGCATTTTTTTGCATGTTTTTGCTTCGGGAATTTTATGCGTATGTGGCTAATTGTTTGCCTAAATTTGCTATATGTTACATGGTTTTTTATTTGGGGGCCTCTCTATTAAAGTTCACGTGCGTGCTGTTCATGTTCTACAAGTGCTAGGTGTGTGTGTCACGTGGTACATATCACGGTGTACGCATGGCTGATGCTCCGTATGCACGTGTTGCCCGTTCGTATGAAACAAGGCGACGCAGTCGCCTTGCAAGCGCACGCGGTATGTTGTCTTAATTGTGTTACGTTATTTAGTCGACTTGCCGGCACACGCTGACCGGAATTGCGTTGCTGCATTAAAATATATATATTAGTAATAATACTCGTCCCAAAACAGGCGACAGATCCATAATGGACTTCCCTTCGTCGTTCGCCGCATCAAATAGACACCGCCTCCGCAGTAGGCTGCACTACAGACGCTCTGCGCAACACACACATATCACAATTCCTCTCGAAAAAACGTACATTGATGCCCTAAGAGGTCTGTGCTTCCCTTCCTTGCTTGGTTGTTTCTTGTGTTTCAATGCTTAGTATCCATCATTCTTATCTGTTCTTCGTTCTGTAGACGCCTACCCGAATAGATCGTACTATGGTGGCCCCGAGCACACATGCCCATACTGTGGCGCGATTTTTTGGTTCCAGGAGCGTGTAAAAAGCGATTCATCTATAACACAACGCAGACTTGCATACAATCTTTGTTGCAAGGGGGGAAGATCAATTTGGAGCCTTACCAAAGGCCGCCATCTGTACTTGCTGATCTCTTGTCGTTTGATGGCGATGCGCGCTCGAAAAGATTTTTGAGGCTTATTCGTGCGTACAATTCACTCTTTGCCTTCACCTCCTTTGGTGCCGCTATAGACAAAGCGATAAACAATGGTACTGCGCCTTATGTTTTCAAGATAAATGGAATAGTACATCATCGTATCGGCACCTTGCTTCCACGTCGTGGAGCGATGCCTAAATTTGCCCAATTGTATATTCATGATACAGACCACGAGACACAGAACAGGCTGAACATGTTCGAGGTCGATGATGGTGTCGCTGAACAACCTGAACGTGAAATAACTATGGCTTTGTTGGACATGTTAAATGACAATAACAAACTTGTCAAAGCGTTTCGATATGCAAGGGAGCGATTGGAACAAGCGGGTAACCAGAAAATAACACTCAGGCTGTTAGGTTGCGATGCAAGACAACACGTCCAATACAATCTTCCCTCCGGCGGCGAAGTCGCTGCCATCGTTGTGGGCGACTACACCGCCGATGAATACACATATGATGTCCTTGTGCACGATAGAAATTGCGGGCTACGACGTGTCTCATGCTTGCATCCATCCTACATGGCTTTGCAGTACCCTCTGTTGTTTCCGTATGGTGAAAATGGTTACCACCTTGGCATTCGGTACTGCGATGACGAAGACAGTGTTGGGACCAAACGAAAATATGTAACAATGCTTGAATTTGTAAGAAGACATTTACATTACAGATTACACGAGTCAAACCCGTACACATGTTACGGTAGGTTAAGTGCTCAGGTCATTGTCGACGCATATTCAACTATCGAGGGCTCTAGGTTACAGTTCATAGCCGACCATCAAAAAGACCTGCGGTCTGAATCAGTGCAGGGGATAGCAGATGCCATTGATAGAGGACTAATTAGTGCGGACGCTGTTGGCGGTAAAGTAATCGTGCCTGCGAGTTTCACTGGCAGTAGGCGATACCATGTTATGCATTACCAGGACGCGATGGCTATTTGCAGAGTGTACGGCCCACCAGATCTTTTTTTGACTTTCACATGCAACCCCAAATGGAGGGAGATTGCGGATGCGTTGCGCTTCGAACCGGGTCAGCAACCATGCGATCGTTCAGACTTAGTTGTACGGGTCTTCCATATGAAAGTCGATGAGTTCATAGCTGATATAAGGCAGGGCGTGACATTCGGACCAGTTCTCGCTGTCTTGTATACTGTTGAGTTCCAAAAACGAGGCTTGCCACATATACATTGCCTTGTGTGGTTGGCTGCTGGCGCAAAGGAGTTTGATGCTTCTGTTGTCGACAATTTTATATGCGCTGAGATTCCGGATCTGAACACTGACCCGCTTGGTTATGCTTTAGTCGATGAATTCATGATACACGGCCCATGTGGTGAAAGCAACAGACATTGCCCATGTATGAAAAACAACAAATGCTCAAAAAAAATTCCAAAAGCTTTTCAGGATGAGACCACCATAGACGACTTTGGTTTTGCGCTCTACATGCGTAGAGACAATGACAGACATGTTGTCAAACGTGGCGTTCGACTAAACAATAGAAGTGTTGTACCGTACAACATGCATCTTCTAAAAAAATACAATGCACACATAAACGTCGAATGGTGCAACAAGTCTAACATGATCAAGTATCTATTCAAATATGTTACAAAGGGAATTGATAGAGCAAAAGTATATTTTGAGTCCACTGCACAAACACAAAACCGTTCACCCGGTTCTCATCTTGCCCCGCCAAATGAGATCCAAGAATACATTGATGCAAGATACCTATCTACGTGTGAGGCTCTGTGGCGTGCATTTGAGTACGACATTCACTTTAGAGTGCCTTCTGTTGAACGATTAGTTGTACACCTTCCTGGCCTAAACCATGTGCGCTATGAACCTAGAACAGATTTAGAGGAGCTAATATCCAGCCCTTTAGTGAAAAGTACGATGTTAACTGAATGGTTCGAGGCTAATTTGAGACATGAAGAGGCCAGACACCTCACATACTGCGATTTCCCCAAAGAGTGGACATGGGATGCCTCAAACCGATTATGGAGAAAAAGGTCACGTTGCGCTAAGATTGGCCGTATGTACTACGTGCACCCTGCATCAGGAGAACTGTATTACCTGCGCATGCTCCTGATGATTGTTAAGGGGGCCACAAACTATGCTGACATCAGGACATTTAACGGGCATGTGTACTGTACATTTCGTGCTGCATGTGAGGCTCGTGGTTTACTTGAAGGTGATTGAAAGGGAAATGTGCCCTTGGGCCATTTCTAAGTATTTTGGTGATTTAGTGCCCAACACATGTGCTTAATTGTAAAATGGGACAAAGTACAAATCATGGAGAAAAGGTATGTTTCTAATCCTTAGTACATTGGTTTTGTGTACTAATATATTTGTCTAAGTGTTAGAAACAGAAAAGGAGATGAAAAGAAAAGAGGAGAAAGTCTTGGCTGTGTGCAGCCAAGACCCAGCTCGGCCTGGAGCACCGGACTGTCCGGTGTGCACCGGACAGTGTCCGGTGCGCCAGGCTGCCTCGGCTCGAACTGGCCGCTCTCGGGAATTCGCCGACGGCGTACGGCTAAAATTCACCGGACTGTCCGGTGTGCACCGGACTGTCCGGTGAGCCAACGGTCGGCTAGGGCCAACGGTCGGCCGCGCGATCAGCGCGCGACACGTGGCCGGGCCAACGGTCGGGAAGGAACACCGGACTGTCCGGTGTGCACCGGACATGTCCGGTGCGCCAACTGAGCGCAGATCTGGAGCAGCCAGCAACGGTCAGAAGTGCTGTTTTTGGAAACAAATCGGGCACCGGACAGTGTCCGGTGTGCACCGGACTGTCCGGTGCGCCACGAGACAGAAGGCAAAGATGGCCTTCCAGATTTGTTCCCAACGGCTCCTAGCTGCCTTGGGGCTATAAAAGGGACCCCTTGGCGCATGGAGGAGGCACACAAGCATTCCTTGAGCACTCTTGATCACTCAAACATCAATCTTGCGCACTTGTTTGAAATTCTAGTGATTTGAGCTCTGTTCTAGTGTGTTAGCCTCTTGAGCTCAAGTCTGGGTTTTGTGTGTGCGTATTCGCTGTGATCTTTGTGTTGTGTGTGAGTTGCTAATCCCTCCCTTACTCCGTGATTCTTTGTGAACATCTTTTGTAAGGGCGAGAGGCTCCAAGTTGTGGAGATTCCTCGCAAACGGGATTGAGATAAGAACAACAAAACACCGTGGTATTCAAGTGGGTCTTTGGACCGCTTGAGAGGGGTTGATTGCAACCCTCGTCCGTTGGGACGCCACAACGTGGAAGTAGGCAAGCATTGGCTTGGCCGAACCACGGGATAAACCACCGTGTCCCTCTGTGCTTGATTCTTGTGGTATTGTGTTTTGTTGAAGACTTCACCTTAGCCACTTGGCATTAACTGTGCTAACGCTTAACAAGTTTTCGTGGCTTAAGTTTGAAGTTTTTACAGGATCACCTATTCACCCCCCCCCCCTCTAGGTGCTCTCAATTGGTATCAGAGCCGTTCTATTCACAAAGGGACTAACCGCCCGAATAGATGGATCCTAAGGGGAAGGGTATAGTGATCAACGACAAAGAGAAGGAGACCTTCGTCAACGAGCCGAAGGACGACAAGCCTACCGACTCCGGCTCGGGTCAAAGACGAAAGGAAGGGAAGAAGAAGAAGACCAGGCGCATTAAGGAGATCATTTACTACGACAGCGACGAGTCTACTTCTTCCCAAAAGAATGAGGATCACAACGACTACGAGAGGAGAAAACCGGTTAACTCGAACTTTTCCTTTGATTACTCTCGTATTCCGCAAAGTTCACATTCTCATTTGCTCTCCATTCCACTTGGCAAGCCCCCACACTTTGATGGAGAGGACTACGGATTTTGGAGTCACAAAATGCGTAGTCACCTATTCTCTCTCCATCCTAGTATATGGGAGATTGTAGAGAGTGGAATGCACTTTGATAGTTCGGATAGTCCCATGTTCATTAATGAACAAATTCATAAAAATGCACAAGCTACTACTGTTCTTCTAGCTTCCTTGTGCAGGGATGAATACCATAAGGTGAGCGGCTTGGACAACGCCAAGCAAATCTGGGACACCCTCAAGATTTCTCATGAGGGGAACGACGTCACCTTACTCACCAAGATGGAGTTGGTGGAGGGCGAGCTTGGACGGTTCGCGATGATAAGGGGCGAGGAGCCAACGCAAACGTACAACCGGCTCAAGACCCTTATCAACAAGATAAGAAGCTACGGGAGCACGCGATGGACGGACCACGACGTCGTCCGCCTAATGCTCAGGTCCTTTACCGTACTTGATCCTCATCTCGTGAACAATATTCGTGAGAATCCCAGGTACACGATGATGACGCCCGAGGAAGTGCTTGGAAAATTCGTGAGCGGGCGGATGATGATCAAGGAGGCAAGATACGTCGACGACGCGTTGAACGGACCACTCCACGAGCCTCAACCCATTGCTCTAAAGGCAACGAGGAGCAAGGAGTCGCTACCTAGCAAGGTGGCGCAAGTTGAGGCGGCTGGCCTTAATGATGAAGAGATGGCTCTCATCATTAAGAGATTCAAGACGGTGCTTAAAGGTCACAAGGGACAACCAAGCAAGACCAAAGCCAAGGGGAAGCGCTCATGCTTCAAATGCGGTAAGCTTGGTCATTTCATTGCTAACTGTCCCGATAATGAAAGTGACCAGGAAAAGGGGAACAAAAGAGAGAAGAAGAAGCAATACAAGAAGGCAAAAGGCGAGGCGCATCTAGGAAAGGAGTGGGACTCGGATTGCTCCTCCTCCGACTCCGACAACGAAGGACTCGCCGCCACTGCCTTCAACAAATCGGCTCTCTTCCCCAACGAGCGTCTCACTTGCCTTATGGCAAGGGAGAAGAAGGTGAGTATTCAAGACTCCACTTATATTTCTTCTAGTGATAGTGAGTCTAGTGATGATGATATAGATTATTCTTGCTTGTTCAAGGGCTTAGATAGATCTAAGATAGATAAAATCAATGAATTGATTGATGCATTGAATGAAAAGGATAGGCTTTTAGAAAAGCAAGAAGATTTACTGTATGATGAACATGATAAGTTTGTAGAGGCACAAAAATCATATGCTTTAGAAGTAAAAAGAAATGAAATGCTTTCTAGTGAAATATCTTCCTGTCATGAAACCATTTCTACCTTAAGAAATGTTAATATTGATTTAAGTGCTAAACTAGAAGTAGCTAGTAAATCAAATTCTTGTGTTGAACATGTTGAAATTTGTACTAGGTGTAAGGATTTTGATGTTAATGCTTGTAGTGAACACCTAGTTCTAATTTCCAAATTAAATGATGAAGTGGCTAGTCTTAATACCCAACTTAAGACTAGCAAGAATGAAGTTGACAAAATAAAATTTGCAAGGGATGCCTACACGGTTGGTAGACACCCCTCAATTAAGGATGGGCTTGGCTTCAAGAGAGAAGCCAAGAACTTAACAAGCCATAAGGCTCCCGTCTTCGTCAAGGAGAAAGGGAAGGCCCCTATGGCAAATAGTGCTAAAAAGAACCATGCTTTCTTATACCATGATAGGAGACATGCTAGAAATGTTCATAATGATTTTGATTCACATGTTTATGATTCTCATGCCATGTTTGCCTCTAGTTCCTCTTATAAGCATGATAGGAGGAATGTTGTATATATGCCTAGGAGAAATATTGCTCATGTGCCTAGAAAGAATGTTATTCATGCTCCTAGAAAATTAGTGAATGAACCTTCTACCATTTATTATGCTTGTAATGCTCCCTTTGCTATTTGTAGAAAGGGAAAGAAGGTTGTTGCTAGGAAATTAGGGGCTAGATGCAAGGGAGATAAAACTTGCATCTGGGTCCCTAAGAATATTTGTGCTAACCTTGCAGGACCCAACATGAGTTGGGTACCTAAGACCCAAGCCTAAATTTGCCTTGCAGGTTTATGCATCCGGGGGTTCAAGCTGGATTATCGACAGCGGATGCACAAACCATATGACGGGG
Source organism: Zea luxurians (assembly GCA_029449295.1). Taxonomy (NCBI): domain Eukaryota; kingdom Viridiplantae; phylum Streptophyta; class Magnoliopsida; order Poales; family Poaceae; genus Zea; species Zea luxurians. The sequence continues at coordinate 51,112,639 of JAOPSE010000004.1, read as the reverse complement.
GAGAAGAAGATGTTCACCTCCTACGTCAAAAGTAAAGATTCCCAAGATTCAATTATATTCGGTGACGGGAATCAAGGCAAGGTAAAAGGGCTAGGTAAAATTGCAATTTCTAATGAGCATTCTATATCAAATGTATTCTTAGTGGAGAGTCTTGGATATAACTTGCTATCTGTTAGTCAATTATGTCAAATGGGATATAATTGCTTATTTACGAATGTAGATGTGTCTGTCTTTAGAAGATGTGATGGTTCACTAGCTTTTAAGGGTGTACTAGACGGCAAGCTTTATTTAGTTGATTTTGCAAAAGAAGAGGCCGGTCTAGATGCATGCTTAATGGCTAAGACTTGCATGGGCTGGCTGTGGCATCGCCGCTTAGCTCATGTGGGGATGAAGAACCTCCACAAGCTTCTAAAGGGGGAACACGTAATAGGTCTAACAAATGTGCATTTCGAAAAGGATAGACCTTGTGCAGCTTGTCAAGCAGGGAAACAGGTGGGAGGAGCACATCACAGCAAGAACGTGATGACCACGTCAAGACCCCTGGAGCTGCTACACATGGATCTCTTCGGACCCGTCGCCTATCTAAGCATAGGAGGGAGTAAGTATGGTTTAGTTGTTGTTGATGACTTTTCCCGCTTCACTTGGGTATTCTTTTTGCAGGATAAGTCTGAAACCCAAGGAACCCTCAAGCGCTTCCTCAGGAGAGCTCAAAATGAGTTTGAGCTCAAGGTGAAGAAGATAAGGAGCGACAACGGGTCCGAGTTCAAGAACCTTCAAGTGGAGGAGTTTCTTGAGGAGGAAGGGATCAAGCACGAGTTCTCCGCTCCCTACACACCACAGCAAAATGGTGTGGTAGAGAGGAAGAACAGGACGCTAATCGATATGGCGAGGACGATGCTTGGAGAGTTCAAGACCCCCGAGTGTTTTTGGTCGGAAGCCGTGAACACGGCTTGCCACGCCATCAACAGGGTCTACCTTCATCGACTCCTCAAGAAGACTTCGTATGAGCTACTAACCGGTAACAAACCCAATGTATCTTATTTTCGTGTATTTGGGAGCAAATGCTACATTCTAGTGAAGAAGGGTAGAAATTCTAAGTTTGCTCCCAAAGCTGTAGAAGGGTTTTTATTAGGTTATGATTCAAATACAAAGGCGTATAGGGTCTTCAACAAATCATCGGGTTTGGTTGAAGTCTCTAGCGACGTTGTATTTGATGAGACTAATGGCTCTCCAAGAGAGCAAGTTGTTGATTGTGATGATGTAGATGAAGAAGATGTTCCAACGGCCGCTATACGAACCATGGCAATTGGAGACGTTCGGCCACAGGAACAGGATGAACGTGATCAACCTTCTTCCTCAACTACGGTGCATCCCCCACCTCAAGACGATGAACAGGTTCATCAAAAGGAGGCGTGTGATCAAGGGGGAGCACAAGACGATCAAGTGATGGAGGAAGAAGCGCAACCGGCACCTCCAACCCAAGTTCGAGCGATGATTCAAAGGGATCATCCCGTCGACCAAATTCTGGGTGACATTAGCAAGGGAGTAACTACTCGATCTCGATTAGTTAATTTTTGTGAGCATTACTCTTTTGTCTCCTCTATTGAGCCTTTCAGGGTAGAGGAGGCCTTGCTAGATCCGGACTGGGTGTTGGCCATGCAGGAGGAACTTAATAACTTCAAGCGCAACGAAGTTTGGACGCTGGTGCCTCGTCCCAAGCAAAATGTTGTGGGAACCAAGTGGGTGTTCCGCAACAAACAAGACGAGCACGGAGTGGTGACAAGGAACAAGGCTCGACTTGTGGCAAAAGGTTATGCCCAAGTCGCAGGTTTGGACTTTGAGGAGACTTTTGCTCCTGTGGCTAGGCTAGAGTCTATTCGTATCTTGCTAGCATATGCCGCTCACCATTCTTTCAGGTTGTACCAAATGGATGTGAAGAGCGCATTCCTCAACGGGCCAATAAAGGAAGAGGTGTACGTGGAGCAACCCCCTGGCTTCGAGGATGAGCGGTACCCCGACCATGTGTGTAAGCTCTCTAAGGCGCTCTATGGACTTAAACAAGCCCCAAGAGCATGGTATGAATGCCTTAGAGATTTCTTACTTGCTAATGCTTTCAAGGTTGGGAAAGCCGATCCAACTCTCTTTACAAAGACATGTGATGGTGATTTGTTTGTATGCCAAATTTATGTCGATGACATAATATTTGGGTCTACTAATCAAAAGTCTTGTGAAGAGTTTAGCAGGGTGATGACGCAGAAATTCGAGATGTCGATGATGGGCGAGTTGAACTACTTCCTTGGGTTCCAAGTGAAGCAACTCAAGGACGGCACCTTCATCTCCCAAACGAAGTACACGCAAGATCTGCTGAAGCGGTTTGGGATGAAGGACGCCAAGCCCGCAAAGACTCCGATGGGAACCGACGGACACACCGACCTCAACAAAGGAGGTAAGTCCGTTGATCAAAAAGCATACCGGTCAATGATAGGATCTCTACTTTATTTATGTGCTAGTAGACCGGATATTATGCTTAGCGTATGCATGTGTGCTAGATTTCAATCCGATCCTAAGGAGTGTCACTTGGTGGCGGTGAAGCGAATTCTTAGATATTTAGTCGCTACGCCTTGCTTCGGGATCTGGTATCCAAAGGGGTCTAACTTTGACTTGATTGGGTACTCAGATTCCGACTATGCTGGATGTAAGGTCGATAGGAAGAGTACATCGGGGACGTGCCAATTCTTAGGAAGGTCCCTGGTGTCATGGAATTCCAAGAAACAAACCTCCGTTGCCCTATCCACCGCTGAGGCCGAGTACGTTGCCGCAGGACAGTGTTGTGCGCAACTACTTTGGATGAGGCAAACCCTCAGGGACTTTGGCTACAATCTGAGCAAAGTCCCACTCCTATGTGATAATGAGAGTGCTATCCGCATAGCGGAAAATCCTGTTGAGCACAGCCGCACAAAGCACATAGACATCCGGCATCACTTTTTGAGAGACCACCAGCAAAAGGGAGATATCGAAGTGTTTTATGTTAGCACCGAGAACCAGCTAGCCGATATCTTTACCAAGCCTTTAGATGAGAAGACCTTTTGCAGGCTGCGTAGTGAGCTAAATGTCTTAGATTCGCGGAACTTGGATTGAATTGTAGCATACATGTATTTATGCCTTTGATCATGTTCATTCTGCATTTTGTTGCTTATTATGGTGCTCAAGTTGTACAAACACTCCCTGGACCTCACAAGTCCGTTGCAAAGTGATGCACATGTTTAGGGGGAGATGTGTTACAACTTGACCCTTTGAGACTAACCATATGTTGAGTGTGTCTGATTTAGTCTCAAAGGAGAATTGAAAGGGAAAAGGTGGACTTGGACCATGCAAGACTTCCACTGCACTCCGATGAGGGGTAACTCATTCCAAGTTCATCTCATGACCTCTTATTGCCATTTGCTCTTAATTGACGATTTTGGTGAGGCAATGGGGTTAAAAGGGCCACAATTGATCCCGTTTTGGTGCTTGATGCCAAAGGGGGAGAAAATAAAGGCCAAAGCAATAAATGGATCAGCTACCACTTGAGAGATTTTGAAAATAGTAGAATAGAGTTTTTGATTTGTCAAAATTCTTAAGTTGTCTCTCTTGTCAAAAGTTGGCTTCTTGTGGGGAGGAGTATTGATTATGGGAAAAAGGGGGAGTTTTTGAAATCCTTGATCAATCTCTTTTTTGAATGACTCTCTTTATGCTTAAACATGTGTGTTTAACTTAGAGATAGAGATTTGAGTCTGATTTGCAAAAACAAACCAAGTGGTGGCAAAGGATGATCCATATATGCCAAAATTGATTCAAAATAGATTTGAGTTATTATTTGAAGTGTTTTTGTACTTGTTCAACTTGCTTTATGTTGTGTTGGCATAAATCACCAAAAAGGGGGAGATTGAAAGGGAAATGTGCCCTTGGGCCATTTCTAAGTATTTTGGTGATTTAGTGCCCAACACATGTGCTTAATTGTAAAATGGGACAAAGTACAAATCATGGAGAAAAGGTATGTTTCTAATCCTTAGTACATTGGTTTTGTGTACTAATATATTTGTCTAAGTGTTAGAAACAGAAAAGGAGATGAAAAGAAAAGAGGAGAAAGTCTTGGCTGTGTGCAGCCAAGACCCAGCTCGGCCTGGAGCACCGGACTGTCCGGTGTGCACCGGACAGTGTCCGGTGCGCCAGGCTGCCTCGGCTCGAACTGGCCGCTCTCGGGAATTCGCCGACGGCGTACGGCTAAAATTCACCGGACTGTCCGGTGTGCACCGGACTGTCCGGTGAGCCAACGGTCGGCTAGGGCCAACGGTCGGCCGCGCGATCAGCGCGCGACACGTGGCCGGGCCAACGGTCGGGAAGGAACACCGGACTGTCCGGTGTGCACCGGACATGTCCGGTGCGCCAACTGAGCGCAGATCTGGAGCAGCCAGCAACGGTCAGAAGTGCTGTTTTTGGAAACAAATCGGGCACCGGACAGTGTCCGGTGTGCACCGGACTGTCCGGTGCGCCACGAGACAGAAGGCAAAGATGGCCTTCCAGATTTGTTCCCAACGGCTCCTAGCTGCCTTGGGGCTATAAAAGGGACCCCTTGGCGCATGGAGGAGGCACACAAGCATTCCTTGAGCACTCTTGATCACTCAAACATCAATCTTGCGCACTTGTTTGAAATTCTAGTGATTTGAGCTCTGTTCTAGTGTGTTAGCCTCTTGAGCTCAAGTCTGGGTTTTGTGTGTGCGTATTCGCTGTGATCTTTGTGTTGTGTGTGAGTTGCTAATCCCTCCCTTACTCCGTGATTCTTTGTGAACATCTTTTGTAAGGGCGAGAGGCTCCAAGTTGTGGAGATTCCTCGCAAACGGGATTGAGATAAGAACAACAAAACACCGTGGTATTCAAGTGGGTCTTTGGACCGCTTGAGAGGGGTTGATTGCAACCCTCGTCCGTTGGGACGCCACAACGTGGAAGTAGGCAAGCATTGGCTTGGCCGAACCACGGGATAAACCACCGTGTCCCTCTGTGCTTGATTCTTGTGGTATTGTGTTTTGTTGAAGACTTCACCTTAGCCACTTGGCATTAACTGTGCTAACGCTTAACAAGTTTTCGTGGCTTAAGTTTGAAGTTTTTACAGGATCACCTATTCACCCCCCCCCCTCTAGGTGCTCTCAGTGATAATGAATGGATCCTTTTGTTCGACGAGGCGATTGTGTCCGCATCTGCGTACCAACTTAGACAGTTGTTCGTCACTGTGGTTTTGTACTGTTCCGTTGGGAACGTACGTGCACTGTTCGACAAATACTGGCGTTACTTTACGGATGACATGAGCCGTAGACTTAGAGACGCGACTGGAAACCCCAACTACAATGTCCCTGAAGAACAACTCATGTCTTTACTTATACAAAACCTTACGGACGTTTTCGCGAACAGTGGCGGGAACATAAATGATTACGACCTACCAAGATTCGCTAACCATTGCCATTATATGGGTGAAAACAGATTGATTAACGACGAGATGGATCCTGATCCTTTGATGTTGTCCATGCATGCTTCATCTTTAGTTGCGCAATTGAATGATGACCAACGGAGAGTGTATGACATTATAATAGGACGTGTTCACAGTAGATCCCCTGGTTTCTTCTTTGTTTGCGGCCATGGTGGCACAGGCAAAACATTCCTATGGACCACTTTAATTGTGAGTTTACGTTCCGAGAAGAAAATAGTTCTAGCTGTCGCATCGTCAGGCGTTGCATCTCTTCTACTACCTAGAGGACGCACTGCACATTCAAGGTTTAAAATACCGTTTGACATAAACGATGCTAGCACATGTAACGTAAATCGGGGGACCATGCTTGCTGAGCTTATACAAATTGCCACTCTGATTATATGGGATGAAGCGCCAATGACACATCGTCGTTGCTTCGAGGCTCTGGATAGAACTATGCGAGATATTCTTTCTGAGCAAACACCTTCAAATGCAATCCTTCCATTTGGTGGCAAGATTGTTGTTCTTGGTGGCGATTTCCGTCAGATTTTACCTGTCGTACGAAAGGGCTCATGGTCTTCCATAGTTAATGCATCAATTACGAATTCGAAGTTGTGGCAGCACGTTGTCCTCCTCAAATTATGCACGAACATGCGCCTTCTTGGACCCTCCTTGGAAGAAAACGATCGTAACGACCTCATATCTTTTGGTAAATGGGTTCTATCTATAGGTGACGGTACACTTCCTGCCGAAAAAAGGACTGGTGACCGTGAACCCACATGGATCACAATTCCTGATGACTTGCTTGTCCAAACAAACAATGATAAAATAGCTGCGATTGTATCTGAAGTATACCCAGACTTCTTTATGAATTACGATAAACCAACATATCTAGCCTCGCGTGCCATTATATGCCCAAACAATGCTACGGTCGATGATATTAATAACTACGTTGTTTTGCTTGTGCCTGGGGAAACCGTGCGCTACCTTAGTTGTGACACTATATCAAAATCATCAGAAAGAATACCAGATTTTGATGTGTTGTATCCTACTGAATTCTTAAATTCGATTAATGCAAACAATTTCCCATCTCACGAGCTTATGCTGAAAAAGGGTGTCATAATTATGTTGTTAAGAAACCTTAATCAAAGCATGGGCCTCTGCAATGGTACACGACTACTCGTTACCGAGCCTGGACAGCGTATATTGAGATGCATTGCTCTCACAGGCTCTAATGTGGGTGCTGCGGTTTTAATACCAAGAATAACCCTCAATACTACTGATGTAAAATGGCCGTTCACACTCCAGAGAAGGCAAATCCCAGTACGAGTATGCTACGCAATGACAATTAATAAGAGCCAAGGACAAACCTTGTCCAAGGTTGGGCTTTACCTCAAGAAACCGGTCTTCACTCATGGACAACTTTATGTGGCCGTATCTAGGACTACATCTAGAGATGGCCTTAGAATCCTTATTGAGAATGAGGACGGTTCGTGCGGGGTACAGACTCGAAATGTAGTGTACCACGAAGTCCTCGATGTCGCTGAAGCAGCTTCCATCCTAGCCACCTAATTTTTTATCCATCTTTTGTGTTGTACATAGCAATGATATGTAAATACTCCAGCGCTGTTGCTACTCAGACGATTTTGTCTCTTTTCATGCTTGTTATCTTCGTTTCTTCTTGCTGCGTGTACAATAACTTTTTCTTTGAGGTAAAATTGTTCTACTAATGTGTAATACGTATACCATCCTTATCTACTTCCACGCTGCTGTATTCTCTAATGTTAATGCCATTTTTGGGATCAAAACTGTAGATGGGAGACGTGTTGATTCCAAGCCTACGGTGTGGGAACTTATCTGTGACGATATGCGTCCGTGTTTCTCGGTTTTGGGACTTTTCTGATCCTCAGGATGATGCAAGGCTGCTACACTGCGATATGGTGTTGCTGGACGAAGAGGTAAAGTAGCAACAAACTCTACCAGCTTATTGTTGCATCTCACCAGTTTGCTTCAGCAGTGTTTTTCCCCTTAATATGATAATAGAAAGCCTGCCTTCTTTTTACTAGCTGAATTGTTTCTGCTCTTACTAAAGTTCAATCTACATCTTTCTATATGCAGGGAAATAGCATACATGCTACGATATACCCACCCTTCATAGAGAAATTCAGGCCACTCATAAAAGAAGGCAGCGTGTACAACATGACATACTTTCGAGTTCGAGCATCAAACAACTTGTACAAGCCAGTTCCAAATGATATCATGATTACCTTCACGAATTGGACAAAGTTAGAGCAGGTTATTGAGATTCCTCCTGCATTTCCTACACTTACCTACTCCCTCACTCACATAGACCAGATCCATTCGCGCATCGACCATAAAGACTACTATACAGGTAAACGTTGTTACCTATATACTTAAGACACCTATTTTTCTTTGCTAATATTGTATATACTGTTTGTTTCAAAGCAGATGCCATTGGGATAGTTACTTCAGTCTCGAATGTTTCGCCACATCGCTCAAAAGGACAGCAAGCTTCCAGCTTGAAGAGGAACATTTCCATATGCAGTGCGAGGTTTGGAGTACATGGTTGTTCTTACCTTGTGTTCTGCTAGATGTATGGTATGTATTTTGGCGTTGTCTTACATATACAATGTTTGTGACACATGTTCCATGCTCGAACTGGAAACAGCAGAGGTGCTTCGGTCAATGTCGTGCTGTGGGGTGCCCAAGCCACCCTATTCCCAGGAGAGCGCATATACGAGGATGGGCAGAATTCCCCACAGATTGTGCTATTTGTTGGCACGCTTGTCAAAAAATATGCAGGTATATTCACGTAACACTTAATCTTTTTCCAAATCCCATACATTTATACCTTTTGCCCTTTTTAGATGGTCTTTGTCTGACTGGAAGCTCACCATGTAAGTGGTACATCAATCCATCCATTCCTGAGGCAGAAACCCTTATGTCCAGGTAATGCTATCCTCTTGTTATAAAATACAATGCACCTGTTGCCTGCTCTTGCCTTTTTCTAATGGAATGCTTCTACAAATACAATGCAAACCAGCGCACGCGGTGATCATAAACCAGTGAAGTGGAATGCAACTGTCACTTCGAGCTAGCTTATATCTCCTGTTGCTGAGGACCAAAAGGTGTCGTATATCAAGTATCTCCATCCCTTTGAAAACAAGGTACATGGCATACCCAGTACCTATTCTATTCTGTTGTCACCAACTCTTAGATAGAAAAAGGCAGCAGTGCACCAACTCTTCAATTGCTTATAACCCAAGAATTTTCAATTTAAGTAAAGCAACTATAATTTTAAATTCGAGCAGCTATGCAAATTTTTGGCCCGCTTGGATTCTTACTACTACAAACATTTATCTACCGAAAATGTCATTGAACCCGCAGTTTTCTATTAGAGCCAGACTAGGGGCAGACTGGAGTTACAACCATTTAGGTTTCAGCGTAACACATTTATTTGACATTGCCTTTCTTTCTTATTTTCCCTGCAGGGAAAGGAATTCTTGGTTACTGTCACTATAAGGAAAATTGACAACAAGTGGTGGTATAACTCGTGCAGAAAATGTGCCTGCACAGCTGTCACTCACGGAGACTCTTACAAATGCACAAACCGTGATTGCGCTAACATTGCTATGCCCGTCCAAAGGTTAGATGACATGCCCTCGAGTTGAGCAGCACTCTTCCCTTCGTCATCTTACTGTACCAATTTTCTGTGCATCAAACATGACATGAATCTGTACAACAAGTTCATATACTAGATTCTCTATCACCCATCAGCCCCACAAAGACACACAAACGTTCTACCTTCTTTACGTCAATGTTTTCCTGTTTACATATTGGTTTCTTTACGACTTACAAGCCTACTATGTTAACCACAATAAGGTCGTTGACACCTCTTATTTCAGGTATAAAATACTTGTCACGGCAGGAGACGAGACAGCTGACACAGACTTCATTCTCTTTGGGCGCATGGCTCAAAGAATTGTCAAAAGGCCTTGCGATATGCTCATAGCGAACACTCCATCAGGCTTCATTCCAGATGCAATCACAAAGCTGCTTGAAAGGACATTCATTTGGAACGTTAGCTTCTCTGGGCACACAATTAACTCTGGAAACGTCTGCTTCCAGGTCAATGCTACCATAAAGGAACTGGGCAATCAGAATGTTGACATTTCAACATCAACCGTAGGGACACACCAGTCTTCGCTTATGTTCTCACAAGGTGCAAGCAGCAGCATGGAAGACACTCCTCACAAGACAGACACCTTGTCTTCACCTCTGACACCTTTGACGCCTCAGGGTAGCATCGCCACTACAAAGTATTTGGTACGTGTTCCAACCGCTTACATAAATGGTATGTTGCATCATGTGTGGTTTATTCTCTACCTTGATGCAGGAAACCGTTGAAGCTGGAGACGCAGAGCGTGTGACTACTCAGACCTCGACAACTAGGAAGAGGCGAGTCTCGATAGCAAAAGTTTTGCTTCCTTCTAGCGCATATTGTGTGTTACTACAACTTTGATTGAATCCACTAAAACTTCTAGATCATGCTCTTCGCCTGGCAAATCAGTAGCGAAAAAGCTGTTCGTTGCTGACGATGAGGAAGAAAGCATCAGTCAATCCAGTGGAGGTGGTGTTGGTGGACCCAGGTCAGGCTGTTTGAGCTCTAATTATCGCAACTCATGACTTTCCATTAGATGATACGCTTCGTTACATCTTGTTTGAAATCCATGAGCTTTCAGCTAGGCTAAAATAGCCTCTAAAAATATAGTGTTGATAGCTGCTGCAAACAGGTGTAGTTCTTTCTTAGGATCGTAGATACCTGCAATAGCAAATGACTATTCTAACTCATATCATCGTAGTACACTAAGTTTTGGACTGCGCATGTACTATTTCTAGCCGTGGCTAATGGCACTCAATTCGTCCTGTCTACACACTACATGTATTGTAACCTCTCAAGTTGGTGTCGAGGTTTTCCATTTTTTATAATTTGGTGTATGAAACATATATGCATGCTGCTGTTTGACTAAAATTGTGTATGCTCCCTTTTCAGTGATGACAAAAATAATTAGGTGCTGGTGTACGAACGTGGATCTTTTGCCTTCACAGTTGCAGCTATGTGTAATTCAGGGTTATCATCTATTTCTACTCTTCTCAAGTTCTTGTATATGTTAGCTGGATGGGGGAGATGTGGTACATACTTTTGTCCGCAAGAAGCTAACGATTTGCCTACACAAACCTGCCAAGGTACATGTCTTTTATTTCATATCAAAATAGTTATGGACTGATGCCCACTACTATTTCATTCTCTTTTTTTACAAAAGATGTTTCAGAATGCCCACTGCTGTTTCATTCTCTTTTTTTACAAAAGATGTTGTCCAACTGTATCAGTATTTTATCAGTACTTTGTATAGTTTTTTACTCTGTGTGTTCTTTTTGGTAATATTGTTCAACTGTGTTTCAGGTTAACTTTGATCATGATGCTACGCTTATCACGCTTTTGATAGACTGTCGACCAACGTGAATGCATCTCACTTAGAATCGTGCCTGTTACCTTTCCTCCCCCGATGTTCATCCTTAGCGACTTGTACTATGTAGTGGCAGAAGAAAAACCTACTCTTCTGTATATATCAACTGCCCGTTGCTAAACCTTTTGCTACATCGCACGGCTGCAAACTGTGTTCTACTTATTTGTATGGCTAAAGTCTTTTGCCAACCAAGAAATGCATTTTATTCCGTGACTCACTTATATGTTTTCTTTGCAGTGTTTCTGCTCTTGTGCTAGATATTTATTTTATAGAGTACCTCTGGTTGACAAGTGCCAGTCAATGCCTTCCTGTTTTCTGATTCGTACACATTAGGTTTCTAATCAGTCATAATCTCTATTCACATGAAATGGAAATGTCGATCCATGCTACAGCCAGGCCGGCCGAGAGCGGCCAGCGCAAGAAGACAATGTTTCTGTTTCTGGGCAGTGCACGTTCCTGAATCCTGATGCTTCTGTATGGCGCCCGATAGGGCGCTGCTGGTTCTAGTATCCCTTTAACTGCCTGAAGGATCATGCTTACTCCGGTGCACCCGCTCACTGTTTTATCTCACTGGCATGCTCCATGGCCTCTGTTTCGCCGCCGATGTGGGACTAAAACGGCTTCCTTTCATCCCTTTGGCTACAGGTGGGAGATCAACCGCTGAGTGGTCTTAAAGCCTTAAATTTCTTGCAATAGAGTTGGGCCGGGCCCATCAAGATGACACGGCTCGGCTTGCCGCTCGCCTCGCCAAACACCCGCGACCCCTCCAGCCAACTGCAGGTCTGGTGACTCATGAGTCATGAAGTGATTCCGCGCGAATACGCGATGGGCTTCTTTTGTCTATGTTCAAAGCTGAAAGTTGCTGGAGATGGATTTTTTTTCAATCTTGCCAAAGGAAATCTAAATTATAAGTTCATTATTGCAGAACTTGCAAGTGAAACTTCTGATCCATTAGATCATAATCTAGCGTATGTCATATTTGACATTTAAATCCTTCTACCATTGACTCATATAGATTTATAAAAAATCTAATAAACCATAAATTTATCTCGCCCCGTTTGGATCATTGGAATTGAATTCCATTCTAATAATAGTAATTTAGACATATATCAATTAAGCTAATTTGGTTTTATGCAAAATATATTTGTATACTATTATTAGCAAGATGTCGGAGATATTTATGTGCTAGATTTTTACTATAGAGGAGTGAGACGAAGAATGTCTTATAAGTTATAGATTAGAAACCAATTCTACTAATGAATAAAATCATTTCCCACACTCCACCTCATGAATTTGAGATAGGCTTATATCTGAACTTTGGAAAGTGGTGGAATGTCAAATTCCAAACTAAAGAAGTTACTTTATTGAGTGAATTTCAATTCCTCTAAAATGAAGGGATCCAAACGCCATCTATGTTTGATCATGATTCAATTGAACGTGAGTCTCGCTTGGACGTTGGCACATAATAAGATTTGATTGCACGTTAGTCGTCTACATATTAAACATGTCATATATGTGTTGCAAGCCTGCGACCCGGAGACTATAGGTAGCTGCTAACCTTTTGTTGCTCCACTACTCGATTTGGCTACACCGATTTGGCCATGACGAGGACACGCGCCACCACGCCTGCCCAGCAGGCGGCGACGCAGTCGCCGGTCTAATTAGTCGCGCCCATTTCATTTGGCTACACCGTCGTTCGTCGATTTGGCCGTCACCAAACCAGTCAGTTGGGTTTCACTTTCGCAAGGAGGAAAACGCCATCTTTTTTGCTTTTTAGCCCTTTTTAGAAATTTTTTCATAAGTATGCTCTTTTCTGTTTTAATTTAGAAAATAGAACCTTTCCTCGACGCCATCACTATTGACACCGAGGTTACACATCTCGGCGCCAATATAGATGGCACCGAGGTCTCACTCCAGAGTGTTGTGGCACCTACGTGGCAGGGGTCGGCGCTGCCACTATTGACGTCGACTCCCGATGCTTGCAAACGGTCGCTCGGCCTCGGCTCCTGCGTGCGTGTTATATATATATATATATATATGTATGATAATTTATATAGATATTTATTTATATACATATGCTATATATCACCTTGGGTGAAACTTCACCCGATCGATTCCGACTGCACCGGATCGCACGCTGGCGTGTACCCAGCACACCTGTGCTCTCGACCGAACTACACGGAGCCAATCGAACCTACCGATGGGACCCCACCAAAACTCTGCCCAACCCTACACCTCCGGCCTCCCTACCATTTTTCGTGATACGCTCTGCGGTTTCCTTGTTTCGAAACTTCATTCCACGCGCGCCATGATCGTATAAGAAGGCCATCAATCGTACTTGGGAATGAAGTGCCATCCTGTCAAATGGCTTTCAACACCATATGCACCTACATTTTCACAAGAGATTTAGTTCAAGAGCACATCGCTTTTCAGAGTGTGGCCTCTGGCAAATGAGTGGGAAATGCCGAAGGAAGCTGCCGCTGGCTCCAGCCATGGTGGCTTGATTTATCTCAAGTACACCTTCCGGTACAGGAGCCAATTTGATGAGCCAAATGATGATTGGCTAGACGCTATAGAGGCCACGAGTGATGAGCTACTTGGAGCATACTCGAGGGCAGAAGACGAGGCCATGACAGTTGCCTTCGGCGCTCGCGGGAAAAAGAGGCTGAACAGGGTGTTCGATGTTATTGGGTTTGTTTACCCAGATTACTGTTTTCCCGTCCGAAGGCATGGGGGGAAAAGGAAAGTTGCTGCTTCATGTCACACCTGGTTTTGCAAGGCAAACCAAATGCGAACCATGTACGTGCCAGGATCAGAAACTCACGTACACAGCGATTACATAATTGGGCATCATCACACATTGCTCAAAGTAAATAGCAGAAAGGTAATTTTATTACATCAAGATGTCCAAGACATCCACAAAGCCTAATACATTGTCATTAGCATTAATATCGTCAAAGTGCGGAAATACGTAACGTAGTAGATAAGGCCTTCACAGGCAGCTGACTGAGGTTTGCCACTAAGAAAAACTAGAACTCGTCGTAGTCCTGAAACTCCTCAAAGTCCTCCATGTTGCCAGCATCTCCTCCTGAGCACTGAATACAGTGGGGACAACCTGGAGTGGGGGTGGTTTGTAAAGCAAGGGTGAGTACACATCAACGTACTCAGCAAATGTCCCGTCTGGCTAAAGTGGACTAGCTGTATGTGAAGTTAAGGTTAAGCAGTTGCTTTTAGTTGGTCAAGTATTTATTACTATTAGTAAAGCCAGGTTTTAGTAATAAACCCAGTTATTACCCAAAAGTACTCCCTCCAAGAGGAAATACCAGAGATCAGAATTATAACCATCATTACTAATCATCATCATAAAAGTATACAAAGTTCTTCTAATCAAAGAGGATCCCAAGGCCGCTCTTGACCATGAGCTTGGCTGATATACCAGTTTCTAACACTCTGCAGAGGTTGCACACTTTACCCACGAGTCGTGATCCCTTTCCAGTCTGGGTTGTACAAATCCGATCTTCACTACCGAGGTGAATGACCAAGGATACACTATGTAGCCTTTACAAAGACTCCCCTGGTGCATAGCTGCTCGTTAGGTTTCGCCAGTCGTACAAACGCAGTACACCTCCCCGAGGTGGGTGACTAACAAAATCAAATCGAATGAACCTCTGCACCCCCCTTGGCAGAGCGAGCACTACGCCCCGGCCACCATTAACGACCCTTAGGCAAAGCCAACTACACCCCAAGTTCATCTAATTAATCAGCTAAGGGCGTCCCATTCCACCCTCATGGTTGCACTGTTATCCCGGGTGGTCACTCAATGAACAGTCCTTACGGAGAGGTACTCAGGAAAATGGCCTGAGTCCCCTAAAATATCACAAGATCATCATCGGGATAACATCATCGTATCATAAATATTCACATCATGTTCATTGATTAAGTTAAAGCAATAGCATAAGCTAACCATGATTAACCCAAAGAGGTAAACAAGGATAAGTAAATACAGACTAGTCAATCCTTAGGTTTCAATAATGTAATGCGGGACAGTGAATTATACAGTAAGTAGGACATAATAGGTCAGAGGTGAAAGTGCATTCATCCCTTTTGTGAGTTTTGGTGATTTGGATAACAACACATTTAAAGGTCTAACAAGTTTGCTAAGTGTTGAATAGGAAATTCAGTATGATGAACATACTTGAATAGTGTATAATGATCATTGAACAAATGTTCAACACAAGATTAAATAATCAGTGAGACAATGCAAATGGATATAATATGGTCTCTATATTGGTTTGAATATATGGACAAGACCTGAGAAATCACTATGCATAAATATGATCAGAATAGAGGCTGAAGTGATTAAGAGGATTGGTCAAGCCAGAGTGAATGAGATATGAGGAATCATGAATTGGCTTGACCATATTACTATTAGTCCATATATGCTTCTATGTGAATCAAACTAGAGCTTGATTGATCTTAGCATTTATATCTAGATGACATTCAAGCAAGGCTCACAATATTGAAGAAATGATTCTCTCAATGGATGCTCAATATGATGTGACTCAAGAATGGCTTGATAGGGTGAAGATAGCAAGGAAAGGGTTTCGAGGAACTAAGCGAAGGTGAAGGCCAAGCGACGGCTTGTGGACCGAGGTACCATGGTTAAGGTGAAGAAGAGAGTACTTGCACTAAGTCGATGAGCTAATCAGCTATGAAGAGTTATAATATGTTGATGCATCATTAAAGTGACTTGAAGCCATGATTTGAACTCATATATGGTGAAATGGTACGAGTCATAGGGTTTGCTTTGTGTTCACTTCAAAAGGTGAGACAAGGATGTCTGTGATCCTTATGAAGCAACGCCATGGAGAAATCACACATGAGACACCAATTACTCAAGGAGTTTACTTAATTATATTTTATTTAACTTGAGTATAGGAATCATCGTACTATCAAAGGGGATCCAAAAAGAAGGTTGGTGTTGGTACTAAAGCTCAAAATCCTTGATCTAAAATTTCCATTTTACCCTTGTTAATCCTTAGTGAAAGTATGTAGTACAACCTTTTTAAGTCTATCTTGGCCAAAATTGCTCTCTGGAAAATATTGGTTCAACTGGTTTTCAGGCTGGTTCAGCTGGTATTCAAATACTGGTTCAGCTGGTTTTCAGGTTGGTTCAGCTGGTATTCAAAAACAGTCAACCGGTTTTTGGACCAGCTCGGCCAGACACTCAACCAGTTTTCAGTCTGGTGGAAACCGGTTCAACCGGTTTTTGCACTGTTCACTTTTTTCTGCCAGTCTGCTGTGTCAGCCAAAAAGCTGTGCGTAGGTTTTTGAAAACTGGTTCAACCGGTTTTGGGACCGGTTCAATCGATTTTTGTGCAGAAAAGTAAAAACGGCTAGTTTTGGAGCCCCACCTATATATACTCACTCCTACCTCTCTCCCCCATAGGAGAGCACGACTTGGACTCCATTTCTAACCTGAGAAACACCTCCCACTCTCTCTCACACACATCTTGCCTCTCCCATTTCAAATCTTTGGAGAGAAATATTTGAGTGAGTTTGAGAGCTACGGTTTTTGTGCTTCATCTCCAAATCTCTCTTGCTCTTCTTCATTCGAGCTTTGGTACTACATCGAGTTCTTTGTGGATTCATTACTCTTGGAGCTTCTAGCTCCCAGACGACTAGGTGTCTCTTGTGAGTCTCCAAATCTTGTGGAAGACCACAAGAAAGTTTGTATTACCCGCTCATTTGAGCAAAGTATATTGTGTGGGCTTGACCTTTGTGGTCGGCAAAGGGAGGATTAGGGTTGAAAGAGACTCGGCTCTTTATGGGCGCCTCAACGAGGAAGTAGGGCACCTTGGTGGTGTGACTGAACCTCGGGATAAATCTTGTGTCCCTTGTGTTCTTGCTCATTGTGTTTGTTTGTGTTCTTCATTCTCTCACCATTCCATGGAAGATTTGTTTATATCTTTTTGGTGTGTGGATTTTGAGAAATGCCCTTCTCAGATCTACTACTTTGAACCCTATGGATCAACTAGAACATCTCATTTCCAAAGTTAACTGGGTGAATTTTGAGATCAATTCAATTTATATCTCATTCTTTAGTTGAGCTCGTGTAAACCGGTTGAACCGGTTTTGACACCGGTTGAACCGGTTCTACCCAGTTCGTTTCTAGTTTTTGTTGAAAAAGTTTCCACTTGCCTATTCACCCCCCTCTAGGCAACTTTCAATTGGTATCAAAGCCTAATCCTCGTTCTAACGCTTAATCACGTGAAGAAAAGATCATGTCAGGGGGACTAAGAAACGAAAGTGCTTCTAAGCTTGAAAAAGTTGAGGTTGCCTCGACTTCATCTTTTGTTGCAGATGTTGATCCTAGGGCAATAGATCTTGCCATGAGAATCGCCGAAAGGATGTTCCTCAAAATGAAGGAAGATGAGGCGAAGAACAAAATTGAAGAAGGAAATGATCGATGGAGACCAAACGACGAATCCACCTCTTCATAAGGTTCGTCTTTCAAATCCACTTCTCATATGTGCTTTATTGCTAATGGGAGTGACAGTGAAAGCGAAAACTAAGGATGAAGAGGAGCAAGAAAGTGATAGTGAAGATGAGGATGATCTTCAACAATTTTTCGCTCAGCTAAGCAAGAAACATCGGATGAGCTTGCTCAAACTCATGAAAAGAGCGAAAGAACAAAAAGAAATGCTTCATAAGCAAGAAGACTTCCTCATCAGAAAAATCGAAGACTTAGAGAAGTTGACCAAAGAGCATGAGAAGCTAAAGTGCTCTCATGATGATTTGGTCCAAAGGTATGAAGACATTTCAATTGAACAAATTAAAGTTGTTAATCATTCATCATATATTGCTCAATTAGAAAATAAAAATGCTATGTTCAAGAACATGATAGAAAGGCTAAATATTGAAAATCTAGCTTTGCAAGAAAAATATGATATGCTTGTGTGCTCTCATAATAAATTTATGGATTCACATATCATGTTAGAAATGGCTCATGAGGTTGTGTTAACTAATTTGAAATCATACCAATCTCTTATATGCACATGTACTCAAGTAGAAACTATATTATCATGTGCTAACAAATGTTGCTCTCAAGAAAGCTAATCTTCCATTGAGCTAGAAATTTTAGGAATTAGTGATATTTCTATCACACAAGAAAATAAAGAGCTCAAGGAAGAAGTTGGAAGGCTAAGAAGGAGCTTAACTCTTTTGAAGGGAAAGTGTCATGCTCAACCTTCTCAAGATAACCGTGATAATATGGTGAAAAAGCTTGAGAAGGGGACAACCGTAGCATGCACAAAACCCCTTCAAAAGAATACCAAGCTTTCCAAGAAGGGCATGAGCAAAATTCATGGTAAGAAAATTAATGCTCATACTATTTGCTCTAACAATGTACCTATGTGCTTCAACAAAGAAAGATCAAAGAGGAGCGATAGAAGGTGCTATGGATGCAAGGAGAAGGGTCATGAAATTGATTCATGCCCCCACATGAAGAACCAAGATCTTGCACGATCAAGAAAGATGACCATCAAAAATGATGAAAGCAAAAGGCAAATGCATTGCAAGGATAAGCACCGCATTTGCTACAATTGCCGTGAAAAAGGTCATCTATTCAAGGTTTGTCCAAAGGGTAAAACTCCTAAGCCTAACTTGTCAATACATTCAAATATGCTTAGGAGACCCAAATTTGACTCTTGTGCTAGAAAGATGATGAGTTCACCACATTCTAGGACCAAGGTTGTTTGGGTGCCTAAGTCCTTATTGGCTAACCTTGATGGACCCATCATGAGATTGGTACCAAAATGTACTTAATAAGTTTTACAGGTACCTAGAGATGATATGAAGCTTTGGGGTGCTTGAGCAGTTTAACTCAATCCTTATCTCAAGCTATCAATCTTACATTGTCTATCATTTAAGATTGACCCTGTTGGGGGCCTTCGGCTTCCGAAGGTCCTCAAAAACATGATTTGACAATATTTTCCAAGAGAAATATGTAAACAGGTACCTTCGAAGTTAGATTGCGGGTATACAAAAGCACGGTTAAAGACGAAGCTTGACCAGGACGAAAGGCGACCACGACGAAGGATAAGACGATCACGAAGCTATGTGCAGAAAAGCTTCGGCATAACGGCATAAAAGGGGAACCGACTTAAAGATGAAAAGCCAAATTAGACCTCGAAGAATTACTATAGAGTTATTGTTAAATATAATGGGTATTAATGTAATTTTGCATGGGCTGCGACCCGTGCCTATAAATAGGTGAACAGTATTCCTGTACTGTTCACGCTGACTTGGCATTTGCTTTTGCATCACACTTGTATTCACATTCCTTCAAGCCGAAGGTACATTTGTAATTTACCATTATTTACATAAGTAATATAAGTAAAAATGAATTAATAATAATGTTTACAGAGATTATGTTATTTTATATATTCTGTGTTTGAATATTCTTTATCCTTTATCATGATCATGAAGGTTTGTCCTTCATGACCTTCGTCCGAAATCCATTATATCCGAAGGGAAATAATGATTCAAAGGACGAAGGGTTTTGATATTTAACATTTTGTGTTGCCTTGTTCTTGATTAATAGCATTTGAGAACGAGTCCCCAATAGACCCAAAGATGAATTTAGTTGTTATATCACTAACTTCATATTCATCTCTAGCAAGAACTTATGTTGTAGGGAATAAGGATTAACCTTTGTGGGAATCAAGCAAAAGGCCTACAACTAAGGGATATCCAAAGGATGGTAAAAATTAAATCTCAGGTGCACATTGCTTTTAATTATTATATTCCTTTGTGTCTTTTGTAGCCACATAGGAAAAATTAAGCACATGAGAATGAACTTAAAATATTTTACCTTGCTTTGGAAAGGATCCAATTATATGGTAGATTGCATATTTGTTATTCTTATATGTGGCAATCTACATACTTTAATTGATGATAATTAATTCGTGGCATATTTCAAATGAATTATTGTATTATTGCCATGACCTAGACATAAAGAGGATTATCCCATGTTCGTAAATGAATAGAGTGCTAAGTAAGAAATTCAAATTCTTAAAGCACTTATCAAAAGGGCAATTCTCTATATGACTAGAGTTGTGATACTACTATTTTTATCTAAGTGTTTATGTAGTCTCACAACATGAGAATGTGTTTCTCAAATGGAACGTGTCATTTAACATTCAAAGAAGATCAATCCAATACAATGTGATGTATTCCTTCTTGTTTAAATTGGTTTTGAGTCTTCTACATTAATCACTCACCATGCTATGAATTTAAGTTGCCCTGTAAACTTAATCAAATAATCATGCTAGTTTCATCTTATTTCAATTGATGTTATGCATGATGCTTGTAAGGGTAATTTAGTTCATATCATGAGGTTTTCTTATTTAATGACCTTCGTGTCATTCATATATAGAGGTTTCTAAATAGGAAACTATTGTTTGTGTTTCAAATGCAATCTCTATTAAGATATTTCATGGAAATTCATAAGTAGAGATTGTGCACTTTCAATTGGTAAAAATCACAAGCATTGAAGGTTAATCTTCACCTAAAAGAAAGGTTAGGAATGCTCAAGGCAAAGGTATATAACAAATTGCTTCAATTGGTAGTTGATCAATTGTAGTTCCATTCAAGTGGCATTCTTTCAATTGGTAATAATATATTCTACAGAAAGAAATGTCAATATGAAGGTTAAATTCCTTTTTGCTTAAATTTGTAAATTAGTACATATTGTTAATTCACTCCTCCATGTGCATTAACTTAAAAGAAGTTTAATTTATGCCTTTATGCCTTATAAATGATGATTTGTCTGCCATTCATATATAAATATCATCATTCATTAAATACTTCCTTGTACCACTAATATCTCTTTTCGAAGTGCCTTTTCGACTAGTTTTTAAAAAAAGGAAAAGAGATAACAAGCTAAAGAAGGAAGTCTCCACAAATGAAGAAAAGAAGAATACTTAGATGACACCATCTCATATAGTAAGATCTTTCAATTGATATAACAAATGGTACATTCTATATGGTGGTAAGTATTCTTAGGCATAAGTTAATTCTTTGCAAATTTGTCATGCCTTGACCAATATATGTAATGTACTCCTTATGAGACTCTTAACTGAATTGAAAGTGCATTTGGCAAGTCATTCAAATACTTGATGCACATATCTAGTGGGAGCACATTATTATATATCTTGTGTCATAGAGAATAAGTTTCCCTTGAGTAAGCTATACTAAGACAATCCAAAATGGTAATTTTGTATCTCATTCATATGGATTGTAATCTTCGTTTTCTAAATAGCTACTCTTGATGCAGTTTAAAATTCCCTTATCGTTAAATCTAAAAGTGCATAAGAATCCTTTTTGTTGATATTCATCACATACATATGCACTAACATGGATATGATTTTAAACTATAAAAGGTACAATTAATGATCTGTACTATCTAAATTTTGGAAACCTACAAATTGATATCTTAGGAATCTACTTCAATCGGTATCCATATGCTTCACACTAGGATTGGATCACTAAGTTGTAAATTCCATGTATAACTTGTCTTTATGATATGAATGCTTGTGCGACTAACCTTGATAAGCTAGGTGCACCCAAGGTCAAGCTAGGTTCATCATCAAGAAGGCAACACAATGATGTACCAAGAAAAGGAGAAAAGGCTCCTATTCTTAACTCTAACTCTTATCTATGAGTTTACATATTAACTTGGAACCATAGTAAGATGGTTGTCAAGTATATGTGGATGCCTACACAAAGAGAAAGGCTACAATAAGGAATGTGTGGGTACCCAAGGCTCTTACTACTAATCTAAGGACCCAATTCAAATTGGGTACCAAAATACAAAGCTTAAACTTGTTTTGCAGGATCACTCCTTAAATGAATCAAGCTGGGTGCTCGATAATGGATGTATAAATCATATTTGGAGATAGTAGCAAGGGTGGTAACAATTGAATCTCAAGTGCATATTATTTTCAATTCTTACCTCCTTTATGACTTATGTAGCCACTAAGGAAGAGGGAGCACTTGAGTGTATACATCAATTGTTGATTATGAAGTAAAAGTCCAATTGGAAGAAAAATGAATCTTATCATATGGTCAACAATCCAAAACTATGTGATGTACTCTTTCTAGTTAATTTGGATTTGATTCTTCTATATTAGACACTCACCATAATATGGCTTAAATTAGCCCTTTAGACTTCATTGAATAACCATGCATATTATCCATGTCATTCAAAATATATTGTGCATGAGAGCTCAAGGGAAATTTAGTACATATTATGAGGTTTCTTTAGTTTAGCAACTCGCTTGCCTTCCACATATAAAGGGGTTGCAAAATAAGAAACTAGTGCTTGCGCTACTAATGTCATCTCTTGTGTTGAGTTTATCCATAGAAAATCTATGTTAAGAGATGGTGCTTGTTTTAAATTGGATAAATCACAAGCTTAAAGGACACTATTCAACTGAAGTAAGATGAAGTTGATAAGAGGCCAAGGTATGAAAACTTCCTCTCTTTCAGTTGTTTTAGTATTCTATCCTTAGTGGGATGTACCATAGTATAGGTCAAATTCCTTGGAATATAAAATGTTCAATAGTGCATATAACTTTGACATCAACTATATGTGTGCACTAATTTAAAGGAATTTAGTCTATCCTTTTGGGTTTCAATAATGATGATTCATTTGCCATGCACATATAAGGATCATCATTTGTGAAACCCTCTCTTGTGTTTTTAATGCTCTCTTTTCTAAGTGTTTCAACAAGGTCCTTCCAAGTGCTTTCAAGATGGATTCGAAATCTACAAAAAATGAATGAAGTTCAAGATCACTTGGTTGGATGAAATCATAAAGAGAAAATAAATCACAGTGAATCAAGAAGGAAGTTGAACTATCTTGTAAACCAAATAATGAAGAAGTAGTGACATAATCATATAATATCCTTCATTATGAGGTTTGAGGTTCATATTTGCATGCTTTACCCTTCAGGATTTCAATTGATAAACTTTCAGTTCTTAAACTTTCAATTGGTATCAATTGGTTTAGTTTTCATCATCTATGTAAAACATGTTATGTTGAACCAAGACATAGTGCAAACATCTTCTTTAACCTCATATTATTGATGTGCTTAAGTGTACTTTGTGTACTCTTGCATGCACAAATTGAGGGAGAGTTTAGCCTATATCTTGTGAGACTAATGATCTCTTTCAAGTTCATGTTGTGTAGTCTCACACCTTGGAGAACATCAAATGAGGATGAATGGTTCCATAGAAATGAAAATGAGTTTCTCTTGAACCTATCAAGAAAATGAGTTTCTCTTGATCGTTTGAAGAGGATAAATTCCTCTTTGAAATGTCAAGCCTATCAAAAGCTAAGATGGAAATTCATGATTATAATGCAGACCATGTGGCATAGAACAAAGGTGTGTCACTCCATGAACTATTGTATTACATTTGTATATCTAGGCTCTTACATGTTAGTGTGTGCATGTATATGCAATATCATAAGTCACATCATAAGGTTGCACTTGTGGTGACGATTAAAGAATCTCAAGATATTTGATTAATACCTCTTGTGGTGATGTCATAAGTTAGTCTTAAGTCATCTTAGTGAGGTATGAGTCAAACATGCTAACTTCTCAAGAATCTCGGCTTAAATATTGCATATCATATCTATTAGTATACCTTTTGAATATGAGTAATTCCTTCAATTGGTACAATTTCACATTTTCATACTTTATTTGTACCAAGGTTCAAATTGTAGAACTTAATCCCCTGGCCTCACAAGTCCAAGTGCATAAGCTAAATAAGTATTCATCACTTGTATGCACACATTTAGGGGGAGAATGGTCTATAATTTGAATATTTGAGACTAACTTCATTTTCAAGTCTATTATGTGTGTAGTCTCAAATTAGAAAGGAATCTTCAAGCAAAGACAATCGCCTCCACTGCAAATTTTGATGGGTATCAAAGATTCTTTGCTCCAATAAATGTATCTTCTATACATTTTATAAGAGAATGAGTTTCTCTTGTATATGCTACTCCAACGTCATCTAAAATTGGTAAATATGTATCACATTTTTTTGGATTACAAATATCTGAAGTAGCATAGCTTATAAATTCTCCTGTCTAGAAATTAATTGATTAAATAGCGCACATGTTTCTTATGTTGCATGATTATGTTCAATTGATACTCATTTTATGCCAATGGTACTTTAAATTACAAATAAGTACTCTCAACTGGTATCAATTGAATTCATATATATGTGTGCAATAAATCTTGAGGAGAACTTAGTGTAATATGCAATTAGTGATCTGTTTATCTATCAAATTGTTTCAATTGGTACTTTTCTTACATGATCACTAGTTGTATAATCCATACTTGTGCAATTTTCATGTTGCCTCTTATTATGATAAGAAAATGCTAGGTGACATCTAGACTCCAGGTGTCAAGATTCATCTTTCGATTTAGTATGACAATCTTCATTTGATATCTTGGACCTATGTCACAACTACGCCAACAAGAGCTTGCAAATGAATTCTAATCCAATACAAGTCTGGAAACCCCTTGAAAAGTTAAATGCAAAGGTACATCACTTCATGTCACTTCTACGTTACTTTTGTGTCATCTAAGGACCCTTTTCATGATAGCGTGTTCAAATCTTGCTTAATCATAATTTCTACCCTTTATATTCTTTGTATCCTTTTTGGAGATTTATGACAAAGGGGGAAAAATTGTGCATTAAAGCTTACCTTTAGTCTTATGTAACTAAGTGTAAGAAGACTTTTGAAAAGGGGAAGAAATACTTGACAAAAGGGGGAGAATCATAAGTAAAAAAAAGATGTGAGAATTGTTGAGTGCATAGTATGTCATGAGCATCACGTTTATTTTATGACACACTGCACCCCAGGAATAGTATGATATATGTTGTCTCCATACTGTGTCCCAAATATGTGCTTTTGGCATTTGAGGCCAAAAGTGGTATTTTCTAAAATGCACATATTTAGGGGGAGGAAACTATATCATAGGATTCAAAATCTTATTTATCAAATCTTATGTAAGCTTTAAATGTGTTGTCATCAATCACCAAAAAGGGGGAGATTGGAAGTGCATTCATCCCTTTTGTGAGTTTTGGTGATTTGGATAACAACACATTTAAAGGTCTAACAAGTTTGCTAAGTGTTGAACAGGAAATTCAGTATGATGAACATACTTGAATAGTGTATAATGATCAGTGAGCAAATGTTCAACACAAGGTTAAATAATCAGTGAGACAATGCAAATGGATATAATATGGTCTCTATATTGGTTTGAATATATGGACAAGACCTGAGAAATCACTATGCATAAATATGATCAGAATAGAGGTTGAAGTGATTAAGAGGATTGGTCAAGACAGAGTGAATGAGATATGAGGAATCATGAATTGACTTGACCATATTACTATTAGTCCATATATGCTTCTATGAGAATCAAACTAGAGCTTGATTGATCTTAGCATTTATATCTAGATGACATTCAAGCAAGGTTCACAATATTGAAGCAATGATTCTCTCAATGGATGCTCAATATGATGTGACTCAAGAATGGCTTGATAGGGTGAAGATAGCAAGGAAAGGGCTTCGAGGAACTAAGCGAAGGTGAAGGCCAAGCGACGGCTTATGGACCGAGGTACCATGGCTAAGGTGAAGAAGAGAGTACTTGCACTAAGTCGATGAACTAATCAACTATGAAGAGTTATAATATGTTGATGCATCAGTAAAGTGACTTGAAGCCATGATTTGAACTCATATATGGTGAAATGGTACAAGTCACAGGGTTTGCTTTGTGTTCGCTTCAAAAGGTGAGACAATGATGTTTGTGATCCTTATGAAGCAACACCATGGAGAAATCACACATGAGACACCAATTACTCAAGGAGTTTACTTAATTATATTTTATTTAACTTGAGTATAGGAATCGTCGTACTATCAAGGGGGATCCAAAAAGAAGGTTGGTGTTGGTACTAAAGTTCAAAATCCTTGATCTAAAACTTCCATTTTACCCTTGTTAATCCTTAGTGAAAGTATGTAGTACAACCTTTTTAAGTCTATCTTGGCCAAAATTGCTCTCTAGAAAATACTGGTTCAACTGGTTTTCAGGCTGGTTCAGCTGGTATTCAAATACTGGTTCAACTGGTTTTCAAGCTGGTTCAGCTGGTATTCAAAAACAGTCAACCGATTTTTGGACCAGCTCAGCTGGACACTCAACCGGTTTTCAGTCTGGTGGAAACCGGTTCAACCTGTTTTAAAACTGGTTCAACCGGTTTTTACACTGTTCACTTTTTTCTGTCAGTCTGCTGTGTCAGCCAAAAAGCTATGCGCAGCCTTTTTGAAAACCGGTTCAACCGATTTTGGGACCGGTTCAACCGATTTTTGTGCAGAAAAGTAAAAAACGGCTAGTTTTGGAGCCCCACCTATATATACTCACTCCTACCTCTCTCCCCCACAGGAGAGCACAACTTGGACTCCATTTCTAACATGAGAAACACCTCCCACTCTCTCTCACACACCTCTTGCCTCTCCCATTTCAAATCTTTGGAGAGAAATCTTTGAGTGAGTTTGAGAGCTGCGGTTTTTGTGCTTCATCTCCAAATCTCTCTTGCTCTTCTTCATTCGAGCTTTGGTACTACATCGAGTTCTTTGTGGATTCATTACTCTTGGAGCTTCTAGCTCCTAGACGACTAGGTGTCTCTTGTGAGTCTCCAAATCTTGTGGAAGACCACAAGAAAGTTTGTATTACCCGCTCGTTTGAGCAAAGATTATTGTGTGGGCTTGACCTTTGTGGTCAGCAAAGGGAGGATTAGGGTTGAAAGAGACCCGACTCTTTGTGGGCACCTCAACGAGGAAGTAGGGCACCTTGGTGGTGTGACCGAACCTCAGGATAAATCTTGTGTCCCTTGTGTTCTTGCTCATTGTGTTTGTTTGTGTTCTTCGTTCTCTCACCATTCCGTGGAAGATTTGTTTATATCTTTTTGGTGTGTGGATTTTGAGAAGTGCCCTTCTCAGATCTACTACTTTGAACCCTATGGACCAACTAGAACATCTCATTTCCAAAGTTAACTGGGTGAATTTCGAGATCAATTCAGTTTATATCTCATTCTTTAGTTGAGCTCGTGTAAACCGGTTGAACCAGTTTTGACACCGGTTGAACCGGTTCTACCCAGTTCGTTTCTAGTTTTTGTTGAAAAAGTTTCCACTTGCATATTCACTCCCCTCTAGGCAACTTTCAAGAGGACACTCGCCTTCACCAGGTTGTTACTCAGGAAGATTTTCGGTAACACACTCAGGAACCACGGGTTGCTCGTTGTCTAAATAAAGCGATCATACATTCAATACATTTGGATAACAACAAATGAACAATACACCAAACATATGCAACCAAGTGGACATAAGTTTGATAGGACATTATAAGCTCAAAAGATAAACCTAAGTGCTAGGGATCAGTACATTTAGAGATTAATGATTCCCTGGACATTATGGATTACATAACTTAGTTCTACTAATTTTAGCGAGTCACACAATTATACTAGGGATCAATTCATACATGGCATATTATTAACCTCACAAAATTAAACACCTAAGTACCATTAGGGTTTCCTTTTTATTTTTCTTATTTCATAAACTCATTATTACATACAATAGTCTATAGGTTAAGCATAAAATTAAAGTGCACAGACTGTGGATGAACATAATTTATTTGAACATAGAATATTCTTATGAACATTTTGCAATTTGAATCACTAAATTTGGAGTTCATATGACAAAGATATGAAATAAAAAGTTTTAAAGTTTGAAATACAAAATTAAGTCCAAAACTGTGATTATTTAAAAGGCCAGGGGTCTGTTTATAAGAGTTCAGGGGTCTGCGCGTAAAACCTAGGGACGGCGGGTTCTATTACACGAGAACTGAGGGTCTCTTAAGTAAAACCGTTGCGCGAAGGGGTATCGAACAATCTCAACCGCTCGATCACAGATGAACGCATGAGATCAGATCTGCGGACGAGAGCACGCGAGCGGACGGGCGAGCGCTGATAGGCGGGCCGGTGGTGTCAGCGACTGAGGAGGGAGGCGAGCTAACCAGGCAGGCCCAGCGGCTGCTGGGCACTGACCGGCGGGGCCTAGAGGTAGAGCACGCGGGTGCGAACCGGTATCCGGTGATCTAGACCGCGCGACCGGGATCGAATGGTGGAGATCAACGCCGGGAAGGTTTATGGCTGCGGGCGGCGCCGCTCTTGCTCCTCGGCGGTGAGGTCGCCGGAGCCAGGCGGGATGCGGGCTACGGTGGTTCCAAGGCCGCGGGGGTTGGCCAGAATTGTCGAGGAGGGTTCGGCGAACACACTGAGGGGGTTTCAGCCATGAAACCGGGGTCAGAGAGGGGAGAACGACGAATGGAGAGCTCCGGGCGGTTCAAGGCAGTTCCGGTGAGGAATTCTGACAGTTGGGAGAGGCCAACGACCACAATAGGGCTCAGTCTAGTTCCTGTGGAGGTGGGGGAACACTATGGGCCAACATCGAGGAACGGGACGGGGTTGCGTTGGCCGGACACCGTGCGGGCGTGGCGAGCAAATGCGGCCGCACACCGGCGAGGCCAAATTGGCTAAGGGTAGACGTGAATAAGGAAAACCAAGCACGTGAACAGACGTCTCACCTCGGGGCAAAGCTCGGGGTGGCTTGGCGTGGCTTTCGACGGGCTGGGTGGCCGGCACAGTGGGCGCAGGTCTCTGGCGAGCATGAGCGGCGAGAGCGAAGCGCGAGAGAGAGTGGGCTTGCGCGAAATGAGACAGGGGAGCGAGTGCAGATGCAGGCGGTGCTCAAAAGGAAGCTGGGGCGCATGGGCACGCGACGTGGCCGGAGATCTCGGCGTGTGTGCGCGCTGGTCCACGACAGTTCGCGGGGAAGGCAGAGCAGATAGGGCGGCCCCATGGCGCAGAGAGAGGGAGTGGGCGCACGGAGAAACGGTTCATCGTGTTGATAGGACGGTGAAAGTCGCCTAGAGGGGGGGGGGTGAACAGGCGGAATATGAAATTTACAAACTTAAGCACACACTACAATCCGGGTTAGCGTTAGAATTAAATCCGAGTCCGAAAGAGAAGGGGAAAAGCAAATCAACCAAAAAATAAAGCGAATGAACACGATGATTTGTTTTACCGAGGTTCGATTCTAAAGAACCTAGTCCTCATTGAGGTTGCCACAAAGACCGGGTCTCTTTCAACCCTTTCGCTCTCTCAATTGGTCACCTAGACCGAGTGAGCTTTCTCCTTAATCAAACGGGTCACTTAGACCCCACAAGGACTACCACACACTTGGTGTCTCTTGCTTTGATTACAATTCACTTGGGAACAAGAATGGGGAAGGAAGAAAGCGATCCAAGAAACAAGAGCACAAAGAACACGAACAAACTCTCTCTCAAGTCACTAGGTGAGTGGAATGTATTTGAGACTTGGAGAGGCTTTGATTCTATTGAAATGTGTCTTGGAGTGAATGCACTAGCTCTTGTATTAAATGTGAATTGCTGGAAACTTGGATGCTTGGAGTGGCGGTGGTTGGGGGGATTTATAGCCCTCAACCACCAAACAACCATTGGGGGTGGCTACTATCGATGAGCGCACCGGACAGCCACGTCACCCAACCGTTAGGGTTTGGAGTAGTTGACCGTTGGCGTGTTTGTCTTCTTGTGGAACCGGACAGTCCAGTGCCGCACCAGACAGGCACTGTTCAGTGTCCGGTGCGCCTCTGACTCTGCGCTCTACTCTGCCGCGCACTGTTCCTCTGTTCTTCAGCTTTTGCAGGCTACCGTTGCGCGAAGTAGTTGTTGCTCCGCTGGTGCACCGAACAGTCCGGTGGCACATCGGACAATCTGGTGAATTATAGCGGAGCGCGCCCTGAGGAACCCGAGAGTGGCGAGTTTGAGACTGTACAGTCCAAGTGCACCGGACACTGTCCGGTGCGCCAGACCAGGGCACACTCGGTTTCTTGCTCCTTTGTATTTGAACCCTATTTTCAATCTTTTAATGGTTTGTGTTGAACCTTTATGCACCTGTAGAACATATACTCTAGAGCAAACTAGTTAGTCCAATATTTGTGTTGGGCATTTAACCACCAAAATTAATTACTGGGAAAAGGTTAACCCTATTTCCCTTTCAATCTCCCCCTTTTTGGTGATTGATGCCAACACAAACCAAAGCAAATATATAAGTGCAGAATTGAACTCGTTTCCATAATGTAAGTGCATAGGTTACTTGGAATTAAACCAATTTGTAATTTTACAAGATATGCATGGATTGCTTTCTTTTGTTTAACATTTTGGACCACATTTGCACCACTTGTTTTGTTTTTGCAAATCTTTTTGGAAAATCTTTTCAAAGTCTTTTGTAAATAGTCAAAGGTATATGAATAAGATTGCAAGAAGCATTTTCAAGATTTGAAATTTCTCCCTTTGTTTCAAATGCTTTCCTTTGACTAAACAAAACTCCCCCTGAATGAAATTCTCCTCTTAGTTTTCAAGAGGGTTTTAGTAGATATCAATTGGAAATATATTTAGATGCTAGTTTTGAAAGTCTATTTTAAATATACCAATTGAAAATATCATACCAATTGAAGAAATTGCTTATCACAAGATATCAATTGAAAAACAAACTTTTGTGAAAATCAAATAAATCTTCATTTCTATTTTTTTGAAGTTGGTGGTGCAGTCCTTTTTGCTTTGGGCTTAATATTTCTCCCCCTTGCATTAATCACCAAAAATGGAGACTTTGGGAGCCCTTTTTACTTTCTCCCCCATTGGTAAATGAAATATGAGTGATGATTATACCAATTTGAGAGTGATGTGGAGTGACAGCGAAGGGTAAATGATACCGGTAGAGTGGAGTGGAAGCCTTGTCTTCGTTGAATATTCCATTTCCCTTTCAATCTACGACTTAGTATAGAAATACACTTGAAAACACATTAGTCGTACCAAATGAAAGAGATATGATCAAAGGTATATAAATGAGCTATGTGTGCAATGTTTCAATCAAAATTCTGAGAATCAAGTATATTTAGCTCATTCCTAAGTTTCCTAAAGGTTTTCTCATCTAATGGCTTGGTAAAGATATCGGCTAATTGTTCTTTGGTGCTAACATAAGCAATCTCGATATCCCCCTTTGTTGGTGATCTCTCAAAAAGTGATACCGAATGTCTATGTGCTTAGTGCCGCTGTGTTCAACGGGATTATCTGCCATGCGGATTGCACTCTCATTGTCACATAGGAGAGGGACTTTGCTCAATTTGTAGCCATAGTCCCTGAGGGTTTGCCTCATCCAAAGTAATTGCGCATAGCAATGGCTTGTGGCAATGTACTCGACTTCGGCGGTAGAAAGAGCGACTGCTTTTGTTTCATTGAAGCCCAAGACACTATGGATCTTCCCAGAAACTGACAAGTCCCTGATGTGCTCTTCCTATCAATTTTACACCCTGCCCAATCGACATCGAAATATCCTATTAAATCAAAAGTGGATCCCTTGGGGTACCAAAGTCCAAACTTAGGAGTGTAAACTAAATATCTCATGATTCTTTTCACGGCCCTAAGGCAAACTTCCTTAGGATCGGCTTGGAACCTTGCACACATGCATATGGAAAGCATAATATCCGGTCGAGATGCACATAAATAGAGTAAAGATCCTATCGTTGACCGGTATACCTTTTGATCTACGGACTTACCTCCCATGTCGAGGTCGAGATGCCCATTTGTTCCCATGGGTGGCTTGATGGGCTTGGCATCCTTCATTCCAAACTTGTTAAGTATGTCTTGAATGTACTTTGTTTGACTGATGAAGGTGCCGTCTTGGAGTTGCTTGACTTGAAATCCTAGGAAATACTTCAACTCCCCCATCATAGACATCTCGAATTTTTGTATCACGATCCTACTAAACTCTTCACAAGTAGATTTGTTAGTAGACCCAAATATGATATCATCAACATAAATTTGGCATACAAACAAATCTTTTGCAATAGTTTTAGTAAAGAGAGTAGGATCGGTTTTTCCGACTTTGAAGCCATTAGTGATAAGGAAATCTCGCAGGCATTCATACCATGCTCTTGGGGCTTGCTTGAGCCCATAAAGCGCCTTTGAGAGTTTATAAACATGGTTAGGGTACTCACTATCTTCAAAGCCGGGAGGTTGCTCAACATAGACCTCTTCCTTGATTGGTCCATTGAGGAAGGCACTTTTCACGTCCATTTGATAAAGCTTGAAGCCATGGTAAGTAGCATAGGCAAGTAATATACGAATTGATTCAAGCCTAGCTACGAGTGCATAAGTTTCACCAAAGTCCAAACCTTCGACTTGTGAATAACCTTTGGCCACAAGTCTGGCTTTATTCCTTGTCACCACACCATGCTCATCTTGCTTGTTGCGGAATACCCATTTGGTACCCGCAACATTTTGATTAGGACGTGGAACTAAATGCCATACCTCATTCCTCGTGAAGTTGTTGAGCTCCTCTTGCATAGCTAGCACCCAATCCGAATCTCTTAGTGCATCCTCTACCCTGTATGGCTCAATAGAGGAGACAAAATAGTAATGTTCACAAAAATGTGCGACTCGAGATCGAGTAGTTACCCCCTTATGAATATCGCCAAGAATGGAGTTGACGGGGTGATCTCTTTGAATTGCTTGGTGGACTCTTAGGTGTGGCGGTCTTTGACCCTGAATCTCTTGATCATCTTCCTTGTCTTCATCTCCCCCTTGATCATTGTCCTCCTCTTGAGGTCACTCATCCTCTTGGTCTTCATTTTCATCAACTTGAGCCTGTTCCTCATCTTGAGTTGGTGGAGATGCTTGCATGGAAGATGACGGTTGATCTTGTGCTTGTATGGGCTCTTTAGATTCCTTAGGACACACATCCCCAATGGACATGTTCCTTAGCGCGACACATGGAGCCTCTTCATCATCTAATTCATCAAGATCAACTTGCTCCACTTGGGAGCCATTAGTTTCATTAAACACAATGTCACAAGAAACCTCAACTAATCTAGTGGATTTGTTGAAGACTCTATATGCCCTTGTGTTTGAGTCATATCCTAGTAAAACGCCTTCTACAGCCTTAGGAGCAAATTTAGATTTTCTACCTCTTTTAATAAGAATAAAACATTTGCTACCAAAGACTCTAAAATAGGAAACATTAGGCTTTTTACCGGTGAGGAGTTCGTATGATGTCTTCCTGAGGATTCGGTAAAGGTAGAGCCAGTTGATGGAGTAGCAGGCGGTGTTAATTGCCTCAGCCCAAAACCGGTCCAGAGTCTTGTACTCATCAAGCATGGTCCTCGCCATGTCTAGTAGAGTTCTATTCTTCCTCTCCACTACACCATTTTGTTGAGGTGTGTAGGGAGAATAGAACTCATGCTTGATGCCCTCATCCTCAAGAAAGCCTTCAATTTGAGAGTTCTTGAACTCTGTCCCATTGTTGCTTCTTATTTTCTTGATCCTTAATCCGAACTCATATTGAGCCCATCTCAAGAATCCCTTTAAGGTCTCTTGGGTTTGAGATTTTTCCTGCAAAAAGAATACCCAAGTGAAGCGAGAATAATCATCCACAATTACTAGACAGTACTTACTCCCGCCAATGCTTATGAAGCTATCAGGCCGAATAGATCCATGTGGAGTAGTTCTAGTGGCATGTCCGTTGTCATTATGTTCTTGTGTGGATGATGGGCGCCAACTTGCTTTCCTGCTTGATATGCGCTACAAATCCTGTCTTTCTCAAAATGAACATTTGTTAGTTCTAAAATGTGCTCTCCGTTTAGAAGCTTGTGAAGATTCTTCATCCCAACGTGGGCTAGTCGGCGATGCCAGAGCCAACCCATATTATTCTTAGCAATTAAGCATCGAGTTCAGCTTTGTTAAAATCAACCAAGTATAGCTGACCCTCTAATACCCCCTTAAATGCTACTGAATCATCACTTCTTCTAAAGACAGTAACACCTACATTTGTAAATAGACAGTTGTAGCCCATTTTGCATAATTGAGATACGAAAAGCAAATTGTAATCTAAAGAATCTACAAGAAAAAACATTGGAAATAGAATGGTCAGGTGATATAGCAATTTTACCAAGTCCTTTGACCAAACCTTGATTTCCGTCCCCAAATGTGATAGCTCTTTGGGGATCTTCGTTTTTCTCATAGGAGGAGAACATTCTTTTCTCCCCTGTCATATGGTTTGTGCATCCGCTATCAATTATCCAACTTGAGCCTCCGGATGCATAAACCTGCAAAACAATTTAGGCCTTGTTCTTAGGTACCCAAACAGTCTTGGGTCCTTTCACGTTAGAAACAAGCACCTTGGGTACCCAAACACAAGTCTTTGACCCCTTGTGTTTGCCCCCAACATATTTGGCAACTACTTTGCCGGATTTGTTAGTAAGCACATATGATGCATCAAAAGTCTTAAATGAAATGTTAGGCTCATTTCATGTAGTAGGAGTTTTCTTTTTAGGCATTTTAACATGAGTAGAATGCCTTGAAGGATTACGGGGAGGCTACGCTAGCGCAAAACAAAATTTTCAACCCCATAAAACCAAGAACTACTGCGGTTATAGGTCATGGAATTACCACTAGACGCGCAGAGCAGCGGAAGACGTCTCGATGTAGACGAACGCGTCGAGCAGTGTCGTGCAGTCGTCGACGTCCTTCACGTCCTCGCATGGTTCGTCCTAGTGCTCTAGATGCAGCACCTCCGAGGTATCCACACGTACAGGGAGGAAGCGCCGCGTACCGAACTGTTAGGTTCGCGATGGCGGCTTGGCGAGAGGCGAGCGACTACTCGTTTGCTGGTGGCGAATTAGGGTTAGCCTAACCGCGCCCCTGCCCCTCATTATATAGGCGTTATGGTGGGCTTCTGACACCGAGGCCCATCAGTAACCCTAAAGCCCAGTATAATTTCGGATCTAATCCGAGTTAGGCTTCCTTCCCCTTAAGTGTGTGACCCTATAGGTTCACGTACAAATAGACATAGCCCGAGTACTCTTACTTGGCCCAATAATTGACAGCGGCCTCTAGCAAGACATGTCAACTCCTATGCGCACGTAAAGATCATATCAGACGAACCATTGCAACATTATGTACATGTTGTTCCCTTTGTCTCACGATATTTGGTCTGGCTCTAAGCTGACCTCTCTTTCTCGATACTGTGAATTGGAATCCTTTCAATGGTTAACTCTTAACCCTAGCACGACCATGCATTTCTTGATCCAATCACTCAAGGGGCCCAGAGATATCTCTCTCACAAAGAGAGGGACAAATTCCATCTTGACTGACCATGCCTCACAGCATGCTTCCTGACAAACCCAAAACTACCTTTATAACTACCCAGTTACGGAATAGTGTTTGATAGTCCCTAAGTAAGTCAATTCACATCTTGAGAACATGCGACAATCTCAGGTCTAAGGATACAATATTCATGTTGCAAAAAGAGAACTATATTACAATATCTCACATTGGGTCGGTCCAGCCTCATGTCATACATGCGCCCACATTATTAGTTTAACATCTCCATGTTCATGACTTGTGAAATGTAGTCATCAACTAATACATGTGCTAGTCATCGACTCTGACTAGGGACATCATTTAGAATAACCATATAAGTAAAGAATCTCATAAACAATTCACATAATTGCTAATCAATACAAGGTGCCTTCCATGGATATTCAATTAAGCAATATATATATCATGGATACAAAGAAATATGCTCATCTCTATGATTATCTCTAGGGCATATTTCTAACAGTCTCCCACTTGCACTAGAGTTAATCTAAAAGATATCTAATACCCATACATATCATGTGTGCCTCATGCTTACGTTGTGGAAGAGGTTTTGTCAAAGGATCAGCAACATTCAAATCCGTATGTATTTTGCGTATCTTTATCTCACCCCGCCTAACGAATTCCCGTATGAGGTGAAACTTCCGCAGTACGTGTTTGTTTTTCTGGTGGTTCCTTGGCTCCTTAGCTTGCGCAATAGCCCCATTGTTGTCACAGTAGAGGTTCAATGGGCTAGATGCATTAGGAAACACACCAAGCTCGATGAGGAACTTTCTTATCCAAACACCTTCCTTCGCAGATTCAGAAGTTGCAATGTACTCGGCTTCTGTTGTAGAATCAGTCACAGTCTCCTGTTTGGAACTCTTCCAACTAACAGCACCACCATTTATTGTGAACACAAAACCTGATTGCGATTTTAACTCGTCTGGGTCAGTTTGGAAGCTAGCATCGGTGTAACCAGTTACAACGAGCTCCTCCTTACCCCCATATACCAGGACATATCTTTAGTCCTTCTTAAGTACTTAAGAATGCCTTTTACCGCTGTCCAGTGACCCTCACCTAGATCAGCCTGGTACCTACTCGTAGCACTTATAGCGTATGAAACATCTGGGCGTGTACTTATCATGGCATACATGATTGATCCAATTGCTGAGGCGTATGGTACCTTACTCATGCGCTCCCGCTCATTAGCCGTCGCAGGACATTGCATCTGGCTAAGGTGTATACCATGTGACATAGGTAAGAACCCTTTCTTGGACTGTTCCATGTTGAACCATTTCAAAACCTTGTCAATGTACGTATCTTGACTTAATCCTATAAGCCTCTTCGACCTATCTCTGTAGATCCTTATGCCCAAAATATATGCTGCTTCCCCTAAGTCCTTCATAGAAAAACTCTTTTTCAGTGAAGCCTTGACGGACTCCAGCATAGGAATGTCATTCCCAATCAATAATATGTCATCCACATACAAGATCAGAAATACAACAGCGCTCCCACTTTCCTTCTTGTAAACACAAGCTTCTTCTTCATTCTAATGAAAACCAAGCCCTTTGACCACTTCATCAAAACGAATGTTCCAACTCTGAGATGCTTGCTTCAACCCATAAATGGGTTTCTGAAGTTTGCATATCTTTCCAGCATTGATAGGATCGACAAAACCCTCGGGATGTATCATATACACGTCCTCATCTAGGTTTCCATTAAGGAAAGCTGTTTTGACATCCATCTGCCAAATCTCATAATCGAAATATGCGGCAATAGCTAGAATGATCCGAATAGATTTAAGCATCGCTACTGGCGAGAATGTCTCGTCATAGTCAACTCCTTGAACTTGTCGAAAACCCTTTGCAACAAGTCGAGCCTTATAGATGTGAACATTTCCATCCATGTCTTTCTTCTTCTTATAGATCCATTTGCATTCTATGGGTCTAACACCATCAGGCGGGTGTTGGGGCGAAAGCGAAGATGCCACCCTTCGCTCGAAGCCTTCGCCGTACTCGCTGCACCAACGGTGACAAGATAACGGGCAGACTTACCCTTCGTCTCATACGCCGCCGGACGAAGACCTGTGACGAGGTCGGCTCACCTTGCGACCTTGTCCAGAATGGAGGCCCGCGTACGATTCGGCCCATTGTAACAGGCCCTGCGTGGCCGTTGCACGTTACGGGCCTAATTTGTAAAGGCCTCCCTGTAATTACGGTCTGTAACCTTGCTTTATGGGAATATTCCGGGGATAACTTAGGTGTCTGAGGGCACATGCGTCCTTAACACGGGACACTGGGCGCTCAGATACCTATAAATACCCCCGCACAATGCCCGTGAGAGGCTAGATTAACAGAGCTATTGCCATCCCGTGCAAAAACCCTATTTACGTCACTACACACCCCCGTTGGATCACCTTGCACTGGAGAGCAAGTTCCAACATTTGGCACCCACCGTTCGTGCTACAAAAAAACCACCCGCGATGGCACCCAAGAAAGCTAGCTCGAAGGCTGACGAGGCTGCGAAGGCAGCACTACTGGCCGTAAAAAAGGGCAAGGCCCTCGCCCTTACTAACACCACTCACCAAGAAGCCACTGAAGATGACGCACTCCGCACCTGCGGCCCTGAAGGACAACCGCAACCTCCCCCAGGCTTCGCCCCACCGGAGGGCGCGGACCTCATCAAGGACGGCGAAGTCCTCGGCGTCTCAGCGGAAGAACAGCTACAGCTGCGCGCCTTGCGCATCAAGAACCGCAATCTCCAGAGGCAAAAAGAGATACTTGAGGCCAAGCGCCAACGTGTGTCTGCACTAGCCAAGGTGCAGCAAATGATACGCGACGAAGAGCAGAAGGCCCAGGACCTCGAGCAGGAGATCACGCTGATGCAGCGCGAAGGCCACCTCGGCCTGCAGCACGGGCCACCCCTGCAACAGCGCGCACAACTGGAAGACATACGCGAAGGCCACCTCGGCCTGCAGCACGGGCCACCCCTGCAACAGCGCGCACAACTGGAAGACATACGCGAAGGCCACCTCGGCCTGCACCACGGGCCAACCCTGCAACAGCGCACACAAATGGAAGACCTACACTTCCCCCAGCGCGACCACGCCTTCCCACACGCCGCGCCATTCCAAGGGGTCAACTACCTCGACGAGCGAAGTCCCCTGGCGCCACACCTGCAAGTGACACCCTGGCCTGCCAACTTCCGGGCAGGGACCTATCCCAAGTACAACGGCAGCACTGACCCAGCACAGTACATCATGAGTTATCAGGTCGCCGTTGCGTCTTCCGGAGGGGACGACGCCATGATGGCCAAGTCTTTCATCATCGCCCTCAAGGGCCCAGCTCTCACCTGGTTCACCAGGTTGCCCCCGCTGTCCATCGACTCCTGGAGAAGCCTCCAGGACAAATTCCTGCTCAACTTCCAAGGGTACCGCCCAGACACCGACGCCTTGGCCGAACTCTCACTCTGCAAGCAGCTGGAAAAAGAGACTCTGCGGGAGTATTACCGCAAGTTTCTAACACTCAAGTCACAGCTGCCCTCAGTCGATGACCAAATCGCCATCCACTACGCCATCAGTGGCCTTCGCGCCGGCGTCCTTTACAGCCACTGCATTAGAGATCCGCCCAAGAACCTCCAGGAATTATATTAGCTATTTGAAAAATACGCCAAATCCGAAGAGCTTCACCAGCGCAAGGTTGAGTCTCAGAGGAAACCCAAAGATGCTCCACAGTCCAGCCGCACGTGGACGAGAACTCCACAGCCAGACTCCGGTCGAGACGGCCGCAATCAGCAGCAGGTGCACAACATCGCCAACCAGCACCCCGCTGGTGACGCCCCTCGCCGCCAGGAATATCCCCCCAGGGCCGCGGAAATGGAACTCGCGGTAGGGGTCGGGGACGTGCGCAGCCGCCGCGCTGATTCTACTGTCTTTTTCACGGCGAAGACTGCGCCCACCAAACCAGAGACTGCCCAGAGACGAAGGCCACCAAATACAGGATGGCACGGGTGCAGCCAGCCGACAACCCTAGAGTTGTCGCGCACACTTATCAGCAACCCCCTCCACCATACATCCACGCCCCCGCCTCGCATCCACCGCACCACGCATACCAACACCTCCAGAAAGTACAAATCGTACCTCCCCCACCCTCACCTCCACACCAGCAACAACAAAACATCCACCACCCCCATGCCCCAAAACAAGAGGACTTCGCCGATCAGCCGTATCGCGGAGTCATTCATATGATCACTGGGGGGTCCAGCACCGACTCCGACACGAAGCGGCAGAAGCGGGACCACTACCGCAGCATCAACCACGTCGCCATCACCGGTCCGGTCGTGCAGACGAAGTGGTCCCATGTGCCACTGACCTTCGACGCCCGAGACGTTGATCTGCGCAGCGCCCCCCACATCGACGCCATGGTCATCAACTGCAGCGTGGCAGGCTGGGACCTGCACAAAGTCCTGGTCGACAATGGCAGTCAAGCAGACATCATCTTCCTACATGCCTTCGTCCGCATGGGCATAAGCCACAGCCTGCTAAAGCCTTCGGACAACCCGTTGTATGGTTTCGGCGGCAAGGGCACATTTCCCGTCGGTAAAATAGAATTGCCTCTCTCCTTCGGTGTAGCACCCAATGCCCGAAGTGAGCAAGTGACCTTCGATATTGTGGACATGGTATATCCGTACAACGCCATTATGGGCCGGGGCTCCATCAATAAGTTTAAGGCAACCATTCACGGACTTTACCTGTGCATGAAGATACCAGGTCCGTTAGGCGCCATCACGGTCTACGGCAACCAGCAAACTGCGCGTAACATAGAGCGGGACTTCGTCCCTGGGCAAAGAAATGTGCACTGCCTCACGGACCAGCGCGAGGTCCCTGCGTCTGCCAGCCCAACCGACAAAGAACACGACAAGGCACAGCTGCAGAGCAACGACGGGACCAGGACTGTTCCCCTCGACCAGGCCACGCCCAAGCAGACAGTCACCATCAGCGAAGACCTCACTTCGCATGACGAGGAGAAACTCCTCTGCTGCTTGTCCAAGAACAAAGACGTCTTCGCCTGGTCCGCTGTAACACCCGGTTTTAAAGAACAAAGCCGGGTGCATCTCATACATGCGCCAAGAAGACAACATATATAATAACAGAGTGTATAGAGATAAATGTCATAAAACATTAGAGTATTTATTACATAGCGGAAGTCTTATTACAAAATAAAGATAAACATAAAACGAACTAAGGATCGATGGCGCCAATGTCGACTGAGAAACACCACCTAGATCAGATCGAACTCCTCGGTGTTAGGCAGCTCCTCTTCAACAACCTGTTCTTCTCCTGTGGGGGGGGGGTGTGAGACAGCAAGGGTGAGCTCACATACGATCATAGCTCAACAAGTCGTGGGGAATAATGTGGCATGAACTCACCAAAGGTGGGAGTTCATGTAGTGTAAGGCTGATCAATGAAATAAAGGCTAAGGCTGAGCATTGCTTTTATAAGTTGGTCAAAATTTTATTAGCAATTACTAAGTGTAAGTAAATACCAAACCTTAATAATAATAGAGAACAGTAATAATAAAATAATCCCAAATGCGATGCAAATGTCAAATTGAATTTAAGTTCCATAATTAATCATGTGAGGGTCCGAGCCGCTCTTGACCGTGAGCACGGCTAGTATACTAGTTTTACACTCTGCAGAGGTTGCGCATCTTTACCCACAAGTCGTGTATCCCATGTCGCCTGGGTTTGCAAGGCCCTTAGACACTACCGAGGTGAATGGCTAGGGATCCACTACGAGGCCTTTACAAAGTTCCACTAGCTTCCGAAAACCCGCTACAGTTTATGGGAAGATCCAGTAAAGGGTTCCTAGCTGATAGCCATCGCAGCAAAATCAACTAGGGACCTCCCCGCACTGACCTCTCCCCTACTGCCCTTGCCCCTTTCGGGTAAGGTAGTCTTTCACTAGCTTTCCTAATTAATCAGCCAAGGGCATCCCATACTACCCTTGTGGTAGCACTGTTTTCCCGGGTGGTCGCTCCATGTTCCCATTAATTTAATGATCTTAACATGAATAACAATAATAACAAAATAATAACAGAATAATCATGAATAATGAATCTCCATACCCAATCCACATAAAGCAATAGCAAGTACTACCCAAAAATATTCCAGGGGTGAACAAGGTATAGAGGTAATCAAAACTGGGGTACATAAAGGTTCCCATCAAAATTAACCTATGCAGATCATTAAAATTAATAAGAACATGGCTGGGAAAAGTAAGTGATCAAGGGCACAACTTGCCTGTAATGAGCTCCTGCTCAGCTATCTCTACTTGCTGAACCTCAGTTTCCACAGTGGCTTGCTCGTCTACTCGCATCAACACAATACATACATAGTATAGCCAAAATCAACATCACACCACACATATGAATCAAATATACAGTAAAAATCTACATATTAAAATGAAACCATAGGAACTGGAATCACTAAATTTGAAGTTATAGAATTTAAGTTATGAATTTTTCTAAGATTTAATATGATTAAATTAGGATTAAATGATAAATAAATTTTCTAACAGAGTTCATGTCAAAACAGAGACACTAAATGGTAGAGAATATTATTACAAAATTTTAGAAATTTGAATGGCTCAATTTGGGCTAAAAATGGATTTTCTATGGATTAAATAAGTTCTAGGAATTATTTTTGCATTAAAAATACATTTACTAAATCATTTATACATTTAAACGTGCTCTGGACTGGGCCTCATTTCCTAAGAAGCGTAGGGGCCACGGGGTAAGTTACCAAAGACACAGGGAACAGAGTCCCTGGACGGCGGGTTCATTCGCTGAAACCCGGGGGGCTCTTTTGTAAGATGCGCGGCCGAAGCGGTATCGCGAGAATCTGGCCGTCCGATCAGCGATGGATGCGCCCGATTAGATCTAGGTTAAATCAACCAGTACACGATGACCGCCCTCGGATTGAGGATCTACAGCCCAGATCTAACCACCCATACCACGAACCGGTACGCTACTTGGCCAATTGGATCAAGATCCAACGGTCACTATTTAATGAGGGCGTGATCTAATCCTACCCGCAAGATCACGATCCAAGGGCTGAAAACCAACCAACCCGCACGGTCCAACCCACACCACCCGATGGCCATCCGACGGCTGTGGCGCTTTCCCCCAATTCCCATCGGGCGAAGGTGGCGCCGCCAGAGAATCACGGCGGAGACACACCGGAGCACACGAAATCCGGCAGACCCTAGCCCCAATCTCAAATTCACTCGACCTCCATGAGATTCACGACAACACGAACCTATGTCGGCCCTCAATTCCAACCGCGACACTGCGCAGACCCCAAGCAACGACGGGGCGCGGCTCTGCGGCGGAAGTACAGCTCCGGTGAGCAATTGCCAGAGGCACGATGCATGATCCCGAACGAAACTAAGCGCATATGAAGGAGGAGGCGCAGACGCATACCTAAGAGAAGAAGTTCGGCTAGCAGCGCGGCGGAGATGGCCTTCCAGCTCCAACCGGCGGCGCGGATCGACGGTCACGCCACCGCCCTCTTCGTCCCGACAGTGGCACGCGGTGGATTGCGGCGTGATGAAGTGAGAGGTCAAAGCCCTACCTACCCCGCACTTAAATCCCCCAGGTCCGGCCCAGGCGCACGCAACAAACGGCTCCGAATTCCACGGCGAAGCTCCGCCATGCTCGGCGGGATGGTTGAAGGTGAGCGCTTACAATCCGGGCCCACGCGTCAGAGGTACAAGCGAGAACGAGTGGCTGGGGCGCGGGGTCCCGCAGGCAGAGACCGTGAGGGTGAGCGCGCACGCGATGCGACTGACAGCCGGGCCCCGGGTGTAAGTGGCAGCGCGCAGTAGATGAGCCGCCTGGGCCGCGCGGGCGTGAATCCGGGGGTGGGCCAAAAGTGGAATCCGCGGCCCAGTTAGATATCCATCCCTTTTTTTTTTCTTTTTATGTTTCTATTCTTCCTATTTTGTCTTATTTTGAATTCCAAATTCAAACTTCACTTTAAATTCAAACTTTGTGACCCCTTTGTGCGATGAATAATTATTTAGTTTGATCATACCTACTGCGATGAAGTTATTAAATTATACTTTTATTTATTGAATGAAATTCCTTTCTATCATTTATTTTCATGGTTTTATTTTCCAAGTTAGACTTTGAATTCTATGGATCCATTGATATGCTATTGATGATACATTTATTTTATGAAGCACAAATGCACAATCAAAATAAAACTCAGCATGATGCACAGATTAATTATGTGTTCATTGTTCTATCCATCTACTTTTAACTAGTGTTGAGCACATGCAATAATTAGTGGAGGCCACAAACCATTGAGATTAACTCTATTCTCTTTATTACACTTTTGAGTATTACAAATCCTACCCCCCTTAAAAATAATCTCGTCCTCGAGATTTAGGAAGAACGAGGGAAGAGGTGGGGAAAATCTATACGAAGCTCTTCTTCTCTTTCCCATGTTGCTTCATCTTCTCCGTGGTGACTCCATTGCACTTTGCACATCTTTATCACCTTATTTCTTGTAACTCGAGTCAGTGTATCAAGAATCTTGATGGGGTACTCAGCATAAGTCAAATCCTCTTGAACACTAAGGTCCTCCATTGGTAACTGTTCCTCAGGCACCCTGAGACATTTCTTCAGCTGAGATACATGAAATACATCATGAACATCCGCGAGATGATCCGGTAACTCCAATTGATATGCAACTTCTCCCACTCGCTTTAAGATTAAGAAGGGTCCAATAAAGCGAGGGGATAACTTTCCTTTGACTTTGAACCTTCTCATACCCCGGAGTGGTGATACCTTCAAATAGACATAATCTCCCTCCTTAAACTCAAGTAGTCTTCTCCGGGTATCAGCATAACTTTTCTGCCTGGACTGTGCAGTTCTCAAATTCTCCCTGATCTGTTGGACTTGTTCCTCTGCTTCTTGTATAATCTCAGGTCCAAACAACTGCCTTTCACCAGTTTGATTCCAATACAAGGGAGTCCTGCACTTTCTGCCATACAAAGCCTCAAACGGTGACATCTTCAAGCTGGCCTGATAGCTATTATTATATGAGAACTCCGCATACGGTAGACTCTTATCCCAACTTCCACCATGCTTAAGAGCACAAGCTCTTAACATATCTTCCAGTACCTGGTTAGTTCTCTCAGTCTGCCCATCAGTCTGGGGATGGTAAGCCGAACTAAAATTCAATCTTGTATCCAATGACTCGTGCAACTGCTTCCAATATCGAGAGGTAAACTGTGATCCTCGATCTGACACAATCTTCTTTGGTACAC
The DNA here is from genome assembly GCA_029449295.1 of Zea luxurians. Classification (NCBI taxonomy): domain Eukaryota; kingdom Viridiplantae; phylum Streptophyta; class Magnoliopsida; order Poales; family Poaceae; genus Zea; species Zea luxurians. The sequence goes on along the minus strand of JAOPSE010000004.1, from coordinate 51,067,906 downwards.
CATGCAGGCATACAATCCGTGCCATGTACAACTCTGCCAACTTAGCTCCTGAATAAGTGGTCTTCACTGGAATAAAGTGGGCTACCTTGGTTAGTCTGTCCACAATCACCCATATAGAATCATACCCAGCAGACGTGCGGGGTAATCCAACAATGAAGTCCATGCCAATCTCTTCCCATTTCCACTCAGGTATCTTTAGTGGGTGCAATAGTCCGGCTGGCCTCTGGTGTTCAGCTTTAACTCTTTGGCATACATCGCACATAGCCACATGTGCAGCCACATCTCTCTTCAATCCATACCACCAATACTTTTGCTTCAAATCCTGATACATCTTAGTGCTCCCGGGGTGGATAGAATAAACTGAATCATGTGCTTCCTTCAATATGGTTTCCCGAAGCCTATCAATATCGGGAACACAGATCCGATTCTTGAACCATATCGTGCCTTGCTCATCCTCTGTGAACTCCGGACCTCTTCCTTCAGTAATAAGATCCTTAATCTCCTGAATCTTAGCATCACCAATTTGACCCTTCCGAATCTCTTGTTCCAAGGTAGGTTCCAATTCAATAGTGACTCCTTCCGTATGTGCAACAATCCCCAGGTTGAGTCTCTCAAAATCCTTTGCTAATTCATCAGGTAGCTGAACAACGAAAGCGGAGTGAACATGCTCCTTCCGACTCAAGGCATCTGCAACCAAGTTCGCCTTGCCTGGGTGATAATGAATCTCCAAGTCATAGTCCTTAATAAGCTCCAACCAACGACGTTGCCTGAGATTGAGATCCTTCTGAGTGAATATATACTTCAAACTCTTATGATCCGTGTATACTTGGCACTTAGTTCCCATAACGTAGTGTCTCCAAATCTTAAGTGCATGCACAACGGCAGCCAGTTCCAAGTCATGGGTGGGGTAGTTCAATTCATGCTTCCGCAACTGACGAGATGCATAGGCAATCACATGTCCATCTTGCATAAGCACACATCCAAGTCCTTGGCCACATGCATCACAATAAATGTCAAATCCCTTCTGCAGATCTGGCATAATCAATACTGGTGGTGACATCAATCTCTCCTTCAATTGATCAAAACTCTCTTGGCATTTCTCATCCCACTTAAACTCTCTTCCTTTCTCCAAAAGCGATGTCATGGGCTTAGCAATCTTAGAAAATCCTTCAATAAATCTCCGATAATATCCTGCGAGTCCCAAGAAACTCCGAATCTCCGTAACTGTAGTGGGCACTCTCCACTCCATAATCTCCTTGACCTTAGCAGGATCCACTGCTATTCCTCCATTAGAAATAATATGACCAAGAAATGGCACCTTGTCAATCCAAAACTCACACTTGCTAAACTTAGCGTAGAGCTCATTATCTCGTAACTTCTGTAGCACCAACCTTAGATGTTCTTCATGGTCACTCTCATTCTTAGAATAGATAAGGATATCGTCGATGAATACCACGACGAACCTGTCCAAATACTCCATAAACACCTTATTCATCAAATTCATGAAATAAGCTGGTGCATTGGTTAGTCCAAACGACATAACAGTAAACTCATATAGTCCATATCGAGTCGAGAAAGCCGTCTTGGGAATATCCGATGGTCTAATCCTCATCTGATGGTATCCCGATCGGAGATCAATCTTCGAGAATACCCTGGCTCCTCTCATCTGATCAAATAAATCCTCAATACGGGGCAACGGATACTTGTTCTTCACCGTAACATCATTAAGAGATCTATAATCCACACACATCCGTTGCGATCCATCCTTCTTCTGCACAAATAACACCGGTGCTCCCCAAGGTGAGGAACTTGGACGAATGTAACCAGCCTCTTGTAACTCCGTCAACTGCTTCTTCAGTTCCTTCAACTCTTCTACGGACATTCTATATGGCCGTTTAGAAATAGGGGCGGTTCCAGGTAAGAGATCAATAACAAACTCAACTTCTCTATCAGGTGGCATCCCTGGTAACTCCTCTGGGAAGACGTCCGGAAAATCTCTAACCACCCGGATGTTGTCACCAACAAACTCCTCAGGCATGAAGAACATTGCACGCATAGATGAGGAGGTTACTGCAATGTTAACTTGAAACCTTTCTCCTTTAGTAGTAGTGAGTTCTACGGTACCTCTACCACATGCTATAACGGCCTTTGCCTTTCTTAGCCATGACATACCAAGGATCAAATCTATACTGCTTGACTCCAATATTATAGCAGTAGCTCCAAATTCTCTACCCATAATGGTTAATGTCAATCTACGTGTCATTTGATTCGCCTCAACAGGCCCTTTAGGTGTAATTACTATCAGGGGTTTTCTCATATTTAGCAGGGGTATTTCATTTGTGTTGGCATAACGAGCAGACATGAATGAATGTGTAGCACCAGAATCAAATAATATTGTTGCAGGAATTGCATTAACATAAAACATACCAATTACGAGGTCCCCGCCATCAGGAATATCATCCACGCTGACTTGATTCACCCTGGCTATAGAATATCCCTTGCCAGGGGTCTGTTGCTTGTTCTGAGCTGGAGTAGTGGCAATCCTCTGTGGGCAGACATTTGCATAATGACCAATCTTCCCACACTTGAAACATTGAGTGCCCGCACTCTGTCCTGCAAACTTCGTCGGGGTGCCAGTAGGTGTAGCCTGTCGAGTAGGTGTCCTCAGTGGTGATTGCTGAACTGGGCGCGGTCCTCCTGGTCGAGGCGGTGTACTCTGTGGTGAACTGTAGCGAGGACGAACACTGCTGCTACCCTGTCCCTGTGAGATAGCCTTCCTCTTCAAATCTCCCAATTGAACACGCTTGTGTTCAATAGCCAGGGCCTTATCCAACAGTCTCTGAAATGATGGAAAAGTGTGTGCAACTAGAGCATACTGCAGTGGTCCATTAAGTCCTTCAATGAAATGCTCCTGCTTCCTTTCATCCTCAGCAACTTCCTCTGGAGCATATCTGGATAGCTGAATAAACTTGTCGCGGTACTCACTGACTGACATACTTCCTTGCTTCAGTGACAGAAACTCCTTCTTCTTAATCTTTATCATACCAGCTGGAATATGGTAGTTTCTGAACTGTGTACTGAACTCCGCCCAAGTAATAGTATCTGCAGCATCATGGGCAGTAGTATAAGAATCCCACCAGTCAGCAGCAGGACCAGTCAGACGTCCAGAAGCATATAGAACCTTCTCCCGATCAGTGCATTGTGCAATATTCAGCATCTTCTCAATTGACTTCAGCCAATCATCCGCGTCCAGTGGATCAGGTGAGCTAGCGAATGTAGGTGGCTTGTGACTCATAAACTCCCGGTGCTTATCACGGGGTGGAACTGGTGGTGGTGGTGGAGGCAGTGGCACTTGTTGCTGCTGTTGCTGTTGTTGAAGCTGTTGTTGCGCCCTCCTTTCTTGGCGTATCTCATCTCGCTCCTGGCGCAACTCCTGGCGTATGTCTTCTCTTTCTTGACGCATCTCCTGGCGTTCTTGCTGCATCTGAGCACGCATATCAGCCATGGTGTCTGCCATCTGCTGCATCACCGCCATCTGAGCAGCAACCAGTGGGTCAACTCCGCCTGGTGGAGGATTGGGAGGATTCATCCCTGCAGGTTGTGGCTGAGGTTGTCTTCGAGTGTGTTGGTTAGGAGGCAAGTCAATTCCACCACCCCTCCTGGTATTGACCATCTGAGTTAGATACATATGGTAAGAAGAAGCAGTAGACAAGGCAGTAATTACAATCATGTTACTTTGGGGGATTTATTAGCTAAGCAGATTAATATTTCACCTATCCTAGCTAATTCAATACCTTATGGTGGTACATACTAAGATGTCCATCTACAATAATTCAATCAATCAAAGAAGCAAATCAGGCATTGATCATCAGAACAATCAACCAACATTTTTAATAGAGAAAATAGTTTTAACTTTTGTTTTGGGTTCCCTAACTCTTAAGAATGTCATAGGGGTAGGGATTCCAAGGTGTGAAATCCATCTTGTCTCAGAGTAGAAAAGGTAAGAATGATCAGAGTAGAACAGTAGAAGGTGAGACAGGATCAAGATAAGTGTAGAAAGAATCAGAGTAAGGTGAGTGTAGAATGAATCAGAATGAGATAAGTAGGTAAGGGTTTGTCCAGTCTATCTAGGTTTCGTCCTACAGTCAACATTTCCTCTGATACCACTTCTGTAACACCCGGTTTTAAAGAACAAAGCCGGGTGCATCTCATACATGCGCCAAGAAGACAACATATATAATAACAGAGTGTATAGAGATAAATGTCATAAAACATCAGAGTATTTATTACATAGCGGAAGTCTTATTACAAAATAAAGATAAACATAAAACGAACTAAGGATCGATGGCGCCAATGTCGACTGAGAAACGCCACCTAGATCAGATCGAACTCCTCGGTGTTAGGCAGCTCCTCTTCAACAACCTGTTCTTCTCCTGTGGGGGGGGGTGTGAGACAGCAAGGGTGAGCTCACATACGATCATAGCTCAACAAGTCGTGGGGAATAATGTGGCATGAACTCACCAAAGGTGGGAGTTCATGTAGTGTAAGGCTGATCAATGAAATAAAGGCTAAGGCTGAGCATTGCTTTTATAAGTTGGTCAAAATTTTATTAGCAATTACTAAGTGTAAGTAAATACCAAACCTTAATAATAATAGAGAACAGTAATAATAAAATAATCCCAAATGCGATGCAAATGTCAAATTGAATTTAAGTTCCATAATTAATCATGTGAGGGTCCGAGCCGCTCTTGACCGTGAGCACGGCTAGTATACTAGTTTTACACTCTGCAGAGGTTGCGCATCTTTACCCACAAGTCGTGTATCCCATGTCGCCTGGGTTTGCAAGGCCCTTAGACACTACCGAGGTGAATGGCTAGGGATCCACTACGAGGCCTTTACAAAGTTCCACTAGCTTCCGAAAACCCGCTACAGTTTATGGGAAGATCCAGTAAAGGGTTCCTAGCTGATAGCCATCGCAGCAAAATCAACTAGGGACCTCCCCGCACTGACCTCTCCCCTACTGCCCTTGCCCCTTTCGGGTAAGGTAGTCTTTCACTAGCTTTCCTAATTAATCAGCCAAGGGCATCCCATACTACCCTTGTGGTAGCACTGTTTTCCCGGGTGGTCGCTCCATGTTCCCATTAATTTAATGATCTTAACATGAATAACAATAATAACAAAATAATAACAGAATAATCATGAATAATGAATCTCCATACCCAATCCACATAAAGCAATAGCAAGTACTACCCAAAAATATTCCAGGGGTGAACAAGGTATAGAGGTAATCAAAACTGGGGTACATAAAGGTTCCCATCAAAATTAACCTATGCAGATCATTAAAATTAATAAGAACATGGCTGGGAAAAGTAAGTGATCAAGGGCACAACTTGCCTGTAATGAGCTCCTGCTCAGCTATCTCTACTTGCTGAACCTCAGTTTCCACAGTGGCTTGCTCGTCTACTCGCATCAACACAATACATACATAGTATAGCCAAAATCAACATCACACCACACATATGAATCAAATATACAGTAAAAATCTACATATTAAAATGAAACCATAGGAACTGGAATCACTAAATTTGAAGTTATAGAATTTAAGTTATGAATTTTTCTAAGATTTAATATGATTAAATTAGGATTAAATGATAAATAAATTTTCTAACAGAGTTCATGTCAAAACAGAGACACTAAATGGTAGAGAATATTATTACAAAATTTTAGAAATTTGAATGGCTCAATTTGGGCTAAAAATGGATTTTCTATGGATTAAATAAGTTCTAGGAATTATTTTTGCATTAAAAATACATTTACTAAATCATTTATACATTTAAACGTGCTCTGGACTGGGCCTCATTTCCTAAGAAGCGTAGGGGCCACGGGGTAAGTTACCAAAGACACAGGGAACAGAGTCCCTGGACGGCGGGTTCATTCGCTGAAACCCGGGGGGCTCTTTTGTAAGATGCGCGGCCGAAGCGGTATCGCGAGAATCTGGCCGTCCGATCAGCGATGGATGCGCCCGATTAGATCTAGGTTAAATCAACCAGTACACGATGACCGCCCTCGGATTGAGGATCTACGGCCCAGATCTAACCACCCATACCACGAACCGGTACGCTACTTGGCCAATTGGATCAAGATCCAACGGTCACTATTTAATGAGGGCGTGATCTAATCCTACCCGCAAGATCACGATCCAAGGGCTGAAAACCAACCAACCCGCACGGTCCAACCCACACCACCCGATGGCCATCCGACGGCTGTGGCGCTTTCCCCCAATTCCCATCGGGCGAAGGTGGCGCCGCCAGAGAATCACAGCGGAGACACACCGGAGCACACGAAATCCGGCAGACCCTAGCCCCAATCTCAAATTCACTCGACCTCCATGAGATTCACGACAACACGAACCTATGTCGGCCCTCAATTCCAACCGCGACACTGCGCAGACCCCAAGCAACGACGGGGCGCGGCTCCGCGGCGGAAGTACAGCTCCGGTGAGCAATTGCCAGAGGCACGATGCATGATCCCGAACGAAACTAAGCGCATATGAAGGAGGAGGCGCAGACGCATACCTAAGAGAAGAAGTTCGGCTAGCAGCGCGGCGGAGATGGCCTTCCAGCTCCAACCGGCGGCGCGGATCGACGGTCACGCCACCGCCCTCTTCGTCCCGACAGTGGCACGCGGTGGATTGCGGCGTGATGAAGTGAGAGGTCAAAGCCCTACCTACCCCGCACTTAAATCCCCCAGGTCCGGCCCAGGCGCACGCAACAAACGGCTCCGAATTCCACGGCGAAGCTCCGCCATGCTCGGCGGGATGGTTGAAGGTGAGCGCTTACAATCCGGGCCCACGCGTCAGAGGTACAAGCGAGAACGAGTGGCTGGGGCGCGGGGTCCCGCAGGCAGAGACCGTGAGGGTGAGCGCGCACGCGATGCGACTGACAGCCGGGCCCCGGGTGTAAGTGGCAGCGCGCAGTAGATGAGCCGCCTGGGCCGCGCGGGCGTGAATCCGGGGGTGGGCCAAAAGTGGAATCCGCGGCCCAGTTAGATATCCATCCCTTTTTTTTTTCTTTTTATGTTTCTATTCTTCCTATTTTGTCTTATTTTGAATTCCAAATTCAAACTTCACTTTAAATTCAAACTTTGTGACCCCTTTGTGCGATGAATAATTATTTAGTTTGATCATACCTACTGCGATGAAGTTATTAAATTATACTTTTATTTATTGAATGAAATTCCTTTCTATCATTTATTTTCATGGTTTTATTTTCCAAGTTAGACTTTGAATTCTATGGATCCATTGATATGCTATTGATGATACATTTATTTTATGAAGCACAAATGCACAATCAAAATAAAACTCAGCATGATGCACAGATTAATTATGTGTTCATTGTTCTATCCATCTACTTTTAACTAGTGTTGAGCACATGCAATAATTAGTGGAGGCCACAAACCATTGAGATTAACTCTATTCTCTTTATTACACTTTTGAGTATTACATCCGCCCTTGACCTGGTCGGGGTCAGCCGATCCATAATTGAGCACAGCTTGGGAATCGACCCTTCGATGAGACCGAAAAAACAGCGGCTCCGCAAAATGTCCGACGAGAAGACAGAAGCCGCCAAGGCCGAGGTACATCGCCTCCTGGAAGCCAAATTTATCAAGCCAGTGGCTTACCCCACGTGGCTCTCCAACGTTGTGATGGTGCAGAAAAAGAGCGGCAAGTGGCGAATGTGCATCGACTTCACCAGTCTCAACAAGGCCTACCCAAAGGACAACTTCCCGCTGCCTCGGATCGACAAAATAGTCGATAGCGCGACCGGGTGCGAAGTCATGTCACTCCTCGACTGCTTCTCCGGTTACCATCAAATATATATGAAGGAGGAAGACAAGGCCAGCACCAGCTTCATAACACCCTTCGGCACGTATTGCTTCATCAGAATGCCGGAGGGACTCAAGAACGCCGGGTCCACTTTCTCTCGGCTTACCAAAACAGTGCTCGAAGGGCAGGTCGGCAGAAATATATTCACGTATGTGGACGACATCGTCGTCACCAGCAGAAGCAAGGAGGATCATCTTGCCGACCTCGCCGAAACATTTGCGAACATGCGGGACGCACGTCCTCGCATAAACCCCGAAAAGTGCGTCTTCGGCGTTCGCCAGGGAAAAATATTGGGCTACCTGGTGTCGCACCGCGGAATCGAGGCCAACCCAACCAAAATTCAGGCCATCATCAACATGACGCCCCCGCAATCAGCCAGAGACGTCCAGCGCCTGACAGGCAGATTGGCCGCCCTCAATAGATTCATCTCCAAGTCCGCAGAGCGAAGTCTCCCCTTCCTCAAAACTCTCCGTGGCGCAAAAGACTTCGCTTGGGGACCAGAGCAGGAAGTGGCCTTCGCCTCATTAAAACAGTACCTGTCGGAGTTGGCAGTCCTTACAAGCCCCGACTCTTCGCTACCCCTGTTACTCTATGTTGCGGCTTCGCCGCATGCGGTCAGTGCGGCACTGGTGCAGGAGCAGACAGTTGAGGGCGTGATCAGGCAGTGCCCAGTTTATTACGTCTCCGAAGTGCTAACTCCATTAAAATGTAACATGACGGAACCAGAGAAGATTGCCTATGCAGTTGTTATGTCTTCGCGCAAATTGCGCCAATATTTTGAAGCATTCAAGGTCCGGGTCACCTCAGATAGGGGACTAGGTGAATTGTTTAGAAACCCGGAGGCATCGGTCAGGATTGCCAAGTGGGCGGCCGAACTCTCCGGCTACCACATCAATTTCGAGCCCAGGACAACCATCAAGTCACAAGTTTTGGCAGACTTCGTCGTTGACTGGACTGGGCCAATAACACAACCGGACCCGTCCACAGAGAAGGTTTGGACGATCCACTTCGACGGCGCATGGTGCCATGTGGGGGCAGGCGCCGCTGCAGTCATCACCTCACCCGCCGGGGTCAAGCATAGATACGCGGCACGCCTCAGCTTCGCTCTGGAATTTGATAGATGCACAAACAACATAGCAGAATACGAAGCCGTCATCCTCGGCCTCCGCAAGCTGAGGGCCCTTGGTGTCACCACCTGTATTGTTAGAACAGACTCCAAGGTAGTCGCCGGCCAAGTCGAGAAAGACTATGCAGCAAAGGACCCCGCACTTATGCAATACCTCACGGCCATCCAAAGTCTTGAGAGACAATTCAAGGGATTCACCTTGCAGCATGTGGACCGGGCCAAGAATGAAGAAGCCGACGCACTGGCCAAGGCTGCCGCCAGAGGCGAGTCCCTGCCCTCCGACGTGTTCTACCATGTTATCGGCACGCCAGCCGTCCGGAGCCCCGAAGGGCTCCAAATAACCAATGACAGCGAGGGCCACCGCATAGTCAACCTTATTATGACCGAAGACTGGCGGGCACCAATAACCCTGTTCCTACAGGGGTACTACCACCCAACCGACATCAACGAGGCCAAGCGCCTCAAACATCGAAGCCGGGACTTCAAACTAATTGAGGGCCAACTCTACAAGAAGGGGGTCAGTCAGCCAATGCTTAAATGTGTCACCAAGACCGAAGGCGTCCAAATCCTGCGCGAAGTCCACAGTGGTACTTGCGGCTCTCACGAAGGGCCGAGGGCCCTAGCCGCAAAGGTGATCCGCCAAGGTTTCTACTGGCCCGCAATGATCTGCGCCGCAAATCGGGTCACAAGGTCCTGCGAAGCCTGCCAGAAGTTTTCTCCTCGATCAGGCAGCCCCTCGCAATTCACAAAACTGATTGCCCACACATGGCCTCTCCAGCGCTGGGGCCTGGACATCGTCGGGCCCCTGCCCACGGCTCAGGGGAACCTCAAGTTCACCTTCGTCGCTGTCGAGTATTTTACCAAATGGATCGAGGCGAGGGCTATTTCCACAATAACATCAAAGACTGCACATAAATTCTTCTGGCAAAACATTGTTTGCCGCTTCGGAGTACCGTCCGAACTCACAGTTGACAACGGCAAGCAGTTTGACAGCCAAGACTTCAAGGATTTCTGCTTCTCCATTGGCACCAAGCTTGCCTTTGCCTCAGTATATCACCCGCAGTCCAACGGAGTTGTGGAACGCGCCAATGGAAAAATTTTCACAGCTGTCAAGAAGATGCTCCTCGACGAAAAAAGGGCAGGTGGGTCGACTTGTTACCTGAAGCGGTCTGGGCGCTAAACACGACTGAGTGCAGGGCGACTGGGTTCACCCCTTTCCGCCTTCTATATGGATCAGAGGCCATGACCCCACAAGAAATAAAGCATGGGTCCCCGCGAACAGTTGCGTCAGCTATCCCCGACATGGACGAACCCACTTCGAAGGATCTTATCGATGGAGACCGCGTCTTCGCTCTACAGGCTCTAAATAAATACCAAGCCCAGACAAAAGCATGGCGCGACCTCGCAGTCATCCCGCGGGAATTCAGCGAAGGGGACCTCGTACTCGTCCGAACAGCTCGGACAGAGTCCAGGGGCAAGCTGGAGCCCATGTGGGAGGGCCCTTTCATTGTCAGGACGAAGGCCTCCCCTAGTGCATACAGGCTCGCAACGCCAAACGGCGAAGACTTGGAACATTCCTGGAACATCGATAATCTCCGCAAATTTTTTGTTTGACTCATCAGGGCCAGCTCGCCCTTGTAATTCGCAAAAACAATTTTATTCTGGCCCGCACTCTTTTCCTCCCGGGGGGTGAGGTTTTTAACGCGGCGGAGTCATGTAATATACAAATGAAAAATCCCCCGCAAAAATCTACGTCGAAAAAAGACCGCGCCGACGGTCTCCGACATTCGACCAATACAAAGTCACCGCGAGGCCGAGCGTTAGCTACCCTCGCGTGTGACACTCCACGCGAAAGTCGCCTAAGGGTGCAGCTGGACTAGCACAACAAGTGCAAAAAAACGAAGTCTTCCGCGAAGACTATCCGTGCAAAAGTCGCCTAAGGGTGCAGCCGGACTAGCACAACAAGTGCGAAAAAATGAAGTCTTCCGCAAAGACTATCCGTGCAAAAGTCGCCTAAGGGTGCAGCCAGACTAGCACAACAAGTGCGAAAAAACGAAGTCTTCCGCAAAGACTATCCGTGCAAAAGTCGCCTAAGGGTGCAGCCGGACTAGCACAACAAGTGCGAAAAAGCGAGGTCTTCCGCGAAGACTATCCGTGCAAAAGTCGCCTAAGGGTGCAGCCGGACCAAGCACAACAAGTGCGAAAGAGACTACACCAAACTGTCCGCGCAAAGACCGACTACATACGCGCCAGACCGACATAACAAATACACCAGACCAAGTGCGCAACGCCTTCGTGAGCATAACCGAATGCGCGAAGGCACAAAACCCCATCATACAAGCCATTATATACGTACAAGTGAGGGCATCACACTTTACATCGGCTCAACCTTCGGAATAATTCCCATCTCCCTATAGTTAAATAGCATTATCCTCAGCTCCTCACCCGCAAAAAGACTTCGCAGCTCCCCCTCACCTGCACTCGCAACGGCCGGCAAGGACAACAGTTCCTGCCTGCTAGCCCTGCCCACACGAAGCCGACCGCCGTCCGCCTCACTCACTCTACGCTTCGCAACCGCCCTTCGCCGCCTACGCCGCGCACTTGGACCAGGCACAACTTCAGCGTCCACAGCATGCGGTGAAGTCTCCGCCGCCGCCACATCCAAGGCAGCAAAGTAATCCAAGTCCTCATCCGACGACTCTTCAGTCCACTCAACCGAACTCCCAGAGTCACCAAAATCAGAAAACTTAGACGTAGATTCATCCGATTCATTCCCATCATCCACGGTCGAAGCCGCCAAAAAATTAGCAGTAGCGGTTGCGTGCGCAGGCCCAAAATCCTGAACCTGCGCAGCAACCAAGGTTCAGCAACATATACAAAATTCCCTAACTACCCACACTCGCTAAGCCACCTGCGAAGACTCAGCCGTCAAAGGATCCTCCGCCGCCGACTCCGCCGCCATCTTCACAAGATCCTCAGCCCTCGGCGCAGCAGTTGGCGACGAGTCACCACCGGTCGCAGGGGCTGCGGGGGCATCGGGGGCACCTTCGACGGTTTCTAGGGGCGGCGCCGGGGCGACTTCGGACACAGCCGCCACCGGGTTCGACTCCGAATCAAGCTGCGTGCTGTTCAAAGCCCCGAGGTCCTCCACTTTCTCGTTACGCGCCGCCTGAGACACAGGACAAAGATTCATCAAGCCCACATATAACCCACATTCAGCAACACTAAACAAGAGTCAAAACATTACCTGACCCCTCGTCGTGTCGGACCGCTCCCTGACCACCTCCCGGCCGTGGGGACCCCACATCCGGTCGAAGAGGGCTCCCACGAATTCCTTCACCACAGGGTCCTCAACCTTGTAAATCTCGCGCTCGAAATCCTCATCAGCTTGGTCGAAGACCTCGTAGTGTCGGCACCCTTTGCGGGACAACGCGTTCATCGCCCCTTCGCAGGTGACCAGGGAGGCATAGGACATAAAGCCCTCCACAATGGCGGGGAGCGCCAGCAACTCCTCCTGCAGCCACTCGAGGCAGCGAAGTCCGGGCTCTTGATCTGGCACTTCGAAGTCAGCGGTCCGCGCGCCCAGCTCGTGGTACGAGTCCATAAGCTGTTTGCGCGTCCGCTCAGCCTCCGTGCGCGTCGAGGCCTCGGCCCTCTCCACACGGGTCTGCAGGGCGTTGAACCGCTCCTCCCATTCCTCGGCGCGCTGTCTAGCAAGGCTACCCTCCACCCGCGCCAAATTGGCTTCCGCCTGCGCAGACTGCGCCTTGGCGAAGGCCTCATTAGCCTCCCTTCTCTCCTCTGCCAGTTGGCGCCGGAGGTCAGTCCTCTCGCCCTCCAACGCGGCCACCTTCTCCGCCAGCTTGCGGCACTTGCTGTCGGCGGCCGACTTTTCCCGGACGGCGTCAGCATGTTGCGCCCGAAGTCTCTCGACTTCGGCAGACACGACTGCCGTAAGGGCCCCCGACGCCATGCGGCCAGCGAAGTCAGCCGCCTACAAGACACACATAAGACCACAATCCCAATGAAACTGGTAAAAGCCGAAGTCTAGCTAAACTTACCTGACTTAATGCCTCCTTCAGCCGGCGGGACACAGCGCCCGCCTCGTCCTTGACGGCAGTAAGTGCCGGAATCTCACCACCGGTGTTGACAGCGCTACCCCTCGCACCAGGCACCACGGCAGCCGCCGCGGTCGCCACCGCAGGCGGAACAACAACAAGTTGCCCCTCGCCCGACCCTGCAACGTACCAACAGTTAAAAAAACTCGGGCTATCGACTTACCAATGAGATAATCCTCCACGCTAATATCGGTGGCAAAGTCAGCAACGCGCTTGCTCGGCGGAGGCAATTCTCGGGCCTTCGTGACTCCGGCCGGGACAGACTTGGTTCCGCCAGTGGCGGCCGCCTTCACAGCCTCCGGCACCCTGCTGGACCCAGGGGCGGCCGACTTCGCCGCCAGCGTCGGCTGGCTACCGCTAGGGGCAGCAGCCTTCGCAGTCCCCCGTGTCCTCTTTAGCCTAGCCTCAGGCAGCCTGACGACCGCCTGGCGCTTCTGCGTAGCTCCTTGACGGTCCTTGTCCATCACTGCCGACACAACAGCAACAATATTCCGTCCATAAGGAAAAACTCTCCAGTCACGAACCATGCGAGATGTAAAAAAGTCTTCGCCGGCCGCGCGGGGGATAGGAACATTCTTAGGCCACCAACCCCCGGTAATCTTCAGCATCCACGCCGAAGACTCTCGGAGCTCGGGCGAAGACATCCTTCCCCTGAGGGCCGCGCATGTCCTCATCAATTCCCTAGCAAAACCATCGGAAACCCCCAGTCCTCCCGTAGCAGTACCTACCTTCCTCTTCTTAGAGGATGGGGCGGCCGCCGGCGTGGGGTCGTCTCCAGCCTCTGCCGCCGGTTTCTTCCCGCGACGATCAACATCGTCTTGCCCGGGATAACCGCCATACGGCAGACGGTTCAACTCGAAGACCCTGTTCAAGCGATCGTTGGACCCGTGTATATCCCAGCTACGCTAGCCCTCCGTCTTTGGCACGTACCGGCCAACAATCCGCACCGCCCCATCCTCCGCCTCACGCACGAATGCGGCGGGATCGCGGCTATGCAAATCCAGTGCGAAGGCGGGACTTCGCACCAGCATCCCACCACAGGAAGGCATCTGGCGGGGGCATACTTCGCCCAGCGCCTAGCCATGCGCCAAAGGCCACACCCCATAGGCCACAAACTCCTCAACCAAATCGCGCCCGCTACTAAGGCCGGCCGCGCACCACAGGGCCCCTTCGTCCGCATCCTCCTCCGCCACTTCAAACTGCGGGTATGCTGAGTAATAATGCGAGCACATCTCGGCCACGGGGAGCCTCGGATGGTCTTCGACTGTGCCCTCCGCAACGTAGAACCAAAACTCATGCCAGTTGCCCCATTTATTGCGGGATCAAGGAACCAACTCAACTACCTCCATCGAGGTCTTGCCGGTCTTCGGCGTAAATGTACAGGACCCAAACTGAGCAACCTTATTTCCGATCATCCTTTTCTGCCAGTGCAGGCAATAATACTTCGCGAAGACTTCGACCGATGGCTGCCCGCCATACGAAGTCGTCGCCCAGACATATTTTGACAGGGCCACCACGGCGTTCGGTGTTAGCTGGTGGACCTGAACGTTGAATCTGCGCAGGACTTCTCCCACGAATCGATGTGCAGGCAGGCGAAGGCCAGCAGCGAAGAATGCCTCGAAGACAACCAACTCGCCTTCTGGCTCGGGGACCTCCTCCGCCCCCGGGACACGAGCGACTCCGCCGCCAAAATAACCCAGCCGCTGCATGTCTTGCACGCGAACTGAGGACATCCGCGATGCGCCGAAATCCACCGTGTCGCCGGCGCGCAACTCCTCCGCCGCCACAGTACTCAACGTCTCCTCAGACGACGCGTCGGCCGGTGGCGTAGCGGCAGCAGAAGAAGAAGAGGTCGGCATCGCTACGTACCGTCGGCGGCGGCGGGCGGTCTGCTTCACACGGGCCAGATCTCCGGCGAACAAGAGCAAGGAGGGCAGACGAGCAGCAAGAGGATTGAGAAGGCGGTTAGGGTTTTTGCGGAGCGCGGAAAGATAAAGTTCAAAACGCCCCGCCCCCGCCCCCTTTTATACACAGGGCGCGGCGCTTCGGGAAACCCGCAATCCAACAGTACGGCATCAATCAACGGTCATGTCAAAAACCCCCGCGGAACCACTTCGAGCGAGGGCAGAGTCTCCGCCATCTAGCGACGTCTTCGGCACCAGATGACTTTGTCGAACTAGTCCCTCAGAGGGCAAATGTTGGGGCGAAGGCGAAGACGCCACCCTTCGCTCGAAGCCTTCGCCGTACTCGCTGCGCCAACGGTGACAAGATAACGGGCAGACTTACCCTTCGTCTCATACGCCACCGGACGAAGACCTGTGATGAGGTCGGCTCACCTTGTGACCTCGTCCAGAATGGAGGCCCGCGTACGATTCGACCCATTGTAACAGGCCCTACGTGGCTGTTGCGCGTTACGGGCCTAATTTGTAAAGGCCTCCCTGTAATTACGGTCTGTAACCCCGCTTTATGGGAATATTCCGGGGATAACTTAGGTGTCTGAGGGCACATGCGTCCTTAACACGGGACGCTAGGCGCTCAGATACCTATAAATACCCTCGCACAGTGCCCGTGAGAGGCTAGATTAACAGAGCTATTGCCATCCCGTGCGAAAACCCTGTTTACGTCACTACACACCCCCGTTGGATCACCTTGCACCGGAGAGCAAGTTCCAACAGCGGGTCAACCAAGTTCCAAACTTGATTTTCTCCCATGGAATCTATCTCGGATCTCATGGCGACTTGCCATTTCTCGGAATCTGGGTCCATCATCGCTTCTGCATATGTTGCAGGTTCGTCGTTGTCTAACAACAACACTTCCCCATTGACCAACAATAGCACTTCTCCTCGTGCCTCGTGAAGCCTTGCTGACCTTCGTGGTTGTGGTGGTGATTCTCTTGCCATAGACGTCTCAACTTGTTCTGCTACATTAGCATCACTTGTTGAATCTTGTCCCACTGGCTCATCCTGAACTTCTTCAAGATACACCTTTTGTTTACTTTTCTCTCTTTTGAGAAACTCTTTCTCTAAGAACACACCGTTCCGAGCGACAAACAATTTGCCCTCTGACCGGTGGTAAAAGTAATATCCTAAAGTTTCCTTTGGATATCCGACGAACATGCACTTGTCCGATTTTGGAGTGAGTTTATCCGACTGAAGTCGCTTGACGTAAACCTCACAACCCCAAATCTTCAGAAAAGACAAACTGGGAGTCTTCCCAGTCCACATCTCATATGGTGTCTTAACTACGGACTTAGACGGTACCCTATTTAGTGTGAAAGCTGCTGTTTCTAGAGCGTATCCCCAAAACGACAAAGGTAGGTCCGACTGGCTCATCATTGATCGAACCATATCCAATAAAGTCCAATTACGTCGCTCAGACACGCCATTCCTCTGAGGCGTTCTAGGCGGCGTAAGCTGTGGAACAATTCCACAACTCCTTAGATGATTGCTAAACTCATGACTCAAATATTCACCTCCACGATCCGATCGCAGTGCTTTAATTTTCTTGCCACGCTGATTTTCTACTTCATTCTGAAACTCTTTGAACTTTTCTAAGGATTCAGACTTGTGTTTCATTAAGTAGGCATACCCATATCTACTAAAATCATCAGTGAAGGTTATGAAGTATTGGAATCCTCCCCTAGCTGTCGTACTCATTGGTCCGCACACATCAGTATGTATGAGTTCCAATAAATCTAATGTCCTCTCCGGTAAACCCGTGAAGGGCGCCTTGGTCATCTTACCAAGTAAGAAAGCTTCACATGTCTCGTATGATTCAAAATCAAACGAAGTTAAAAGCCCATCAGAATGAAGCTTCTTCATGCGATTCTCACTTATATGACCCAAACGACAGTGCCACATGTAGGTAGGACTTAAATCATTAGGCCGAGGCCTTTTAGCACTAATATTACAGATGGGTGCATCATCAAGATTTAAAATGAATAACCCATTCATAATGGATGCAAAAGCCACAAACATGCCATTCTTAGAGATCACACAACCATTGTTTTCACTCGCAAATGAATAACCATCCTTCATCAAACATGAAGGAGACATAATGTTTCGACTCATGCTAGGAACTAGATAACAATTATTTAACTCCAAAATAAATCCTGATGGGAGGTGGAGTTGCATCGTCCTGACGGTCAACGCAGCAACTCTTGCATTATTGCCTACCCGGAAATCAACTTCTCCTCTTTTCACGCTTCTACTTCTTATCATTCCCTGCATCGAATTGCAAATATGGGCAACCGATCCGATATCAAATACCCAAGAATTAATATAAGAATCAACAAGAAAAATTTTTGTAATGTGAATAGCAAGTGTACCTGCTGCGGCTGTACCCTTACCGCCGCGATCCTTAATAGAGGCCAAGTACTGCTTGCAATTCCTTTTCCAGTGACCAAGTTCTTTGCAATAAAAGCACTCTGCATCTGCAGCTGGTCCAGCCTTGGGCTTTTGATTTGGCTTGGATATTGTATCCTTTGCCTTGCCCTTCTTCTTTTGAGATTTACCCTTCTTCTTAAAGTTGGGTTTGTTTTGGACTGCCATCACATGGCCGCTGCT
The DNA here is from genome assembly GCA_029449295.1 of Zea luxurians. Lineage (NCBI taxonomy): Eukaryota > Viridiplantae > Streptophyta > Magnoliopsida > Poales > Poaceae > Zea > Zea luxurians. The sequence continues at coordinate 51,050,212 of JAOPSE010000004.1, read as the reverse complement.
GCCAGCGCTTTTCTTTATGTCCCCCTCTGCTGTTTTCAGCATGCCACATAGTTCATTGAGGCCCCTCTCCGCCCCATGCATATGGTAGTTCGTAATGAAGTTTCCATAGCTGGGCGGAAGAGATGCCAAAATGAAGTCAGTGGCCAACTCTTGGCTTATTGGGAAGCCTAGTTTCTCCAACCTCTGACTGTAACCAACCATTTTGATTACGTGTGGCCCAACTGCTGCGCCTTCTGCTAGCTTGCATTCCAGAAAGGCTTTGGACACATTGAACCTTTCAGTCCTAGCCTGAGTCTGGAACATATCCTTGAGCGCCACGATCATATCGTGCGCCTCATGGTTTGTCTCAAACTACATCTGTAGCTTAGGCTCCATTCAAGCAAGCATTAGGCAACTCACTTCAAGATTATCATCCATTGCTTTCTTGTAAGCGGTTTTAGCTGCAGCAGTTGCATTTTCACCAGGATCCTCTAGCAGTGGGGTGTCTAGAACGTCTTCCTTTTTTCAGCCCTGAGAACAATTCTCAGGTTACGGATCCAATCCATATAGTTTGTTCCATTTAACTTATCCTTTTCAAGAATTGATCGCAAAGTAAATGTTGGTGTGCTAGGTGCCATTTATCTACAAAAAAATAATGCAAAATACTAAGACAAAAATATCCCTGACAGAGTAAATCATATTAAACATTTAATAGTCTACTCCCACTAAAATCAATATCCCTCGATTGATACTTAGTGATTCAGAACTCACAACTAATAAGTCTACTAGTGAGCTTTAGCATCACCGCTAGAAGACAAGGTAGATCGGTAAGCAACTCCTTGCTAATCATATCATATATATGACTTCTGTTGTTGGGTGACATCTCTATGTCTCGGCTCCCAACCTTATGCCCCAAAGTCCTTAACCATTAAGCTGACTTTGTTTAAGTTAACCAACCCTTTCTGCAGTTCGTATCCGATACAAACCTATCTAGTCAAGGAAAACTGGTGGCACCCTAATTTCATAGACCCACCACCAATTGTACAAGACTTATGATAGTGCAAGGTTTGGAGAGGCATTTAAGCTTAACCATTTATGAGGGATCGTCCTACTTATATCATCGCACACAAGGACATATATGCAATATGAACAAGTAGAACATTAAGAATGGCATTCACACAACAGTTGTGATTTGGTATGGCTTGCTGTCACATGGTGATCCCCATCTCCAATAATCTGTCCATCACGATGATCTCCATCTCCATGATATAGGTATGCCATCCTTCAGGTGATGAGTCCTTCAAGACCTATCTAACGTATGCTGGTAAATAAATTACATATACGCTTTGGATCATCACATGTTGACACGCAGGTCATTACATTAAATTTGGACAATACATGTGGCTCCAGCCGTATTGCCCTGGTCACGACACGCAGGTCATGAATAATTCATTAATATGCATCATATACACACAATAGCCATACCGATCACAAGATGTCCTGCAAAAACAGGTTATACAAACACGTTTCTATATGTTCACCACTATAGCAGATAGCCACGACGGGGGGTCGAGGGGGGAGCCGCCCCCCGCGGGTCTCAGGGCAGCGCCCTGAAAACCTCACAGGATTCCATGCATCGTATGTATGGAAATTCCACTGAAAATCTCATGCAGTTGATCAAATCAACCCAAATCCGAGACTTTCGACCCGAAGAAGATTACACTCATGACGTCGATCTGTTACGTCAATCTGCTGGTTGTGTACGCAGTTAGCCCCGATGGTGATTCCAGCCGGTAGGGGCAAGTCGCGCACATAACAGAGAAGGACGAACTAATCTCTTCAGTCATATCCGATGTAATCTACTTCAACCCTTTATAACCAATTGATCTAATCAAACCGTGCATCAAGTAGATCCATCTCATGAACCTAGATCCAGACCTAAAACTACGCAGAACCTGCTTTGATACCACTGAAGGATTACGGGGAGGCTACGCTAGCGCAAAACAAAATTTTCAACCCCATAAAACCAAGAACTACTGCGGTTATAGGTCATGGAATTACCACTAGACGCGCAGAGCAGCGGAAGACGTCTCGATGTAGACGAACGCGTAGAGCAGTGCCGTGCAGTCATCGGCGTCCTTCACGTCCTCGCACGGTTTGTCCTAGTGCTCCAGATGCAGCACCTCCAAGGTATCCACACGTACAGGGAGGAAGTGCCGCGTACCGAACTGTTAGGTTCGTGACGGCGGCTTGGCGAGGGCGAGAGGCGAGCAGCTACTCATTTGCTGGTGGCGAATTAGGGTTAGCCTAACCGCGCCCCTTCCCCTCATTATATAGGCGTTATGGTGGGCTTCTGACACCGAGGCCCATCAGTAACCCTAAAGCCCAGTATAATTTTGGATCTAATCCGAGTTAGGTTTCCTTCCCCTTAAGTGTGTGACCCTATAGGTTCACGTACAAATAGACATAGCCCGAGTACTCTTACTTGGCCCAATAATTGACAGCGGCCTCTAGCAAGACATGTCAACTCCTATGCGCACGTAAAGATCATATCAGACGAACCATTGCAACATTACGTACATGCTGTTCCCTTTGTCTCACGATATTTGGTCTGGCTCTAAGCTGACCTCTCTTTCTCGATACTGTGAATTGGAATCCTTTCAATGGTTAACTCTTAACCCTAGCACAACCATGCATTTCTTGATCCAATCACTCGAGGGGCCCAGAGATATCTCTCTCACAAAGAGAGGGGCAAATTCCATCTTGACTGACCATGCCTCACAGCATGCTTCCTGACAAACCCAAAACTACCTTTATAACTACCCAGTTACGGAATAGCGTTTGATAGTCCCTAAGTAAGTCAATTCACATCTTGAGAACATGCGACAATCTCAGGTCTAAGGATACAATATTCATGTTGCAAAAAGAGAACTATATTACAATATCTCACGTTGGGTCGGTCCAGCCTCATGTCATACATGCGCCCACATTGTTAGTTTAACATCTCCATGTTCATGACTTGTGAAATGTAGTCATCAACTAATACATGTGCTAGTCATCGACTCTGACTAGGGACATCATTTAGAATAACCATATAAGTAAAGAATCTCACAAACAATTCACATAATTGCTAATCAATACAAGGTGCCTTCCATGGATATTCAATTAAGCAATATATATATCATGGATACAAAGAAATATGCTCATCTCTATGATTATCTCTAGGGCATATTTCTAACACGCCTAGAGCTAGAAGCCTCATTCTTATACATAAAAGCATGGTGAGAAACAGAATGAGATTTCTTAGCATGAATTCTCCTAATTTTGTGTTCGAGATAATTAGCAGGATATAAAATATAACCTTCATTATCTAGAACCATGGGAGCTTTGCCCTTAACAAAGTTAGACAATTTCTTAGGGGCATTAAGCTTGACATTGTTTCCCTGTTGGAAACCAATGCCATCCTTAATGCCAGGGCGTCTTCCACTATAGAGCATGCTTCTAGCAAATTTAAAATTTTCATTTTCAATCTCATGCTCATTTTTTTTGCAGTTAATTGAGTTATATGATCATTTTGTTGTTTAATTAAAGCAAGGTGATCATTTATAGCATCAACATTAACATATCTACATCTAGTACAAATAGAAACATGATCAATAGTAGATGTAGATGGTTTGCAAGTATTTAATTCTTCTATCTTAGCATGTAATGCGGTATTCTCATTTCTAAGACAGGAAATAGAATCATTGCAAACATTTAATTCTTTAGCCTTGGAAATTAAACTAGCATTTTTGGTCCTAAGGCTAGAAATGGATTCATTTAATTTATCAATCTTAGCATTTAAGCTAGCATTTTCATTTCTAAGATTGGTAATCGGATCATGGCAAGTACTAAGCTCCTTAGTCAAGTTTTCACATTTTTCTATTTCCTGAGCATAAGCATTTTTTACTTTAACATGCTTTTTGTTTTCTTTAATAAGGAAATCCTCTTGGCTATCCAAAAGTTCATCCTTCTCATGAATGACTCCTATCAATTCATTTAATTTCTCTTTTTGTTGCATGTTAAGGTTGGCAAAAAGTGTAAGCAAAACATCTTCATCATCACTAGAACTACCCTCATCACTAGAAGTAGTATACTTGGGGTTGGTTCTAGTTTGTACCTTCTTCTTTTTGCCGTCCTTTGCCATGAGGCACTTGTGGCCGACGTTGGGGAAGAGGAGGCCCTTGTTGACGGCAATGTTGGTGGCATCCTCATCGGAGGAGGAGTCGATGGAGCTCTCATCGGAGTCCCATTCCCGACATATGTGGGCATCGCCACCTTTCTTCTTGTAGTATCTCTTCTTCTCCTTCTTATTTCCCCTCTTAATTGTCGTCACCCCTATCACTATCACTAGACATTGGACATTTAGAAATAAAATGATCGGGCTTACCACACTTGTAGCACACCCTCTTAGAGCAGGGTTTGTAGTCCTTCCCCCTCCTTTACTTGAGGATTTGACGGAAGCTCTTGATGATGAGCGCCATCTCCTCATTGTCAAGCTTGGAAGCGTCGATGGGGAGCCTACTTGATGTAGACTCTTATTTCTTTTCTTCTGTCGCTTTGAATGCGACGGGTTGCACCTCGGGTGTGAAGGTGCTGCCTTGCTCCAAGATGACGATGTGTTTGGAGCCTTTGATCATTAGTTCAAAGCTCACAAAATTTCCTATCACTTCCTCGGGAGACATTAATTTGTATCTAGGATCCCCACGAATTAATTGTACTTGAGTAGGATTGTGAAAAATGAGGTATCTTAGAATAACCTTGACCATCTCATGGTCATTCCATTTTGTGCTCCCGAGGTTGCACACTTGATTCACCAAGGTTTTGAGCTGGTTGTACATTACTTGTGGCTCCTGTCCTTGGTGGAGGACGAATCGATCGAGCTCCCCCTCGATCGTCTCCCGCTTGGTGATCTTGGTCACCTCATCTCAAATCTCCTTGGCACACTTTAACCATTGCACCTTTATTATACTCCTCTCGACATAGAGAGGCGAGGAGTATAGTATGTGACACCCCAGGTGTCAGTTTCGCGTTATGTCGGAAGATTTATCCTAATCTCGGATGCTCAGTGAAAATTTCCTATTTCTCGATCGTGTCTATCTCTGCTTATCAGGATTATTCATGGAAGCTCACCGAAGTCGGAGTTATTCGATCGCGAGAAACAGCCAATTTTGGAGCCTGTTAAAACTTTTAATTCTCGCCGCGAATGCAAACTCGTTAATAAATCTCGATTTATAAATCTCATCTGAAGCTCATTAAATCAAACTCACGACGTCTGTTATTTGATCTGAGCCCGAGTCTAATTCCTCGAACTTGATCTATGTCTGACTATTTTATCTGGATCCATACTCGCAAACAGAATACTCAGTATGTCGTCCTCTAATAAATTCTTATCTGACTCGGCTTAATCCCTCTGTGTCTAATCCAATTTCAAAAATCAACATCGGCGATGATTTTTAGATGTCGCGAATTGTCTATTTCAATCATAAATCCGAAAGCCGGTCATATCTCAAGACGATTTATTTTCAAATCACGCGTAAGGAATTATTTTCGAGTGAAATCAAATCAGACTCTCGGCCGAATTAATCGCCCAATCTTCCGTTCGTCCAAACTCTAATTCACTCTGTTTTGCGTACAAACGAAATCCACAGGAGCATTTTTATTCCGGAAAATATTTAGCGCAACCCGATTACGTATTTTGGGCCAGGCCAGCCCAGCCCACTAAGAAACCCTAACTCTAGCCCATGTCTATAAATAGAAGTGCCCCTCTCTTGCACTTGGGCTATTTTGCACTCCCACCCCTATCTTTTTTTAGCCGCCACTCCTTCTTCCATTTCCAGCCGCCATGCTCCTTCACGCACGCCAGGGCAGGGAGCCCTTCCTCCCCACGGCTGCAGCAGGGCGCCCATCTTCTCTAGCGCGCCGAGCTCGATCCATGGCGCCCTTCTTCCCTCTCTCTGTTGTCCATGGCGCCAAGCAGCAGCTCCACCTTCCCTGGCCGTGCCCAAGGTCGACGGCTAGCCTCCCCTTCCCTGCTCTTGCCGTGGCCGAGCCACCACTCCCCCAGCCAGAGCCCTCTGCCCCTCCATGTTTCAGCGCCTGAAACAAACCCCTGGCCGCCATTTCCCAGCCGGCTCCCCCTTCCTCCCTGCGCCCAGTTCTTCTTTCTACTGCGCAGCAGCACCCCCTCCCATGGCGCCTGCTACTTCTCCCCCATGGGCTGCTTATCCAGATCGTCCCTCTCCTTCCCCAGAACAGCAGCAGCTCCCATGGATGGCAGCCTGATTTTCCAGCTCCCTCCCATGGCGCCCCTGCTGTGTTTCCCTCTGCGAGCAGCGCCGCCCTTTCGTGGATGAAGCCAGCGCCCCTTCCAGCTTCTCCACTGCAGCAGGTCGGGCATCCCCATGCCTGCACCCTTCCCTCTCTTGCCGTGGCTTCCCCGTGGTCATGGTCTGCGACAGGAAGTCGCGCGCTACATGTTCGATGTTTTATGCAGCAGCCCCGACGTCTCCACGCGCTGCCAGTTCGCTGTTTTGTGAAGCCCAGTGGACAACACACCGTCGACGTTCACCGGGTGTTTCCTATTTTTACGCAGCCCCAACATCGTCGTCGTTCACCCTCGGTGAGACCGCAACGATCCTTATTCGATTCCGTATTGGCGTTGTTTTCCTGTGATTAATTGTGTGTGTGTGCTATTTTGTTTTTGTTTTGTGGAGGAGAGGAACCCGTGTTTTGCGAGGAGAAGGCAAGCCACTCAACGCTCGTCGGATGTTCGGAGCGATGCACAAATCGGAATCACCATCGTTCTTGCAAACACCGATTGGATTTGTTTATGGTGAGCCGATGCATGTCGCTCTTGATTGACTTAATTAATAAATTATATAGATGTGGTTGAAATTTTTTGGTGGTAGGTCGTAGTATGGTTATGTTCATGATTTCGAATTAGAGATTGGTGGTTTACGATTCGTATAAATCGGTCGATGATGTGCAATGTGTGATTATTTGTGTAAAAATGTATTTGATGTGTGGTTTGCTGTGAGGATAATTTTTAGAATGCCGGTTATGTTGTGAGAAATGCATCGATGGAAATTTATGTGATGAGTAAGTTTGGAAATACGAGTTATGTGAGGATTGAATTAGTACACGTATGTGTGTGTGTGCCGTGGCATATTATAATAGTGGTGGTGTAAGATATTTGATTGAGGCGTGTGGGTATATGTCGTGATATGGTTATACTCGCGATGGGGAAAGATGTATGCATTGCGTAGCACGACGCTTAGGTCGCTATTATATCGTCGTGTGAAGGATGCTCATGATGGTCGTGTGATTGAGGAGTGGTGTAGTGGCAAGCGAGAAGTAAGTTTAGTTTTTTTAAACGATTAGTGGATAATATCTATCGGTGTTGTCATGATTTTTGTTGTATGGCGGATCGATGTTTCGCTTTGTTAAATATTGCATTCCATTCCCATTGGATAAATAAATATCTTGTTGAGCGATTAGAGGTCTTATATGAGCGTGATCGTAGCCCAATAATTATTGGAGCCGAGCAGCGTTCATAAGTTGGTACTTGTTACAATTGAAGAACAATCCGCTAAGATATGCACATAAGTGCTTTAGGTCCTTCAGTAGCAAATGTAGTCTTATGGAGTTTTACGTCATGTGTAAATGCCTCTATGTTAGACCCCAACAATGTGCTATTTTAGGTGACTTGTGTGTTAACTAATTTAAGTTGAGCAATGGTTAAGAAACACTGGTTAATCGGCTCTAACCCATGTTTTTTTGAGTTGCGATGTCTAAGATAGTTTGCTAAGTCTTATACTGTGATTAGCCAACTCATACTAAGTAGGAGTCGATTTCGTTAAGTGATTGTTATATATATGTTGTGTCTCAAATTTCGATAATAAGAGGCTAGCCGACGAGTATGTTGGATAGTGGCCTAGGTTGTTGCTCTGGTTAATCAACTTGTTAGATGGCTTTGGTTAAGCTCGTAGTCACGATGAATTGCTTGTTGTAGTCTAGATGCGCATGGTTATGATCGCGGGTAAAAATTAGTAGTGCTCATGTGGTGTCTAAGCTAAAATGAGAACTAGTGGGTGAAAAGCGCTTTGATATACATATATGCCGGATTGGATGATTATGGTGAATGCGTTGATTAATTGTGTATGGTAGTTCTAAAGCGCGAAATAACTTGTATAAAAATTAGTAAGTCTACTTGTTAGTTCTCACTTGGTTATTTTAACTCTAACAACTCTCTAAGTGTTAGAATAATTCAAGTATCTAGAACGCGGCAATTCTTGAATTGTATGGGAGCTGAAATATATTAGTTGTTGTTTTGGATTGCACGCAGTGGTTTCTCCGTGCTGTATGTTAGATAAACTAAATTGTGTTTTCTGTAGATATGTGCTATAGAAAAGTGGTAGATAACTTTATTTTTTTATTTGTGTTAAAATTTGACAGGCATAAGTCTGATCGTTTATGAGTTATGCTTTTTACAAATTCAGTAACTGAATCTGTCCAAATTATGTACATATTTCAGAAACTGCATTGTTTGCTTAAGTTAATGTTACAATATGTTCATGGTCATTATAAGAAAGTTGTAGATACTTTTCTTATCTTGATTGTGTTAAAATTTCATAACCACAGGCCTGATAGTTTAAGAGTTATGAATTTTACAAACTGGTTGTTGTGTTCTGTACACTGTCAGAACAGATTTCGAAAGCTATAATGTTTGATTTGATTAAACCTAGAATCACTTCTTGGTTATTATAAAAGTTATGTAGTACATTTGCTAAGATTTCCAAAAAGTCTTGGATCACTCTTTTTGGTGATCTGAAGATTAAGTTATGGATGTTTAAAATGTGAAGACTGAATCTGCCCAGTTCTGGACAGGAAAGTCTTCATAGTGTACTTTACCTTTGATACATATTAAATCAGCCAGGGATGTTTACAAATAATTTGTAGAACATTTAATTAGCTTTCCAGAAAGTCTAATATCACTTTGTTTGGATGTCTGAATCATTAGTTGTGAATTTTTGAAGTTGCAAGTCTGAATCTGTCCAAATCTGGACAGAGCTGTTATATTAGCACGTTTTGACCTTGCTAAGTGTTGAATCATGTTGTGATGGCAATACCAAAGTTGTAGAGTACTTTTTAAACTTTCCAGAAAGTCCTAGTCTGCTATTTTTTGATTAATATTTGAAAAGTTATGATTAAAACAAGCAACTGCTGTATTGCTGTCCAAAAATCTGCAAGTGCCCATTTGATGGTTGAGTTCACCCTTTTGGCTAAAAATGCTTAGATTGCACTTAACGGACATAGACTTGTAATGGCTAAACTTAGGTTAACATGTGTTCCATGATTAACGTGCTTGCTTGAGTAGTTGGTTGTGGATAATAATTCCTCCTTTGTTGAACTTGTGCTTGGGATGCTTTTGTATGATTAATAGAAGAACTGATGAAAAGCCGTAGCAAATTAAATAAATGCTCATACTTGTGATGTCATGTCTGTGTTGGTTAAGTATAGTAAGTGTCGTAACATTTCCAATGGTAGTGTTTACGTGTGCCCAATGACATAAATAACTAGCGCTTGCGCATAGTCGTTGCGGTGTCTTCCAATTTAATGCTTAGTTCACCACTGTGTCTTTGTATATCTTGTGCTACTTTTGTGCTACTTTCATTCTATTCATACATATGCATCTTGCATCTCATTTAGGACCGAGAGATGATGATCGAGCAAGTGATGTGGTGCCAACCACAAGTTGTAGTTGGTGGATGATCTGAAGAGATGATGGACTTATCCAGTGGATGCTCGCCAAGCGAGTATTCCCCAGCAAACACTGTCTATGTGTTGAATTCCAGACAAGCCCCAATTTTATGCATAACCAATTCTATATGCTATTTTACTGCACTTAATGATTGTAGGCTTGTACTGTGCACTTAAGTGTAGGAGTTGACTGAAACCCTAGTTGCATGAACTCAGGAATTCCTTTTGAGATGGATACTAGTATGCTAGGTCGAGTAGCTGCTTTACTAATTAGGGATCTCAGTAGAAGTCGAGTGATTTTTCCAGCACTCGCGCGAGGTCAGGAATTGGCTGTATCCATTTTTATATCATAATGATGATGGTCCGTGGACAACGATCCATGGAGATGCGTTGTCTACGAGACAGAAATTTGGAATAAGGATTAAGGTGTGGTACCGTGTGTCAAGCGTTTGAACATACTAAGCACATGCCGAGAAATATGGTAAATCGGTAAGCCTAGTACCTGAGTGAACCTGGCAACAGACTTTATCCCTCATGCGACCTGAGACGTGGTCTCCCATTTCGGTTATGGTGGGTACAAGTGCGGTCACTGCACGATGGCAGTCGGGGTCAGTGAGGCATTGTACGCCAAGGCGGTGAGCCCTGATCTGTTGACGGGGAATCGATGGGGACGGTTGATGTGTGTGGGGACAGAGTGCCTCGCCATGTCGTGTGTTTAAGTTTACCTTGCAAGGTTTAAAAACTCGATTCGAATCGTCTGCTTCTCGCAGCTAATGAGACTGCTTGATCCATGCTGCTACATTGAGTAATAAGTGGAAATGAGGTGACTGGCAAAAGATCTTGATTGATAAAAATGTTTGATACCATGTATGCATAGCTAGGTACACATCTAGTTTAAAAGGATCATACTAAAACTTGAAATGCTAAAACTTGATTTTAGACTCAGCTAGTGCTTTTGGCAAACAAAACCCCTCAGCCAAACAGCTGCATGTCTAGAGGTAGAGGACTAGACTCCTCACACCGGGTAAGTCTAGCTGAGTATTAGTATACTCAGCCTTGCTTGTGGCATAATTTTTGCAGGTACTTCCCTGAGTTTGGTTGATGGTGTGACTTGACCTTCATCCCTACCACCGGGATAGATGGTCGAGTGGGTTACTGCTTCCGCAGGAGAGGACCAGGAGGAGTAGCGTGACCAGGCTTCACCGTGTTACTCGGTTTTCTCCGTTAGTTATTTTCGCTGCATTAAAATTTATGATTATTATTTCTGAAACTTTGATAATGTAATCACTAATGATACTCTCTTAATTTATGGTATTATGTTTTATTGTATTTCTCTGTGCCTCACCTTCGAGTGAGCTAGTGGTATTCGATCCTGGTAAGTGGCTTTATCGGACTAGATCCGAGGGACTGACGGGTTATTCCGATTTAAGTGTGTCGCTGCCTCTAAGGGCGCAACTTGGGCATTTAAGCTGGAATAATTCGGGCGGTTCCGCCACATAGTAGTGGCTTGGGAGTTAAAGTGCCGTATTTGGGCGACCTCGTCCGAGTCATAGCCCTCGTCCTCCACGGTAGGTACATGCGCTCCAAACTCAACAATGTCCCATATACTTGCGTGGAGTGAGGTTAGGTGATGCCTCATTTTATCACTCCACATACAATAATCTTCACCATCAAAATATGGTGGTTTGCCTAATGGAACGGAAAGTAAAGGTGCGCGCTTAGAGATACGGGGATAACAAAGTGGCATCTTACTATACTTCTTGTGCTCATGGCGCTTAGAAGTGACAGACGCGACGTCGGAGCCGGATGTGGAGGGCGACGAAGAATCGGTCTTGTAGTAGACCACTTTCTTCATCTTCTTCTTCTTGTCGCCACTCCGATGCGACTTGACGCGAGGAGGTGATTCCTCCTTGCTTTTGGCGCTGGACTCCCTTGATGGAGCCTTCCCGTGGCTTGTGGCCTTCTCGCCGGTTTCCATCTCCCTCTTGACGCATCCTCCCGACATCACTTCGAGTTGTTAGACTCTAATGAAGCACCGGGCTCTGATACCAATTGAAAGTCGCCTAGAGGGGGGGTGAATAGGCAGAATCTGAAATTTACAAACTTAAGCACACACTACAAGCCAGGGTTAGCGTTAGAATTAAATCTGAGTCCGAAAGAGAGGGGGAAAGCAAATCAACCAAGAAATAAAGCGGATGAACATGGTGATTTGTCTTACCGAGGTTCGGTTCTAAAGAATCTAGTCCCCGTTGAGGTGGTCACAATGACCGGGTCTCTTTCAACCCTTTCCCTCTCTAAAACGGTCACCTAGACCGAGTGAGCTTTCTCCTTAATCAAATGGGTCACTTAGACCCCACAAAGACCACCACACACTTGGTGTCTCTTGCTTTAATTACAGTTCACTTGGGAACAATAATGGGGAAGGAAGAAAGCGATCCAAGAAACAAGAGCACAAAGAACACAAACAAACTCTCTCTCAAGTCACTAGGTGAGTGGAATGTATTTGAGACTTGGAGAGGCTTTGATTCTATTGAAATGTGTCTTGAAGTGAATGCACTAGCTCTTGTATTGAATGTGAAGTGCTGGAAACTTGGATGCTTGGAGTGGCGGTGGTTGGGGGGTATTTATAGCCCTCAACCACCAAACAACCGTTGGGGGTGGCTGCTGTCGATGGGCGCATCGGACAGTTCGGTGCGCGACCGGTCACTGTTCGGTGCGTCAGCCACGTCACCCAACCGTTAGGGTTTGGAGCAGTTGACCGTTGGCGCGTTTGTCTTCTTGTGGCACCGGACAGTCTGGTCCCGCACCGGACAGACACTGTTCAGTGTCCGGTGCACCTCTGACTCTGCGCTCTGCTCTGCCGCGCACTGTTGCGCACTGTTCCTCTGTTCTTCAGCTTTTGCAGGCGACCGTTGCGCGAAGTAGCCGTTGCTTCGTTGGTGCACCGGACAATCCGGTGGCACACCGGACAGTCCAGTGAATTATAGCAGAGCGCGCCCTAAGGAACCCGAGAGTGGCGAGTTTGAGATTGTACGGTCCTAGTGCATCGGACACTGTCCAGTGGCACACCGGACAGTCCGGTGCGCCAGGCCAGGGCACACTCGGTTTATTGCTCCTTTGTATTTGAACCCTATTTTCAATCTTTTATTGGTTTGTGTTGAACCTTTATGCACCTGTAGAACATATACTCTAGAGAAAACTAGTTTGTCCAATATTTGTGTTGGGCATTTAACCACCAAAATTAATTACTGCGAGAAGGTTAACCCTATTTCCCTTTCAGATGGGCCCACGAGGCAGAGAGAGAAAAGGGCGCGCGAGCGAGGGCAACTGGTGCCGATAGACCGACCCCACTGGGAAGAGGGAGAAGGGAAGGGAGCGCACGCGTAGAGAAACTACCGCTGACAGGTGGAACCCACCTGTTAGGCGACGCGGGCGCGCGGCCTGGCTGGGGCGAGCTGGGTCGGTTGGGTTGAATTGGTTTTTCTCTTTTTCTGGAATTTCTATTGCCTTTTCTATTTTATTTTCTCTAGGGTTTTCATTTCAAATTTAAACCAAGTTTCAAATTCAAACCAAATCAAACATGTGCACAAATTCAAAGAATATCTTGGACTCAACATGATGCAACAATTCATGACTTACATTGTTTTGATAAAATAAATAATTAACCCCTCTCCTAGTTAACTTAATTCTACTCAAAAATAAAGAGAGACTAGAGAGAGACAAGAGTAACACCTGAACTTGGTAGATAGTTAGAAAGAAATTTTATTCCCCCAGATTTAGGGTGTTACACTTCAACATCTTCTAGTGCGCCGAAGGCGAAGAGAGTCAAGGTCTTGATGCGTAGACCGAAGCCCATTGTGATGACCGATGTGCTGAAGCTAATTGAAAGGGCAGAAGCTGCCCCCTTAGCCATTGAGACGGCTCCTGTGATGCCGATTGAAGCTAGTGTAGACCCAGTCAAAGAGCTGGAATCAGAGAAGGCAGCAGAACAGCCAAAGGTGCTGATGACAGCATTGCCGAAGCTATCAGCTACTGCAACAACAACTCCGAGGAAGAGCAGGATGGCTAGTGTTTTGGATGCTGTTTTGGAATCCGTGAAAATGCCAACTCCTGCTTCTGCTGAAGCTTCTAGCGGGAAAATTGAAGATACAAGAGAAGTGGTCACTGCAAGCGCTTCTTCTATTCATGCTAAAGTGGGACCTTCAGAAATTGCGCCAGTAAAGCTGATGGGAGAAAGTGCTCCAGAAAAGCCCACAACACATGCTCCCGAAGCACCTTCCCAGGGTGATTTGAATTATATTGTTCGGCATGCTTCGAGAAAATAGCTATTAGCAGAGCAACTTGCCAAAACACAACATTATGCTAAGGAGCTAAAATACCCCCAGGGGTCCTTGGTATACTGAGGAGACAACAAAGATGACTTCCTCTACTGTCTACCAGACAGTAAGGAGGTCACTGTTTGCCGTGAAATGATGGAAAACATGGGATATCCAAAGCTTGAACTTGGCTTGTCTGCAATGACGAAGGATCAGCTTGCAGATAACCTTGCCTACAACAGCTTGAAGGTTTTTATACTTTGGCTTGCCATTTTGTAATTTTAGTTACGATAAACTATTTTTTGTGGTAATTCTTATCGTTACTATTTGTTCACACTTTGTTTGATAGGGCTTAATTCTAAGCAAGGCCCAGAAGGCCGAAAAGGATGCAGAGGATGGGAGTTGTCAAATAGTGCTTGGAAACCTCCGATCAGAGGTTATAACCCTGAGAAACGAAGCTCCCGCAAAAGACAAGATTTTGCTATCATTGGTCGAGAAACTGAAATCCAGCGAAGCCAAGCTGTCTGCTCAAGCTGAAGCCCATGAAGCCGACATGCAAGAGCTAAAGAAGAAAGTTGCCGAAGCAACTAAGAATTTTAATGTTGAAGTAGTAAAACATGAAATATGTGAAATTGAAAGATCAAGGGCACAAAAAATGTTGATGAGCTTCATGCTGCTAAGGAGAAATGCTACGATATGGCTATGGAATGTGCTAACAATCTGAAGAACAACTTTTCTAAAGTTGGTGCATTTTCTTCCGAGCAGAAATTCATCAGTGGCGATCCTAATGGAGTAATTCAATGGATAAATGCCAAGGTCGAAGCTTTCGAGGAAATTCTTAGTGACAGAGGGGACTTTTGTGCTTTTGTCGGTGCTCGTGGGACCGTGTCTATTTTGGAGAAGGCTGGTTGCGATCATGACAAGGCTGTAGCTCAACTAGATTTTATATTCTCAGACGACGACATTAGAAACCCTTCAGCTGAAGCTAATAGCCTGGGTGGAAAGTTTTATTCCGAAGTATGGCTGAAGGGTGGCCAAGAAATGGCTGATGAAGCCATCAGAAAGAATGAAAAAGAATCTCGTGATGCCTTAGAAGAGGCTAAAAGAGCCAAAGAAGCTGCTGAGCGGACTAGGCTTATAGGTATATCTTTATAGCTTAGCTTCATAAGTTTTTCAGCTTTAGTACTAATAGATATTTGTGTTTCGATGCAGCTAAGCTTTCTCCCCCTCCTGAGCCCTATGATCTTGAAACTGACCCATCTATCAAGCAGGCACTCGATATAATTAAGATTGCTAATAATGCTATTGACGAAGCTGTCGACAAGCTACTGAACGAAGCTACCGACAAAGTCCTAAAGGAAGTCTGAAGCTTTGTATTTTTGATAGTTTAGTGTCCTTGTACATAACTCTTGGTTTTGTAAGAAACACTTATAAACAATTTGCATGTATGTTGATGTAATATATTTCTTTGTGATGCGTGGAATCTTCGTACATACCGTTTTTGAGCCGGTGGCGAAAAAACACCTTCCCCTCTTTTCATGCTTCGGAAAGAAATCCTCCTTCTTTGCCGAAGCAACTATATTATTCTTGTTGTAGATGTTGCATAAGAATACCATTGTTGAAAGCGTAAACTCTGTATGACAGTACTTCTGTCACAAGCATGGATCATGCCTTATTAATACACTTTCATGAGTCTTTGATGAAGCTGAAGGAGGAATTTTCCTTGTTTTTCGCTGCTTTTGTCGATGCAAAATGATATATGATGCGATGCTGTGCAATATGATATGATGGTATGATGCAAATGATGTTTATGCATAAATCACCAACAAAACCAAGACTCTACATTCCCTTAGGAACGACTTTGGAGTCTCTTCACCTTTTACTTAGGTGGCATTTCAGCTCTGCATCCCCTTAGGAACGACTTTGGAGCTAAGCTCTACATCCCCTTAGGGATGACTTTGGAGCTTCTTCACCTTTTACTTTAGGTGGCATTTTAGCTCTACATTCCCTTAGGAACGACTTTGGAGCTTCTTCACCTTTTACTTAGGTGGCATTTTAGCTCTGCATTCCCTTAGGAACGACTTTGGAGCTTCTTCACCCTTTTTTGTTACACTCGATGGTGTAATCACAAATTTATTACATCAGGACGAAGGTTAAACCTCCTTGTATTGTCTTTTGGAAGGGAAATATAAAGGCAAAAAAGTAAAAATACATTAAATTAGGAAATTTTCTGGTCAAACCCTCGGGCTTGCTTTTAGTAGATGTGTCTTGATTCACGCACAGTGTTATTGACTGTGCGAGCTTCGAACTCCTCCTGAGTATCGCGTTGTTGTTGCGCCTGACGATGCCCTTCTAGTTGTTGATTATGAACCAAGGTAGGCGCCAGTGGTGGTGGTAACTGAGCCCAAGCAGCTTGAGAATGACTCGCCGAAGCAACCGACGCCATAGGTTGCTGGTTGCCCACATATTCAGGGATATATGGCGAATAGCATGAAGAAGTATGCAAGACCTGCTTCGGCTGGTTTTGCCGTGCTTCGGCTTCAACGATCTCCTTCTGCTTTTGGATCGTGACTTGGCATGTCCTTGTTGTGTATCCCTTATCCTCCCCATAGAATAAGCAGAACAATCTCCTGGGCTGAGTGTCAAACCTTCCTCCGAAGCTTCTCCCCCCTCCACCCCTTGGAGCTGGTGGCCTGTAAGAGGTTTGTTGCATTCCTAAAGATTGTGAGTTTTGCTGGCTGCTCTGGGTATGATTTGCCCTGTCATCATTTGTGCTAGGATTGTGAATTAATCTGACATGTATGGGGTGGAATCTTCCTCCGAAGCCCCTAGTCATCTCAGAATACCTATAAGCTTCCTCTCTTCTCTAGCGAAAGTCATTGTTAGCTCGGATATACTCATCCATCTTCTGGAGGAGCTTCTCCAGGGTTTGTGGTGGCTTCCTAGCAAAATATTGTGTTGTTGGTCCTAGTCAAAGTCCCTTGATCATGGCTTCAATAACAATCTCATTTGGCACTATTGGCGCCTGTGCCCTGAGACGTAGAAACCTTCGGACATACGCCTACAAGTATTCTTCGTGGTCCTATGTGCATTGAAATAGAGCTTGAGCAGTCACTGGCTTCGTCTGGAAACCTTGGAAGCTGGTGAATATCATATCCTTTAGTTTCTATCACGACGTGATTGTTCCCGGCCGAAGAGAAGAATACCACGTTTGAGCCACACTTCTGACTGCCATAACGAAGGACTTTGCCATGACAGCAGTGTTGCCACCATATGATGATATGGTTGCTTCATAGCTCATGAGGAATTGCTTCAGGTTGGAATGCCCGTCATACATGGGGAGTTGTGGCGGTTTGTACGAAGGTGGCCATGGGGTAGCCTGTAACTTTGCTGCCAGGGGAGAAGCATCATCAAAAGCAAAGTTACCATGGTAAAAGTCATCATACCATCCATCATCGTTGGTTAGACTTTCTTGACGAAGCTCTGTGTGTTGAGGCCTTCGTCCTTGATCATCCTGCGTGATATGGCGCATTTCTTCTGCAGCTTCGTCGATCTTCCTCTAAAGTTCAGCTAACCGAAGCATCTTCTCACTTTTCCTCTGTACTTGCTGATGTATAGCTTCCAGGTCTCTGATTTCCTTGTCCAACTCCTCTTCCTGTGGTGTTGGGCTGGTAGCCTTCCTTTTCTGGCTCCTAGCTTCTCTCAGTGAGAGTGTCTCTTGATTGGTGTCCAGTGGCTGCAGGGCAGCCCCTAGCGTTGTTGCCTTCTTCGGCGACATGACGAAGGCGAATGCTTGCTGAAGGTTGTGGAAGTGAGTTCACCGGAGGTCGGCGCCAATGTTGGTCACTTGGTCTCAAATGCTGTGAATCAAGAACAAGGCAACCCAATTGTAAGTATTAAGGACCTTTGTCTTCCGAAGCATTATCTCCCCATGGACATAATGATTATCAGACGAATGTTATGAAGGACATGCCTTCATCAACTTGTAGATAAATCAGAATACAAAGAAATAGAAATGACAAGTATAGCTCGTCGATCCATTCATGTTCGCATTCCGTAAACATGCATGAGTGTTAACAGAATATATATTGCATTGATACCTTCGGCTTGCTCGAAGGTGTTGACGTGAGGGTGATTACAATTCAATGTGAACAATATGGTGATATTGTTCATCTATTTATAGGCACGCGACACAACCCGAGTAAAATTACATTTATGTCCCTGACGTTTACTTATAACCATAACATGAATCATTAAGGACTAAACAGTCTTTTTCCCTTTCGGCCAGCATCATCTTTGGTCTTCATCACCATTATAAGCCAAAGTTATTACTCTTTGGCAATAGCTTTGGCGTTTGTTCTAAATCATCTTCAGATCACATCTTCATCCCATATGCCTTCATTATAGGGGAAGAACTTCCATTCTAAGACTGTCTGCAACGATTACCTCTACATTTTTTCCCCTATATCACTTTTTTGTGTCACATCATCAACATTTCATCCCCTACTTTTTCATCTCCCGCAGCGGTTCCCTCTATATTCTCCCCTATACCCCACTACAATATAAATATCACTATCCAAATCTACTCATCATTTATTACCATTTTTTTCACCTATTAAAAACCAACACAACAAACAAACAGTGCAAGAGGGAGTCAGGGACTCACGCTATCTGCAGCGTGCCGCTGTTCACTTCCGCTGTGTAGAGGGGCTTCTAGAGGAGAGCGCTGCGCGCGTAGGGACTTGCTTGTAGCCCGCATGCAAGGGGAGGGGAGGCCGCGCGGCTACCGCTGTGCTCAGCCTAAAGATGAAGCTCCCTGTAACGACCTATATCATGCTGAAAACAAATGGTTAATCATGTTTTTGAGAACCTTCATAAGAGGAATGCCCCTAACAGTCTCCGTTGAAGACATGAATCTAGCTAAGGAATACTACCGGTGTTAGGCCATATGAGACGACTTGAAAACCAAGGCAGATAAGTTCAAGAGTGACCGCTTGGGAAATCGTTGACACCCACTATACAATGATGCATTCTTTTCTCGATGGTCTTTTTTCCTTATTATTTTTTTTCATTTTTTGGTATCATTTTTTCTTCTATGGTGTCAAATCAGTTTTTCTATCGCGATTTTTCATTTTTCTAAACATTTTCTCGTTGGTTTACTATCTCAATGATTTGGAATGTGTTATTGCACGACCAGATGGAACACCTCGATAGAGTGTGCTTACTAGGACTCTAACCGTCTGTTTGGTTGGCTTCTCCCGGTAGCCCGGCTGTATGAGCCAGGTCGGCGAGAGCCTGGCTCCAGAGATGCGACCAATTTGCTCGCGTCTGCAGAGCCTGGCTCAGGGTGCTTTAAGTATCGTGCGAGCCCGACTCCACATCTGCACGCAGGTAACCAAACACACACCTCGCACGCGTAGAGCCTGGTTGACAACAACCAAACACCATCTCATTGCAACACGCGATGCAAGCACCAACAAATATAGGCAACTAAACACATGGTAATTGAATGGATCTGATATCTCGACAAAAAGTCGATTAGTACAAGCAAATCAACTTACGGGAACCTTCTATAAATTTAGTACAAATTTTTTGTTACTGAAATCATAAATCAGCAATAAATGTCAGTCTCGGTAATTTTTTTTAGCAAAATTAGTAACGAGTACTTAGTTAGTATGGGACGAAGAGACTCAGCTAAATTTCTGGAAATGTTAGTAATTTTGTTAACAAGTACATAATGCATACGACACATAGCATTCAGTAATAGCCGGTAGTACCATTTGTTTGTTCCTTCTTGGCAGACATTCAGTTACAATCGTGGTACTTCAAAGTGGAGTTGCAGACTACTAGTCATTTATTTACCACACTTTTTTTGTTTTAATTTGCACCAGTAATTGTGTAAGTATTTTTTATATATTTGGTTAAGGTTACTGACATCCTTTTTGCCCAATATATTTTTTATAGCTGTAGTAATAGTTAGTAGCGTTATTAATACTCCCTACCAGTTTTTTTTAGTTGGTATCCTAAATAATCATGTATCAAGTTTTCAGTCGTTACTGTCAGACATAATTTTTTTTCTTAGTTTGTTATTAGGGCTTTCATAGTGATTTTTTTATACAACCTGTTCTTATATTGTTTATTTTTTTTGATAAATTAACGTGTTTATACAGTTTAGGGACGTTGAGCAGACAATATACTCTGTCAGCCGTGGCCCTAGGGTCATTAATGTCAGGGCATCACAGCCTTCTGTTGTATGTGTTGCACATGACAAGTGCTGCTATAAGAACTCATGCTAGAATTATTTGAAAGGCCGTTGCAAACGGAGGCAGGTGACCATCAACGGCTACACATGGAAGGCAACTGTCTAGATCATCTGATCTAAGCCTAGCCACAAATATTGTAAGAGGCATCCAATATGAGGTTAATTCATTGGAGTCATCATTGGTTATCATTGTGCCGTCACTTTCTGACGAATTTGCAAGGGCGACAGTTAGAAAAGCGTTGATAGAGCACGACAATTCTATTAGGGTGGCGTTGACCAATATCGAAGGGATAGTGAAGCAAATCGTAGATTCACAGTGTGGGGATAGATATCCTCGGGTCCCTACGACACAGAAACATGTCAGGGCCGTCTAATAGGCCTCCTGATGGCTTGTCTTGCGGGACTGGTCATCGGGCCACACCCACGCTAGGCGAACTCGACCTAGGAAGACGAAGACCGGACCGTTCGGGTTATAGATTTTTTCTCACACTTTTTGTTGTAAATTTACATCATGTTTCCCTTCACTTTCCGTCCATACCATTTATAGCTTGTTATCATATTTGTTCTCTGTGTGTGTTTTTTTCTAAAACCGTGTATTGTTTGGTGAAATTTTTTACTGCCTTAAGAATATTGTCTAATTTAAAAAATATCATCTTGTAAGGCTAGTTTTAGAAGGAGTTTTATCTTTATTTAACGAGCTACGGTATAACCACTTTAGGGTCTGTTCGTTTTCTCTCCAATCCATGTAGATTAGAGAGGATTGGATGGGTTTTAATCCATAGCAAATTAAAATCTCTACTAATTTTTTCAATTCCATCTGATCCATGTGATATATGAATAACCGAACGATATCTTAGATGATGCAGTAATGTTTTAAATAAGAGAGAAGTGGAAACTCTCTTGTCATGATTGTCAACTTTTTATGAATTATAAAATCGAATATCTATTAAAAAAGTAGAATAAAATTATTTATTAAAATATGTATTTTATATATGTTTTATTTCGCTGGGACTGACCTGGGCCATCTCTGTCATCCTAATTTGTGACTATACAGCGGTCAGATGCTCCCAGTGCCACTGCCATCTGTGGTACTCCTGTGTTGCAGGAAATACAGAGAAGCGTGCGGTACGCGCGCATCTGCCATGATGGATGAGTTAGGTGAGCTGTGCCTGACGGACACATATGCCAAACCATTGGCCTTGGGGACGGCTGACGCACGGGCTTGAATGCCTCTGACCTCTGACCCGACTCTACTCCAGCTGAATGGCTGCCAATAAGTAAATGGCTTCTTATCGCTTCTTTCCTGATACTCCCTCCAACGGCTACCTATTGGGTTGGGTCTGATGTTGAGTAGAGATAGCAACCAAGAATTACTCGTTGGGTTTTGGCTCTACCCGTACGACAAAAAAAGTTCCCCGTAAGGGCATGTTCGGTTACACCAATCCAGAGGGGGATTGAAGGGGATTAAATCCTCTCCTAGTCAAAAATGAATAGACGGGGATTTAAACCCCTCCAATCCCCCTCTAGATTGGTGTAACCGAACAATCCCTAAGGATCCTCGCTAACTCTTACGAGGTATTTCTTCCACATCCTCGTTCCTTGCGGACATAAATTCCCGTCGGACATCCCAGTCCCCGTTTAAATTATAATCATGATATACTTTTTTTTTGTTATTAATACAAAACATTGTCACTTATATATATTGTCAGATGTAAGAAATCATTATGTGTACATCAACATAAACACATTTGTACAACGAGTGTTCTTTTTGACAAGGTAATTATTTATTTTTATCATTATATATTACATGAAAACATCATACTATGTAAATTTAACGAGTCCCCACGGAAAACGGGGATAGGGAATGCTTCCCAATCTCCATCCCCGTTTACCCGTCGGGGGATGAATTTTTTTTCCATTTATATTCCCGTAGGGGAGAGAACTTTCCTCACCACATCTCTTAATGGAGGAATTCCCCACGAGGAATCAGGGATCGAGCCTCTATTGCCATACCTAGGTTGAGGTAGGAGTAGGAGCGATAATCACAAGAGAAAGTATAATTAGACTGATTAGTCCAACTCTAAACAGTTTCATATCACTAAAATTCTAGGTGGTAGGATTGAAGCATAAGGTCGTATCCAACAGCTGTCGCGAGCCGCCACCTCCCCACGTTTAGCGTCCTTCTTGTCGTTCAACGCCAGGCCCCTACACCCTTCCCTTCGCGCTACAGTAATAGAAGAGCACACGATGCATCATGTGGGGTGTGAGACAGCCCCTACTCTCGTTTTCCGTGTATGGCTGTGTTTTTTAGTTGAAAATATTGGTAATACATGCTAAATAAGTATGGAAATGATATTTTATAATTGTAGTGAGGTACATGGGAAGAATATAGGGGAACCGCTGTAGGGTGGAGATATAGGGGAATAGAGGTTGTTGACGTAGCAAGATAGTGGGATATAGGGGGAGAAATATAGAGAGGAACGTTGAAGATAGTCTAAGAGAGAGAACAAAGTGGGTGTTTCATGAGAAGCCCGACTCCAACGCATTCTACGAGGAGAAAGAATATGTTTGCAGCCTGTTGCGAGAGTTAAGGCTGGCTCTTTCTTTTTTCAGCCAATCTTAATGATTCATCTATCCAAACATTAAATATTTTAGCTTTAATTTAATTAACTTATAGTCATCTAAGAATAAGGTTACTATATATTGGTTTTATTGTTGCCTCTTAATGATGTGGCAAGAGTATGGAGCCTTTAGCTGGTTCTTCTATTGGCCTTGCTCTAAGGTTGTCTCCATCTATGTCCTCCATATCCATCATTTAAATCCATTTTTTTACAGTTTTCTCTAAAAGTTCTCTTCTATATCTCTTCTGGAGCAACGTTCTCTGTATCTCGTCCTCTACGTAAATACCTTTAACAGAGTCATGTTTTACTTTTATTTCTTTTTATATGTGAGTATTTGTAATATTTCAAATATATCGTACAAATTCTAGTTTCGATAAATCTATAGTTTAAAGTATTATAATGAATAGAGGAAATGAGAAAGATATTATATATAGAGAGAATCTAGTAGCACTCTCTAGATAGATGATGTTGTTGCAGATGTAGAGGACGACTCTGTCCTTTAAATTTTAGTGTAGATGATCCTTTAGGGGGAACTTGTTGGAGAGGGTCTAAGGCTATGTCCAACCAAAATCTGCAAATGGTCATAAACTTTAAGTTTAGGGGAGATTTCCCTCCTGTTTTTTCTAGTATTCCTCCAACAACATCCTCTAAACACTACTTCAAATATAGAGAAGGTTCCTCCGTCTTATCTGTGTATATAAAGTGATTCTCTCTCCTCTCTTCTCTTCTCTCTTCTCATCTCATCTATATTTTTTAACACTTTAAACAACAGATGTATTAAAACTAAAATACGTATAAGACATTTGATAATATAGAAAATATGTATGTAAAAAAATAAAATTTAAATATATCATTGGTGTAGGTATTTGCGATAAAGAATGAGATATAGAGGATGTAGCCGGGGAGTAATGAAATATATTTGAGAATATATTTTAGAGAAGACTAAAAATGATGAATATAAAGAACACTTATGGAGCCTAACTTCTAAGCCCATAATGCATGCCTACCTTAAACATTTTGGGACAGAGATTAACATTTTGAACAAGAACAAGAGTCCAGTTTGAGTGATTGAAATGAGAGCTGAAAAGTTACAGTACCATCTGGAAAATGAGATGCCTGCCAGACGGAGATTGCATGCCATGAACAGGAACTATACTATTACAAGGAATGACTTCAAATTGTGCACCTCATGCTACCCTGTACCAGATTCAACCAATATTTTACCTAGATGGTATTTGGTTCTCATGAGATGTTTAAATGTGTGAGTATTAAATATAGTCTAATACAAAATAACTACACAACTAAAAACGAAATACCGAGAAAAATTTATTAAGTCTAATTAATCTATGATTATCAAATGTTTACTGTAGACAAATCATTGACTAATTAGGCTCAATAGATTTTGTCTTGTTTTTAGTCTACAACTATATAATTTATTTTGTAACTAGATCATATGTATAACTTCTAACTAACATTCAAACATCCGATCTATAGAGACTAAAATTTAGTTGATGTATCCAAACACCCCTAAAATTTAGTTGCGACGGCACACAGAATCATATTTAATACCCATAAAAATAAATTTAATGTGAAAGTGCACATATGGTCCACATATCAGATAGTAAATTGATAAGAGCAAATTTACATTTTATCTTAGCCAAAAGGCAGAGAAAGGTATGAGTTAAAAATGACTACGACCTTTTTTATAGCTCGTTGGGTCGCTCGTGGTTCTTTAGCTAACGAGGTGATACTATAGACCCCTTTGGCAGGACTTCTTCAAGGGCTGCTTCAAAGGCTTCTTGAAAAAAATCTACCAAAGGAGAGCCTCTTTTTTGGAGTCTTCCTAAAAAAAGAAGGAACTCCTCAAAAAAACAGTAGAAGCCGGGAGGCAAAAAAAGAGCTTCTATCGACTCTTATCCCATGTTTTTCTCTTCGCCGGCGCTATATTGTAGGAAAAGTTGCAAGAGGAGCTATATTTTTAACCAAACATGATGCTTTTTCTAGAGCTCTTCCTGAAAATTAGAAGGGAGTTGTCTTCTTAGAGAAGCCAAAGCTAGGGCTAAAGCTGGCAGAGGAAGAGTCCTATCAAACGGACATATGTGGGAGGGATGTATTGCGTGTATCTTCCTGTAATGTTAGACTTGGGTGGTTTCTTAGTGTGCGTTTGGTTGCGGGTCAGCTAGAATAGGGACGTCCTCTGGCGTCCTCTCTCGTTCCTCCAATTTTGAGAGATAACAGGGCTGTGATAGTTCTATCACAACTCTTGACCCAGAATCAAACAACCTAATTTGAGGGATCGTCCCATCACATACCGTCCTGTCATTGCAACCAAACGCACCCTTAAAGTCTTTGCAATGATTTATTGTTAGACCGGAGAGAAACATATCTACATGTTTGGTACACGAAGCACGATGCATAAAGGACGAAATTGGTACTTTAAAGAAAGTAGAGATGGAGAAGATATAAGATAGGGATGATATCTTGCCGTCCGGCTATTTCAGACTGGCAGCGGTAGACACATATTTATAACATCCTTTATTCGTTAAACCAAAGAACACTAGACCTATCTAGTATCTATTTATCGAAAATATTCAAACGTGACAACTGGCACAATAGTAAACTCCTTCCATTCTCGCTTTGATTTTATTGTTACATCAAAATTTTCTACATACCTATATACAATATCTATTCAGATATATATCAAAATCTAGATAAAATTTTTAAAAAATTGCTCCATAGTTTAGAACAGACAAAGTATCAATTAATTTATGGTCAACCGTATGATCACACCTAAAAAATCCAGATACATGTTCTCGAGGAAATGGAAACAAATTTAATGTTTTTGTTGCAGAAAATTAGGAGAACAGAAACCGCCAGGAGGAACGAAACAAACTCAAATCTGAACCAGTAAACAACTAACAACAGATGAGCGAATCGCGCAGTCTTTTCGCGTGGGAAAAAGCTAGTCGGCCCGGATATAAAGGCATTTCTTCCTCGCAAATCGCAAGCTTCGTCTTCGTCCTCCACTGGGCAACGAACGCCTCCTCCCTCCCTGGTTCCGTTGGCTCTTGCACCAGCAATGGCGGCTTCTTGGAGAGGCGTGGCGCTGTCGGTCGTCACGCTGGCCTGGGTCCTTGGCGGTGGCGCGTGGGCGTTCCCGGCGGAGGATTTGGTCACGCGGCTGCCGGGGCAGCCTCCGGTCACGTTCAGGCAGTTCGCGGGGTACGTGGACGTGGACGTCAAGGCCGGGAGGAGCCTCTTCTACTACTTCGCCGAGGCGCAGGAGAACGCCGCCGCCAAGCCGGTCACGCTGTGGCTCAATGGAGGTTGGTCGGTTGCTTTTGTTTTTACCCTGCCTGAAGCGACGATTTTGACGGGGCCAAATGCGGCTCTTTTTTTTTTCTCTCTCTCTCCGCTAGCACTTTGTCCGCCGTTCTCTTGAACGTTTGCATCTGAATTCCTTCCCTTGATGAAATTCAGAATTGAAAATCGTTTGGTTTCACTGTTGTTGAATTCGATTCGATTTTTTTTACAGCGCCTTACTTTATATTTTTACAGATCCATTGCATTATTACAGTTCGACTTTGGGGCCGTTTTCTTATCTGTCCTGTGGTTTGGTTTGGTATCTGCTAGTGGAACCTGTACTGTTCCATTGGACACTTGGACACGTTGTTTTTGAGAATTCATAGTTTATTAGCGTATTAATTATTAGAGTACTGTAGCCAGGACTAGGGATAAAAACTAATAATCAAATATGCATTTTTAAAATATAATAGTATACCTTTAAGAAAAAAAAAACTATATTTCTATTCGCTAGCCGGCGTATGTTTCCTTGTACCGGTGTGGGTGGAGATTATGATGACAGGTAGTATTTCCTGGACTCGAAACAAAGGACTAGCTGTTATACGAAGGACTTGCTATTACCTGCTCCACACCCAAAAAATATAATAATACTTCTGTTTTCGAATATTTGTTAATTGTTAGTTTATTACTAAACTAAAACATGACAATTAAAAAAACAAAGAGAGTATGTAATTATAATTGTTAACATATCTGACGTTCCATACAGTGGAACCTGCACTGTTCCATTAGACACATCAACACGTTGCTTTTAAGAATTTATAATTTATTAGCGTATTAATTAATATAGTGCTGTATTAGCCAGGACCAGGGAATTTTGTTTATCAACATGCATCTTGATACCCTGTTTACTACTACTTAAGTACTATATTAGGGTATCTTTCTCTTTTGATGTCAACATGTGAAACCTTGCCTGTATATTCTATCGGGTTCTGTGTGGTGTGTGGTCCCTGTGGATGTCAAAAGAAGCGAGAAATCATTGGATCCCCCCATGCAGCAAAACACACACCGGACTGAAGAAAGCTTCTATCTATCAGTGGATGAAAAGAAAAAAAATAATAATGATAATAAACTTCTTGCAATGAACATTATTACATCGGTCACTAGCTACAACAACGACTAGGAACTCAATGAATGGCGAGGAGATGCATTTCAAAGTTGCTGCAGATATTCTCCCTGCTTATAGTCCCAGCGCCGCCCATCTGATTTCCAGGTCCAGGCTGTTCCTCGATCGGAGGCGGTGCTTTCACAGAGCTAGGGCCATTTTACCCCAGAGGAGACGGGCGAGGCCTCAGGTTGAACAAGAAGTCATGGAACAAAGGCATACCTCCATCATATCCCAATTCTCCACTAATAAGAATGGAAAAAAGTGCAGGCATGCCCCCTTAACGTTTAGTTTGTGCCAATAATGCTGTAGCGTCCAATCTTCTGTTCGTGGAATCGCCGGCTGGGGTTGGGTGGTCTTATTCCAACACTTCATCGGACTACATCACCGGAGATGCGCGGACAGGTTGGTCGGTCGCTCCGACAGACAGCTCATGAATTGATCGCAGCGAATATAACGATTTCCACTATATATATGTATGCAGCTAATGACATGCTCCGGTTTTTGTTGGGATGGTACGCCAAGTTTCCTGAGTACAGATCCAGAGCTCTATTCCTCACTGGAGAGAGCTACGCAGGTAGCGAAGTATCTCAAAGTGTGAATTTTTCAACTGTTTTTCGTAGAATTTGTGTCTGGTGTTGATAAAGTAACAATGCAGGGCACTATATACCACAGATCGCTGATGTACTTGTCACCCATAACGAGAGGTCCAAGGGTTTCAAGTTCAATGTTAAGGGAGTCGCTGTAAGTAAACTCAGTCAGCAGTGTCCTTTTTACTAAAGCTTTAAGCTCAGCACTGCCTGCCTTGCCTTGGACGACAGATCGGGAATCCGCTTCTGAAGCTTGACAGGGACGTCCCGGCAACCTACGAGTATTTCTGGTCCCACGGCATGATCTCCGACGAGACATTCCTAGCGATCAGCCACAGCTGCGATTTCGAGGATTACACCTTCAACGACAGCCCCCACAGCCACAACGAGAGCAAGCCGTGCAACGATGCCATCGCAGAAGCCAACGCCGTAGTTGGAGACTACGTCAACAACTACGATGTCATTCTTGACGTCTGCTACCCATCGATTGTGATGCAGGAGCTACGGTTGCGACAGTTTGTACGCAGGAGCTACATACGGTCGTTGCAACACAAAAATCTAATCATCTGCTTCTTCCTCGTATGCATGATTGGCTCTTGTTGTTGCTGCTGCAGGCGACAAAGATCAGTGTGGGAGTGGATGTCTGCATGTCCTACGAAAGGTTCTTCTATTTCAACCTACCAGAGGTGCAGCAGGCCCTGCACGCTAACAGGACGCACTTGAAGTACCAATGGAGCATGTGCAGCGAGTAAGTAACAGTGTCCAGAACCTATAGATGCTCCTGTTGTAGCTAGGAACTAGTTTGAACTGACGCTGTGCATGGGTCGTGCCGCGTGTGCCCCCAGTTTCCTCAACTACAGCAACACCGACGGCAACATCGACATGCTGCCTACGCTCCAAAGAATCGTTGAGCGCAAGATACCACTCTGGGTCTTCAGGTGACGATATTGTAGCTAGCTTCATACATAAACAGTTTTGCTGACGCGATGATGACTCGACGACTACCTACCTAGTGCAGTGGCGATCAAGACTCGGTGGTGCCATTGTTGGGCAGCCGATCCCTTGTGCGAGAGCTAGCGCACACCATGGGGCTGCATGTCACCGTCCCCTACAGCACCTGGTTCCGCAAAGGCCAGGTATAGGTTTTTGCAGCATTGCTTGCTTGCTTGCTTGTCCAATTAATAATGACCACAGTTTGTGTACAACCTTGTTGCTGATTGCAAACAGAATGCTGAAACATCTTTGGCCATATTATTTGCAATTCTAGGTTGGAGGCTGGGTGACGGAGTATGGCAACTTCCTAACCTTCGCCACAGTGCGAGGTGCATCTCACATGGTGCCGTTTGCACAGCCGGACCGGGCCCTCGGGCTGTTTCGATCGATTGTACTCGGGCGGAGACTACCAAACGCAACCAGTCCACCAATTGGCTAAAGTGTATCTATCTACAAATGAAGGTGGAGATAGAAAAAGGTTGCTTAGGGTTTTGTTATAGTAGATTAGTTCATAAACATGTATTGGATGTTGAATAAGTTCTTTATTGTTTATAAAGAGCAGAAAATAATACTATTAATAATATGACTCCTGTCATTACACTAGCATCAAAACATGCATTTCCATGGTCAACAGCATTTCACTACACAAAGTGCCAACTGTATATGCACCTTACGGTTCCTGAACAAACTCTTCTTGATCAGTGTGCAACACCACATGGCCCAGAAATTTAATTTGCATCATGAATAAAATAATCAGAGGCTTATCTGCATTGGATGGTACAAAAAAAGAATGCAATGTAGAAACAATGGCACACAGCAACAGCATGGAAGCTGCCCTAGTTGGAAGCTGGATCCCTCTCTGTCCCCGATGGCTAAGAGCTGGCTGTAACGACATGGAAAAACAACCTTTGATGCTCTTGGGCAGTACGTAATTGTTGGCATGAAGCGAGGTCAGGGCAAAGCCAGTGTTGGATGGTGCAATAAGTTGCCAACAGTTAATGATAATAAAGCTTGGTACCATTTTCGTAGCTTTGTCCGGCCATACCATACGCATATCCAGAACGAATCCAAACTAGTTTTAATATAGAGCATTGCACTTACTTTGGACAACACCATAGGTTACCGCAGGGCCATTAGCAATATATGTCAACATTAGAATGTTCCTATGCATGACCAAATATTCAAACTTGGACGATGTTTATATTAAGAAAAACAATTGGAGCCCTGACCCGGGAAACCAGCGAGTCACCTTTTTTAATCTCAGCTTAAAATTTGCTTCCACTGGGATTGGATTCGAGGAGTGCTACTCAAATCACCTAAACAACACTGTTCATGCTCAAATCTTTTATTGTCTAAATTTACAAGTATTTTGGTATGTATTACACAATTTAAATTGAGTAGCAACATTTTTACACAAGTTACACACTTACACTGCCTCCATCAAATCGTGTATGTGGTCGTGTAAAACACAGTTTTGTACTGTAGAGTATAGACTGCACTGTTTACAAAGTGGAGGTTGAAATAGGAGATTGCGATACAAGTTTGAAATATAAGATGGGATAGGAGATAGGATATGAAAGATGGAGCATCTTTGAGAGCTTTTTTTTATCTTACCTTTCAAATCACTAGAACATGCATGGGCGCCTTATCATGAAGCAGTAAAGAGATGATAGTATTTTCAATGTAACCACACACACATAATGAGTATAAAGAAATTTACCTGTAAAATATTCATTGTTGTCTATTGTTGACAATATATGCTCTATGGGAGTAGGCGATCATTGGAAAAAAAGGTGGGATTTCAATAACCTCCTCCACTGCAGTCCATCTTAATTAGACTGTCTCTCCAGCAGATCCTCTATCCTATTCCTTATCTCATCCCTCATTTCAAACTTCTCTTTACAAACAGTGTCAAATAGTGCGTCTGCAGTTCCGCATCCCTTATTTTAACATTCTACTGGAGGAGACAGTCTTAAGAAGTTTATCATCACATTATTTTCAACTGCCTTATAGATTCTGTTCGCTTTTTAAATCTGGATGCTTTGCATAGGCTATTACATGGCTGCTTTGCATAGGCTATTACATGGACAACACTACCATTGACCATATGTAGTGTGACAATGTATAGATATACTGATGCCTAAATGAACTATTCTGCTTGTTTATCCAATGAACGGGCTGACTGTACTTGTAGATGGTTATGCTTTTTGATACATGGAAAGTGGCTGTAGAATGCTGATACTCGATAATGAATTTTCGGACACATGCTACCATGGTTGGAGGATGCGGCATTTAGATGGTAGCTAAATTCTATATTTTATTAGCTATTTAACTGCCTCATAACATGTCCAGACACATGAACTGACTTCGTTGGGCTCAGTTTTTTTTTTTTTTGCTTTAGGCAAGGAAGGTGGGATCATATAGCTTTATGTTTCAGCAAATAATTTGGAGTCTCTTTGTGTTGTGCCAATATAATCGGTTGCTTTTATCACAGGTTGTGGCAAAGAACCTTCTACTATTAGTGGACCTATTGTCCCCCTGAAACGGACTTTACAAGAAAGAGTGGTCCAAACAAAGAGTTGCTGTTTCTGGGTAAGATACTATCATAAGCATTTTTTATCGGTAGATTAATAGGACTATGAACTTTTATATGAAATTGGTTCATACTTTTTTGGGAAAAGTTTCTTTCTAATAAGCAAGGGCATATTTTCTGGGCCATTCAGGGTAAACTGAAGCTGTTCCACTGGATGTGGTAGCTGGAGGTTGATCCTGAAAATAAGGAGGTAAGAAACAAAAAAGTCATGTTTTTTCACAATAGAAACAGGAGAATCGTGTTTTGGCCTAGTTGTAAAACAGAATTAGGCAGAAGGCGGCATTCAAATACTGCTTAAAACTATGTATGCAAATTGCAATTGTGCTCTTGGGCAGTACGTAATTGTTGGCATGAAGCGAGATCAGGGCAAAAAGCCAGTGTTGGATGGTGCAACAAGGTGCCAACAATTAATGATAATAAAGTTTGGTACATTTTTCGTAGCTTTGTCCGGCCAAACCATACGTATATTCAGAACGAATTCAAAGTGGTTTTAATATAGAGCATTGCACTTCCTTTGAACAGCACCATAGGTTACCGCATGGCCATTAACAATATATATCAACATTAGAATGTTCCTGTGACCAAATATTCAAACTTAGCCTGAATTTCCATAAAATATTTTAAAAGAGATTACATTTAAAACACAAGCAATAGTTTATTATTTAGCAACCTCTAGTATATAAATGATAAAAAGGTTACTAAAATAAGGAAACTTCATGATATGAACTAAATTACCCTTACAAGCATCATGCATGACACTTATTTAAACATGGTGAAAATAGCATGATTATTTAATTAAGTTTACATAGCAAGTTTAATTCATAGTATGCTGAGTGATTAATTTAGAAGACTCAAAACCAATTTAAACAAGAAGGAATACATTACATAGTATTGGATTGGTCTTTTTTGAAAGTTGAATGACCCATTCCATTTGAGAAACACATTCTCATGTTGTGAGACTACATAAACACTGTTGGGGACTTGTTCTCAAATGCTATGAGTTAAGAACAAGACAACATGAAATGTTAAATGTTAATACCCTTCGTCCTTCGAAGTATTATCTCCCTTATAATATAATGATCCTCAAACGAAGGTCATGAAGGACTTACCTTCATCACCACAGCATATGTTAATGAAAGAAGAAGCATATGAAACATAAGAGACAACATGAATAATCATATGATATTATTTACTATCTCTTCTTCATATTATTATGGATAAACAAAAACAATATTGAATTACATTTATACCTTCGGCTTGACAGAAGGTAAAAGTCCAAGCGTGATGCACGAATGAATGCAAGTCATCATGAACAGTACGGGGGTACTGTTCACCTATTTATAGGCACGAGACGTAGCCCGGTCAGAATTACATTTATGCCCCTGATGACTAGTTACAATCATGACACAAATCATCATGGACCGAACGGTCTTTTACTCCTTAAGTCGGTGCAGCCCTTCGTCTCAAGGCATGTCACTATGCCGAAGCTTCCTAGATAGTAGCTTCGACGTGTACCTTCGCGCTGTGTTTGATTATACGCTGATCTTTCGAAGGTGCTTCTTCTCAAAGGACCTTTAGCGATGAAGCAGGCCCCCAACAGTAGCCCCTTCACGGTGCTAGATCGTTTTTCGTAACAAGCTTGATCCGTGAAAAATCTTCAAGGCTTTAGAATGCCGAAGGTCCGAAAAACACCTTCCCTGAGCTCGTTGCCGAGAGACGATTAAAGTACTCCAGGCGCGAGGTGGCCCACCACACAGTGGGTAGTGGTCCACCGTTCAGCGGGTGCGGGTGACTGTTCGGCGGGTGCGGGCGACTTGGCGATTCACCTTCCCACCTACAACACTATATAAACAGACGGGTAGGTGTGAAGTTACCACAACATTCATTGCCATTTCACTGTTGTGCTATTGAAAAATTTGACCATAGCCGAAGCTTTTTCACCGCATTCTCGAGCAAACCATCATCTTGGATTAACTTCGTCAAAAGAGGAAGCTTCGTCAAAAACTGCAAAAATCATCATCTTCGTAAAAACTACAAGAGATTTATAATTAAATGGCCAGAGTGCGCTCTACCGCGAGGGTAACCCATGATGGAGAGGAGGCCAAAGCCACCGACACTGCCCCGATCTTCGAAGTTATGAGATAATCGGGTTTAGTTATGATGGAAAGAGCCATTGAAGAAGGTGCACCTGCCGTCGAAGCTGAACAAGCAGATGTTGAGGAAGAAAATGTTGATGAAGAAGAAGATTATAGCATTCTGATCCCATCAAAACCTAGCCACTTGGATTTTGAAAAATCTACTATGTCTGAAGCTGATATGCCCATGATGATAAAACTGGGCTACTTCAGAGAAGCTGAGAAGAAGCTTATTCGCTTTGCTGGTGAAGAAACCACTCCAACACCGAAGGATGATGAAGTAGTATTTTTTAAAAGCTTTTTCAGAGCAGGATTACGGTTCCCGCTGAATAAGATGATTGGAGAAGTTTTGGATAATTATGAAATCTATCTTCATCAGCTGACCCCTAACGCTATCGTTAGGCTCAACATCTTTATCTAGGCCCTTCGAAGCCAAGGTATGGACCCAAATGCTGAAGCTTTTTGCCGAGTGCATGAGCTACATTACCAAACAAAGGCCAGAGAAGACGGTCTGCATGAAAATTTTGGTTGTTATAACTTCGCGTATCGCAAGGATACGAAGGCTTCGGTCCTTAGTTATCGCACCAAGTGGCCAACTGGCTGGAAAAGTGAGTGTTTTTATATCAAGGCCGATGAGAAGGAGAGAGAGAAGCTGAAGACACTGGTCATGAGCCCACTGAGTTTAAGTTTCGGGATGACCAGACCCTTGTGCAACATGAAGCCAGGGTTACCATGTCAGCTGGTTGTAGCAGAATTCAGAGTGGTGGCTGAACATATCAGCACCAGGGATCTAGTGCAAGAATACTTGGCGAACAGGGTATCTCCAACATTAAGTGAATGGAGTATGCCAAA
The DNA here is from genome assembly GCA_029449295.1 of Zea luxurians. Taxonomy (NCBI): domain Eukaryota; kingdom Viridiplantae; phylum Streptophyta; class Magnoliopsida; order Poales; family Poaceae; genus Zea; species Zea luxurians. Next base: position 51,015,605 of record JAOPSE010000004.1, on the reverse strand, counting down.
GCTAAAAGGAACAAAGAAGAAGGGTGAACTTGTTCGATTGCCCTATCGCTTCAAGTTTGAGAAACAATTCAAAGAGCCCTGCCAAGAATGGCTAGAAATGATTGAGACTATGTGCAACGAAATTTTGGGCAATTATACCAAAAAAGAAGATCAACTGATGACTGCAGCCTTCGACACCTCACCAAAACGAAGGTTGAATCGGGTAATGGACGCTTTAAACTTTGAATACCCTGACTATGAACGACTGAGCAAGGGTGCCGAAGGGCTAAAGAGAAAAAGGGTTGTTAGTGTTATGAGCAGACAGGTTGCTAGGATGGTGAAAGAGGACGAAAAAGCTCCAAAAAAGAGAAAATCCAGTCCGGAGCCGAAGGTGGCAACCTCGAGGAAGAGAAAAACTGCAACTACAGAGCCGAAGATGGCTGAGATAGAAGAGGAAGCTCCTTCAACGCCTTCTGCTATCGAAGTAGAAAGAAATTTTAAAGGTAATTACCAAATCCTTACCTATCAAGCTGCTAAGTCCTCTAGGGCCGCATCTGACGAAGCTTTTATAGAAGAAGGACGAGCCTTCGGCAGCGAAAAAGGTGGTTGGACCAAAAAAGCGAAGAATTGTTACTATCATGTAGGCCATTGAGGAAACACCACCGCCGGCCTCAGCATAAAAAATGACACCCGCTGCTGAAGCTATTACTTCTGTCGAAGCTGCGACTGCCAAAGCTACCAATCTGGAGAGCACATTATCTGCTATTGATAAAGTGCTCTTGGATTTGGCCGCAGAGGAGACTGCCGCAGCTGCAGAGGGAGTCCTGGCTGTAGAGGAGACTGCTGTGGTTACAGAAGAAGCCCTAGCCGCAGTGCCTGGGAAAGGGAAAGAAATTGCCGAAGATACTTCGGAAGGAAAAAACTTTAACTTTCAAAATCTAATTGGTCAAGAGTTATCTAAGGCCGAGAAGGAGGAGCTGCAGGAGTATGCTATATCTTGTGGATACCAATCAGGAGCCATGCTTTTTGGTGGCGTTGATGAAGAGTCCTTGGGGTGCATCCGAGACCGCACCAGGGCGAAGATTATTAGCACTCTGTCGAAGAGTGTTGGTTTTCCGAAGCTTGAGGCTGACATCAACAGCTATCGACGACAACATATCGTCGACAACTTATTCTATTCCAATTTTAAGGTACAATTTTTCTTCAACTTTTGGTTGTTTTTGTGATGAAGCGAAGATTTCTGACGAAGGTTATTTTACACAGAGTATGTTGCTAAGCAAAGCCTTGAGAATGCAACAAGACCTCGAAGATAAGAAGAATGAGGTTATAATCGAGGGTCTAGAAAAGAAGATCAAAGATCATGAAGCTTCTCTAGAAAAGAAAGATTTCCTTCTTCAGACAATGGAGGGTTCATTGGCTGAAGCCCAAACCGAAATTGCCAGATTAAACGATGAACTCCGAAAATCAGAAAACTTCGAGCAAGAAAAGAAAAGTTTCGATGTAAGGCTTGGAGTCGAAGTCGAGAAAAACTCAATTGCAAGAATCCCTAAAAGAGCTTCGGAATACTTGCTTGAACTTCGGCAACCGGTGCGTGCAGCGGCTGAAATAGGTCTTTAACTCAGTGGGAGCCAGCTCTGATAAATTTGAACCTTCGGTTGAAGACCTGCCAAGCACCTTCGAACTTATTGAGAGTGAAGTTGAGGCGCTTGACAAAATAGTAGCTGGGCACGGCGACTTCTGTGCCCTGCTGGCTTCTCGTGGCACAACTGTAGCCTTTATGAAGGCTAGTTGCACGCACGGAAAGATTGTCAACAGACCGAACTTCAGCTTATCACCAGCGGACTTGACTGATATCCCCAGCCTAGCCTGAAGCATTGGAAATAGATTTATAACACAAATTTGGACGAAGGGTGGGTAGGACTTAGCTGGTGACGAAGCTCGAAGTCATCTTAAGCCGGTATTAAGTTTGTACCTGTTTCTTACCTTCCCCTGAGATTACTTTTTTATCTTATACCGCTTTGTTGTGTACAGGATGACGATGCCGAAGATTAATAAACCGAAGCTTGATGGAGACTGATGAAGCTGCTGCACAAATCTTTAGAGACATTCGAATTATCCTTGCAAAAGATTCTGTAATTTAGGAATGAAACATTACTCTATAAATTTGTCTATACCTTGTAATACACTTTTACCTTTTCATCTGTGTGTGAATTGCTTTGATGTGGACGAAACTTATATCTTTTGAGCATGTGTGTTACATTATGTAAAGGATTGGGACAAGTGTCTTTCCTTGGCAGAATTTTCTTATAATAACAGCTACCAGTTCAGTTTGAAGATGGCACCTTTTGAAGCCTTGTATGGGAGAAGGTGTAGGACCCCGCTAAATTGGTCTCAAGCAGGAGAGAGGGAAATATTTGGACCAGACTTGGTACTTGAAGCAGAGGAAAAGGTCAGAGTTATTAAGAAGAACCTAGAAGCTGCTCAGGCCAGGCAAAAGAGCTACCATGACAAGAGAAGGAAGCCTCTACAGTTTGGAGTGGGAGATCATGTTTATCTTAACGTGTCACCCACCAAAGGTGTCCAGAGATTTGGAATCAAGGGCAAGTTAGCTCCTCGCTACATTGGACCCTATGAGATCAAGGAAACTTGTGGACCTGTAGCATATCAATTGAAGTTGCCACCCCACATGTCAGCAGTTCATGATGTGTTTCACGTATCTCAGCTACTGAAGTGCGTCCGATTACCCACTGAAGTGCTACCTGAACCAGAAATTGAGATAGAACTAGACTTGTCTTATCAAGAGCACCCCGTCATGGTATTGGACCAAAAGGAGAGATCAACGCGGGCAAGGTCGATAAAAATGTATAAGGTTAAGTGGAGTCACCATTCAGTAGAAGAGGCTACATGGGAGACTGAGGATTTTCTACGTTCTTGCTTCCCCGACTTTCTGTTCAAAGGAGTCGGTACGTAATCCAAAACCCCACCCCACCTGCCCTTTGAATCTAAATATAAGAAGAACTTAGATGTTAAAGGTGTTGTAAGCTTTAGAAATGACTCAAAAAGGACTTCCTTCTGAAGTTGCAAAGAGGATGACATTCGAAGAGCAGTTAACTAGAGAAACTTGGACAAAGGAAGAAGCAACTCACCAGCACACCTTCATGGCACCCCCCTCCAAAGAACTCTACAAAAAATCTCGGGGCGAGATTCCTTTAAGGGGGGAGGGCTGTAACACCCCAGGTGTTACTTAGGGTTTTCACTCAAGACTACACAAGTAAGCCCACCATCACATGTGATTTAAGTTGGGATAAGTACACCAAATTGGGAGCTCAAGATCCTAAGTAATTGCAACCCATCTTAGAAGTCATACCTTGGCTTGTCATGCACACATAGGGGGGAGATTTGCCCAAACCCTAATTCAAATCCCTTTAGACAATTGGAACCCTAGATGTAAGTATGACCAAAAGGTTATAAAAATCACATGATCATGACTTGGGCCAATTATAAAAGTTGTAGTACACTTAATACCCTACAAATAATAGTAAGAAAGTGACCCCAAAAAGATTTTAGAAAAACCCCAAAAGATTCACCAAAGGGTTGAGCATAAAAGGAAAATCAGAATTTTTCTAAGTCCAAAACCAACCCTCTTGCAAAGATCAAACATGTTCACCTTGATCCCAAACTCAAAATCACTTGGCCCAATTGAAAAAGTGGCGCCAAAATACCTCTAGAATACCCTGGAAAAGTTTGAACCCAACCCTAAGTCGTTTGACATGACTTGGCACAAGTTTTGTCTCGGTTTGGACAGCTAGGACAGAGACAACTTCCCACCCCCATATCTCTCAAACCCGACCATATCTACCCTCGGTACTCACATGAACTAGATAGCTCTAGGTGCAGGGAAGAGATCTCTCACAGGTCTTAGGGCAAGATACACACGTTTTGGCCACTCAACAGAGGGAAGAACAAGGGCAGAAGCAAAGAGCCACGTGTTCGACGCGCTCTGAGCTCGACAGAGCACGCCCGACGCGCGCCCCTGCGTGCCCCACGTCGCGCCAAAGCCGAGCCGACGCCGTTGCCCATGCCCACGCCTATAAAGCCCCCAGAGACGTCGACCGTACTTCTCCGCGCGCGCTCGACCTCACCGGAGCACCAGCTCACCGGCATTGCCCCGTGCACGGCGTGCCCGCGGCCACCCGAACACCCACCACCGTAGACCGGCCAACAGAGCCTCTCCCAACCCCATCCGACCCTCGGAGTAGACCGTGCATGCCTCGGTGAAGCTCCCCGAGCAAGGAATCGAACTTTGCCTCGCCGAAGAAGCCAGTCCACGGTCGCCGGACTTCACCCGACCGCCGGTGAACGTAGACCGAGCTCCACGGTGAGTTATTCTTCAATTCCTTGCACGTGTCGACTCATCAACACCCTGTGAAGCTCCCCGTGCACTTGAATTGACCGGAATCGCCGTGGTTAGGCCAGAACACTCACCGCCGACGAGTTCACCCGACAGCGCACGTGGACCGGCTGATTCCGACCACCACCGTCGTCGAGCCATACCTCGCTATGACCGCCAGGACCTCCCGGAGCCAACCCCGCCCCTCGCCGGACTTCCCTCGCCGCCGGTAAGCCGCGCCGCCCTTTTTCCTTCCGCGGTTACTGTTTTCATAAGGGGAGGGACCTCGGGGGAGAAGAAGAAAAGGCCAGGGGGTGTTGTGCGCTGTCAGCGACTCAGGGGAATAGTGGCGTAGGGGTATAACTGTAGGGATTAGTTTAGAAAGAACCCAGGGTCTTCGATGCAAAGTGGATTTCCAGAAAACCTTTTTAATATTCCGATTTAAATGCATCCAGAACTTGAGAAATCCATAACTTCAGTTTGGTTCATCCAAATCAAGTCAAACCAATTTTGCCAGATCCTAAATAATATAAACCACATAGGAAAAATATAAAACCCCTAAGTGTTGCAGAAAACTTTAAAATTATGATTTAATTGATTATCTGGTCAAAAGCTAAAGAAAATAAGGAAAAATAGCTACACTATTAGACTGGGGTTGAGAAAATTCAGAGGAGTACTTAATCACTTCCTAACCTGTTTAAAAATAATAAACCCCTCTCTACACCCAATTAAGGTAGGGTTTGCCATTTTAATCATTTTCAGCTTAAGGTTAAAGAAAATATAAAAGGTAGTTTAAAATAAGAACCTGGGAGCACCCACATTTTTGTTAGCTTACTTATTCACTATGGTTCACTAGAAAATTTTGTTTGACCCTTGTTAGTTATAAAAATAAAGAGATACCTTTTATTTTAGGAAAATGAGGAAAACTTAGAAAAACGCTAGAAAAATAACCCTGAGAAGAAAACACCCCAAACCTTGGGATAACAAATGTTTTGTTACTGTAAACATAGAAAAATTATGAGTTCTGTTGTTTGATATTTTTCAAATAACAAGTTAGTTATAAGTATCTTTTTAGCATTAAACTTTAGAAAATCACAACTAAATAACCACTAAGTAACCTTCTGTGATTTTTGGCACAGAAGCATGTTATTACCTATAGATACCAGTAAAAATGACTCTTAGTACAGAACCCACCCCTAGATAAGAGCTGTAGTACAAGTGGCCCCTTTTGCCCCAACTTTTGTTATTTTTGTCCAAGGCATATTCTATTTATTCTGGGCCTCAAATTTATAGGACAGACTACACTGGAAAATGGTAACCCACTATAATTTTTACAGAATTTTTGGAAGAAGTTAAATCACTGTTGTAGTTCAAACCCACACTAAAATCCATAAATAGAAAATGAAAAGGGGAAATAATAGTGGAGACTAATGTTACCCTAACCAAACCAGCAAAACCCCTTGAGTGCCTACTAAAGCATTTAAGAGGCAATCCAAGTCTTAATCTATTAGGCTTAGGCAAAATCTCAAACCTAAATTGGTAAGCATAAACCACTAAGAGTCTCTTATAACCAAGAAACCCTAAGTTATTCACTAACTTAGTTTTCTTCACTTAGCATGATGATCTCTAAATTCTGCATAATCATAGCATACATGTTTCTTACTCATTGCATTCGATAGATTGCAACCTAGCTGACGGAGAGTACATCCTCGTGCCGGAGCAAGGAGTTGCTCAGGAGGTAGCCCCGGATCCAGCACCAGAGCCTGCCCCAGCTTTGGAAGGCAAGCCCCGGTTTTATGCATAACCTAATTATTATGCTATTTTACTATACTTAATGATTGTAGGATTGAATGTGCACTTAAGTGTAGGAGTTGTTTGAAACCTTAGTTGCATGATCTCAGGAATCCTTTTGTGATGGATACTAGTATGTTAGGTCGGGTAGTTGCTTTATTAATTAGGGATCTCAGTAGAAGTTGAGTGATTTTTCTAGCACTCACGCGAGGTCAGGAATTGGTTGTATCCATCTTTGATATCATAATAATGATGGTCTGTGGACAACGGCCCATGAGGATGCGTTGTCTACGAGACGGAAATTGGAATAAGGATTAAGGTGTGGTACCGTGTGTCAAGCGTTTGAACGTACTAAACACATGCCGAGAAATATGGTAAATCAGTAAGCCTAGTACCTGAGTGAACCTAGCAGTATACTTTGCCCCTCACGCGACCTGAGACGTGGTCTCCCATTCCGGTTATGGTGGGTACAAGTGCGGTCACTGCACGACGACAGTCGGGGTCAGTGAGGCATTGTACGCCAAGGCGATGAGCCCTGATCTGCTGACGGGGAATCGATGGGGACGGTTGATATGTGTGGGGACGGAGTGCCTCACCATGTCGTGTGTTTAGGTTTACCTTGTAAGGTTTAAAAACTCGATTCAAATCGTCTGCTTCTCGCAGCTAATGAGACTGCTTGATCCGTGCTGCTACATTGAGTAACAAGTGGAAATGTGATGACTTGGCAAAAGTTGTTGATTGCTAAATGTTTGATACCATGTATGATTAGATATGTATACATTTAGTCTTAAGAGGGTCGCACTAAAACTTGACAAAGCTAAAACTTGATTTATAGACTCAGCTAGTGCTTTTGGCAACCAAACCCCTCAGCCAAACAGCTGCATGTCTAGAGGTAGAGTAGACTCCTCACACCGGGTAAGTCTAGCTGAGTATTAGTATACTCAGCCTTGCTTGTGGCATAATTTTTACATGTGCTCTGGAGGACATGGTTGCTGGAGTGACTTGGCCGTCCACCTTGCCACCGGGTTGGACAGTCGAGTGGGACCCTACCTCGGCTGAGGAGGAGCATGAGGAGTGATGGGACAGGCTTCCCCATCTCTCTTTTTATTTATCGTTAGTTTTATTCCGCTGCATTCCGAACAATGATGACTACTTTTGCTAAACTCTGATGATGATGTAATAAATTTAATACTCCTCAATATATGGTATTATGCTTTATTGTATTTGCTCTATGCCTCACCATCGAGTAAGTACGTGGTACTTGATCCTGTTAGTGGCCTCGTCAGATTAGATCCGAGGGACTGACGTGTTATTCCTATTTAAGTGTGATCTATCCTCTAAGGCGGGACTTAGGCACTTAAGTTGGAATAATTCGGGCGGTTCCGCCACAGCTGGTATCAGAGGCTCGTACCACCACAGAGGAATCAATAAACTATAAATACCATCCTTTTCAAAGTAAAACTTGGTAGAAACAAATGTTGGATAGATCGTAAGACGATCAGGATAGACCTAGGACGTGGAGCCTTAGGATGATAGAGGGGTAGCTAGGTGGCTAATTGAGTAAGCCCTACAGGCTATTATAAGGGATGGGAGTTCTTCCCTAATCCCTCTAAATTGAAATGAGGTCATTTAGGACGAGCATGCATGCATCCTTAATTAAACTATTTAATAATTGGGTAAGAACTTTAATACATAATGATGACAAATTAAGTACCCCCAGTACCATTGTCGTAGCTATAGAGAGGCTGAGTTGCGATCCCTTTTTATTTTATAATTCTTTTTCTTTTACTTACGCTTAACCATACACAAATGACTTCTCACGGATCCTCGGACGAAGGGAATGCACAGTCCCACACTGACGTGCTTGCACGAGAGGGTTTCCCCCGTATCTTGTGGGAGGTACTTCAGGGAGCTGGTTACACGACGCCTCCCCAGTACGCGGTGCGGCTGTTCGAGAAGCACCGAGTGCCCCGCTGTAGGGTGAGGATGACCCTGGAGCCTCATCCCCTATAGCCAGGCTGGCGTTCGTTGGATTCAGAGTCTTTTGGATACAGGGCTGAGGATACTATCGAGGCGATTGCCCTTCACGGACTGACCACCTTCTGTGGTTTCCCCCCCTTGGAGCTGTCCACTCACCCCATTGGTTTGTTCCCTGCGGAAAAGGAGGACGACCAATGTGGAAGGACCGAGTGGAGCATGCCAAGGATATTTGGGCTATCTACCCAGGTCAGACTGCACACCTGACGGTGCGGTGCATGAATGCCCTGTATCGTCTGCAAGTGATGCGAGGAGAGGCAATGTCTCACCTAATGGCATTGTTGGAGGCTACCAAGATCACCTTGGATAACCAGGAGGAACTTGTGGTAGACTTGTCCACTGAGATGGTGGAAAAAGACTTACAAGTGGAACAATTGTCAGATAAGATCTACGAGCTTGAGGAGCTAGTGGGCACCAGGGAAAACACCATCGAGGTTCTCGAGGATCAGCTTATCAACACTCAGCAGCAGCTTGCGGAGGCTAACCATCATCTGGATATGCACCACCAGGAGATCCAGGACATGGAGGCCAACGAGGATGTCGACATCGAGAGAGGAGAGGAGCCTGCCTCCAGCTTGGACACTGCTGGCTCAGGGAGACCACCTTCCCCCGAGTCGAGCGTTGCCTCGTTTGCTCACTAGGTCGTAGAGATAGCGTTAGAAGTCTGTGACGGTAGAACTCCTCGAGACTAGCTTAGCTTTTGCACCCTTGGGGTAATAGGCTAGATAGAGTTGAGTCTTTTGAGTTACTGATGTAATCATGACAAACTCTTTTGGAGGCATGGATGATGAATGATGCCAGTTTTAATTTAAGAAGAAAAGTTTATGTCATGTGGAATCTTTTATAATTATGCAAGAATATATTAGTTTTACCCCTTTGACTCTTTCACCATGATTGAATCTTGAGCCTCAGAAATATGATATTGAGAACATACATGATTTTTCTTCAGATGGCAGGAAGAGCGCGTCGTGGACAGAATGAGCGCATTCCTCCACCACCGCCACCGCCTCCTACTCTGCAGGAGCTGATGGCTCAGCAGAACGAGATCTTGCGATAGTTAGCTCAGCGCCAGCCGCCACCTTAGCATTATGGTGGTGGTGATCATCAGTGTCACCCCGCAGCAGCCACTTATCAGGAGTTCCTCAGTACTCAGCCACCGTTGTTCACCAGGGCCGAGGACACACTTGATGCTGATGTATGGCTGAGGGTAGTGGAATCCAAATTCCTGCTACTCCATGGAGTTTGTTCAGAGGTAACTAAGGTCAGGCTCGCCACCCAGCAGCTTCGCGGACCCGCGCGGACATGGTGGGATCATTTCCTTGCTATGCAGCCAGCTGACCATGAGGTGGAATGGAGAGAGTTCAAGGCATCTTTCAGGGGACATCATATACCAACAGGCATTATGGACCGAAAGCTCAATGAGTTTCTGGCACTCACTCAAGGGAACCGGACAGTGTTACGGTATGCACAGGCCTTCAATGACCTGTGCCTGTATGCCGGGTATCATGCAGACATTGATGAGAAGAAGAGGGACAGATTCCGGAGGGGGCTCAGCACTAAGCTCCGCGACCGTCTCAACACAGTCAGGGCCAACAACTATAATGAGTTAGTCAACATGGCCATTTCTCAGGAGGACTGTATCACGGCTCGTCAGGCAGAGAAGAAGAGGAAGACCCCTGTGGCAGGACCTTCAGCTCAGCCACAGCGCTTCAGGATCGTGCCTAACACTCAGAATAGGGGACCTCAGCAGCAACAAGGATGTTGGGTGATCCGACCACAACAGCAGCAGCAAGCACCCACCCGCTCTCAGCCCCTAGTGTAGAGGAACAATCAGCAGCAGCAACAGTACCGTCAGGAAAATGACAACAGGTGCTTCACTTGCGGTAACACCGGACATTATGCTAAGAATTGCCCCAGAAACCAATAGAGGCAGGGACAGAATGTCAACCAAAACCAAGGCAAGAGGCAGAAGGTGCAAGTGAGGCAGGGCAGGCTGAACTTCACCACCATGGCTGATATTCCAGAGGGAGCACCCGTCTTGACTGGTATCTTTTCAGTTTTGAATTATCCCGCAATTATTCTTTTTGATTCTGGTGCATCACACAGTTTTATCAGTACCAAATTTAGTGCCAAGTGCTAGTTACCTTTTCATCACACCAATGGGGGTATTACAATTTCTACACCTGGCGGCAGGGTTACCACCTATCAGATCAACAGACACGTACCCATAAAGTTGGGTAGTTTCATATTTAAAACCACTCTCTTGATAATGCGATTGGATAGTGTGGATATCATCCTGGGGACTGATTGGTTATCGCGACACCATGCGGTGATTGATATCGCAGCCAGAGCCATAGAAATCCACTCCCCACTGGATGGCAAGATCACCTTGTACCTACCCGAACAGGGATGTACCCGTTCCTATGCTTTCACCATGGTAGAGTCTCCTGTTGAGAAGATCCCCGTAGTCTGTGACTACCCAGATGTTTTTCCTAACGAATTGCCAGGGATGCCACCCGACCGAGACATCGAGTTCGCGATCGAATTGCAACCCGGGACTGCTCCTATATCCAAGAGACCCTATAGGATGCCTCCCGTGGAATTAGCGGAGTTGAAAAAGCAGCTACAAGAGTTGTTGGACAAGGGGTTTATTCGCCCGAGTACTTCACCATGGGGATGCCCAGCCCTGTTTGTAAAGAAGAAGGATGAAAGTCTGAGAATGTGTGTCGATTACCGCCCTCTCAATGCGGTGACCATCAAGAACAAATACCCACTGCCCCGCATTGATGTTTTGTTTGATCAGTTGGTGGGAGCCAAAGTGTTCTCCAAGATAGATCTTCGCTCAGGCTACCATCAAATCAAGATACGTGCCAGTGATATTCCGAAGACGGCTTTCTCCACCAGATATGGGCTCTATGAGTTTTTGGTGATGCCTTTTGGGCTGACCAATGCCCCGGCTTATTTCATGTACCTGATGAACTCAGTATTCATGCCAGAGCTGGACAAATTTGTGGTGGTTTTCATTGATGATATTCTGGTCTATTCCAAGAATGAAGACGAGCATACTGAGCATCTACACATCGTGCTTCAGCGACTGCGCGATCATCGTCTTTATGCTAAGTTGTCTAAGTGTGATTTCTGGCTAAGGGAAATTAAATTTTTGGGTCACACAATTTCTCAGGATGGGATATCAGTTGACCCTGAGAAGGTACAAGAAGTAATGGATTGGAAACCTCCTACCACAGTGCGGCAAATTCAGAGTTTTCTGGGATTGGCAGGGTATTATCGACGATTTATTCCGGATTTCTCCAGAATTGCCAAGCCAATGACTGAACTGTTGAAGAAGGGAGTCAGGTATGAATGGAGCCAGAAGTGTGAGGATGCCTTTCATACTCTGAGGCAGCACTTGACAACAGCACCAGTGCTAGCTCAACCTGACAACACCAGGCCCTTTGAAGTTTATTGCGATGCTTCCGGTACTGGATTGGGATGTGTCTTAATGCAAGACAACAGAGTCATTGCTTATGCCTCCCAAGCACTCAGACCCCATGAGCAGAACTACCCCACACATGATTTGGAATTAGCAGCTGTGGTTCATGCTCTCAAGATATGGAGACATTACTTGATGGGAGCCCACTGTAACATTTACACTGATCATAAGAGTCTCAAATACATCTTCACCCAGGCTGATCTTAATATGAGGCAGAGAAGATGGTTAGAGCTTATCAAGGACTATGATTTGGAGGTGCATTACCATCCTGGCAAAGCCAATGTTGTGGTAGATGCCTTAAGCAGGAAGGCCAGTGCAATTGTATGAATATGGATGCAAGAATCACCACCTTATGTGATGAGTTGTGCAAGCTGAACCTAGAAGTCATTTCCTCTGGAGCTTTAAATTATATTTCAGTGGAGCCCACATTACCAGAGCAAATAGTCATGGCACAGATTGGTGACAAGGGTGTTCAAGTTATCAAGGAAATGATCAAACAAAAGGTGGACAAATACAAATGCTTCCGTCAGGACAGCAAAGGAATCCTATGGTTTGGAGACCGATTGGTTGTTCCCAAGAACCCTGAGCTTAGGAAGAAGATATTGGATGAGGCTCACCTTTCAAAATTCTCCATGCACCCCGACAGTAACAAGATGTATCATGATCTCAGATCTTTATACTGGTGGACCAGAATGAAGAAATTGCGAAGTATATATCAGAATGTGACACCTGCCAGAGAATCAAGGCCAGTCATTTGAGGTAGCAGGCACTTTACAACCTCTTCCCATACCATCTTGGAAATGGGAGGATATTTGCATGGATTTTATCGTGGGATTGCCCAATACCTCTCGGCACCATGATTCCATTTGGGTCATCGTGGACAGATTGACCAAGACAGCTCATTTCTTGCCGGTACACACCACCCACAGGACAGAAAAGTATGTCGAGCTTTACATTGACTAGATAATTCGCTTGCATGGAATACCAAGGACTATAGGATCTGATAGAGGAGCACCGTTCGTGGCACGATTTTGGGAGCAATTGTAAGAGTCACTTGGGACCCATGTAATAAGAAGCTCAGCATACCATCCCCAAACAGATGGTCAGACAGAAAGGGTGAATCAGGTTTTGGAACACATGTTGAGGGCATGTGTGTTACATTATGTAAAGGATTGGGACAAGTGTCTTTCCTTGGCAGAATTTTCTTATAATAACAGCTACCAGTCCAGTTTGAAGATGGCACCTTTTGAAGCCTTGTATGGGAGAAGGTGTAGGACCCCGCTAAATTGGTCTCAAGCAGGAGAGAGGGAAATATTTGGACCAGACTTGGTACTTTAAGCAGAGGAAAAGGTCAGAGTTATTAAGAAGAACCTAGAAGCTGCTCAGGCCAGGCAAAAGAGCTACCATGACAAGAGAAGGAAGCCTCTACAGTTTGGAGTGGGAGATCATGTTTATCTTAACGTGTCACCCACCAAAGGTGTCCAGAGATTTGGAATCAAGGGCAAGTTAGCTCCTCGCTACATTGGACCCTATGAGATCAAGGAAACTTGTGGACCTGTAGCATATCAATTGAAGTTGCCACCCCACATGTCAGCAGTTCATGATGTGTTTCACGTATCTCAGCTACGAAAGTGCGTCCGATTACCCATGGAAGTGCTACCTGAACCAGAAATTGAGATAGAACCAGACTTGTCTTATCAAGAGCACCCCGTCATGGTATTGGACCAAAAGGAGAGATCAACGCGGGCAAGGTCGATAAAAATGTATAAGGTTTAGTGGAGTCACCATTCAGTAGAAGAGGCTACATGGGAGACTGAGGATTTTCTACATTCTCGCTTCCCCGACTTTCTGCCCAAAGGAGTCGGTACGTAATCCAAAACCCCACCCCCACCTGCCCTTTGAATCTAAATATAAGAAGAACTTAGATGTTAAAGGTGTTGTAAGCTTTAGAAATGACTCAAAAAGGACTTCCTTCTGAAGTTGCAAAGAGGATGACATTCGAAGAGCAGTTAACTAGAGAAACTTGGACAAAGGAAGAAGCAACTCACTAGTACACCTTCATGGCACCCCCCTCCAAAGAACTCTACAAAAAATCTCGGGGCGAGATTCCTTTAAGGGGGGAGGGTTGTAACACCCCAGGTGTTACTTAGGGTTTTCACTCAAGACTACACAAGTAAGCCCACCATCACATGTGACTTAAGTTGGGATAAGTACACCAAATTGGGAGCTCAAGATCCTAAGTAATTTCAACCCATCTTAGAAGTCTTACCTTGGCTTGTCATGCACACATGGGGGGAGATTTGCCCAAACCCTAATTCAAATCCCTTTAGACAATTGGAACCCTAGATGTAAGTATGACCAAAAGGTTATAAAAATCACATGATCATGACTTGGGCCAATTATAAAAGTTGTAGTACACTTAATACCCTACAAATAATAGTAAGAAAGTGACCCCAAAAAGATTTCAGAAAAACCCCAAAAGATTCACCAAAGGGTTGAGCATAAAAGGAAAATCAGAATTTTTCTAAGTCCAAAACCAACCCTCTTGCAAAGATCAAACATGTTCACCTTGATCCCAAACTCAAAATCACTTGGCCTAATTGACAAAGTGGCGCCAAAATACCTCTAGAATACCCTAGAAAAGTTTGAACCCAACCCTAAGTCGTTTGACATGACTTGGCACAAGTTTTGTCTCGGTTTGGACAGCTAGGACAGAGACAACTTCCCACCCCCATATCTCTCAAACCCGACCATATCTACCCTCGGTACTCACATGAACTAGATAGCTCTAGGTGCAGGGAAGAGATCTCTCACAGGTCTTAGGGCAAGATACGCACGTTTTGGCCACTCAACAGAGGGAAGAACAAGGGCAGAAGCAAAGAGCCACATGTTCGACGCGCTCTGAGCTCGCCAGAGCACGCTCGACGCGCGCCCCTGCGTGCCCCATGTCGCACCAAAGCCGAGCCGACGCCGTTGCCCGCGCCCACGCCTATAAAGCCCCCAGAGACGTCGACCGTACTTCTCTGCGCGCGCTCGACCTCACCGGAGCACTAGCTCACCGGCATTGCCCCGTGCACGGCGTGCCCGCGGGCGCCCGAACACCCTCCACCATAGAACGGCCAGCAGAGCCCCTCCCAACCCCATCCGACCCTCGGAGTAGACCGTGCATGCCTCGGTGAAGCTCTCCGAGCAAGGAATCGAACTTTGCCTCGCCGGAGAAGCCAGTCCACGGTCGCCGGACTTCACCCGACCGCCGGTGAACGTAGACCGAGCTCCACAGTGAGTTATTCTTCAATTCCTTGCACGTTTCGACTCATCAACACCCTGTGAAGCTCCCCGTGTACTTGGATTGACCAGAATCGCCGTGGTTAGGCCGGAACACTCGCCGTCGACGAGTTCACCCACCTGCGCACGTGGACCGGCCGATTCCGACCACCACCGCCGTTGAGCCATACCTGCTGTGACCGCCAGGACCTCCCGGAGCCAACCCTACCCCTCGCTAGACTTCCCTCGCCGCCGGTAAGCCGCGACGCCCTTTTTCCTTCCGCGGTTACCATTTTCATAAGGGGAGGGACCTCGAGGGAGAAGAAGAAAAGGCCAGAGGGTGTTGTACGCTGTCAGCGACTCAAGGGAATAGTGGCACAGGGGTATAACAGGAGGGATTAGTTTAGAAAGAACCCAGGGTCTTCGATGCAAAGTGGATTTCCAGAAAACCTTTTTAACATTCCGATTTAAATGCAACCAGAACTTGAGAAATCCATAACTTCAGTTTGGTTCATCCAAATCAAGTCAAACCAATTTTGCCAGATCCTAAATAATATAAACTACATAGGAAAAATATAAAACCCCTAAGTGTTGAAGAAAACTTTAAAGTTATGATTTAATTGATTATCTCATCAAAAGCTAAAGAAAATAAGGAAAAATAGCTACACTATTAGACTGGGGTTGAGAAAATTCAGAGGAGTACTTAATCACTTCCTAATCTGTTTAAAAATAATAAACCCCTCTGTACACCCAATTAAGGTAGGGTTTGCCCTTTTAATCATTTTTAGCTTAAGGTTAAAGAAAATATAAAAGGTAGTTTAAAATAAGAACCAGAGAGCACCCACATTTTTGTTACCTTACTTATTCAGTATGGTTTACTAGAAAATTTTGTTTGACTCTTGTTTAGTATAAAAATAAAGAGATACCTTTTATTTTAGGAAAATAAGGAAAACTTAGAAAAACCCTAGAAAAATAAACCTGAGAAGAAAACACCCCAAACCTTGGGATAAGAAATGTTTTGTTACTGTAAACATAGAAAAATTATGAGTTCTGTTGTTTGATATTTTCAAATAACAAGTTAGTTATAAGTATCTTTTTAGCATTAAACTTTAGAAAATCACAACTAAATAACCACTAAGTAACCTTCTGTGATTTTTGGCACAGAAGCATGTTATTACCTATAGATACCAGTAAAAATGACTCTTAGTACAGAACCCACCCCTAGATAAGAGTTGTAGTACAAGTGGCCCCTTTTGCCCCAACTTTTGTTATTTTTGTCAAGGCATATTCTATTTATTCTGGGCCTCAAATTTATAGGACAGACTACAGTGGCAAATGGTAACCCACTGTAGTTTTTACAGAACTTTTGGAAGAAGTTAAATCACTATTGTAGTTCAAACCCACACTAAAATCCATAAATAGAAAATGAAAAGGGGAAATAATAGTGGAGACTAATGTTACCCTAACCAAACCAGCAAAACCCCTTGAGTGCCTACTAAAGCATTTAAGAGGCAATCCAAGTCTTAATCTATTAGGCTTAGGCAATGTTGGGGGCCTTCGTACTCCGAAGGTCCTCAAAAACATGATTTGACAATGTTTGCCAAGTGGATTATATGAACAGGTACCTTCGGACTCAGAATTGTGAACATGAAGTACGGTCAGGACGAAGCCTGAACCAGACGAAGGGGGATTGAAATGGAGGACGGGCTGATTACCAAGCTCTACGAAGGATGATGCACAGCCGAAGCTGTGCGCAGGAAAGCTTCGTCGCGATAGCAGAAAGGGGAACCGACCTAAAGATGAAAAGACTACTTAGGCCTTGACAGATTTCCATAAGTCATTAGCAAATGTAATGGACATGAATGTAATTTTGTATGGGCTGTGTCTCACGCCTATAAATAGATGAACAGTACTCCCGTACTGTTCATGCTGACTGGGCATTTACTTTTGCGTCATCCTTGTACTTTTGTCTTCCTGCAATTCGAAGGTACATTTGTAATTTGAAGTCATTTCTATTGTTATATGATAATAAAATAGAAATGACATTATGATAAAATTTGAACACTTATATTATTTTCTACGTTATGTATATGACCTTCGTCACATCTTATTGCGTTTACGAAGATATATTGTTTGTGACCTTCGTCCGGAACACATTATATCCCGAAGGGAAATAATGTTTCGAAGGACGAAGGACCTTATCATTTAACACTTTCTATGTTGCCTTGTTCTTAATCCGAAGCATTTGAGAACAAGTCACCAACATTGGCGCCCACCGCCGGTGAACTCACTTCCACTTCGAGTTTTTTGAATACCTTCGGAAGCCATAGACCCTCGCTATGGCACCGAAGAAAGCTTCAGCGACTGGGGCTGCAGCTCTGCAACCGCTGGACCACAACCAGGAGACTGTCTCTCTTCGGGAGGCCCGAAGCCAGAAGAGGAAGGCCGTCAGCCCGACGCTTCAGGAGGATGAGCTAGACCAAGAGATCAGGGATATGGAGATGCTACATCAACAGGTGCAGAGGAAGAAGGAGAAGATGGCCAGGCTAGCTGAGTTGCAAAGGCAGATAGACGAAGCCTCTGAAGAAGTTCGCCATCTTACACACGATGAGCAGAACAAAAGGCCTCAGCAAAAAGACCTTCATCAGGAGGGCTTCTTCAACGAAGATGACTGGTCTGACAATTTCCATCATGGAAATTTTGTTTTCGA
This sequence comes from Zea luxurians, assembly GCA_029449295.1. Taxonomy (NCBI): domain Eukaryota; kingdom Viridiplantae; phylum Streptophyta; class Magnoliopsida; order Poales; family Poaceae; genus Zea; species Zea luxurians. The sequence goes on along the minus strand of JAOPSE010000004.1, from coordinate 50,997,944 downwards.
TGATGCTTCTCCCCTGTCCGCTGAGCTGCAGGCTACACCCTGGCCTCCGTCCTACAAGCCACCCCAGCTTCCCATGTTCGATGGCCATTCAGACCCGAAGCAGTTTTTGATGAGCTACGAAGCAACAGTGTCTTCGTATGGTGGCAACGCTGCAGTCATGGCAAAGTCTTTTGTTATGGCTGTTAGGAATGTCGCTCAGACCTGGTATTCCTCCCTTCGACCAGGAACGATTACTTCATGGCAAAAGCTGAAGGACATGTTGTTAACCAGCTTTCAAGGGTTTCAGACGAAGCCGGTCACTGCTCAAGCCCTGTTCCAGTGCACTCAGGATCATGAAGAATACCTTCAGGCGTATGTCAGAAGGTTCTTGCGTTTGAGGGCGCAGGCACCAACGGTGCCCAATGAAATTGTCATCGAAGCCATGATCAAGGGGCTTCGTCCTGGACCTGCAGCTCAATACTTTGCTAGGAAGCCTCCTCAGACTCTGGAGAAGCTGCTCCAAAAGATGGACGAGTACATTCGTGCCGACAATGATTTTCGCCGAAGAAGGGAGGAGGCTTTCAGATTTTCTGAAATGACCAGGGGCTTCGGAGGAAGATTCTATCCGAGGCATGTCAGGTCCATCCACAACTCTACTCAAAATGATGATAAGGGGAGTCAGCAGAACAGACCGCAGTGCTCCTCACAGGCTTCGGGGCAACAGCAAACTTTTTTCCGGCCACCAGCTCCAAGAGGCAGAGGCGCCAGGGGCTTCGGCGGAAGATTTGGAGATCAACCAAGGAGGGTATTTTGCTTATTCTGTGGTGAAAACAAGGGCCATACCACCAGGATGTGCCATGTTACTATCCAGAAACAAAAGGAGCTAGCAGAAGCTGCAGCGCAACAGGGCCAGCCGAAGCAGGTCATGCATACTGCTTCGTACCATCAGCCTTACATCCCGGAATACGTGGGCAACCATCCTGCAGTTTCCGTAGCTTCGGCGAGTCAACCTCAAGCTTCATGGCAATAGCCCCCGCCTCCACCTCCGCTGCAACAAGGCCAACAGCCGGAAGGGAGCCAATATGCTCCGCATCAAAGGGATCTCAGAGAGCAATCTGAAGCTCGCACAGTCAATAGTACTGTGCCAGAGTCGAAGCACATTTATTGACAAATATCCTACTTTGATAGCAGTCTTTTCCCTTTAGATCTATTTTCTGTGTAATAAAGAACATTTCAGTTTTCATGTAATAGTTTCGTGGTTGGTTATGAGGAAAACCTATTTTCTCCGCAGGCTTAAGTTGCTGAAGCTTAAAAATTTGTGGTAACAAGGAGGACCTTCGAATTATTAAACATCCTTCGAAGCAACAAAAAGTCGTTCTAAGGAACGCAGAGTAAGTTGCTGAAGTAACAAAAAGCCGTTCCAAAGGGAGCGCAGTGTAAGTTTTTTGCTCCAAAGACGTTCCTAAGGGAATGCAGAGCATACAGCGAAAAGTCAACGCTGATACCGCCTAAGTAAAAGGCGAAGAAGCTCCAAAGACGTTCCTAAGGGAATGCAGAGCTTACAGCGAAAAGTCAACGCTGATACCGCCTAAGTAAAAGGCGAAGAAGCTCCAAAGACGTTCCTAAGGGAATGCAGAGCTTACAAAGATATTTTGTGTGTATCTTCGGAACAAACGTCATTTACATAACATAACAGCATCACATCATTTTGCATAGCATAAGCATCATACATCATGTTGCATATGGCAAAAGAAGGGGACACAGTATCAACTTTCGAAAGGACGATTTGAGAAAGAGAAAATTGTGTAAAGTCACGAGGGAATACAATGTTAATCTTCGGAATACAGCTTTGGAGAATGTTTTTACGAAGCATGGACGAGCTTCATCAGAGTAATATCGAAATTGTACAGCTTCGAAGAATGTTTTCACGAAGCGTGGACGTGATTCATCAGAATAGTTTTAACGGAGAATGTCTTCTTCACGAAGCATGAAAAGAAGGGAAGGTGTTTTTTTCGCCGAAGGCTCAAAAATGGTATGTATGTAGAATTTCATGCATCGTAAAGAATTGAATAATGAAAAGAGACTTGTATATTACATTCAAATGTACAAAAAATTACATAGATCACACTGCAAATGTTTTTTCTAATAACACCTAGTCTTCTCTTAATACTACTTCGGCAGCCTCATTTAGAAGTTGTTCAACAACTTTATCCATGATAGCTTCGGCCATTTGTTTAATTTCGTCATCCCCTTTTGCGTGAGGGTCAGCAGACGATCCAGCAGGTTCTGAGGGAAGAGAATATTTCTGCATTACTATTACAAACCGCGAACAAAGTTTGAAATAAAAATTACAACACAATAAGAACGACTAATTAATACCTATTTGCCCTTCGGGCTCTGTACTTTTTTCGGCAACTTCTGTCACTTTCCTAGCATCATGGATGCCTTTTTCACTCCTTTGAATAATTTCTTGCGCCATTTCTCGGCCGCCGTTGTCCCAGACATCAGTAAAGAATTTACCACCAACCATGCTTGCTTCGGCCGAGGGGTCTTTGATGTCTTCGGAGGATAAGGCAGCTTCGGACTGAGCTAAAGATTTTACATGCCCGCAACCTTTCTTCTCCAAGACAGTAGCAACTCCCCTGGCGCCCGAAAAAGCGCAGATGTCACCGCGGCTACTCAGGATTTCCTCGAAGGCCTCTGCTTCGTGACTGATCCATTCCAGTGGACCTTCGGGATTGCCTCTTGAGAAATTCTCTTCACTGGAAAATGCGCCCACGCTGGCGAAGCTGGTTTTAATTTTCTTTATGCATTCCATTGATTTTTCGTAGCATTTTTTCTTAGAAGACCGAAGCTCTTCCACGGTTGCTTCCAAATGATCAGCCCATTGGTCGCTGCATTCCCGTCTTGTTTCTTCAAGTATGCGTTCTTCTTTCGCCCGGGCCAGTTGCTTCTGAAGATCTTTAATTTCGCGTCTGTGAGCTTTGGCCTGAACCTTTGCAGCAGCTTCGTCCTTTTTTATCTTGTCTACTAATGTAAGCAGAATTTTATCTTTTTCTAGAGCTTCGTTTCTCAGTTTAATAACTTCTGAACGTAAATTGTTGAACGCAATTTCGTAGCTTTCATCTTCGGCACTCTTTTGTGCTCTTAATGCGTTGCTTAGGATTAAACCCTATACGAAAAAGAATCCATATAAGAATAAAAGAACGAATTACGTATTAAAATTTTTTTTTCAAGCGTCTAATTCCCATACCTTTAGGCTATTGTACGCAAGACTGTCCGCGAGATCCTCCTTCGTCATAGCACATAATCCAGCTTCGAGCTTCGGGAAACCCATACTTCTAGCCATCTCCCGGCAGACAGATAATTCTTTGTTATCAGGGAGGCAGTATAGGAAGTCATCTTCATTTGTCCCATTGAACACTACTGCCCCCTTCGGATACTTTAACTCTCTAGCATAGTGATTCGCTTCATAAGTCTCTTCTTCAGATAATTTCTTCCCCGAAGCATGTCGCACGATGTAATCGCATATGCTGGAAGGAGCTTCGGGGGCGGCAGTGTCAATTTCTTCAACCAAAGCTGGTTCTGATATTTTCTCGGCTTCCAAAGATTGTTCCTTGGTGGGCTCTGAAGGCCCAGCTTCAGCTTCAGCTTTCTGTTTCGAAGCTTCAGTAGATGCTTCAGCAAGTTCAACAGTCTTCTTTGGAGTTGTGCTTGAAGACTTAATTGTCTCCAAGACATCTAGTACGTTCACCATTCTTTTTCTTTTTGGGGTCACCAATGGGCCCTTTTGATTTTTTATTGTTTCGACATTTGCTGAAGGACTTAAGATTTCCGATATTTTTGGCCCTTCAATCGTCGGTTTTTCTACTTTTTCTGCTGAAGGCGCTTCAGTTTTCTCTTCTATCTTCGGCACTGGAGCTGGTTCTGTAGCTTCAGAGGCCAAAGAGACTTCACCAATAAATTCTGGCACTGTGGCCGGCTCAATAAAACGCGCTCGGTGGGTGAGCACCTTCATCTTTTTCCTTTGCGGCGCTTGCTCACTAGTAGCACTCGTGGTAGCTTCTGTCGCAGGAGAAGTATTTTTTCTTTTGCGACCCAATACCGGATAGTGATAGTCAGGGTAGACAAACCCGACTGCGTCAAAAACCCGGTTGAGCCTTTTCTTCTTTCGGCCTCCGAAGGCTGCTGATAACGCAGTATTCTCGGCCTTCGAATATGCCCCAAGCAGTTTGTCACTTAATGTTTCAATGCTTTTCAACCAGTCATCATCAGGTTCAACAAACTTATCCCCGTATTTGAATGTGTATTTCAGTCTGACCAGTCCGCCTTCGTCGGACTCTTTGATGGTCTCCTTCGGCATTTCCCACTTTCCTGCAAGTGGCCACACCCTGAAGGCAATATGCTCTTGGACCAAGTCCCTTGTCCCAATGAAAGAGCAGATTACGCCGAAGGCTCTTTGGCATTCCTCGGCTGCTTCATCCATTTCAACCTTCGGCCTTCGAAGTCCGAAGCGTTGCCAGATGGGGCGCATAATGATATTCTTGACATCTTCTTGCGCTGTTAAGTCAATCTTTACATAGAACCACTCTGTCATCCAGGCTCCGGGCCACCTCTTCCGAAAGGTTGGCACAGGGCGGCTTGACCCGGAGCGGGCACCGAAGCTGTAACACCCAAAGTTGTTGTGATATTGTTCTTTCCCCCAGGGCTTCGTCTCATATAACAACTCATGAATGTTGCAAAAGCTTTTAGCATTTGGTTCTAAACCTTGGCTTCTCGCAGCCCAGACAAACATCCCCATTCTTATGATAGCTTCGGGAGTAATTTGATGAAGGTAGACTTGAAATGTTTTCAGGACTTCAACAACAAAGGTGCTTAGGGGGAATCGAAGCCCAGCCTTGAGAAAGCTTCGGAAGATTACGACTTCATCTTCTTCGGGGGTGGGAGAAGTCTTTTCTCCAGCATCAGCCCTCACAATAGATATATCTCGAAAATACCGTCCCCTCATATTATCAATATGACTCTGCTTAATAGTGGTTTTCCCGAAAACCGTGTGACTTGGCCGCCATGGTCGATCTTCGGACTCTTCCCCACCACTTTCTACATCATAACTGTCGCTGTCACCAGTATCTTCAGACAAACCTTCCAGAATCTCCTTGGTAATTTTTTCCGTATTGGTCTCTGCCATCGCTATAAGGAACCCCAAGTTCTTCTCTTCGTCAAGGCTCAGCTTCATCTCAGCAGCAACCTTCTTATCTTCAGACATCTTCGGAAACACTAAAAAACTGTTTTCCAGGCCGAAGCTTCAAAACCAAAATATCAGCAAATTTTAGTGCGCAAGAGCTAAAAATTTAGTGGGCGAAGGCAGATGGCAAGCGAGAGTACCAAAATGAGTTTGCGTTACGATCTTATTTATACGCCCAGTGCGTTGAAAATTGAAAGACCCCGCTTGTCAGTGAATGTTGCTATTCTAGCAAAGGGAAGGTGTTTTTTCGGACCTTCGGCTTAAGGCCTTCGTCCATATCGCAATCTGAATTTGTCATTAACAAATTAATATTGCGAGGGGCTACTGTTGGGGGCCTTCGTACTCCGAAGGTCCTCAAAAACATGATTTGACAATGTTTGCCAAGTGGATTATATGAACAGGTACCTTCGGACTCAGAATTGTGAACATGAAGTACGGTCAGGACGAAGCCTGAACCAGACGAAGGGGGATTGAAATGGAGGACGGGCTGATTACCAAGCTCTACGAAGGATGATGCACAGCCGAAGCTGTGCGCTGGAAAGCTTCGTCGCGATAGCAGAAAGGGGAACCGACCTAAAGATGAAAAGACTACTTAGGCCTTGACAGATTTCCATAAGTCATTAGCAAATGTAATGGACATGAATGTAATTTTGTATGGGCTGTGTCTCACGCCTATAAATAGATGAACAGTACTCCCGTACTATTCACGCTGACTGGGCATTTACTTTTGCGTCATCCTTGTACTTTTGTCTTCCTGCAATCCGAAGGTACATTTGTAATTTGAAGTCATTTCTATTGTTATATGATAATAAAATAGAAATGACATTATGATAAAATTTGAACACTTATATTATTTTCTACGTTATGTATATGACCTTCGTCACATCTTATTGCGTTTACGAAGATATATTGTTTGTGACCTTCATCCGGAACACATTATATCCCGAAGGGAAATAATGTTTCGAAGGACGAAGGACCTTATCATTTAACACTTTCTATGTTGCCTTGTTCTTAATCCGAAGCATTTGAGAACAAGTCACCAACAGGCAAAATCTCAAACCTAAATTGGTAAGCATAAACCACTAAGAGTCTCTTATAACCAAGAAACCCTAAGTTATTCACTAACTTAGTTTTCTTCACTTAGCATGATGATTTCTAAATTCTGCATAATCATAGCATACATGTTTCTTACTCATTGCATTCGATAGATTGCAACCTAGCTGACGGAGAGTACATCCTCGTGCCGGAGCAAGGAGTTGCTCAGGAGGTAGCCTCGGATCCAGCACCAGAGCCTGCCCGAGAGGATCTGCCTGCCCTAGCTTTGGAAGGCAAGCCCCGGTTTTATGCATAACCTAATTATTATGCTATTTTACTACACTTAATGATTGTAGGATTGAATGTGCACTTAAGTGTAGGAGTTGTTTGAAACCTTAGTTGCATGATCTCAGGAATCCTTTTGTGATGGATACTAGTATGTTAGGTCGAGTAGCTGCTTTATTAATTAGGGATCTCGGTAGAAGTCGAGTGATTTTTCTAGCACTCGCGCGAGGTCAGGAATTGGTTGTATCCATCTTTGATATCATAATAATGATGGTCTATGGACAACGGCCCATGAGGATGCGTTGTCTACGAAACGGAAATTGGAATAAGGATTAAGGTGTGGTACCGTGTGTCAAGCGTTTGAACGTACTAAACACATGCCGAGAAATATGGTAAATCGGTAAGCCTAGTACCTGAGTGAACATGGCAGTAGACTTTGCCCCTCACGCAACCTGAGACGTGGTCTCCCATTCCGATTATGGTGGGTACAAGTGCGGTCACTGCACGACGACAGTCGGGGTCAGTGAGGCATTGTACACCAAGGCGGTGAGCCCTGATCTGCTGACGGGGAATCGATGGGGACGGTTGATATGTGTGGAAGGCGCAACAGAAGTGCTTCGTATTCAGCAATGTTATTTGTACAACTAAAGTCAAGCTTTGCTGCATAACATATTTTGATTTTGGAAGGCGCAACTAGGACCGGAGCTGCTCCTGCGCCGAAGGTTCCCCAAGAACCATCGCAGAATACTATCCAAGCTTCAGCGTCTTTATTGGTTTCCTCTTCCTGAGCCCCTGACGTCCAATCAGTAATGAAGTCTGCTAACGCCTGGGACTGAATTAAGGATCTATGTACATAATCAATACTGAACTCATTAAGCTCCACAACCCATTTTCCAATCCTTCCAGTAGCTTCTCTGTTCCTCATTATGTCCTTCAGGGGCTGTGACGAAGGAACAATTATGTGATATGCTTGAAAATAATGCCGAAGCTTCCTGGAGGCCATTAACACAGTATACATCACCTTCTCCAATTCTGTATAATTTTTCTTTGATAAACTTAAGACTTCGAAGACGAAGTACACTAGAGCCTGCTTTTTGATTTGGCCATCTAACTTCTCCTGTACAAGAGCCGCACTAACTGCAGAGTGCGAAGCTGCCACATACAAGAGTAATGGAGCCCCTAGCAAAGGTGGAGTTAGTGTTGTTAGATCGATCAAGTATTGCTTCAGCTCTTCAAAGGCTTTTTGCTGAGCCGTACCCCATTGAAAAACTTCGGCTGACTTCAGTATTTCAAAGAATGGCAGATTTCTTTCTGCTGATCTGGATATGAATCTGTTTAATGATGCTAATCTTCCTGCCAGCCATTGGGCCCCCTTCTTTTGTGCTTGGAGGCTCCATCCGAAGGATAGCTTCAATCTTGCTCGGGTTAGCTTCGATTCCCTTTGTTGATACCAAACAGCCAAGGAACTTGCCCTTCTTCACCCCCAAGACACATTTTTCTGGATTTAACTTTAGGCCAGCTTGCCTGAAATTGGCAAATGTCTCTTGCAAATCAGCAATGTGATTTTCTTGCTTCGTGCTTTTCACTATAATATCATCTACATAGGTCAGTACATTCCTGCCTATTTGAGAATGAAGGACCTTGACTGTCATTCTGCTGAAACTTCCTCTAGCATTCTTGAGCCCCTCAAGCATCTGAAGGTAGCAATATGTGCCACTAGGAGTTATGAAGCTAGTCTTCGGCTCATCTTCCTTCTTCATCCAAATTTGATGATAGCCTGAGTAACAATCCAATAGACTCATGAGCTCTAAAGAAGCTGTAGCATCTACAAGAGAGTCTATTCTTGGTAATGGAAACTCGTCCTTTGGACATGCCTTATTAAGATCTGTGAAATCAATGCACATTCTCCATTTACCATTGGCCTTCTTCACCATAACAGTGTTGGCTAGCCATTCTGAATATTTCACCTCTCTGATGACACCAGCACTAAGAAGTCTCTTTACTTTGTTCTGAGCACCTTTAGCTTTGTCTTTAGACATCTTCCGAAGCCTTTGTTTTCTTGGCTTGAAGGATGGATCCACATTGAGTGAATGCTCGATAACATCTCTGTTGACACCACAGAGATCATTGGCTGACCAAGCAAAGACATCTTTGTTGTTGAATAAAAATCTTATCAAAGTATTCTCTTGCTCATCAAATAGCTGAGATCCCAGCAGCACCCTTTGTTCTGCTATGTCTTCGCATATCAGCATAGGCTTCGGCTGATCTGCCAAAGCAGCCTTTTCTCTTTTATGCTTAAACTATTGACAAGCTTCAGCTTCGTCTATGTTATGGATTGCTTTTGAATCTGTCCAGCTTCCTTCAGCCTTTCTGGCAGCTTCTTGACTTCTGTGGACAGTAATGGGCCCTTGCTCCGAAGGTATCTTCATGCATAAGTATGATGGATGGAGTATAGCTTCGAAAGCATTGAGTGTCCCTTGACTAATGATTGCATTGTATGGGTATTCCATGTCAACAATGTCAAAAACAACTTGCTCAGTTCTTGTATTGTGGACGTATCCGAAGGTAACTGGCATTGTGATTTTGCCAAGTGCCACAATCTGCCTTCCTCTGAAGCCACAAAGAGGGTGTGTAGCATCAAGAATCTTGTCTTCTGGCTCTTGCATCTGTCTGAAGGCCTTAGCAAATATGATATCCACTGCACTACCTATGTCAACCAGAACATTATGGACCCGAAACCCCTTGATGACACAAGATATGACAATAGCATCATTGTAAGGGTAATGCTTGAGCTGAAGGTCCTCCTAGGAGAAGGTGATTGGGATGTGGGACCATTTGGACTTGATGAAGGGTTCCTGCACCCCAACATGCTGCACCCTTCTCTGTGCTTCCTTCTTCTGCTTCTTGTTAGCTGGCTCTGAGCTTGAACCGCCTATTATCAGGAGCACCAGCTTCGTAGCCGAAGGTGCTACGACTTGGTTGCTGAACGAAGCCATCAGCTCAAAAGTGGAAGTGAGTTCACCGGAGGTGGGCGCCAATGTTGGGGACTTGTTCTCAAATGCTATGAGTTAAGAACAAGGCAACATAAAATGTTAAATGTTAATACCCTTCGTCCTTCGAAGAATTATCTCCCTTAGGATATAATGACCCTCAGACGAAGGTCATGAAGGACTTACCTTCATCACCGCAGCATATGTTAATGAAAGAAGAAGCATATGAAACATAAGAGACAACATGAATAATCATATGATATTATTTACTATCTCTTCTTCATATTATTCTGGATAAACGGAAACAATATTGAATTACATTTATACCTTCGGCTTGACAGAAGGTAAAAGTCCAAGCGTGATGCACGAACGAATGCAAGTCAGTGTGAATAGTACGGGGGTACTGTTCACCTATTCATAGGCACGGGACGCAGACCGGTCAGAATTAAATTTATGCCCCTGATGACTAGTTACAATCATGACACAAATCATCATAGACCGAACGGTCTTTTCCTCCTTAAGTCGGTGCAGCCCTTCGTCTCAAGGCATGTCGCTATGCCGAAGCTTCCTGGATAGTAGCTTCGGCGTGTACCTTCGCGCTGTGTTTGATTATACGCTGATCTTTTGAAGGTGCTTCTTCTCAAAGGACCTTCGGCGACGAAGCATGACCCCAACAAAGACTTAGATAGAAACATTAGTCTCACAACTCTAGTCATATAGAGAATTCCCCTTTTGGTAAGTGCTTTAAGAATTTGAATTTCTTACTTAGCACTCTATTCATTTAAGGACATGGGATAATCCTCTTTATGTCTAGGTCATGGCAATAATACGATAATTAATTTGAAATATGCCACAAGATACATACAACCAATTTAAAGCACGTAGATTGTCACAATATAAAATATGAACTTGCAATCTACCATATAATTGGATCTTTTCCAAAAAGGTAAAATCTTTTAAGTTCATTCTGAAGTGCTTCATTTTTCCTATATGGCTACAAAAGACACAAAGGAATATACTAATTAAAAGCAATGTGCACTTAAGAATTAATTATTACCATCCTTTGGATATCCCTTAGTTGTAGGCCTTTTGCTTGATTCCCACAAAGGTTAATCCTTATTCCCTACAACACAAGTTCTTGCTAGAGATGAATATGAAGTTAGTGATATAACAACTCAATTCATCTTTGGGCCAATCTTAAAAGAATAGTCAATGTAAGATTGATAGCTTGAGATAAGAATTGAGTTAAACCGCTCAAGCACCCCAAAGCTTCACATTATCTTTGGGTACCTACAAATTCTTTCAAACATATTTGGGTACCCATCTCATGATGGGTCCATCAAGGTTAGCCAATAAGGACTTAGGCACACAAATAGCCTTAGTCCTAGAATGTGGTGAACTCATCACCTTTCTAGCACAAGAGTCAAATTTGGGTCTCCTAAGCATATTTGAGTGAATTGACAAGTTAGGCTTAGGAGTTTTACCCTTTGGACAAACCTTGAATAGATGTCCATTTTCATGACAATTGTAGCAAATGCGGTGCTTTTCCTTGCAATGCATTTGTCTTTTGCTTTCATCCTTTTTGATGGTCATCTTTCTTGATCGTGCAAGGTCTTGGTTCTTCATGTGGGGGCATGAACCAATTTCATGATCCTTCTCCTTGCATCCATAGCACCTCCTATCACTTCTCTTTGATCTTACTTTGTTGAAGCACATAGGTACATTGTTAGAGCAAATAGTATGAGCATTAATTTTCTCACCTTGAATTTTGCTCATGCCCTTCTTGGAAAGCTTGGTATTCTTTTGAAGAGGTTTTGTGCATGCTACGGTTATCCCCTTCTCAAGCTTTTTCACCATATTATCACGATTATCTTGAGAAGGTTGAGCATGACACTTTCCCTTCAATTGAGTCAAGCTCTTTTTTAGCCTCTCATTTTCTTCCTTGAGCTCATTGTTTTCTTTTGCATAGGAAACATTACTTGTTCCTGAAAATTCTAGCTCAATGAAAGATTGGCTTTCTTGAGAGTAACATTTGTTAGCACATGATAATATAGTTTCTATTTGAGTACATGTGCATATGTGAGGTTGGTATGATTTCAAATTAGTTAACACAACCTCATGAGCCATTTCTAACATGATATGTGAATCCATAAATTTATTATGAGAGCACACAATCATATCATGTTTTTCTTGCAAAGCTAGATTATCAATATTTAGCTTTTCTATCGTGTTCTTGAGCATAACATTTTTATTTTCTAATTGAGAAATATATGATGAATGATTAACAGCTTTAATTTTCTCAATTTAAATGTCTTCATACCTTTGGACCAAATCATCATGAGAGCACTTTAGCTTCTCATGCTCTTTGTTCAACTTCTCTAAGTCTTCATTTTTTCTGATGAGGAAATCTTCTTGCTTATGAAGCATTTCTTTTTGTTCTTCTGCTCTTTTCATGAGTTTGAGCAAGCTCATCCAATTTTTCTTGCTTAGTTGAGCGAAGAATTGTTGAAGATCATCCTCGTCTTCACTATCACTTTCATGCTCCTCATCCTCACTTTCGCTTTCACTGTCACTCCCATTAGCGACAAAGCACATATGAGAAGTGGATTTGAAAGACGAATCTTGTGAAGAGGTGGATTCGTCGTTTGGTCTCCATCGATCATTTTCTTCTTCTTCAATCCTGTTCTTCACCTCATCTTCCTTCATTTTAAGGAACATCCTTTCGGCGATTCTCATGGCAAGGTCTATTGCCCTAGGATCAATATCTGCACCAAAAGATGAAGTCGAGGCAACCTCAACCTTTTCAAGCTTAGAAGCACTTCTGTTTCTTAGTCCCCCCGACATGATCTTTTCCTCACGCGGTTTAGCGTTAGAACGAGGATTAGCCTCTGATACTAATTGAAAGTTGCCTAGAGGGGGGGGGGGTGAATAGGCAAGCTTAAACTTTTTCAACGAAAACTAGAAACGAACTGGGTATAACTGGTTCAGCCGGTTTGCTCGAGCTCAACTAAAGAATGAGATATAAACTGAATTGATCTCGAAATTCACCTAGTTAACTTTGAAAATGAGATGTTCTAGTTGATCCACAGGGTTCAAAGTAGTAGATTTGAGAAGGGAACTTCTTAAAATCCACACACCAAAAAGATATAAACAAATCTTCCATGAGATGGTGAGAGAACGAAGAACACAAACAAACACAATGAGCAAGAACACAAGAGACAAAAGATTTATCCCGAGGTTCGGTCACACCACCAAGGTGCCCTACTTCCTTGTTGAGGCACCCACAAGAGACGAGTCTCTTTCAACTCTAATCCTCCCTTTGCCGACCACAAAGGTCAAGCCCACACACTAATCTTTGCTCACACGAGCGGGTAATACAAACTTTCTTGTGGTCTTCCAGAAGATTTGGAGACTCACAAGTGACACCTAGTCGTCTAGGAGCTAGAAGCTCCAAGAGTAATGAATCCACAAAGAACTCGATGTAGTATCAAAGCTCGAATCAAGAAGAACAAGAAGGGTTTGGAGATGAAGCACAAAAACCATAGCTCTTCAATCTCACTCAAAGATTTCTCTCCAAAGCTTTGAAATGGGAGAGGCAAGAGGTGTGTGAGAGAGAGTGGGAGGTGTTTCTCAGGTTAGGAATGGAGTTTTAGTCGTGCTCCCTATGGGGGAGAGAGGTAGGAGTGAGTATATATAGGTGGGGCTCCAAAACTAGTCGTTTTTGACTTTTCTGCTCAAAAACCGGCAGAGCGGGTTTTAAAACCAGCTAAACCGGTTTCTAGCAGACTGAATACCGGTTCAGTGACCGGCTGAGCTGGTGGGTGGACCGGAGTCAAAACCAGGTGATTTGGTCCAAAAACCGGTTGAGCTAGTTTTTGAATACCAGCTAAACTCTTCCACCAAATCAAGACCACTACTTAGATGGGCTGCGCAGTGAAGGGCCTACTCGTCCTGATCCCCTTTCATCACCATAAACTGTGGAAACGCTACATAACAACAATAGCACAAGATAGCAGGGGCAAACTAGGTAACCCTTCGACGCGCCAGGCGCCACATAAAACCAGAACTCCCACCAGTTACCCCACTTATTCTTCGCACACGGAACAATCTCGATCACTTCAGCCGAAGTCTTTCCATTCCTCGGCGTGAAGGTGCAGGACCCAAACTGAGCAATCAAGCCACCTATCTTCCTTTTCTGCCAGTGCAGACAATAATTTTTTGTGAAGACCTCAATAGACGGTTCTCCACCATATGAGGACACGACCCACACATGCTTCGCTAGTGCAGCCATATCATTCGGTGTTAATTGATGAATTTGCACCTCAAACTCCATAGAACTTCAATTATGAAATGATGTGCTAGCAAGCGAAGACCAGCAGCAAAAAAGCCTCAAACACAACCAACTCCCCTTCTAGCTCAGGGACATCTTCAGCCCCTGTAGCCCGCCCAACTCCGTTTCCAAAATAACTGTCACACCTGGGTTTTAGGGCACCAAGACTTAGGCACGAACATAATCACCAGGTGTGCTGGGACCAAGTCTCACACATATGATGAATCATGGCACAGGATCGAATGTCACATCTTTACTACATAACGGGAGTTCTGTACAAAATAAATAAATATTTACATCATATGAAGACACGATCCAGCAACCCAAAGTTGACTGGGAGATGATGGCCTAGACCTCTCACAAACACATCGCAACATCCTCCATGCACCTCATCCTGTGGTACCTATTCTTGACCTATAGGGGGGTGTGAGACAGCAAGAGTGAGCTCACAAACGTCATTGCTCAATAGGTTGTGGGGAATAATGTGCATGAACTCGCCAAAGGTGGGAGCTCAAGAAGTGTAAGGCTTACCAAAGAGGATGGTTAAAGCTGAGCATTGCTTTTAAAGTTGGTCAAAATTTTATAGCAGTTATTATATGTAAGTAAATACCAAACCGTAATAATAATAGAACAAAATTAAAAATAAATCCCATGCAATGCAAATGACAAATTGAATTTAGTTCCATAATTTAATCATGCGAGAATCCTGAGCTGCTCATGGTAGCGAGCACGACTAGTATACTAGGTTTACACTCTGTAGAGGTTGTACCCTTTACCCATAAGTCATGTATCCCATGTCTCCAGGGTTTGCAAGGCCCTTAGACACTTCCGAGGTGAATGGCTAGGGATCCCCTATGAGGCCTTTACAAAGTTACACTAGATTCCAAAAACCCGCTACAGTTTCTAGGAAGAGCAATGTAGGAATTCCTCGTCTGACCGCCATCGCAGCAAAATCAACCCGAGAACCTCCCTACATGCCTACTCCCCTACTGCCCTTGCCCCTTTCGGGTAAGGTAGTCTTCCTCTAGCTTTCCTAATTAGTTGACCAAGGGCGTTCCATTCGACCCTTGTGGTGGCACGTGTTTCTCAAGTTAAGCTCCATGTTCTAATTAAAATATAATGATCTTGACATGAACAATGAATAAAATAACAAAATAATTAGAACATGGACATAATATAATATTAATCCCAAAACCATATAGTGCAATAGCAAAACTACCCAAATGATTCAGGGGTGAACAAGGTAAAAAGGTAACCAAACTATGGTGACCTATTGGGTCCCATCAAAATTAAGCCTATGTATGTAAAATGATTATTAAGAACATTATTGGGTAATAAAAATGGTCAAGGGCACAACTTGCCTGGGACTTGAGATTCTAGGTACCAGGATGATCTTCAGGTGACTCGTGAGTCGTGACCTCACGCTAGTCGTAGCAATACAAACAAACATGGTATAAACAAAATTAACATCACACCAAACATAAGAATAAATTGCATAATAATACTCTACGCGTTGCTACGAGATCGTGGGTTCGAGAATTACTAAGATCGAAGTTACAATTAAGGAGTTATGATTTTATAGAAAATCTATGTGATTAAAATATTAAACTATATTATCAATTGGTTAGTATAAATCATATGAGAGGTTATTCTATAAATAATTATCTCAACTTTAATCTAAGTCATTATTTGATTAAAGATCATCTAGTCAAATTATAACCATAAGATGAGCATACTATATTAATATTAAAGAAGTTAATCCAATAGACATAGATTAATCCAATTAACATAGGATAAACAAATTAATTCTTTACAACATGTCTCATGATAAACTAAGGTTACCAATGTGTTGATAATTTTATTACGAAGCTAAAGCAACTAGAACGGGTCAATTCACTATGCAGGAAATTCATAACGTCCCCATTTTAGTAGAGGAAAGAGCTAGGGTCTCTTCAGTGCGCGCTCAAACGGGTGAAAAGTTCCAGCCCACGCCCAACTTTTTATAGGCTAGGGACAACACCTCAGGAACTCAACAGCCCCCCAGTAAAACGTCTCGTCAACGGTCACATTTCAAAAACCCCCACGGGACCACTTCGAGCAAGGGCAGCATTTTTGCTATCTTACGACATACTTCGGCACCAGCTGACTTTGTCAAACTGGTCCCTCGGAGGGCAAATGTTGGGGCAAAGGAACAACACCCCCACGCTTGAAAAGCTATAATGTCAGAGGATTCAAGAGAAGACTAGAGGGCGCGAAGGCCTGAAGAGTGAGCTACGCTATGAAGTGAACGGAGAGAGCGGGGGCGAAGGCTCGGGCGCTCCCTTCGCCTGGATGGGCCAGAGCGAAGACCATTGAGAATTCCAAAGACTGAGCATCTAGACTGCGAAGACCATGTGTTGTAACCTACTACTAATTGTAATAAGGGGCCTGTGTATAGTCGGCCCATGCTACAGTATCCCACCTATAGGCCACTACACAGGCAGAGCTGTTAGTGGGTCAACCCATGTTTGTTATAATTACGCTGTAATGACCCGCCATAACCCCCCAAGAGATAATATTCTGGGAATAACGTAGGTAACCGAGGGTATAATCGTCTTTGACGGGGTAGGGCCGACCCTTGGTTACCTATAAATACCCCCGTACAACACCATTGCGGGGGACGAGAAAAATCACTATTGCCCTAATACTCTGTGTAACAAGGCATCAAATCTCTTCCTGCTTTTCCACTATTTGAGCTCGATTGACCATGAGTTAGCGTGTTCCAACAACTCACATCCCCCCACGTCAAGGACATGTACCACAATATAAGGAGCATGAAGGATGTCGCGATGTGTTCGTGAGAGGTCTAGGCCATCGTCTCCTAGTCAACTGTGGTTGCTAGATCATTTTCTTCATATGATATGATTATTTAGCTATTTTGTACAGAACTTCTATTATATAATAAAGATGTGACATTCGTTTCTGTACCATGAGTCATCATATGCGTGAGACTTGATCCTGGCACACATTTGAGACGCACCTAGGTTTGGCCCTTAAATTCGGGTGTGACAGTAAGCGTGAGCATGTGACACCAACTTAAGTTGATCCAACTTAATCCAATTGCTCCATTAGTAGGGTATAGTATGCACCCTTTGTTTGTAAGTGTGAGCATGTGACACCGACTTCGGCCGATAAGCCGATTGCTCCGTTAGCAGCATGCAAGAGTACAATTGTATGTGGGAAAAAGTAGAAACTTTATTGAGAATGAAGTTGAAGAATTACATGTTGTAGCCTACCATCTAGAGTTTATGGTGCTACTATGGATAAAACTTCCTAAGATGCTCGATGTTCCACGAGTTACCATCCATCTGAGTTAGTCGAAATGAACCATCCATCTGAGTTAGTTGATATGAACCGAGTCGAGTTACTTCTATGACTATGAAGGGTCCTTCCTAGGGTGGTGATAGCTTGTGCCATCCTTCCCCCCGATTGTATGTGGCGGAGCACTAGATCTCCTAATGCAAACGCTCGGTGACATACAACCTTGTCATGGTAGCGCCTCAGGGTCTGCTATTATCTAGCCGACTGAATATTAACATTTAACTGCTCTTCTTCTAGCATATCAATGCTTTTGAAGGTTGGCCTAGGCACCTTGAAAGTGAGGTCTGTTGGCAACACTGCTTCTGACCCATACACCATGAAGAAAGGAGTATTTCTGTGCAAAGCTCAGCTAGGTTTAGTTCGTAAATGTAACACCCCAGGTGTTCGTCGTCTGCTCGACCATGAGTGCCGACTTTAACATGTGATAGCATTGAATATAAAGGTCACTAAGTTCTAATCATCCTTGTCATTCATGATTTTGATATCGTATTAGTGTCCATTTATCTAAGCTGTTCAAACATTTTAGAGAAATTTTGGACTAAATCTTTCAAGATGTTGAGTCCATGCTGTTTGAATTTGTTCATTAAACGAATAGGTTTTTGGGAAAGTTGATTCTTTTTATAATTCGATCACGTTGAATATCCAAGAAAAACAAGGTGCAAAATTATTAATCGCTTTGTTTTCTAGCCGAATGTTCAACTAAATCAAACGTCGACTAAAATATCGAATCCGATCTCGTCTGGTTTAATCCGTCTACATCTCGCTCCCGTAACGATGCTGACGTCGTCTCCGGAGGGATTCCGATTGCGATGCCGTGTTCGACTCGCGTAGTTCAAAATTTATTTATTTCATAAAGTGTCAAGTCTGGTACCAGTTTAAAAAGTTAATCGATTAAGGCGAATTGGAAAGATCACCTAAGTATTTCGCTCTGTTCGAGCGATCTCTACGAATTTGGTAGAAACACTACTAGGGGTAGGCTGTTTCAATAAACCAAACCCGAACTAACCAAAACCAGAACAATTAATAGCTTATCATGTTTCCTACTTCATAGTCAAGTAAATAATATATGTAACCTAAGTGTCGTTTTAATTCGATCTGTTTACATCTTGTCCAGGCTCAAATTCTAATATTCTGAAATTCCTTTCGCTAAATGAAATATCTTCTTCTGATATCTATTTTCCATCGCTTCCTCCTTTTGTTTTATTCTGAGCTGCCGTTTTGCTTGGATATTTATCCTAGCTGTGCTCATCTCCAGCGGTTCTCATCCTTTTCCTTATCTCTTCCGTGAAGTACCTACACATCGCTCGAACGATTGTTCTCAGCGCTCATCTCCCTGGGAAAAATCCCATGGCCATTCTCTCTCTCGATCTCGGATATTTCCCATGGCCCGCCGCGCCCTAGCGCCGTCCTCACCTCCCTCATCTTCTTCCCCAGCCGCGTGCCCTGGCATTCGCTCGCCGTGGAGCTCCCACGCGCGCCCCTCCTTCTACTCTCTCCCATGGTGCCAGCTGCCCCACCTCTGCGCCCGACCCTAGCTCGGCCTCCTCTCCATCTCCCAGCTAGCCCCAGCCGAGGTTCCTCCCACGCGCGTGAGCTTCTCTGCTGGCCGCTGCTGCTCAGCTTCTCTAGTGCGCGTGGCCCTCCTCCACTACCACGCACCTCATGACGCTCCCTATAGCTCTATCCATGGCCGAGCGCCCTTCCCATGTCAGCTCGCCTGGGTTCCAGCGCCCTCTCTAGCCAGCTCTGCTCGTCCGTCTGCTGGATCCATGGAAATCACCTGTTAGAAATATAGGTATTTTCCGTATCATTTTAATTCCATAAATTAACATTATGATGATGACATATAAAGTATAATTAATCATAGAAATCACTTTCTCAAATATATCCATAACAATATGGATCATGAGAACATAAAGCATATGAATTATATAAATCATACAAATACGATAAACATGTAAACTGACTGAACAATTGAAAATAAACAAATAGTAACATAAACAACATGATTGTAAAATTAAAACAAACAGATATAACACATTATAAGGTAACATAACAGATGAGATAAACTCTTTGCTATATATGAAACAGTACAAATGCATATATAAAACATATATAATCTGTAGAATGCAAAACAGTAAGGAAATAAACTGATCGTACCCTCCCATGCGCTCTGATCCAGATCCTTGTCCAACTTCCTTTGTCATGTCGTAGATGTTTGGGCAGTCGCGTAGACGCTCCCCAAAAACCTAATTGCCGATCCCCCGTGCAAGGTCTCGAACGGCACCGGCTTCGGAGGCACCTGCCCTCTCGCTTCTCTGTGCGCGCAGAGTCACGAGATGGAAATACCCTCAGTCGGCGGCTGGACTGTGATTCTGAAAGTGGTGTGTTCGCGTGTACCGAGTGACAGGGGTGCTCCTCAATTTAACCTCTCGCAGAGGGAAGTTGAAGGAGAAAGGTCGCCGAGTCACGCCAAGAGTCGGCCAGCTCTCGCCGAGTTATGCCATGAGTCGGCCAGCACTCGCCGAGTCACGCCATAAGTCGGCCAGCTGAAGGAGAAGGGTCACTCGGCTGGCTGACGAAGAGACAGAGTCACTCGGCTGACGAAGAGACAGGGTCACTTGGCTGAAGTACGCGGTTAGTGAGTGCTAAAAATTAACACAACCACACCACGCCCGCTCGCCTGCCTGCCTGCCTGCCTGCCACGCCACGCCACGCCACGCCACGCCATGCCACGCCACGCCCGGCCCGGCCCGGCCGGCGGCGGCGGCGGCGCGCGCGCGCGCGTGTGGCACGCCCTTGTCCATTTCTTGACTTCTCAAGTTAAGTGGAATAAATCTCACCATATAAGTCAAGGCAAAAGACCCTTGGACTTCCAATGTGGTACTATTGGTATTCTCCACCATTACACACCTTAGAGTTTATTCAATAAATGGGCCAAGCCCATAAAAGATCCAACAATCCCCACCAAACTCTAGGGTTTGTAATGATGAAGTATCAGAATCACAATCCTTTGATATACCAGTTTTCGATGGAGACTGTTAAGTTGAACATCCATCTAGAATAAGAGTTTCACTCATTCACAACTGAACAATGGACTATGCCTTGAATTGACAGTTTTGTGCGAAATAAGATTCACTCAAATCCTTTGCTGATACTTGGCTGCAAAAGGGTATTCCCGCTGTTTAGAAGCATATAAGTCACACTTCAGTGCCTTTCATGAGTATTTAGGGATTACCCAAGTCCCATAGGCTGTGACTGGCAGTCTGACTCATATAGGTGTATTCCTCAAAAGATGTTCTGTAGGACAACATCTCACCTTTATAAGACTCTTGGAATACATTAAGGTAAATACCATCCTGCCTTACAGATAGGAAAGATGTGCATCAGAAATGAGTTAAGAAAGGGATCTTTCCTCACAACCTACTCCCAGCTTGTTTCTCCACTCTACTTCACGGGATCTCCGATCGCATAGAGCAGGTTACCACTAGAGTAGATCTCACATGGGTCTCATACCCATTTCCCTCGATGCACTTTCTATCACATTGCGTGATAGACCCTTAGTGAATTGATCTGCCAGATTATTCGATGTGTGGACATAATCCACAGTTATAACTCCGGAGTTTTTCAACTTTCTGACAGATTTTAATCTCCTCTTAACATGCCTTGTAGACTTCATGTTATTCCTAGAACTGTTAACCTTTGTAATCACCGTTTGGTTGTCACAGTTCATGGAAATAGCCGGTATCGGTTTTTCAACTACCGGTAAGTCCAATAGGAAATCACGAAGCCACTCGGCCTCAGCCCCAGCAGTGTCTAATGCTGCGAGTTCTGCTTCCATTGTAGACTTTGTTAAGATAGTCTGCTTGCAAGACTTCCAGGAAACAGCGCCACCTCCAAACAGAAACACATATCCGCTTGTGGCATAAAGCTCATCAGCATCAGAAATCCAGTTGGCATCACAATAGCCTTCCAACACTTTTGGGTTTCCGGTATAATGAATACCGTATGTCATAGTACCTTTCAAATACCGCAACACTCTCTCAAGAGCACGCCAGTGATCATCTCCTGGTTTCGACACAAACCGACTTAGCTTACTCACAGCATAAGAGATGTCTGGCCTTGTTGCACTTGCAAGGTACATGAGCGAGCCAATGATCTGGGAGTATGTCAATTGATCCCTTGCTATTCTCCGATTCTTTCTTAATAGCACACTGGGGTCATAAGGTGTTGGAGCAGGATCACAGTCACTAAAACCAAAGCGACTCAATACCTTTTCCACATAATGGGATTGTAACAAAGTTACCCCACCATCAGCTTCTCTAACAAGCTTGATGTTTAGAATGACATCAGCTTCTCCCAAATCTTTCATCTCGAAATTGCTCGATAGAAGATTTTTAACTTCCTCAATCACATTGAGATTTGATCCAAAGATCAAGATGTCATCAACATAAAGGCACAGCATAACAGACTCACCCCCACCATACCGATAGTATACACACGTGTCAGATTCATTTACAACAAAGCCAGCTGCTGTAAGAGTATTATCAAACTTTTCATGCCATTGCTTAGGTGCTTGTTTTAGGCCATACAATGATTTTATCAACCTGCACACCTTGTTCTCTTGACCATCCGCAATAAACCCTTCTGGCTGATCCATGTAGATCTCCTCATCCAACTCTCCATTAAGGAAAGCTGTCTTAACATCCATCTGATGAATGATAAGACCATAAGAGGCTGCCACGGCTATTAATGTGCGAATCGTAGTCAATCGAGCCACTGGTGAGTAGGTATCAAAGAAATCTTCACCCTCCTTTTGGGTATATCCTTTGGCCACAAGCCTTGCCTTGTACCTCTCAATTGTACCATCAGGCCTAAGCTTTTTCTTGAAGATCCATTTGCAACCTATAGGTTGACAACCATAAGGACGGTCAACGACCTCCCAAGTTCTATTAGACATAATAGATTCCATCTCACTCCTTACTGCTTCCTTCCATAAGTCAGCATCAGGAGAGGAATATGCCTCACTAATGGTAGTTGGTGTGTCTTCCACAAGGTACACTATAAAGTCATTACCAAAGGATTTTGCAACCCTCTGTCTCTTGCTCTTTCGAGTGACTATAGTGTCATCCTCCTCAGGGATGTGCACGTGAGAATCCTCAGCATGATCTATAGGAATCGACAGTTCGTGCTCATGGGGAATTATAGTCTCATGACTTGTATCACTAGGTGTATTCTTCATGGGAAACTCATTCTCAAAAAATGTTGCGTCTCTTGATTCCATGATAGTATCAACATACATATCAGGCACATCAGATTTTATAATTAAGAACCTATACCCAGTGCTGTGAAAAGAGTACCCAAGGAATATACAGTCAACAGTTTTAGGCCCAAGTTTACGCTTTTTGTTGATTGGCACATTCACTTTAGCCAAGCAACCCCAAGTGCGCAAATACGAGAGATTTACTCTTCTCTTTTCCCATTCCTCAAATGGAGTGATCTCTTTGTTCTTTGTTGGAACTCTATTCAGGACATGACATGCTGTCAAAATCGCCTCACCCCACCATGCCTTGGATAATCCCGCTGTACTCAACATGGCATTCACCAAATCTGTTAGAGTGCGGTTTTTCCTTTCAGCAATCCCATTGGATTGTGGTGAGAATGGCGGTGTCCTCTCATGAATAATACCATGTTCCACGCAGAACTCATCGAACACATTAGAGAAATATTCTCCACCACGGTCGGACCTTAAACGTTTTATTTTCCTCTCAAGTTGGTTCTCAACTTCAGCTTTATAGGCCTTAAAATAATTGAACGCTTCATCTTTTGTTTTTAAGAGATACACATAACAAAATCTAGTGGAGTCATCTATAAAAGTGAGAAAGTATCTTTTACCACCTTTGGTCAAAATTCCATTCATCTCGCACAGATCAGAATGAACAAGTTCTAGAGGTACCAAACTCCTCGCCTCAGCAGCCTTGTGAGGCTTGCAGGGTTGTTTTGATTCAACACACACATGGCACTTAGACTTTTTGACCAAATTAAATTTAGGAATTAAATTTATATTTGCTAACCGCATAAGACAGCCAAAGCTTGCATGACAAAAACGTGAATGCCATAAATCTGACTCATCAGAAAAATGAACAGAATTCACCAGTTTATTACACACATCATGCAGTGATAAGCGGAACAACCCTCCGCAATCATATCCTTTACCAACAAAAGTACCATGTTTCGACACAACACATTTATTAGACTCAAGAACAACTTTGTATCCATCTCGACATAGCATAGACGCGCTAACGAGATTCTTCTTGATAGAGGGCACATGCTGCACGCTCTTCAATGGCACCGTCTTTCCCGAAGTAAACTTCAGAATGACCGTACCAACACCAAGAACATGAGCACGCGACCCATTTCCCATTAACAAGGCGCCAGACCTCCCGACCTGGTAGGAGGAGAACATAGAGGCATCAGCACACACATGAATGTTTGCGCCACTGTCCATCCACCACTCAGGTGAATTACAAACTGAGAGAACAAATGGTAAAGAATTACCATACCCAGATGTTCCATCTCCAGTTTCAGTGGTTACAACATTAGCTGATTTCTTGTCCTGAGTGAACTTGCGATCAAGGCACTCTCTAGCCCAATGTTGATCACTGCCACAGACAAAGCAACCTCCCTTTCCCTTGTTGTTGTTCTTCTTTTTAAATTGTGCTGTATGAACAGGTTTATTTGCGTTCTCTGGTTTGTTTTGGTTTTTCTTCTTGTTAAACTTGCGGAAGTTTCTCTTCTGCACCACATTAGCAGTAGAGGTCTCCACACCTTTTCCATTGTCCTTTGATCTAGCTCTTTCCTCAACATCAAGAGTACCAATGAGCTCCTCCACATTGAACTCTTGTCTCTTATGTTTGAGAGAGGTAGCAAAGTCCTTCCAAGAAGGTGGCAACTTGGCGATTATACCGCCAGCCACAAACTTGTCAGGCAAAGGACAAGGAAAAAGTTCGAGTTCCTTAGCTAGTGCCTGAAACTCATGAGCCTGTTCCACTACAGATCGGTTCTCAACCATCTTGTAGTCATACAGCTGCTCCATGAGGTACAGCTCGCTACCAGCGTCAGTAACTCCAAACTTTCCAACAAGAGCATCCCACAGCTCTTTCCCTGTGGGAAGGATGATATAGCTTTTCTGGAATTTTGTGTCAAGTGCGCTAATCACTGCACCTCGAAAGAGGTTGTCTTCAGCCTTAAACTTAGCCTCATCCTCAGGAGGTAAGTTGGCAGGCTTGCCCTCAGCGGCATGAAAACAAGACATTGCAGTTAGCCACAATTCCATCTTAGCTTTCCATATCAAGAAGTTTTTACCATCAAAAGGTTTTTGGATTGTTAGAAATATAGGCATTTTCCGTATCATTTTAATTCCATAAATTAACATTATGATGATGACATATAAAGTATAATTAATCATAGAAATCACTTTCTCAAATATATCCATAACAATATGGATCATGAGAACATAAAGCATATGAATTATATAAATCATACAAATACGATAAACATGTAAACTGACTGAACAATTGAAAATAAACAAATAGTAACATAAACAGCATGATTGTAAAATTAAAACAAACAGATATAACACATTATAAGGTAACATAACAGATGAGATAAACTCTTTGCTATATATGAAACAGTACAAATGCATATATAAAACATATATAATCTGTAGAATGCAAAACAGTAAGGAAATAAACTGATCGTACCCTCCCATGCGCTCTAATCCAGATCCTTGTCCAACTTCCTTTGTCATGTCGTAGATGTTTGGGCAGTCGCGTAGACGCTCCCCAAAAACCTAATTGCCGATCCCCCGTGCAAGGTCTCGAACGGCACCGGCTTCGGAGGCACCTGCCCTCTCGCTTCTCTGTGCGCGCAGAGTCACGAGATGGAAATACCCTCAGTCGGCGGCTGGACTGTGATTCTGAAAGTGGTGTGTTCGCGTGTACCGAGTGACAGGGGTGCTCCTCAATTTAACCTCTCGCAGAGGGAAGTTGAAGGAGAAAGGTCGCCGAGTCACGCCAAGAGTCGGCCAGCTCTCGCCGAGTTATGCCATGAGTCGACCAGCACTCGCCGAGTCACGCCATAAGTCGGCCAGCTGAAGGAGAAGGGTCACTCGGCTGGCTGACGAAGAGACAGAGTCACTCGGCTGACGAAGAGACAGGGTCACTTGGCTGAAGTACGCGGTTAGTGAGTGCTAAAAATTAACACAACCACACCACGCCCGCTCGCCTGCCTGCCTGCCTGCCACGCCACGCCACGCCACGCCACGCCACGCCACGCCACACCCGGCCCGGCCCGGCCGGCGGCGGCGGCGGCGCGCGCGCGCGCGTGTGGCACGCCCTTGTCCATTTCTTGACTTCTCAAGTTAAGTGGAATAAATCTCACCATATAAGTCAAGGCAAAAGACCCTTGGACTTCCAATGTGGTACTATTGGTATTCTCCACCATTACACACCTTAGAGTTTATTCAATAAATGGGCCAAGCCCATAAAAGATCCAACATCACCTAGGTCGGCGTTCCTCTCTCTCAAGCTCATCTCCATGGCCGCGTCGAGCTCCTCCCCATAGCAGCTAGGTCTGCCGTCACTATGGCTGCAGCTTTGCTCTTATCGTTGTGGAGACTCCTCTAGCGCCATGCAGCAGCGCGCCCCTTGCCGAGCTCGTGGTCATGGTCAATCCTGCCATTCCTGCTATGCCTCGCTTTCCCTATGTTCGATGAAATGTCAAACCAGGAATCCACGATGTTGCTCATTCTCGTTATAGAACCCCCACGCTTGCCTCGCCTCAAATCTTGGTGTCGTCGTTGTCCACTTCCGTGTCAAGCCATCGTCGCGTCGTCCCTGGTGATAGCATCGTTCGATGAAAACCCATCGCCCCTGCAAACTCTAACCTCGCCCTGCTGCTTATCCCATCGCCGTGTTGTGTGACGGCGTTCCCTCGTGGCAGACCATGCCATCGTCTAACCTTGTTCGCTTCACTGCAGCACCATCGTCATCTGCTAGCTCCATCACCGGCCGTTCCTAGTATTTTCCCCAACACCAAGCCTCTTTGACCTCGCTGCTCGTCGGTGCAATTTATGCGTGTGGATGAAGAAAGCGAAGCCCGTGTACATAGCTTGCAAGGTGTTCAGTTGAAAGCTTCACTTGGTGCTTGTCGTCATTCTTGCGGGATTCAAGTTTGATTTAGTATGGTAAGCCAATTCACAACTCCTGCTATTGTTTCGATGTTCGGATTGGTTATATATATTTGTCGATGATTATCTTGTTTGTAACATATGCATTGTGGTGGTATTAGACATTTATTAAAAAGCTTCATATATACGGCGTGTGGTTTAGTTAAAATTGCAAGTATAAATTTGGTAGTGGTGAGATTATTCGATACTTCTATTATCTGGTCTGTTGAATGGATTGACAGATATGTAGGTCGCAATGATTATCCCGTTTGTAGCACGGGCATGTGTTTTATTAGAGGTTTGTCGAAATGCCGGAGCTATACGTAGCATGATTAGATTATAATGCGAAAGCTAGGTTAAGTATTTTATCTGGCTAGCTAGAAGGTTCTGACGATGTTGTTGTGCCGATTTAGTTGTTTAAAGAAATTAATACTTTGCTAGTAGACATTATATGCTTTGTCTCGTGGTGGGATAGCTGTCATAGATAGATGTTGGTGCCTATTTAAGTAAGTTGAAGCGAGTAGTGTCGGCAAGTCAATTTAAATCGAAATCTGAAAAACCCTGTGTTAAATTTGTATAAATGCTTTAGATTGTTGAGATTGTGTTTTTGTGGGGATCTTTGCTTTAATGATGTTTTATTTAGTGGCTTATGTGAGTTAGTCTGGTAAGCGAGCTAATTAGGTTGTTTCTATTCGTGTTCTAAATTTAAATGTCCAAAAGTGCTGAGCCTATGTTTCGTTAGTCTATTAATGATTACCCTAGCTTAGGAATTCATAGGTCATGTCTATGGTTATGGTGTTCTTAAGGTTTGAGCTCGCTTTGGTTAAGCTGGACAAACATGTTTATTGTGTTTGTTTATGTTCACACATGTGCATTATGCATTTCATTTAGGTACGTTAATTAATCACGTGATGCGGAGGACCAAAGCTGAGTCGACCACAAGATGCTGTAAAGCGTGAGCCACTCGTGAGGTTTTCATTCTTTGAATCACGAAACGGAAAATCAGAGGAATAACGTGTTGTAATATTAGAGAAATAAGTGACATGCTTCCTTCATATTTAAATAAATTAAATATTCTAATTTCGAATAAAACAATCATATAACTCAGATAAATACCATATGAAATTATAGCAGCAATGAACAGTAGCAATTCTAAGACATGTAAACATGTAAAATAGCTACACAGGTCCATTTCATAATTAAACATGGCTTGCAGATGAAGAAGGCAGATTAAACGAATAAACATAATTGTTTATCTTAAACTATTGCTCTCAAAATAGCGGGTTGCTGTAATAAACAGCCCTCCAGCGCTAAAAGGTGATCAGAGATCCTTGACTAATGTGACAGTCGTATCTTACCAAATAAGGGTTTTAGATCAGATGTAATAAGCCTAATAATCAAATATAAATACTGATAGAAAGGAGCTGTGTACTAAATAAATTAACAGAATTTAACACAGGTAAACAGCCTCAACAAAGAGAGATTTAATTAGGCACAAATAATATCAATGATGAAAATGATAATACACTAAAACCCAGACTGTCACGCTGTCTCACTACACCGCTATCATCATCGAGCACACAAATCCTCCCACAACAGTGCAATCACACCCAAGTATTTAATACTAGCAGATTGTACAAAATTAAACAACAAATAAAATGAGGCAACAAATAACTCACAGCACGTAGATTGTCTACGTGGGAATACCAGCTCGGCGAACACAAGGTTCTGTCCCAGAAAACCAATTCCGCCGCCCACGCCCGGGCCTGCACGGCGGGAGGTTGACGGAGATACTAGAGCCGCTGCCGGAGCCAAGGGAGACGTTCACGGCACCAGCCCGAGAAGACGAACACCGCGCAGCAGGGAGCCCAGGCACCAGGCCATGGTGGACAGAGATCAGAACAGACAGAGCACCACACAGGCGCACTGTAAATCAACGGGGCACAGGAGAACCTCGCTGCACAAGAACAGCACCACCTCTACCAGCTTCCAATCACAACCAGCGATTAACCACAGGAACACTAGGGACCAAATGGATCGAGGAGACTGGAACAACAAGCAGCCGATAAGAGCAGAGAGGAGCAGAGAACCTTACAAAAGCCAAGGAAGCGTTTGCCCATCTTAAGAAGACGCCCGCGCCAGATAGTTACGCAGGACCCGGCCAAGCGGCAAACAAATCGCTAATCTGTTCAGCGCCGCCACCAGACTTCCTGCGCTACTCCTGCGCTCCTTCCGTTCTCCACTCACCGCTCCTATACGAGCCCTAGCAAAATTGCCAGCGCTTGCCGGCCGGCTGGGCTGCTCGGCCGTGGGCCTGGTAGCGGCCTAGCTCAGCTGGCCCCCTTTTTTCTTTTTTTAATAAAGTGAAAACACAAAAATCGGACAACATAACGGTTCAAACGGTTCTGGCTAAATTTCGTTTGGATAACTTTCATAACTATTCTGGGCAAGATATAAACGGACTAGATGAAAACGATGTTGGCTTTGATATTTTTGGACTACGGTTGATTCCAATTGGGTTCAGTTGAATTTTACCCGATATCGATCATTTGATCTGGCGCCAATGATAACATGCTGAGAAGAACAATTCAATTAATGAGCTGACACATTGTTTTTCTCGGACGGCGCGGGGGCTCCTAATTTTACGTAAAATCAGAAGTTTATTCACTTACGCGCGTGATCCGAACATCTCCAAATTCGCCAGCAAACGAGATTAGGTAGCCCAAAAGTTCATGAAACCTTTTAATTGTTTAGATTATGGAGATGAATACGACACCAAACTTAAGCTTTTATGAGATGATTAAATTCCAATCTAGATAAGATTTTTCGAATAATCTTGGTAATCAGAGATACACATAATATCGAAATCGTTACTCACACTATCATTTCTTACTTAAGTTCATACTCGCTGTTAAATATATAGTAACACCTGGAGTGTTACAATGCTCACATAGGTTTGCTCGCAGAAGGAACGGAGTGGTCAGTCGACGTGAATGCCACTCACGGCGGCGTTCACAGAGGACACGTCGGCGTTCTAGGCAAAATACTATGGTAGAAACCAAATCAAAAGCTCTGTGCGCATCACCATCATTAACTGATCACAAAACATAAACAAGACAGGCATAATCGACCTTGGGAAGCGCTGGCCACGGGGAGGTGGAAGGAACGGAGTGGTCAGTCGACGTGAATGCCACTCACGGCGGCGTTCACAGAGGACACGTCGGCGTTCTAGGCAAAATACTATGGTAGAAACCAAATCAAAAGCTCTGTGCGCATCACCATCATTAACTGATCACAAAACATAAACAAGATAGGCATAATCGACCTTGGGAAGCGCTGGCCACGGGGAGGTGGGCAGTCGGCCTGTATGGTCATCGCCTCTAGGGCAAGCTCGTGTTCAAGCTGATGCGGTGAGACCAATGAACTGGGAAAAGCTTAAGGGCTTAGCATAGGTGCATAGAAATGGTATGGCACGGTGAGAGGGGCAGGAAATGAATAGAAGCACAGGGGGATTCAGTTTTTGTGTTTCAAGGCTCTAGGGCAAGCATCCAAGGAACTGGATTTTCTAGCCTTCACAGGGACTTACATAGGACTCAACTCATAAACATTAACCTCCTCAACCTCTCTGCATGTCCACCACGCCAGGAAAGGTACAGGGAAAAAGGTTGGAGTGCCTTTGCTGCATGTTGGGCAGCAAGGCAACAGCTAAACATCTGAGTCAGCTAGAAGATAGATTTTTCACCTTCTCAAGTTTATCCCTAGTGATGTGGAACTAGAACAGGTGAAACCCCCCAGCCCCATCTCGAGTCACAGCTAGCTGTTACCCATCAGATGTCACTAGAAACAATAGTGGAGGAACATATTTCCTTTTAGACATTTGTTCAACTCTGATCTTCTTCAGGTTGACAACAGGACCAGATTCCCCTCCTCTTTTCTCATATTTTCTCACAGGGACAGACCTACCTCATTTACACATTTTTGTTCACTAACTATAGACCTTCAACTTTACTATAGTCTTCTAGGGTCAAGGATACAAGAATCACAGGTTAGGAGGCCTCAAAGCCGACCCCAATTCACAGAGACCATATTCAGTGGTCTGAAACTGAATCAGAACTCACAGTTTGATAGTTCCACCTTTGGGCAGTCTTCTCTTCACATTTTGTGTGAAATCAAACCAAACTCACTTAAAGGGACTTGATCATTAACATATGATCTTCAAACATGCTATAACGATCCTAGTCCAAAACCACCTAGAACAGGCACCACACAACTCCAAAGTTGAGCCAAACACTGAAATTCAGCCCTGGTTACTATTTACTATTTGAAAACTTCAGAACTCTGACATCCTATCTTCTAGCACCATTTACTCCATTTTTTATGTAGTACCAAGCCAATCTCCCTTAAACAAACTTGTGCACTGATAGATTCTATGCAACCTTGTTAAAGGAGTATGACTTAACACTTCATAGATCAGGCACAAAAGAATTCTGAAATTGGACCAAACACACAAATTCAGAGTCTGAATTTGCACCAAGTCTGGGAATCCAGATTTTAAACTTGAATCTTTGGACCACTTTTACTACCAGTTCTAAATGACTTTAAGGATATGTACCTCAAGAAAACTTATACAGTAACATGTGATATTCCATTTTGTTACAATACCCCAAGTCTATAACTGTATAGATTAGCTACTAACAGGCCTCCAAATTTGCTTCACACTGCAAAAACTGGAGTTCGAAATTTCACTAAGTCAGAATTTCAGGATTAAACATTCCACTTTGGAGAAAGGTTTACAAACAGTTCTATATAGCTTTAGGCCTGAGTAACAAAATCAAGTTTGTGCACCTAGTGTAGCTCTACAGCTTTGATACATTAAGTATCCTCAAACGGTCCATAGATTGGAAGTTATAAAGACCCATGATAGCTAATTGCTAATGTTTTTCAGAATTCAAAACCCTAGGTCAAAACTTGGTTTCAAGTGTTTCTCCACTTTTTGCTATAAAAATTGAAAATCTCCACACATGAAACTTGTTTGGTTTAGAAAAATCTATGACTTTAATATTTTGACCTTTGGCAAAATATTACCAGATCATAAATTCCACTTTTGGGCTCAAACCGGAGTTTTTCAAACTAGGTTTTCTACTCTTTGCTAATCACAACATCATACTTAGATTGTTTGAGTCTAGTGAATGCATTTTAGGTGTATTACAACACAAAGATGCTAATACATATGATGTCATGACATGTTTTAGTTCTGGTAACACTAGTGGTGTTACAGTTTTCGTCCACTCTACCGACCCCATGGACGCCGAAGACCGGCTGAGTGGAGCAGGAACTGCACACCGCCCAATGCAATGACATGGAGAAAGTTCTATATGGTACCCGTCTGCTAAGGGGAGTAGCTCAGTCCTAGTAGGAGTCCTATCTTGCCACCCATGTCGACCCTAAAGCTATCACTTGGGAAGAATTCAGAGACAATTTCCATAGGTATCATGTTCCAGAAGGACTAATGATAGTGAAGGAGAAGTTTCTAGCACTAAAGTAGGGACCCATGCCCGTCAGTGAGTATAGGGACAAATTTCTATAGTTGTCTCGCTATCCATCCGAAGATGTGAACACCGACACAAAAAGGCATCATCGATTCATGAGAGGTTTGGTTGATCCTCTACATTACCATATGATGAATCACACATTCCCCACCTTCCAACATATGATTGACAGATCAATCATGACTGAAAGAAAATGCAAACAGATGGAAGACCGGAAGCAAGATGAGTGGACACTAGTCCGAGAGCAACAGTCGCCCCCATTTCTCAGGTAGTTCATCTCAGCAGTATAAGCATGGACACCCGCAGGGATATCAGCAGCAGAACCAGCATCAGAACTAGCAGCAGACTCAGAGGTAGTATCAGCAGCAGCAACATTATCGTTAGAACCACTAACTAGGAAGAAATCAGTACCTGAGGAAGAGCAATAAGGCACCTTGCCTTTCTGCCCCAACAGCTAATCACAACAATCAGGCAGCCCAGTGCAAGGAGGAGGAAGAGGATGCTTCCAATGTGGAGAGCAAGGCCACTGGGAGATGTAGTGCCTGAAGAAGATGGCTCAACAACAGTCGGCTCCCAATGTCCCAGCAAGACAGAATGCACCACAGTAGGGAGCAAGCAACCACGACCAGCCATGTACCCAGTCTGGAAAGGTGAACCACTTGGAGGCTAATACAGTTCAGGAAACCCCATGAGTGGCAATAGCTACATTCTTAGTCGAATATCATCCTGCAAATGTGTTGTTTGATACTGGAGCCACACATTCTTTTGTGACTGCAACATGGGTAGAAACACACAGCATACCAGTAACACCAATGTTCCTGCCTATGAAGGTTAGTTCAATTGGTGGGAGGACCCAAACATATAGATTATGTCCAAATGCAAGAGTCGAAATAAGGGGGCCCACTGATCTATTAGTAATGGGTACCCAGGACATAGACATAGATGTCATCCTAGGGATGAATTGGCTGACAAATTATCAAGCAGGCCTTAGCTGTGATAAGAGGACTATGAGGTTGGTGTCCTCACCATGAGAAGAAGTAGTTATGGAGCTGATCTTGTGTGAACCAAGGAAGGGAAGCTGTCACCAGATATTTGTCGATAGTAAGGAAGCCAATCCGCTTAAGGTCATCAGGGTAGTATCGGATATCCTAGATGTGTTCCCCGAAGAGCTACGAGGCATGCCACTAGAGAGAAAAGTTGAGTTTGCCATAGAGCTTATCCCAGGCACTGTCCCATTTCCAAAAGAGTCTATAGAGTGTCTAGACCAGAATTGGTGGAACTCAAAAAGCAGATTGACGAGTTGTTGGAGAAGGGCTACATCAGACCAAGCACTTCGCCTTGGACCGCTCCAATGTTGTTTGTAGAGAAGGATGGTACGAAGAGGATGTGCATAGATTAGAAAGCCTTAAATGAGGTCACCATCAAGAACAAGTACCCCCTACCAAGAATAGAAGATTTGTTTGACCAGCTGAGAGGAGCCAGTGTGTTCTCAAAGATAGATCTGAAGTCAGCTTACCATCAGCTTAGAATCTGACCTTCCAATGTACGGAAGACAACATTATCACCAAGTATGGGTTGTATGAGTTCATAGTGATGTATTTTGGTCTGACAAATGCACCAGCTTCCTTCATGTATCTGATGAATAGCGTGTTCATGGATTACCAGGACAAGTTTGTGGTGGTGTTCATCGATGATATTCTCATATACTCTTAGATTAAGGAGGAGCATGTGGATCATTTAAAGATGGTATTGCAAAGGCTACGAGAGCACTAGTTATATGCCAAGCTAAGTAAATGTGAGTTCTGCATTCATGAAGTCCTGTTATTGGATCACATCATAAATCGAGATGGGTTGGCTGTGGATCCAAAGAAGGTCACCGAAAGATGTTCATGGAATCAAGAGTTTCATTGGAATGTTCGGATACTACCGGAGTTTCATTGAAGGGTTTTCAAAGATTTGCGAGACCCATGATTGCCTTTCTAGCAAATAAAGTTGAATTTAACTGGACCCAAAAGTGCCAAGAGGCCTTTGAAGCGCTGAAAGAGAAGTTAACTAGACCCCGTGTCTTGGTTCTGTCAGACGTTCACAAGTCACTCTCGGTGTATTGTGATGCCTCCTACACTGGCTTGGGATGTGTGCTAATGCAAGAAGGAAGAGTTTTCACATACTCATCCTGATACCTGAAGGTTCATGAGAAGAATTATCCCAACCACGACCTAAAATTAGTAGTAGTGGTTCATGCATTGAACACATGGAGGCACTACCTATATGGGTAGAAATGTGTTGTTTACACAGACCACAAGTGTCTAAAGTACATATTCACCTAGTTAGAGCTAAATATGAGGCAACAAAGATGGCTAGATCTGATTAAAGATTATGAGTTAGTGATACATTACCATCTGGGCAAAGCGAATGTGGTTCCAGATGCGCTATGCAGAAAAAGTCAAGTCAGTATGATGGTCGCTGACCCAATGTCATATGAATTAGCCAAAGAGTTTGACAAACTGAGCCTCGGATTTCTGAACAGCACATAGGGAGTGACAATGGAACTAGAACCCACCCTAGAGCGGGATATCAAAGAAGGACAAGATGGTGATGAGAAGATCAACGAGATCCATCAGCTAATCTCAGAAGGGAGGGGCAAGGACTTTTGAGAAGATGCAAAAGGTGTGATATGGTTCAAAGATCGACTGTGTGTTCCCGACATCAAGTCCATTCGGGAGCTAATTCTCAAAGAAGCTCATGAGATAGCCTATTCTATACACCTGGAAGTGAGAAGATGTATCAGGATCTAAAAAGGAGGATTTTGTGGTATGGAATGAAAAGAGATATTGCAAAGCATGTTGCCATCTATGACGGTTGTCAGAGAAGCAAAGAAGAGCATCAGAAACTAGCTGGACTTTTGTAGCCATTGCAAATTCCTTAGTGGAAATGGGATGAGATCGAGATGGATTTCATAGTTGGCCTACCTCGTACCTAGGCCGGTTACGATTCTATCTGGGTGATTGTGGACCGATTAACAAAGGTGGCCCATTTCATACCAGTGAAGACAACATACAATGTAGCAATGCTAGCTGAGTTATACATGTCCCGGATTGTCTGTTTGCATGGTGTGCCAAAGAAGATAGTGTCAGATCGAAGAACACAGTTCACCTCTCATTTTTAGCAGCAGCTACAAGAAGTTTTGGGCACACATTTAAAGTTCAGTTCTGCTTATCACTCGTAGACTGACGGTCAGACTGAAAGAACAAATCAGATTCTAGAAGACATGTTGAGAGCCCGTGCATTGCAAGATAAGTCAGGTTGGGATAATAAATTACCTTATGCATAATTTTCCTATAACAACAACCATCGGGCCAGTTTATAGATGTCGTCGTTTCAGGCACTATACGGAAGGAGTTGTAGAACTCCACTGCTCTAGGATCAACCTAGAGAAAGACAGGTATTAGGTCCCGACATTTTGCTCAAAGGCGAAGAGAACATCAAATGGTCCGATAGAATCTAAAGATAGCCTAGTCAAGGTAGAATAGTAATGCTAACACAAGAAGAAGAGAACTGAGTTTAAAGTGGGAGATTATGTCTATCTAAAGGTGTCACCTATCAGAGGAGTCAGAAGGTTTGGAGTCAAGAGCAAGTTAGCACCATGATATATCGGACCATACCAGATTCTGGCAAGGCGTGGAGAAATGGCCTACCAGTTCAGCTTACCAGAAGATCTGTCAGTGGTGCATGATGTTTCATGATGTTTTCCATGTGTCTTAGTTAAAGAAGTGTTTGCGAGTACCAGAGGAGCAATTTCCAGTGGAAGGACTGGAAGTCCAAGAAGACTTGACATATGTGGAGAAGCGATTCTGGAGACTATAGACAGAGTCACCAAGAGAAATACCATCAGAATGTGCAAAGTCAGATGGGGTCAGCACTCTAAGGAAGAAGCAACCTCGAAACATGAAGATGATCGGAAAGCGATGTATCCCAAACTCTTTGGTGGCCAACCTTGAATCTCGGAGCGAGATTCGTTTAAGGGGATAGGTTTGTAATACCTTGAATTTTGGGGTATAAACATTTCTTTGATCTATACTCTAAATTTAGGTGTTACTCTTTCTTTTCTTTGCTTTTCTTTTCTTTTTCTCTTTACTAAAATAATAGAGTTATTTTGTTTTATGTTGGCATGAGCCCTAGAAGTGATTTGGTTGTTGCATTCATGTTGTTGCATAGTGTTTCTAAGTGCAAGAAGTGTTTGAAACATGTTAATATGCCTTGTAAAAGTTTCCGGTAAAATTTTATATTTTTCTAAATATTTTTCTATTTTCCGAGAACCAAAATCTATTTATTTGAGGTACTTAAAAACATTTTAAAAAGTTCTAAATTTTTTAGTGTCAAATCATGTCTAGGAATTTTCCTATAATATTTGGAGCCTTCGGGATATTTTTCGGACATTAAAAACGATTTCAGTCTTTTCTAGAATTATTTTAATTTTAAAAATGGGTTTATTACAAAAAATAAAATATCTTCAAACCATATCAATATATATTAATGGCTAGAACCCTCTCGCCAAACGGCGCGCGCCACACCCTCGCCTCCTCCCACAGCTGGCGGCCAGCCGGCATGCATGCGCGCCCCAAGTCCCCCGCGCCCGTGGCCGAGTGCCCTCCTGGCCGGCCCTCCTCTCTCCCCCATGCTTTCTTCTCTCTCTCCTCAACGTTGAAGGTGGTTGGAGGTCGGAGATGGTGATTTTGTGAAATAGCCCCTGGAATATTTGAAAACGATGCGCAGAAAAGTAGTTCAATTTAAAAATATGATATCTTTTGCGTTTTAAATCTGATTCGCTCTGTTCAAGTCATGTTGGATTCGTATTAAAGTTGTCTACCTGTTAGAAATATTATTCTATGTTGTTACATATTTTAATTAATTATTTAAATGTTTGTTTGACTAATGATTATTAAATTAACGTTCCAATTAAATCTAATTTAGGGTTTTCAACTTGCACTTTTATAAATAAACACCAACATGGTTAATATTAACTTAGATATTCTTTTATTAATAATTGTTTAATATGAACGCATTATCTATTTAATAGTTCTTGCATGTTGCGTTGGTCCACGCGCCATGTGCGTGCTGTTCGCGTGCTGTTGTGTTGTTTCGCACGTCGCGCACTTCATCTTGTGCCGTTAATTTGCCTCGCTTAGAGTCACTAATATTATTTAAATTGATTATTTAACTGAGGGCTTTAGTGTAATAGATTAATTAAAACTAGGTCATAACTCTAGTTACATTTGATAAATGTCGATTAATGCAAGTATGTCGAATTAAATAATTTAGTTCATATTTTTATAACGTAAACGTGATAACTTCTCAATCGTAGCTTCGATCTCGGTGCTTCTTTCTCTCGTGTGACCGTAGAAGCGAGTTCTATTTTGTTTGCACACTTTTATATTATTTTCCCTTTTATAGTGTACTGTTCCTTTCTGTTTCAAGAATGTTGAATTATGTTTGCACTCGTCTAGATAACGTTCCATCCGTAGAGTCAGAGGAAGTTGCAGGAGAAGCCCCTAAGCAGCAACAGTTTGGTGAAGGCAAGTGTCCTCTAACCTATTATGTCATATTTACTATATAATTCACTGTCCCACACACTATGATTAACCTAAGGATTTACTAGCTTTCTATTTATCATATCCTTGATTACCTTTTTAGGTTGAGTTATTATGATCAGCTACATGCTAGTGCTTTACTTTAATCAAGGAACATTATGAGACTTACTTTATGATACGATGATTCATTCTGATTATGATTATGAGCTTTTGGCATTTTAGGGGGCTTGGGCTGTTTCCCGAGTACCTCTCCGTAAGGACCTATTGATTGAGAGACCACCCGGGACAATAGTACAACCATGAGGATGGTATGTGACGCCCTTAGCTGATTAATTGGAGGAATCTAGGGTGTAGTTTGCTTTGTCGTTGTGCCGTCAATGGGGGCTGGGGCATAGTGCTTGCTCTACTAAGGGTGGGTACCGAGGTTCATTCGATTTGGTTTTGTTAGTCACCCTCTTAGAGAGGAGTATTGCGTTTGTACGAATGGCGAAACCTAATGGGTGGGCTACACACCAGGAGAATCTTTGTAAAGGCTATGTTGTGAATCCCTAGCCATTCATCTCAGTAGCGAAGATCGAGTCTTGCAAACCCCGACTGGAAAGGGATCACGACTTGTGTGTAAAGTGTGCAAGCTCTGCAGAGGGTTACAAACTGGTATATCAACGCTGCTCACGGTTAAGAGCAGCCTTGAGATCCTCTTTGATTAGAGATACGCTGGATACATTTATGTTGATGTTTAATGGTGATGGCTATACTTATGATTTATGGTACTTTCCTCTTTGAGTAGGTGCTTTTTGGGATATCAACATGGGTTCTATGATAAAACTTTGCTTCCACTAATGATAAAAACCTGATAAACTAAAAGCAACTGCATTGAGATTAACCCCATATACAACTAGTCCACTTCAGCCTAACGGGACATTTGCTGAGTACATTGATGTGTACTCACCCTTGCTTAAACACCAAACACTAGGTTGTCCACATTGCAACCATTGCTCAGAAGAAGATGAAGGCAACACAAATGATTTTTAGGAGTTCCAGGACTTTGAGGAGTTCTAAACTAGATTAGCGGCAAACCCCCAGTCGGCTGCCTATGAAGACCTTATCTTACCACGTTTCGTTTAGCACTTTGATTTTTGTTTAAGTTAATGACTATGTGGATGTTTCGGATATCATGATGTAATAAATTAATACTTCTTTACACTATTATTTAAGCATCGTGTGATGATGTCCAATTATGTAATCGATGTGTATGTGAATTTTTGATCCTGTCACGTACATGGTTCGCATTCGGTTTGTCTTCCAAAACCGGGTGTGACAGTAGGGCCCCACAATGAGTACCATCCAAGGCTCACTTGTTTGAGTGAGGGATTGACAATCACATTTTTAGGGAGTCAGGGAGTGCTAGTGACACGATTGCACTTCATGCTGATCGAATCAACACAACAACAACAATGCACTGCATCAACAGGTACGACTACAAAAATAGCAATGTTTGCCACATCATATGTATATTATCAGTGGTTTAAAACTTTATTTTATTATGTTAGTACCATTATGTTAAAATCACACGTACACCTTTCTATTGTCATTAAATGTTCAATATCAATTCTCTGAATTAAAATTCAATTGAAAAATCTAACTTTGTAACAAATAGTTTATTTGTATTTCTAGTGTGGATTAAGGGGATGTTTGGATACAGGCACTAAACTTAGTCCCTATCACATCGTATGTTTGGATGTTGTTAGAAGTATTGAATATAGTCTAGTTATAAAACTAATTACACAAATGATAAACAACACGGCAAACCTATTAAACCTAATTAGTCTATGATTCGTCAGTGTGATGCTACAATAAATATTTTCTAATCATTAATTGATTAGGCTCGATAAATTCGTCTCACTGTTTAATCTTCATTTGTGTAATGAGTTTTGTAACCATACTATATTTAACACTTGCAATTGGCATTCAAACAAGCGATGCGACACACAGTAAACTTAGTGAGGGAGCCAAGGGTGTTCGGATCTAGATGACTAAATTTAGTTCCGTGTTGCATCAACTGTGATGCTGTAGGATTAATTAGGGTTAAAACCCGTCTCACTGTTTAGTCTTTATCAATGTAATTAGTTT
Source organism: Zea luxurians (assembly GCA_029449295.1). NCBI lineage: Eukaryota > Viridiplantae > Streptophyta > Magnoliopsida > Poales > Poaceae > Zea > Zea luxurians. Next base: position 50,958,224 of record JAOPSE010000004.1, on the reverse strand, counting down.
TATAATTAGATTATATTTAATACTCGTAATTGACATTCAAACATATGATATGGTAGAGACTAAACTTTAGTCATGAAACCAAATAAATAGAGCCATAGAATGAGTTGTTAGAAACCGAGTTCACTCTCTTTCTCTTCGTTCTGTGGAACTTCACGTAACATATAAAGTTGGCACGCCACTATGCCATTAGATTTAGATTTAGCTTTCTCATTGTCTACTTAGGGTCCGTTTGTTTTATTTCTAATCCATGTGGATTGTAGGGGAGGGGAATGAATGGGTTCAAATCCCTGCCAAGTTAAAATGTTTCTTAATGTTTTTAATTAATCCCCTCCAATTCATATGAGGTACAAATAATCAAATGAGGTCTTAAGAGTTGATTTAGGGACAAGGGGATTCGAGGAAAAGTGAACTAATTTTCCTTTCAATTTCCTTCCATCCCCTGTGTTCGCTGATCACTAAATCATGGTCTTCTAAGGGTATATATTTTTTAGAGAAACGCAGTTGGGAGAAAGTGATGTTTTAACCTTACCAGAACACAGACAACAATAGCCGGTTTAAATTGAAATACGCTATTATATATAATTATTACTTATGTTATATATATATATATATATATATATATATATATATATAGTTTCACCGTAAAATTTAAATTTTGTAACAAACTACTCTCTTCATTCTAAATTATACTCCCATGCACTTTAGTTTTATCGTGAGTCCAATGTTGGGGCTCACATTATAAAACTCTCAAGAGCCTAAGTAATCTATTCGCTGAAGTTATTGAAGTTCTCCAATATATTGAAAAAGAAGGTCCAAGTGATTCTAAAAGACGTCAAGCCGTCTGCTAGATTACCTCAAAGATTTTGACTTTGTGCTCCACTTGCAATTAATGTTGTTTATTTTAGGACATGCAAATTATTTGTCCTTATCATTGTAGAGGAAAGATGAAGGCATCTTGGAGACCATGTTAGAGGTGAAATTAACGAAGCAAAAATTTCAACAAATTAGGGATGATGGTTGGTATTCTTTGTTACAGGTTGTACACTCCTTTTGTGAAGAACATAACATTCCTAACTTGGATATAGAGGATGACTATATTGATCGCCACAAGCCAAGAAAAAAGACCAACCACACAAACTATCAACACTATAGATATGATTGCTTGAACCCAATTATTTACTTACAACTTACAAAGTTTAATGATCGTTTCAATGAGGTGAACTCTCAGTTGCTTACTCAGATTGCTGCTTTCAACCCTAAGATTTCTTTTGAGGCCTTCGAAGTTGAGAGTTTAATAGAATTGGCTATGTCATACCCTGATGATTTTGGTTCAACACAACTGAAGGATCTTGGTCGTGAGCTTACCTTTTTCGCTGTAATGTGCAAGCTGATGAAAGATTTTCTAGCTTGATCTCTATTTCTGCGCTTGCAAGGTTGATGGTGGATACAACAAAACATACGAGTTTTCCTTTGGTCTATCGACTTCTCAAGCTAGTACTAGTTCTTCCAATCACCACTGCATCGGTTGAGAGGTGCTTTTCAGCTATAAATATTGTGAAGACGATGTTGAGAAATCGTATTTGAGATGGATTTATGAATGATTGTATCATATGCTTCGTGGAACCAGGATTTCTAGCCACAATTCCAACTGATGATGTGATTGTTCGCTTCCATAAGATGGAGGACAGTAACCGTAGAGGAAAAATATAGAAGGTACGTAATTACTATTTCGAAAGCTTATTTGTCACAACATGTTGTTTATTCTCTATTAAACTATCGATGTTATGCACGATATCATATTTTCTAGCATGTATGTTATTATCGACCCCAGTAACAAACTACTCCGGCTTCGCCCCTCGTCCCACTGCTACAAATGTGTTTTGATCTATGTTTAAGAAAAGAAATATATGAACATTTGTAATTTGAAATGACCGTACTATCAAAAATATATTTCTAAAAAAATATCTGATAAAACCGATTTGATGCTGTAGATACTATTGAAATGCTTTTCTATAAACCTAATTAAAATTAGAGAAATCTTACATAGCAGGGAGCTAAATGAACTTACATTTAGAATAATAGAGGGAGTAGTAGCTTTTTTTTTAAAAAAAATGTCTATTTATTCGCAACATAAATGAGGGACATGCTTTCACGTACTAGTGTGTTTGGTGCGTGCGGCAGAGCTGCATGTGCGTGGGTGTTTTAGGTGCAACCATAAGATTTATTGAATATAGATACAGAGCAATAACTTCGTTATCGGATAGATCAATGGTTGAGCGAGAGCTTTCATGGCCTGTTTAATTGGCTGTTTAAGACAGCTCCGCCGGTGGTGGCGCAGAGACATCCCTTGGCTGGCAGGCAGGGGACGGGTGAGCTGGCCTGCATAGGCCGTGGTGATGGCGCTAGGATTTATTGTAGTTAAGAGAAAAAGAGGAGAGACAAGATCAATAAGCGTAGATGGGAGTGGGATACGCAAGCAAGCAAGCAAGAGGACTCAATGCAACAGTAGTTTTGAAATGGTTTTCTTGATCTAAGAGTCTGATGTTTGTTTTGATAGATCTACCGTTGATGGAACTAGTATGTCTGGCTAAAAAAAATCTATAGTTTGATCTAGATTTTTAGGGCCCATTTATTTTCCCTTGCTAAACTATAGAAACAAACTAAAAGAGTTGTGCTTAAGTTTAGCACTCATTAGTACTTTAGCTCCAACAAAGATGTTAAATAGTGCTAAAAATGGTCACCATAAGGGATAGCAATAGGTACCAGATACCCGACAGGTAAAAACTCTATTAGGGTATGTGTTGGCACCGATCTGGTCGTCAGTCACTGTGAGGTGTTCCAGCGGCGGTGCTCTACGACAGCGTGGACGATCCGCGGTCTAGGGCCGAACGGTCCACGACCTGGTCCAGCGGTGGGTTTTCCCTAGGCCTACACCGAACTGTCCGCATGTATGCAGGGGCGGCGGTGTTCACCAACAGCATGTGGATCTCGCTCCCGGGAGGGACCCCATTAGGGAGGAAAAATCCTAGGGTTCGTCTTGTGATCGGCAGGCCACCCAAGATGCCTCTAGACGATGTAGAGTCGAAGAGAGGTGAAGATTGAGTAAAGAAAGCTATGTTACTATCTACTCCTAGGGAAAAAGGTAAAGAACATAAGGTATACTGATTGTAGTTCGATTGTTCATGGTTGCAATTGGTCGTACCCCTTTATATATATAGGGCAAGGTCTACACCCGTTCCTAGACGTTTCCGAACAGCAACCGCGGGTTTAGAGAGATAAACACGCGCGGAAAAGGGATTAGTTACGCCTGATCCGATCGAATCGCGGACCGTCCGCGCCTAAGGGCGGACTGTCCGTGGGCCGAACCGTCCGACCGTGTTCAGTCCCACAAATGGTGCTCAACAGTATGGGTATGGCAAAGTTTAATACACATGGGTATTTTATTGGGTAATATGTTATACCCATCCGATATGGTAGGCATGGGTATGTTCTCTGTAACATATGACACATAGGTTCGGATTAAGAGACTTGTTCTCTCTCATGTATGGGCTCGTATGATGTTGCCATTTAGGGGGTGTTTGGTTACACCCCGCTAAAATTTAGCCCATGTCCCATCGAATGTTTGAACCCCCGTTCCGGGTATTAAATGTAGTCGGATTATAAAACTAATTTGTCAGCCGAAGATTAAAAAAACGAGACGAATCTAGTGCAGTTGGTTGGGTCTATATTTCATACTCCTATTTAAAAGTCAAACGCTTGATGTGACCCGGGCTAAACTTTAGCAGGAGCAACCAAACACCCCCTTAATGCTAAATATTGTTGACCTTGTGATAAAATTATGTTGGATTCGATGAATTTATCATGCTAGCTCAAAGATAATATGTTATTTTAATATCTTTTAATATTGATGAGGTATGAGGTTTCAAAATTTTGTATTCAGTACTTACTTTTAACAATTCAAATGATCATGTCCACTATAACCTTAGTGGGTATGGTTACCCAATGGGTACCCACTACCTGTGGTGGATATGAGTATGGCATAATTTTGTACACATGATGGGTAGTGGGTATGAGAATAGGACATTTTTCCTCTAATGGGTATGAGTATGGCTTTGTGTATCCATTAGGTACCTTACCCATTGCCATCCCTAGTCACCAACCCTATTTTGCATTGAATACATCTTTCTGTCTCCTCCACCATTAGCCACTTGCTCCTCGTGGACAGTAAGTGCTAAAGTTTAGAGTTTAGAACTTCATCCAAAACAACTCTCAAGTGCTAAAGTTCAGTAAAAGTTAAAAGTTTAGCACGTGCTAAATTTTAGCAGGTGCTAAACTTTAGCATTAGAGAATCAAACATACCTTGATATAGAGGTGTTATGAGCTATCCGGCTATCCTAAACACCATATACTTTTTTATGCTCTACCTCGGTATGTGAAAGTGTCCCTCATACGTTTAGGGTGGCTAAAAGACGTTCACTACCGGAAACAACTTCTTTGCTGAGTGTCCGAAGCACTCGGCAAAACCTGGAAAACACTCACGGAAGGCTAAAGAAGGCTCGGTAAACTATACATCGACAATGGCTTCTTTGCGGAGTACTTTTTATCGGGCACTCGGCAAAGACTTTGTCGAGTGCCACTCGGTACTCAGCAAAGAAAAGTCACCGTCTTGGTGCTAGGTGATGGCGATGGAGACTTGCCGAGTGCCACGATGACACTCACCAAAGGCTCATTCTTTGCCGAGTGTCTACTATACTAACACTCAGCAAAGGAGCTCCCTGTAGGCCCCTTCGCCAATTCCTTTGTCGAGAGTATTAGGTGGCACTCGGCAAAGGCTACCTCTTTGCCGAGTGCCCATCGACTAGCACTCGGCAAAGGGATCACCAGTGGGCCCCATTGTCATTTCCTTTGCCGAGTGCACCAGGAGGCACTCGGTAAAGCTTGCTTCTTTGCCAAGTACCGAGGCCACATGACTCGGCAAAGAAGCTTTACCGTTCCCAGGTATGCCTTCTTTGCCGAGTGCTATGACCTTGACACTCGACAAAGTACCTCTTTGCCAAGTGTTAAACTCGACAAAGTGCCCAACAAACCCCTTTTTATTTGATTTTATTATTCCATCCAAACAAACAAAAGATATATCACATAATCATCACATATACATCACAGATATCACATAATCATCACAGATATCACATATACATCACATATCTCACAAAGACCATAAATCTCATAAATATCACCACAACAAACATGTTTGAACACAAACATAAGTCTCTAACACTCACAAACATAAGTCTCAAGTATCTCACAAAGCATTAACAACATCAACAAGTTCAGACCAATCTATCTCACAAAGTACTAACAACACCAACAAATATAAGATCATGTGCACAAAGTATCTCAGCGAGGTGGGCAGCTGGACTGGTCCAGCGATAAGCTAGGCGATCCATGAGGGTTGTTGGATGCCGCCCCAGATTGTCCCTGCACAGATAAGAGATTGCATGTGTTATACTAGATGAATATATATCATGCAGGACTAGAATTTTGATACTCACTGGAGTATGGAACTAAGTAGGGTCAGTTGGAGGGAACAACCGAGGTGGTGGAGCAAAACCCTGTGCGGCGCCAAGGCTCTCCATGTACTGGAACATCTCCGCCATCCTCTACTGATCTGCCAAGCGGGCCACCGGCTCTGCCATCATCCTTGCCTCCATCTCCTACCGTTCTCTCCTCTCTTCTTCTAGTTGGGCCTATAATATTTCACCCCAAAGTTATAATAACTCAAAGATAAGGAATATAACTCAAGGAATGATGAGTTACAGAAGCACTAACCTAGAGTTGGCGTATCTGATGATATGAGTTGTCCTGCTAAGGTCATATGGCTGGGCTCGAGCTCGTGCTCCTTGTTCGTAGCTAAGGCAGAGTGGGAGTGGACGACGAGTCGATTTCCCCAGTGACAATCCAGTACCGCCCATGCCTCTTGCCTCCTCTGACCTTCATGAGGACATCTGCATCGATGTCCTTAGTCCTCGGATCGTAATCTGGCTCATGGACCTCCTGTGTCATGGCAGTGTACACACTTAGGCGGCTGTAGATGGCGGGGTTGCTATACGCCTCGAGCCCATTTGTAATACCCCGGGATCCACAAACACCACAGAATGCTACTAAACTACACATCTAACATTCATATATAAAATTTTGACAGCATCTCCTTTGAAAATTGCATAAACAGGGAAGCAACAAAGTATAAATAGATATCATGATAAGAAAACATAATAGGCATTAATAATCTGCTAGCAATGGGAAGACAACCATAACGACATGATCTGAATTAACCATTGCGCACAACTAGTTAAAAATAAACATTCGTTGACAAGAAGTTTCTAATTAAATCATGACTACGCCTAAGCAGCGTTATTATGAGAGTGAAGATGGATGTGCTACTACTTCCCACTCCCCTTGATGAGCAACAAGCACCTGCATTGAGTAATGCAAGAGTGAGATGAAACATCTCAGCAAGCGAATTGTTTTGACGAGATATTTAAACCACAAATCGATTTAATCAACATTTTAAAAGAATCACAATTAAGATCAGAAATACTTGTAGATATAGAACTCAGTAGTCCCAATATAACCAATACCATCTCATTTCCTCGAACAACCACAATAGGTTGTATGACACTTCCCTGTGTCAACAATACCTGCAAATATCACTTTAATGTATGCATAGGAATGCAATGAGTAGGTCCTCTGTCTTCATACCTCTGAGGGTATAAAACCACATCATCTGCAAATATCACTTCAATGAATACATATGAATGTAATGCATATGTCCTCTGCCTTCATACCTCTAAGGGTATGAAGCCGCATCGTACCCCTCCTCGGGCAACGTACGATGCTAAGTTGTACCGGTATGGTCGGACCATAGGTCACGACAAAACTTCAGATGCAAATGAATCATGCAATGCATATGGTATGCTTCATTTATCAATATACTTCACTTCCTTCAGATACAAAACGAACCTCAAATAATACTTCATCTGCCTTCAGATACAATGCAAACCTCAAATAATACTTCATTTGCCTTCAGGGGTGTGAATTAATCTCATGGGTCATACTCGAACCATAATCATCATTAATATATGATAGAACATCAATTTAATACAATCAAGTAAAACATCATCATAGAGTTCAATTATGAAAGAATCTAATAATTCTGAATATTAGAGTGTAGGCGATAGAAATAATAGGTAAGAATGGAAGCAACCACCGCTACATTCACTTGCCTTCATTGAAGAAGAAAAATGTACTAGGCATGATCTGGAGTGTAGCCACCTGCTAGCGGACACAAAACTTAGTACAAATATTTCACAAACATTTTCCAACAATCAACAAATTGCTCCTACACTTGAAACCAAGACCTGGTGGAAAGACTCCCACCCTGAACCACATGCCATACAACAGCAACGCTGTTTGTTAATTTTGTATCTTTAAAATTATAACAGTGGTGATATCAAACAAATACTCTAGGAGTATCTACACAAAATACTCTACAACTTCGGTATTCAATGGATAATTAACTTCTACCATCTATAAGTTCTAAAACATCTGACAAGATAACTGACTGAATCTGTTTCAGACAGCAACATAGTTATCTTCAAAATTCGATATTTCCCAAACTACTCAACCAAAAATTATGAAATTCTGCTGGCAGTAAGAACTTTTATCCCTCTACAAAAGTCTCCATAGTTGGAAGAGCCAATTCGGCCATTTACTTGATGAAACCTACCAGTGAACAGACCCGCTCATTTTTGTCAGGCAAACAGGAACATCCACAGTAAAAAACATAAATGGAGTTTCAAAATTCATATGAATGCACTCTTTAGGAAAGCTTATGAAATTATCTACAACTTTTTTACCAACCTAAAGTTTAATTCTGTTGATAAATTTGCCTAAATCTTAAGAGAACAGATTATGCACAGAATTATGAGACTGAAAAACTGCTATAATCAAACTGCAATAAGTTTCTGATCTGATGTCCGATTGAAGTGTTCTTCGTGGCCACGGAAAGATCTACAAATTATCTATGACTCATAGATAGACTTTTTATTTTTTTAGGCCACTAAGAGTACGGAAAACTAGCATGAACAGAAACTGTCGAATCTGCCATTCTGCAGAAACTAATTTCGAGATCAAAATCTAACCCCACATCTAATCCAACCTCTAATCCTTCAATCCCCATGATCCACAACCTCCAAAAACACATAATTACAGGGAGGAACATGGATCTTATCCTTACCTAGGGTTTCCACAAGAAAATCTGCAAGAAGAGATGGGGTAGAACATCTCCTTGATCCTCTCTTCCTCTTCAATTCAACGTGCTCCTCTTCTTCTCGATCCTTGTTGCGTGGGGGAGATCTAGGGAGGAGGAAGCAATGGAGAGTGGCTGCAATGGGAGGAGAGGGGGCGGCCAGCCAAGGGAAAAAGGGGGAAGGGTGGCGGCCAAGACAGGGGGAAAGAAAAAAAGGGGTGGCCACCTAGGGTTTTGTGGGAGAAAGAAACGATGCCTTAGATGACTTCTGACTTTGCATCCAACGGCCCACAACCCTTTCCCTCATCCACACACCGAAGATCAACTTTTGGTGAACATTTTTTTGGGATATTACACTCTACCCCCCTTAAAAAGAATTCATCCTCGAATTCGGCCACTCCAAGCAGAACACCCAAGGTAGCCCATATAACACCACCATTCAAAACATGGGTCTATTATTGGTCTTAATTAACACAAGAACTTCTACCTTGGACTAATTGTCTAAGGAAACTACATGACCAGACATCAAGCATGAAACAACATGCAATGAAGCTCAAAGCAAGCCATAGATGCAATCAACACTACAATTTCACACCATCGAATTTGGATGTAGCTATACATCAACATCAATGTCTTAAAACAACACTCTTTTATGAAGGGGTAATATGCACTAAGCACAACCCTTAGCAACTTCAACAATTTATTTTAATTAAATGGTGAAACATCCACACCAGATGAATGTATAAGAAGATCAAACACCTCACCTCAAAGTACCACGAAACAAGTAGTTCTATTGAAACAAAACTCCTATTCTTCCTAAACCATGTTCTTGCCATCATGAAATGATAATCATGTAATCTAACATTCTTTGCACCCCACTAAAGGGAGAAATTCTACAGAATTAATGGAGCAATAAAGCCAACAAGAAGCCAATAACATTTTGCGTGGCACATGTCATCGAAGAAATGCCAAAGGCTCCACAAAGAGCACTGACAGCACAACAACACAATACATGGTTAACCAATGTCACTATACTTCATCCAACAACTCAACTAAGAAAATATCCAAACTAGTGAGGTTAACCTACACATAATATAAGTCTTCATCTACTGTAGTTCAGAAACTTACATTTCATTCTATCATACGATGCATTCAAAGTACCAGACATACAAGGTCAATAATAACCCCGTAATCCTTCACACATTTGACAAACATCTCAAGCTGATGTAAAAACACATCATTTAGGAATAGGTGACTAACCACACACAACCAACTTTAGTCTAGGCAATGACTTCATTCAAACCAATAGATAGGTGGTCCAACAATGGCTCCACAAGCATGCATCGAGAAGAGAACCATCAGATCCTCAATGTATTAATACATAATCAATGGATCAAGAAAATCAAAGATTTATTCTACAATTAGTATGACTAACAGGCAACCCCTTTAAACCACATCTAGGCTTTGTGGCAACTAAAACACATAATAGAAGAGAGACATGTAAGCCATTCTGGCTAGGTAAAGACTTCCCCCAAAAATCCATATAAAGTACCAATATTCATTTCTTTCAGAACTGGTTTCCCGACATAAACAATCATTCTTTGCAAAGATCGTTAGAACTATCCACCAACCGCTCAACAACTTAAATTCAAATTGATGGTTACCTTGTAACCCAAAACACGCAATTCACACTTCTCTTAGAAACATCCTCAATCAAGCATATATAACAATATTATTGTAGTAAAACTCAACCATGAAAAACATGGTGAAAACAACATAGGCATACATGTATATCACAAGCATAATAACAACTTCAATCTCACAAAAGACCAGTGATATCAAACGCATTAATAAAACAATATATAGATTTAGCGATAAATTATATCAGGCATTAAGTCATAAACAACTTACCGCATCACCGTAAAGGAATAGGAAGGGGTGAGATTATTGTCATCTGCACTTCAAAGACACTAATATATATCAAAGATATTTGAACCCATACCCTTCCTATATGTGCAAGTGTGTCAAATTTATCTTCAAATTGCCAAGAATCTAAAGCCTATGCTTTGATACCAACTGTAACACCCCGGGATCCACAAACACCCAGAATGCTACTAAACTACACATCTAACATTCATATATAAAATTTCGACAGCATCTCCTTTGAAAATTGCATAAATGGGGAAGCAACAAAGTATAAATAGATATCATGATAAGAAAACATAATAGACATTAATAATCTGCTTGCAATGGGAAGACAACCATAACGACAAGAACTGAATTAACTAGTGCGCACAACTAGTTAAAAACAAACATCCTTTGACAAAAAGTTTCTAATTAAATTATGACTGCGCCTAAGCAGCGTTATTATGAGAGTGAAGGTGGATGTGCTGCTACTTCCCACTCCCCTTGATGAGCAAAAAGCACCTGCATTGAGTAATGCAAGAGTGAGATGAAACATCTCAGCAAGTGAATTGTTTTGACGAGATATTTAAACCACAAATTGAATTAATCAACATTTTAAAAGAATCACAATTAAGATCAGAAATACTTGTAGATATAGAACTCAGTAGTCCCAATATAACCAATACCATCTCATGTCCTCGAACAACCACAATTGGTTGTATAACACTTCCCTACGTCAACAATACCTGCAAATATCACTTCAATGTATGCATAGGAATGCAATGAGTAGGTCCTCTGTCTTCATACCTCTGAGGGTATAAAACCACATCATCTGCAAATATCACTTCAATGAATGCATATGAATGCAATGCATATGTCCTCTGCCTTCAGACCTCTAAGGGTATGAAGCTACATCTACCCCTCCTCGGCAACGTATGATGCTAAGTTGTACCGGTACGGTCGGACCATAGGTCACAACAAAACTTCAGATGCAAATGAATCATGCAATGCATATGGCATGCTTCATTTATCAATATACTTCACTTCCTTTAGATACAAAACAAACCTCAAATAATACTTCATCTGCCTTTAGATACAATGTAAACCTCAAATAATACTTCATCTGCCTTCAGGGGTGTGAATTAATCTAATGGGTCATACTCGAACCATAATCATTATCAATATATGATAGAACATCAATATAATACAATCAAGTAAAACAACATCATAGAGTTCAATTATGAAAGAATCCAATAATTCTGAATATTAGAGTGTAGGCGATAGAAATAACAGGTCCAACGGAAGCAACCGCCGCTACATTCACTTGCCTTCATCGAAGAAGAAAAATATACTAGGCATGATCTGGAGTGTAGCCACCTGCTAGCGTACATAAAATTTAGTACAAATATTTCACAAACATTTGCCAACAATCAACAAATCGCTCCTACACTTGAAACCAAGACCTGGTGGAAAGACTCCCACCCTGAATCACATGTCATACAACAGCAGCGTTGTTTGTTAATTTTGTATCTTTAAAATTATAACAGTGGTGATAACAATCAAATACTTTAGAAGTATCTACACAAAATACTCTACAACTTTGGTATTCAATGGATAATTAAATTCTGCCATCTATAAGTTCTAAAACATTTGACAAGATAACTGACTGAATCTATTTCAGACAGCAGCATAGTAAACATCAAAATTCGATATCTCCCAAACTACTCAACCAAAAATCCTCAAATTCTGCTGGCAGTAAGAACGTTTATTCCTCTATAAAAGTCTCCATAGTTGGAAGAGCCAATTCGGCCATTTACTTGATGAAACCTACCAGTGAACAGACCCGCTCATTTTTGTCAAGCAAATAAGAACAGCCACAGTAAAACAAACATAACTAGAGTTTCAAAATTCATATGAGTGCATTCTTTAATAATCTGGAAAGCTTATGAAATTATCTACAACTTCTTTTACTAACTTAAAGTTTATTTCTGTTGATAAAATTGCCTAAATTTTAAGAGAACAGATTCTACACAGAATTATGAGACTAAAAAACTGCTATAATCAGACTGCAATAACTTTCTGGTCTGATGTCCGTTTGAGGTGTTCTTCATGGCCATGGAAAGATCTACAAATTATCTATGACTCATAGATATACTTTTTATTTTTTTAGGCCACTAAGAGTACGGAAAACTGGCATGAACAGAAACTATCGAATCTACCATTCTGCAGAAACTAATTTCAAGATCAAAATCTAACCCCACATCTAATCCAACCTCTAATCCTTCAATCCCCATGATCCACAACCTCCAAAAACACATAATTACAGGGAGGAACATGGATCTTATCCTTACCTAGGGTTTCCCCAAGAAAATCTGCAAGAGAGATGGGGTAGAACATCTCGTTGATCCTCTCTTCCTCTTCAATTCAATGTGCTCCTCCTCTTCTCGATCCTTGCTGCGTGGGGGGAGATCTAGGGAGGAGGAAACAATGGAGGGCGGCTGCAATTTGAGGAGAGGGGGTGGCCAGCCAAGGGAAAAAAGGGGGAAGGGTGGCGGCCAAGACAGGGGGGAAAAGAAAAAAAGGGGTGGCCACCTAGGGTTTTGTGGGAGAAAGAAACGACGCCTCAGATGACTTCTGACTTTGCATCCAACGGCTCACAACCCTTTCCCTCATTCACGCACCGAAGATCAACTTTTGGTCAACATTTTTTTGGGATATTACACCATCCTCCAGGTTGTAGGTGACGTCGGACGTCGCCTTGCCCTTGTGGGCCATAGCATACACTGAGAAGATGGAGCAAGGATGGCCACCATGTGGCGTCGGCTGCAAGAAAACCAACAAGATAGTTAGAAATCATGCCTAATCGAGTGTTATATACCTAAATAAAAAAGAGGGAATACCCATGCTTCTGCATATTTGCCTAGGTTGCGGCTGCCTTGGTGGTGCGACGGACGTTGCATCATTAGACATCGTTTCCGACTAGCGTTATGCGCCTCGTCCCACTTAGGCGAGCACCAACTATCCACCATCTACTCCCAGCACTGAGGATGGGAGGTGTACCAATAAGTAATCATCTACAAAGTAAAACAAGTACACTGCATATCAGAAGATAAAATTAAGCAAATTTTGTCACAAATATTAAAGTTTTGTATTTACCTGCAAGTACTGGTCCCGAGTCAACGACATGATTTGGGCGTCCTTCTTGGTCACCTTCTCCCCATGGACAGAGCCGTGGTAACTGCCGATGTCCTAGATTCGCGCCTCATACTGCATGTCCATGATGAGCTTCTTATAGCTCGTGGTAGCAATCACATCCGCCCTGGCCTCGTATCTAGCCTCGCATCTGAAGAAATCCTGCAGACAAAGACGATGTATCCATACATTATTTCAAGAATGTGCAACTAATGCGACATATTTTACAATATAGGAAGACTTAGCCACATCTCTTGCTTCACCTGCTCTGCCTTGTTGTTTAATTCTCTGTCGTCCCGATCTACTACATTGGGGCGACGGCATAGTGGTCGAAGGTGTAGGCTAGGCCCATCACTCCAGCATATTCAACCATCTAGGGAAGTGTTCCCGGCATAGAAGGCCGAGTATGCCATTGGGGTTGTGGACGTGACCCCTGCATTCTCCATAACATTCCAAGACCTGTCCAACTGATAACAACAACCTTCCAAGACCTGTCCAACTGATAAAGAAAAAGTATTAGTTTCTATTATGAATTAGAACACATAATATGAACAAGCAGCGATAAAATCTAAAGTTACATGCATCTCCCCATCGGGTCAACTCAGCGGCCATCTGTTTCGAAGTATGGGTCGCTGAGGGAGACTCGCAGGACCTCGCAAGTAGACATTCCTCAAACCTAAGGCATCCTGTTGAGCACCGTCGTCATCCTGTTGCGCCGCATCGACAGTGGCCTGCTGCTCCACCTGCTACTAAGAGTCGTCGTCCTGCTCTGCCTCCTATACCGTCCTATGGGTGCTTCTCCTCCCCATCCTTGTCCTCATCACACCGCCAACCATCTTTGTCCAACAACCTACAATTAAGAGTAAGCAAATAAGCACAGATAAAAAAATGTATTTAGAAACAGATGTGAAATAAATAAAATATAGCATTACATCGATTAAAAATAATCTTCATATGTGTCTGGTGTGATATGCTGGCCCTAAGGGATGGTGATATCCTATCCTAAGGCTTAATAGAATTAATAGAGTACTCATAACAACAATGTGCATCTTATTTTTTGGAAGCCTATCTTGAAAGAACCTCCAGGTTAAGCGTGCTTGGCTTGGAGCAATTTGGGATGGGTGACAACCCGGGAAGTGTGCATGAGTGAGGTCAAAGTGCGCAAAAAAGACTCATGTTGGTATGTGAGGACAATATATGATCCTAGAGAGCTGCCAGGAGTAAGTACCGCCGGTCTGAGAGTGGACGGGGTGTTACATCTGGGTTAGCCAGATCATATGTCCCATCATCACTATCAACCATTTCATAGTCAACACCATCTGTAGGCGCAAGTTCGCCATTGATGTCATTATGTTCAAGTATTTCAAAGTCATTCTCATTTTGCACCTCATCATCCTCCTCATCAAAAACCATTTTAATATCTACTTCCATTTCGATAGCTTCGGTTAAGTCTATCTCAAATCGCCCTTCTAGCCCATCTTCTCGGAAGAACTCTTCATCATATGTGTCTGGGTCTAAGTTATAATCTTCAATGTTTGGAACAGGTAATTTACCATGCGGTGATACCTTATACACAACATCCCAACCCTTAACATGTTCTTTCGTTTGGCACACATATGGAAGATAATACACTTGTGTGGCCTGTTGGGCCATGATATGGACATCGTCTCCTAGTAAGGCGTGGAATCCTGTCAAATTTCGACTTGCCCAAGATTAGAATGTGTCTGTATCATCACTTTAGGGTCAAACCAATGATATTTTAATATCACTGAAGTAAGAGATTTGGAACCAAGAAAATTGAATTCATATATTTTTTCGATTTGTCCAAAATACTCGACCTCGTCAAGCCCAGGCGTAAAGACTCCAGAACACGTGGTTTTTTGATTGGGTCGAATTTGGTCGTAGCTTGTTGTGCAAAACAGGTATCCGTTGACATCATGCCCAGAATATTTCCTGAACCTATAGGCAAAGCCATTGGGTACTTGTCTCAACTCGACACTCATAGGGATTAAACCCAACTGTGGCCAGCGCAACACATACATTACGAGCCTCTTCGGCCTTCTCACGGTGAATGGCATCAAAGCGTTTCTAAGAACACCTAGAGGAGGGTGAATAGGTGATCCTATAAAAAATAGATCAAAAAACAAATTTGTACAAATATTGGATTAGTGAAAGCTAAGGCCAAGTTCAAGTGAGGAGTACGAGCGGAGTAAACTTCTTCACTTAATTGCTCTTCACAAGGTGAGTATTAAACTGAGAGCAATGATGTAAGTGAAGTAGATAGAGAGAGAAAATTGCATAGGAATAAAGACTCGTGACACAGCGATTTTTATCCTTTGGTTCGGTCAAGTAGAATACTTGCCTACTCCATGTTGTGGCGTCCCAATGGATGAGGGTTGCACTCAACCCCTTTCAAGTGATCCAAAGATCAACTTGAACACCACCGTTTTCTTTATCTCAACAATATCCCGTTGTGAGGAATCTCCACAATTTGGAGTCTATCTCGCCTTACACAAATGATCTCAAATGAACACAAGAGTAAGGGGGAATAGAAACACACTAGAGCGAGAGTTGCAGCAACAACACGCACATAAGACAAGAACGAGCACACGAAACAGCACAACGGAATTACAACTCAAAGAAGTGCTCGGATCTCTATCACAATGAACCAAATGCGTGTTTGCGGAGTCTTGGCATTGTAGAATGTTCAGTGGGTGCTTGGTGTACTACTCCGTGCGCCTAGGGGTCCCTTTTATAGACCCAAGGAAGCTAGGAGCCGTTGGTGCTCCATTTGGAAGGCTCTAGTTGCCTTCTATCAGCGGGTGCACTGGACTGTCCGGTGCACACCGGACAGTGAACTGTACGTGCGTTAGGTGCGGCAGAGAATCCCCTGATTGGTTGATTTCCTGTTCTAGGGGCATCGGACCGTCGGGTGTGGGACACCAGATTGTCCGGTGCGCCACTCGACCGTTGGCCTAGGGCCGACGTGGCCACTAGTCATTGGTTGCTCGCTCACTGGACTATCCGACGCCTCGCACGGACCGTCTAGTGAATTATAGCTGATGCCGGCTGAAAACCCCGAGAGCAGCGAGTTGGCCGGACCATGCACCAGACTATCCGGTGGGTGGTAACGGACCGTCCGGTGCTCTGAAGTCCAGCACCTTATCTCTTTTTCTTCCTTGTTCTCTTTTGCTCCTTTTTGGCTTGACTTTATAAAGTCCCTATCACTTAGACAAACATGATTAGCGCACAAATCAATTGACTAAGTGTCCAGAGCATACCTTTTTGCTTGATCCATATAGATTTGCACTAAGTCTTCTTCCGACACATTTTTCTTGATATACCTTCGCTCAACGTCATGTTAGTTCAAATATAATGTGTTGTGCATCTAATCACCAAAACAATATAGAAATGGCCCGAGGGCACATTTCCCTTTCAATCTCCCCCTTTTTGGTGATTTATGCCAACACATCAAAAAGCAACTCAAATTGAACTAACATATCCAAAAGAGCTAAAAAGAGCAAATTGATGTCAAATTGAAGATCAATGAAGTTATCATAGGATTTGGCATATTAGGGTCATTTTTGCCACCACTTGGTTTATTTTCGCAAAACAAGTTCATTTTCCTTTCTCTATTTCAAAAACACTTGTTTTGACAAATTAAAATATCTTTTAGGACTAGTTTTGATCAAAAACCAAAAACTCCCCCTTTTCCCATAATCAAATATCTCCCCCATAAGAGAGCAGTTTTTGCAATAAAGTATTCTTACACTAAAAATTTTGAAAAATTCACAAGTGGTTAGCTGATCTAGTTGCTTTGGCATTAATTTCTCCCCCTTTGGCATTAAGCACCAACAAAAGAACTATTTGGCCTATTAAACCCCATTGCCTCACAAAAATCGCAAGTAAAACCAAAGGCAATGAGAAAAATAGTGACTTGGAACAAGATGCATTGATACGAGAATGCAGTGGAAGCCTATTATTTGCCCAAGTCCATCTTTTCCTTTTCAATCCATCTTTGGGACTATATCAAAAATCACTCAAGCAAACACATTAGACTCAAAGGGTCAAGTTGTAGTATATCCTCCACCTAAGCATGTGCATCATTTGCATAAGGACTTGTGAGGTCTGAGGATGACTTGTACAACTTGAGCACCAAGTGATAGTTAAAGACAGAAATGCTTAAAAAACATTGTTCAAAGACATAATACACATGTATGATATAGATCAATCCAAGTTCCGCGAATCTAAGACATTTAGCTCACTACACAACCTGTAAAACCTTTTCTCATCTAAAGGCTTGGTGAAGATATCGGCTAGCTAGTTCTCAGTGCTAATGTGGCAAACATCAATATCTCACCTTTGCTGGTGGTCTCTCAAAATGTGATGCCGGATGTCTATGTGCTTAGTGTGGCTGTGTTCAATAGGATTATCCGCCAAGCATATGGCACTCTCATTATCACATAGGAGTGGGATTTTGCTCAGATTGTAGCCAAAGTCCCGGAGGATTTGCCTCATCCAAAGCAGTTGCGCGCAACACTAGCCTTCGGCAACATACTCGGCCTCAGCGGTGGATAGGGCAGCGGATGTTTGTTTCTTAGAGCTCCAAGACACCAGGGACCTACCTAGAAACTGACAGGTCCCTGATGTGCTCTTCCTATCAACCTTGCACCTGGTATAGTTGGAATCTGAATATCCAATTAAGTCAAAGGACCCTTTGGATACCAGATCCCGAAGCAAGGCGTATGAACTAAATATCTAAGTATTCGCTTCACGGCCACAAGATGACATTCCTTGGGTGAGATTGAAATCTAGCACACATGCATACACTAAGCATTATATCCAGTCTACTAGCACAAAGATAAAGTAAAGAACCTATCATAGACCGGTATGCCTTTTGATCAACGGACTTACCTCCCTTGTTGAGGTCCAAGTGCCTGTCGGTTCCCATTGGCTTCTTAACAGGCTTTGCATCCTTCATCCCAAACCTTTTGAGTAAGTCTTGGGTATACTTTGTTTGGGAGATGAAGGTTCCTTCCTTGATTTGCTTCACTTGAAATCCAAGGAAGTAGTTTAGCTCTCCCATCATTGACATCTTGAATTTCTACATCATTACCCTGCTAAACTCCTCACGAGACTTTTGATTAGTAGAACCAAATATTATGTCATCGACATATATTTGGCACACAAACAAATCACCATTACAAGTCTTAGTAAAAAGAGTAGGATCCTCTTTCCCAACCTTGAAAGCATTAGATATGAGAAAATCTCTAAGGCATTCATACCATGCTCTTGGAACTTGCTTAAGTCCATAGAGCGCCTTAGAGAGCTTATAAACATGGTCGAGATACCTGTCATCCTCGAAGCTAGGGGGTTGTTCCACGTATACCTCCTCCTTAATTGGTTCATTGAGGAAGGCCAATAATATACTAATTGACTCGAGCCTAGCTATAGGAGCAAAAGTCTGATCAACTCCGTGGCAAATGGGTAACATGACTTGTGGGTAAAGATGCGGAACCTCTGTAGAGTGTAAAACTTGTATACTAGCCGTGCTCATGGTCATGAGCAGCTCGGACACTCACATGATTAATTTATGGAATTAAATTCAATTCGTCATTTGCATCGCATTGGGATTATTTATTATTATTTTTATTTACTACTACTATGGTATAGTATTCACTTACATTTAGTAACTGCTAATAAAATTTTGAGCAACATATAAAAGCAATGCTAAGCTTTAACCTTTATTATTGATCAGCATTACACCTCACATGAACTCCCACCTTTGATGAGTTCATGCACATTATTCCCCACAACTTGTTGAGCTATGATCTTTTTTGAGCTCACTCTTGTGATATATAACCCCCCCACAGGTGAAGAGAAGGTGGTCGAAGAGGAGCCGCACAACAAGGAGTTCGACTTGATCTAGGTGGCGTCTCCTAGTTAGCTTTATGACGCTAGGGAAATAATATTTAGTTTGCTTTATTTTTATCATTTATTTTGTAAGACTTCCGCCATGTAATAAGAATATTTATGATATTTATGACATGTATCTCTATACATTCTGTCATAATATGTGAAGTTCTTCCTTAGCACACATATGAGACACACCCGACTTTATCCTTTAAACCCGGGTGTGACAGAAGTGATATCAGAGCAAATGTTGACTGTAGGACGAAACCTAGATAGACCTGGACAAAACCATTACCTACTTACCTTACTATAGTTCTTTCTATACTTTTCTTGATCCTGTCTCACCTTCTACTATTTACTCTGATTACTCTTACCTTTTCTATTCTAAGACAAGGAGGATTTCACACTTTGGAATCCTACATTTATGACCCCCTAAAGAGATAGGAGAACTAAGACAAAATTATAATTACTTTCTCTACTTAAAATAATTGGTTGATTGTTCTGATGATAAATGCCTAATTTGCTTCTTTGATTGATTGAAACATTATAGTTGGGTATCTTAACATGTACCATCATAAGGTAATGTATTAACTTTAGTAGGTGACACACTAATCTACTTAGCTAATAAGACCCCCAAAGTAACATACCTTGTAATTACTCGCCTTGCCAACAATTCTTTCTTTCTTACCATGTGTTTCTAACTCAGATGGTCAATACCAGGAAGGGAGGAGGAATTGATCTACCCCCCAATCCACACAACCGGAGGGTACTTAGACAACTACAACAGCAAGCCGAGATGAATCCTCTGAATCCTCCAAATCCTCCACCAGCCGAAACTGATCTAGCAGTTGTAGCCCAGATGCGAATAATGCAACAGATGGCTGATACTATGGCAGATATGCATGCACAGATGCGGCAGGAATGCTAAGAGATGCGCCAAGAGAGAGAGGAGATGCGTCAGGAGAGGATGGGGCAACAGCAGCAAGTCCCATTGCCACCACTTCCACCCCGGGACAAGTACCAGGAATTTATGAGCCACAAGCCGCCTACCTTCACCAGCTCTCCAGATCCTCTGCATGCCGATGACTGGTTGAAGTCAACGGAGAAAATGCTAAACATTGCTCAATACTCTGACCGGGAGAAGGTTCTCTATGCTTCTGGTCGTCTGACTGGTCCTGCTGCTGACTGGTGGGATTCTTATGTTGCTGCCCATGATGCTGCTGACACTATTACTTAGGCGGAATTCACCACACAGTTCAGAAACTACCACATTCCTGCTGGGCTGATGAAGATTAAAAAGAGGGATTTTTGTCATTGAAGCAAGGCAACATGTCTGTCAGTGAGTACTGTGACAAATTCATTTAACTATCAAGATATGCTCCTGATGAGGTGGCTGATGATGACAGGAAGCAAGAGCACTTCACAGAAGGACTCAATGGGCCACTACAGTATGCATTGGTTGCTCATACCTTCCCATCATTTAAGAGGCTGCTTGATAAAGCTCTAGCTATTAAACACAAGCGTGTTCAACTAGGAGAGTTGAAGAGGAAGGCCATTAACCAGGGGCAGGGTAGCAGCAGTCTTTGCCCTCGCTATGTTCTGCCCCAGGGGACACCAGCTCGTCCAGGAGGATGACCACGCCCAGCTCAGTATGCAGTATGCTCCACAAGGGACTCCACAGACACCCCATACTTGTCAGGCTACCCCCACTGGCACCCCGGCAAGGCCTACATTATAGAAGACTGCTTCAAGTGCAGTCAGGTTGGGCACTATGCAAATGCTTGTCCGACGGGGAATTCCAGTGCACCAGCTCAGAACAATCAACAAAATCCTGGCAAGGGATATAGCATTGCCAGGGTTAATCAAGTCAGTGCTGAGGCCACTGCTGACGGCGCAGTTATCGCTATCGGTATGTTTTACATTAATGCAATTCCAGCAGCATTGTTATTTAATTCTTGAGCTACGCATTCGTTTATTTCTGTTCGATTTGCAACCACCAATGAATTACCATTTCAAAATATGAAAACACCTATGGTAGTTATTACACCTAAAGGGCTTGTTGAAGCAAACTATATGACACAAAGATTAACACTGACAATTATGGGAAGGGAATTCTGGTCTACACCCATAGTACTAGAAGAAAGCAGTATAGATCTGATACTTGGGATGTCCTGGTTGAGGAAGGCTAAGGTAGTTATACACTATGCTAAGGGAACCATAGAACTCACCAGTTCCAAAGGGGAAACATTTGAAGTTGAGATTATCCTAACCGCTTCTACCAGACCTGCCATATTTCTAGTAGATGGGAAATTTGTGGGTAGAAACATCCGAGTTGTTAGAGACTTTCCAGACGTCTTTCCTGAAGATCTACCCGGAATGCAACTAGATAGGGAAGTCGAATTCATTATTGATCTCTTACCTGGTATAGCTCCCATTTCGAAAAGGCCATATAGGATGTCAGTGGAAGAGTTAAAAGAACTTAAGAAACAATTAATGGAGTTGCAGGAAGCAGGGTACATTCGTCTGTGTTCCTCACTTTGGGGAGCACCGGTACTGTTTGTACAGAAGAAGGATGGTTCACAACGGATGTGTGTGGACTATAGGTCACTTAATGATGTCACCATTAAGAACAAGTACCCGTTACCTCGTATTGATGACTTATTTGATCAGATGAGAGGTGCTAGGGTGTTTTCTAAGATTGACCTCAGGTCGGGCTACCACCAAATGAAGATTAGGCCATCTGATATTCCTAAGACGGCTTTCTCTACCAGATATGGTCCATATGAATTCACAGTAATGTCGTTTGGCTTAACCAATGCACTAGACTACTTCATGAATTTGATGAACAAGGTGTTCATGGAATATCTCGATAAATTCATCATGGTATTCATCGATGACATTCTTATTTATTCCAAGAACGATAGTGATCATGAGGAACATTTGCGGATGGTGCTACAGAAGTTACGGGATAATCAGCTCTATGCCAAATTTACCAAGTTTGAGTTCTGGCTTGATGAAGTACATTTCATGGGGCATATCATCTCCAAAGGAGGAATTTCTGTAGATCCGACTAAAGTAATAGCGATAGTTGGTTGGAAGATACCAAGTACAGTCTCGAAGGTCCAGAGTTTCTTGGGACTCGCAGGTTATTACCGGTGGTTCATTGAAGGGTTCTCCAAGATTGCTAAGCCTATGACCTCACTGTTAGAGAAGGGCAAGGAGTTTAAATGGACCTGAGAATTCCAAGAGAGTTTCAATCAACTGAGGTTTAAATTGATGGCTGCTCTAGTATTAATTATGCCAGATCTGTAGAAGAATTTTGATATATATTGTGATGCAAGTCGCCAGGGCTTGGGATGTGTTCTTATGCAAGAAGGATACATCATCGCTTACTCGTCTCGCCAGTTGCGGAAACATGAGTTGAACTACCCCACTCTTGACTTAGAACTGGCAGTCATGGTGCATGCACTCAAGATTTGGAGACACTATATTATGGGGACCAAGTGCCGAGTCTACACCGATCACAAGAACTTAAAATACATCTTCACTCAGAAGGATCTCAACCTTATGCAATGCCGATGGTTGGAGCTCATCAAGGACTATGACTTGGAAATACACAATCATCCGGGCAAGGCGAATCTGGTTGTGGATGCCTTGAGTCAGAAGGAGCATGTCCATGCAGCTATTGTCACCCAGTTACCCGATGAATTGGCAGAAGATTTTGAGAAGCTCAATCTAGGGATCGTTGCTCATACCGAAGGAATTACCATAGAAGTGGAACCTACCTTATAGCAAGAAATAAGCAAAGGTCAGATCAGTGATGCTAGAATTCAGGAGATCAAAGATCTGATAACTGAAGGTAGAGGCCCAGATTTCACGGAGGATGAGCAGAGCACGATATGGTTCAAGAACTAGATTTGTGTTCCTGATATCGACATTATTTGTGAAACCATATTGAAGGAGGCACATGATTCAGCTTATTCCATCCATCCGGGTAGTACCAAGATGTACCAAGACTTGAAGCAGAAGTATTGGTGGTATGGACTAAAAAGGGATGTAGCTACACATGTGGCGGAATGTGATGTTTCCCAGAGGGTAAAGGCCGAGCATCCGAGACCTGCTGGATTACTTCACCCACTGAAAATACCCGAGTGGAAATAGGAAGAAATTGGCATGGATTTCATTGTTGGTCTACCCCACACTCCTCTAGGGTATGACTCTATTTGGGTGATTGTGGACAGACTAACAAAAGTGGCTCACTTCATTCTTATGAGGACTAATTACATGGGAGCCAAGCTAGCAAAGTTGTATATGGATCAGATAGTTTGTCTACATGGAGTGCCTAAGAAGATTGTGTCAGACCGGGGATCATAGTTTACTTCTCGGTTTTGGCAGAAGTTGCACGAGTGCTTGGACACACAGTTGAATTTTAGTTCGGCCTACCATCCTCAAACTAATGGACAGACCGAGAGGACCAACCAAGTACTGGAGGATATGCTAAGAGCTTGTGCTCTTAAACATGGTGGTAGTTGGGATAAGAGCTTACTGTATGCGGAGTTCTCTTACAATAATAGTTACTAGGCCAGTTTGAAGATGTCCCCGTTCGAGGCTCTATATGGCAGGAAGTGTAGGACTCCACTGTACTAGGATCAAACTGGCGAAAGGCAGTTCTTTGGGCCTGAAATTATACAAGAGGCAGAATAACAAGTGCGAATGATAAGGGAGAATTTGAGAACTGTACAATCAAGGCAGAAA
Organism: Zea luxurians; assembly: GCA_029449295.1. NCBI lineage: Eukaryota > Viridiplantae > Streptophyta > Magnoliopsida > Poales > Poaceae > Zea > Zea luxurians. Next base: position 50,934,151 of record JAOPSE010000004.1, on the reverse strand, counting down.
AGCTATGCGGATACCCAGAGAAGACTGTTAGAGTTTAAGGAGGGTGATCACGTGTATCTTAAGGTGTCATCGATCCGGGGTATGTGAAGATTTAAAGTTAAAGGGAAGTTGTCCCCTCGCTTTACTGGACCCTTCTTGATCCTAAAGCGAGTGGGAGTAGTGGCCTACCAACTGGAATTACCCGATCATCTTGCAGATGTACATGATGTCTTTCATGTATCTCAATTGAAGAAATGCCTCAGAATACCCAAAGAGCAGCTACCTATGGAGGATCTTAGTGTTCAAGATGATCTGACTTATACTGAGTATCCTATCAAGATTCTTGATACTTCGACTCGAGTCACAAGAAGCAAAGTGATTAAAATGTGCAAAGTGCAATGAAGTCACCATGGAGAAGATGAGGCTACTCGGGAAAGAGAAGAAGAGCTTCGAATAGAATTTCCCCATCTTTTCCCTAGTCCTTCCTAAATCTCGAGGACGAGATTCTTATTAAGGGGGGTAGGATTTGTAAGACCCAATTTGTAAAAGCATAAGAAATTAGATTATTTCCCTTATATGTGGTTGCCCTCTACTCATTGGTACATGTGAATAACCACATTTAAAAGCGAATAATTAACAAGTGACACATAAATAACCAATGCATCATGTTAGAGTTTATTTGGGTGTGCATTTAATAATAATAATATCCATATTTATAGAAATACATTAAGGTCCAGCCTTGAATTTAAGACCTAGTTTGCAATCTAGAATTTGGAAAATAAGAGAAGGAAAAGATTATACAAAATAGAGAAAATAAATATATAAATAAATACATTATGTTCCTACTAATATTTGAATGTTGGCATTTAGCTTAGGTGTGAAGTTCACAAATAAGTTTGAATTCAAATTTGAAATCAGAATTTAGAAAAATAAAGAAAGGAAAACAAAAAGAAAAGAATAAGAAAGCCTACTTGGGCCTCGGACGCCAATTTGGTCCAAAGACTCACTCGCCTCGTGCAGCCCAACTCTCGACTCCACGTGACGACGCTGACGGTCTGGGCCTACATGGAAGCCACGCGGGTCGTCCGTTCCGTGCGCGAGTTACACTAACAGCTGGGGCCACTCGCCAGCCCTCACGGTCGTGCAGCCCGCCTCCTCCACCATGGTCGTTGACCTGCGCCTAGCTCCACGAAACTCGGCCGTGTTGGTTATTCCGCTACCCCCTGCGGCCATGGACATGTCCGGAGTATAAAGCCTCCCGAGCTACGTCTCTGTGACCCGATTTGCGCTTAGGGCATACCCATCGCGCGAGAAAAATCGGAAGTCGTGGGAGTTCGAGCCGCCACCGTCGCCTCGCCCCCGTTCGTCGCTCTGGGCAGTCGGCTGGTCATCGCGGATGCTTGGGTGGGCATTATTGGAGCGTCGAGGCATCGTAGCCACGACAATTGATCGCTGAAATCATGGCTTCGACCTTGATCCGCCGTGCGCCGCGATTGTCCTCAACTGTCGTCCATCTCTGGTGAGTAAGCCTTGTGCTGTACTCACCCTGGTCCTGCGGTAGTGTAGCACCTAGTGAATTAGGGTTTTGGGCACTAGAGCCCTACATTCACCCCCTCTGGTGACGCCTCCGCCGTGCCTGGTACTCGCACCGTCGCGCCAAGCCGATGATGGGGAGGATGCGAGATTGGCCATAGATTCGGTAGTGGATGGTTTGGATCGGATGACTGCGTACCTTTTCGCGTGGTCAGATTTGCACCATTGCGATGGAATCGGACGAGCGAGAGGTGATTGTGATTGTTTTAAATCCAAACCATAGAATCCGATTTGACGGATTGGCGTAGTTGCGGGGTAGATGAAATCTGTACCGTCGGTTTGTGAATCAGTGGTCATTGTCACGTAACGCTTCATGATATGTATGATCTAATCATAGCCATCCGCTGTTGATCCCATGGCCAGGATAACCCCATACCCTTTCAGCCAGCGCTATTCACAAAAGAAACACTGTGGGAAATGGAATTTAACCTGCAGTCAAAAGGGAACTGTGCCCTTGCGCCATTTCTATAAATGTTTTGGTGATTAGATGCCCAACACAAAATATGTTGGTTCATAAGTGCTAAGATGCAAATCAAAGAACAAGGTATGTATCCGGCCTAAGTAAATTATTTTTGGGTACTAATATATTTATCTAAGTGCTAGGAATCTTGCCAAGTCAAAATAAATTGAATTGGAGAAGAATTGGCTGAGTACAGCCAAACCAGCACCAGCCTGTGGTGCACCGGACTGTCAGGTGGTGCACCGGACAGTGTCCGGTGCCCAGGCTGACCCGGCGGCGAACTCGTCGCTCTCGGGAAAAAGAAATGGCGTCGCAGCTAAAAATCACCGGACTATCCGGTGAGTCAAAGCCGCCTGTGGCAACGGTCGGCAGCACAATCAGCGGGCGACGCGTGGCCCGCGCCAACGATCGGCTGGTCACACCGGACTGTCCGGTGTGCACCAGACAGTGTCCAGTGCGCCAACGGGACCGGAGGCCCAACGGTCTTCTCCAGAAAAGGAAGGAGATCAGGCATTGGACTGCTACTGTTCATGTCCGGTGGTGCACCGGACTGTCCGGTGCACCACCCGACAGAAGGCAGGAATTGCCTTCCAATTTGATCTCCAACGGCTCCTAGCTGCCTTGGGGCTATAAAAGGGACCCCTAGGCGCATGGAGCACTACACCAAGCATTCACTAAACATCCTAAGACTTCTAGACTCCGCAATCACGCAATCGTTTCATCGTGTTAGAGATTTGAGCACCATTTGAGTTGTGAACGCCCTACGTCATGTTTTGTGCTCACGTCTTGGCTTGTGTGCATGTGTTCGCTGTGATTCGAGTCTTGTGTGTGTTGCTTTCCCTCCCTTACTCTTATGCCTTTCTTGTGATCAAGCATTGTAAGGGCGAGAGGCTCCAACTTGTGGAGATTCCTCGCAAACGGGAAAAGACTACTAAAGAAGAAAACTGTGGTACTCAAAGTTGATCATTGGATCACTTGAGAGGGATTGAGTGCAATCCTTGACCGAAGGAGGTCACCACAACGTGGAGTAAGCATTGGCCGAACCATGGGATAAAACACTGTGTCTCTTGTGTTGCTTTTCACTGTGATTGATTTCTTCTCAAGAGCTCGCTTTATAGCAACTTGGCTTAAGCTAACTAACATCTTTCAAACCAAGTTTGTGCTATTAGTGTTGAATTTTGCAGGATCATCTATTCACCCCCTTTAGGTGCCCTCAATTGGTATCAGAGCCATACTCTTCATCTAAGAGACTAACCACTCGAAGAGATGGATCCTAAGGGTAAGGGGATGGTGATCAACGACAAGGAGAAGGAGTCCCTCCTCAACGAGCCAAGAGAGGACAAGCCCACTGACTCAGGCTCAAGTCACAAGAAGAGGGACAGGAAGAAGAGGCGCATCAAGAAGATTATCTACGACGATAGCGATGCCTCCTCTTCTTCACCAAGGGATGACGACGACGACGACTCCTCGTCCAAAAAGAAAACAGTTAATCAAAACAACTCCTTTGATTGTTCCCACATTCCATACAAGTCAAATGCCCATTTACTTTCTATTCTACTTGGAAAAACCCCCACACTTAGATGGAGAGGATTACTCATTTTGGAGCCATAAAATGCATAGTCACCTATTTTCTCTCCATCCTAGCATTTGGGAAATTGTGGAAAATGGAATGCACTTTGATAGTAATGATAACTCTATGTTTATAAATGAACAAATTCATAAAAATGCCCAAGCCACTACTGTTTTGCTAGCATTTCTATGCAGGGATGAATATAACAAGGTCAACGGCTTGGACAACACCAAACAAATCTGGGACACCCTCAAAATTTCTCACGAGGAGAATGATGCCACCATGATCACCAAAATGGAACTAGTGGAAGGCGAGCTAGGAAGATTCACGATGATAAGAGGGGAAGAGCCAACACAGACATACAACAGGCTCAAGACTCTTGTCAACAAAATCCTAAGCTATAGAAGTACAAGATGGATGGATCATGACGTCGTCCGACTCATGCTCAGGTCATTTACGGTTATTGACCCCCATCATGTAAATCTTATACGTGAAAACCCCAGGTACACCAGGATGACACCCGAGGAAATCCTTGAAAAATTCGTAAGCGGGCGCATGATGGTAAAGGAGTCAAGATATGTGGATGACACCTTGAACGGTCCACTTCCCATCTATGAGTCACAGCCCGTTGCTCTCAAAGCCACCAGCAGCAGGGAGGTGCTACCGAGCAAGGTAGCACAAGTGGAGGTTGCCGGGCTCAATGAGGATGAGATGGCGCCCATCATCAAACGTTTCAAGACCGCACTGAAAGGACGCAAGGAGTACCCCAACAAAAACAAGTCAAGAGGAAAGCGCTCCTGCTTCAAATGTGGTAAGACTGGTCACTTTATTGCACAATGCCCCGATAATGATAATGACCAGAAGAAAGAGAAGCATGGGAAGAGGGAGAAGAAGAAAAACTACAGGAAGGCCAAGGGTGAGGCGCACATCAGGAAGGAATGGGACTCCGACTGTTCCTCATCCGACTCCGAAGATGAAGGACTAGCTGCGTCGGCCTTCAACAAGTCTTCACTCTTCCCCACGAACGACACACATGCCTTATGGCGAAGGAGAAGAAGGTAAGTGTTGGGGACTTGTTCTCAAATGCTAAGAGTTAAGAACAAGGCAACATAAAAGGTGTTAAGTATTAAAGTCCTTCGTCCTTCGAAACATTATGCCCCTTCGGGAAATAATGAGTTTCAGACGAAGGTCATAAGAGACATACCTTCGTAAATATAACAAGTAATGACGAAGGATTCATATAAAGCATGAAATATAATATAGACATCATCATAGAATCATCTCTATTTTATTAACATGGAAAAATAGAAATGATTTCAAATTACAAATGTACCTTCGGTCCTGAGAGAAGGTAAAAAGTACAAGCGTGACGCAAAAGTAAATGCCAAGTCAGCGTGAACAGTACAGGAGTACTGTTCATCTATTTATAGACGCGAGACGCAGCCCACGTAAAATTACATTCATGTCCATTACATTTGCTAATGACTTATGGAAATCTGTCAAGGCCCAAGTAGTCTTTTCATCTTTAAGTCGGTTCCCCTCTCTGCTATCGCGACGAAGCTTCCATGCGCACAGCTTCGGCAGTGCACCATCCTTCATAGAGCTTGGTAATCAGCCCGTCCTCCACTTTAATCCCCCTTCGTCTGGTTCAGGCTTCGTCCTGACCGTACTTTATGTTCATAATTCTGAGTCCGAAGATACCTGTTCACATAATCCACTTGGAAAACATTGTCAAATCATGTTTTTGAGGACCTTCGGAGGACGAAGGCCCCCAACAGTAGCCCCTCGCAATATTAGTTTGTAAATGATAAATTCAGATTGCGATATGGACGAAGGCCTTGAGCCGAAGGTCCGAAAAAAACACCTTCCCTTTGCTAGAATAGCAACATTCACTGACAAGCGGGGTTTTTCATTTTTCAATGCCCTGGGGGTATAAATAAGATCATACCGCAAACTTATTTGGTACGCACACTTGCCATCTGCTTCCGCCCACTAAATTTTTAGCTCTTGTGCACTAAGATTTGCTGATCTTTTTGATTTTGAAGCTTCGGCCTTGAAAACAGTTTTTTAGCGTTTCCGAAGATGTCTGAAGGTAAGAAGATCCCTGCTGAGACGAAGCTGAGTCTCGACGAAGAGAAGAACTTGGGGTTCCTTATAGCGATGGCGGAGACCAATACGGAGAAAATTACCAAGGAGATTCTTGAAGGTTTGTCCGAAGATACTGGTGACAGCGACAGTTACGATGTAGAAAGTGGTGTGGAAGAGTCCGAAGATCGACCATGGCGGCCAAGTCACACGGTTTTCGGAAAAACCACTATTAAGCAGAGTCATATTGATAATATGAGGGGGAGGTATTTTCGAGATATATCTATTGTGAGGGCTGATGCTGGAGAAAAGACTTCTCCCACCCCCGAAGAAGATGAAGTCGTAATCTTCCGAAGCTTTCTCAAGGCTGGGCTTCGATTCCCCCTAAGCAACTTTGTTGTTGAAGTCCTGAAGACATTTCAAGTCTACCTTCATCAAATTACTCCCGAAGCTATCATAAGAATGGGGATGTTTGTCTGGGCTGCGAGAAGCCAAGGTTTAGAACCAAATGCTAAAAGCTTTTGCAATATTCATGAGTTGCTATATGAGACGAAGCCCTGGGGGAAAGAACAATATCACAACAACTTTGGGTGTTACAGCTTCGGTGCCCGCTCCGGGTCAAGCCGCCCTGTGCCAACCTTTCGGAAGAGGTGGCCCGGAGCCTGGATGACAGAGTGGTTCTATGTAAAGAATGACTTAACAGCGCAAAAAGATGTCAAGAGTATCATTATGTGCCCCATCTGGCAACGCTTCGGACTTCGAAGGCCGAAGGTTGAAATGGATGAAGCAGCCGAGGAATGCCAAAGAGCCTTCGGCGTAATCTGCTCTTTCATTGGGACAAGGGACTTGGTCCAAGAGCATATTGCCTTCAGGGTATGGCCACTTGCAGGAAAGTGGGAAATGCCGAAGGAGACCATCAAAGAGTCCGACGAAGGCGGATTAGTCAGACTGAAATACACATTCAAATACGGGGATAAGTTTGCTGAACCTGATGACGACTGGTTGAAAAGCATTGAAACATTAAGTGACGAACTACTTGGGGCATATTCGAAGGCCGAGAATACTGTGTTATCAGCAGCCTTTGGAGGCCGAAAGAAGAAAAGGCTCAACCGGGTATTTGACGCAGTCGGGTTTGTTTACCCTGACTATCACTATCCGGTAATGGGTCGCAAAAGAAAAAATACTTCTCCTGCGACAGAAGCTACCACGAGTGGCACCAGCGAGCCAGCGCCGCAAAGGAAAAAGATAAAGGTGCTCACCCACCGAGCGCGTTTTATTGAGCCGGCCACAGTGCCAGAATTTATTGGTGAAGTCTCTTTGGCCTCTGAAGCTACAGAACCAGCTCCAGTGCCGAAGATAGAAGAGAAAACTGAAGCGCCTTCAGCAGAAAAAGCAGAAAAACCGAAGATTGGAGAGCCAAAAATATCGGAAATCTTAAGTCCTTCAGCAAATGTCGAAACAATAAAAAATCAAAAGGGCCCATCGGTGACCCCAAAAAGAAAAAGAATGGTGAACGTGCTAGATGTCTTGGAGACAATTAAGTCTTCAAGCACAACTCCAAAGAAGACTGTTGAACTTGCTGAAGCGTCTACTGAAGCTTCGAAGCAACAAGCTGAAGCTGAAGCTGGGCCTTCAGAGCCCACCAAGGAACAATCTTTGGAAACCGAGAAAATATCAGAACCAGTTTTTGTTGAAGAAACTGACACTGCCGCCCCCGAAGCTCCTTCCAGCATATGCGATTACATCGTGCGACATGCTTCGGGGAAGAAATTATCTGAAGAAGAGACTTATGAAGCCAATCACTATGCTAGAGAGTTAAAGTACCCGAAGGGGGCAGTAGTGTTCAATGGGACAAATGAAGATGACTTCCTATACTGCCTCCCTGATAACAAAGAATTATCCGTCTGCCGGGAGATGGCTAGAAGTATGGGTTTCCCGAAGCTCGAAGCTGGATTATGTGCTATGACGAAGGAAGATCTCGCGGATAGTCTTGCATATAATAGCCTGAAGGTATGGGAATTAGACGTTTGAAAAAATTTTACAATACGTAGTTCATTCTTTTATTCTTATATGGATTCTTTTTTGTATAGGGTTTAATCCTAAGCAACGCATTAAGAGCACAAAAGAGTGCCGAAGATGAGAGCTACGAAATTGCGTTCAACAATTTACGATCAGAAGTTATTAAACTGAGAAACGAAGCTCTAGAAAAAGATAAAATTCTGCTTACATTAGTAGACAAGATAAAAAAGGACGAAGCTGCTGCAAAGATTCAGGCCGAAGCTCACAGACGCGAAATTAAAGATCTTCAAAAGCAATTGGCCCGGGCGAAAGAAGAACGCATACTTGAAGAAACAAGACGTGAATGTAGCGACCAATGGGCTGATCACCTGGAAGCAACCGTGGAAGAGCTTCGGTCTTCTAAGAAAAGATGCTACGAAAAATCCATGGAATGCGTAAAGAAGATAAAGACCAGCTTCGCCAGCGTGGGCGCATTTTCCAGTGAAGAGAATTTCTCAAGAGGCAATCCCAAAGTCCAATGGAATGGATCAGTCACGAAGCAGAAGCCTTCGAGGAAATCCTGAGTAGCCGCGGTGACATCTGCGCTTTTTCGGGTGCCAGGGGAGTTGCTGCTGTCTTGGAGAAGAAAGGTTGCGGGCATGTAAAATCTTTAGCTCAGTCCGAAGCTGCCTTATCCTCCGTAGACATCAAAGACCCCTCGGCCGAAGCAAGCATGGTTGGTGGCAAATTCTTTACTGATGTCTGGGACAACGGCGGCCGAGAAATGGCTCAAGAAATCATTCAAAGGAGTGAAAAAGGCATCCATGATGCTAGGAAAGTGACAGAAATTGCTGAAAAAAGTACAGAGCCCGAAGGGCAAATAGGTATTAATTAGTCGTTCTTATTGTGTTGTAATTTTTATTTCAAACTTTGTTCGCGGTTTGTAATAGTAATGCAGAAATATTCTCTTCCCTCAGAACCTGCTGGATCGTCTGGTGACCCTCACACAAAAGGGGATGACGAAATTAAACAAATGGCCGAAGCTATCATGGATAAAGTTGTTGAACAACTTCTAAATGAGGCTGCCGAAGTAGTATTAAGAGAAGACTAGGTGTTATTAGAAAAAACATTTGAAGTGCGATCTATGTAATATTTTGTACATTTGAATGTAATATAGAAGTCTCTTTTCATTATTCAATTCTTTACGATGCATGAAATTCTACATACATACCATTTTTGAGCCTTCGGCGAAAAAACACCTTCCCTTCTTTTCATGCTTCGTGAAGAAGACATTCTCCGTTAAAACTATTCTGATGAATCACATCCACGCTTCGTGGAAACATTCTCCGAAGCTGTACAATTTCGATATTACTCTGATGAAGCTCATCCATGCTTCGTAAAAACATTCTCCGAAGCTATATTCCGAAGATTATCATTGTATTCCCTCGTGACTTTACACAATTTGCACTTTCTCAAAGCATCCTTTCGAAGGTTGATACTGTGTCCCCTTCTTTTGCCATATGCAACATGATGTATGATGCTTATGCTATGCAAAATGATGTGATGATGTTATGTTATGCAAATGACGTTTGTTCCGAAGATACACACAAAATATCTTTATAAGCTCTGCATTCCCTTAGGAACGTCTTTGGAGCTTCTTCGCCTTTTACTTAGGCGGTATCAGCGTTGACTTTTCGCTGTAAGCTCTGCATTCCCTTAGGAACGTCTTTGGAGCTTCTTCGCCTTTTACTTAGGCGGTATCAGCGTTGACTTTTCGCTATAAGCTCTGCATTCCCTTTGGAACGACTTTTGAGCAGAAAACTTACACTGCGCTCCCTTTGGAACGGCTTTTTGTGACTTCATCAACTTACTCTGCGTTCCTTAGAACGACTTTCTGTTGCTTCAAAGGATTTTTAATAATTCGAAGGTCCTTCTTGTTAACGCAAAAATTTTTTAAGCTTCAGCCACTTAAGCCTGTGGAGAAAATAGATTTTCCTCGTGGGAAACAACGAAATTATTACATGAAAACTAACAATGTTCTTTGTTACACAGAAAATAGAACTAAATAGAAAAGACTGCTATCAAAGGTAGGATATGTGTCAATAAATGTGCTTCGACTCTGGCACAGTGCTGTTGACTGTGCGAGCTTCGGATTGTTCTCTGAAGTCCCTTTGGTGTGGGGCATATTGACTCCCTTCTGGCTGTTGACCTTGTTGCAGTGGAGGTGGAGGCGGAGGCTGTTGCCAGGAAGCTTGAGGTTGACTTGCAGAAGCTACAGAAGCTGCAGGGTGATTGTCTATGTATTGTGGGATGTAAGGCCGATGATACGAAGCAGTATGCATGACCTGCTTCGGCTGAGTTTGTTGCGCTGCAGCTTCGGCTATTTCCTTTTGCTTCTGGATTGTAACATGGCACGTCCTGGTGGTATGGCCCTTGTTTTCTCCATAGAATAAGCAAAACAGTTTCCTTGGTTGATCTCCAAATCTTCCGCCGAAGCCCCTGGCGCCTCTGCCTCTTGGAGCTGGTGGCCGGAAGAAACTTTGTTGTTGCCCCGAAGCCTGTGAGGAGCACTGCGGCCTGTTCTGCTGGCTCCCCTTATCATCATTTTGATTAGAGCTGTGGATGGACCTGACATGCCTCGGATAAAATCTTCCTCCGAAGCCCCTGGTCATTTCAGAAAATCTGAAAGCCTCCTCCCTTCTTTGACGAAAATCATTGTCGGCACGAATGTACTCGTCCTTCTTTTGAAGCAGCTTCTCCAGGGTCTGAGGAGGCTTCCTAGCAAAGTATTGAGCTGCAGGTCCAGGACGAAGCCCCTTGATCATGGCTTCGATGACAATTTCATTGGGCACCGTTGGTGCCTGCGCCCTCAAACGCAAGAACCTTCTGACATATGCCTGAAGGTATTCTTCATGTTCTTGAGTGCACTGGAACAGGGCTTGAGCAGTGACCGGCTTCGTCTGAAACCCTTGAAAGCTGGTTAACAACATGTCCTTCAGCTTTTGCCATGAAGTAATCGTTCCTGGTCGAAGGGAGGAATACCAGGTCTGAGCGACATTCCTAACAGCCATAACAAAAGACTTTGCCATTACTGCAGCATTGCCACCATACGAAGACACTGTTGCTTCGTAGCTCATCAAAAACTGCTTCGGATCTGAATGGCCATCGAACATGGGAAGCTGGGGTGGCTTGTAGGACGGGGGCCAGGGTGTAGCCTGCAGCTCAGCGGACAGGGGAGAAGCATCATCGAAAACAAAATTTCCATGATGGAAATTGTCATACCAGTCATCTTCGTTGAAGAAGCCCTCCTGATGAAGGTCTTTTTGCTGAGGCCTTTTGTTCTGCTCATCGTGAGTAAGATGGCGAACTTCTTCAGAAGCTTCGTCTATCTGCCTTTGCAACTCAGCTAGCCTGGCCATCTTCTCCTTCTTCCTCTGCACCTGTTGATGTAGCATCTCCATGTCCCTGATCTCTTGGTCTAGTTCATCCTCCTGAAGCGTCGGGCTAACGGCCTTCCTCTTCTGGCTTCGGGCCTCCCGAAGAGAGACGGTCTCCTGGTTGGGGTCCAGCGGTTGCAGTGCTGCAGCCCCAGTCGCTGAAGCTTTCTTCGGCGCCATAGCGAAGGTCTATAGCTTCCGAAGGTGTTCAAAAAACTCGAAGTGGAAGTGAGTTCACCGGAGGTGGGCGCCAATGTTGGGGACTTGTTCTCAAATGCTAAGAGTTAAGAACAAGGCAACATAAAAGGTGTTAAGTATTAAAGTCCTTCGTCCTTCGAAACATTATGCCCCTTCGGGAAATAATGAGTTTCGGACGAAGGTCATAAGAGACATACCTTCGTAAATATAACAAGTAATGACGAAGGATTCATATAAAGCATGAAATATAATATAGACATCATCATAGAATCATTTCTATTTTATTAACATGGAAAAATAGAAATGATTTCAAATTACAAATGTACCTTCGGTCCTGAGAGAAGGTAAAAAGTACAAGCGTGACGCAAAAGTAAATGCCAAGTCAGCGTGAACAGTACAGGAGTACTGTTCATCTATTTATAGACGCGAGACGCAGCCCACGTAAAATTACATTCATGTCCATTACATTTGCTAATGACTTATGGAAATCTGTCAAGGCCCAAGTAGTCTTTTCATCTTTAAGTCGGTTCCCCTCTCTGCTATCGCGATGAAGCTTCCATGCGCACAGCTTCGGCAGTGCACCATCCTTCGTAGAGCTTGGTAATCAGCCCGTCCTCCACTTTAATCCCCCTTCGTCTGGTTCAGGCTTCGTCCTGACCGTACTTTATGTTCATAATTCTGAGTCCGAAGATACCTGTTCACATAATCCACTTGGAAAACATTGTCAAATCATGTTTTTGAGGACCTTCGGAGGATGAAGGCCCCCAAAAGTAAGCATTTGAAATACTCCTAAGTATTCTTCTTCTAGCGATGAGGAATCTTCCGATGATGAGATAGATTATAGTGATTTATTTAAAGGACTAGATAGATCTAAGGTAGAGAAGATAAATGAACTAATTGATGCTCTTAATGAAAAAGATAGACTTTTAGAAAAGCAAGAAGATATACTCTATGAGGAACATGATAAGTTTGTTAGTGTTCAAAAATATCTTGCTATAGAAATTAAGAAGAATGAACTGTTGTCTTCCGAATTGTCTACCTATCATGAATCTATTTGTAGCTTAAAGAATTTAAATGATGATTTGAATACTAAGCTAGAGAAAGTAAATGCAACTAGTTCATGTGTAGAGCATGTTGTTATTTGCAATAGATGTAAAGACTTTGATGTTGATGCTTGTAATGAACATGCCTCTATTATTGCTAAGTTAAACAATGAGGTTGCAAGTCTTAATGCTCAACTTAAGACTTGCATGGATAATTATGAGAAACTTAAATTTGCTAGGGATGCCTACACTGTTGGTCGACACCCCTCAATTAAGGATGGACTTGGTTTTCGAAAGGAAACCAAGAACTTAACAAGCCAAAGGACTTCCGGTCTCAACAAGGAGAAATGGAAGGCTCCTATGGCTAGTAGTTCTTCACATGATCAAAAGAACCTTGCTTATCTTTATGTTCATGTCAAGGAAGTTTCTCATCATGATAAATGTTATAATCATGCTACTTTACCTACTTATCAGGATTCACATGCTATGTTTGCTTCTAGTTCCACATATGTTCATGATAAGAGTAGGCCTAGGTGCAATCATACTATCTCTCGTGTGCCTAGGAAAGTTTACACTGGTCCAACTACTATGTATCAAACATGTAATGCTTCTTTTGTATTGTTATGCAAAAAAATGCCAAAGTAGTTGCTAGAAAATTGGATCTAAATTCAAGGGAGACAAAACTTGCATTTGGATTCCAAAAGTTGTTGTAACTAACCTTGTAGGACCCAACAAGAGTAGGGTACCTAAAACCCAAGCGTAATTGCATTGTAGGTTTATGCATCCGAGGGCTCAAGCTAGATCATCGACAGCGGATGCACAAACCACATGACGGGGGAGAAGAAAATGTTCACCTCCTACATCAAGAACAGGGATTCCTAGGATGCTATTATCTTTGGAGATGGGAACCAAGGCAAGGTCAAAGGATTGGGCAAGATAGCCATCACAACCGAGCACTCAATATCAAATGTGTTTTGAGTAGAGTCACTCGGGTATAATTTACTGTCTGTAAGTCAATTGTGTCATATGGGCTACAATTGTTTATTTACAAATATTGATGTATCTGTCTTTAGAAGGAGTGATGGTTCATTATCTTTTAAAGGTGTATTAGACGACAAGCTCTATTTAGTTGATTTCTCAAAGGAGAATGCCGATCTAGATGCATGCTTAATCGCTAAGACTAATATGGGCTGGCTTTGGCATCGCCGTCTAGCACATGTTTGGATGAAAAATCTTCATAAACTTCTAAAGGGAGATCATGTGTTAGGACTAACCAATGTCTATTTTGAGAAAGACAGACCTTGTGCAGCATGCTAGGAAGGAAAGCAGGTGGGAAGCACTCATCACAGCAAGAATGTGATGACGACATCAAGACCACTGGAGCTCCTCTACGTGGATCTCTTCGGCCCCGTTGACTATCTCGGCATCGGGGGAAGTAAATATGGTCTTGTTATAGTTGATGATTTTTCCCACTTCACTTGGGTATTCTTTTCGCAGGATAAATCTGAAACCCAAGGTACCCTAAAGCGCTTCTTAAGGAGAGCTCAAAATGAGTTTGAGCTAAAGGTGAAGAAGATAAGAATCAATAATGGGTCTGAGTTCAAGAACCTACAAGTTGAAGAATATCTTGAGGAGGAAGGCATCAAGCACGAGTTCTCCGCTCCCTACACACCGCAGCAAAACATCGTGGTAGAGAGGAAGAACAGGTCGCTAATTGATATGGCAAGGACGATGCTTGGGGAATACAAGACGCCTGAGCGGTTTTGGTTGGAAGCTGTGAACACAGCTTGCCATGCCATAAACAGGTTCTATCTGCACCGTCTCCTCAAGAAGACCTCCTACGAACTCCTAACTGCTAACAAACCCAATGTTTCATATTTCCGTGTATTTGGGAGCAAATGCTACACACTGGTGAAGAAAGGTAGGCATTCAAAATTTGCTCCCAAAGCAGTAGAAGGGTTTTTACTAGGATATGACTCAAATACAAAGGCGTATAGGGTCTTCAACAAATTGTTAGGATTAGTTGAAGTCTCTAGCGACATTGTATTTGATGAAACTAATGGCTCTCCAAGAGAGCAAGTTGATCTTGATGATGTAGATGAAGATGAGGTTCCGACGGCCGTAATGCGAACTATGGCGATAGGTGATGTGCGACCACAGTGTTGGGGACTTGTTCTCAAATGCTATAAGTTTAGAACAAGGCAACACAGAAAATGTTAAACGTTACAGTCCTTCGTCCTTCGAAGCATCATTTCCCTTGGGATATAATGACCTTTGGACGAAGGTTGTAAAGGGTATACCTTCATCGATGCAACATATAATGGTGAAGAAAGAATCATATAAAACATGAAAGATAACATAAACAGCCATATGTTATTGTTAGTCCATTTCCATTTTATCACTATGGGAAAATAGAAATGGTAACAAATTACAAATATACCTTTGGCTTGAAAGAAGGTAAAAATACAAGCGTAGCGCGAAGGCAAATACCCAGCCAGCGTGAACAGTACGGGAGCATTGTTCATCTATTTATAGGCACGAGACGCAGCCCATGTAAAATTACACCCATGTCCTTTACATTTGCTAATAACTCTATATTAATCCGCCGAGGTCTAAGTAGCCTTTTCATCTTTAAGTCGGTTTCCTTTTCTGTTATCATGCCGAAGCTCTTCTGCGCACAGCTTTGGCTCTGCGCCATCCTTCGTATTCCTTTCGCGCTTCCTCACATTGTGGCTTTAACTCAAGTCCGAAGATACCTGTTCATGCATTATACTTCCAGAAACATTGTTAAATCATGTTTTTGAGGACCTTCGGAAGCCGAAGGCCCCAACAGTAGCCCCTCGCAATATTAATTTGTTATAATGATAAATTCAGATTGCGATATAGACGAAGGCCCTAAGCCGAAGGTCCGAAAAAACACCTTCCCTTTGCTAGAATAGCAACAGTCACTGAAAAGCGGGTCCTTCCAGTTTTCAACGCACTAGGCGTATAAATAAGAGCGCACCACGAGCTCATTTGGCACGCTTTCTTGCCATCTGCTCTTGCTTACTCAATTTCTAGCTCTTGCGCACCAACATTTGCTTGGCTTTTTTTAAAATTTTTTTAAGCTTCGACTTTGAGAGTACTTTTTCAGCATTTTCGAAGATGTCTCAAGATAAAAAAGCTGTTGCTGAAACGAAGCTGAGACTTTCTGAGGAGAAGAATCTTGGCTTTCTTGAATCAATAGCGAAGACAAATACAGAGAAGATTACAAGGGAGATTTTGGAAGGTTTATCTAAAGACACTAGTGATAGTGACAGTTATGATGTGGAAAGTGGTGGCGAGGACTCTGAAGATCGACCCTAGCGACCAAGTGATACAGTTTTCGGAAAATCAACTATCAAATAGAATTATCTCGTCAATATGAGGGGAAGGTATTTCCGAGACATGTCTATTGTGAGGGCTAACAACGGAGACAAGACTTCTCCTACTCCCGAAGAGAACGAAGTCGTGATCTTCCGAAGCTTCTTCAAGGCTGGACTTCGGTTCCGCTTAAGCAGTTTTGTGGTAGAAGTTCTGAAGATATACCAGGTTTACCTTCATCAAATTAAGCCCGAAGCAATCATAAGAATGGGGATCTTAGTATGGGCTGTGAGGAGTCAGGGCTTGGAGCCAAATGCAAAAAGTTTCTGCAGTATGCACGAACTATTATATGAGACAAAACCCTGGGGTAAAGAGCAGTATCATAACAATTTTGGATGCTACAGCTTCGTTGCTCGCTTTGGGTCAAGCTGCCCCGTGCCAACCTTTCGGAAAAGATGGCCCAGAGACTGGATGAAAGAATGGTTCTATGTGAAAAATGATTTAAAGGCACGAGAGGATATTAAAGGGAGCATCATGTGCCTTATCTGGCAACGCTTCGGCCTTTGGAAATCGAAGGTAGAAATTGACGAAGCGGCCGAAGAATGTCGCAATGCCTTCGACTTAGTCTGCTCTTTCATCGGGACAAGAGACTTAGTTCAAGAGCACGTGGCCTACAGGATATAGCCATTGGTGGCCAACTGGGAGATGATAAAAGAAACCATCAGCAATCCTCATGAAGGTGGTTTGGTTCGGCTAAAATATACCTTCAGGTTTAGAGACCAGTTTATCGAGCCAGACGATGACTGGCTGAAAAGCGTTGAAGCTACAAGTGATGATCTGCTTGGGCCGTACTCCAAGGTGGAGGACAATTCGTTATCTACAGCCTTTGGAGACTGGAAAAAGAAGAGATTAAATAGAGTTTTTGATGCCAACGGATTCATGTATCCTGACTACTGCTACCCGCCACGGGGGCAAAAAAGAAAGAGTGCAACTTCCGGGAAAGATGATGCTTCAGCTGCTCCAAGTGAGTCTGTGCCGAAGGGAAAAACGGTGAAGGTCCTTACTCACCGACCGCGCTTCATAGAACCGGCCATAGTGCTCGAATTTGGTGAGATCTCTTCGGCTACTGAAGCCGAAGAACCTGCGATTGCACAGAAAATTGAAGAGCCGGCCGTAATGCCGAAGGCGTTACCAGCCAAATCAAATGAGCCAAAGGCCACTAATATTGGAGAGATAAAAGTCGAGAAAACAAAGACATTAGAAGTTATAAGCCCTTCGGCAAAGGTGACAATGCCGAAGGCACAAAAGGATCTTACAACGACTCCCAAGAGGAAGAGAATGGTGAACGTACTAGATGTGCTGGAATCAATAAAAACTTCAAGCTCTACTCCAAAGAAGACTGTCGAAGCTTCGAAAACACAAACGGAGGCAAAACTATCCGAGGCCGGAGCTGTCAAGAGCCAAGCCGAGATCGAAGCTGGGCCCTCAGAGCCCGCCAAGGATAAATCCTTGGAAATTAGAGAAGAAACGGAAAAAGAGGCTGCAAAAGAAATTCTGTCTGAAAAAACTGTCATTCCTATTCCCGAAGCATCCTCTAAAGCTCTCGATTATATTGTACGACATGCTTCGGGAAAGAGGTTATCTGCAGAAGAGAAGCGAGAAGCCCAATGTTATGCCCAGAGACTGAAATATCCGAAAGGGGCGTTAATATTCAACGACAGCGAAGAAGAAGACTTCTTGTATTGTCTCCCAGACAACAAAGAGATTTCTGTCTACCGGGAGATGAGCAGGAGCTTCGGATTCTCGACTTTAGAAGAGGGGCTCTCCACGCTATCAAAAGATGAACTGGCCGACAACTTAGCATACAATAGCTTAAAGGTGAGAGAATTAGATTCTTGCACTTAAAAACAAAATTTTCCATTTGCTTATACTTAATACCGCACTCCTTTTGTAGGGCCTTATTCTTAGCAACGCCCTCAGGGCGCAAAAAAGTGCCGAAGACGAAGGATGTGCTATAGCTTTGAGCAACCTTCGTTCCGAAGTAATTGAACTAGGGAACGAAGGTCTTGAAAAAGATAAAATATTAAACTCATTAGTGAATAAGATAAAAGAAGACGAAGCTACTTCCAAAGCCCAATCTGAAGCCCAAAAATGCGAAATTGAAGATCTTCGGAAACAGCTGGCTGAGGCGAATTTGAAATGCGCTATCGCCGAAGCTGACCGAGACACCAGTAACTATTGGAAAAATTATTTGGAGAAGACAGTTGTAGAACTTCGCTCTTTGAAAGAGAAATGTTATGAAAAATCTATAGAATGTGTAGATAAAATAAAAACTAGCTTCGCCAAGGTTGGCGCATACTCTAGCGAGGATAACGGGAAAATATCCTATGCAATCACTTATCCTGGTGCAAGCATGCAATCAAGCGATCTGGTGCATCCGATCTAGATCTAATGGTAACTGTTATTTTACATTTAACCCCTTCCACCTGAAACCTAGTGTCTATTTTACATTTAACCACTTTCATATGAAACCGTTGGATCTAGACTGGATGCTCTGGATAGTTTGATTGCACGCTTGCACCAAAATGAGTGATTGCATAGGATATGTCCTCGAGGATAACTTCGTAAGAGGCGATCCTGAGGGCTCAATTAACTGGATCAGCAACGAGGCCGAAGCTTTTGATGAAATTTTGAGCGGTCGTGGGGATGTCTGCGCCTTCTTAGGTGCTAGAGGGATTGCGGCTATTTTGGAGAAGTCCGGTTGCGAGCATGTAAAAGCTTTGGCCCAAGCCGAAGCTACTTTATCCATTGAAGATATAAAAGACCCCTCGGCTGAAGCAAGCTTAGTTGGCGGAAAATTCTTCACTGACATCTGGGAGTATGGTGGCCGAGGGATGGCCCACGAGATAATAAAAAAGAGCGAGAAAGATTCTCACGATGCAAAAGAAGCAACAAAGGCAACTGAGGAAGCTGTGGAACTCGAGATGCGGATAGGTATTGCTTAATAACTTTTAACTTTATTTTCTAATTTTGTGACTTCGAACTTATTTATGTTTTCTACACAGCTAAACTACCTCCTTCCCCGGAGCTCTTCGAGCCAACTGTTGACCCAGAAGCAAAGAAAGAAGATGAGATCATTAGAATGGCCGAAGCTATCTTGAACGAAGCTGTTGCTCAACCGTTAAACAAAACTGCAGAAGCAGTTTTAAAAGAAGAATAGCTGCTATTGTAAAAACATTTGGAATGTAATATTTGCTGAACAAAGTGTGTAACATCTTGTAGTCTTGAATGTAATATATAAGCTATTTGTGACTCAATTCTTTACCATGCATGAAACTTTACGTACATACCATTTTTGAGCCTTCGGCGACAAAACACCTTCCCTTCTTTTCATGCTTCGTGAAGAAAATCCATATTCCATAAAAACATTAAGCTTCGTGAGCAATAGATTTCTTTCTACATTAAAATTGATGAAGCTGCACTTCATCAAAACATTTTGTGCCTTGGCACAACTTCTTCGAAATAATTTCCGAAGATCAATATTATATCCCCTTCTTGTGCCATTAATGCGACATGATGTATGATGTTATGCTATGCGAATGATGTGATGATGTTATGCTGTGCAAAATGATATTCGTGCCGAAGATACACACACATTCCCTTAGTGGTATACACAATCACTTTGCCGTTTATTTTTCGGCTTCACCGCTTATTTTTCGGTGTATCAGCGTTGACTTTTCGCTGTAAGTTCTGCATCCCCTTAGGAACATCTTTTGAACTTCTTCGCCTTCTATTTCGGCGGTATTCATGTTAACTTTTCGCGCTTTGCCTTATATTTTGGCGGAATCAGCGTTTATTTTTCGCTGTAAGCTCTGCATTCCCTTTGGAACGACTTTTGAGCAGAAAACTTATGCTGCGCTCCCTTAGGAACGACTTTTTGTAGCTTCGGCAAGCTTATGCTGCGTTCCGTAGAACGACTTTTTGCAGCTTCGAAGATGTTTTTTGTAGGCACAAGTTCTCTTAGGAACGAATTTCATGCTTCGGCAACTTTCGAACTCCGTAAGTCTGTGAAGAAGGTATATTATATCATGACAATAACAAAGCTATTACAAGAATCTAAAAACAACAAAAGGAACTGTGCTTTCAATGATTGCCCCTTATTAAAAATAAAATGATGGTGAATGCAGAAAACTGTTGTAGAGGTAGGATATCTTCTAGTAGATGTGTTTTGATTCTGGCACAGTGCTGTTGACTGTGCGAGCTTCGGACTCCTCTCTGAAGTCTCGTTGCTGGTGAGTGTGCTGGCTCCCTTCTGGCTGCTAGCCTCGTTGCATTGGTGGTGGAGGTGGAGGTTGTTGCCAAGATGCCTGAGGTTGACTTGTCGAAGCAACAGAAGCTGCAGGATGGTTACCCACATACTCTAGGATATACGGTGAATGATACGAAGTAGTATGCATAACTTGCTTCGGCTGGTTCTGTTGGGCTGCAGCTTCTGCTACCTCCTTCTGTTTCTGGATGGTGACATGGCACATCCTTGTAGTATGGCCCTTGTCCTCACCGCAGAATAGACAATAAATTTTCTTGGGCTCATCCCCAAACCTTCCACCGAAGCCCCTGGCGCCTCTGCCCCTTGGAGCTGAAGGCCGAGGATAGCTTTGTTGCTGTCCTAAAGCTTGGGAAGAATATTGAGGCCTCTGTTGCTGACTTCCTCTATCGTCATTCTGAGCGGAGTGGATCGACCTGACGTGCCTTGGGTGGATTCTCCTCCGAAGCCCCTTGTCATTTCGGAGAACCAGTAAGCTTCCTCCCTTCTCTGTCGAAAGTCATTATCAGCGCGAATGTATTCATCCATCTTTTGGAGCAGCTTCTCTAGAGTGTGAGGGGGTTTCCTAGCGAAGTATTGTGCCGTAGGTCCTGGCCGAAGCCCCTTGATCATGGCCTCAATGACAATTTCATTGGGCATCGTTGGCGCCTGTGCCCTCAGACGCAAGAACCTTCGAACATACGCCTGAAGGTATTCTTCGTGATCTTGGGTGCACTGGAACAAAGCTTGAGCAGTGACCGGCTTTGTCTGAAACCCTTGGAAACTGGTGATCAGCATGTCCTTCAGCTTCTGCCATGATGTGATTGTTCCTGGCCGAAGAGAGGAGTACCAGGTTTGTGCAACATTCTTGACTGCTGTTGGGGACTTGTTCTCAAATGCTATGAGTTAAGAACAAGGCAACACAAAAAATGTTAAACGTCAAAGTCCTTCGTCCTTCGAAGCATTATTTCCCTTGGGATATAATGATTTTCGGACGAAGGTTATGAAGGAAAAACCTTCATCAACACAACATATCATAATGAAGAAGAAATCATATGTAATACAAGAGATATCATAAACAATTTTATATAATTATCAACTCATTTTTATCCTATTATTATAGGAAAATGGAAATGATATCAAATTACAAGCGTACCTTCGGCTCGAAAGAAGGTAAAAGTACAAGCGTGATGTAAAAGTAAATGCCAAAGTCAGCGTGAACAGTACGGGAGCACTGTTCACCTATTTATAGGCACGGGACGCAGCCCATGTAAAATTACATCCATGTCCTTTTCATTTGGTAGTAATTCTATAGTAATTCACCGAGGTCTGAATAGCCTTTTCATCTTTAAGTCGGTTTCATTTTCTGCTATCACGCCGAAGCTTTCCTGCTCACAGCTTCGGCGCTGTATCCACCTTCGTATTCTCTGGGCTTCCCCCACTGCGATATCGATTCGAGTCCGAAGATACCTGTTCACACATTATACTCCCGAAACATTGTTTAAATCATATTTTTGAGGACCTTCGGAAGCCGAAGGCCCCCAACAACTGCCATGATGAAAGACTTCGCCATGACTGCAGTATTGCCACCATACGAAGATATGGTCGCTTCGTAGCTCATCAGAAACTGCTTCGGATCTGAGTGTCCGTCATACATGGGGAGTTGGGGTGGCTTGTAAGACGGGGGCCAAGGTGTAGCCTATAGTTCTGCTGACAGAGGAGAAGCATCATCAAAAGCAAAATTTCCAGGATGGAAATCCTCATACCAGTCGTCCTCGTTGAAGAAGCCCTCTTGATGAAGCTCTCTGTGCTGGGGCCTTCGGTTTTGCTCATCTTGAGCAAGATGACAAACTTCTTTAGTGGCTTCGTCTATTTGCCTTTGTAGGTCAGCTAGCCGAGCCATCTTTTCCTTCTTCCTTTGCACTTGCTGATGGAGCATCTCCATATTCCTGATCTCTTGGTCCAAGTCGTCCTCATGGGGTGTTGGACGGGTGGCCTTCCTCTTCTGGCTTCGGGCCTCTCGAAGAGAAAGGGTGTCCTTGTTCGGGTCCAGCGGCTGCAGAGCGGCAGCCCCTGTCGCTAAAGCTTTGGACTGGTGGACTGGTGGCCTTTCTTTGGCGGCATGACGAAGGTCGATGCTTGACGAAGGTGGTCGAAAAGGGTTCACCGGAGGTGGGTGCCAATGTTGGGGACTTGTTCTCAAATGCTATAAGTTTAGAACAAGGCAACACAGAAAATGTTAAACGTTACAGTCCTTCGTCCTTCGAAGCATCATTTCCCTTGGGATATAATGACCTTCGGACGAAGGTTGTAAAGGGTATACCTTCATCGATGCAACATATAATGGTGAAGAAAGAATCATATAAAACATGAAAGATAACATAAACAGCCATATGTTATTATTAGTCCATTTCTATTTTATCACTATGGGAAAATAGAAATGGTAACAAATTACAAATGTACCTTCGGCTTGAAAGAAGGTAAAAATACAAGCGTAGCGCGAAGGCAAATACCCAACCAGCGTGAATAGTACGGGAGCACTGTTCATCTATTTATAGGCACGAGACGTAGCCCATGTAAAATTACACCCATGTCCTTTACATTTGCTAATAACTCTATATTAATCCGTCGAGGTCTAAATAGTCTTTTCATCTTTAAGTTGGTTTCCTTTTCTGTTATCATGCCGAAGCTCTTCTGCGCATAGCTTCGGCTCTACGCCATCCTTCGTATTCCTTTCGTGCTTCCTCACATTGTGGCTTTAACTCAAGTCCGAAGATACCTGTTCATGCATTATACTTCTAGAAACATTGTTAAATCATGTTTTTGAGGACCTTCGGAAGCCGAAGGCTCCCAACACACAGGAACTACAGGAACAAGATCAACCCTCCTCCTCTAGGATGGTGTATCCCCCAACTCAAGACAATGAACAGGTACCTCAAGAAGAGAGGTAGGATCAAGGGGGAGCATAATGGGAACAAGTTATGGAGGAAGAATCATCACGGGCCCCTCCAACTCAAGTCCGAGCGACGATCCAAAGGAATCACCCTGTTGATCAGATTCTGGGTGACATCAGCAAGGGAGTAACAACTCGCTCATGATTAGCTAATTTTTGTGAGCATTACTCATTTGTTTCTTCTATTGAGCCTTTCAGGGTAGAAAAAGCCTTGCAGGATCCGGACTAGGTGTTGGCCATGCAGGAAGAGTTCAACAACTTCAAAAGAAATGAAGTTTGGAGCCTAGTGCCACGTCCAAAGCAAAATGTTGTGGGAACCAAGTGGGTGTTCCGCAACATGCAAGACGAACACGGAGTGGTGACAAGAAACAAGGCTCGACTTGTGGCAAAAGGTTATGCCCAAGTCGTAGGTTTGGACTTTGAGGAGACTTTTGCTCCTATGGCTAGGTTAGAATCAATTCGGATTTTATTTGCCTATGCCGCTCACCATTCTTTAAGTTGTTCCAAATGGATGTGAAGAGCGCTTTTCCTCAATGGACCAATCAAGGAGGAGGTATACGTGGAACAACCCCATGGCTTTGAGGATGACAGGTATCCCGACCATGTGTATAAGCTCTCTAAGGTGCTCTATGGACTTAAGCAAGCCACAAGAGCATGGTATGAATGCCTTAGAGATTTTCTAATTGCTAATGCTTTCAAGGTTGGGAAAGATGATCCCACTCTTTTCACAAAGACTTGTGACGGTGATCTTTTTGTTTGCCAAATATATGTCGATGACATTATATTTGGTTTTATTATCAAAAGTCTTGTGAGGAGTTTAGCAGGGTGATGATGCAAAAATTTGAGATGTCGATGATGGGCGAGTTGAACTACTTCCTAGTATTTCAAGTGAAACAACTCAAGAAAGGCACCTTCATCACCCAAACGAAGTATACTCAAGATTTTCTCAAGATGTTTGGGATGAATGATGGTAAGCCCACAAAGACACCGATGGGAACTGACGGACATCTAGACCTCAACAAAGGAGGTAAGTCCATTGATCAAAAGGCATACCAGTCAATGATAGGATCATTACTTTATCTTTGTGCTAGTAGACCAGACATTATGCTCAGTGTATGCATGTGTGCTAGATTTCTCAATCCGACCCCAAGGAGTGTCACCTTGTGGCCGTTAAGCGAATTCTTAGATATTTAGTCTCTATGCCTTGCTTCGGGATCTAGTATCCAAAGGGGTCTACCTTTGACTTAATCTGATACTCAGATTCCAACTATGCCGGGTGCAAGGTTGATAAGAAGAGCACATCAAGGATGTGCCAGTTTCTAGGAAGGTCCCTAGTGTCCTAGAGCTCCAAGAAACAAACATCTGTTGCCCTATCGACCGCTGAGGCCGAGTATGTTGCCATAGGACAGTGTTGCGCGCAACTGCTTTGGATGAGGCAAACCCTCTGGGACTTTGGCTACAATCTGAGCAAAGTCCCACTCCTATGTGACAATGAGAGTGCAATCCGCTTGGCGGATAATCTTGTTGAACACTGCTACACTAAGCACATATACATCCAGCATCACTTCCTGAGAGACCACCAGCAAAGGGGAGATATCGACATTTACCATATTAGGACTGAGAACCAGCTAGTCGATATCTTCACCAAGCCTTTAGATGAGAAAAGGTTTTGCAGGTTGCATAGTGAGCTAAATGTCTTAGATTCACGTAACTTGGATTGATATATAGCATACATGTGTTTTATGCCTTTGATCATGTTACTTTAAGCTTTATTGTCTCATTTGCTTATATTTGGTGCTCAAGTTGTACGAGTCATCCCTAGACCTCACAAGTCCGTATGCAAATGATGCACATGTTTAGGGGGGAGATGTACTACAACTTGACTCCTTTGAGACTAACCTGTTTGTTTGAGTGCACTTGAAATAGTCTCGATGGACCATTGAAAGGGAAAGTGAACTTGGACAAGGAAAGAGCTTCCACTGCACTCCGGTACAATGTATCTTGTCCTAAGTTCCTCTTTTTGTGTTCTCATTGCCTTTTCGCTTCTATTTGACATTTTGGTGAGGCAATGGGGTTAAAAGGCCAAAAGTTATCCCGTTTTGTTGCTTAATGCCAAAGGGGGAGAAATTAAGGCCAAAGCAAATGGATCAGCCAACCACTTGTGAACTTTGAAAATAGTAGAGTTAGAATTTGTATTTTGTCCAAAATACTCTTATTGCAAAATTTGGTCCCTTGTGGGGGAGAATTTTGAGTTTGCAAAAAAGGGAGAGTTTTTGCCACTTGATCAAAATTACTCTTGAAACATCTCTCTATTTACCCAAACAAGTGTGTTTGAATTAGAGATAGGAAAAAGAATTTGATTTGCGAAAACAAAACAAGGGGTGGCAAAAGTGATCCAAATATGCCAAATCCTAAGTGAAGAAAATTTGGTCTTCAATTTGCACTCTTTAGTTGCTTTTCAATGTGTTGGCATAAATCACCAAAAAGGGGGAGATTGAAAGGGAAATGTGCCCTTGGGCCATTTCTATAAATGTTTTGGTGATTAGATGCCCAACACAAAATACGTTGGTTCATAAGTGCTAAGATGCAAATCAAAGAATAAGGTATGTATCCAGCCTTAGTAAATTGTTTTTGGGTACTAATATATTTATCTAAGTGCCAGGAATCTTGCCAAGTTAAAAGAAATTGAATTGGAGAAGAATTGGCTGAGTACAGCCAAACCAGCACCAGCGTGTGGTGCACCGGACTCTCCGGTGGTGCAACGGAGGCTGACCCGGCGACGAACTCGTCGCTCTTGGGAAAAAGAAATGGCGCCGCAGCTAAAAATCACCGGACTGTCCGGTGTGCATCAAACTGTCTAGTGAGCCATAGACGCCCGAGGCAACGATCGGCAGTGTAATTAGCGGCTGACACGTGGCCCGCGCCAATGGTTAGCTGGTGACACCAGACAGTGTCTGGTGCGCCAACGGGACCAGAGGCCCAACGGTCGACTTTGCCAGAAAAGGAAGGAGATCAGGCACCGAACTGCTACTGTTCATGTCCGGTGATGCACCGGACTGTCCAGTACGGCACCCGACAAAAGGCAGGAATTGCCTTCCAATTTGATCTCCAACGGCTCCTAGCTGCCTTGGGGCTATAAAAGGGACCCCTAGGCGCATGGAGCACTACACCAAGCATTCACTAAACATCATAAGACTTCTAGACTCAGCAATCACGCAATCGTTTCATCGTGTTAGAGATTTGAGCACCATTTGAGTTGTGAACTCCATGTGCCATGTTTTGTGCTCACGTCTTGGCTTGTGTGCGTGTGTTCGCTAAGATTCGAGCCTTGTGTGTGTTGCTTTCCCTCCATTACTCTTGTGCCTTTCTTGTGGTCAAGCATTATAAAGGCGAGAGGCTCCAACTTGTGGAGATTCCTCGCAAACGGGAGAAGACTACTAAAGAAGAAAACCGGGGTACTCAAAGTTGATCATTGGATCACTTGACAGGGATTGAGTGCAATCCTTGACCGAAGGAGGTCACCACAACGTGGAGTAGGCATTGGCCAAACCACAGGATAAAACACTGTGTCTTTTGTGTTGCTTTTCACTGTGATTGATTTCTTCTCAAGAGCTCGCTTTATAGCAACTTGGTTTAAGCTAACTAACATCTTTCAAACCAAGTTTGTGCTATTAGTGTTGAATTTTGCAGGATCACCTATTCACCCCCTCTAGGTGCTCTTAGCAGTCCACCACGAGATGTCTCTGAGTCTGGAGAAATTTTATAAGCTAGCCCCTACACTTCCCTAATTTTGGTATGCAGTCTGGAGAATAGATAAATTTGATAAATAAATATAGACATGGATTTTAATGTAAAAATAATTACTAGAATTTGTTTAATCCATAGAAAATTCATACTTAATCCAAATTGATCTATTCCGGTTCCTATAATTTTGTAATAACGTTGTTCATCACATAGTGTCTCTGCTTTGACATGAAAACTATATTAAAATTTATCTCTTAATTAATCTTGTATCAAATACATAAAACCTTTAGAAATTCATAACTTAAAAACCATAACTCCAAATTTAATGATTCTTTTTCCTCTGAACTTATTTTAATGTGTAGATTATTAATATGTATTTTGTATAAATGTTTGGTGTGATGTTAATTTGTCCTTTTATACTATGCTTGTTTGTATTGTGGTGAGTAGAAGAGCCTGTGGCCTAGGATCCCGGTGTTCAGCTGGTAGAAGCTGCTGAGCAGGAGCTCATTGAAGGCAAGTTGTGCCCTTGATCACCTCTTTTTACCCAGTCATGTTCTTATTAATCATAATGATCTATATAGGTTAATTTTAATGGGACCCAATAGGTTACCCTAGTTTGGCTATCTTTATACCTTGTTTTACCACTGAATTTTTGGGTAGTACTTGCTATTGCTTTATGTGGCTTTGGGTATGGAGATATACATTATTCATGCTCACGCTTTTATTATTAGTTTATTATTTACTGTTCATGATAAGATCATTATGTTAATTGGCACATAGAGAACCACCCTGGAAAACAGTGCTACCACAAGGGTCGTATGGGACGCCTTTGGCTGACTAACTAGGAAAGCTAGTGGAGGACTAACTTACCCGATAGGGGCAAGGGCAGTAGGGGAGTGATCAGTGTAGGGAGGCACTTGGGTTGATTTTGCTGCGATGGCGGTTAGGCGAGGGATCCCTGCATTGGAGCTTCCTAGAAACTGTAGTGGGTTTTCTTAAGCTAGTGGAACTTTGTAAAAGCCTCATAGTGGAACCCTACCTCGCTTGCTTGGTAGAGGTGTATGGGGTCCGATCAACCCCATGGCAAATGGGTAACACGACTTGTGGGTAAAGATGTGTAACCTCTACAGAGTGTAAAACTGGTATACTAGCCGTGCTCACGGCCATTAGCAGCTCGGGCACTCACATGATTAATTTATAGAATTAAATTCAATTCATCATTTGCATCGCATTGGGATTATTTATTATTATTTTTATTTAATATAACTATGGTTTGGTATTCACTTACATTTAGTAACTGCTAATAAAACTTTGACCAACTTATAAAAGCAATGATCAGCTTTAACCTTTATTATTGATCAGCATTACACCTCACATGAACTCCCACCTTTGATGAGTTCATGCACATTATTCCCTGCAACTTGTTGAGCTATGATCTTTTGTAAGCTCACTCTTGCGATATATAAACCCCCCCAGGTGAAGAGCAGGTGGTCGAAGAGGAGACGCACAACGAGGAGTTGGACATGATCTAGGTGGCGTCTCCAAGTCAGCTTTGTGGTGCCAAGGAAATAATATTTAGTTCGCTTTATTTTTATGATTTATTTTGTAAGACTTCCGCTATGTAATAAGTACATATATGATATTTATGACATTTATCTCTATACATTCAGTCATAATATGTGAAGTTCTTCCTTGACGCACATATGAAACACACCCAACTTTATCCTTTAAACCCAGGTGTGACATGGCGCCATGTGACATCGAAGGGTTGCCCAGCTAGCCCCTGCTATCTTGTGGTCGCACTGTTATGTGGCATTTCCACAGTTTATGGTGGCGAAGGGGGATCAAGACGAGGAGGCCCTTCGCTACTTAGCACGTCTAAGCAGTTGACGTGACTTAGTGGAAGAGTTCATCACTTACGGGGTGAGGCCCTTGGCGCATGGGTGGGCTTTGGGCGAGGTTATACCTCGCCGGATGCCAACCCTAGGGGATAAATTGGTGTGAAGCCCAGCCTTCACCATGGACTTGTGCGGGCGGGATGTGGCCGATTTCGTGCGGGAAGTGGAGTCGGAGACTGTTAAGATTGTCAAAAAATATGCGCCGAAGACTAAAATGTTAAGGAGCTGGGATATTTGCGGTTCCAACGTCAGATTGAACCGTGTCTTCGAATTGAATAAATTGCCTTATGGTCCCTACCAGGAGGGGGACTCCGCTGATGCTGGCGATGATCGAGGCAAGCAAGTGAAATCTCGAGCGAACGAAGGCTTCTCAAAGGAGAAGGCTTCGGTTGTAGCCATTCGATAGAGGAAATTAGGTATGGGGGATGATGAGACTAGGCCGAGGGCCACTGAGAGTTTTGTTGAGGAGTTAATGGAAACGTGTGCGCTTCCCAAGGAATTGATGTCTTCGCCCGAGCTCCGGAAAACTTCTTTACGCATGCTGAAGGTTACGGGGGGTCGATGGCCTAGGAATGAGCCTATACCCCGGGCCACTGGCGATGATTTTTTTACATCTCGATTGTCTCGTGATTTGAGAATTTTTCCTTACGGAAGGAATATTGGTGCTGTTGTGTCGGTAGTGATGGAGAAAGATCACTAAGACGCTCAACGAAAGAAGCACAAGGCCCCCATTCGGCTGGTGGACCCATGTCGAGAAGCGAAGCTGGCGCGAACTAGCGTGAAGGCTGCCGCTCTAGCTACGGCAATGCCTTCGCTCGCGGCGCCTGTGGCTGCTGCGAGACTCCCTTCGCCACCGTGTGCAACTGAAACAGTAGTGTCAGGGTACAGCAGGGCCACCCAGGAGTTGTCAGTAGACGACTACCTGGTGGGAGGCGTTACCATGTTTGATGCCCAGACTGGGCTGCCGCCTGCTGGTGAGTTATCTTGATTTCTCTTAGTTAGATAAATCCATGTTTCTATCTTAGTTGTGATGTAGGGGCGGAGGCTAAGCAGTTGGCGGTGGTGCCGTCGACAGCGGCTGGCGGCCTGATTGGTACGACGAAGGGCGACGTGGGGACCTCGGAGGATCCGTGGTCGAGATTTTGCGCCATCATCGGAGGCGGAGGCGAACTTGCCTCGGCCGCCGCCGCTGCTGGTGTGGCTGTGTTTGCCGTGCAGCAACTGCGATTTGTGAGTGTGTAAAATTATTATTATTATTATTATTATTATTATATATATATGGTGATTTTGTTATGTTGTACTGAGTTTGGATGTTTGATGTCAGGTGACTGCCTTCACCGAGCAAGTTGTCGAGGGGCGCCGACCTTGTAGTTTGTTTCTGAGAGGAGATGGCTCGAGGGAAGGATTGAGTGCCTTCGAACGCAGCACACTGAGGCGGTGAGGGATAAGTTGATGGCCGAGAATAAGAGCCGGAACCTCCTCGAGAAGCTAACAGCACTGGAGAAAGAGAACGAGGACCTCGGGCGCTGACTTGCTGATGAGAAGGAGGATGCAGAAAAGGTCTGCGCGGAGGCTCAGGCTGCCTGCAAGTGCACCACCGACCTGGAGCTGGAGTTAAGGAATATGCGTGGCCACCGCGAAAAGACTGAGTCTTCCACCCGCACTGGTGTTGAACGAGTGCACACACTTTTCGTGGATGCGTACTGTGACCTTGGCGTGCAGACTGTCCCCCTTCGACGAATCTAGGGAGGAAGTGGGGCTCCACTTTCTGGGATGGTTGCAAGATGAGCTGGAGCTGCTCCCGTCTATCATTACGGGTCTCATGTCCTACATGTCTCTCGTTACTAGTGAGGGGGCTACAAATGCTTTGTTCCAAGAGGGATGCAGGCATTTCGAAGTCTTCGACCGAGCGAACGAGGACTTCGATCATGGAGTATTCCAGATTGAAGATGACATGTCGAAGCGCTCCGTTGGGGCGCTTTATGATAGGATGTGGGGTCCCCACGGTCGCGGCATCATACCGAAAAGGGCGGACCGAGCGCAGTCACATGTATGTTGTTGGTTTAGCGAGGGGTGTTGTGTGTGTTTGTTGTTTGAAATGTTGTTGTGTTGTCTTCGCAGGTGACGAATGAAGAAGATGTGGAGGACCTGTCACACCGGGATTTAAGGAACAAAGCCGGGTGCATCTCATATATGCGCCAAAGGAGACAACACATATAATAACAAAGTGTATAAAGATAAATGTCACAATATCATCAGAGTACTTATTAGCGGAAGTCTTACAAAATAAAATATAAATATAAAACGAACTAAATCCATCCTTGGCGCCAATAAGTCAACTGGGAGACGCCACCTAGATTAAGTCGAACTCCTGGCTGTGAGGTTCCTCTTGAACCACCTGTTCTTCTCCTGTGGGGGGGGGGGGTGGGTTGAGACAGCAAGGGTGAGCTCACACATGATCATAGCTCAACAAGTTGTGGGAAATAATGTGGCATGAACTCACCAAAGGTGGGAGTTCATATGAAGTGTAAGGTTGATCAACAAAATAAAGGTTGAAGCTGAGCATTGCTTTTATAGGTTGGTCAAAATTTTATTAGCAGTTACTAAGTGTAAGTAAATACCAAACCATAATAAGAATAATAGAACAAAATTAATAAATAAACCCATGCAATGCAAATGACAAATTAAATTTAAGTTCCATATTTAATCATGCGAGAGCCCTGAGCTGCTCTTGACCGTGAGCTCAGCTAGTATACCAGTTTTACACTCTACTGAGGTTGTACCTTGTACCCACAAGTCGTGTATCCCATGTAGCCAGGGTTTGCAAGGCCCTTAGACACTACCGAGGTGAATGGCTAGGGATCCACTATGAGGCCTTTACAAAGTTCCACTAGCTTCTAAAAACCCGCTACAGTTTATGGGAAGAGCACTTGGAAGAATCCCTCGTCTAGCCGCCATCGCAGCAAAATCAACCCAAGAACCTCCCTGCATGCAACTCCCCTACTACCCTTGCCCCTTTTGGGTAAGGTAGTCTTCCACTAGCTTTCCCAGTTAGTTAGCCTAGGGCGTCCCATTAAACCCTTGTGGTGGCACGTGTTTCTCAAGTTAAGCTCCATATTCCAATTAACAATAATAATGATCTTAACATGAACATAAATAAAATAACAAAATAATTAGAACATGGATATAATGAAATATTAACCCAAAACCATGTAAAGCAATAGCATAACTACCCATATGGTTCAGGGATAACAAGGTAAAAAGATAAACAGTCTAGGGTGACCTATTGGGTCCCATCAAAATTAAACCTATACAAGAATAAGTGATATTAAAGAACATTATTGGGTAAAAAGTGGTCAAGGGCACAACTTTCCTTCAATGAGCTCCTGCTCAGCAACTTCTATCTCCTGAACACCAGACTCCTCAGCCACTGGCTCCTCTACTCGCCACAATACAAACAAGCACAGTACATAGAGAAAATTAACATCACAGCAAACGTATGAACAAAATATATATTAATAATCTACATGTTAAAATAAGATCATAGGAACATGAATAATTAATTTTGGAGTTATAGCTTTTAAGATATGAATTTCCAAGGGTTTTATGTGATTGATATATGATTAATTATGAAATTATTTTTCTTACTATTTTCATGTCAAAATAGAGACTCTAAGCGATAAATAATAATATTACAAAATTTTAGAAACGGGAATGGATCAATTTGGAGTTCATATGAATTTTCTATGATTTATACCAGTTCTAGGGTTTATTTTTACATTAAAATTCCTTTTCTAATAAATTTTCTCTGATTTTATAATTCTCTGGATTGGGCCTCAATTATAGAAAAGTGCACGGGTGACTTCATAACATTCTCGAGACTCAATCGGCAGTGCTCGGGATGGCGGGTTGATTCCAGTAAAACTCAGGGGTTCTTATGCTAGTGTGCACGGCCGAAGGGGTACGGGTGATTTCTGGTCGTCCAATCAAATGCGAGTGGCCAGGATTAAATCAGCATCTCTCGCGAATAGGTACACGTTAGGCACCATCCGATCTGAACCCAACACCCTAGATCTAAATAACCTAAACCTAATCTAAGCCGGTCATCGACAGATCGACGGCGCACACCGGCTATGACAAAACGGTACTCGACCTTCTAATCCGAGCCGTCCGTTGGGGATCTAACGGTGTCAGGGTGTCGTCTCCCCCACGCGGACAGAGAAAGCGACACCGCGATACTCCGCCGTGGCG
The DNA here is from genome assembly GCA_029449295.1 of Zea luxurians. Taxonomy (NCBI): domain Eukaryota; kingdom Viridiplantae; phylum Streptophyta; class Magnoliopsida; order Poales; family Poaceae; genus Zea; species Zea luxurians. The sequence continues at coordinate 50,901,297 of JAOPSE010000004.1, read as the reverse complement.
ATAAACGCCGGCGAACGATTCCACGCGCTAGGGTCACCCAAATTCTGATTCGCTAACGCTAAACCTACTGAACAACAATGCAAACACGTGGACGGCGTTTGTACCTCGATTAACAGGTTGAAGTCCCCTACCCGCGGCGCACGCCAGAAGCCGAACTATGGTGATAAATTCCAGCGATGCTGGCGACGGATTCCGAGTGGTCCCGCCACGACCACATTCCTTCAGGCCAGATGAAGCCCAGGGACACCCCACCGAGGACTGGGTCGACGACTTGCAGAGGATCTCTCGCAGAGGCTCACGGTGCTCAGTTTCTCCGCACAACTCAACTGGTGAAAAGAGGAGAAGAGGAGAGGGGAGGGTCTGCCCACTTATCCTGCGACGGCACGAAGATCTCGCCTGCAAGCTACACCAGCACAAGCTGCGGGTGGTTGTTATGGCGCCCACCACACCAGATTTGCGGGCACGAAGACCCGGCCACGGGTTATGACGTGCGGGACCCGGTGGACAGAGGGCATGGGTGAGAGATTACACATGAGCTGACACGTAGGGCCCGATGTAAGAAACGAACGCGCGCCGGTGCTATCTGATGAGTGGGTCCGAACGTCAGGGAGGTCTCAGCAGAGTCGCTTGCAGAGAGATGGTGCTGTGGCCCCCACTTGTCGGCGCAGACTGGTAGCTGGGCCAAGCACGCGGGGGAGAGAAAATGAGAGATGGGCCGGATTGGCGCTTAGGTAAGCTTCCCTCCATTTTTTCTTTTTCTTTTTTTTCTTTTTCAAATTTAGATTTTTCTTTCTCATTTTAGATTTCAAATTCAAATTTGAATTTCAGTTATAGATTTGCACATATATCAAATGTGCCAAATTAAATTTGGGGATGAAGAGAATATATTTATGTATATATTTATTTCCTATGTTTTATGTGGTATTTCTTTTCTTTCTCCACTTCTAAATTCTAGATTTTCTTTTATATTCTAAATTCCCCTTTGGGACTTTAATATATTTCTTGTCACATTATTTTTATATTGTCACAAATAATGCACACACAACAAAATTCCAACATGATGCATAATTTGGTGGCATGTCTTTTATTAATTATTTGTTTTTTCTTTTATGTGAGGTGTCCACATGTGATGGTAAATAAGGAGTGCACAAACATATAGGAAATAATTTCTCCTTTAGTAATCTCTTACAAATTGGGTATTACAGGACCTCGCTGGCCTTGAAAGCTCGGTGACCCAGAGGGATGCTTCGGCGGAGGCAGGAGCTGAGGAGCAAACAATGCTTCCAGGAGGTGCTGCTGAGTGTCCCGTGACGGTAGATGCTTTGGCACAGGTTGAGAGAATGTAATAGGGGGTAGACTGGTAGTGTTGGTTTTTGTATGATACTGAAGATCAGTTGCTGTGTAGGTTCCGGCGTTTGGTCCTGCGCAAGCAAACCCTGATGATGTTATGAGTGATGATGTTTTGATGGATGCAAATGCGATGTCTCTTAGTGGTAATGTGTCAAGGAATCAAATTTTGGGTCGTGGTCTTTGGAGGGTGGAAAATTAGGGATCCCTTTTTCGTGGATGGACGACAAATCCTCGGAGGACAATTTAGACTATTTTGCGACATTGGATTTAGCTACAACGGAGTCTCCATTGAGGACCGCCCCTCGTGAAGCGCCGGTGACTTTGATCAGTGCATTCCCAGGTGACTTGCGACGGCAAAAAAGGATGGGGGTGTCAAAACAAAGCATCGGTGAGTCTTCGCAAGGTGTTAGAAGACATCACCGAATGGGCATGGAGAGGTCCTGTCTTTGGATCGGACCATGACTGGATCAGGGTGCCTGTCGCGAGTTACTGGCATTGACGTCTAGGTTGTGTATTAGGGAAGGGGACCTGCGGGACATTTTTGAAGGGGAAGAGTTGAGGTTGATGCTGTTTAATTTCCGAGAAGCTGGTCTTATCCTGAAGGAAGAGCCTATGTAATAATGAGTGTTTCCATCGTCGTTCTTTGGCGACGATGAGCGAAAATGCTACCCCTTCGCCAAAGAAATACGATGGTCACATTTGTGATGGGTGAATGTCCTGTGTATAGTGTACATCGTGTAGTTGTAACGTGTGTTGTGCACTGAATTCCGCTTGGTGGCGCCTTTGTGCCCTTTATATTGATATATTGATGTTCTTTTGTGATGACTTCGTGTTTTTTGTTGTGCATATTGTGGGTTTGCTGCACCCTTGTGCGATTTTGGCGTGAATAGACGTGTGCATGCCGTAGATGGCTTCGCACCCGGTATGTGTTGTTACGCCTGTGTTGTGTTAATCCGGCTGCGCCCTTGAGCGGATTTTGCTCGGACAATGTGCGTCTTGTAGAGGACTTCGCACCATTTGGGTGGTTTTATGCACTCGTTGTGCCTATTTGGCTGCACCCTTAGGTGACTTTTGCTCGGATGAAAATGTGTCTTGCAGAAGACTTCGCACCCTGTGGGTGGTTTCACGCACTTGTGGTGCTTATCTGGCTGCACACTTAGGCGACTTTTGCTCGGTAGAAATGTGTCTTGTAGAAGACTTTGCACCCTATGGGTGCTGTCACGCACTTGTGGTGCTTATCCGGCGGCACCCTTAGGCGACTTTTGCTTGGATTTGTCGCACACAATGGATGTCGAGGCTTGCCGTTGCGGTGACTGTTTTGGCGTCGAATGCCGAAGACCGGTTCTGCGGTCTTTTTTGACATCCGCGGTTGTAATGCCGTATTGAATTTTTTTTGTTTTTGGGGGATTTTTGTGGCAATTTATTACATGGCTCCGCCTCGTTAAGAACTTCACCCCCTGCGAGCAAAAGAGTGCGGGCCTAACTGAGATAGTGTCTGCGAAAATTACAAAGGCGTGAAGGCCTTGGGACTAGGCGAATAATTTTCGTAAGTTATCCACATTCCATGAGTGCTCTAGGTCTTCGCCGGATGGTTAAGCGAGCCTATAGGCGTCGGGGGATGCTTTTGTCTTGACGATGAAGGGCCCTTCCCATTTGGGTTCGAGCTTGCCTCGGGACTCTATTCTGGTGGTTCTGGTGAGGACTAGGTCTCCTTCCTCGAATTCTCTAGGGATGATGGTGTTGTCACACCATGCCTTTGTCTGTGCTTGGTATTTGTTCAGTGCCTCTAGGGTAATAACACGGTCTCCATTGATAAGGTCCTTGGAGGTTGACTCGTCGACATCAGGAGTGGCTGTGGAGCTCGCTCGTGGAGATCCATGCTTCAACTCTTGCGGTGTCATTGCTTCGGATCCATACATCAAGCGGAAAGGTGTAAATCCGTTGCTCTAGATTATGTTGTGTTCAGTGCCCATATGACTTCGGGAAGTTGGTCTGCCCATTTTCCTTTTTTCGTCGAGTAGCCTTTTCTTGATGGCACTGAAAATCTTGCCATTGGCGCGTTCAACTACTCCATTGGATTGCGGATGGCAGACAGAAGCGAACAATGCCATCATGCCGATAGGGTTGCAGAATTCCCGAATGTCTTGGTTGTCAAACTATTTTTCGTTATCGAATGTTAGCTCTAATGGGACTCCGAATCGACACACAATGTTCTGTCAGAAGAATTTTTGCGCTGTTTTGGTGGTAATTGTTGATATGGCTCTGGCCTCGATCCACTTGGTGAAGTATTCAACGGCAACAAAGGTGAATTTTTGGTTGCCTTATGATGTGTGCAGTGGTCCGATGATGTCTAGTCCCCAACATTGTAGTGGTCAGGTATGTGCAATAAGCTTTGTGAATTGCGAAGGGGCGCCTATTCGAGGCGAGCATTTCTGGCATGCTTCGCACGAATAGGTTACCCGGTTGGTCGTGCACACAATTGCCGGCCAATAGAAACCTTGACATATGACTTTAGCAGCAAGGGCCCTTGGTCCTGAATGTGATCCACATATACCCCTATGGACTTCGCGGAGAAGTTCTATGCCTTAGGCTTGAGTTATGCATTTCAACATGGGTTGACTTATCCCCTTTTTGTAGAGATATCCATTGACTATAGCGAAGTCTCTCCTTCTGTGTTTTAATCTTCCAGCTTCGATGTGGTCAGAGGGGTGGTAGTGTCCCTGAAGATATAGGGTGATTGGTGCCCACCAGTCTTCGGCCATTATCAGATTGACTATCTGATGCCCATCGGTGTCTTGTGTTATTTGCAGACCCTCGAGGTTTCCTACGGCTGGTGTGCCGACTATGTGATAAAATACATCGGATGGCAAGGGTTCACGCTCAATATGTTGACTAGCTGCTGCTTTAGCTAGTGTGTCGGCCTCTTCATTCTTGTTCCGCTCAATATGTTGTAATGTGAAACCTTTGAATTGTTTTTCTAGGCTTCGAATAGCGGTAGATACTGCATTAATACGGGCGCTTTGGTGGAGTAATCTTTTTCAATCTGGCCGGCGTAGACCTTGGAATCAGTTTTGATAATACAGGTTGTGACACCTTAGTGTCACCTAGGGTTCTTCTTTAAGCTAACCCCAACCTATTATCACATGTAAACCTAGTAAAGGAATGAACATCAAAGATTAAGAACAAAGATTTATGATAAGTCTTCTCAAACTCTTCTTAATCTTGTCATGAACCTTAAGGGAGGAAAAAATCTCAAACCCTAATAAATCCTAAGTGAGCAAATTAAGTATAAAGGGGAAATTGGGAGAAATCTTTGGGAAAAAATGTAAATTGTAGAAAAGACCAAATTACAGTGTTTTAGCTCACCAAATAACTAACAAATTATAGTCAGAAAGTTTGGCCATTTGGTTTTTCCAAAATCCCTAAATCAGCCCTTGAACCATGGTCCCATGGGGAAATTCAGAATTCTGAATTTCAGATTCCTTTCCCAAGATCCCTTGCGTTCTCTGTTTTTCGAAACTCAAAACCAGGAAGTCCAAATATCAAAGTTGTGCCAAATTCCCTCGAACACACTCTAGAAAATTTTGAACTCAAACCAAATTCATTTGGCACGGTTTTGGCGTAGCTTGACCTCGGGACCAGGCGTTCTGACACTAGCACCTTGGTGACGCTACAACTCCCTGTCCCTAGCCTAAAACCGCGCAACGTCCATACACAAAAGACAAAGCAATGTCAGGTGAACAAATCCTTCACAGCAATCTTGCCCAAATTCGCGAAGATTTGCGCCCAACTGGCATTAGAACTTGGGCAGAGGCAACGGTTCCACGTGTTCGACCGTGGCTGACACCCCGGTTCACGCCCGTTCGCGCACCCACGCTCCCCAGCTCCCGCCCACATGTGCTCGCCGGTCCACGGCCGCCTGTGCACCGCGCCGTGCCTATAAAGCAGCCCCGAGCCTCGGCCATCCCTCCCCGCGTGCTCACTAGTCTTGCCCAAGCCAGAGATCACCAGAATTTGCCCCGAGCACGCCGCGCCACCGCCCGCCAAGTTTTCCAAGCCTCGACCGCCATGGCCAGCTCCCTCGAGTCACTCCCAAGCCGCACCAACCCCTCGGTTAGCTTCGCCATTAGACCGTGAAGCTTTCCCAGTCCTCGGACCCGGCAGAACTTCACCGGAAGCCCGAGATCGCTCTCGCCGGACTTCGGTCGCCCGCCGCCGCGCTTGGACCGAACTCTCCGGTAAGCCATTTTCAAATTCCTTGCACCCATGTCTTCCCTAGCATCCAGTGAAGCTCTCTGACCCGTTTGATTGAACTATTGCGTCGTGAGTAGGCCGGATTCCTTGCCGCTGACAAGCACCTCCGCCTGCGCACGCGGACCGGCCGACTCCGACCATCCCCGACGGTGACCCGCACATCGCCGTGAACCCCGAGACCTCCCCTACATCCTCGACCACCTCACCGGAGCAGCCTCCACGCTGATAAGTCCCTCCGCCCTTTTCTTCACCGCGGGTACTGTTCAATTGGGGACAGGACCACGTGTTCGATTTCCAGAAACCCTAGGGGGTTTTCTGCAGAGCCGTAGACTCAAATGAATAGTGCCCTAGAGACCTGTCTGTAATTCTTTTAAGAACTTTAGCCAGGGACCCAAGCGCAAAACTATTTTTCTTTAAACCATTTCAATTTAATCTTTTATTATTCAGCAGAAGACTTAGGAAATTCATAACTTGAGAAATACTTAACCAAAAATTGTCAAACCAATTTTGTTGGATTCTAAATGTTATGGACTGTCAATTAAAAATACTGAACCCCATGCTTTCTGTTCTAATTTTTAGAGTTTAGAATTAAATACAGAAACTGACCAAACCTTGTTTAATTAAAGAAAATTTGTTATGCTTCTGTGCTAGGCTTGAGAAAATTTGTAGATGTTCAAACCTCAATTAAACATTGTTTAAAAATAGTGGGAACCCCAGTATTGAAAATTTAAGTAGGAATATCTATTAAAAGCCATTTTTGCCCTAAACTTAGGAAAATCAGAAAGGCATTAATAGATAATGAACAGTAAGTGCAATTGTTTTTCCTAGCCTACTTAAGTAACAAAGAACCTAGGAAAAATAAAAAGACCACTAGTCCAGAACAGATTTAAAGTGAAATGTTTTATTTAGCATTATTCCAACTAGAAAACAATTATAGAATTATGAAAACAATTTCAAAACTTGTCATAAAAATCCAGTGGACTTGTGACCACTAAAACCCCACTACAAAAATGATAACCACCCCAGCCCATCATTTTAAGTAGGGTAAAAAAATAAAACTTGATATTGGGGCATATTTCAATTAAATCATAAACAACCCAAAAATAATGAAATAATGGGCAAATAAAATTTTGCTAGATCAATAATGAGACAGGCCACTAGATAAAAATGCAAACCCATTTGAAAGATGCCAAATAACACCCATTGCCAATACTTCATGAAAAGGCTAATTAATCCAATTAATCCCTACCACCCCTTCCCTTAAGCAAAAGGATGCCAAACATCAGAATGATTGCTCTTGTGAAAAAAAGAAGCTAAGAAAAATCAGAAATCTGTTGTTTGATATTTTTCAGATATAGTGGTAGTAGAAAGGACCCCTTTGGCTAGAAACTTTGGAAAATCATAATAAAATTACTGGTAAGTATTAATGGCTAGAAATTTGTACAAAGTCATGTTATAGCATCTAGATGCCAGAAAAAATACGTCTTAAGGAATAACCTTCTGTTAAATGGTAGTTGTAGTTCAAACCACCCCTTCTGCCCTAATATTTAATAATTTTGTCCAGAGAGAACTACTCACTTTTTAAACCCCAAATTTTGAGACAGAGGATTATACACCAGTAAGAAGCCACTGTATTTTTTCCAGAAATTTTGGAAATTTATTGCTATAACTTGTAGTTCAAATCTATCTTAAAAGCATAAAGGAAATAAAAAGAAGAAAGGAAAATAATAAACCTCGCTTCAAGAAGTTCAACTAAAAAAATCCTATTGAATTTTCACTAAGGTTTTAAAAAGAATTCAGGGGAACACCGAGATAGACTTACCACTTCATTTAACTGAGCGTTATCTAAATTACTAAATATACCACAAGAATCTCTAGTAGCAAGAGTGAACCCTATCTAAATTAAGTGACTCTTTCACAATCAAGTCTTATTACTAAAGCACTTTTCATGTCATGCATATATCTTACTTATTGCATTCATTAGACTGCATTCTAGCTGACGGAGAGTACGTGCTCATCCCCGAGCAAGGAACTGTCCAAGAGGAGGACCAGGAGCCAGCTCCCGAGACTGCACTGAGGATCTCCCCGCAGCCCCAGCATTTGAAGGCAAGCCCCAATTTTTATGCATAACCGTATTTATATATGCTACTTTACTACGCTTAATGCTTATAGGATTGTAATGTGCACTTAAGTGTAGGAGTTGCTTGAAACCTCTAGTTGCATGAACTTAGAAATCCTTTTTGAGATGGATACTAGTATGCTAGGTCGAGTAGCGGCTTTGCTAATCAGGATCTCGGTAGAAGTCGAGTGATTTTTCTAGCACTCGCGCGAGGTCAGGAATTGATTGTATTCATCTTGATAACGGGATCTCTAATGGTCTATGGACTTGGATCTAGGGAGGATGCCTTATTCATGAGACAGGAAAAAAAGATTAAGGATTAATGTGTGGATACCTGAGTCAAGCGTTTGAACGTACTAAGCACATGTCGGGAAATATGGTAACCGATAAACCTAGTACCTGAGTGAAGCCGGGCGCGGACTTTATCCCTCACTCGTCCTGAGACTGGGTCTCCCATGCTAGCTATGGTGGGTACAAGTGCGGTCACTGCACGGCGGCAGCCGGGGTCAGTGGAGCATTGTATGCCAAGACGGTGAGCCCTAGCCATGAACGGGGAATCAATGGGGACGGTTGACATGTGTGGGGTCAGAGTACCCTGACATGTCATGTGTTTAGGTTTACCTTGCAAGGATAAAAACCTGATTCGAATCGTCTGCTTCTCGCAGCTAATGAGACTGCTTGACCCCTTGTACTACATTGAGTAAGAAGTGAAATGAGGTTACATGAGATAATTGTTGATTGAACTAAATGCTTGTTATCATGTATGCTTAGAAAGAGCAAACTTAGTTAATCTAATGATGCTAGAAATTGAAAAGCTAAAACTTGATTTTAGATACATCTAGTGCTTTTAGCAAACCAAACCCCTCAGCCAAACAGCTGCTTGGTCTAGAGGTAGAGGAATAGTTTCCTCACACCGGGTAAGTCTAGCTGAGTATTAGTCTACTCAGCCTTGCTTGTGGCATAATTTTGCAGGTACGCCGCTGGATATGGTTGATGGTGTGACTTGGCCTACCACCCTGCCACTGGGTTGGACGGTCGAGTGGGATGCTGCTTCCACAGGAGAGGAGCAGAAGGAGTAGTGGGCTAGGCCTTGCCCATTTCCTTGCTATCGACGACATCGATTATCCGCTGCATTTTATTTTGTGAACTTTTATCCGCTACTTGAAAAACTCCGATCTATGTAATAATTCAGTACTCAATTTGAGGTATCCTGTTTTATTGTGTTTCTGCTGTGACTCACCTTCGTGTTAGATTGTGGTATTTGATCCTGGTTAAGTGGCTTTATCAGACTAGATTTGAGGGACTGACGGGTTATTCTGATTTAAGTGTGTTACGACCCTTGAGGCATGACATAGGCACTTAAGCTGGAATAATTTGGGCGGTTCTGCCACAGCTGGTATCGGAGCAAATATCACCACAGAGAGGGACAATAAACCATGAATACCAATTTTCAAAATCTAAAACTTGCTTAGAAAACTGCTAAGAATCATCAGGACTAGAACGCTAGACCTAGGACGAAAGGCCTTTAGGATAGTGGGAGAAATAGGTGGCTAAGTAAGTAGGCCCTGTGGGCCAGTACTTAGATTTTTGAAGGATGCCCTAGGAGCACCCTTTATTTTGGAGAGGAGTCGTTATTCTTTTCAGCATGCATGCATTATAAAATTTGAAGGATTAAGAATTAAAGAAGTAAAAACTTGAGCTAACCCACTTCTTTTCAACCATCCAAGCTCTTTTATATTCTTCTTTCCACCATAATCGTTACATCTGATAGCCTTCCGCAATGAATTCACCCACCCCCGCCAGCGGAGGAGATACTCGTTTTAGCTCTGACTTCCTTTCTCACGATGGCTTTCCTTCCATCTTGTGGGAAGTGCTTAACTCCACCGGTTACCCTACGCCCCCTTTGTACACGGTGCAGTTGTATGAGGAGCATCGGGTACCTCGTTGCTGAGTCTGGCTGACCTTTGAGGCTCATCCCCTTCAGCCGGGTTGGCGTTCCCTTGACTCTGAGACAATTGGATTCATGACGGATGACACCACCGAAGCAGCAGCCATGAAGACTCTGACGACTTTCTGTGGCTAGCATCCCCTAGAGATGGTGATGCACCCCTTGGGACTTTTCCCTGCTGAGAAGAAGGATGACCCCATGTGGTGTAACCGTGTGAGCCACGTGAAGGACGTGTGGGCAATGTATCCTGACTTGGTTGGGAGGGTCACTGTTTAGTGCATGAGTGCACTGTACCGCCTTCAGGCCCTTCAGAGCGACGCTATGGCACATCTTGCTAACATCGCTCAAACTACCAAGCTCACCCTGGATAGCCGAGAAGATTTTGTGGTCGACTTGTCCTCCGAGTTGGTGGAGAAGGATCTATAGGTGGAAAGGCTGAGCCAGCGTATCACCACCTTGGAGAAGCAGGGGGAGATCTGAGACAACACTATTGATGTCTTGGAGAACCAGCTCCATGATGTGCAGCGGGAACTCAAAGAAGCTAATGACCACTTGGACATGCACCACTTGGAGATGGAGGCCAATGAAGCTGGAAGCGAGGAAGAAGAGGTTCCCGAGGAGTTAGGACCAGCCCCTGGTGCCAATGGGACTACCTCTGTGATGCCCCCTTCACCCGCATCCAGTGTCGCTTCCATCGCTCAGGGTTGATCAGTCGCTTTGACATTTTAGGCAGATAAAAACCTACGCAAGCTTAGTTAATGGCAGATTTTGGACTAGGCTTATGGGTATTTCCCCTAATTATGTAACTCTTGAGAACTTTCGCGATCTGTGAGATGTTGTAACCTTGTTATCTTCATTTCAAACCTAATATTATGATTATGGCGTTTCTTATGGAGGACCATGTCCTCCCGCAGCTTCACTCTTGTTTTTCTTCATTTGGAACCACCTTGGTACAAAAGCAACAAAAATTTGCTGCTTCCTCACCTAAAAACAACGAGGGAATAAACCCTGAGTACGGAATTACTCAGCAAGTCTTACCCGACTAAAGAAAAGACTCTCAAGGGTATGCTGGTTATAAGGGAGTCAAGGTAGGGTATCTCAAGATCAAAGACTCTGTTTGCAAAAATGCTTACTAAAAGTGGATCCTTAAAAATCCAGTTTTATTGTCAAGTTAGGTAAACTTACCTATATCTAGAGTTCTGGCTAACCTAGTTCAAGCACTTGACCTACACTAGCCAATTTCTTATCCACTCCTCATCTTCACTAGATTGCTACGTGTAAGTCAGTGACCAAGTCTTCATAACCGCGAAGGTACGACGATCCGAATCGATTATACTCAGCTGAGGATCTCCAATCACACGACATATGTAGCACTTAACCCTTGCATATGTCAACCCGCCACTGGAGTTCTTAAGACCAGATCAGATTCACGCAAACCGAGAGCACAGATACACCACCGTCTAGCCTCTTGCCACGGAGGGTACACGCTACTCTCGCCACCGCTCCACGCCCATTTCGTGTTATCTTATTCTAGCCTTAGTCTGCCTGAGGCAAGGCTTACCCATGACAAGGCATGTGACCAGTTAAAGGGTCCTCGGTCAGCAGGCCTACATCGAGACGGTCCTTAATCGACTCAGACGGAGACACTACACCGAGACTCTCCTTCTCGTGCAAGTCACTCGCCCGGTCTCAGCTTAATCATTTAAACCCAAATCTTGGTACCTGGCAGAGGTACATCTTTTCTGATGTTGAACCCATCACGGCCGTGATGGATTCACCATCAAGTTTTATTTTCAAAAACATCCCTCCCACTTTGCCAATCATCTTTTGTAAAACAAAACCTTTTGTTTTTGCTAAAGCAATACTAAGCATAGTAAATCTTTTTGTAAAAACAGGGTTTCAAGGAAAGTAATCAAAGATCAAGGAAGTCAATGCAGGAATTGTTTAAGCATTCAACTCCTATCACCTAATGCATCAATCAAGTGAGAAAGATTTTGAAAACATCAAGGGAGGTGGCAAATGCACCGGGGCTTGCCTTTGTTAGTAGGTGAGTTAGGCTCAGGCCTAGGGATGGCAATTTTACCCGCGGGTTCAGATATCCGTCAGATATCCGACCCGTCGGGTACAGGTTCGGGCACAAAATTTGACCCGTGTGTCTTACCCGTACCCGACCCGATTTTATTATGGGTCGGGTACGGATTTGATTTCTTACCCGCGGTTACCCGATGGATATCCGAAAATAGTGATTTTAGATTTTCAACCTACCAGTACGGTAGCTAGCAATCCATCCTCGATAGCTCATCCTACTGCCATCCCTCCCTGTCTGCTGATGCTTCTGATCTGGTTCTAGTACTAGTGCCAGTACGTTTGATAAAGTGCCAGTATGTAGTACCAGTGCTATCTAGTACAAGTACTTGAGCTAATAGAGTGTTAATACACTAGATAACTATGCTAGCTACTCTCCGATTTTGATGAGTTGGAAGTTTATTAACAAAAAACATTAGCAACACATGTCCAGGGCTACATCTACACGACTGCCTGTGCAACAACATTATGTACCTCCGGTGATCATGGCGATGTGCGTCGCTCAGAACTGCACTAGACTTCATTTAGGGAGAATGCACCAAGCTGCTATACCCGACGGATACCCGATATCCGCCCGATACCCGATGGGTACGGGCACGGGTACAAAATTTTACCCGTGGGTATAGTCATGGGTGGATATGGATAATCCCCGCGGGTATGGTCGCGGGTGGGTATTTACTCTACCCGATCCGAACCCGACCCATTGCCATCCCTACTCAGGCCCGCAGATGTCAAAGTAGAGACAAGACCCTGCCTGAGATTCCAAAGGTGGTGGTGTCTTCTCTTCGGTCACTTCAATCTCTTCTTCGTTTTCTAAACATAACCACATATATGTATATAAGAATGAATGCCATGTAATGCTCATGAGAGTGCAAATATAATAAGAATTTATTATCTAAGGTCTTGAATACAATTTTCCTTCACGGAACTCCGAGAACTTAGGGTTTCCGGAGTCAGTAAAGGAGTTCATGGGGCAGGGGTGGGGTTTTGGGTTCTAGTTATCAAACAAAGTCCAAATCAACCCAAACTCTACCAAAGGCTTCTAAACAAATGTATAGAACTCATATTAAAAGTTTGGACATTTTTGGAATTACCATATGTTTTCTAAAAATCAAGAACTAATACTTTGAACTACTTTAAATGCCTTAAAATTCCTTATTTAACCTAAAAATCATGAAACTATTTTTATTAAATACTATGGAAAATAAGAAGTCTAGGAAAATTGGTTTCACAATTTTAGGATTTTCCTACAATTTTCTATAAGTTTTCAAAGCTCTATTAAAAAAGAAAAAGGAAAAGGCTAAACAGTATTGGGCTGGCTTCAGTCCAAACGGTCCAGTCCAGGAGCGAAAGCGCGTGCACCCGCATCTGTGCTGGCATCTTTGCAGAAAGGGCCCCGGGTTCCTGGCTAACTGGAGACAGGTTCTTCCACTGTTTCAGTGAGTCGCTGACACATTACAGAAAACTCCTCCGGGTTCTAATTCTTCACAGGATGAAGTCCACGACGGCGTCGAGCGTGGGGAAGCTCCGGCGAGCACCTGTACCGGCCGAATGGGGCAATGACTAGGGTCTCTGAGCTGCTGACACGCAATTGGATCCATCCCTACGATTTCCCCCAACCCAATTTCATCTAAGGCCTATTGGTTTGCTCGGGCCATGGTGACCATGAGCATCGCGGCAAGACAGTCGCATTCCCGGCGACCAGAGGGTTCCTAGCCCAATTGCGTGGGTTGGTAAGCATCGTAGTCGTAAGAGAAAGCTTAAACGAGGGAGGGAGGAAGATGAACTGACCGGGAAAGGGCTAGCCGCAGTGAGGTTCGTTTCACGGTGTTCTTAAACTGGATTGGGGAGAATGCGAAATTGGAGCTTGCTGGTGATCGGCTAGGAGCAATACTAGGTGTGGGGTGCACAATGATGTTGCGTAGCTAGTCACAGGCTCAATTTATAGGCAGCTTCGTCGGTGGCACTCAATTTCATCGAACAACGCGGCGGCCGAAGATAAGAAAGGACCCTGGCGCCATGGGTTCGTGTCCTCAGTCGTGGCGAGCTCACCGGCGATGATTTAACGACTGTAAGGAGTCACGGTGACGCGACAGAGGTGCTCGGATACGTGGCGTAAGGCCAAGCGACGACGATCACCGGCGTGCTTATCTGCTCAAGCCGCACGGCAGAGGGGAGGTACTGGGGGGTTCACTGGAGTGGCGTCCAGCGCATGGCTTCTACCGAGTGGTCTTATCTGGTCACCAGCGACGTGAATCGCAACGGCGGAGGCGTGAATCTTTGCGCGGAAGAGTCACCGGCGGTGAGGATCCAACACTGGCAGTCTGATCCTTATCGGACTTCTGTACCATCGAAGTAGGATTAAGTTGGCCTCACAGTCAATATTCAGGCATGATTTGCTCACAAATCCCATTGGTAACATACTCCATGCTCTGCAGCAAAGTTATAGAGTTACTAACCAGCTACAAGTTTGTCATAGATGCCATGGGCAGATTCATGCTAGATCATAGTTGCACTGTTGGTCTAAAAATTCAGACCTAGTGACCTGACAGTCCAACTTTGGACTTAATTATCTCCCAATTTTACTTAACAACTATGCTCACACCCTTAAGCAAAGATGTTCTCCAATGATTGATCTTCAATTTTGATGTGGTGACATAGGGCAAAAACCCTATAGTTTGAAAGTTACAAAGCTCAAAAGTTGAGCCCTTAATACTAAAATTCAGACTTAGAATGAAATCTCAATTAGGGACCTTTTTGCAAATGAATCCAAAACATAGGGTTTGGCTTGTAAATTCACATATGAGTGACCCAAATGAGTTAAGATACTTATTTAACTTGGTTTTTGCACTTTAGTCCAAAAGTGGACTAATTTTGCACATAAGTCCCTAGGGTTTGGTTTTAGGGTTTTCTAGGGTTCCAATTAGGGTTTTTGGTACCCCAGGGGTATAAATGCAATTCAACTTTACTCTTGGTAATATTTCATGACTATTTCCCTAAAGCTTTTAGGTTTTCTCAACTTGGTTAGGTTTTACCCCTTTAATCCCTATTTAGGGTTAAGTTCCCTATCCAGGGTGCTATTTGCAAAATGCTATAACCATACAACTTGTTTGAAATTTTTACCTAGTAAATGCACTCTAGGTGTGTCAAACATATGCAATGCCAATGTTTATTATGCCATGCTCAAGTTTTAGTTGCAGTAACACCAGGGGTGTTACAGGCAGCACCGTCCGCTCAGGCCCAGAGGTTTAGGATTGTTTCTCACAATCAGAGCAGGGGTTTTCAGCAGCAGGCTGGCAGATGGGTGATTAGGCCACCTCAGCAGCAGCAGCCGGCACCCAACCGCTTTCCAGCTCCCACCCCAAGGAACAATCCACCTCAGCAACAGCAGTTCCGCCAGGGCAATGGGAACAAGTGCTTCACTTGTGACAATGTGGGCCACTATGCCAAGAATTGTCCAAGGAATCAACAGAGGCAGATGCTAGCACCAAGTCAAGACAAGGGGAGGAAGCAGAAGGTGCAAGTCAGACAAGGGAAGCTCAACTTCACTACTCTGGAGGAAGTACCTGAGGGAGCCCCCATCATGACTGATACCTTTTCAGTTTTTAATCAACCTGCATTAATTCTGTTTGATTCTGGTGCATCTCATAGTTTCATTAGCCAGAAGTTCAGTGCTAAATGCAAATTGCCCTTCTGTCATGCAAAAGGGTCATTCATGATAACCACACCTGGGGGTAAAACTGTAACCAACCGATTAATCCGATGTGTGCATATTCAACTGGGAAGCCACATTATCAAAACCACCCTTCTTGTGTTGGGTTTGGAAAGCGTGGATATTATTCTGGGCACTAATTGGATGAACCTGCACCAAGTAGTGCTTGATGTGGCCAGCCGCATCGTGGAAGTCAATTCCCCATTCTATGGGAGTTTCACCTTAATTCTGCCCAACCAAGGTTCTACTCAGTCATGTGCTTTCTCTATGACGGAGTTACCTCTGAAGAAGATTCCAGTTGTTTGTGAGTATGCAGATGTCTTTCCTAATGAATTGCTAGGAATGCTACCAGACTGGGACATTGAGTTTGCCATCGAGTTGCAACCGGCAATGGCACCTATTTCCAAGAGGCCTTACCGGATGCCACCCGCAGAGTTGGCAGAGTTGAAGAAGCAATTGCAAGAATTGCTGGACAAAGGATTTATTCGCCCAAGTACTTCGCTTGGGGATGTCCAGCCTTGTTCGTGAAGAAGAAAGATGAAAGCTTGAGGCTGTGTATAGATTACCGCCCCCTTAATGCGGTGACTATCAACAACAAGTATCCCTTGCCTTGTATTGATGTTCTTTTCGATCAGTTGGTCGGAGCCAAGGTGTTTTCCAAATTAGATCTTCGCTCTGGCTATCATCAGATCAAGATACGGGCAAGTGATAATCTGAAGACAGCTTTCTCAACCAGATATGGGCTATATGAGTTCTTGGTGATGTCTTTCGAGCTGACAAATGCACCAGCATATTTTATGTATCTGATGAATTCTTTTTTCATGCCAGAATTGGACAAATTCTTCGTGGTCTTCATCGATGATATCTTGGTGTACTCAAAGAATGAAGAAGAACATGTCGGGCATTTGCATGTAGTGCTTCAACGTCTGCGAGAGCACCACCTTTATGCCAAGTTGTTGAATTTGATTTTTGGCTAAAGGAGATCAAATTCTTGGGCCACACTATTTCTCAGGCATGCATAGCTGTTGATCCTGATAAAGTGCAAGAGGTGATGAATTGGAAGCCATCCACGACTGTCCGTCAGATTCGGAGTTTTCTGGGATTAGCCGGTTATTACCTAAGATTCATTCCGGATTTCTCTCGAATTGCAAAGCCCATAACTGAGCTGTTGAAGAAAGAAGCCAAGTTTGTTTGGGGTCAGAAGTGCGAAGATGCCTTCCATGCACTGAGGCAACATCTGACCACAGCACCAGTATTAGCGCAACCCGAAAGCAGCAAGCCATTTGATGTGTATTGTGATGCTTCTGGCACTGGACTAGGTTGTGTCTTGATGCAAGATAACCGAGTCATTGCTTATGCCTCAAGAGCACTCAGGCCTCATGAGCAGAATTATCTCACTCATGACCTTGAGTTGGCAGCAGTGGTTCATGCATTAAAAATGTGGAGGCACTATTTGATGGGAACCCACTTAAACATCTTCACTGATCATAAGAGCCTTAAGTATGTCTTTACCCAGGCTGATCTCAACATGAGACAGAGAAGATGGCTAGAGCTGATCAAGGATTATGACCTAGAGGTACATTATCACCCAGGAAAGGCCAATGTGGTAGCAGATGCCTTGAGTCGTAAGTTGCAGTGCAATTGTGTTCTGATGGATTCTCGTATTGACACCTTGTGCGATGAGTTGCGCAAGATGAAGATTGAAGTAATTCCTTCTGGTGCATTGTCTCACATTTCTGTTGAGCCAGCTTTGCATGACCAGATCATCATGGCCCAGCTCAGTGACAAGGGAGTGCAGATTATCAAGGAGAATCTCCATCAGAAGACTGAGAAGTATAAATGTTTCCGCCAAGATGGAAGGGTGTCTTATGGTTTGAAAGCAGATTGGTGGTTCCTAAAAATGAGGATCTCAAGAAGAGAATCTTGGATGAGGCCCATCTCTCAAAATTCTCCATGCATCCAGGGAGCACCAAAATGTATCACGATCTAAAGCCCTTATATTGGTGGACCAGAATGAAGAGGGAGATAGCCCGATATGTATCAGAATGTGACACCTGTCAGAGGATAAAGGCAAGCCACTTGAAATCAGCTGGAGCCTTGCAGTCCCTGCCCATACCTTCGTGGAAATGGGATGACATCAGCATGGATTTCACAGTGGGTCTGCCCAACACATCTCGTCATCATGATTCGATTTGGGTTATTGTGGACCGACTGACGAAAGTGGCACATTTTCTCCCAGTGCACACCACTGATAAGGCTCAAAAGTATGCAGAGTTGTACATTGACCGGATCATGTGTTTGCACGGATTGCCCAGGACCATTATTTCTGACAGAGGAGCCCCGTTTGTTGCCAGATTTTGGGAACAACTGCAAGAGTCTTTGAAAACCAAGCTAATCAGAAGTTCAGCTTACCACCCACAGACTGATGGTCAGACTGAGAGGGTAAACCAAATTCTTGAAGATATGCTGAGAGCTTGTGCAATCAATTGTGGCAGGAACTAGGATAAGAACCTCTCCTTGGCAGCGTTTGCTTATAACAACAATCCAGCCTAAAGATGGCACCCTTCGAAGCTCTCTATGGGAGAAGATGCAGAACACCACTCAATTGGTCTCAGCCTGGAGAAAGAGAAGTTTTTGGACCTGACTTAGTGATTGAAGCCAAAAGGAAGGTCAAACTAATCAGGAAGAATCTAGAAGCTACTCAGGCCAGGCAAAAGAGTTACCATGATAAGAGAAGGAAACCTCTCCAGTTCGAGGTGGGAGATTTCGTTTATCTCAAGGTATCACCCACCAAGGGAGTGCAGAGGTTTGGGATCAAAGGCAAGTTAGCCCCTCGCTACATTGGACCTTATGAGATCATAGAAGCATGTGGACCCATGGCATACAAGTTGAAGTTACCTCCAAAAATGTCTGCCATCCACAGTGTGTTCCATGTATCTCAACTGAAGAAGTGTGTTCGATTGCCGACTGAGATCATAGCAGAACCAGAAATGGAGATAGAACCAGATCTATCATATCAAGAGTACCCTTCCAAGATTCTGGATTGCAAAGAAAGATCAACTCGGGCAAAATCGATCAAGATGTATAAGATCCAATGGAGTAATCATTCAGAGGAAGAGGCTACTTGGGAGACTCAATAATTTCTGCGTTCCAACTTTTCTGATTATCTGCCTAAGGAAATTGGTACGTATTCATGCCCGACCCCTCCTCATGCCCTTCGAATCTAAAATTCAGTAATATAATCTTGAATTGAAAAGAGTAAGTTATAAAACAAAATTCTAAAGGACATCCTTCTGAAGTTGCAAAGAGAATGACATTCAAAGAGCAGTTTGCCTTAATAAAGAAAGTATCCACTTCAAGTAAGTCTCACCCTTCACTTCATCCCGGTAGGACTCCGACCCGAATCTCGGGACGAGATTCCATTAAGGGGGGAAGGATGTGACACCTCAGTGTCACCTAGGGTTCTTCTTTAAGCTGACCCCAACCTATTACCACATGTAAACCTAGTAAAGGAATGAACATCAAAGATTAAGAACAAAGATTTATGATAAGTCTTCTCAAACTCTTCTTAATCTTGTCATGAACCTTAAGGGAGGAAAAATCTCAAACCCTAATAAATCCTAAGTGAGCAAATTAAGCATAAAGGGGAAATTGGGAGAAATCTTTGGGGAAAAATGCAAATTGTAGAAAAGACCAAATTACAATGTTTTAGCTCACCAAATAACTAACAAATTATAGTAAGAAAGTTTGGCCATTTGGTTTTTCCAAAATCCCCAAATCAGCCCTTGAACCATGGTCCCATAGGGAAATTCAGAATTCAGAATTCTGAATTTCAGAACCCTTTCCAAAGATCCTTTGCGTTCTCTGTTTTTCGAAACTCAAAACCAGGAAGTCCAAATATCAAAGTTGTGCCAAATTCCCTTGAACACACTCTAGAAAATTTTGAACTCAAACCAAATTCATTTGGCATGGTTTTGGCGTAGCTTGACCTCGGGACCAAGCGTTCTAACACCAACGCTACAACTCCCTGTCCCTAGCCTAAAACCGCGCGACGTCCATATACAAAAGACAAAGCAATGTCAGGTGAACAAATCCTTCACAGCGATCTTGCCCAAATTCGCGAAGATTTGCGCCCAATCGGCGTTAGAACTTGGGTAGAGGCAACAGTTCCACGTGTTCGACCATGGCTAACACCCCGGTTCACACCCGTTCGCGCACCCGCGCTCCCCAGTGCCCGCCCGCGCATGCTCGCCAGTCCACGACCGCCTGTGCACCGTGCCATGCCTATAAAGCAGCCCCGAGCCTTGGCCATCCCTCCCCGCGTTCTCACTAGTCTTGCCCAAGCCAGAGATCACCGGAATTTGCCCCGAGCACGCCGCGCCACCGCCCGCCAAGCTTTCCAAGCCTCGGTCACCATGGCCAGCTCCCTCCAGTCGCGCCCAAGCCACACCAACCCCTCGGTTAGCTTCGCCATTAGCCCGTGAAGCTTTCCCAGTCCTCAGACTCGGCAGAACTTCACCGGAAGCCTGAGATCGCCCTCGTCAGACTTCGGTCGCCCGCCGCTGCGCGTGGACCGAGCTCTCCGGTAAGCCATTTTCAAATTCCTTGCACCCACGTCTTCCCTAGCATCCAGTGAAGCTCTCTGACCCGTTTGATTGAACTATTGTGCCGTGAGTAGGCCAGATTCCTCGCCGCCGACGAGCACCTCCGCCTGTGCACGCGGACCGACCGACTCCGACCATCCCCGACGGCGACCCACACATCGCCATGATCTCTGAGACCTCCCCTTCATCCTCGAACACCTCACCGGAGCAGCCTCGCCGCCGGTAAGCCCCTCCACCCTTTTCTTCGTCGCGGGTACAGTTCAATTGGGGACAGGACGGCGGGTTCAATTTCAAGAAACCCTAGGGGGTTTTCTGCAGAGCCGTAGACTCACATGAATAGTGCCCTAGGGACCTGCCTGTAATTCTTTTAAGAACTTTCGCCAGGGACCCCAGCGCAACTGTTTTTCTTTAAACCATTTCGATTTAATCTTTTATTATTCAGGAGAAGACTTAGGAAATTCATAACTTGAGAAATACTTAACCAAAAATTGTCAAACCAATTTTGCTAGATTCTAAATATTTTGGACTGTCAATTAAAAATACTGAACCCCATGCTTTCTGTTCTAATTTTTAGAGTTTAGAATTAAATACAGAAACTGACGAAACCTTGTTTGACTAAAGAAAATTTGTTATGCTTCTATGCTAGGCTTGAGAAAATTTGTAGATGTTCAGACCTCAATTAAACATTGTTTAAAAATAATGGGAACCCCATTATTGAAAATTTAAGTAGGAATACCATTTTTGCCCTAAACTTAGGAAAATCAGAAAGGCATTAATACATAAAGAATAGGAAGTGCAATTGTTTTTCCTAGCCTACTTAAGTAACAAAGAACCTAGGAAAAATAAAAAGACCACTAGTCTAGAACAGAATTAAAGTGAAATGTTTTATTTAGCATTATTCCAACTAGAAAACAATTATTAGAATTATTAAAACAATTTCAAAACTTGTCATAAAAATCCAATGGACTTGTGACCACTAAAACCCCACTACAAAAATGATAACCACCCCAGCCCATCATTTTAAGTAGGGTAAACAAATAAAACTTGATATTGGGGCATATTTCAATTAAATCATAAACAACCCAAAAATAATGCAATAATGGGCAAATAAAATTTTGCTAGGTCAATAATGAGACAGGGCACCAGAGAAAAATGCAAACTCATTTGAAAGATGCCAAATAACACCCATTGCCAATACTTCATGAAAAAGGCCAATTAATCCAATTAATCCCTACCACCCCTTCCCTCAAGCAAAAAGATGCCAAACTTTAGAATGATTTTTCTTGCACAAAGAAGAAGCTAAGAAAATTCAGAAATCTGTTGTTTGATATTTTTCAAATATAGTGGTAGTAGAAAGCACCCCTTTGGCTAGAAACTATGGAAAATCATAATAAAATGACTGGTAAGTATTAATGGCTAGAAATTTGTACAAAGTCATGTTATAGCATCTAGATGCCAGCAAAAATATGTCTTAAGGAATAACCTTCTGTTAAATGGTAGTTGTAGTTCAAACCACCCTTTCTGCCCTAATATTTAATAATTTTTTCTAGAGAGAACTGCTCACTTTTTAAACCCCAAATTTCGAGACAGAGTATTATACACCAGTAAGAAGCCACTGTATTTTTTTTCAGAAATTTTGGAAATTTATTGCTATAACTTGTAGTTCAAATCTATCTTAAAAGCATAAAGGAAATCAGAGGAAGAAAGGAAAATAATAAACCTCGCTTCAAGAAGTTCAACTAAAAAAATCCTATTGAATTTTCACTAAGGTTTTAAAAAGAATTCAGGGGAACACCGAGATAGACTTACCACTTCATTTAACTGAGCGTTATCTAAAATACTAAATATACCACAAGAATCTCTAGTAGCAAGAGTGAACCCTATCTAAATTAAGTGACTCTTTCACCATCAAGTCTAATTACTAAAGCACTTATCATGTCATGCATATATCTTACTTATTGCATTCATTAGACTGTAATCTAGCTGACGGAGAGTACGTGCTCATCCCCGAGCAAGGAACTGTCCAAGAGGAGGACCAGGAGCCAGCTCCCAAGACTACCACTGAGGATCTCCCCGCAGCCCCAGCATTTGAAGGCAAGCCCCGGTTTTTATGCATAACCGTATTTATATATGCTACTTTACTACACTTAATGCTTGTAGGATTGTAATGTGCACTTAAGTGTAGGAGTTGCTTGAAACCTCTAGTTGCATGAACATAGAAATCCTTTTTGAGATGGATACTAGTATGCTAGGTCGAGTAGCTGCTTTGCTAATCAGGATCTCGGTAGAAGTCGAGTGATTTTTCTAGCACTCGTGAAAGGTCAGGAATTGATTGTATTCATCTTGATACGGGATCTCTAATGGTCTATGGACTTGGATCCAGGGAGGATGCCTTGTTCATGAGAGGGGAAAAAAGATTAAGGATTAATGTGTGGATACCTAAGTCAAGCGTTTGAACGTACTAAGCACATGTCAGGAAATAAGGTAACCGATAAACCTAGTACCTAAGTGAAGCCGGGCGTGGACTTTATCCCTCACTCATCCTAAGACTGGGTCTCCCATGCTAGCTATGGTGGGTACAAGTGCGGTCACTGCACGGCGGCAGCTGGGGTCAGTGGAACATTGTATGCCATGGCGGTGAGCCTTGGCCGCGAACGGGGAATCGATGGGGACGGTTGACATGTGTGGGGTCGGAGTACCCTGACATGTCATGTGTTTAGGTTTACCTTGCAAAGATAAAAACCCGATTTGAATCGTCTGCTTCTCGCAGCTAATGAGACTGCTTGACCCCTTGTACTACATTGAGTAAGAAGTGAAATGAGGTTACATGAGACAATTGTTGATTGAATTAAAGGCTTGTTACCATGTATGCTTAGAAAGAGCAAACTTAATTAATCTAATGATGCTAGAAATTGAAAAGCTAAAACTTGATTCTAGATACAGCTAGTGCTTTTGGCAAACCAAACCCCTCAGCCAAACAGGTGCATGGTCTAGAGGTAGAGGAGTAGTTTCCTCACACCGGGTAAGTCTAGCTGAGTATTAGTATACTCAGCCTTGCTTGTGGCATAATTTTGCAGGTACGCCGCAGGTTATGGTTGATGGTGTGATTTGGCCTACCATCGTACCACTGGGTTGGACGGTCGAGTGGGATGCTGCTTCCACGGGAGAGGAGCAGGAGGAGTAGTGGGCTAGGCCTTGCCCATTTCCTCGCTATCGACGACATCGATTATTCGCTGCATTTTATTTTGTGAACTTTTATCCGCTACTTGAAAAACTCCGATCTATGTAATAATTCAGTACTCAATTTGAGGTATCCTATTTTATTGTGTTTCTACTGTGACTCACCTTCGTGTGAGATTGTGATATTTGATCATGGTTAAGTGGCTTTATCAGACTAGATCTGAGGGACTGACGGGTTATTCCGATTTAAGTGTGTTACGACCCTTGAGGCATGACTTAGGCACTTAAGCTGGAATAATTCGGGCGGTTCTACCACACAGGTGTTCACTCTAAGGGCTTGCAGTTTGCGAAGTCCTAAGATGACTGCTTCATACTCAGCAATGTTGTTTGTGCACTTATCTAACTCGAGTGCAAAGCTGAGACATGCGGCGTATCTGTATTTGAGTCCGGCGGGTGAGGTAATTATTGCTGCAGCGCCGGTGCCTGTGTGACACCATGCCCCATCACAGTGGATGGTCCAGACGGTTTCTGCGTGACATTGCAGTGGTTTCGAAGGCCCTATCCAGTCTTCGATGAAATCGACCAAGATGTGTGATTTGATTGCTGCTATAGGCTTGAAGGTGATGTTGTATCCGGAGAGTTCCACTGCCCATTTTGCTATTCTGTTGGATGCCTCCGGATTCCTGAGCAATGTCTTAAGACCCCTATCAGAAGTGACTCGTATTTTGTGTGCCTCGAAGTAGTGTCTCCGTGTAACACCCTAAAGTTCAATCTTGTGAAGACAAGGAAAAAATTCTCAAAGATTTTAAATCAAAACACCTTTCCTTAAAGATAATCATAATTTAGAAGTTTCCACTCATGAATATGTTAAAAACACATAATTAAAGATACTTAGATAATCTAAATTGCCTTTGGGTTAGGATATATAAAAGAATTAGGATTAAACTATTTCTTAATATATATAGTCTACAATATAAATTTGAAGGGATTATCTAAAAGCTTGTCTAAAGGAACTAAAATAAATAAAGAAATACATAAAATAGGTTTTTGTGCATTATGCTAAAGTTCTATATGTGTATCCAAATTAAGTGTTTGAACTTTAAACTTGTGTTGATTTGAAATTCAAATGGAAAGGAAAAATAGAAAATAGAAAATAAATGGGAAAGGGAGAAAAGAGAAGAGATATGAAAATATACATAAAATGAATAACCAAATATCTTCAGGTTTAGCATTTTTAATTTCAAAAAAGATGAGTTTATAAATGGAGATCCACACAAAGTTTGAACTCAAACTTGAAATTCAAATTGGATTTGAAAATGGAGAAAAAAAAATAGAAAAGAAAAAGAAAAAGAATAAAAAACCCTAACTGGGCCGGCTACCTAGAATTCGGCCCACCTAAGGATTCCTTACACGCGCGCGGCCCACTGGCCACGGTCTCCTGCGCGCGCGCCTAGACACCGCCTTGCGGGCCCCTTCCGTCAGCCTCTCCCTCGCGCGCCTGCTTCCGCTTGGTGTCGCTTACGTGTGGGCCCAAGTGGTCAGGTTCATCATCGAGCTCGGTTCATCTCAACCCAACGTTGCGGCTGGGAGTTTCTCCGAATCCGCCCGCGAAAAGTTCACCGGTCGTTGCGTGATCGGCTCCGCTCCCTTGCGATTATAAAACCGGGCTCCCGTGGCTGATCCGTCCCAACCAATCACTGGCGGGGAGTTGCTCACCGTTGTGCAAAGCTTCATTGCGGATCCGCCATGGAGACCGCTGCCGTCGACCCGAGGATGCGTCACCGTCGTGGCCTCAAATCTGGGCCAGGGCGCTTCGGGAAGACACACTGATGGTGCTCGGTGACATTTCGGGCGCGATGGACGACCGGACCGCCTCTAATTGCTCGTCGGAGCAAATGTTTCGCCGCAAATCCGCTCCTCGCCGCGGTCGGCATCACCGGGGCATCAATCCACGGTATGAAGCCCTTGACTCTCTTCGCCATGGAACCCGCTCCGTGCATCCACATCCCGGTCTCGATTTCCTGGACGAAGTCATCCTGTATTCGCTCGCCGGCGTAACTCTGCCTGGGCTTGCGGCGGCGCTTCCTTGGGTTGGCGAGGAGGGAGAAGGAGAACGCGAGCACCGTTGGATCAAATATCTGCGGGCTGGGCTTCGTTGCTCGGCGTGGAGTGTAAGGTGCCGATGCACGACCACCGTTGGATCGATCACCGGCGGATAGGATTAGAACCGGGGTCAGCGCTTCGGTGCATTAAATCCAGGGCGTTCAAGACTGATCGAGTGGATAGGATTTAGCCACATGCGTAGACGTTCCGTGTGCCGTGGATCTCTGATCCAAAGGCCCAGATGGGATACCGGTTCACAATTTAATCCGGACCGCATTCTGGTGATCGGACGGCTCAGATCTATTGATACCTCTTCGCCCTGGCCTATTTGCTAAAGAGACCCCGTAAGTCTTACAAATTAACCCGCCGTCCACCTTGGGGATTTTCTGAGTCTTAGGAAGTTTTACGCGCCAGCCCCTAGGTTTTCTGGAAAATGAGGCCCAGTCCAGAGAGTTATAAAATCAGGAAAATGAATTAGAAAATAGATTTTTAAT
The DNA here is from genome assembly GCA_029449295.1 of Zea luxurians. NCBI lineage: Eukaryota > Viridiplantae > Streptophyta > Magnoliopsida > Poales > Poaceae > Zea > Zea luxurians. Next base: position 50,875,448 of record JAOPSE010000004.1, on the reverse strand, counting down.
ATGAAAATAAATACTAAAACTTTATAAATTCATAGAAAATCCATTTTAGCTCCAAATTGAACCATTCCAATTCCTAAAATTTTGTAATAATATTCTCTATCATTTAGAATCACTGTTTTGACATGAACTCTGTTAGGAAATTTATTTATCATTTAATCATATTATAATCACATTAAACCTTAGGAAAATCATAGCTTGAATTCTACAACTCCAAAATTAATAATTCTTTTTCCTGTGATCTTATTTTAATATGTATATTATTACTGTGTATTTTGTTCTTATGTTTGGTGTAATGTTAAATTTGCCTATACAATGTTTGTTTGTATTGCTACGATTAGCAGTGAGGTCACGAGGATTTGAGGATCATCCTGGTACCTGGAATCTCAAGGCCCAGGCAAGTTGTGCCCTTGATCACTTCCTTTTACCCAGCCATGTTCTAATTAATCATAATGATCTGCATAGGTTAATTTTGATGGGACCCAATAGGTTACCCTAGTTTGTCTATCTTTATACCTTGTTTACCACTGAACTTTCTGGGTAGTACTTGCTAGTGCTATATGTGGTTTTGGGTATGAAGATTACACTATTCATGATTATACTTTTGTTATCAGTTGTTATTTATGGTTCATGTTAAGATCATTATGTTAATTGGAACATGGAGCGACCACCCGGGAAAACAGTGCTACCACAAGGGTAGTATGGGATGCCCTTGGCTGATTAATTAGGAAAGCTAGTGGAAGACTACCTTACCCGAAAGGGGCAAGGGCAGTAGGGGAGAGGTCAGTGCGGGGAGGCCCTCGGGAGGATTTTGCTGCGATGGCGGTCCTGCAAGGGATTCCTGCACTGGATCTTCCTATAAACTGTAGCGGGTTTTCGGAAGCTAGTGGAACTTTGTAAAGGCCTCGTAGTGGATCCCTAGCCATTCACCTCGGAAGTGTCTAAGGGCTTTGCAAACCCTGGCGACATGGGATACACGACTTGTGGGTAAAGATGCGCAACCTCTGCAGAGTGTAAAACTGGTATACTAGCCGTGCTCACGGTCATGAGCAGCTCGGACCCTCACATGATTAAATTATGGAACTTAAACTCAATTTGTCATATGCATTGCATCGCAGGTGAAGTTGTTACTTTTGTTCTTCTATTTAACTGGGTTGGTATTCACTTATACTTAGTAACTGCTAATAAAATTTTGACCAACTTTAAAAGCAATGCTCAGCTCTAACCATCTTCTTTGGTAAGCCTTACACTTCACGTGAGCTCCCACCTTTGGCGAGTTCATGCACATTATTCCCCACAACTTGTTGAGCGATGAACGTATGTGAGCTCACTCTTGCTGTCTCACATACACCACAGGTCAAGACCAGGTACTGCAGGATGATGCTCATGGAGGATGCTGCGATGAGTTCGTGAGAGGTCTAGGTCGTCGTCTCCCAGTCAACTTTGGGTTGCTGGACCGTTGTCTCCTTATAATGTAATTATTTATTTTGTATAGAACTCCTGTTATATATAAAGATGTGACATTCGATCCTGTGCCACTATACATCATATGTATGAGACTTGGTCCCAGCATACCTGGTGTTTATGTTAACCCCGGGTTTTGGACCCCTAAAATCCGGGTGTTACAGAAGTGGTATCAGAGGAATGTTGACTGTAGGACGAAACCTAGATAGAACTGGACAACCCTCGTCTACTTACCTCTGCTACTCTAATCCTTTTCTAAACTTATCTTAATCTTTTCTCATCTATTTCCGCTTTACTCTGATTATTCTTATCTTTTCTTTTCTAAAGACAAATGCGGATTTCACACTTTGAAATCCTGTGCCTAAAGTGACTTTAGGAATAGGAGACCTATCCTTAGGAACAAAAACAAAACTATTTTTGAAAATATTTATATGCTTGAATGTTTGTTCTTATGATACTTGTCTGATTTGGATCTTTGTTTGAGTGTGATGAGTTGTGGAGTAATGTCCACAATTGCATCTGCATATACACATAGGTATTAAAATATATTTATAAAATAACTAGACAGCCTAGATTATCCCCATTGGAACCTATCTAGCTTAAGAAATTTATCTTATCCTAAAAGATCTCATTCTAACCAATTCATCTTATCTTAAAAGATTCTCCCTTATCTTAACAGATCCATCTTATCTTAAAAGATACTCATCCTATCTTGAAAAGATTCTATCCTATCCTATTAAATCTAACTGACCTCAAAAGATTCTACCTTATCCTTATGGATTCATCTTGTCCTAATAAGCATATTTACCCCACCCTAGTAACAACCAAGATCTAATCCAAAGTAATTAGATATTATCTAGTCTAATCTAGTTATATCCAACCTAATCCAGATTCTATCTAATCTAAATATGACCCAATCCAAAGTGAGTTATTAACAAGTTAGTTAAGTTGATGATATAGGTTAGACACTGTCTCTACAAATATATCTTGACCTAAATTAATGTCTTGTACCAACTCATCCTTGAACAATGACCTACCTATATCATATAATCCATCCTATCTTAAAAGATTCTAATAATATTTATCCTACCCTGGTAGATCTAGCTAATCTTAACTAGTTTAATCTAGTCATACCAACCTAATCTGGATTCCATCTAATCCAATATGATCTAAGCTAAGATTGAGTTACTTAATGCTGATACAAAGGATAAGGCCATACTCCACATTCACTTAAGTCTAAATTGGTGACTTAGAGCAACTAAGGACATACACAAACAACTCGACCTATATAACAAGTTACATAACTTATCCAATCAATAAAGTCTTAATGGATTGCATAATCTATCAACCACCACTTGACATCAAACCAGATTTTGACCCACATAATAGGTTACATGACCTATCCAACCAATCTAGAGGCAAACAACCAAACCAAATTTTGACCAATCTCATTTAACTCCTAAGCCACCCACTAAACTAGCTGCTCTACCTACTTGTCACCCACAAATCTATCTTAAACCATAGGTCCCTAACTCTGGTGGCAACCCCAAGAATGAAGACACCAAGGTCTGAAAAAGAACAGCTCAACCTCGACAAGGAAGAAGATGATCAACTTCATCAAGGGAGGATGAACACCAACCCAAGCCTTCAAAGATCAAGCTAAATCATCAAGATGAATCAAGAGCCACAAATCTTGGATGGAGTCTTTCCTTACCCTACACTTTCTTACCTAAAACCATCTATGCTTTAAAGACATCTTCTATCCTACATAATAAAGTAGACATACATATATATACACCCATGCTTTCCTAACCACCAGTTCCACCAAGCTACATAAACATATATATGGATTACGACTATTTGTAAGCTCTGAGTGTTACTTTAGTTAGTAGATGATATAATATTATTTTAGAAGAAATAATAAGGTCTATTGACCCTATGTTTTGTTGAAGAATTACACCTCATGCTGAGATTTCTTTGTTTGTGCATATGTTCCAAGAACAATATGAGTATACATCCCTTTTCTTACAAATCTCGAGGACGAGATTATTTTTAAGGGGGGTAGGATTTGTAACACCCTAAAGTTCAATCTTGTGAAGACAAGGAAAAAATTCTCAAAGATTTTAAATCAAAACACCTTTCCTTAAAGATAATCATAATTTAGAAGTTTCCACTCATGAATATGTTAAAAACACATAATTAAAGATACTTAGATAATCTAAATTGCCTTTGGGTTAGGATATATAAAAGAATTAGGATTAAACTATTTCTTAATATATATAGTCTACAATATAAATTTGAAGGGATTATCTAAAAGCTTGTCTAAAGGAACTAAAATAAATAAAGAAATACATAAAATAGGTTTTTGTGCATTATGCTAAAGTTCTATATGTGTATCCAAATTAAGTGTTTGAACTTTAAACTTGTGTTGATTTGAAATTCAAATGGAAAGGAAAAATAGAAAATAGAAAATAAATGGGAAAGGGAGAAAAGAGAAGAGATATGAAAATATACATAAAATGAATAACCAAATATCTTCAGGTTTAGCATTTTTAATTTCAAAAAAGATGAGTTTATAAATGGAGATCCACACAAAGTTTGAACTCAAACTTGAAATTCAAATTGGATTTGAAAATGGAGAAAAAAAAATAGAAAAGAAAAAGAAAAAGAATAAAAAACCCTAACTGGGCCGGCTACCTAGAATTCGGCCCACCTAAGGATTCCTTACACGCGCGCGGCCCACTGGCCACGGTCTCCTGCGCGCGCGCCTAGACACCGCCTTGCGGGCCCCTTCCGTCAGCCTCTCCCTCGCGCGCCTGCTTCCGCTTGGTGTCGCTTACGTGTGGGCCCAAGTGGTCAGGTTCATCATCGAGCTCGGTTCATCTCAACCCAACGTTGCGGCTGGGAGTTTCTCCGAATCCGCCCGCGAAAAGTTCGCCGGTCGTTGCGTGATCGGCTCCGCTCCCTTGCGATTATAAAACCGGGCTCCCGTGGCTGATCCGTCCCAACCAATCACTGGCGGGGAGTTGCTCACCGTTGTGCAAAGCTTCATTGCGGATCCGCCATGGAGACCGCTGCCGTCGACCCGAGGATGCGTCACCGTCGTGGCCTCAAATCTGGGCCAGGGCGCTTCGGGAAGACACACTGATGGTGCTCGGTGACATTTCGGGCGCGATGGACGACCGGACCGCCTCTAATTGCTCGTCGGAGCAAATGTTTCGCCGCAAATCCGCTCCTCGCCGCGGTCGGCATCACCGGGGCATCAATCCACGGTATGAAGCCCTTGACTCTCTTCGCCATGGAACCCGCTCCGTGCATCCACATCCCGGTCTCGATTTCCTGGACGAAGTCATCCTGTATTCGCTCGCCGGCGTAACTCTGCCTGGGCTTGCGGCGGCGCTTCCTTGGGTTGGCGAGGAGGGAGAAGGAGAACGCGAGCACCGTTGGATCAAATATCTGCGGGCTGGGCTTCGTTGCTCGGCGTGGAGTGTAAGGTGCCGATGCACGACCACCGTTGGATCGATCACCGGCGGATAGGATTAGAACCGGGGTCAGCGCTTCGGTGCATTAAATCCAGGGCGTTCAAGACTGATCGAGTGGATAGGATTTAGCCACATGCGTAGACGTTCCGTGTGCCGTGGATCTCTGATCCAAAGGCCCAGATGGGATACCGGTTCACAATTTAATCCGGACCGCATTCTGGTGATCGGATGGCTCAGATCTATTGATACCTCTTCGCCCTGGCCTATTTGCTAAAGAGACCCCGTAAGTCTTACAAATTAACCCGCCGTCCACCTTGGGGATTTTCTGAGTCTTAGGAAGTTTTACGCGCCAGCCCCTGGGTTTTCTGGAAAATGAGGCCCAGTCCAGAGAGTTATAAAATCAGGAAAATGAATTAGAAAATAGATTTTTAATATGAAAATAAATACTAAAACTTTATAAATTCATAGAAAATCCATTTTAGCTCCAAATTGAACCATTCCAATTCCTAAAATTTTGTAATAATATTCTCTATCATTTAGAATCACTGTTTTGACATGAACTCTGTTAGGAAATTTATTTATCATTTAATCATATTATAATCACATTAAACCTTAGGAAAATCATAGCTTGAATTCTACAACTCCAAAATTAATAATTCTTTTTCCTGTGATCTTATTTTAATATGTATATTATTACTGTGTATTTTGTTCTTATGTTTGGTGTAATGTTAAATTTGCCTATACAATGTTTGTTTGTATTGCTACGATTAGCAGTGAGGTCACGAGGATTTGAGGATCATCCTGGTACCTGGAATCTCAAGGCCCAGGCAAGTTGTGCCCTTGATTACTTCCTTTTACCCAGCCATGTTCTAATTAATCATAATGATCTGCATAGGTTAATTTTGATGGGACCCAATAGGTTACCCTAGTTTGTCTATCTTTATACCTTGTTTACCACTGAACTTTCTGGGTAGTACTTGCTAGTGCTATATGTGGTTTTGGGTATGAAGATTACACTATTCATGATTATACTTTTGTTATCAGTTGTTATTTATGGTTCATGTTAAGATCATTATGTTAATTGGAACATGGAGCGACCACCCGGGAAAACAGTGCTACCACAAGGGTAGTATGGGATGCCCTTGGCTGATTAATTAGGAAAGCTAGTGGAAGACTACCTTACCCGAAAGGGGCAAGGGCAGTAGGGGAGAGGTCAGTGCGGGGAGGCCCTCGGGAGGATTTTGCTGCGATGGCGGTCCTGCAAGGGATTCCTGCACTGGATCTTCCTATAAACTGTAGCGGGTTTTCGGAAGCTAGTGGAACTTTGTAAAGGCCTCGTAGTGGATCCCTAGCCATTCACCTCGGAAGTGTCTAAGGGCTTTGCAAACCCTGGCGACATGGGATACACGACTTGTGGGTAAAGATGCGCAACCTCTGCAGAGTGTAAAACTGGTATACTAGCCGTGCTCACGGTCATGAGCAGCTCGGACCCTCACATGATTAAATTATGGAACTTAAACTCAATTTGTCATATGCATTGCATCGCAGGTGAAGTTGTTACTTTTGTTCTTCTATTTAACTGGGTTGGTATTCACTTATACTTAGTAACTGCTAATAAAATTTTGACCAACTTTAAAAGCAATGCTCAGCTCTAACCATCTTCTTTGGTAAGCCTTACACTTCACGTGAGCTCCCACCTTTGGCGAGTTCATGCACATTATTCCCCACAACTTGTTGAGCGATGAACGTATGTGAGCTCACTCTTGCTGTCTCACATACACCACAGGTCAAGACCAGGTACTGCAGGATGATGCTCATGGAGGATGCTGCGATGAGTTCGTGAGAGGTCTAGGTCGTCGTCTCCCAGTCAACTTTGGGTTGCTGGACCGTTGTCTCCTTATAATGTAATTATTTATTTTGTATAGAACTCCTGTTATATATAAAGATGTGACATTCGATCCTGTGCCACTATACATCATATGTATGAGACTTGGTCCCAGCATACCTGGTGTTTATGTTAACCCCGGGTTTTGGACCCCTAAAATCCGGGTGTTACACTCCGCGTGCGCGAAGCCATGATGACCATGTATGCTATTTTTTCTAGCTCTGTCATGTTGCACTTTGAGCTTGTGAGGACTTCAAAGACAAAATATACTAGGCATTGGTGTGTCTTATCATCTCTGGTCTTTTCTTGGACTAATGCTATGCTGGCTACGCTGGGCGAGGTCATGATGTATAGTAGTAGGGGTAGCTCTAGGTCTGGACTAGTTAATGTTGCTAGGTCGGACAGATATTGCTTCAGAGACTCGAAGGCGGCAGCAAGTTCTAGGCCCCAAGCAAACCCTTTGGCACCGCATAATGTTTTGAGAAGTGGCAGGCTTCGCTCGGTGGACCGCGAGATGAATCTGTTCAATGCAGCCAATCTGCCTATCAGCCATTGGATGTCCTTGGTGGATTGTGGCAGTGCCATGTCCATGATAGCTTGAATTTTGTGTGGATTGGCTTTAATTCCTCTGTGCGATATGAGGTAGCCGAGGATTTTTCCTTGGTGTACTGTAAAGATGCCTTTTTCTAGGTTTAGCCGGAGCCAGGCTTCAAGTATGTTGGTGAATGTTTCTGCGAGGTCTGATAGGTGATCTTCTTTGTTTTTACTCGCAACAACTAATTGTCGACATATGTGAAGATCTTGCGGCCCATCTGGTCCTCGAGCATCTTTTTGGTGAAACGGGAGAATGTTAAGCCAGTGTTTTTGAGCCCTTCGGGCATCCGCACGAAGCAGTACGTGCCGAAGGCTGTAATGAAACTTGTGCTAGCCTTGTCTTCCTCTTTCATGTAGATGTGATGGTAACCTGAGAAGCAATCAAGGAGAGACATGACTTCACAGCTAGCTGCAGAATCAACGATCTTGTCGATTCGTGGTAGAGGAAAGTTGTCCTTAGGGCATGCTTTGTTGAGGCTAGTGAAATCAATGCACATTCACCATTTCCCATTTTTCTTATGAACCATCACAACGTTGGCGAGCCAGGTGGGGTAAGCTAATGGCTCCATAAACTTTGCTTCCAATAAATGGCGCACCTTGGCCTTCGTTGCTTCTATTTTTTCATCGGACATTTTCCTTAATCGTTGCTTCCTTGGGTGCACTGAGGGGTCGATGCCCAGGCTGTGTTTAATGATGGTGCGGCTGACCCCCACTAGGTTTAGAGTGGATCAGGCGAAGATGTCCTTGTTGCGGTTGAGACAGGAGAGAAGTCTTGCTTCTTCGTTTGGTGAAAGGTCTTTGTTGATCAAGACGGTTTGCTTGGGGGTTGTGGGGTCGAGGGGGACCGCCTTGGTTCCCTCGTTGCTCTTTAATTGGGTGTTCACTTTTTTGTTTTTAGCTGGGCGAGGACTGTTGTTGTCTTTGCACTCTGCTGTTAGGTAGTGAACGTTGCACTATCTCAGGACGAAGTCTCTTTCTATATTTCGTGCTACTTGCTGGTCTCCATACACTATCATCACGCCTTGATTGCCTGGTATCTTCATGCAAAGATAGAGTCCATGTATTGATGCCTCAAACTTGTTGATGGATGCACGCCCCATTATGGCGTTGTGGGGTAGACCATGTTGACAATGTCGAAGGTGACCTGTTCGCTTCGCGCATTGGGCGCCACGCCGAACGATAGCGGTAGTTCTATTTTACCGATGGAAAAGGTGCCTTTGCCTCCAAAACTATATAGAGGATTGTCTGCGGGCTTGAGGAGGTTGTGGGTGATGCCCATGCGATCGAAGGCGTGCAGGAAAATAATGTTGGCCTTGCTGCCATTGTTGACCAGTACTTTATGTAGATCCTAGCCTGCCACATGACAGTTGATCACCATGACATCTGCATGTGGCGCGCTGCGTAGATCGACATCTCTTGCATCAAAGGTAATTGGTACATGGGACCATTTTGTCTGAACCACTAGGACAGTGAGGGCTACGTGCTTAACACTGTGATAATGATCCTTCTTCTACTGTTTGGTGTCGAAGTCTGCACTTGACCCTCCGGTAATCATGTGGATGACCCCACGAAAAGGCTGCTCGGTGAAGTCCTCTTGTTTGGGTGCTGGTGGAGGAGGATTTTGATGATGTGGTGGTGGAGGAAGGACTTGGATCTCTTGGTGTTGGTGGTACATATGATTAGGCTAGTGAAGGATTGGTTTTTTGTGGAATTTTTGTTGGTGGTACTGCTGGGGATGGTAAGTATGCACGACAACTCGTTGGTTGTTGGCTAGCTGATTTCTGGCCACCATATACTTGGTGGCCTTGGTTTCAGGGCAATCCCTGGTGGGGTGTGTGCAGTCTTCGCCATGAAAGAGGCAGTAGAACCTTCGCGGCTGCGGAGCTCGACCTCTACCTCTTCCTCTGGTGTTGGCACCATGACTCTGTTGTGTGGGATAGTCGTGACGACGAGATGTTTCTCTGGTGGGGTGTTGGTTGGCGATGGTGTTGACTTGTTGCTGGTTGCGATTTGGCCTGCCGGATTTGAAAGGGAAATGTGCCCTTGGGCCATTTCTAAAGTATTTTGGTGATTAAGTGCCCAACACAATTGCCTTAAGTATTAATAAGTGCCAAATGGTGCATGAAGTGCAAATCAACACAAAGGTATGATTCTAGACTTAGTACATTGGTTTTTGTGCACTAACATAGTTGTCTAAGTGCTAGAATCAGAGAAAATACAAAAGGAAAAAGACTTGGCTGGAGCAGCCAAGACTCTGCGCAGTCTGGGTGCACCGGACAGTGTCCGGTGCGCCAGGGTGGCGTCTGTCAACTGGCTGCTCTTGGGAATTCGTCGGTGGCATATGGCTAAAATTCACCGGACTTTCCGGTGGTGCATCGTACTGTCCGGTGAGCCAACGGTCGGCTGCGCCAACAATCGGCCGCGCAATCCACGCATGATGCATGGCCGAGCCAACGGTCTGATGGGGGCACCGGACTGTCCGGTGTGCACCGGAAAGTGTCCGGTGCACCAACGGCTCCAAATCTTCAACGGTCGGCTGCGCCAATTTAGGAAAGCAATCTGCACCGGACAATGAACAGTGGATGTCCGGTGGTGCACCGGACTGTCCGGTGCGCCACCCGATAGAAGGCAAGAATTGCCTTCCTGGATTGCTTCCAACGGCTCCTAGCTGCCTTGGGGATATAAAAGGGACCCCTAGGCGCATGGAGGAGTACAGCAAGCATTCTTTGATCATCTCTAAGCACCAAGACTTCATTCTAGCGTGTTTGATTCATTGTGATAGCAATTTGATCTCATCTTGAGTTGAGAACTCCGTGTGTGAACTTAGAGCTCAAGTTGTGACTAGTGTGCGTGTTGGTCTCTTGCTTTGAGTCTTGTGTGTTTTGCTTTTCCCTCCCTTACATCCGTGCTTCTTTATGATCTTCAATTGTAAGGGCGAGAGGCTCGAAGTTGTGGAGATTCCTCGCAAATGGGATATAGTGAAAGAAAGAAGAACATTGTGGTATTCACGTTGATCATTGGATCACTTGAAAGGGGTTGAGTGCAACCCTCGTCCATTGGGACGCCACATCGTGGAGGTAGACAAGTGTTGTACTTGTCGAACCACGGGATAACTCATGTGTCTCTTGTGATTGCTTTTTGTGTGATTGTTGTGATTCGCAAGAGCTCGCTTTATAGTCACTTGGCATTATCTCTCTAACACTTAACCAAGTTTTGTGGCTATAAGTTTTGAGTTTTTACAGGATCACCTATTCAACCCCCTCCTCTAGGTGCTCTCAATTGGTATCAGAGCTGTTCTCTTGACAAAAGGGACTAATCGCCTGAAGAGATGGATCCTAAGGGAAAGGGGATGGTGGTCAACGATAGGGAGAAGGAATCCGTCTTCAACGAGCCAAGAGATGATAAGCCCACTAACTCTGGCTCGAGTCATAAGAAGGATGGGAAGAAGAAGAGGCGCATCAAGAAGATAGTCTACTACGACAGCGATGAGTCTTCCTCTTCCCAAAAAGACGACGACTACGAAAAAAAGAAAGCGGTTAACTCAAACTTTTCTTTTGATTATTCTCGTATTCCGTCTAACTCCAATGCTCATTTGCTTTCAATTCCACTTGGGAAACCTCCGCACTTTGATGGAGAGGACTACGGATTTTGGAGTCACAAAATGTGTAGCCATTTGTTCTCTCTTCATCCAATTATATGGGAGATTGTAGAAAATGGAATGCAATTTAATAGTACGGATAATCCCATGTTTATCAATGAACAAATTCACAAAAATGCACAAGCTACCACTGTTCTATTAGCATCCTTGTGCAGGGAAGAATACCATAAGGTGAGCGGCTTGGATAACGCCAAGCAGATTTGGGATACCCTCAAGATCTCGCTTGAGGGGAACGACGTCACCATGATCACCAAGATGGAGTTGGTGGAGGGTGAACTGGGAAGGTTCACAATGATCAGGGGGGAGGAGCCAACTCAAACGTACAACAGGCTCAAGACCCTGGTCAACAAAATCAGGAGTTATGGAAGCACGAGATGGACGGACCACGACGTCGTCCGGCTTATGCTAAGGTCCTTCACTGTCCTTGATCCTCATCTTGTAAACTCTATTCGTGAAAATCCTAGGTACACCAAGATGGCGCCCGAGGAAATACTTGGAAAGTTTGTAAGCGGGCGAATGATGATCAAGGAGGTAAGATATGTTGATGAGGCGTTGAATGGCCCAATGCCGATCCACGAGCCTCAAACCGTTGCTCTCAAAGTAACAAGTAGCAGGGAGGCGCTACCTAGCAAGGTGGCGCAAGTTGAGGCGGCCGGGCTTAATGAGGAAGAATTGGCCCTCATCATCAAGCGCTTCAAGACGGCGCTAAAGGGTCGCAAGGAGCATCCCAACAGAAGCAAGACAAAGGGAAAGCGCTCCTGCTTCAAGTGTGGTAAGACTAGTCACTTTATTGCTAACTGTCCTGATAATGATAGTGACCAGGGACAAGAGAAAAGTGGGAAGAGGGAAAAGAAGAAGGCCTACAAGAAGGCGAAGGGCGAGGCGCACCTCGGCAAGAGTGGGACTCAGATTGTTCGTCGTCCGACTCCGACGACGAAGGACTCGCTGCCTCGGCCTTCAACAAGTCGTCGCTCTTCCCCAACGAGCGCCATATGTGTCTAATGGCAAAGGAAAAGAAGGTAAACACTAGAGAAACTCCTAAGTACTCTACTTCTAGTGATGAGGACTCTAGTGATGATGGAATTTATTACACTAGCCTGTTCAAAGGATTAGATAGAGCAAAAGTAGAAAATATTAATGAGCTGATTGATGCATTGAATGAAAAAGATAGACTGCTAGAGAGGCAAGAGGACATCTTGTATGAGGAACATGACAAATTGTTAATGTTCAAAAGTCTCTTGCCTTAGAAATTAAAAGGAATGAATTACTATCTTCTGAATTATCTATTTGCAATGAATCTATTTCTAGCTTGAAGATTTTGAATGATGATTTAAATGCTAAGCTAGAGTTAGTTAATAAATCCAGTCCTTGTGTAGAGCATGTTGTAATTTGCAATAGATGCAAGGATTTTAATGTTGATGCTTGTGATGAACATTTAATTTCTATTTCTAAATTAAATGATGAAGTAGCAAGTCTTAATGCTCAACTTAAGACTTGCAAAAGTGATTTTGATAAACTAAAATTTGCTAGGGATGCCTACACTGTTGGTAGACACCCCTCAATTAAGGATGGGCTTGGCTTTAAGAGGGAAGCCAAGAACTTAACAAGTCAAAGGGCTCCCATTTTCAACAAGGAAAAAGGGAAGGCTCCTATGGCTAGTAGTAGTCAAAAGAATCATGCATTTATTTATGATAGGAAATTTTCTAGAAATGTTCATTATAATAGGAGTTATAATGCTCATGATTCACATGCCTTGATTGGTTCAAGTTCTTCCTTTGTGCATAGTAGAAATATGACTAGAAACAATGTTGTTCATCATGTACCTAAGAAAATGCAAAATAAATCTGCTACTGTTTTTCATGCCTGCAACACTGACTTTGTACTTTTGTGTAAAAATAAGAAAGTGGTTGCTAGGAAATTGGGGGCAAAATGCAAGGGAGATAAAACTTGCATTTGGGTCCCTAAGACTATTGTTACTAACCTTGTAGGACCCAACAAGAGTTGGGTACCTAAAACCCAAGCCTAATTTGCCTTGCAGGTTTATGCATCCGGGGGCTCAAGCTAGATTATCGACAGCGGATGCACAAACCACATGACGGGGGAGAAGAAGATGTTCACCTCCTACGTCAAGAACAAGGATTCCCATGATTCAATCATATTCGGTGACGGGAATCAAGGCAAGGTTAAAGGACTAGGAAAGATAGCTATTTCATCCGAACATTCCATTTCTAATGTGTTCTTAGTTGAATCACTCGGGTATAACTTGTTGTCCGTTAGTGAACTGTGTAATATGGGTTACAATTGCTTATTTACCAATGTAGATGTGTCTATCTTTAGAAGGAGTGATGGTTCATTAGCTTTTAAGGGTGTACTAGACGGCTAACTCTATTTAGTTGATTTTTCGAAAGAGGAGGCCGGTCTAGATGCATGCTTAATTGCTAAGACTAGCATGGGTTGGCTGTGGCATCGCCGTCTAGCACATGTTGGGATGAAGAACCTTCACAAACTTCTAAAGGGAGAACATGTGTTAGGTCTAACAAATGTGTTTTTCGAGAAGGATAGACCTTGTGCAGCTTGTCAAGCAGGCAAACAGGTGGGAAATCCTCATCACAGCAAGAATGTGATGACCACATCAAGACCTCTGGAGCTATTGCATATGGACCTCTTCGGACCCGTCGCCTATCTTAGCATCAGGGGAAGTAAGTATGGTCTAGTTGTTGTTGATGATTTTTCCTGCTTCACATGGGTATTCTTTTTGCAGGATAAAACAGAAACCCAAGGGACCCTTAAGCGTTTTCTAAGGCGAGCTCAAAACGAATTTGAGCTCAAGGTGAAAAAGATTAGAAGCGACAACGGGTCCGAGTTCAAGAACCTTCAAGTGGAGGAGTACCTTAAGGATGAAGGAATCAAGCATGAGTTCTCCGCTCCCTACACACCACAGCAAAATGGTGTGGTAGAGAGGAAGAACAGGACGCCCATAGACATGGCGAGGACGATGCTTGGAGTATTCAAGACGCCCGAGCGGTTTTCGTTGGAGGCTGTGAACACAGCTTGCCACGCCATAAACCGGGTCTACCTTCATCGCCTCCTCAAGAAGACGTCATATGAACTCCTAACCGGTAACAAACCCAACGTTTCATATTTTTTTGAGTTTTTGGGAGTAAATGCTACATTCTAGTGAAGAAAGGTAGGAATTCAAAATTTGCTCCCAAAGCTGTAGAAGGGTTTTTGTTAGGTTTTGACTCAAATACAAAGGCATATAGAGTCTTCAACAAATCATCAGGTTTGGTTGAAGTCTCTAGCGACGTTGTATTTGATGAAACTAATGGCTCTCCGAGAGAGCAAGTTGATCTTGATGATGTAGATGAAGATGATGTTCCAATGGACGTGATTCGCACCATGGCGATTGGAGATGTGCGACCACAGGAACACCAAGAGCAAGATCAACCTTCTTCCTCAACCATGGTGCATCCCCCAACTCAAAATGATGAACAGGTTCCTCAAGAAGAGGCGTGTGATCAAGGGGAGCACAGGATATCCAAGATGAGGAGGAAGAAGCACCACGGGCCCCTCCAACTCAAGTTCGAGCAACGATTCAAAGGAATCATCCCGTCGACCAGATATTGGGTGATATTAGCAAGGGAGTAACCACTCGCTCTAGATTAGCTAATTTTTGTGAGCATTACTCTTTTGTCTCTTCTATTGAGCCTTTCAAGGTAGAAGAGGCCTTGCTAGATCCGGACTGGGTGTTGGCCATGCAGGAAGAGCTCAACAACTTCAAGCGAAATGAAGTTTGGACACTGGTGCCACATCCCAAGCAAAACGTTGTGGGAACCAAGTGGGTGTTCCGCAACAAACAGGACGAGCACAGGGTGGTGACAAGGAACAAGGCTCGACTTGTGGCAAAAGGTTATGCCCAAGTCGCAGGTTTGGACTTTGAGGAGACTTTTTCTCCTGTGGCTAGGCTAGAGTCGATTCGTATTTTGTTACCCTATGCCGCTCACCATTCTTTCAGGCTGTTCCAAATGGACATGAAGAGCGCTTTCCTCAATGGGCCAATCAAGGACGAGGTGTACGTGGAGCAACCCCTTGGCTTTGAGGATGAACGGTACCCCGACCACGTGTGTAAACTCTCTAAGGCGCTCTATGGACTTAAGCAAGCCCCAAGAGCATGGTATGAATGTCTTAGAGATTTTCTAATTGCTAATGCTTTCAAGGTTGGGAAAGCCGATCCAACTCTGTTTACTAAGACTTGTGACGGTGATCTATTTGTGTGCCAAATTTATGTCGATGACATAATATTTGGTTCTACTAACCAAAAGTCTTGTGAAGAGTTTAGCAGGGTGATGACTCAGAAATTCGAGATGTCGATGATGGGCGAGTTGAACTACTTCCTTGGGTTCCAAGTGAAGCAACTCAAGGACGGCACCTTCATCTCTCAAATGAAGTACATGCAGGACTTGCTCAAGCGGTTTGGGATGAAGGACGCCAAGCCTGCAAAGACTCCAATGGGAACTGACGGACATGTCGACCTCAACAAAGAAGGTAAGTCCATCGATCAAAAGGCATACCGGTCTATGCTAGGGTCTTTACTTTATTTATGTGCTAGTAGGCCGGATATTATGCTTAGTGTATGCATGTGTGCTAGATTTCAATCCGACCCAAGGGAGTGTCACCTTGTGGCCGTTAAGCGAATTCTAAGATATTTAGTTGCTACGCCTTGCTTCGGGATCTAGTATCCAAAGTGGTCTACCTTTGACTTAACTGGATACTCAGACTCCAACTATGCTAGATGTAAGGTCGATAGGAAGAGTACATCAGGGACGTGCCAATTCCTAGGAAGGTCCCTGGTGTCCTAGAGTTCTAAGAAACAAACCTCCATTGCCCTATCCGCCACTGAGGCCGAGTATGTTGCCGTAGGACAGTGTTGCGTGCAACTACTTTGGATGAGGCAAACCCTCCGGGACTTTGGCTACAATCTGAGCAAAGTCCCACTCCTATGTGACAATGAGAGTGCTATCCACATGGCGGACAATCCTGTTGAACACAGCCGCACAAAGCACATAGACATCCGGCATCACTTTTTGAGAGACCACCAGCAAAAGGGAGATACCGAAGTGTTTTATGTTAGCACCGAGAACCAGCTAGCCGATATCTTCACCAAGCCTTTAGATGAGAAGACCTTTTGCAGGCTGCGTAGTGAGCTAAATGTCTTAGATTCGCGGAACTTGAATTGATCTATAGCATACATGTGTTTTATGCCTTTGATCATGTTCCTTTATGCATTTTGTTGCTTATTTACGGTGCTCAAGTTGTGCAAGGGATCCTCGGACCTCACAAGTCCATGTGTGAATGATGCACATATTTAGGGGGAGAAATGCTACAACTTGATCCTTTGAGACTAACCATGTGCTTGAGTGTTCTTAATTTAGTCTCAAAAGAGGATTGAAAGGGAAAAGGTGAACTTGGACCATGCAAGACTTCCACTGCACTCCGATGAGAGGGTAATTTACTCCAAGTTCATCTCCATGCTCTTATTGTCTTTTTACTCTTAATTGAAGATTTTGGTGAGGCAATGGGGTTTAAGGGCCAATAATGATCCTGTTTTGGTGCTTAATGCCAAAGGGGGAGAAATTAAGGCCAAAGCAAATGGATCAGCTACCACTTGAGAATTTTGAAAATAGTAGAGTTAGAACTTTTGTTTTGTCAAAATACTCTTATGTGCAAAATTTGGCCTCTTGTGGGGAGAATATAGGATTATGGGAAAAAGGGGGAGTTTTTGGCTCTTGATCAATTTTCTCATGAAGTATCTCTCTTTATGCCTAAACAAGTGTGTTTGACTTAGAGATAGGAAATTGAGTTTGATTTTGAAAACAAACCAAGTGGTGGCAAAGAATGATCCAAATATGCCACATTTGAATCAAAAACAATTCTATTTCTTAATTGCATTGATGTTGCACTTCTATTTGTTGCTTTTTGTTGTGTTGGCATAAATCACCAAAAAGGGGGAGATTGAAAGGGAAATGTGCCTTTGGGCCATTTCTAAAGTATTTTGGTGATTAAGTTCCCAACACAATTGCCTTAAGTATTAATAAGTGCCAAATGGTGGACGAAGTGCAAATCAACACAAAGGTATGATTCTAGACTTAGTACATTGGTTTTTGTGCACTAACATAGTTGTCTAAGTGCTAGAATCAGAGAAAATACAAAAGGAAAAAGACTTGGCTGGAGCAGCCAAGACTATGCGCAGTCTGGGTGCACTGGACTGTCCGGTGCACCAGGCTGGCGTCTGTCAACTGGCTGCTCTCGAGAATTCGTCGGTGGCGTACGGCTAAAATTCACCGGACTGTCCGGTGGTGCACCGGACTGTCCAGTGAGCCAACGGTCGGCCGCGCAATCCGCGCGTGACGCGTGGCCGAGCCAACGGTCTGATGGGGGCACCGGACTGTCCGGTGTGCACCAGACAGTGTCCGGTGTGCCAATAGCTCCAAATCTTTAACGGTCGACTACGCCAATTTAGGAAAGCAATCTGCACCGGACAATGAACAGTGGATGTCCGGTGGTGCACCGGACTGTCCGGTGCGCCACCCAACAGAAGGCAAGAATTGCCATCGTGGATTGCTTCCAACGGCTCCTAGCTGCCTTGGGGCTATAAAAGGGACCCCTAGGCGCATGGAGGAGTACAGCAAGCATTCTTTGATCATCTCTAAGCACCAAGACTTCATTCTAGCGTGTTTGATTCGTTGTGATAGCAATTTGAGCTCATCTTGAGTTGAGAACTCCGTGTGTGAACTTAGAGCTCAAGTTGTGACTAGTGTGCGTGTTGGTCTCTTGCTTTGAGTCTTGTGTGTGTTGCTTTTCCCTCCCTTACATCCGTGCTTCTTTGTGATCTTCAATTGTAAGGGCGAGAGGCACCAAGTTGTGGAGATTCCTCGCAAACGGTATATAGTGAAAGAAAGAAGAACACCGTGGTATTCAAGTTGATCATTGGATCACTTGAAAGGGGTTGAGTGCAACCCTCGTCCATTGGGACGCCACAACGTCGAGGTAGACAAGTGTTGTACTTGTCGAACCACGGGATAACTCGCGTGTCTCTTGTGATTGCTTTTTGTGTGATTGTTGTGATTCGCAAGAGCTCGCTTTATAGTCACTTGGCATTATCTCTCTAACACTTAACCACGTTTTGTGGCTATAAGTTTTAAGTTTTTATTGGATCACCTATTCACCCCCTCTAGGTGCTCTCAGGATTCGGACTGCGCTGGTCTGACCCATGTTCTGTTGGACTGTAGAGTCTCCATGGGTTTCCGCTAAGACTCTATCTTACGCTGGTGTAGAACTTCGGACCTAGCGTACTTTTCAAACAACTGATACATCTCTTGCAAGTTTTTGGGTGGGTCTCTTATGCAGTGGTTGTATAAGACATCGGTGTGGAGACCGCTGATTGAATAGTGGATGGCTATGTGGTCATCAACAGATGGCAATTGCGACTAGAGCGTGAGGAACTTTTATAGTACTCCTGAAGTGTTTCTTTCTCTTGTTGTCTGCAGAGTGATAATTCAGCGAAGGCATTTGTGTCTGGCCTATACCCTTGGAAATTCAACAAGAACTTGTCGCGAAGACCTTTCCATGACTCTATTGATAGTGGTGGCAGTCTGGTGTGCCATGTCAGGGCTGGGCCCTCCAGTGCAATGATGAAAGATTTGGCTATGGTGGCATCGTCACCTCTGGTGGATGCAACAGCAACCTGGTAGCTCATGATGTACTGAGCTAGGTCTATGCTGCCATTGTACTTGGGGTAAGTAGCAGCTCTGAAATTGCAAGGCCAAGATGAGGCCTGAAGTTGTGGTGCATATCTGCGATTTTGTATGGGCCTTCGCCTTGCATATCTGCGATTTTTTGCTCTAGCTCTCGGGCCTTTTGTTCCTCATCTAGTATCATTTGCCTGACTTTGGCTTTCATGTTGATGCAATGGCGCTTCCCTGCTGTAACACCCCAGGTGTTACTCAGGGTTTTTCCCTTAGTACCCACATTGTGACCATTATCACATGAGTTTTAGTTGAAGCAAAAGGCACCAAACTTGAGGGGCCCAGTCTTAACTAAGTATTAATCACCCTAGAGGTCATACCCTAACCACATCATGCACCTCAAAGTGGGAAAATGCTCAAACCCTAGAACTACCTTATTTAATCCATTTGAGTACCAAAAGGAAATCTAGTAAAAAGTCTATGTGAAACACAAAATCTTGATTTGGACCAATTAACAAAGTTGTAGTACACTAAATAACCTACAAAATATAGTAAGAAAGTTTACCTAAAAGGGTTTTGCAAAATCCTCAAACAAGCCACTCAAGTAGGGACTTCAAATAAAAATCAGGATTTCAGATTTCTGAAATCCAACCCTCTCACAAAGATCAACCGCGTTCACCTTGTTCCAATACTCAAAACCACATGGTCCATATAACAAAATGGCGCCAAAATATCCTAGGCACACTCTGGCTAACTTTGAAATCAAACAAAATCGTTTAGCACGATTTGGCTTGACCTTGGTCTTGGGTTCCAGCTGGGCGATAGACCCAACTTCACCTCCTCGTATCTCGCCAACCCGAGATCAAATCCACTCGAGCGCTGCATGGGAAACAAAGGGTAAATGACAACGAAGATATCTTGTGTAGGGATATTGGATAGTTACGAGAAGATCGTGAGCCAATTAACGCTTGAAAATGACCATGCCGAACGCTGCCACGCGCTCGATGCCTTGCCTGACCGGCCGAGCGCGGACTGGCCACTACTGCGCGCACCCCTGCGCGCGGTCGACCAGCCCCCGCACCCATGCCCGTGTCGTGCCCGTGAGCGGCTATAAAGCCCGCCCTCATGCACGGCCACCCTCCCTATCACTCCCATCGCACCGTGCCTAGCTTTCCTGAGCCAGCCAGCAGCTCTAGCGACCTCCCCAAGAACCGCCTCCTCCTCCAAAGACGCACCACGGCCAGCAAGCCGTAGTCACTCCCACGCCGACCTAAGCTCTCCAGTGGCTCCCCAACACCTTCCCATAACTCGCTGACTGGTTTAATTGAGCCATACTACGCCAGTGAGGTCTTCTCCTGTTCGCCACTCGACGTGCGCCCGTCGGTGAACGTGGACCGGCCAACCTGAGTTGAAGCACACGGACGACTTTCACCAATGCCTGGTGAAGCTCCTAGGCTTCTCCTTGGAAGCCTACCCCCACCAGAGGCGAAGGTCACCACCGCAGGACCTTCCCCGCCCGCCTGTACGCGAGGACCGGACGCCACCGGCCTCCTCTGACCAATCGCCGCCGTCACCAAGTTCGTCGGACCCCCACAAGACTCCCCGACCACTTCCCCGACTCGCTACCGTCGCTGGTAAGGCACAATCTCTTACCGAAGTTCGCGCTATACTATTCCGACGAGGGTGGAGCGCGGGTTAAGAATGGGAAGAAACCAGGGGGTTTTCCGCAATGTCATTGATACAAATGAATAGTGCTCTAGGGACCTAGATTTAATATGAATAGTAGAAAAGCCCAGGGCCCAGCGCAAGTTTGCTTTTATTTTCTTTTTCATTTTAACTTTCCTTTTATTTCAGCAGAGAACTTCAAAAATTGGTAACTTGAGTAATACTAGCCCAAAAATTGTGAAACCAATTTTGCTCCACCACAAATAAAGTGATCTACCTGTTAAAAATATAAAACTAGGTAGTTTATATATCTGATTAAGTACTTTTGAATGAATGTTGAAAACTGCCTAAAACAAGAAAATAGAGGGAAAAATAGAAGAACAGTTACACTAGAACTGAGGAAATTTGTGAAGCTGCTTAGCATGTAGTTGCACCATCAAAAAATACTAATTGCCCCATTACACAAGGTTAAGCAAGGTTTGTTCACTAAAACCTATTTCTGCCCAAACCTTGGGAAAATAGGAAAGGACACTAAAAATGGAAACCAAAGAGCAATATTATTCTTCCTGGCATGATTAAGTGATAAAGTTCATAATAAAAATATATGAAACCCTAGTCCAGTACTGATATGGAATTTATGATTTTATTTAGGTTTTAAGTATTTAAGAAAGATAATGATTAAAAATATGAGGACATATGCAAAAGTGATAAGAAAAATTTAGTAGACCCTTGACCATTATTGTACCACTTTAAAAATAGTAACCACCTCAGAATATCACATTATGTGGGTTAAACAAATAAAACTAGGATTCTAGCAATACTTCAAATAAATAAAAAGAGAGACTAAAAGTGGGAAATAGTGAGCAACCCTATTTTTTCCAAGTTCTTATGATGTGTACTATAACGGAAAAATATAAAACTAAGGTGAAAATACAGTGGAATACACCCCACCCTCTGCCTCATGAGAAAGATCATATATTCTAAGAAATCATACAACCCATCCCCTATAAGTAAAAATAACCAACTTTAGGAATGATTGCTCTTGCGCAAAGAAGAAACTAGAAAAATTGGGAAAACTGTTGTTTGACATTTTTCAAATAGAGTGGTAGTAGAAAGCACCACTAAGCCCCCAAACTTTAGAAAATCACCATTAACTAACAATTAGCTATCTTTGGCTAAATTTGGCATAGAATCATGTTAATACACCTAGATACCAGCAAAAATAACCCTTAGGGTAGAATCTGCTCCTAGATAAGAGTTGTAGTTCAAAGTACCCCCCTCAGCCCTAGGTTTTATTATTTTTGTACAGAGAAAACCATTCTTATTTCAGGCCTCAATTTTTGGGACAGACTTATGTGAGCCAGTGGGAAGCCACTGTAAATTTTATTGGATTTTTGGAAAATTTTCAATCAATATTGTGGTTCAAATCCACTCTAAAAGTATAAATAGAAAAAGGAAAAAGAGAGGGTTAGGAGAAGTGATGAATCTTACCCATAATAGCTTCAGCAAAAACCTTGTTAAGTCTTCACTAAGACATTAAAGGTTAGTTAAGTACTAAATTAATCCAAATTCCTAGTCCTTGGCCACACCTGGTTCTAGTCACTAAGTATACTACTAAAGCCTTCTGTAGTAAGACTAAACTTTGTCTTGCTAACTTAGTTACTTCACCTTGCATCATAGTTACTAAATTTGCATATCATAACATATATGTATCTTACTCATTGTATTCATTAGATTGCAACCTCGCTGATGGAGAGTACGTGCTCATCCCCGAGCAAGGAGTTACCCAAGAGGAAGTCTAGGAGTGAGCTCCCGAGCCTGCCACCGAGGGCCTCCCTGCAGCCCTAGCTTTTGATGGCAAGCCCCAGTTTTATGCATAATCATTTATATATGCTATTTTACTACACTTAATGTTTGAAGGTTTGTAATGCGCACTTAAGTGTAGGAGTTGCTTGAAACCCTAGTTGCATGATCTCAGGATTCCTTTTTGAGATGGATACTAGTATGCTAGGTTGAGTAGCTGCTTTGCTAATTAGGGATCTCGGTAGAAGTCGAGTGATTTTTCTAGCACTCGTGCGAGGTCAGGAATTGATTGTATTCATCTTGATAACGAGATCTACGATGGTCTATGGACTTGGATCCAGGGTGGATGCCTTGTCTATGAGACAGGAAAGGAATTAAGGATGAATGTGAGGATACCTAAGTTAAGCATTTGAAAGTACTAAACACATGTCGGGAAATATGGTAACCGGTAAGCCTAGTACCTTAGTGAAGCCGGGCATGGACTTTATCCCTCACTTGTCCTGAGACGTGGTCTCCCATGCTAGCTATGGTGGGTGCAAGTGCAGCCACTGCACGGCGGTAGCCGGGGTCAATGGGGCATTGCATGCCAAGGCGGTGAGCGCTGGACGCGAACAGGGAATCGATGGGGACAGCTGATTTGTGTGGGGACGGAGTGCCCCTACATGTTGTGAGTTTAGGTTTACCTTACAAGGTTAAAACGCGATTCAAATTGTTTGCTTCTTGCAGCTAATGAGACTGCTTGACCCCTTATACTGCATCGAGTAAAAGTGAAATGAGGTTTCTTGAGATAACATGTTGGTTGCACTAAATGATAGTTACCATGTATGCTTAGAGAGGAGCAAACCTGGCTTAATTAAATATGCTAGAACTGGAAAAGCTAAAACTGTTTTTAGACTCAGCTAGGGCTTTTGGCAAACCAAACCCCTCAGCCAAACAGCTTCATGGTCTGGAGGTAGAGGAGTAGACTCTTCACACCGGGTAAGTCTAGATGAGTATTAGTATACTCAGCCTTGCTTGTGGCATATTTTTACAGGTACAATACATGACATGGTTGATGGTGTGACTTGGCCTTCCACCCTGCCACCAGGATGGACGGTCGAGTGGGATGCCGCCTCGGCAGGGGAGGACCAGGAGGAGTAGTGGGCGAAGCCTTGCCCTATTCTTCAATTTCGTCGTTATCGATTATCCGTTGCATTATTAAGAACTTATTATCTTTTATCAAACTCCGATTTATGTAATAACTCCAGTACTTTAATTTGTGGTTTCATGTTTATTGTATTCTCTCTAAACCTCACCATCGTGTGAGCTAATGGTATTCGATCCTTGGGAAGTGGCTCTATCATACGAGATCTGAAGAACTAAACAGTTCATTCCGGTTTAAGTGTGTTGCTGCCTTTTAAGGGTGTGACTTCGGCACTTAAGCTAGAATAATTCGGGTGGAGTCACACCCGGGTATTGAGGCACCAAGACCCGGGCGCGAACATAATCACCAGGTGTCCTAGGACCAAGTCTCACACATATGATGAATCATGGCACAGGATCGAATGTCACAACTTTACTATATAATAGGAGTTCTGTACAAAATAAATAAATAATTACATTATAAGGAGACAACGGTCTAGCAACCCAAAGTTGACTGGGAGACGATGGCCTAGACTCTCACGAACACATCACATCATCCTCCATGCGCCTCATCCTGCGGTACCTTTTTTGTGACCTGTGGGGGGGGGGGGTGAGACAGCAAGAGTGAGCTCACATACGTTCAAAGCTCAACAAGTTGTGGGGAATAATGTGCATGAACTCGCCAAAGGTGGGAGCTCACGTGAAGTGTAAGGCTTACTAAAGAGGATGGTTAGAGCTGAGCATTGCTTTTAAAGTTGGTCAAAATTTTATTAGCAGTTACTAAGTATAAGTAAATACCAACCCAATTAAGTAGTAGAACAAAAGTAATAACAATACCTGCGATGCAATGCATATGACAAATTGAATTTAGTTCTATAAATTAATCATGTGAGTGTCTGAGCTGCTCATGACCGTGAGCACGGCTAGTATACCAGTTTTATACTCTGCATAGGTTGCGCATCTTTACCCACAAGTCATGTTAACCATCTACCAAGAGGCGAGGCAGGGTAACACTACGAGGCCTTTACAAAGTTCCACTAGCTTCAGAACACTTGCTACAGTTTATAGGAAGCTCCAATGCTGGAATCCCTCGTCTGACCGCCATCGCAGCAAAATCAACCCGAGGACCTCCCTACACTGACCACTCCACTAGCTTTCCTAGTTAGTTAGCCAAGGGCGTCCCATTAAACCCTTGTGGTAGTCCTGTTTTCCTGGGTGGTTCTCCATGTTCCAATTAACATAATGATCTTATCATGAACAGTAAATAACAACTGATAATAGAAGTATAATCATGAATAGTAATGTGTATCTCTATACCCAAAACCACATAAAGCAATAGCAGGTACTACCCAAAAATTCAGTGGTGAACAAGGTATAAAGATAGTCAAACTAGGGTAACCTATTGGGTCCCATCAAAATTAACCTATGCAGATCATTATGATTAATCAGAACATGAGTGGGTAAAAAGAAGTGATCAAGGGCACAACTTGCCTGGGACTTGAGATTCTAGGTACCAGGATGATCTTCAAATGACTCGTAGCCTCGCGCTAGTCGTAGCAATACAAACACACAGTGTATAGGCAAAATTAACGTCACACCAAACATAAGAATAAACTGCATAATAATAATCTACACGCCGCTACGAGATCATAGGAACAAGAATCCTATTAAGAAATGCTTTCACATAACCCATTCATGCACACAAAATAGTGGTTTAAGAAAATGTCTTCTAGGGTGTAGCATTTTTTTAAGAGACGTTTTAACCTAAATATATATAATCCAACAACTACTTGAATAGAAATCATTTCAATCGGTGTTTATTCTAGGAAATGTAGCTTTCACAAAATAAAACCTTGTTAGAAGGTATTCCAAATTCAAACTCTAATCTCCTTTTGGGTTCCAATTCAATTTTCTTATTAGTATATTTTGATTAACAGTGTTGCTATTATATATGCACAACAAACAAAACTCCATTATGATGCACATGTTGTTTAGTTGACATTAGTCATTTAATCCCTTTAAATGTGGTTACTTAAGAGAATCATCTCCATTACCATGGTTTACAAATTTGGGTATTACAAATCCTACCCCCTTAACAGAAATCTCGTCCTTGAGATTTGTAAGAGAAAGTATGTAGAAGACATTGTTTGTAGTCTATGGGTTAGTTTCTAATTGATTTTAATACCAAAACTTTTTTTTCTATAACGCAAATTATCAGGTGATTAGGAAAGCATGGATATATATGGGTATAGCCACTTTATTATGCAGGATAGAATATATCTTTAAAGCATATAGAGGTTTGGGTAAGAAAGAGTAGCGTAAGACAAGACTCCATCCAAAATTTGTGGATCTTGATTCCTTTGAATATCTAGCTTGAATCTTATCCTTCCTTGATTTGATGAGGTTGATCGCGTTGTGTCTCCATTCGAGTTAGGAACATGTGGTTGAGACAGATTTGTAGGTGACATGTAGGTAGAGCAGCTAATTTAGTAGGTGGCTAGGAGTTAAATGAGATTAGTCAGAATCTGGGTTGGTTATTTGCTTCTAGATGGGTCGGATAGGTTATGTAACCTATTATGTAGGTCAAGTTGTTGGGTATGGTCGGGTTGATCTAAGTCACTAGTTTAGGCGTAAGTGAATTAGGAGTATGGCCTTATCTTTTGTACTAGCATTAAGTAACTTACTCTAGATTAGATCATAATAGATTAGATAAAATCTAGATTAGGTTGGATATGGCTAGATTGACTAGATAAGATCTAATTAATTTGCATTAGATCATGGTTGTTAAACTAGGGTGAATAAGTATGCTTATTAGGATAAGATGGATCCTTAAAGATAAGATAGAATCTTTTGAGGTCAGTTAGATCTATTAGCATGACATAAAATCTTTTCAAGATAAGATGGGTATCTTTTTAAGATAAGATGGATCTATGAGTGTAGGATAGAATCTTTTAAGATGAGATGGATATCGTTAGGCTAGATATTTTAATGAGGGATAATCTAGGTTGTCTAGTTATTTTATAGATATATTTTTTATACCTATGTGTATATGCAGATGCAATTGTGGATATTAATCCACAATTCATCACACTCAATCAAAGAACCAAATCAGACAGGTATCATAAGGACAATCATTCAAGCGTATACATATCTATAAAAAATAGTTTTGATTTTGTTCCTAAGAGTAGGCCTCCTATTCCTAAAGTGTGAAATCCACATTTGTCTTTAGAAGGAAAAGGTAAGAGTAATCAGAGTAAAGCGGAATTATATGAGAAGATATTAAGAAAAGATTAGAAAAGAATCAGAGTAGCAAAGGTAAGTAAGTAATGGTTGTCCAGTTCTATCTATGTTTCGTCCTATAGTCAACATTCCTCTGATACCACTTCTGTCACACCCGGGTTTCGAGGCACCAAGACCCGGGCGCGAACATAATCATCAGGTGTGCTGGGACCAAGTCTCACACATATGATGAATCATGGCACAGGATTGAATGTCACAACTTTACTATATAATAGGAGTTCTGTACAAAATAAATAAATAATTACATTATAAGGAGACAATGGTCCAACAACCCAAAGTTGACCGGGAGATGATGGCCTAGACCTCTCACGAACACATCACATCATCCTCCATGCGCCTCATCATGCGGTACCTATTCTTGACCTGTGGGGGGTGTGAGACAGCAAGAGTGAGCTCACATACGTTCATAGCTCAACAAGTTGTGGGGAATAATGTGCATGAACTCGCCAAAGGTGGGAGGTCACGTGAAGTGTAAGGCTTACCAAAGAGGATGGTTAGAGCTGAGCATTGCTTTTAAAGTTGGTCAAAATTTTATTAGCAGTTACTAAGTATAAGTAAATACCAACCCAATTAAGTAGTAGAACAAAAGTAATAACAATACCTGCGATGCAATGCATATGACAAATTGAATTTAATTCCATAAATTAATCATGTGAGTGTCCGAGCTGCTCATGACCGTGAACACGGCTAGTATACCAGTTTTACACTCTGTAGAGGTTGCACATCTTTACCCACAAGTCATGTTACCCATCTGCCAAGAGACGACCAATCCCATACACCTCTACCGAGGAGGCGAGGTAGGGTAACACTATGAGGCCTTTACAAAGTTGCACTAGCTTCAGAAAACCCGCTACAGTTTATAGGAAGCTCCAATGCAGGAATCCCTCGTCTGACCGCCATCGCAGCAAAATCAACCCGAGGACCTCCCTACACTGACCACTTCCCTACTGCCCTTGCCCCTTTTGGGTAATGTAGTCCTCCACTAGCTTTCCTAGGTAGTCAGCCAAGGGCATCCCATTAAACCCTTGTGGTAGCACTGTTTTCCCGTGTGGTTCTCCATGTTCCAATTAACATAATGATCTTATCATGAATAGTAAATAACAACTGATAATAGAAGTATAATCATGAATAATAATGTGTATCTCTATACCCAAAACCACATAAAGCAATAGCAGGTACTACCCAAAAATTCAGTGGTGAACAAGGTATAAAGATATCAAACTAGGGTAACCTATTGGGTCCCATCAAAATTAACCTATGCAGATCATTATGAGTAATCAGAACATGAGTGGTTAAAAAGAAGTGATCAAGGGCACAACTTGCCTGGGACTTGAGATTCCAGGTACCAGGATGATCTTCAAATGTCTCGTAGCCTCGCGCTAGTCATAGGAACAAGAATAAACTGCGTAATAATAATCTACACGTCACTACGAGATCATAGGAACAAGAATCCTATTAAGAAATGCTTTCACATAACCCATTCATGCACACAAAATAGTGGTTTAAGAAAATGTCTTCTAGGGTGTAGCATTTTTTAAGAGATGTTTTAACCTAAATAAATATAATCCAACAACTACTTGAATAGAAATCATTTCAATCGATGTTTATTCTAGGAAATGTAGCTTTCACAAAATAAAACCTTGTTAGAAGGTATTCCAAATTCAAACTCTAATCTCCTTTTGGGGTCCAATTCAATTTTCTTATTAGTATATTTTGATTAATAGTGTTGCTATTATATATGCACAACAAACAAAACTCCATTATGACGCACATGTTGTTTAGTTGACATTAGTCATTTAATCCCTTTAAATGTGGTTACTTAAGAGAATCATCTCCATTACCATGGTTTACAAATTTGGGTATTACAGGTGGTTGTGCCATAGCTGGTATCGGAGCGATTACCATTACAAAGGAATCAATAAGTCATGAATGCCAACTTTTCAAAAATAAAATTTGCTTAGAAACCAGTGTTGGATCGTCAGGACTAGAACGCTAGACCTAGGACGAAAGGCCTTAAGAACAGTGGGGAAGATTGGTGGCTATATAAGTAGGCCATATAGGCCAAGACTATGATAGTAGGGATGCCCTAGGAGCACCCCTCTGATCGATGAGTGGACGTTCATTCAAGCATGCATGCATTATAAAACATGAAATATTTAAAAGTTAAGGAAAATGCATCGAATCATGACCCCTAACAAACATTAGCTAAAAATGGGTAGCAAGAAATGAGTTGAAATAGATAAATCTAAGTTGACCCACCTCCTTTAAAACTTGAGCACACTTATCTCCTTACCGCTATCTTAGCACTTACATTTAACCCTCTTTCACAGATGTCTTCATCCACCCCCGTCAATGGAGGAGACACCCGCTTCAGCTTTGACTACCTTTCCCACGAGGGTTTTCCCTCTATCTTGTGGGAGGTGCTCTGCTTCACTGGATACCCCACACCCCCTCTGCACATGGTGTAGCTATACGAGGAGCATCGGGTGCCACGTTGCAGGGTTTGGCTGACCCTAGAGTCTCACCCTCTATAGCCTGGGTGGCGTTCCCTTGATTCCGAGACTATTGGGTTCAGGGCTGATGACACCACTAAGGCCGTAGCACTAAAGGCCTTGATGACCATCTGCGGATATCATCCCCTGGAGATGATGATGCACCCACTTGGACTCTTTCCCGCTGAGAAGAGGGATGACCCAATGTGGTGCAACAGAGTGAGTCACGTGAAGGTCGTGTGGGCCATGCATCCTGACCAGGTTGGGAGGATCACCATCCAGTGCATGAGTGCACTGTACCACCTGCAGGCCTTGCAGAGCGACGCCATGACACACCTAACTGGGCTCGCTCAGGCTACAAAGATCACCCTCGACAATTGGGAGGACTTCGTAGTTGACTTGTCTTCGGAATTGGTGGAAAAAGATCTACAAGTGGAACAGATGAACTAGCGCATCCTGACTCTAGACCAGTAGGTGGAGATCCGGGATAACACCATCGACATCTTGGAGATCTAGCTCCACGATGTGCAGGAAGAGCTTGCGGAGGCCAACGATCACATGGAAATGCACCACCAAGACATGGAAGCTAATGAGGCAGGCAATGAGGAAGAGGAGAATCCCAAGGAGATAGAGCCAGCTTCCAGACCGAATGCGGCTCCCTCCGGAGTGCCCCCTTCACCTGCATCTAGTGTTGCCTCTACCAATCATGGTTAGACGGGTTAGTTTTAACATGTTAGGAGGACGGGAAACCACGTAAGCATAGTTTTGGTACCAACTTTTGGACTAGGCTTTAGGGTGGATCCCCTAAAATGTTGTAACCTAGAAGACTTTTGTGAACGATGCAATGAATGAATGAATGTTATCCTTGTTTGGTTTGATATAATGTTATGTCATTTTTCTTCTCATGATATAAAGATTATGTTTGGAACCATGAATCAAGGTAACAAAGATGGAATTTCTGTTTTCAGATAGCAGCTAGACCTCGTCGTGGGAAGAACGAGCAGGTTCCCCTGCCACCTCCTCCAGCTCCCACGATGCAGGAGCTAATGGCTCAGCAGAATGAGATCCTACAGCAACTGGTGCAGCGCCAGCCCCACCCTCAGTAGTATGGTGGAGGCCAACAGCAATGCCCACCGGCTGCGGTGACATATCAGGAGTTCTTGAGCACCCAACCACCACTGTTCACCAAGGCGGAGGACCCGCTAGACGCTGATGTGTGGCTCAAGGTTGTGGAGTCCAAGTTCCCATTCCTCACGGGAGCTTGCCCTGATGCCGCGAAGACTCGCTTCACCACACAGCAGCTGTGTGGACCTACTAGGACATGGTGGGACCATTTCCATGCCATGTTACCCGCTGACCATGTGGTGACATAGGAGGAATTCAAGACGGCTTTCAGAGGACACCACATTCCTGCAGGGATTCTGGATCGCAAACTTAATGAGTTCTTGGCACTGACTTAGGGAATCCGCACTGTGATACAATATGCCTAGGCCTTCAACAACCTGTGCTAATATGCGGGTTATCATGCAGATTCAGATGAGAAGAAGAGGGACCATTTCCGAAGGGGAATCAACACCAAGCTTTGTGAGCGCCTCAACATTGTTCGTGCTGACAGCTACAATGAATTGGTCAACCTTGCCATATCACAAGAAGACTGCATCGTAGCCCACCGGGTAGAGAAGAAGAGGAAAGCACCAATGTCAGGGTCCTTAGCTCCACCTCAGAGGTTCTGGATTGTCTCCAACAATCAGAGCAGGGGATTCCATCAACAAGCAGGGAGATGGGTCATCAGGCCGCCACAGCAGCTGCAAGCACCCAACCATTTCCCCGCTCCCGCTCTAAGGAATAATCAGCCCCAGCGACAGCAGCAGCAGTAGTTCCGCCATGGAAACAGAAACAAATGCTTCATGTGTGGCAACACAGGCCAATATGCTAAGGATTGCCCACGAAATCAGCCAAGGCAGATGCCAGCACCCAACCAAGACAAATGGAGGAAGCAAAAAGTGCAAGTCAGGCAAGGGAAGCTCAACTTTACTACTCTAGAGAAGCTACCTGAAGGAGCGCCTGTCATGGCTAGTGCTTTTTCTGTTATTAATCAACCTGCATTGATTCTGTTTGACTCTGGTGCATCACATAGCTTCATTAGCCAGAAGTTCAGTGTCAAATGTCAACTGCCTTTCTATCATACCCAAGGGGCTTTCATGATAGCAATGCCTAGGGGCAAAATTGCAACAAACCAACTAAACCGTAGTATACCCATCCAGCTGGAAAGCAAGGTGTGCAAGACCACCCTCCTCATTTTGGGGATGGATAATGTGGATATCATTTTGGGCACCGATTGGATGACCCAGCACCAAGTAGTACTAGACATCGCAAATCGCGTCATTGAAGTCCATTCCCTGACTTGCGGAAAATTTACCTTATATCTGCCTAGCTAAGAAACCACTCGGTCTTGTGCCTTTTCCATGATAGAGCTAACCTTAAAGAAGATTCTAGTGGTCTATGAGTATGCAGATGTCTTTCCTGATGAGTTGCCAGGAATGCCGTCGGATCGGGATATTGAGTTCGCCATTGAATTGCAACCGAGAATGGCACCTATCTCCAAGAGGCCCTACCAGATGCCACCTGCCGAGCTGGCAGAATTGAAGAAGCAGTTGCAAGAATTGTTGGACAAGTGATTCATCTGCCCAAGTACTTCACCTTGGAGATGCCCAGCCTTGTTCGTGAAGAAGAAGGACGAGAGCTTGAGATTATGCATAGATTACCGCCCACTCAATGCAGTGACTATCAAAAACAAGTATCCTTTGCCTCATATTAATGTTCTTTTCGACCAATTGGTTGGAGCTAAGGTGTTTCCAAGATTGATCTTCGCTCCAGTTATCACCAAATCAAGATACGAGCAAGTGATATTCCAAAGACGACCTTCTCAACCAGATATGGGCTGTATGAATACCTGGTGATGTCGTTTGGGTTGATGAATGCACCCGCATACTTCATGTACCTGATGAATTCAGTCTTCATACCCGAACTAGACAAATTTGTGGTGGTCTTCATCAAAGATATCTTAGTATACTCGAGAAATAAAGAAGAGCATGCTGGTCATTTGCATGTAGTGCTCCAACGTCTGAGAGAACACCGCCTTTATGCCAAATTGTCAAAGTGTGATTTCTGGCTGAAGGAGATCAAATTCTTGGGTCACACTATCTCTCAAGATGGCATAGCAGTTGATCTGGAAAAGTTGCAAGAGGTGATGAATTGGAAGCCACCCACCACTGTCCGACAGATTCAGAGTTTTCTGGGGTTGGCAGGGTATTATTGGCGATTCATTCCAGATTTCTCCTGAATTGCTAAGCCCATGACAGAACTATTGAAGAAGGGAGAGAAGTTTGAATGGGGTTAGAAATGTGAAGATGCTTTTCACACCTTGAGGCAACATCTGACCGTAACACCTATGTTGGCGCAGCCTGACAATACCAAGCCATTTTATGTGTATTGTGATGCCTCTGGCACTGGGTTGGGTTGTGTTTTAATGCAAGACAACCGAGTTATTGCCTACACATTAAGAGCACACAGACCTCATGAGCATAATTATCGTACTCATGACCTAGAGTTGGCAGCCATGGTTCATGACCTAAAAATGTCGAGACATTACTTGATGGGAACTCGCTGCAACATCTATACAGATCACAAGAGCCTCAAGTACATCTTTACTTAGGCTGATCTCAACATGAGACAAAGAAGATGGCTGGAATTGATCAAGGACTATGACTTAGAAGTGCATTACCATCCTGGAAAGGCTAATGTGGTAGCAGATGCCCTAAGCTGAAAGTCGCAATGCAATTGTATGGTGATGGATTCTCGCATGAATACCCTATGTAATGAGATCAGTAAGATGAGGACTAAAGTAATTCCTTCTGGTACCTCGACTTACATCTTTGTCGAACCAACCTTATTAGACCAGATTATTAAGGCCCAACTCGGTGACAAGGGAGTGCAAATCATCAAAGAGAATCTTAACCACAAAGTGGAGAAGTATAAGTGCTTTCACCAAGATAGCAAGGGGATACTATGGTTCGAAGACAAACAGGTGGTTCCTAAAAATAGGGACCTCAAGAAGAAAATTTTAGATGAGGCTCACCTCTCCAAATTCTCCATGCAACCAGGAAGCACCAAGATCACTAGTACAGATAAGCTCTGTAGTGGCGGTCCTAAACCTATTTACAGTGGCGTTTCTCGTAACCACCAGTGCTAGGGGTCAGTAGAAATCACCATTTTTACAGGCGGGTAACTGAGAACCGCCAGTGGAAATCAATTTTCATTGGCGGTCGGCGTAACAAAACCGCCAGTGAAAATCGATTTTCACTGGCGGTCGGCGTAATAAAACCGCCAGTGAAAATTGTTTCCAGGAAACATAAAACAGATTTTAAAAATAGTAAAAAAAAATATTTTTATTAGGGAGACCTCACGGCCCGCCCACCCACCTGTTTGCCTCCGTCGAAGTCGCATGTCGCGGAATTTTTCGTGCACTACACAGTTGCTAGGAATCGAACCCCTGACCTCAGCCTCACGCGTACCCTCCTCTATCACTCCGGCTATGGCATGCTTTGTGTTTAGTGTGTAGTTTTGTTGCCCACATATTACAACTAACTGAGTGTAAATTGTTTGTTTGAGACCGTGAACGAATTCAAATAAAATAGTTGTCAACTACAAAGTTGAATAATTTTTGAAGTTCTAAAACTTTCATTTTGACACTTTTTTCATCCGAGGTCATTTGCAAAATTTGAATTTTAAATTTGACAAATTTAGATACAATTTTTGAGAGCCGAAATGATTTCAAATAAAAAAGTTATCAACTACAAAGTTTTATAATTTTTAGAGATCTACAACTTTTATTTTGATAGTTTCATCATACGATGTACCATGATCTGAAACCCATGTATTGATGGACCAGGATGAAAAGAGAAATAGCCATGTATGTATCAGAATGTGACACATATCAGAGGATAAAGGCAAGCCACTTAAAGTTAGCTGGTGCCTTGCAACCCCTATCAATACCTTCATGGAAATGGGATGACATCGACAAGGATTTTATTGTGGGTCTACCCAACACCTCTCGACATCATGATTCAATCTGGGTCATTGTGGACCGATTAAAAAAAGTGGCTTATTTTCTTCCAGTGCACACCAACGATAAGGCACATAAGTATGCAGAGTTGTATATTGACCGAATTGTTTGTTTGCATGGATTACCTCGACAATTGTCTCTGACCGAGGAGCCCAATTCATAGCCAGATTTTGGGAGCAATTGCAAGAGTCCTTGGGAACCAAGCTGGTAAGAAGTTCGGATTACCACCCTCAAACTGATGGTCAGCCCGAAAGAGTAAATCAGATCCTTAAGTATATGCTGAGGGCTTGTGCGATCGATTACGGCAAGAACTAGGACAAGTGCCTCTCTTTGGCAGAGTTTGCTTATAACAACAGTTATCAATCCATTCTAAAGATGGCACCTTTTGAAGCCCTGAATGTAAGAAGGTGTCAAACACCCCCTCAGCTGGTCACAGCACGGAGAGAGAGAAATTTTTGGACCCGACCTAGTGTCAGAAGTCGAAAGAAAAGTCAAAGTAATGAGGAAGAACCTAGAAGCTGCTCAGGCCAGGAAAAAGAGTTACCACGACAAGAGGAGGAAACCCCTACAATTTGAGGTTGGAGATTACGTATATCTAAAATTATCACCCACGAAAGGAATGCAAAGATTTGGGATCAAAGGCAAGCTAGCCCCTCGCTACATTGGACCTTATGAGATCATAGAAGCTTGTGGACCCATGGCATACAAGTTGAAACTAAAAATGGAAACTAGAGAGCAATATTATTCTTCCTAGCATGATTAAGTGATAAAGTTCATAAGAAAAATATATGAAACCCTAGTCCTGTACTGATCTGGAATTTATGATTTTATTTAGGTATTAAGTATTTAAGAAAGATAATGATTAAAAATATGAGGACATATGCAAAAGTGATTAGAAAAAATTGGTAGACCCTTGACCACTATTGTACCACTGTAAAAATAGTAACCACCCCAGAATATCACAGATAAGTGGGTTAAACAAATAAAACTAGGATTTTAACAATACTTCAAATAAATCAAAAGAGAGACTAAAAGTGGAAAACAGTGAGCAACCCTATTTTTCATCAAGTACTTATGATGTGTACTATAAGGGAAAAATATAAAACTAAGGTGAAAATACAGTGGAATACACCCCACCACCTGCCTCATTAGAAAGATCATATATTCTAAGAAATCGTACAACCCATCCCCTATAAGTAAAAATAACTAACTTTAGGAATGATTGCTCTTGCGCAAAGAAGAAACTAGAAAAATTGGGAAATCTGTTGTTTGACATTTTTTAAATAGAGTGGTAGTAGAAAACACCACTAAGCCCCCAAACTTTAGAAAATCACCATTAATTAACCATTAGGTATCTTTGGCTAAAATTTGGCATAGAATCATGTTAGTACACCTAGATATCAGCAAAAATAACCCTTACAGTAGAATTCACTCCTAGATAAGAGTTGTAGTTCAAAGTATCCCCTCTGCCCTAGTTTTTAATATTTTTGTACAGAGAAAACCATTCTCATTTCATGCCTCAATTTTTGAGACAGACTTATGTGAGCCAGTGAAAAGCCACTGTAATTTTTACAGGATTTTTGGAAATTTAAATCAATATTGTGGTTCAAATCCACTCTAAAAGTATAAATAGAAAAAGGAAAAAGAGAGGGTTAGGTGAAGTGATGAATCTTACCCATAATAACTTCAGCAAAAACCTTGTTAAGTCTTCACTAAGACATTAAAGGTTAGTTAAGTACTAAATTAATCCAACCTTCTAGTCCTTGGCCACACTTGGTTCTAATCACTAAGTATACTACTAAAGCATTCTGTAGTAAGACTAAGCTCTGTCTTGCTAACTTAGTTACTTCACCTTGCATCATAGTTACTAAATTTGCATATCATAGCATAAATGTATCTTACTCATTGCATTCATTTGATTGCAACCTCGCTGACGAAGAGTACGTGCTCATCCCCGAGCAAGGAGTTTCGCAAGAGGAAGTCCAGGAGCCAGCTCTCGAGCTTCCCACCAAGAACCTCCCTGTAGCCCTAGCTTTTGAAGGCAAGCCCCGGTTTTATGCATAACCGTTTATATATGCTATTTTACTACACTTAATGTTTATAGGTTTGTATGCGCACTTAAGTGTAGGAGTTGCTTAAAACCCTAGTTGCATGAACTCAGGTTTTCTTTTTGAGATGGATACTAGTATGCTAGGTCGAGTAGCTGCTTTGCTAATTAGGGATCTCAGTAGAAGTCGAGTGATTTTTCTAGCACTCGCGCGAGGTTAGGAATTGATTGTATTCGTCTTGATAACAGGATCTATGATGGTCTATGGACTTGGATCCAGGGTGGACGCCTTGTCTATGAGACGATAAAGGAATTAAGGATTAATGTGCGGATACCTGAGTCAAGCGTTTGAAAGTACTAAACACATGTTGAGAAATATGGTAACCGGTATGCCTAGTACCTGAGTGAAGCCAGGTGTGGACTTTATCCCTCACTTTTCCTGAGACATGGTTTCCCATGCTAGCTATGGTTGGTGCAAGTGCAGCCACTGCACGACGGTAGCGGGGGTCAGTGGGGCATTGCATGCCAAGGCGGTGAGCCCAGGCCACGAACAGGGAATCGATGGGGACGGCTGATATGTGTGGGGACAGAGTGCCCCTACATGCATGTTGTGTGTTTAGGTTTACCTTGCAAGGTTAAAACTCAATTCGAATCATCTGCTTCTCGTAGCTAATGACACTGCTTGACCCCTTGTACTGCATCGAGTAAAAAGTGAAATGAGGTTTCTTGAGATAACATGTTGGTTGCACTAAATGATTGTTACCATGTATGCTTAGAGAGGAGCAAACCAAGCTTAATTAAATATGCTAGAACTGGAAAAGCTAAAACTATTTTTAGACTCAGCTAGTGATTTTGGCAAACCAAACCCCTCAGCCAAACAACTTCATGGTCTAGAGGTAGAGGAGTAGACTCCTCACACCGGCTAAGTCTAGCTGAGTATTATATACTCAGCCTTGCTTGTGGCATATTTTTACAGGTACACTATAGGACATGGTTGATGGCGTGACTTGGCCTTCCACCCTGCCACCAGGATGGACGGTCGAGTGGGATGCTGCCTCGGCAGGAGAGGACCAGGAGGAGTAGTGGGCGAGGCCTTGCCCTATTCCTCAGTTTCATCGTTATCGATTATCCGCTGCATTATTAAGAACTTATTATCTTTTATCAAACTCCGATTTATGTAATAACTCTAGTACTTTAATTTGTGGTTTCATATTTATTGTATTCTCTCTGAGCCTCACCATCGTGTGAGCTAATGGTACTCGATCCTTGGTAAGTGGCTCTATCGGACGCGATTCGAAGAACTAAATGGTTTATTCCAGTTTAAGTGTGTTGCTGCCTTTAAGGGTGCAACTTGGGCAATTAAGCTAGAATAATTCGTGTGGTTCTGCCACAGCTACGAGTATTCCTTTCTACTTTTGTAGATGATTGTTCTTGATGCGCAGGCTCGCAACTTGAGTTGGTCTTCGACTGAAATGCCTATGATTTCGGCGTCTTCGATGGTGTCTTTACCTTCTGGGTGGATGAAACCTAGCGGGGTTGCCAGAGGTAACGCCTCGGAACTGCAGGTGCGCGCGGTGCCCTCTAGCGTAGGCAGGTTGTCCTGGCGTTTCCTTTTGTTGTTGACTGCATCATCATCGAAGGCCTCCTGGGGATGTCGTCTGTAATGGGAGCCTTGCCTTTCTTTTCAGCCAGAAGGGCTGCCTTTGCTACATCATCGCTGGAAGCGACAGCCTTCGAATTCGCTCTATTAGGGGTCATCGCGAGGATGTTTTGTCATAGCACGAACGTTGGCCGCCAAATGTTGGAGCTTGCTAACTCGTGGTCAGCCAAGCTCAAACGGTGGGAGAATGGGAAACAGTTAGATGCCAATAAACACAATGTATTAGGGCAACGGTGTTTTTTCTCTGCCCCCCGCAATGGTACAGTACGGGGGTATTTATAGGTATCCGAGGGTCAGCCCTGCCCCACCAAAGATGATTGCGCCCTCAGTTACCTACGTTATCCCCATAATATTTCCCCTTCGGGGGTTATGGTGGGTCATTACAGCGTAATCAATTACATACATGGGCTGACCCACTACCAGCCCTGCCTGCATGGTGGCCTACGATAGGGATCCTATAGCATGGGCTGACTATACACGGGCCCCCTATTACAATTAGTGGCAGATTACAATGCATGGTCTTCGCAGTCCTAATTGTTAAGTCTCTAGAGTCCTTGATGGTCTTCGCCCTGGCCTGTCCAGGCAAAGGTAGCACCTGAGTCTTCTCCTACGCTTCTCCCTATGCACTTCATAGTGTAGCTCAATCTCTAGGCCTTCGAGGTCTCCAGTCTTGAATACTCTGGCACTAGCCTCTCAAGCGAGGGGGCGTTACGCCTTTGCCCCAACACGTACTTTGATCTCCTTAGCCATGAGGCATGTGTCATGCTCGTTGGCGAAGAGATAGGACTTGTCGAAGGTGGAGGCAGTCAGTCCTTCATCATCGGAGTCAGATGAAGAACAGTCAGAGTCCCATTCCTTGCCAATGTGCGCCTCGCCCTTTGCCTTCCTATAGTTTTTCTTCCTCTCTTTCTTCCCTTTATTTTCTTGTACCTGGTTATTATCGTTATCGGGACATTGTGCTATAAAATGACCACTCTTACCACATTTGAAGCAGGACTGCTTTCCCCTTGGTTTATTCTTGTTGGGATACTCCTTGCGCCCCTTCAAAGCAGTCTTGAAGCGCTTGATTACATGTGCCATTTCCTCCTCGTTGAGCCCGGCAACCTCCACTTGTGCCACCCTGTTAGGTAGCGCCTCCTTGCTGCTTGTTGCCTTGAGGGCAACAGGCTGCGACTCATAGAGTGGGAGTGGTCCGTTGGCGATGTCTTCAACATACCTAGCCTCCTTTACCATCATGCACCCGCTTACAAATTTTTCAAGAATTTTCTCGGGCGTCATCTTGGTGTACCTGGGATTTTCACGAATAAGGTTTAAGAGATGAGGATCAATAACGGTAAATGACCTTAGCATGAGTCGAACAACATCATGGTCTATCCATCTTGTGCTCCCATAACTACGAATTTTGTTCACCAGGGTCTTGAGCCTATTCTATGTTTCGGTTGGCTCTTCTCCCCTTTTCATGGTGAACCTTCCCAGTTCTCCTTCCACCAGTTCCATCTTTGTGATCATGGTGGTGTTGTTACCCATGTGAGAGATTTTGAGGGTACCCCATATTCGCTTGGCATTGTCCAAGCCGCTGACTTTATTATACTCATCCCTACATAGAGATGCTAACAAAACAGTAGTTTGCTTGGGTATTTTTATGAATTTGTTCATTGATAAGTACGGGATTATCACTACTATCGAAATGCATTCCATTTTCCACTATCTCCCAAATGCTAGGATGGAGAGAAAATAAATGACTACGCATTTTATTACTCCAAAAAGAATAATCTTCTCCATCAAAGTGAGAGGGTTTTCCAAGTGGAATAGACAATAAATGTGCATTTGAATTGTAAGGGATACGAGAACAATCAAAAGAATAGTTTTGATTAACCATTTTCTTTTTCGACGAGGAATGTTCATCATCGTCGTCCCTCGGTGAAGAAGAGGAGGTGCCGCTATCGTAGTAGATGACCTTCTTGATGCGCCTCTTCTTTCCATCTTTCTTCTTGTTGTTTGAGCCTAAGTCGGTAGGCTTGTCACCTTTTCGCTCATCAACATATAAAGTCTCCTTCTCCTTGTCGTTGATCACCATCCCCTTGCCTTTAGGATCAATCTCTTCGGGCGGTTAGTCCCTTGATGAAGAGAATGACTGTGATACCAATTGAGAGCACCTAGAGGGGGTGAATAGTTGATCCTCTAAAAAATAGCTCAACAACACAAACTTGGACTAATATTGGATTAGTGAAAGCTAAGGCCAAGTTCGAGTGAGGAGTAGAGCGAAGTAAACTTCTTCACTTAATTGCTCTTCACAAGGTGAGTATTGAACTTAGAGCAATAATGTAAGTGAAGTAGATAGAGAGAGAAAATCACAGAGGAATAAACACACGTGACACAGTGATTTTTATCTCGTGGTTCGGTGAAGTAGAATACTTGCCTACTCCATGTTGTGGCGTCCCAATGGATGAGGGTTGCACTCAACCCCTTTCAAGTGATCCAAAGATCAACTTGAATACCACAGTTCTCTTTATCTCAATATCCCATTGTGAGCAATCTCCACAATTTGGAGTCTCTCACGCCTTACACAAATGATCTCAAATGAACACAAGAGTAAGGGGAATAGAAACACACACAAGAGCGAGAGTTGTAGCAACAACATGCACACGAAACAGCATAGCGGAGTTACAACTCAAAGAAGTGCTCGAATCACTATCACAATAAACGAAATGTGTGTTTGCGAAGTCTCGGCGTTGTAGAATGTTCAGTGGGTACTTGGTGTACTGCTCCATACGCCTAGGTGTCCCTTTTATATCCCCAATAGAGCTAGGAGCTGTTGGTGCTCCATTTAGAAGGCTCTAGTTGCCTTTTGTCCACAGGTGCACTGGATTATCCGGTGCACACCGGACAGTGAACAGTACACGCGCTGGGCAAAGAATCCCCTAATTGGTTGATTTCCTGTTTTGGGGGGCACTGGACCATCTGGTGCACCACTTGACCATTGGCTTGGGGTCGACGTGGCCACTAGCCATTGGCTGCTAGCTCACTGGACTATCCGGTGAATTATAGCTGATGCAAGCTGAATAACCCGAGAGCAGCGAGTTGGCCAGACCGTGCATCGGACTATCTGGTGGGTGGAACCAGACCATCCAGTACTCTGCAGTCCAGTACCTTATCTTTTTTTCTTCCTTGTTCTCTTTTACTCCTTTTTGGCTTGACTTTATAAAGTCCCTATCACTTAGACAAACATGATTAGCTCACAAATTAATTGACTAAGTGTCCAGAGCATACCTTTTTGCTTGATCCATATAGATTTGCACTAAGTCTTCTTCCGGCTCAATTTCCTACATATAACTTTGCTCTATGTCATGTTAGTTCAAATATAATGTGTTGTGCATCTAATCACCAAAATAATACAGAAATGGACCAAGGGAACATTTCCCTTTCTATTTCCATGCTTCACCATCGGATGCGTGCACCATCTTGTCAGGATTGTATCATTTGTCATTTTTGTGCCATGTCATCTGCTTCGTGGATTCCTCGATCATGTATAGACGCTGGATCCTTGGTATGAACGGGAAGGTAACATAGGATTGTCACAATATTGTCGAGCTTCCTCTTCTGACCATCACAAGAGTCCACCTCCATGAACCTAGACTATTTACACTTCAGGCAGTGCTTTGCCTCCGTGTATTCTTTCCTAAATAGAACACAACCCTTTGGACAAGCATGTATCTGCTCATACGTTATATTGAGTGCACGAAGGAGTTTCTATGCCTCGTACATGCTCTTTGACAGAACGTGATCCTCCGGAAGCAGGCTGCCAATAACTGTCAACAAACCATCGAATGCGTCTCGACTCATGTTGTACTGCGGCTTGAACACCATTACACGCCCAATGGCATTCAGTTGAGAAACCTTTGTCTCACCATGAAGTGGCTTCTGTGTCGCGTCAAACATGTCATAGAACACCTTTGCGATCGACTCTGGCTTGTCTTCTGTACATCCTCCGACGAATTGTGCCTCATGATAGTCGTTCAACATATCCGCTACCCCGACATCAGCATCATAATCCTCGACGTGTTGTCTCACCACCTTCTCTCTCATACGATGCGCTTCACCATGGAAGATCCACCGAGTATAGTCCGCTATAAATCCATTCTTCCAAATATGTTCTACCATGGCCTTCTTTGATTTTATTTTCCTGTTGGCACATTTGCTGCACGGGTGAAAGGGAAATAGGGCCAAACATTTTCCTAAATATAATTTTGGTGGTTGAATGCCCAACACAAATAATTGGACTAACTAGTTTGCTCTAGATTATATGTTCTATAGGTGCCAAAGGTTCAACACAAACCATTAAAAAGAACAAGTTAGGGTTCAAAAGAAAGGCGCAAAAGAAAATCGAAGTGTGCCCTGGTCTGGCGCACCGGACTGTCCGGTGTGCCACCGGACAGTGTCCGGTGCACCAGGGGCCATACAGTCTAAACTCCTCAGCTTCGGGTTTCTCTAGGCGCACTCCACTATAATTCATCGGACTGTCCGGTGCACCAAGCGGAGCAACGGCTACCAGCGCAACGGTCGATTGCATAGTGCCTGACAGAGCTACAGTTCGCGACAGAAATCAGAGCAGGCGACAGAAGGCACACCAGACAGTGAACAGTGCCTATCCGGTGCGGCACCGAACTGTCCGGTGCCCCAAGAAGTCAGAGCTCCAACGGTCAAAACCGTCAGAACCCTAACGGTTGGATGACGTGGCTGGAGCACCGGACTGTCCGGTGCTACCATCGACAGCAGCCTTCCCCAACGGTTGAATTGGTGGTTGGGGCTATAAATACCCCAACCACCTCCTCTACAACCATCCAAGCATTCACTCATTCACATTCAATACAAGAGCAATAGACACCACTCCAAAGACACAATTCAAGAGATCGATCCGCTCAAAGTC
Organism: Zea luxurians; assembly: GCA_029449295.1. Taxonomy (NCBI): domain Eukaryota; kingdom Viridiplantae; phylum Streptophyta; class Magnoliopsida; order Poales; family Poaceae; genus Zea; species Zea luxurians. Next base: position 50,832,482 of record JAOPSE010000004.1, on the reverse strand, counting down.
GCAAAATCCACTCTAGCGCATTTAGACATGTGAGAGGATCATTTGTGTTTTTCTTGTGCTCTTATTTGCTTGGCTTGGCTTTCTTCTTCCCCATTCTTGTTCTCAAGACATTTGTAATCAAAGCAAGAGACACAAAGTTGTGGTGGTCCTTGTAGGGGTCTAAGTGACCCGTTTGATTAAGGAGAAAGCTCACTCGGTCTAAGTGACCATTTGAGAGAGGGAAAGGGTTGAAAGAGACCCGGTCTTTGTGACCACCTCAACGGGGACTAGGTTTGCAAGAACCGAACCTCGGCAAAACAAATCACCGTGTCATCCGCTTCTTTTGCTTTTGATTTGTTTTTCACCCTCTCTTTCGAAGTTGATTTTATTTCTAAAGCTAACCCCGGCTTGTAGTTGTGCTTTAAGTTTATAAATTTCAGATTCCGCCTATTCACCCCCCCTCTAGGCGACTTTTAATTGGTATCAGAGCCCCGTACTTCATTAGAGTTTAACCACTCTAAGTGATGTCGGGAGATCATGCCAAGAAGGAGATCGTGACCGGCGAGAAGGCCACAAGCCACGGGAAGGCTCCATCAAGGGAGTCTGGCAACAAGCTAAAGGAGGGATCACCTCCTCACAAGTCGTATCGGAGTGGCGACAAGAAAAAGAAGATGAAGAAAGTGGTCTACTACGAGACCGAATCTTCGTCGCCATCCACCTCCGGCTCCGACGCGCCGTTCGTCACTTCTAAGCACCATGAGCGCAAGAAGTTTAGTAAGATCCCCCTATGCTACCCTCGCATCTCTAAATGCACTCCTTTACTTTCCATCCCACTGGGCAAACCACTGGTTTTTTCTGGTGAAGATTATTGTATGTGAAGTGATAAAATGAGGCATCACCTAACCTCACTCCACGCTAGCATATGGGACATTGTTGAGTTTGGAGCGCAGGTACCATCCGTAGGCGATGAAGGCTACGACTCAGACGAAGTCGCCCAAATCCGGCACTTCAACTCCCAAGCCACTACTATACTCCTCGCCTCTCTATGTCGAGAGGAGTATAATAAAGTGCAAGGGTTGAAGAGCACCAAGGAGATTTGGGACGTGCTCAAAATCGCGCACGAAGGATATGAGGTGACAAAGATCACCAAGCGGGAGATGATCGAGGGGGAGCTCGGTCGGTTCGTCCTCAACCAAGGAGAGGAGCCACAAGCAATGTACAACCGGCTCAAGACCTTGGTCAACCAAGTGAGCAACCTCGGGAGCACCAAATGGGATGACCATGAAATGGTCAAGGTTATTCTAAGATCACTCGTATTTCGTAATCCTACTCAAGTTCAATTAATACATGGTGATCCTAGATACAAGCTAATGTCTCCCAAGGAAGTGATAGAAAAGTTTGTGAGCTTTGAGTTGATGATCAAAGGCTCCAAACAAATCGTCGAGCAAGGCGGCACCTCCACACCCGAGGTGCAACCCATCGCATTCAAAGCGACGGAGGAGAAGAAAGAAGAGTCTACATCAAGTAGACTCCCCATCGATGCCTCCAAGCTCGACAATAAGGAAATGGCGCTTATCATCAAAAGCTTCCGCCAAATCCTAAAGCAAAGAAGGGGGAAGGATTACAAGCCCCGCTCCAAAATGGTGTGCTACAAGTGTTGTAAGCCCGATCATTTCATTGCTATATGTCCATTATCTAGTGATAATGACAGGGGCGACGACAAGAAGGGAAAGAGGAAGGAGAAGAAGAGGTACTACAAGAAGAAGTGCGACGATGCCCACGTGTGTCGAGAATGGGACTCCGATGAGAGCTCCACCGACTCCTCCTCCGACGAGGATGCGGCCAACATCGCCGTCAACAAGAGCCTCCTCTTCCCCAACGTCGGCCACAAATGCTTCATGGCGAAGGACGGCAAAAAGAAGAAGGTAAAATCTAGAGCCTCTACCAAATATACAACATCTAGTGATGAGGCTAGCTCTAGTGATGATGAAGAAAACTTGCTTAGTCTTTTTGCAAACTTTAACATGCAACAAAAGGAGAAACTAAATGAATTGATAGGTGCTATTCATGAGAAGGATGAACTCTTGGATAGCCAAGAGGAATTCCTTATTAAGGAAAATAAGAAGCATGTTAAGATGAAGAATGCTTATGCTCAGGAAGTAGAAAAATGTGAAAAATGAACAAATGAGCTTAGCATATGTCGTGACACCATTTCCAACCTTAGGAATGAGAATGCTAGTTTAATTGCTAAGGTGGAAAATTCAAATGTTTGCATGATTCAATTATCAGTCTTAAGAATGAAAATGCTTGTTTAATTGCAAAGATTGATAAATTGAATGAATCTCTTTCTAGCCTTAAAATTGAGAATGATAAATTAATTTCTAAGGCTAAAGATTTGAATGTTTGCAATGTTTCTATTTCCAATCTTAGAAATGAGAATGCCATATTACATGCTAAGATTGATGAATTAAATGCTTGCAAACCCTCTACATCTACTGTTGATCATGTCACTATTTGTGCTAGATGTAGAGATATTAATGTTGATGCTATCCATGATCACCTAGCTTTAATTAAACAACAAAATGATCACATAGCTCAACTTACTGCTAAAATTAATGAGCATGAAATAGAAAATGAAAAATTTAAATTTGCTAGGAGCATGCTCTATAGTGGGAGATGCCCTGGTATTAAGGATGGCATTGGTTTCCAACAGGGAAGCAATGTCAAGCTTAATGCCCCTAAAAGATTGTCTAATTTTCTGAAGGGCAAGGATCCCATGGTTCAGGATAACGAGGGCTATATTTTATATCCTGCTGGTTATCCCGAACACAAGATTAGGAGAATTCATGCTAGGAAGTCTCATTCTGTTTCTCACCATGCTTTTATGTATAAGAATGAGGCATCTAGCTCTAGGCAATCAACCCATGTTAAATTGCCTAAAAAGAAATCTCCTATTGCATCAAATAATCATAACATTTCATTTAAGACTTTTGATGCTTCATATGTGCTAACTAACAAATCAGGCAAGATAGTTGCCAAATATGTTGGGGCCAAACACAAGGGCTCAAAGACTTGTGTTTGGGTACCCAAGGTGCTTGTTTCTAACGTGAAAGGACCCAAGACTATTTGGGTACCTAAGAACAAGGTCTAAAACTGTTTTGCAGGTTTATGCATCCGGGGGCTCAAGTTGGATCATTGATAGCGGATGCACAAACCACATGACAGGGGAGAAAAGGATGTTCTCCTCCTATGAGAAAAACGAAGATCCACAACAAGCTATCACATTCGGGGATGGAAATCAAGGTTTGGTCAAAGGATTGGGTAAAATTGCTATATCACCTGACCATTCTATTTCCAATGTTTTTCTTGTAGATTCATTAGATTACAATTTGCTTTCTGTTTCTCAATTATGCAATATGGGCTACAACTGTATTTTTACGGACACAGGTGTTACTATCTTTAGAAGAAGTGACGATTCAGTAGCATTTAAGGGAGTGTTAGAGGGTCAGCTATACTTAGTTGATTTCAAAAGAGCTGAACTCGACACTTGCCTAATTGCTAAGACTAATATGGGTTGGCTCTAGCATCGCCGACTAGCCCATGTTGGGATGAAGAATCTTCACAAGCTTCTAAAGGGAGAACACATTTTGGGACTAACAAATGTTCATTTTGAGAAAGACAGGGTTTGTAGCCCATGTCAAGCAAGAAAGCAAGTTGGTGCCCACCATCCACACAAGAACATTATGACGACGGACAGGCCGCTTGAGCTACTCCACATGGATTTATTCGGCCCAATCGCTTACATAAGCATCGGCGGGAGTAAGTATTGTCTTGTAATTGTGGATGACTATTCTCGCTTCACTTGGGCGTTCTTTTTGCAGGAAAAATCACAGACCCAAGAAACACTAAAGGGATTCTTGAGACGGGCTCAAAATGAGTTCGGATTGAGGATCAAGAAAATAAGAAGCAACAACGGGATGGAGTTCAAGAACAAATCAAAGGCTTCCTTGAGGAGGAGGGCATCAAGCATGAGTTTTCTTCTCCCTACACACCACAACAAAATGGTGTTATGTAGAGGAAGAATAGAACTCTATTGACATGGCGAGGACCATGCTTGATGAGTACAAGACATTGGACCGGTTTTGGGCCGAGGCGATTAACACCGCCTGCTTCTCCATCAACCGATTATATCTTCACCGAATCCTCAAGAAGACATCTTATGAACTCCTAACCGGTAAAAAGCCTAATGTTTGATATTTTAGAGTCTTTGGTAGCAAATGTTTCATTCTTGTTAAAAGAGGAAGAAAATCTAAATTTGCTCCTAAGGTTGTAGAAGGATTTTTACTAGGATATGATTCAAACACAAGGGCATATAGAGTCTTTAACAAGTCCAATGGACTAGTTGAAGTTTCTTGTGACATTGTGTTTGATGATACTAATGGCTCCCAAGTGGAGCAAGTTGATCTTGATGAATTAGATGATGAAGAGGCTCTGTGTGTCGCACTAAGGAACATGTCCATTGGGGATGTGTGTCCTAAGGAATCCGAAGAGCCCATTCAAGCACAAGATCAACCATCATCTTCCATACAAGCATCTCCACCAACTCAAGATGAGGAACAGGCTCAAGGTGATGAAGAAGAAGATCAAGAAGATGAGCCACCTCAAGAAGAGGGAAATGATCAAGGGGGAGATGAAGTTAATCAAGACAAGGAAGATGAATAGGAAATACAGGGTCAAAGACCGCCACACCCAAGAGTCCACCAAGCAATTCAAAGAGATCACCCCGTGAACTTCGTCCTCGGCGATATTCATAAGGGGTAACTACTCGATCTCGAGTCGCTCATTTTTGTGAACATTACTCTTTTGTGTCCTCTATTGAGCCTTACAGGATTGAGGATGCACTAAGAAATTCGGATTGGGTGCTGGCAATGCAAGAGGAGCTCAACAACTTCACAAGGAATGAGGTTTGGCATTTGGTTCCATGTCCTAATCAAAATGTTGTAGGTACCAAGTGGGTATTCCGCAACAAGCAAGATGAGCATAGTGTGGTGATAAGGGACAAAGCACGACTTGTGGCCAAGGGTTATTCACAAGTCGAAGGTTTGGATTTCTATGGCAGAACCACCCAAATTATTCCATCTTAATTGTCCAAGTCCAACCTTAGAGGCTAGACCACACTTAAATAGGAATAAAACGTCAGTCCCTCGGATCTAGTCTAACGAGGCCACTAACAGGATCAAGTACCACGTACTCACTCGAAGGTGAGGCATAGAGCAAATACAACAAAGCATAAACCATTCTTTAAAGGAGTGCGTAAAAATTATTACAACATCATCGGAGTTTTGCAAAAGTAGTTGTTATTGTTCGGACTGCAGCGGAATGTAACTAACGGTAAATAAACGGAGGGATGGGGAAGCCTGGCCCATCACTCCTCCTGCTCCTCCTCTGCTGAGGTAGGGTCCCACTTGACTGTCCAACCTGGTGGTAAGGTAGACGGCCAAGTCACTCCAGCAACCATATCCTCCAGGGAACCTATAAAAAAATTATGCCACAAGCAAGGCTGAGTATACTAATACTCAGCTAGACTTACCCGGTGTGAGGAGTCTACTCCTCTACCTCTAGACATGCAGCTGTTTGGCTGAGGGGTTTGGGTTGCCAAAAGCACTAGCTGAGTCTAAACTCAAGTTTTAGCTTTTCAAGTTTTAGTGTGACTCTCTTAAGACTAAATGTGTACCTAGCTAATCATACATGGTATCAAGCACTTAGCAATCAACATCTTTTGCCGAATCAACACATTTCCACTTGTTACTCAATGTAGCAGTATGGATCAAGCAGTCTCATTAGCTGCGAGAAGCAGACGATTCGAATCGAGTTTTAAACCTTGCAAGGTAGACCTAAACACACGATGTGGCGAGGTACTCCGTCCCCACACACATCAACCGTCCCCATCGATTCTCAGGCAACAGAACAGGGCTCACCGCCTTTGCGTACAATGCCTTACTAACCCCGACTGCTGTCGTGCAGTGACCGCACTTGTACCAACCACACCGGAATGGGAGACCACGTCTCAGGCCGCGTGAGGTATAAAGTCTGCGGGCAGGTTCACTCAAGTACTAGGCTTACCGATTTACCATATTTCTCGACATATGTTTAGTACGTTCAAACGCTTGATACACGGTACCACACTTTAATCCTTATTGCAATTTCTGTCTCGTAGACAATGCATCCCCATGGATCGTCGTCTATAGACCATCATCATTACGATATAAAAATGGATACAACCAATTCCTGACCTGGCGCGAGTGCTCGAAAAATCACTCGACTTCTACCAAGATCCCTAATTAGTAAAGCAGCTACTCGACCTAGCATACTAGTACCCATCTCAAAAAGAATCCTGAGTTCATGCAACTAGGGTTTTAGTCAACTTCTACACTTAAGTGCACAGTACAAACCTACAATCATTAAGTGCAGTAAAATAGCATATAGAATTGGTTATGCATAAAACCGAGGCCTGCCTTCCAAAGCTGGGGCAGGCAGATCCTCGATGGCAGGCTTTGGTGCTGGCTCCTGGACTACCTCCTAAGCAACTCCTTGCTCAGGAATGAGGATGTACTCTCCGTCAGCGAGATTACAATCTATCGAATGCAATGAATAAGGTACATATATATTAATGATATGCCAATTTGTACACAATAAGTATGGTGAAACAGTATTAAAATAGTGGGTACACTAGGGTTTTCCTTGTCGGCCTTAAGGGTTTCATATACCTATTTTAGTGTCTTGAATGAACTTAAAACTTTTGTCATCCCTTGGATGTTTGTTTTGGGCTCTTGGAGGATTTAAATTTGCACACCACCAATTTCCCCCATAATTCTCATTTTACTTTCTATTATGTTTCCTATTAAATTCCTCTAAACTATCATGGCAAGTTAACATTTTCCAAAAATGTTACAAAAATTACAGTGGGTAAACATTGACCTCTGTTGTTTATTCTAAAAATTTGATGTTGAAATTAATTCAGATACACCTTGTGCAAAAATAACAAAAGTAAGGGTAAAAGGGCACTTTGCAATATAGCTCTCATTTAGGTGAGGTTTCTAGACTAAATTTTATTTTTGCTAAGATTCATGGGTGATAATAGATCTCTGTGCCAAAAATCACAGAAAAAGACCCACTGGGTATTTAGTTGTGATTTTCTAAAGTTTAATGTCAAAAATATACTTATAACTAACTTGTTATTTGAAATATATCAAACAACAGAACTTATATTTTTCTTAGATTCCTACTAGCATATTATTAGTTATCCCAAGGATTGGGGTGGGTTCTCCTTCGGGTTAGTTTTCTAGGATTTTTCTAAGTTTTCCTTGTTTTCATGAAATAAAATGTGGTGCATTTCTTTTTTACTAACAGAGGGCTTAACAAATTTTTTTAGTGAACTATGTTAATAAAGTAAGCTAGCAAAAATGTGGTTGGCCTCTGGTCTTTATTTTAAACTCCCTTTTTCATTTTCTTTAAGATTAAATCAAAACAAGTTTTAATGTTAAACCTCTCCCTAATCTAGTGTACTGAGGAGTTCATTATTTTTAAACAAGATAGTTAGTGGCTAAGTAGCTCTCTAATTTTTCTTGACCTCAGTCTAACAGTGTAGCTTATTTTCCCTTCTTTATTTTGCTTTTGGTTTGTTCACTATTTAAACCAAAACTTTAAAAATTCTTGCAGTACTTAGGGTGTTTGGTATTTTTCCTAAGTAGTCTATATTATTTAGAACCTAGCAAAATTTGTTTGACCAAATTTGGTTGGATAAAACTGGAGTTATGATTTTTTGCATGCTCTGTCTGCATTTAAATGAATAATTTTAAAAGGCTTAAAGAAAAACCAGTTTACACCGAGGTCCCTGGGTTATCCCTTAACTAAGTCTTTAAACCATACCCCTGCGGGACTATTCATCTGAGTCACTGACTACTCAAACCCCCCCGACTTCTTCTTTTCCACTGAGCTCCCTCCCCCCTTGAAACAGTAATCGTGGGGAATAAACAGGGTTGCGCGACTTACCGACGGCGAGGAAGGTCCGGTGAAGGGTGGGGTTAGATCCGGGAAGTCCTGGTGGTCACGTCGAGGTGCGACTCATCGACGATGATGGTCGAAATCGGTTGGACCACGTGCGCAGGCGTTTGAGCTCGTCGGCGGCGTATGCTCCAGCCTGCTCACGGCGGTATTGCTCAATCCAGTGGCATGGGAAGCTTCACGGGGTGCTAAGGATGCTACCAGTGCAAGGAATCGATGAACGACGTACCGTGGAGCTCGGTCTATGTGCACCAGTGGTTGGTGGATGTCCAGCGATGTCGATCCGGTGTCTCTGGTGAGGTAGAGTTCAATCCCTGACTCTAGGAGCTTCACCGAGGTCCGTAGAGGCTATCCTGAGGGTCGGACGGGGCGGGGATTGGTCGGGTTGGCTGGTCTACAGTGGCTGTGGCTCGCGCGGCCGCTGGCACCTCGCTCACGGGGCAAACTCCGGCGAACATGAGCTCGGGTTGGGTTAGCGACGCACGGGGGTGTACGGTCGAGGCCAAGATGGCTTTTATATCCGCGGGCACGGGCGTGGGCGCGGGGTTGGCATGACGCGGGGCTGCGCGTGCAGGCAGAGCGCCGAGGGCGTGCTCTGGCACGCCAGAACGCATCGAACACGTGTGCGTTTGTTTCTGCCTTTGTTCAAGCATCTGCTGGGATCACAAACGTGCGAATCTCGCCAAGGGTCTTGTGTAAGATCTCTTCCTGGCACCTAGGGCTAGCTAGTTTGTGTAAGTTCAAATGGGAGATATGCCCTAGTTTGTGAGATATGTGGGCGCCAAGTCAAGTCTGTCGGCACTATTCACCAGTGACAAAACCGATGTCAAACCATGTCAAGCGACCTCGGTTTGAATTCAAATTTTTCAAGGAGGTGCCCTGGGTGATTTGGGTTCTTTTTGTTATTTGGTCCAAGTGGTTTTGGTGCCAGCATAAAGGTGAACTCCTTTGATCTTTGGGCTAGGGTGGTTTTGGGACTTAGAAAATTTTTGAAAGGCTCAAGTGTGTTCCCCTTTTGGAGAATTGTTTTGGTGTTTTTTAGGCCTTTTTTGCAATAATTTTATTAACAAAATTTGTAGGTTTACTAATACACTTCATCTTAGTAAAGGTCCCTTTTTGTGTTTTGATTATTTTCCCACTCTTTCCCCTTTAATCCCATGCTTAGGGTTTGAGGGCTTAAGAAGGATTTAGGGTTTTAGAATCTTGTTTGTGGGTGAACATTGTTTGAAGGATAGGATTTTCTTTCTTGTCATGGTTAATGCTTATCTTAACCATGCCTCTAAAACTGTGAGTTTCTTCACTTCCCATTTTAGCATATAGTTTAAGTAGGACACAATGTGCTTCCTTGGGCAGGGCTTTGGGTAACACCTGGGGTGTTACAGCCCTCCCCACTTAAAGGAATCTCGTCCCAAGATTGGGTAGGGATCCTTTACGGGGTTCCAAGAAGGTGTGCGTGAGCGTGTTGCGGTTTTCCTTTAATCAAGTTTCTCTAGTTAACTGCTCTTCGAATGTCGTTCTCTTTGCAACTTTAGAAGGAAGTCCTTCTAGATTTATTTTCCCATCTTACTCTACTCTTATTAACTATGTTTCTCTTACATTTAGATTCAAAGGGCAGGTGGGGGTGGGTGTTTTGGGTTACGTACCGATTCCTTTAGGCAAAAAATTGGGGAAGCGAGAACGTAGAAAATCCTCAATTTCCCACGTAGCCTCTTCTTCTGAATGGTTGCTCCACCGAATCTTATACATTTGGATGACCTTGCTCGAGTTGATCTTTCTTTTTGGTCCAATACCTTGATGGGGTGCTCTTGGTAAGACAAGTCTGGCTCTATCTCCAATTCTGGTTTAGGTAGCACTTCCATGGGTAAACGGACACACTTTCGTAGGTGAGATACGTGGAATACATCATGAATTGCTGACATATGTGGTGGCAACTTCAACTGGTATGCTACAGGTCCACAAGCCTCTTTGATCTCATAGGGCCCAATATAGTGAGGAGCTAACTTGCCCTTGATCCCAAATCTCTAAACACCTTTGGTGGGTGACACCTTAAGATATACATGATCTCCCACTTCGAATTGTAGAGGTTTCCTTCTCTTATCATGATAGCTCTTCTGCCTGGCCTGAGCAGCTTCGAAGTTCTTCTTAATGACTCTGACTTTCTCTTTGGCTTCTAGTACTAGGTCAGGTCCAAATATTTCCCTCCCTCCAGCTTGTGACCAATTTAGTGGTGTCCTACACCTTCTCCCATACAAGGCCTCGAAAGGTGCCATCTTTAAGCTAGACTGGTAGCTGTTGTTATAAGAGAACTCCGCCATAGAAAGGCACTTATCCCATTTCTTACCATAGTGTAACACATAGGCTCGCAACATAACCTCCAGAATCTGATTTACTCTTTCCGTCTGGCTATCAGTTTGAGGATGGTACGCTGAGCTTCTTATCACATGGGTTCCATGTGACTCTTGCAATTGCTCCCAGAAACATGCTACGAACAGTGGTCCTCTGTCTGACACGATAGTCCTTGGTATTCCATGTAAACGCACTATTTGGTCAATATAGATTTCTGCATACTTTTCTGCCCTGTGGGTGGTATGTACTAGCAAGAAATGAGCTGTTTTGGGTAGCCTATCCACAACGACCCAAATAGAATCGTGGTGCCGGGACGTGTTGGGTAAACCCACAATAAAATCCATGCTGAGGTCCTCCCATTTCCAAGATGGTATGGGAAGAGGTTGTAAGGTACCTACTACCTTCAAATGACTAGCCTTGATTCTTTGGCAAGTGTCGCATTCAGATACATACCTAGCAATTTCCCTCTTCATTCTGGTCCACCAATACAAGGATCTGAGATCATGATACATCTTGTTACTGCCGGGGTGCATGGAAAATTTGGAAAGATGAGCTTCATCCAATATTTTCTTCCTGAGTTCTGGATTCTTAGGAATAACCAATCGGTCTTCAAACCATAGAACTCCCTTGCTGTCCTGACGAAAGCATTTGTACTTGTCCACCTTTTGTTCGAGCATTTCCTTAATGACTTGAACACCCTTGTCACCAATCTGTGCCATGATTATCTGCTCTTGTAAAGTTGGCTCTACTGAGATATAATCCAAGGTACCTAGGGAAACGACTTCCATGTTCAGCTTGCGCAACTTGTCACACATAGTGGCGACCTTAGAGTCCATAGTTACACAGTTGCATTGGGCTTTTCGACTTAAGGCATCTGCCACAACATTGGCCTTGCCAGGATGGTAATGCACTTCCAAATCATAGTCCTTGATCAATTCCAACCATCTTCTCTACCTCATATTAAGATCAGCTTGAGTGAAAATATACTTGAGACTCTTATGGTCAGTATAGATGTTACAATGAGCTCCCATCAGATAATGTCTCCATATCTTTAGAGCATGAACTACTGCTGCTAACTCCAGATCATGTGTGGGGTAATTCTGCTCATGGGGCTTGAGTGCTCTGGAGGCGTACGCAATGACTCTGTTGTCTTGCATCAGAACACAACCCAATCTAGTACCCGAAGCATCGCAATACACATAAAAAGATTTAGTGTTGTCGGGCTATGCTAGCACGAGTGCTGTTATTAGATGTTGCCTCAATGTATGAAAGGCATCCACACATTTGTAACTCCATTCGTACTTTACTCCCTTCTTCAACAATTTCGTCATTGGCTTAGCAATTCTAGAGAAATCCGGAATGAACTGCCGATAATATCCTGCCAATCCCAGAAAACTCTGAATCTGTCGTACAGTGGTAGGAGGCTTCCAATCCATCACTTCTTGCACTTTCACAGGATCAACTGATATCCCATCCTGAGAAATGGTGTGACCCAAGAATTTGATTTCCCTCAGCCAGAAATCACACTTGGACAATTTAGCATATAAGTGATGATCGCGGAGTCTCTAAAGTACTGTATGCAAGTGCTTAGTATGTTCGTCTTCATTCTTTGAGTAGACCAAAATATCATCAATGAAGACCACCACGAACTTGTCCAGCTCTGGCATAAACACTGAATTCATCAAATACATGAAATAAGTCGGGGCATTGGTCAGCCCGAATGACATTACCAAGTACTCATAAAGTCCAGATCTGGTGGAGAAAGCCGTCTTCGGAATATCACTAGCTTTGATCTTGATTTGATGATAGCCAGAGTGAAGGTCTATCTTAGAGAATATCTTGGCTCCCACCAACTGTTCAAACAATACATCAATGCGGGGCAACGGATACTTATTTTTAATTGTTACCGCATTGAGAGGGCGGTAATCCACACACAATCTCAGACTCTCATCCTTCTTCTTCACAAATAATGCCGGACATCCCCATGGTGAAGTACTTGGGCAAATGAATCCCTTGTCCAACAACTCTTGTAACTGCTTTTTCAATTCTGCCAACTCCGCTGGAGGCATCCTATAGGGTCTCTTGGATATAGGGGCAGTTCCGGGTTGTAGCTCAATTGCAAACTCTATGTCTCTATCGGGTGGCATCCCTAGTAATTTGTCTGGGAAGACATCAGGGTACTCACAGACCACTGGAATCCTTTCGACGGGCGACTCTACCATGGTAAGGGCACAAGAATGGGTACAACCCTAGTTAGGCAAGTACAATGTGATTTCTCCACCAAAAGGTGAGTGTATTTCAATGGCTCTTGCTGCGACATCAATGAAGGCATGGTGTCGTGATAACCAGTCAGTCCCCAGGATAATATCCACGCTCTCCAATCCCATGATCAGGAGAGTGGTTTTAAAAACAAGACTACCCAACTTTATTGGCACGCGCCGGTTGAGTTGATAGGTGGCAACCCTGCCTCCTGGTGTTGCAATCGTAATGCCCCCATTTGTGTGGTAAAAAGTTATCTGACATTTGGCACTAAATTTTGCGCTAATGAAGCTGTGTGATGCACCAGAATCAAAAAGAATGACTGTAGGATAATTCAAAACAGAAAAGATATCGGTCATGACAGGTGCTCCCTCTGGAATATCAGCCAACGTGGTGAAGTTCAGCCTGCCTTGTCTCACTTGCACCCTCTGCCTCTTGCCTTGGTTCTAATTTGCATTCTGCCCCTGCCTCTGCGGGTTCTTGGGGCAATTCTTGGCGTAGTGTCCAGTGCTGCCACAAGTGAAACATCTGTTGTCATTGGCCTGACGGTACTGCTGCTGTGGCTGGTTGTTGTTCCTCTGAACTGGGGGTTGAGAGCGGTTGGGTGCCTACTGCTGTTGTGGTCAGATCACCCATCGTCCTTACTGTTGAGGTCCCCTACTCTGAGTGTCGAACACAATCCTGAAGCGCTGAGGCTAAGCTGAAGGTCCTGCCATAGGGGTCTTCCTCTTCTTTTCTACCTGGCGGGCTGTGATGCAGTCTTCCTGAGAAATGGCCATGTTGACTAACTCATTGTAGTTGTTGGCCCTGACTGTGTTGAGACAGTCATGGAGCTTAGTACTGAGGCCCCTCATGAACCTGTCCCTCTTCTTCTCATCTGTGTCAGCATGATAGCCTGCGTATTGACACAGGTCATTGAAGGCTTGGGCGTACTGTAACACTATATGACTCCCTTGAGTAAGTGCCAGAAACTCATTAAGCTTGTGGTCCATGATGCCTGCTAGTATGTGATGTCCTCTAAACGCTGCCTTAAACTCTCCCCACTCAACCACGTTGTCAACTGGCTGCATAGCGAGGAAGTGATCCCACCATGTCCGCGCGGGTCCGCGAAGCTGCTGGGTGGCGAAACGGACCTTGGCCACATCTGAACAAACTCCATTAAGAGTGGGAATTTGGATTCCACCACCCTGAGCCACACATCAGCATCAAGTGAGTCCTCTGCCCGAGTGAACAACAGCGGCTGAGTGGTGAGGAACTCCTGATAGGTGGCTGCTGCTAGGGGACGCTGATGGTGATCACCACCATCATAGTGCTGGGATGGTGGCTGATGCTGAGCTAACAGTCACAGAATCTTGTTTTGCTGAGCCATCTACTCTTGCAGGGTAGGAGGATGCGGTGGTGGTGGAGGAATGCGCTCATTCTGTCCACGGCGCGCTCTTCCTGCCATATGAAATTTAGGATGCTCTTAATATCATTCCTTTGAAACAGGGATTACACTTGGTAAAGATTTTAAATGACAAGGCTTGTAAAATTTCAAACATTTCTTTACAATCTCACAAGAGGGACCACATGACATAATTTCCTTCATAACTTAAAATAGAATTTATCCACCATTCATCAAGCCAAAAGAGTTTTTTGTCAGTACAGTAGTGTTCAAAATACTCGACTCTCCCTAGCCTAGTACCTCCAAGGTGCAAAAGCTAAGCTAGTTTCGAGGAGTTCTACTGCCGCACACTTCTATCCCGATCTCTGAATCCTAATGGGCAAACGAGGCAACACTAGACTCGAGGGAAGGTGGTCTTCGTGAGCCAACAGTGTCCAAGCTGGATGCAGGCTCCGGCTCCTCTCCTCCCTCAATGTCGACATCCTCGTTGGCCCCTTCTACCTCCATGTCCTAAATTTCCTGGTGGTGCATATCCAAGTGCTGGTTGGCTTCCTCAAGCTGTTGTTGCGTGGTTAGGAGCTAATCCTCGAGAACCTCAATGGTGTTCTCCCTGGCCCCTATCTGATCCTCAAGCTCTTGAATTTGGGTGGCCATCTGCTCCACCTGGAGGTCCTTTTCCACCAGCTCAGTGGACAGGTCTAACACAAGGTCCTCCCTGTTATCCAGGGTGATCTTGGTAGACTCCACCAATCCCATCAGCTGTGACATTGCCTCACCTCACACTGCTTGCAGACGATACAGGGCATTCATGCACCGCACCGTCAGGTGAGCAGTCTGCCCTGGGTAAAGAGCCCACACATCTTTGGCATGCTCCACTCGATCCTTCCACATTGGGTCGTCCTCCTTCTCAGCGGGGAACAAGCCAATGGGATGAGTTGATAGCTCCAAGGGGTGAAAGCCACAAAAGGTCGTTAGTACGTGGAGAGCGGTGGACTCGATAGTATCCTCAGCCCTGAAATCGAAAGACTCGGAGTCCAACGAACGACAGCCTGGCTGTAAGGGATGAGGCTCCAAGGTCATCCTCACCCTACAGCGGGGTACCTGGTGCTCCTCGAACAACTGCACCGCGTACTAGGGAGGCGTGGCATAACCGGCGCCCTGCGCTACCTCCCACAAAATACGGGGAAAACCCTCTCGTGCAAGCCCGTCCGTGTGGGAATGTGTGTTCCCTCCTTCTGAGGATTCGTGAGAAGTCATCTGTGCAAGGGTAAGCGTAAGCGAAAAAGAAAAAGAATTACAAAAATAAAAAAGGGATTTAGTGCTTGGCTTTCCCAGGGTTACGTTGAGATCTTTGAGGTATACTTAATTTTTATTGCGGTGCCTCTTGGATTACATAGCTTTTAAAATTCATGACCACTTACTAAGAAGTTAGAACCAAATGATACATGCATGCTCGTCCTAAGCGACCTCACATCAAACATATAGGGATAGAGAAACCTCCATCCATTATCATAGCAGCCTGTCGGGCATATTCAAATAGCCACCTAGTTACCCATCTAGTATCCTAAGGCTTCACATTCTATGTCCATCCTTATCGTCTTACCGATCTATCCAACATTTGTTTCTAACAAGTTTTACTCTTTGAAAAGGTTGGTAATTATGATTTATTGATTCCTCTGTGGTGGTACAACGTTTTGATACCAGCTATGGCAGAACCATCTGAATTATTCCAACTTAAGTGTCTAAGTCCAACCTTAGAGGCTAGACCACACTTAAATAGGAATAAAACGTCAGTCCCTCAGATCTAGTCTGACGAGGCCACTAACAGGATCAAGTACCACGTACTCACTCGAAGGTGAGGCACAGAGCAAATACAATAAAGCATAAACCATTCTTTAAAGGAGTGCGTAAAAATTATTACAACATCATTGGAGTTTTGCAAAAGTAGTTGTCATTGTCCGGAATGCAGCGGAATGTAACGAACGGTAAATAAACGGAGGGATGGGGAAGCCTGACCCATCACTCCTCCTGCTCCTCCTCTGCTGAGGTAGGGTCCCACTCGACTGTCCAACCCGGTGGCAAGGTAGACGGCCAAGTCAATCTAGCAACCATATCCTCCAGGGAACCTGTAAAAAAATTATGCCACATGCAAGGCTAAGTATACTAATACTCAGCTAGACTTACCCGGTGTGAGGAGTCTACTCCTCTACCTCTAGACATGCAGCTGTTTGGCAGAGGGGTTTGGGTTGCCAAAAGCACAAGCTGAGTCTAAAATCAAGTTTTAGCTTTTCAAGTTTTAGTGTGACTCTCTTAAGACTAAATGTGTACCTAGCTAATCATACATAGTATCAAGCACTTAGCAATCAACATCTTTTGCCGAATCAACACATTTCCACTTGTTGCTCAATGTAGTAGCATGGATCAAGCAGTCTCATTAGCTGCAAGAAGCAAACGATTCGAATCGAGTTTTAAACCTTGCAAGGTAGACCTAAACAGACGACGTGGTGAGGCACTCCGTCCCCACACACATCAACCGTCCCCATCGATTCCCTGGCAATAGAACAGAGCTCACCGCCTTGGCGTACAATGCCTCACTGACCCTGACTGCCGTCGTGCAGTGACCGCACTTGTACCCACCATAACCGGAATGGGAGACCACGTCTCAGGTCACATGAGGGATAAAGTCTATGGACAGGTTCACTTAGGTACTAGGCTTACCGATTTACCATATTTCTCAGTATATGTTTAGTACGTTCAAACGCTTGACACATGGTACCACACTTTAATCCTTATTCCAATTTCCGTCTCGTAGACAATGCATTCCCATGGATCGTTGTCCACAGACCATCATCATTACAATATAAAAATGGATATAACCAATTCCTGACCTCGCACGAGTGCTCGAAAAATCACTCGACTTCTACTGAGATTCCTAATTAGTAAAGCAGCTACTCAACCTAGCATACTAGTACCCATCTCAAAAGGAATCCAGAGTTCATGCAACTAGGGTTTCAGTCAACTCATACACTTAAGTGCAGAGTACGAACCTACAATCATTAAGTGCAGTAAATAGCATATACAATTGGTTATGCATAAAATCGGGGCTTGCCTTCCAAAGCAGGGGCAGGCAGATCCTTGATGGCAGGCTCTGGTGCTGGCTCCTGGACTACCTCCTGAGCAACTCCTTGCTCCGGAACGAGGATGTACTCTCCGTCAGCGAGATTACAATCTATCGAATGCAATGAATAAGGTACATATATATTAATGATATGCCAATTTGTACACACTAAGTATGGTGAAACAGTATTAAAATAGTGGGTACACTAGGGTTTTCCTTGTTGGCCTTAAGGGTTTCATATACCTATTTTAGTGTCTTGAATGAACTTAAAACTTTTGTCATCCCTTGGATGTTTGTTTTGGGCTCTTGGAGGATTTAAATTTGCACACCACTAATTTCCCCCATAATTCTCATTTTACTTTCTATTATGTTTCCTATTGAGTTCATCTAAACTATCATGGCAAGTTAACATTTTCCAAAAATGTTATGAAAATTACAGTGGGTAAACATTGACCTCTGTGGTTTATTCTAAAAATTTGAGGTTGAAATTAATTCAGATACTCCTTGTGCAAATTTAACAAAAGTAAGGGTAGAAGGGCACTTTGTACTATAGCTCTGATTTAGGTGAGGTTTCTGGACTAAATTTTATTTTTGCTAAGATTCATGGGTGATAATAGGTATCTGTGCCAAAAATCACAGAAAAATACCCACTGGGTATTTAGTTATGATTTTCTAAAGTTTAATGTAAAAAATGTACTTATAACTAACTTGTTATTTGAAAAATATCAAACAACAGAACTTATATTTTTCTTAGATTCCTACTAGCATATTATTAGTTATCCCAAGGATTGGGGTGGGTTCTCCTTAGGGTTAGTTTTCTTGGATTTTTCTAAGTTTTCCTTGTTTTCATGAAATAAAATGTGGTGCATTTCTTTTGTACTAACATAATGCTTAACAAAATTTTCTAGTGAACTATGTTAATAAAGTAAGCTAGCGAAAACGTGGTTGGCCTCTGGTTCTTATTTTAAACTCCCTTTTTCATTTTCTTTAAGTTTAAATCAAAACAAGTTTTAATGTTAAACCTCTCCCTAATCTAGTGTACTGAGGGGTTCATTATTTTTAAACAAGATAGTTAGTGGTGTTTGGTATAACAGTGTAGCTATCTTTCTTGACCTCAGTCTAATAGTGTAGCTATTTTTCCCTTCTTTATTTTGCTTTTGGTCAGTTCACTATTTAAATCAAAACTTTAAAAAGTCTTGCAGTACTTAGGGTGTTTGGTATTTTTCCTAAGTAGTCCATATTATTTAGAACCTAGCAAAATTTGTTTGACCAAATTTGGTTAGATAAAACTAGACTTATAATTTTTTGCAAGCTCTGTCTGCATTTAAATGAATAATGTTTAAAGGTTTAAAGAAAAACCAGTTTACACCGAGGTCCCTGGGTTATCCCTTAACTAAGTCTTTAAACCATACCCCTGCGGGACTATTCATCTGAGTCACTGACTACTCAAACCCCCCGGCTTCTTCTTCTTTTCCACTGAGCTCCCTCCCCCCTTGAAATAGTAACCGCAGGGAATAAACAGGGTGGCGTGGCTTACCGGCGGCGAGGAAGGTCCAGTGAAGGGCGAGGTTAGATCCTGGAGGTCCTGGCGGTCACGTCGAGGTGCGACTCGTCGACGATGATGGCCGAAATCGGTCGGGCCACGTGCGCAGGCGGTCGGGCTCATCGGTGGCGTACGCTCTGGCCTACTCACGGCGGTATTGCTCAATCCAGTGGCACGGGAAGCTTCACGGGGTGCTAAGGACGCTACTAGTGCAAGGAATCGATGAACAGCGTACCGTGGAGCTCGGTCTATGTGTGCCTGAGGTCGGTGGAAGTCCGGTGACGTCGATCCGGTGTCTCTGGTGAGGTAGAGTTCAATCCCCGACTCTGGGAGCTTCACCGAGGTCCGTAGAGGCTATCCCGAGGGTCGGATGGGGCAGGGAGTGACCGGGTTGGCCGGTCTATGGTGGTCGTGGCTCGCGCGGCCGCTGGCACCTCGCTCACGGGGCAAACTCCGGCAAACTTGAGCTCGGGTTGGGTCAACAACGCACGGGGGTGTACGGTCGAGGCTGGGATGGCTTTTATAGCCACGAGCACGGGCATGGGCGCGGGGTTGGCACGACGCAAGCCTGCACGCGCGGGTGGAGCGCCAAGAGCGTGCTCTGGCGTGCCAGAACTCGTCGAACACGTGTGCGTTTGTTTCTGCCTCTGTTCAAGCGCCTGCAGGGATCACAAACGTGTGAATTTCGCCAAGGGTCTTGTGTAAGATCTCTTCCTGGCACCTAGGGCTAGCTAGTTTGTGTAAGTTCCAATGGGAGATATGCCCTAGCTTGTGAGATATGCGGGCGCCAAGTCAAGTCTGTCGGCACTGTTCACTAGTGACAAAACCGATGTCAAACCATGTCAAGCGACCTCGATTTGAATTCAAATTTTTCAGGGAGGTGCCCTCGGTGATTTGGGTACTTTTTGCTATTTGGTCCAAGTGGTTTTGGCGCCAGCACAAAGGTAAACACCTTTGATCTTTGGGCTAGGGTGGTTTTGGGAGATAGAAAAATTTTCAAAGGCTCAAGTGTGTTCCCCTTTTGGAGAATTGTTTTGGGGTTTTTGTTGGGCCTTTTTGCAATACTTTTCTTAACAAAATTTGTAGGTTTACTAATACACTTCATCTTAGTAAAGGTCCCATTTTGTGTTTTGATTATTTGCCCACTCTTTCCCCTTTAATCCCATGGTTAGGGTTTAAGGGCTTAAGAAGGATTTAGGGTTTTAGAATCTTGTTTGTGGGTGAACATTTTATGAAGGATAGGATTTTCTTTCTTGTCATGGTTAATGCTTATCTTAACCATGCCTCTAAAACTGTGAGTTCCTTCACTTCCCATTTTAGCATATAGTTTAAGTAGGACACAATGTGCTTCCTTGGGCAGGGCTTTGGGTAACACCTAGGGTGTTACAATTTTGGAGAAACCTATGCACCCATAGCTAGGCTTGAATCAATTCCCATATTACTTGCCTATGCTACTTACCATGGCTTCAAGCTGTATCAAATGGACGTGAAGAGTGCCTTCCTCAATGGACCAATCAAGGAAGAGGTCTATGTTGAGCAACCTCCTGGCTTTGAAGATAGTGAGTACCCTAACTATGTTTATAAACTCTCAAAGGCGCTTTACAGGCTCAAGCAAGCCCTAAGAGCATGGTATGAATGCCTATGAAATTTTCTAATCACTAATGGCTTCAAAGTCAGAAAGGCCGATCCTACTCTCTTAACTAAAACTATTGCAAATGATTTGTTCGTATGCCAAATTTTTGTTGATGATATTATATTTGGGTCTACTAACAAATCTACTTGTGAAGAATTTTGTAGGACAATGGTTCAAAAATTCGAGATGTCTATGATGGGGGAGTTGAGATATTTCTTAGGATTCCAAATCAAGCAACTCCAAGACGACACCTTCATCAGCCAAACCAAGTACATTCAAGACATTCTTAAGAAGTTTGGGATGAAGGATGCCAAGCCCATCAAGACACCCATGGGAACCAATGGGCATCTCGACCTCAACACGAGAGGTAAATCCGTAGATCAAAAGGTATACCGATCGATGATAGGATCTTTACTCTACTTATCTGCATCTCGACCGGATATTATGCTTTCTGTATGCATGTGTGCAAGATTCCAAGCCGATCCTAAAGAACTTCATCTCAGGGCTGTGAAGCGAATCATGAGATATTTAGTTTATACACCTAAGTTTGGTCTTTGGTACCCAAGGGGATCCACCTTTGATTTGATAGTATAATCTGATGCCGATTGAGTAGGGTGTAAAATTGATAGGAAGAGCACATCAGGGACTTGTCAGTTTCTGGGGAGATCCATGGTGTCTTGGGCTTCTAAGAAACAAAATTCAGTAGCCCTATCAACCGTCGAAGCCGAGTATATTGCCGCAGGCCATTGTTGTGCGCAATTACTTTGGATGAGGCAAACCCTTAGGGACTATGGCTACAAATTGAGCAAAGTCCCTCTCCTATGTGACAATGAGAGTTCTATCCGCATGGTGGAGAATCCCATTGAACACAACCGCACTAAGCACATAGACATTCAGTTTCGCTTTTTGAGGGATCACCAACAAAGGGGGGATATCGAGATAGCCTATATTAACACCAAAGAACAATTAGCCGATATCTTAACCAAGCCTTTAGATGAGAAAACTTTTACCAAACTTAGGAATGAGCTAAATATTCTTGATTCTAGGAACTTTGATTGAAACTTTGCACACATAGCTCATTTATATACCTTTGATCATATCTCTTTCAGTTTTGGTACAAATGCATAATTCTCATTATTTAAGTACCAAGGCTATGACTAATGTGTTTTCAAGTGAATTTCTACTAAGTCATAGATTGAAAGGGAAAATGGAGTATTCGGCAAAGACGACGCTTCCACTCAACTCCATCGGTATTATTTACTCTTTACCGGTATTCTGTCATCTCTCCACATTGGTATAATCTTTCACTCATATATTGTTTGCCAAAGGGGAGATAATTTAAAAGGACTCACAAAGTCTCCATTTTTGGCGATTCATGGCAAAGGGGGAGAGAATATTAGCCCAAAGCAAAAGGACCGCACCACCACTAATTTCAGAATATTAGCCCAAAGCAAAAGGACCGCACCACCACTAATTTCAAAATTTTCGAAATAAAGTTTTCAATTAGTATCTTTCAAAATTGGTTTTTCTCTAAAGAATATCTCAATTGGTATCTATATTTCAAATTGATATATATCTCAAAACCCTTTTGAAAACTAAGAGGAGAATTTCATTTAGGGGGAGTTTTGTTTTAGTCAAAGGAAAAGCATTTGAAACCGGGGGAGAAATTTCAAATCTTGAAAATGCTTCTCGAAATCTTATTCATATACCTTTTACTATTTTCAAAAAGACTTTGAAAAGATTTTCCAAAAGAATTTGCAAAAACAAAACTGTGGCGCAAGCGTGGTCCAAAATGTTAAATAAAAAGAACGCAACCATGCATATCTAGTAGAATAAAATATTGGTTTAACTCCAAGCAACCTATGCACTCACCTTATGCAAACTAGTTCAATTCTACACTTATATATTTGCTTTGGTTTGTGTTGGCATCAATCACCAAAAAGGGGGAGATTAAAAGGGAAATAGGGCCAAACCTTTTTCCTAAATATAATTTTGGTGGTTGAATGCCCAACACAAATAATTGGACTAACTAGTTTGCTCTAGATTATATGTTCTATAGGTGCCAAAGGTTCAACACAAACCAATAAAAAGAACAAGTTAGGGTTCAAAAGAAAGGAGCAAAAGAAAACCGAAGTGTGCCCTGGTCTGGCGCACCGGACTGTCCGGTGTGCCACTGGACAGTGTTCGGTGCACCAGGGGCCGTACAGTCTGAACTCCTCAGCTTCGGGTTTCTCCAGACGCACTCCACTATAATTCACCGGACTGTCCGGTGTGCCACCAGACTGTCCGGTGCACCAAGCGGAGCAACGGCTACTAGAGCAACGGTCGACTGCATAGTGCCTGACAGAGCTACAGTTCGCGGCAGAAGTCAGAGCAGGCGACAGAAGGCGCACCGGACAGTGAACAGTGCCTGTACGATGTGGCACCAGACTGTCCGGTGCCCCAAGAAGTCAGAGCTCCAACGGTCGAAACCGTCAGAACCCTAACGGTTGGGTGACATGGCTGGCGCACCGGACTATTCGGTGCGCCCATCGACAGCAGCCTTCCCCAATGGTTGAATTGGTGGTTGGGGCTATAAATACCCCCCAACCACCTCCTCTACAACCATCCAAGCATTCACTCCTTCACATTCAATACAAGAGCAATAGACACCACTCCAAAGACACAATTCAAGAGATCGATCCGCTCAAAGTCTCAAAATCCACTCTAGCGCATTTAGACTTGTGAGAGGATCATTTGTGTTATTCTTGTGCTCTTGTTTGCTTGGCTTAGCTTTATTCTTCCCCATTCTTGTTCTCAAGACATTTGTAATCAAAGCAAGAGACACCAAGTTGTGGTGCTCCTTGTAGGGGTCTAAGTGACCCGTTTGATTAAGGAGAATGCTCACTTGGTCTAAGTGACCGTTTGAGAGAGGGAAAGGGTTGAAAGAGACCCAGTCTTTGTGACCACCTCAACGGGGACTAGGTTTGCAAGAACCGAACCTCAGTAAAACAAATCACCGTGTCATCCGCTTCATTTGCTTTTGATTTGTTTTTCACACTCTCTTTCGGACTCGATTTTATTTCTAACGCTAACCCCGGCTTGTAGTTGTGCTTTAAGTTTATAAATTTCAGATTCTGCCTATTCACCCCCCCCCTAGGTGACTTTCAACGGGCATGGGTCTAGACTTGCTCCTTTAGTAGCTTCGCCAAATGCCTGTTCCACGAAAGCATTTGTCTTTCTAATCCATTCAGGGGTGACATCATTCCTTCCTACACGGCCAGTGTACATCCACTCACGGTCCTCCATCCTCTAACATATATAATCGAGTCTAGATTAATATAAACATGTAATGCATGTACACTACGTTCCTACCTTCTAATAGTTGAGGATAGGTCCTAATCCCACACGCGGTTGTGTAGACGGGGTTAGTTTCCATGCTCTACTTCGACACTAGACAGAGTTTTGGCAGCACCTCCCCGCTATTCTTTGGATACACGACCTGGTAGGGAGAGTGTACTGTCCAGAGAACACCAGGGAGGTGACGCAAAAACTCTGTCTCGGACCGGAGTAGAGCATGGAAACTAACACCATCTATGCAACTGTGGGTTGTCCAAAAAACAGGGATAATCCAAAATAGATACATTTGTAGATATACAAAGATGTACATATCTACACCGTATCTTTTTCGAACGGGACATGCCTAACTGGGTTACGTGACCTACGACCATGATGCAGAAATAGAGGTTATACCTAGGGTGACGGTGGAGTCAGGCTAGTGGGGTTGTGGCGGTTCGATGCAGTGGTGACACGACTCGGTGCAGGTAGACCCGCAATGGGGGAAGACATCTGCAAAAAAAATAAAACAAGCATGTGAACAAAATTTTTTAGCAGCACCTCCCCCGCATAGGGAGGTTTTCAAAACCTACAAATAAAATTAACAACACGATGACCGTCAATAGCAAATATATTTTCATTCACGCGTGTCATACTACACTTTTGTCATACCAAACTTTCTTTAAAAATATCATCTCAAAATAGCCAATATAACTCTTTTCAATTTTGAGCTGTAATAAAACTTTTAAAACTGTTAAGCAACTTAGCTCAAGATCTTTAACCAATTTAGAGAAATAACTTATACTACACTTATTGGTAAAAACAATTTTAATAACTCAGCACTACAATTTATCCCCAATTCAATTTTAGTTTATCCCTATTTCAATTTATTAAATTACTTTTGATCTCATTATAGAACTTCAAAATCTCCCTTTCTATGAAATAAAATTGAATATATCACCTTTAAAATGGACCAGACCTTTATGAGAGTAAACTCCATTTGAATGTTCAAATTTGACAAATTTGATCAACTTGAACTAAACCAAAGATGATGTTTCATATGCCTTGCTCTAATCATGGACTACATATCTCTTAATCTAAATTGTTCTAGGGAAAACCTTATATACAAAACTTGTAGAAAATTTCATAAGGGACAAACTTTTACATGGGTGAGGCGGCGGTGGAGGCCGGGGCTAGGCGTAGGCGGGTGGTTGTGGCCAGTGCCGGGCATGGGCGATGGTGGGTTGGCCAAGGGCGGGCGTGGCCAGTGGTGGTGCAGGCCGAGGCCGAGGGCAGGCGCGGGTGGCGGTGGTGGCGGGCAGCGGTGTGGGCGGGCGACGGTGCTAGCCGACGGTGGTGCTGGCCGGGCACGAGCGCGGTGAGGAATGAGAGACAGAGAGAGAGGGCACGCGATGCTAGTTATGTTCACGTAAACATTCTTTGTCGAGTGCCCGCAATTTGGCACTCGACAAAGATTTATTTCAATTTAAAAATATACTTTACCAAGTATCCTAGATCTCACAACCAGCAAAGATTATTTTAATTTTTTAAAAAAAATCTTTGCCAAGTGTCCCACTGTAGACACTCAGCAAAGAATGCTTTGCCGAGTGTCTTCCTCTGACACTCGGCAAAGTATATTTTTATTCTTTTCTTTTTTCTCACCGAACTTTTTGTGTTGTTTTTCTGTAGTATGTAGACCTACATGTTCAATTTTGGCACAATTATCAAAGCGTTTGCTATAGCTATTTGATTTAGTTTGTTTAATTGAATTTCTTCAAATGATTCATATTTAAACTGCAAGTCACTCGAAAAATGAAAAACGGTGAATGCAAAAATAATCTTAATGTTATTCAGCACAACTTACGACATATTTTAGGAACAGACCGGAATTTTCGAGCACTATGCTCATGAAACATGACTGTGAACTTGCCATCCAGTTGTTTAAAAATTGTATAAAACACAAAAAAGTCAGAAAATCATGAAACTTGTCGACATATCATGATATCATATGTAGAGCCTATGATAAAAATTTGAGAATATTTTGAGAAAGTTATCACGCACTATGTATAGAAACCTAAGTGTCCTACACATTAAATCATAGAACTTCAATGTAGACCGGCTAGGTTTCTACGCATAGTGTGTGATAACTTTCACGAAACATTCTAAAATTTTTATCATATGCTCTATATATTATATCATGACATGTCAACAAGTTTCATGATTTTCTGACTTTGTTTGTTTTTATACAATTTTTAAACAATTGGATGTTAAGTTCACTGTCATGTTTCGTGAGCATGGTGCTCGAAAATTTTGGTCTATTTCTCAAATATGTCATAACTTGTGCTAAATAACATGAATATCATTTTTTCATTCATCGTTTCCATTTTTCGAGTGACTTGCATTTCAAATCTGAATCATCCGAAAAAATTCAATTAAACAAACTAAATCAAATAGCTATAGCAAACACTTTTATAATCGTGCAAGATCGAATATGTAGGTCTACATAATATAGGAAAAAACCACAAAAAATTTGGTTGAAAAAAAGAAAAGAATAAAAATATATTTTAAGACCCCGTTCCTTAGGCTGGAACAAGACTAGGAACTATTTCAGGTTATCAATTGTTATCAATTGTTATACTATAAATTATACAATTATTCCAGCTGTAATTCTTCCTGGAGTTGATTCCTGAATAACCGAACGGGCCCTAAAGGATTTTAGCGCCTTCCATCATCTCTAATCCCTTGCTCCCAAACTCACCCTAGGACTTATATGTTTGTCCAACTTATCTTTAGCAACCTAGATGGGTCTATTCTTCATTCTACCTGATTAATATGCACACGGTGACTATATGAGCCAAATTCCAATCAGGACCATAGGTGACATACAGTACCCTCTCTACACCAAGCACACCCACCACTACATAAAATCCAAAAATGGCTCAGATCCACTCTGCACACTGAGTGCACCAAAGCTTACCACCAACTCTCTTACGTCTCCGTCCTTCATGTGAAAAGGTTAACATATAAATAAAGTTTAGAAGTCTTACATGTTGGTCTAACCCATCTTTAATAAGGTGTAACCAAACCTTCAACAATAATTCATTAACATTCACATGCATTACTACGAGCCAAATCCAAATTGGACAGGATGCGACAAATGTTTAGTTTACCCGAAAGAAATGTTGGTTTATTTTTTTTCCCCGTTGTCTATACCACAAAGAGATGGACTTTATTGATTTCTCATCTACCTTTTCGGTGCCCTCATGCAGATTTTTTATTTTCCACGCCGAACGCGCGGAACATTTTTTTAATGCACAATCTTTTTCTCTACCTCATCAGTCCTGACGCATCACTATTGAATATAAATGACACTCGTACGTCACGTGGTAAACAGCCCTAATCCATGACGCCGTTGGAAGGAAAATGGCAGTCATCAGTCTTGCTCAACAGTTCTCACGCATAAGTCGCCGTGTCCCTTAACTGTTAGACAAACCATGTCGCATGTCCCACCTCGTGTTAAGCGTGGTAGGCTATTATTATCAATGGAAATTTCGTAGCACTCTTTCCAATGTAACGATATCATCAAAAGCGCTATGAAACTATGAATGAAATAATATCTCTCAATATAATATTTCACTTCACTATTTTATAGGCTAACATGTCAATTAAATGTATCAATTAAATGTTGCAACTCAATGGCCAATACAACTTAGTAAAATATGTGAAGATGAAACAAATAACTCCCAATGAAGGTTTCACACGGTTTTATCTATCGCATAAAACTCAATCTCTTCGATGATATGTCATGTTATCAAAAAATCTGATATGTCACACTATTAAATATGAATGAAATCACCATGAAATCACTATTGTGAATAGCCTTAGGCCCTCTTTGAAACCTCTAAAACTAATAGTTAGCCACTGAAAATTAATTGTTGGGTTCCGAACCCCCTCAGCTCACTAGAAGAAAAATGCTCTAAGTCTGCGGTGAGACCTAATTTTTACAGGCGCGTTCGGTTATCCAGTACTATTTCTAGTGGCGGTTTTTCAAGAAAACCACCGTTTGAAATCATTTTTATCCTTATTTTTTTTATTTTTCAACCGATCTTGGATGATAAAACTAACAATATAAATTTTAGATCTCAAGAAGTTATGAAACTTTCTAATTGACAACTTTTTTATTTGAAATCATCTCGGCTCTCAAAAATTGCATTAGAATTTGTCAAATTCAAAATGCAAATTTTGCAAACGATTTCGGATGGAAAATTATCAAAACAAAAGTTGTAAAACTTTAAAAGTTATTCAACTTTGTAGTTGACAAAGTTTTTGTTTGACTTCATTTACAGCCTCAAATAGTCAGTTTATGTTTAGTTGGTTATAATATGTGGGCTACAAAACTGTAATCTAAGCACAAGCACGTTATAGATAGAGTGGTAAGGGAGGTTTTACGTGAGGGTGAGGTTGTGAGTTTGATTCCTATCCATGCGTAGCCACGAAAAAATGCCGCGACTTGTGATTGAGACGAGTGGGCGGGGGCTCCCTGGATTAGAATAATTTTTTGCTATTTTAAAAACCTATTTTATGTTTTCTAGAAATTATTAGTATCGACGGTTTTATTACATCAACGATCAGTGGAAATTATTAGTACCGGCGTTTCTTAATTAACAGCATGTGAAAATATTCAAAATGCAAATTTTGCAAACAACTTCGGATTGAAAAATTATCAAAACAAAAGTTGTAGGACTTCAAAGTTATTCAATTATGTAGTTGACAAAGTTTTTGTTTGACTTCATTTACGGCCTCGAATATTCAGTTTACATTCAGTTGGTTATAATATGTGGACTACAAAACTGTAATCTAAGCACAAGACACGTTATAGGTGAAGTGGTAAGGGAGGTTTTACGCGAGTGTGAGGTTGAGTTTGATTCCCATCCACACGTAGCCACTAAAAATATCACGACTTGCACTACCAGAATCCGTGGCTTTGTCGAGTGCTTTTTGTCGGGTACTCAGCAAAGAAACTTTTGCCGAGTGCCGCTCTCGGCAACATCTAGCTCTCGGCAAAGAATGTTTTTATCGAGAGCAGGACTCTCGGCAAAGAACTACACTCGGCAAAGACAACTTTGCCGAGCGCTAAACACTCAGCGAAGGCGGCTCTCGGCAAAGGGCCGTCAGCAGCCGTCTACAACTGACGGTCGTTAGCTTTTGCCGAGTGTCCACCAGCTGGCACTCGGTAGAGAAAGCTTTCCCGAGTGTCTTTTCTGGACACTCGGCAAAGTATATTTTTATTTTTTCTTTTCCCAACCAAACTTTTTGTGGTATGTTCTTACACTATGTAGACCTACATGTATTATTTTAGGACAATTATAACAGTGTTTTATGTAAATACTGGATTTAGTTCGTTTATTTGAATTTCTTCGGAAAATTCACATTTAAACTGCAAGTCACTCGAAACATGGAAAACCGTGCATGCAAAAATGATATCCATGCTATTTGGCACAAGTTACGACCGATTTCAGGAGCGGACCGGAAACTTCGAGCACAAGTTACGACTGAACATGGCTATGAACTTGTCATCCAGCTGTTTAAAAATTATATAAAACACAAACAAAGTCAGAAAATCATGAAACTTGTCCACGTGTCATGATATCATATGTAGAGGCTGTGATAAAAATTTGATAATGTTTCGAGAAAGTTGTTAGACACTATGTATAGAAACCTAGGAGAACTACATTGAAACTCTATGATTTCATGTGTAGTTCACGAATATTTGTTCAACATTGGTCACAAATATTTGTTCAACATTGGACATTGAAACTTGTCAAACATAGAACAATCTGGATCCAGACGACGTTGCTCACGAATATTTGTTCAACATTGGTCATGAATATTTGTTTGAATTTTGAGTAAAGGCAACAACAATATCTATCACCTGTTTGTTGTTCGTCCAGTCAAATAAAAAAATATTTAAATTATGGATACAACACATGCATTTTTTTCAAATTGCTCAAGTTGTTTTCGATTTTTAAACTTTTGCAAAAGAAAGTTTCCATTCGCCAACTATTTGTATTTTGCAGTTTACTTGGAGTATATTATAGTAATATTTTTTATTGAACCAAGTTGAATTTGAACTTAGTTCATACCTCATACATACGTCGTGTATATATATTCTAAAAAATATAACCAAAACTACACAATTTACGTTTTTGAGCTGAAATTCATCTTTGGCTTGCAGCTAGTGGGCACATGATGGATTGATGGATATTGTTGAGCAAAGTTTGTGTCCTAGCTGACGGTCTGGACTTGAGGCCGGATGTTCCGCGGTCCGGACTTTCCATTGTGATGGCACGGACGGTCCGCGCGTGCGCAAAATTAATTCGGGTTCTAGATTTCTTGCAGGATTTGTTAGCAAAACCTACGAGATTAGCTTAGGAATGCACTTGTAATGGTCCGGACCATCCCTCTATATCATTTTCAGCGGCGAAGGTGACATTGCCTTTCTTAGTGGCGAGGGTGGCCCTGATGTCTTCGTTGTTTGATGGGGAGAGCTGGGACGTGTGTTTTTCTTAAAAGGCATCGTGGGTGTTGTCTTCGTCACACGAACGGTGGGTGCCAAATGTTGGGCACTAACACACACGGGGGCGCCGTGAGGTGGACCCAAACACTCAGAAAGCAGGTGGGATCTCATGTGCGCAACAACACAAACGGTAGGGAACTATAGCTTCTCGTTATGCGTGTTCTATCCCGATATAGGACAGGGTATTTATAGGCCTATCTAGGGGTAGGTAGTCTAAAATACGACCCTACCCTCGGATACCAACCATATTTAGGGAATATCTCGTGTAATGGATTAATTACATTATTGTTCATAGAATAAACGGTGCACACCAGATAACACACTCGCACGCTTCGCTAACACGTGGGCCCTACGAGACGTCATCTATTGGACCGGTGGCGTACAGGGTCGACTCGTAGCCTTCATTCCAAGAGCCTTTGCATTATTACTCCCTCCGCCATGCCTGGCCAAATGATGGTGTTGACACCGATTCGGGCGCCAATCGATGCGTTGATAATTAGCGGCGGTGCTCTCAGCACAGGTGCGGATGGTCCGCAGCCAGGGGCCAAACGGTCCACGACCTGGAGCAGGGGCGGCGGAGTTCATCGACGGTGCCTGAATCTCGCTCCCGGGAGGGACCCCGTCGAGGAGGAGAGATTCTAGGTGTTGTCTAGGGTCAGCAGGCCAACCTAGACATCTCTAATCGACGTAGAGTCGAAGAGAAGCGAAGAATTTGGGGATTGGAAGGCTAAACTAGAACTGAACTAGAACTACCCTAATGCCTAAGGTAAAAACGAGAGATAAACTGATTATTGATTCGATTGTTGATGATACAAATCGGCTGTATTCCTCTATATTTATATAGGAAGGGGGCTAGACCCATTACAAACAAAACTTCCGAGTTAATTCCACGAATCTAGCCAACAAAACCCGCAAGAAACTCGGAACCATAACTGACTCTGCGCGCGTGGACCGTTCGCACCACCAGCGCGGACTGTCTGCCCGCTGAATTTGGTGTTCAACATATGCCCCTGCTTTTTGGTGGAGCTGAGCGAACCAAAAGCAACCAACTCGATGTGATTACATCGGTTTTCTTAAGCATCTTGCCACATAATAGGATGGTACTGCTTGAGGAAACACCCATTCAATGCCTTGGGCAAATCTTTGCCTTGTAATGTTTACAATAAATAGGTGTTACCAGATATCACCTGTGTTACTTTGTAAGGACCTTCCCAACTTGGCGACCACTTTCCAAACTTCCGGTCTTTGTTTCTTAGAGGCAAGATGGTCTTCCACACCAGGTCCCCTACCTGAAACGATTTAGCCTTGACCTTCTTACTGTAGGCTTTGGCAACCATGATCTTGTCCTTCTTTATTTCTCCTAAGACTGCCACTCTTTTATTGATCACATCATCAATATTATCCATCATCAAATTATCATAATCACCGACAGTTAAGTCATTTTGCTTGGTGAACCTAACAGCATTTAAACTTATCTCTACAAGTAAAATTGCTTCCTGCCCATAGACAAGCTCAAATGGAGATACTTTAGTAGCATGGTGTTTAGATATTCTGTAAGCCCATAAAGCTTCGGACGGAAACATATGTCAATGCCTAGGATTATCAGATATCTTCTTTTTATGAGGCTAATCAACGTTCTATTACTAGACTCGACCTGTCCATTAGCCTAAGCATAACATGGAGATGAATTGAGAGATTTAATTCTATATAATTCGGCAAACTCACGTACATCTTTTGACATAAAAGAAGCCCCCTCATCTGTAGTCAAAGTCTGGGAAATGCCGAATCTATGAATAATATATTTAGTTATGAATTTAGTTACCTCTCTGTGTGTCATGTTCTTCAGAGTGGCAACTAACACGAACTGATGTCCTTTTGATGATGAAGGATGAATTTCTCCTATAAAGTAAGTCCAATCCCCATCCTCTAAAAGGCCAAGGTTTAATGATAGGATGTAATTCGGCTGTGGGGACCAATTGTAGGTCGCCAAATTTCTGACACACCTCGCACCCTTTATAATACTTGAAACAATCAGCTATCATGTTGGGCCAATAGAATCCAGATCTTCGCAATAACCATTTCATCTTTGGAGCCAATTAATGGGTGTCATAAATCCCCTCATGTACTTAGGCCATGGCTAACATAGCATATCTGGGGCCTAAGCACTTAAGCAGGATGTCATCAACCGTTCGGCGGTAGAGTTCATTACTCATTAAAACATACTTGAAAGTTGTACGCCGAACATTCTGACTTGTCATAACATTAGGATTTCGTAGGTAATCAACTATGGGTGTCCTCCAGTCAGTTTCAACGGCTTTGTTATCATCCGACTCTACCAGGAGGTCTTTCTTGGCCACCCAGACGGTCCGGAGCGTGCACCTGGATGGTTCGCGACCTAGAGAACTGGCCTTGCACTGGTTATCATATTTTTGGTGATGTGAAATTTCCCTTACTTTATCCGATAACCTAAGCATCTTGTGCCAAGTCGTTAGCTCTGTGATTCTCAACTCTAGAAATGTGTCGAATGCTGAATTCGTCAAAGGAATGAATTAAGTCCCAACATTTTCCAAGGTAACCATTTAGAGTACCGTCAAAACATTGATATTCTTCCAACACCTGTTGGACAACCAGTTGAGAATCACCAAATGCCTTCACATGTTTTACTTCCATACCACTTAAAAGCTCCAAGCCGAACAAATGGGCCTCATATTCGGCTTGATTGTTAGTGCAACAAGTTTCTAATCGGCTAGCGAAGTCAAAGTAGGCATTACTTGGTGAAACAAGCACAATGTCAATCCCTTGTCCTTCATTGCAAACTGATCCATCAAAGTATAGGGTCCAGGGAGTAATAGTGAGGCATGATACATCTAGTTTATACATATCCTCAATCCGATGTTCTACAATAAAATCCTCTACGACCTGGCCTTTCATGGATTTCAATGGTTCATTGGCCAAATCATATTATATAAGTGCATAAGCCCACTTACCAATTCTACCACTCATAATCAGGTTTTGCAACATATATCTGATCACATCGGTTTGACCAAAAATGACGCAATGACTAGATAGCAAATAACATCTACACTTGGTGCAAGCATAAAATAGGCATAAACATAACTTCTCAATGAAAGTGTACCTCGTTTCAGCATCCACCAACTCCGACTTAGGTAGGTTACTACATGCTCCTTTCCTTCGGTTTCTTGTGTCAGGACTGCTCCAATAACTTTATCTTCAGCTGCAATGGATAATCTGAATGGTGCTTCTACCTGTGATGCTTTTAATACGGGGGCCAAAGATAAATATTTTCTAATGAGATCAAATGCTTCCTGCTGCTCTGCTCCTAGGTGAATTCGACATCATTTTTAAGCCGAAGGATGGGAGTAAAGGCATCAATTTTCTCGGCCAGCATAAAAATAAATCTCCGTAAATAATTTACCTTGCCGAGGAACTTCTGCACTTCAAGCTTACGGGTTAGAGGTCCCACATTGCGGATGGATTTAATTCGGTCAGGGTCTATCTCTATACCATGTCCATGAATGACAAATCCTAAGAACTTACCAGCTGATACTCCAAAAGCACATTTACGTGGGTTCATTTTTAGACTATACTGACGCATTTTATCAAAGGCTTTGCGCAAATCAGCTATATGAGAACTAAACTCAACCGATTTGACTACGATATTATCAATGCAGACTTCCACAGTGTTTCCCAACAGCTCATGAAAGATCAAATTCATAGCCCTCTGATATGTAGCACCAGCATTTTTCAGACCAAATGTCATGACAACCCACTCAAATCTCTACTAATCTATATGTTGCTACCGTGGGCGTCCACCATATGGCTTCACCGTGCCCCCGCGCGCCCCCGGCCCCATGTCCCTATGCTCCACAAAAACAGCCATGAAATCCTCGCCGCCGCCTCCGTAGCAGTCATCAGCGCCCATGGCTCGCCCGCCATGAAATCCTCCTCCACTGCATCCGATTCCCGCCGCCTCCATAGCCATCATCAGCGCACCCGGCATGCCCGCCCCGAAATCCTCCTCCATTGAGCCGTGCTGAAAACCTCCACCGCGTCCGATTCCCCGCGATCCACTCCCCCACCGGTCCGCTCTCTCCCCGAAACTGTCGTCGTGCCCCGATGGCCGAAGGTACGCGCGACCACGCCCCCATCCCCCCCCCCGCCCGAGATTGTTGCATGTAAGGCGTGATATCTTCGCTGCATTTTCTGATCCACGACTACTTGGATGATCTAGTCCACCCCACCCACTAACCCTCGCTCCGTTCCATCGCCCTCCTCTACTCATCCTCGCCGTCCCCATTCCGCCGCAAGATCAGGTTCTCGGGCACGATGGCGCTGTAGCTCACACCCTGTGCGATGGTGGCGGTCTACAACCATGCCGACCGCTTCGCGTCACCATCTTCATCCATCAGTGCCCTCCACTGGTGGCTGCTGTTTGGTCCATCATGTTCTTTCTCTTCAAATCAATAAGGAACACGCTTGATTTAGACTTCTCAGATGATAATGAAGGTAACATATCTGACTGAGGCCTCGAGTCGGGTTGTATGTGGAATGGGGTAGGGGAACACAGCCCCGCATGAAGAATGAGTTGGTTGTGGTAGCTGTGCAGGTGGCGCGCCGGCTCCCATGTTCATTGCCGGCCCAAAGGGCCCCTGCTCCTACCACCGCCCTCCAGCTTGCATAAGACCTCTCCAATAGCAAGTCCATGCAGGTCTCCTCATAGGCCACATCCTAAACAGGTATCACGTTGATTTTATCCACATTTATTATTTGATTACTAAAATTTTAGTGTAGTTGTGCTGTATTTTGGACCTGCTTCTAAATGTTTTGTGAATCTCAGCCTGTAGTTTCACAAGGCATAGTTTGTGAATTTACCTGTTGCCTTTATCTCTGTTGGTCAGTAGATGTTGGATATGATAATAGGGCCTGCTGGTTTTGGACTAATGGAAGATATCACCCATTTTTATATCAGTAAAGCCTATATAGTTCTTTTTATCCAGCAAGCAAAGAGGATATGAATTACCACACTCATTTTTCCTCGAATACACAACGTATCTCTATACCTTTTGGAACCACAACCATCAAATCTACAATGCCCAACCCATAAATTATAGGTTGAGAATTCGAAATCTACCAAAGATTAAGTGGTCCTCTTGACCTTGTCCCATGCTACTAGACAACACTCTCCATTGACATTGTTGTGACCCTTCGAGATGAACATCTGGTTTGTAGCAATAAACACCTTAGTCTCGTGATTAAGTTATGTATGGATCATCTAAGCTTAGAGATGTACTATTGACTTGATAATGTCTGGTAACATGGAACAGAAAGTATAATCAGAGCAGGAAGCCTGTACCGGTGACATGATAATGTCATCTTACTCTTTATTTTACAATTGCAGTTTCACATTTTAGCTTTGAAAGTTAAACCTAATTCTATATTTCTTAAGTGCGTTGTTTTTTACTTAGCAGTTCTAAGTTAATAGCTTCATATATATGATGAATTTGCTAACGTACTATATATTGCTTTGCTTTCATTTTTGAATAGCTGCTATAGTGTAACACCCGGTTTTAAAGGACAAAGCCGGGTGCATCTCATACATGCGCCAAAGAAGACAACATATATAATAACAGAGTGTATAGAGATAAATGTCATAAAACATCAGAGTAATTATTACATAGCGGAAGACTTATTACAAAATAAAAGATAAATATAAAACGAACTAAGGATCGTCGGCGCCAATGTCAACTGAGAAACGCCACCTAGATCAGATCGAACTCCTCGCCTTGTGGCTCCTCCTGAACCACCTGCTCTTCTCCTGTGGGGGGGTGTAGCACCCTAAAATTCCACTGTGGGTATTTGGGAAAATCTTTCTATAAAATTTAAATAGATAAGACCCTCTTAAATATATATATATATTATTAAGATATCCCTTTTAATAATAAATTCGAAGGCACTTGTAAACAAGAAACTTAAGTTAAGATACCTTTCAATGAAGATTATATGTTAGGGATTATCTTCTTGAAGAAAATGAGTAACTAATAAATAGATAAGGATTGATCTCTTGATAATAATTTTGGGTAATGCATTTTATGAGGGAAACATTATAAAATACAAGATAAATTTGTAAATAAATAAATTTATTCCATAATGGTATGACTCAAATTATACATTCAAAGTTTAGTGCAAATTTTCCATAAAACTTGAGTTAAAATCTGTAATAGAAATGAAATAACAAAAAAAAAGGAATTAGAAAAGAAATGGTTACCTGCGCGCGTGGCCTGGAACCCCAACTTTTTGGCCCATTAACACTTCATCTCCCGCCGGCCCACTACCCTGCCTTTCCTTTTCATTTTCTGATCACAGGTTTGGGTCACCGCCTGGTGGGGCCCACTCGCCAGGAGCTTCTTCCTCACCGTAGTGTGCGCGCGCGGGGTGGAAAACGGATCCCTGTAACAAAACTCCGAGATCTTCGGCTATTACCCGCGCCAGCCGTTTCGCTCGCACCTCCAGCCTATAAACGTTTAGTCCGCGCCCCATCTCCCATCATCCATAGTTCGTAGGATCCTCGCCCTTACCGAGAAACTGGTGAGTGAGAGAGAGACCCCCTGGTGAATCATTGGCGCCATAGGGATTCACCTCTGCCCCGGCTCCCCATCGCATCCATGCTTCCGCGTGAGGAATCTCCGCCACCACTGGAGGATGATCGGATGGAGCCGCGGGTGATTCATCGGCCTCACTGTGTGCGGGCCGCGGTCTGTCGTTGGGCAGTCCGCCTGCTCACCGGCGTGCGCAGCCGCTGGTGCGTGTGTCTCCGTCGTCTGCGCCAGGTGATGGTGAAGATGCCGGAGTTCGACGCCTGGCCGTGACCTGCGCTCAGTGTCGGTCGGCCCTACCTCCATCGGCGGTGAGAAGTCCCCCTCCCTCTCGCATGCAGCCGGTGCCAGTGCGCTGCCTCCTTGGGCCGGTGTCGGGTGTATTGATGGATGTAGGCAGCAACGTAAGGAAGGTGATGATCTTGTGACCATTGATTTTCCAATCG
This sequence comes from Zea luxurians, assembly GCA_029449295.1. NCBI lineage: Eukaryota > Viridiplantae > Streptophyta > Magnoliopsida > Poales > Poaceae > Zea > Zea luxurians. The sequence continues at coordinate 50,795,204 of JAOPSE010000004.1, read as the reverse complement.
ACGGTCAGGATTAGAAGCCGGATAACTTTTCGCCGGATTAAATCCATGTCACAGAAATTAGATCGGACGATCCATAGGGAATCAAACTTCATTGAATCTGTGACGTAGATCTTGGAATGAACGGCTCTAGGTGCGTACCGATTCAAACCCCTTGCGATTTAATCTGGTGCGTCCGGTGTTGATCGGACGGCCCTGGGATCCTGATACCCCTTCGTCGTTACAAATTCACAAAAGAGACCCTGTAGTTTTTTAGAATGAACCCGCCATCCCCTCGGGGTGTTTATTGAGTCTGGGGATTTATTGCACCAAGGCCCTTGGACTTTCTGGTAATGGTGCGCCCGGTCCAGATAATTAGAAAATCAGATAAATTCATTAGGAAAATACTTTTTAGTGTAAAAATAAATGCTAGAACTTGTTTAATTTATATAAAATGCATACTTGGTCCAAATTGACCCATTTCAGTCTCTATAATTTTGTAACAATGTTGTTTATCATCTATTGCCTCTGTTTTTACATGAGAATAATAATAAAATTGATCTCTTAATCAATCCCATATCAAGTACAATAAAATCTTTAGAAATTCATAACTTAAAATCTATGATTACGATTTGATCCGTTCCAGTTGCGTTAGTCTCGTATGAATATTTACTATACAATAAACAACATTTATTATACCATGTCTCATTCTTTAATTAGACCTTTATTTAACTTATGTTGATTAGTTTGTTAATCTGCTTATTAATGCAATAGAAGATGATTTATCATAAATTTATAACTTAAAGATAATTATTTATAGAATGACCCCTCATATGATTTATATTAACCAAATTATAATATAGTCTAATATTTTAATCAAACAGATCTTTTATAACATTTTAACTCCTTAATCGTAACTCCGATGTTAGTGGTTCTCGATCCCACGATCTCGTAGCAACGCATAGATTGTTATTATTCAGTTTGTACTTATGTTTGGTGTAATGTTAATTTTGTCTATACCATGTTTGCTTGAATTGCTACGACTAGCGGTGAGGTCACGAGTCATTTGAAGATCATCCTGGTACCTGGATTCTCAAGGCCCAGGCAAGTTGTGCCCTTGATCACTTCTTTTTACCCACTCATGTTCTAATTAATCATAATGATCTGCTTAGGTTAATTTTGATGGGACCCAATAGGATACCCTAGTTTGTCTATCTTTATACCTTGTTTACCACTGTACTTTCTGGGTAGTACTTGCTAGTGCTATATGTGGTTTTGGGTATGAAGATTACACTATTCATGATTATACTCTTGTTATCAGTTGTTATTTATTGTTCATGATAAGATCATTATGTTAATTGGAACATGGAGAACCACCCGGGAAAACAGTGCTACCACAAGGGTGGAATGGGACGCCCTTGGCTGATTAATTAGGGAAGCTAGTGGAAGACTACCTTACCCGAAAGGGGCAAGGGCAGTAGGGGAGTGGTCAGTGTAGGGAGGCCCTCGGGAGGATTTTGCTGCGATGGCGGTCCTGCAAGGGATTCCTGCACTGGAACTTCCTATAAACTGTAGCGGGTTTTCTGAAGCTAGTGGAACTTTGTAAAGGCCTCGTAGTGTTACCCTGCCTCGCCTCCTCGGTAGAGGTGTATGGGATTGGCCGTCTCTTGGCAGATGGGTAACATGACTTGTGGGTAAAGATGCGCAACCTCTGCAGAGTGTAAAACTGGTATACTAGCCGTGCTCACGGTCATGAGCAGCTCGGACACTCACATGATTAATTTATGGAACTAAATTCAATTTGTCATATGCATTGCATCGCAGGTGATGTTGTTACTTTTGTTCTATTATTTAACTGGGTTGGTATTTACTTATACTTAGTAACTGCTAATAAAATTTTGACCAACTTTAAAAGCAATGCTCAGCTCTAACCATCTTCTTTGGTAAGCCTTACACTTCACGTGAGCTCCCACCTTTGGCGAGTTCATGCACATTATTTCCCCACAACTTGTTGAGCGATGAACGTATGTGAGCTCACTCTTGCTGTCTCACACACCCCACAGGTCAAGAACAGGTACCACAGGATGAGGCGCATGGAGGATGCTGTGAAGTGTTCGTGAGAGATCTAGGTCGTCGTCTCCCAGTCAACTTTGGGTTGCTGGACCGTTGTCTCCTTATAATGTAATTATTTATTTTGTATAGAACTCCTGTTATATATAAAGATGTGACATTCGATCCTGTGCCACTATACATCATATGTGTGAGACTTGGTCCTAGCATACCTGGTGTTTATGTTCGCGCCCGGGTTTTGGTGCCCCGAAATCCGGGTGTTACAGAAGTGGTATCAGAGGAATGTTGACTGTAGGACGAAACCTAGATAGAGCTGGACAACCATTGTCTACTTACCTTTGCTACTCTGATTCTTTTCTAAACTTTTCTTAATCTATTCTTATCTATTTCCGCTTTACTCTGATTATTCTTACCTTTTATTTCTAAAGACAAATTTGGAGTTCACACTTTGAAATCCAGTGCCTAAAGTGACTTTAGGAATAGGAGACCTAATCCTAGGAACAAAAACAAAACTATTTTTATCAGTGTCTATGTATTTGAATGGTTGTTCTTATGACACTTGTTTGATTTGGATCTTTGATTGAGTGTGATGAGTTGTGGAGTAATGTCCACAATTACATCTGCATATACGTATAGGCATAAATAGAATTCATAAGAAAATTACGCAACTTAGATTATCCTCCATTAAAATGTATCTATCTCATAGAGATCCCTCTAATCTTAAAAAAAAAAACTCTCCCACATCTTATTAGATTCATCATATCTTATAAGATTCTCTCTTATCTTACTAGATCCACCTCATCTTAAAAGATTCTATCTTACACTCATAGATCCATCTTATCTTAAAAGAATACTCATCTTATCTTATCTTGAAAAGATCTTATGTCACCCTAATAGATCTAACTGACCCCAAAAGATTCTACCTTATCCTTATGGATTTATCTTGTTCTAATTAGCATACCTATCCCACTCTACAGTAACAACCATGACCTAGCCTAAAATAAATAGATCTTATCTAGTTATACCAATCTGATCTAGACCCCACCTAATCTAACATGATTTAATCCAAATTGAGTTACTTAAACAAGTTAGTTAATATTGGTAACATAGATGGGTACTGAACCTAAATTGGTGTCCTAGACCAACTCGTCTGTGGAACCACCACAACCTAGCCTATGTTATAGGTTGCCCAACCCATTTATCCCAAAAGCAAAGTAAACCTTGTTGGGCCTACCCAGCCCAAGCACCCGACAACTATCTTAACCATATGTCCATAACACGGATGGAAACTCTAAGGATGAAGGCCAAAGAAGACCAACCATGTTAAAGGAGGATAAGCATCAACTCAAGTATTCAAAGATCAAGTTGAGTCGCCAGAAGAATCAAGATCCAGAGGTTAGGATGAAGTCTTTCCTTATTATACCCTTGCAACAACCTCTACTTGCCATAACCGTACCACAACTAACCTAATAAATGGCTAGACATACAATATTCATATTTTCCAAATCATCTACTAACTATTATGTAAAGACTTGAACAAAACTCTGATTCCCGAAACCAAATGAGAAACTAAAATTCTAAACCAAACCTATTGTATCCCTTTTCTTACAAATCTCGGGGACGAGATTATTTTTAAGGGGGGTAGGATTTGTAGCACCCTAAAATTCCACTGTGGGTATTTGGGAAAATCTTTCTATAAAATTTAAATAGATAAGACCCTCTTAAATATATATATATATTATTAAGATATCCCTTTTAATAATAAATTCGAAGGCACTTGTAAACAAGAAACTTAAGTTAAGATACCTTTCAATGAAGATTATATGTTAGGGATTATCTTCTTGAAGAAAATGAGTAACTAATAAATAGATAAGGATTGATCTCTTGATAATAATTTTGGGTAATGCATTTTATGAGGGAAACATTATAAAATACAAGATAAATTTGTAAATAAATAAATTTATTCCATAATGGTATGACTCAAATTATACATTCAAAGTTTAGTGCAAATTTTCCATAAAACTTGAGTTAAAATCTGTAATAGAAATGAAATAACAAAAAAAAGGAATTAGAAAAGAAATGGTTACCTGCGCGCGTGGCCTGGAACCCCAACTTTTTGGCCCATTAACACTTCATCTCCCGCCGGCCCACTACCCTGCCTTTCCTTTTCATTTTCTGATCACAGGTTTGGGTCACCGCCTGGTGGGGCCCACTCGCCAGGAGCTTCTTCCTCACCGTAGTGTGCGCGCGCGGGGTGGAAAACGGATCCCTGTAACAAAACTCCGAGATCTTCGGCTATTACCCGCGCCAGCCGTTTCGCTCGCACCTCCAGCCTATAAACGTTTAGTCCGCGCCCCATCTCCCATCATCCATAGTTCGTAGGATCCTCGCCCTTACCGAGAAACTGGTGAGTGAGAGAGAGACCCCCTGGTGAATCATTGGCGCCATAGGGATTCACCTCTGCCCCGGCTCCCCATCGCATCCATGCTTCCGCGTGAGGAATCTCCGCCACCACTGGAGGATGATCGGATGGAGCCGCGGGTGATTCATCGGCCTCACTGTGTGCGGGCCGCGGTCTGTCGTTGGGCAGTCCGCCTGCTCACCGGCGCGCGCAGCCGCTGGTGCGTGTGTCTCCGTCGTCTGCGCCAGGTGATGGTGAAGATGCCGGAGTTCGACGCCTGGCCGTGACCTGCGCTCAGTGTCGGTCGGCCCTACCTCCATCGGCGGTGAGAAGTCCCCCTCCCTCTCGCATGCAGCCGGTGCCAGTGCGCTGCCTCCTTGGGCCGGTGTCGGGTGTATTGATGGATGTAGGCAGCAACGTAAGGAAGGTGATGATCTTGTGACCATTGATTTTCCAATCGACGGTCAGGATTAGAAGCCGGATAACTTTTCGCCGGATTAAATCCATGTCACAGAAATTAGATCGGACGATCCATAGGGAATCAAACTTCATTGAATCTGTGACGTAGATCTTGGAATGAACGGCTCTAGGTGCGTACCGATTCAAACCCCTTGCGATTTAATCTGGTGCATCCGGTGTTGATCGGACGGCCCTGGGATCCTGATACCCCTTCGTCGTTACAAATTCACAAAAGAGACCCTGTAGTTTTTTAGAATGAACCCGCCATCCCCTCGGGGTGTTTATTGAGTCTGGGGATTTATTGCACCAAGGCCCTTGGACTTTCTGGTAATGGTGCGCCCGGTCCAGATAATTAGAAAATCAGATAAATTCATTAGGAAAATACTTTTTAGTGTAAAAATAAATGCTAGAACTTGTTTAATTTATATAAAATGCATACTTGGTCCAAATTGACCCATTTCAGTCTCTATAATTTTGTAACAATGTTGTTTATCATCTATTGCCTCTGTTTTTACATGAGAATAATAATAAAATTGATCTCTTAATCAATCCCATATCAAGTACAATAAAATCTTTAGAAATTCATAACTTAAAATCTATGATTACGATTTGATCCGTTCCAGTTGCGTTAGTCTCGTATGAATATTTACTATACAATAAACAACATTTATTATACCATGTCTCATTCTTTAATTAGACCTTTATTTAACTTATGTTGATTAGTTTGTTAATCTGCTTATTAATGCAATAGAAGATGATTTATCATAAATTTATAACTTAAAGATAATTATTTATAGAATGACCCCTCATATGATTTATATTAACCAAATTATAATATAGTCTAATATTTTAATCAAACAGATCTTTTATAACATTTTAACTCCTTAATCGTAACTCCGATGTTAGTGGTTCTCGATCCCACGATCTCGTAGCAACGCATAGATTGTTATTATTCAGTTTGTACTTATGTTTGGTGTAATGTTAATTTTGTCTATACCATGTTTGCTTGAATTGCTACGACTAGCGGTGAGGTCACGAGTCATTTGAAGATCATCCTGGTACCTGGATTCTCAAGGCCCAGGCAAGTTGTGCCCTTGATCACTTCTTTTTGCCCACTCATGTTCTAATTAATCATAATGATCTGCTTAGGTTAATTTTGATGGGACCCAATAGGATACCCTAGTTTGTCTATCTTTATACCTTGTTTACCACTGTACTTTCTGGGTAGTACTTGCTAGTGCTATATGTGGTTTTGGGTATGAAGATTACACTATTCATGATTATACTCTTGTTATCAGTTGTTATTTATTGTTCATGATAAGATCATTATGTTAATTGGAACATGGAGAACCACCCGGGAAAACAGTGCTACCACAAGGGTGGAATGGGACGCCCTTGGCTGATTAATTAGGGAAGCTAGTGGAAGACTACCTTACCCGAAAGGGGCAAGGGCAGTAGGGGAGTGGTCAGTGTAGGGAGGCCCTCGGGAGGATTTTGCTGCGATGGCGGTCCTGCAAGGGATTCCTGCACTGGAACTTCCTATAAACTGTAGCGGGTTTTCTGAAGCTAGTGGAACTTTGTAAAGGCCTCGTAGTGTTACCTTGCCTCGCCTCCTCGGTAGAGGTGTATGGGATTGGCCGTCTCTTGGCAGATGGGTAACATGACTTGTGGGTAAAGATGCGCAACCTCTGCAGAGTGTAAAACTGGTATACTAGCCGTGCTCACGGTCATGAGCAGCTCGGACACTCACATGATTAATTTATGGAACTAAATTCAATTTGTCATATGCATTGCATCGCAGGTGATGTTGTTACTTTTGTTCTATTATTTAACTGGGTTGGTATTTACTTATACTTAGTAACTGCTAATAAAATTTTGACCAACTTTAAAAGCAATGCTCAGCTCTAACCATCTTCTTTGGTAAGCCTTACACTTCACGTGAGCTCCCACCTTTGGCGAGTTCATGCACATTATTTCCCCACAACTTGTTGAGCGATGAACGTATGTGAGCTCACTCTTGCTGTCTCACACACCCCACAGGTCAAGAACAGGTACCACAGGATGAGGCGCATGGAGGATGCTGTGAAGTGTTCGTGAGAGATCTAGGTCGTCGTCTCCCAGTCAACTTTGGGTTGCTGGACCGTTGTCTCCTTATAATGTAATTATTTATTTTGTATAGAACTCCTGTTATATATAAAGATGTGACATTCGATCCTGTGCCACTATACATCATATGTGTGAGACTTGGTCCTAGCATACCTGGTGTTTATGTTCGCGCCCGGGTTTTGGTGCCCCGAAATCCGGGTGTTACAGGGGGGGGTGTGAGACAGCAAGGGTGAGCTCACATACGTTCATAGCTCAACAAGTCGTCGGGAATAATGTGACATGTACTCACCAAAGGTGGGAGTTCATGAAGTGTAAGGCTGATCAACAATAGAGGTTAAAGCTGAGCATTGCTTTTATAAGTTGGTCAAAATTTTATTAGCAGTTACTAAGTGTAAGTGAATACCAAACCTTAAATAATAATAAAAAAACAAAATTAATAATAAACCCATGCAAATGCAAATGACAAATTGAGTTTAAGTTCCATAATTTAATCATCGGAGAGTCCTGAGCCGCTCATGACCGTGAGCTCGGCTAGTATACCAGTTTTACACTCTGCAGAGGTTGTACCCTTTACCCACAAGTCGTGTTTCCCATGTCGCCAGGGTTAGCTAGGCCCTTAGACACTACCAAGGTGAATGGCTAGGGATCCACTACGAGGCCTTTACAAAGTTCCACTAGCTTCCGAAAACCTGCTACAGTTTATAGGAAGTTCCAATGCAGGGTTCTTGTCTGACCGCCATCGCAGCAAAATCATCCAAGAACCTCCCTACACTGACCACTCCCCTACTGCCCTTGCCCCTTTCGGGTAAGGTAGTCTTCCACTAGCTTTCCTAATTAGTCAGCCAAGGGCGTCCCATTAAACCCTTGTGGTGGCACGTGTTTCTCAAGTTAAGTGTAATACCCAAATTTGTAAAAGCATAAGAACTAAGATTATTCTCCCTATAGGTGTTGCCTTTACTCATTGGTACATGTGAATAACCACATTGAAAAGTGAATAATTAACAAGTGGCACATAAACAACTCATGCATCATGTTGGGTCTTATTTGTTTGTGCATTTAAAATAATAATAATATATATAATACTTGAGTGAGAGTTTGAGGTTAACAAAAAAATGCACTTTAGGAAATTGGAAATAATGTATATAAAGCCAGAGAGAAAATACTATGCAAAACAGAATAAATTTGTAAATAAATAAAATTTATTCATACTATGTTCAGAGGAATAGAACATATAAATTTGAATAAGAAAGAGCCACAAAAAGTTTGAATTAAAAATTGAACTCAAATTGAATTTGAAAGTTAAAAAGGAAAATAGAAATAGAAAAGAAAAGGAAAAGATTAAACCTATCAGTTCCTTGGGCCAAATCTGCACACCTTGGCCCATTTCCACCGTCGCTCAGCCCAAACCCGCTGTATCTATGCCATGCGGGACCCATGCGCCAGCTTCTCCTACGCTCGCTCCTCACACGCCCACTGATTTGCGGGCCCGGGATGTCGGCACCTCCGCGACTCAGCGTGCGCGCTGTGGCTTTCGCTGACATGCAGGCCCCGGTCGCAGCTTTCCCTCACATTCCTATCCGCGCGCTCCCGTCTTCCATCTCCGCGCAACAGAACGCCCGATACCCCCGCGCCCACGGACTCCCCTCGACCGGCTACAAATGCGAGCCGACCCGACCGCCTTAGCACCGCCTTGGACTATAAAGCCTTGTCTCCCCGCGCTCCTTGACCTACCAAGCCATGACCGAGTGCTCTTGCGGCAAGATTTCTCGCCCGCCACCGTGAGGAAGATCCGTGAGAGTATCGCTACAGCCATAATCCTTCTTCACCGTTGATCTGAGCTCATGTGGTTGCCGCGGGTGTTCGCCGAGCCTTAGGAATTCGATCGGTGTGGCTCCAAGGCCTGGGTATCGCGCAGGGACCGTCCAATTTGTCGCCGGAGCTCGTGCGCCGCTGCGTGGCCTCCATGCACTGTGGACCGAGGTCACTGCTACACGTCCCATGGTAACTCGCCCTTCCCTTTGCTCGCCACGGTACCCGCGTCATTTAGCGCCTCGCCACGCTAGGATTTGCGTTCAAAATCGTCGAATGCCCTTGCTCCGGCAACCACGCCACCGCACGCGCGGGGCGGCGCCGCCGTCTAGGCACGGGTTGGGGAAGAAAGCGCCTGGGCCATCAGATCCTATGTGGACGGCTGAGATCATAACACACATACCCTTTCGCTTAGTGTTGCCTCGACCGTCGATCTTGCAGTGAGCGAATCAGATTAAAAGAAACATATCCCTTCCTGTATTGAACTCAGACCGTGGATGGGAGATTGTGTGGTGGGGATTGTATCCGACTTGATTGAATATGGGCCATCGATCACGAATCCGGTGGTCCCTAGTGCGTACCGCTTGGATAGGGATGCGATCTAATCTGCACCGTGCGAAGACGATCCAACGGCCCAAATAGCCCGATACCCCTTCGGCCCGTACGTTTTACAAAAGAGACCCCCTGCTTTAACCAAATCAACCCGCCATCCTAGTTGGACTGTGGTTGTGTCTTTGCGCATTTTGCATGATAGCCCCTGGGTTTCTCTGCTATTAGCGCCCAGTCCAGACGATAGAGAAAACCAGATAATTAATATTAGAAATTGAATTTTAATACAAAAATAATTCTAGAAACTTATATAAATCATATTTAATTCATTCTAACTCCAAATTAATTCGTTCCAGTTTCTATAATTTTGTATTAATATTGTCTACCAACCAGTAGCATTGTTTAGCCAAGAAACTTGAGTTAAAATTGTTCATCGGAATTAATTTATTCCAAGCACAAAATAATTTCGAAAATCCATAACTTGATAACCGTAACTCCGAATCTAGCGGTTCTCGTTCCCACGATCTCGTATCAACGCGTAGATTATTATTATGTAATTTATTCTTATGTTTGGTGTAATGTTAATTTTGCCTATACACTGTTTGTTTGTATTACTACGACTAGCGTGAGGTCACGAGTCAGCTGAAGAGCAAGTTGGTACCTGGAATCTCAAGTGCCAGGCAAGTTGTGCCCTTGATCACTTCTTTTTACCCACTCATGTTCTAATTAATCATAATGATCTGCATAGGTTAATTTTGATGGGACCCAATAGGTTACCCTAGTTTGACTATCTTTATACCTTGTTCACCACTGAATCTTTGGGTAGTACTTGCTATCGCTTTATGTGGTTTTGGGTATAGAGATACACATTACTATTCATGATTATACTTTTATTGTCAGTTGTTATTTACTGTTCATGTTAAGATCATTATGTTAATTGGAACATGGAGAACCACCCGGGAAAACAGTGCTACCACAAGGGAGGAATGGGACCCCTTGGCTGATTAATTAGGAAAGCTAGTGGAAGACTACCTTACCCGAAAGGGGCAAGGGCAGTAGGGGAGTGGTCAGTGTAGGGAGGCCCTCGGGAGGATTTTGCTGCGATGGCGGTCCTGCAAGGGATTCCTGCATTGGAACTTCCTATAAACTGTAGCGGGTTTTCTGAAGCTAGTGGAACTTTGTAAAGGCCTCGTAGTGTTACCCTGCCTCGCCTCCTCGGTAGAGGTGTATGGGAAGTCGCGATCCCTTGGCAGATGGGTAACATGACTTGTGGGTAAAGATGCGCAACCTCTGCAGAGTGTAAAACTGGTATACTAGCCGTGCTCACGGTCATGAGCAGCTCGGACACTCACATGATTAAATTGTGGAACTAAATTCAATTTGTCATATGCATTGCATTGCAGGTGAGGTTGTTACTTTTGTTCTACTGTTTAATTGGGTTGGTATTTACTTATACTTAGTAATTGCTAATAAAATTTTGACCAACATTAAAAGCAATGCTCAGCTTCAACCATTCTCTTTGGTAAGCCTTACACTTCACGTGAGCTCCCACCTTTGGCGAGTTCATGCACATTATTCCCCACAACTTGTTGAGCGATGAACGTATGTGAGCTCACTCTTGCTGTCTCACACCCCCCCACAGGTCAAGAACAGGTACCGCAGGATGAGGCTCATGGAGGATGCTGCGATGAGTTTGTGAGAGAGATCTAGGCCGTCGTCTCCCAGTCAACTTTGGGTTGCTGGACCGTTGTCTCCTTATAATGTAATTATTTATTTATTTTGTATAGAACTCCTGTTATGTAGTAAAGATGTGACATTCGATCATGTGCCATGATTCATCATATGTGTGAGACTTGGTCCCAGCACACCTGGTGATTATGTTCGCGCCCGGGTCTTGGTGCCCCGAAACCCGGGTGTGACAGAAGTGGTATCAAAGGAATGTTGACTGTAGGACGAAACCTAGATAGAAATGGACAACCCTTATCTACTTACCTTTGCTACTCTGATTCTTTTCTAAACTTTTCTTAATCTCTCCTCATCTATTTCCGCTTTACTCTGATTATTCTTACCTTTTTATTCTAAAAGACAAATGTGGATTTCACACTTTGAAATCTTGTGCCTAAAGTGACTTTAGGAAATAGGAGGCCTACTCTTAGGAACAAAAATAAAACTATTTTGATATGTATCTATACGCGTGAGTGATTGTTCTTATGATAATTGTTTGATTTGGATCTTTGATTGAGTGCGATGAGTTGTGGAGTAATGTCCATAATTACATCTGTATATACATATAGTAAAAAAAATATTGATAAAATAACTAGCCAACTTGGATTATCCCACACTAAAATATGTTAAGCTTAATAGATCTACCTTATCTTAAAAGATACTCTATTACTTTAGTAGACTCATCTCATCTTGAACAGACCTTATGTCATCCTAATAGATCTAACTGGCCTCAAAAGATTCTATCTTATCTTCATGGATCTGTCTTATCCTAATGAGTATACCTATCCACCCTAGTTTAACAACCATGATCTAATGCAAAATTAATTAGATCATATCTAGTCAAACTAGTCATACCAATCTAATCTAGATCCCATCTAACCTACTATGATCTAATTTAAAAGTGAGTTACTTAATGGACCAGTTAATACTTGTGAAATGGATTAGACCCTATTCACATGTTGTAATTTAGTTCACCCTACACTAAATAAAGACTGATAGACCAACCCAACCAATAGAGTCTTGATGGATTGCATAATCTGCCTATCCCCACCTAACATCAAACAACTTTTGATCTACATCATGTAGTCTATCTCATCTATATCTATCTTAACCCTATTCCCCAGCCCGATAATATACACTAACTCCTAATCAACAAGACAAGACCGAAGAAGATGATCAACTTCATCAAGAAAGGATGAGCACCAACTCAAGTCTTCAAGGATCAAGTGAGGTCACCAAGATGAGTCAAGATCCACAGTTCTGGATGGAGTCTTTTCTTACCTTACTCTCTCGTACCCAAACCCATCTACACTTCAAAAGACATCCTATTATCCTACATAATGAAGTGGATATACATACCCATGCTTTCATAACCACTATCTAAATAACATGAAACTTCTTATTCTTAAACTAATTAGAAGTTAAAGGCTAAACTATAAATAAAACTTTTTACATCCCTTTCCTTACAAATCTCGAGGACGAGATTATTTTTAAGGGGGGTAGGATTTGTAATACCCAAATTTGTAAAAGCATAAGAACTAAGATTATTCTCCCTATAGGTGTTGCCTTTACTCATTGGTACATGTGAATAACCACATTGAAAAGTGAATAATTAACAAGTGGCACATAAACAACTCATGCATCATGTTGGGTCTTATTTGTTTGTGCATTTAAAATAATAATAATATATATAATACTTGAGTGAGAGTTTGAGGTTAACAAAAAAATGCACTTTAGGAAATTGGAAATAATGTATATAAAGCCAGAGAGAAAATACTATGCAAAACAGAATAAATTTGTAAATAAATAAAATTTGTTCATACTATGTTCAGAGGAATAGAACATATAAATTTGAATAAGAAAGAGCCACAAAAAGTTTGAATTAAAAATTGAACTCAAATTGAATTTAAAAGTTAAAAAGGAAAATAGAAATAGAAAAGAAAAGGAAAAGATTAAACCTATCAGTTCCTTGGGCCAAATTTGCACACCTTGGCCCATTTCCACCGTCGCTCAGCCCAAACCCGCTGTATCTATGCCATGCGGGACCCATGCGCCAGCTTCTCCTACGCTCGCTCCTCACACGCCCACTGATTTGCGGGCCCGGGATGTCGGCACCTCCGCGACTCAGCGTGCGCGCTGTGGCTTTCGCTGACATGCAGGCCCCGGTCGCAGCTTTCCCTCACATTCCTATTCGCGCGCTCCCGTCTTCCATCTCCGCGCAACAGAACGCCCGATACCCCCGCGCCCACGGACTCCCCTCGACCGGCTACAAATGCGGGCCGACCCGACCGCCTTAGCACCGCCTTGGACTATAAAGCCTTGTCTCCCCGCGCACTCCTTGACCTACCAAGCCATGACCGAGTGCTCTTGCGGCAAGATTTCTCGCCCGCCACCGTGAGGAAGATCCGTGAGAGTATCGCTACAGCCATAATCCTTCTTCACCGTTGATCTGAGCTCATGTGGTTGCCGCAGGTGTTCGCCGAGCCTTGGGAATTCGGTCAGTGTGGCTCCAAGGCCCGGGTATCGCGCAGGGACCGTCCAATTTGTCGCCGGAGCTCGTGCGCCGCTGCGTGGCCTCCATGCACCGTGGACCGAGGTCACTGCTACACGTCCCATGGTAACTCGCCCTTCCCTTTGCTCGCCACGGTACCCGCGTCATTTAGCGCCTCACCACGCTAGGATTTGCGTTCAAAATCGTCGAATGCCCTTGCTCCGGCAACCACGCCACCGCACGCGCGGGGCGGCGCCGCCGTCTGGGCACGGGTTGGGGAAGAAAGCGCCTGGGCCATCAGATCCTATGTGGACGGCTGAGATCATAACACACATACCCTTTCGCTTAGTGTTGCCTCGACCGTCGATCTTGCAGTGAGCGAATCAGATTAAAAGAAACATATCCCTTCCTGTATTGAACTCAGACCGTGGATGGGAGATTGTGTGGTGGGGATTGTATCCGACTTGATTGAATATGGGCCATCGATCACGAATCCGGTGGTCCCTAGTGCGTACCGCTTGGATAGGGATGCGATCTAATCTGCACCGTGCGAAGACGATCCAACGGCCCAAATAGCCCGATACCCCTTCGGCCCGTACGTTTTACAAAAGAGACCCCCTGCTTTAACCAAATCAACCCGCCATCCTAGTTGGACCGTGGCTGTGTCTTTGCGCATTTTGCATGATAGCACCTGGGTTTCTCTGCTATTAGCGCCCAGTCCAGACGACAGAGAAAACCAGATAATTAATATTAGAAATTGAATTTTAATACAAAAATAATTCTAGAAACTTGTATAAATCATATTTAATTCATTCTAACTCCAAATTAATTCGTTCCAGTTTCTATAATTTTGTATTAATATTGTCTACCAACCAGTAGCATTGTTTAGCCAAGAAACTTGAGTTAAAATTGTTCATCAGAATTAATTTATTCCAAGCACAAAATAATTTCGAAAATCCATAACTTGATAACCGTAACTCTGAATCTAGCGGTTCTCGTTCCCACGATCTCGTATCAACGCGTAGATTATTATTATGTAATTTATTCTTATGTTTGGTGTAATGTTAATTTTGCCTATACACTGTTTGTTTGTATTACTACGACTAGCGTGAGGTCACGAGTCAGCTGAAGAGCAAGTTGGTACCTGGAATCTCAAGTGCCAGGCAAGTTGTGCCCTTGATCACTTCTTTTTACCCACTCATGTTCTAATTAATCATAATGATCTGCATAGGTTAATTTTGATGGGACCCAATAGGTTACCCTAGTTTGACTATCTTTATACCTTGTTCACCACTGAATCTTTGGGTAGTACTTGCTATCGCTTTATGTGGTTTTGGGTATAGAGATACACATTACTATTCATGATTATACTTTTATTGTCAGTTGTTATTTACTGTTCATGTTAAGATCATTATGTTAATTGGAACATGGAGAACCACCCGGGAAAACAGTGCTACCACAAGGGAGGAATGGGACCCCTTGGCTGATTAATTAGGAAAGCTAGTGGAAGACTACCTTACCCGAAAGGGGCAAGGGCAGTAGGGGAGTGGTCAGTGTAGGGAGGCCCTCGGGAGGATTTTGCTGCGATGGCGGTCCTGCAAGGGATTCCTGCATTGGAACTTCCTATAAACTGTAGCGGGTTTTCTGAAGCTAGTGGAACTTTGTAAAGGCCTCGTAGTGTTACCCTGCCTCGCCTCCTCGGTAGAGGTGTATGGGACGTCGCGATCCCTTGGCAGATGGGTAACATGACTTGTGGGTAAAGATGCGCAACCTCTGCAGAGTGTAAAACTGGTATACTAGCCGTGCTCACGGTCATGAGCAGCTCGGACACTCACATGATTAAATTATGGAACTAAATTCAATTTGTCATATGCATTGCATCGCAGGTGAGGTTGTTACTTTTGTTCTACTGTTTAATTGGGTTGGTATTTACTTATACTTAGTAATTGCTAATAAAATTTTGACCAACATTAAAAGCAATGCTCAGCTTCAACCATTCTCTTTGGTAAGCCTTACACTTCACGTGAGCTCCCACCTTTGGCGAGTTCATGCACATTATTCCCCACAACTTGTTGAGCGATGAACGTATGTGAGCTCACTCTTGCTGTCTCACACCCCCCCACAGGTCAAGAACAGGTACCGCAGGATGAGGCTCATGGAGGATGCTGCGATGAGTTCGTGAGAGAGATCTAGGCCGTCGTCTCCCAGTCAACTTTGGGTTGCTGGACCGTTGTCTCCTTATAATGTAATTATTTATTTATTTTGTATAGAACTCCTGTTATGTAGTAAAGATGTGACATTCGATCCTGTGCCATGATTCATCATATGTGTGAGACTTGGTCCCAGCACACCTGCTGATTATGTTCGCGCCCGGGTCTTGGTGCCCCGAAACCCGGGTGTGACATTAAGCTCCATGTTCCAATTAACAATAACATAATGATCTTGACATGAACTTAAATAAAATAACAAAATAACTGGAACATGGATATAATAAAATATTATCCCAAAACCATGTAAAGCAATAGCAAAAACCACCCATGTGATTCAGGGGTAAACAAGGTAATGAGATAAACAATCTAGGGCGACCTATTGGGTCTCATCAAAATTAAGCCTATGCATGGTAAATGATTATAAAGAACATTATTGGGTAACAAAAGTGAATCAAGGGCACAACTTGCCTGGCACTTGAGAATCCAGGAACCAACTTGCTTTTCAGATGACACGTGTCCTCGCGCTAGTCGTAGCAATACAGACAGACATGGTATAGACAAAATTAACATCACACCAAACATAAGTACAAACTGAATAATAATGATCTACGCGTAGCTATGGGATCGCGGGTTCAAAAACCACTAAAATCGGAGTTACAGATTGTGAGTTATGAATTTCTGAAGATTTTATGTATTTGATACGAGATTGATTAAGAGATACATTTTAATATGGTTTTCATGTCAAAACAGTGGTACTAGATGATGAACAATAAAGTTACAAAATTATAGAAACTGGAATGAACTAATTTGGACATCATATGAATTTTATATGCATTAAACAAGTTGTAGAATTATTTTTGTATTAAAAACTAATTTCTATAATTATTTCTCTATTTTTACTCCTTTCTGGACTGGGCCTCAAATTCTAGAGACAACAGGGGCTAATCTACTAAAATTCCCGAGACTCAGGTTTCTGTATACTGGACGGCGGGTTATTTTCCAGAAAACGCAGGGGCTCTTTAAGAAAAGTGCACGGCGAAGGGGGTATGAGTTGGTTTCAGTCGTCCGATCGGGCACGAACGGCCTAGATTAGATCGGCCCATATAAGGAACCGGTGTGCGCTCGCGGCCACAGGATCCCAGATCTACGGACGGGACGCGATCTAATATGGACCATTCGATTCCGCTCAACGGCCCAGATCAAATCACCGAAAGGGTACTTCTACATCTATTTTCAGTCGTTCTCTACAGGATCAATGGTCCTGATCGATCACGCGAAGAGGTACGCCTACTACCTAATCGTGACCATTGGTGAAGATCCAAGGGTCCGAAGATCCATCCCCTACCCATCGTCGAGTTACGGCGGCGCCAGGATCACCCACGGCGGGGTTCCACCGGCGCATAGCCGATGCGGCACTCCCATGGCCCAACCGGCCATACGAGGAGCAATTACCCAACCTAGAATCAAGGCGAAACTCTACTGAGAATCCGTACCTACAATGATGGCACCAGAATCTCAGACCACGGCGAGCGCGACGCTGGAGACAGGGCGCCCGCACCGGCGTGCGATTCATCCTTGATACTGTTGAAATCTGATTCAATCGGGCACTACCCGGATTCTCCATGCGGCGGTGATGCCATCCCCACTGATTCGTTGACCACCCTACGCTGTAGCCCGGGATAAACACACGACGGCGGCCATGGCTGGGGCACGGCGCAGAACGCAATTAGTGGCACGGTGGTAATCTCCCACGAATTCTAGGGCCTAACCGATGCGGCAGAGACGACGAATGCCATAAAAGTGTCACATACCTGCGACTGGTAGTGGACGGCTCCAACCACAGCCACACACGGTGCGCTGCAAACTCACGAAGTCCGGCGAGAAATCAACCGAGCTTTGGTCGCCAAACCCGCACGGGAGCGCGCCAAACACACACGACGCCACCATGCGGACACCCGAGGCTGGTTGAGGGGTTCAGAGTGCTGGTGGTAGGGTTTTCCACGACGCGGCGGACATTAATCCTCTGCCCGGTCTGGAGTAATGCGCGGCACGTGGTGCTTGTGTAATTCACGGATGGGATAATGATATGTGGAGGCGGGGAAGGGTGCGGACCGATTTATACGCGCCCGGAGTCAAGAATTCTGCGTGAGCTGTGGATCTGTACCAGATTGCAGCGCATTGCGCGCGGTTTGGTTGAGCTTGCAGGTGCGGCTGAGGAAGACGACTAGTGGGTCCCAGGTGCTCGTGACCACGCGCTTAGGTATCATCCGGGGACACTGGAATCTGGGGCCCGCACGGCAGAAGTGTTTGGCTCGCTTCATAATATCCGGGCCCACACGCTAGTGACGCGATCGTCCACTGGTGAGCGGCCCCCATGTGTTAGTGCATACCTATCGGACGCCGAGAGGCTGGCAGAGGGCCTCGCACGACGGCGTAAGGATTTCCAAGTCAGGCGCACGGAAGACGGCTGACACGCGGGTCCCATGCGTAAGTGGCATGTGCGGGCACGCGGCTGATCAGGGCTAGGCCGCACGCACCCTTGGTTTGATGTGCCGAGGAGAGTGGGTTTGGGTCCCTTTCTGGTTAATCCTTTCTCTTTTCTTTTATTCTTTCTTTTCCATTTCCAAATTTAAGTTTCAAATTTAAATCTGTGTGTGTGAAGTTCAAACCTAGGTTAAATGTCTATATAATAATATGAACTAAATTTTTAATTCTTTTACATTTTTATTTTATCTTATTTGTATAATGTTTTCTTCTCTTTTTTCTCAATTCTAGAATTTCCTTTAGGATTTAAATCCCCATTTGGATATGAACATATTTCTTTTTACTCTATTTTTATATCATCACAAAATGCACACAAAATAAACCTCAGCATGATGCACCATTTAATGACTTTTATTAATCCTTTGTTTTTTTATGAGGTGTTCGCATGAAATGATAAATAGAGATGGCACACATGTACATAAAGGGATATAATTTCTCCTTTTAGATTTTCTTACAAAGTGGGTATTACAAATCCTACCCTCCTTAAAAAGAATCTCGTCCTCGAGATTTAGGAAGATCTAGGGAACAGGTGGGGAAAATCTATGCGAAGCTCTTCTTCTCTTTCCCAGGTTGCTT
Organism: Zea luxurians; assembly: GCA_029449295.1. Taxonomy (NCBI): domain Eukaryota; kingdom Viridiplantae; phylum Streptophyta; class Magnoliopsida; order Poales; family Poaceae; genus Zea; species Zea luxurians. Next base: position 50,776,288 of record JAOPSE010000004.1, on the reverse strand, counting down.
CATCTTCGCCATGGTGACTCCATTGCACTTTGCACATCTTTATCACCCTGCTCCTTGTGACATGAGTCAGTGTATCAAGAATCTTGATGGATACTCAGCATAAGTCAGATCATCTTGAACACTAATATCCTCCATTGGAGGCTGTTCTTCAGGTACCCTGAGACACTTCTTCAGTTGTGAAACATGGAATACATTATGCACATCAGATAAATTATCAGGTAGCTCGAGTTGATAGGACGTCTCTCCAACTCGCCTAAAAACTCTGAATGGTCCAATAAAGCTAGGGGACAATTTGCCCTTAATCTTGAATCTCCTCATTCCATGAAGTGATGACACCTTGAGGTACACATAATCTCCTTCCTCAAATTCCAATGGTATTCTTCTATTATCAACGTAGCTCTTTTGCCTGGTCTGAGCTACCCTCAAATTCTCTCGAATTATACGGACTTGTTCTTCTGCTTCTTGAATCAGTTCAGGCCCAAAGAACTGTCTTCCCCTAGTCTTAACCCAATATAGAGGAGTCCTGCATTTCCTGCCATATAAAGTCTCGAACAATGACATCTTCAGGCTGGCCTGGTAATTATTATTATATGAGAACTCAGCATAAGGTAGACTCTTGTCCCAACTACTACCATGCTGAAGGGCACAAGCTCTCAACATGTCTTCCAATACTTGATTAGTCCTTTCAGTCTGTCCATCAGTCTGAGGTAGGCCGAACTAAAATTCAACTTTGCATCCGTATTCTCATGAAAACTTTTCCAAAATCTGGGGGTAATCTGTGATCCTCTATCCAAAACGATCTTCTTTGGTACTCCGTGTAGAGGCATAATCCGAGCCATATATAACTCAGCCAATTGAGATCACTTATAAGTAGTTTTGACCGGAATAAAGTGAGTCACTTTGGTCAGGCTATCCACAATAACCCATATAGAATCACATCCTTTTGAGGTGCGAGGCAATCCAGTAATGAAGTCCATACCAATCTTTTCCCACTCCCATTCGGGTATCTTTAATGGGTGCAGTAGTCCAGCTAGCCTCTGGTGTTTAGCCTTAACTCTTTGACATACATCGCACATAGCCACATGTGTAGCCACATCTCTCTTCAGTCCATACCATCAGTATTTCTGCTTCAAATCCTAATACATCTTGGTACTACCAGGATGAATAGAATAATCCAAGTTATGGGCTTCCTTTTTAATAGTTTCACGAAGGCTTTCAATCTCAGGGACATATATCTTGTCCTTGAACCATACGGTGCCTTGCTCATCTTCCGTGAATTCCGGACCTCGACCTTCAGTAATCAGATCCCTAATCTCTTGTATTTTAGCATCACCAATCTGTCCTTTTGCGGATTTCTTGCTCCAAGGTAGGGTCCACATCAATAATAACTCTTTTAGCGTGAGCAACTATCCCCAGGTTAAGTCTCCTGAAATCCTCAACAATCTCATCGGGTGGCTGGGCAACAACAGCTGAATGAACATGCTCCTTTCGACTCAGGGCATCTGCAACCAAATTTGCCTTGCCCGGGTGATAGTAAGTCTCCAAATCATAATCCTTAATAAGCTCCAACCAATGGCGTTGCCTAAGGTTGAGATCCTTCTGAGTGAATATATACTTCAAACTTGTAACACCCGGTTTTAAGGAACAAAGCCGGGTGCATCTCATACATGCGCCAAGAAGACAACATATATAATAACAGAGTGTATAGAGATAAATGTCATAAATCATCAGAGTAATTATTACATAGCGGAAGACTTATTACAAAATAGAAGTATAACCATAAAACGAACTAAGGATCGTCGGCGCCAATGTCGACTGAGAAACGCCACCTAGATCAGATCGGATGCCTCGGTACTTGACTCCACTTGAAACCACCTGCTCTTCTCCTGTGGGGGGTGTGAGACAGCAAGAGTGAGCTCACATACGTTCATAGCTCAACAAGTCGTGGGGAATAATGTGGCATGAACTCACCAAAGGTGGGAGTTCATGAAGTGTAAGGCTGATCAATGAAGTAGAGGCTAAGGCTGAGCATTGCTTTTATAAGTTGGTCAAAATTTTATTAGCAATTACTAAGTGTAAGTAAATACCAAACCTTAATAATAATAAAGAACAGTAATAGTAAAATAATCCCAAATGCGATGCAAATGTCAAATTGAATTTAAGTTCCATAAATTAATCATGTGAGGGTCCGAGCCGCTCATGACCGTGAGCACGGCTAGTATACTAGTTTTACACTCTGCAGAGGTTGCGCATCTTTACCCACAAGTCATGCTACCCATCTGCCAAGAGATGGCCAATCCCATACACCTCTACCGAGGAGGCGAGGCAGGGTAACACTACGAGGCCTTTACAAAGTTCCACTAGCTTCAGACTACCCGCTACAGTTTATAGGAAGTTCCAGTGCAGGGTTCCTGGCTGACCGCCATCGCAGCAAAATCAACCAGGGACCTCCCTACACTGACCACTCCCCTACTGCCCTTGCCCCTTTCGGGTAAGGTAGCCCTCCCCTAGCTTTCCTAGTTAATCAGCCAAGGGCGTCCCATTAAACCCTTGTGGTAGCACTGTTTTCCCGGGTGGTTCTCCATGTTCCCATTAACATAATGATCTTAACATGAACAAGGAATAATAAAACAGATAACAATAAATAGTATAACAATGAGTGATGAATATCTCTATACCCAAATCCACATAAAGCAATAGCATGTACTACCCAAAACTTTAGTAGTAAAACCAGTGGTGAAGCAAGGTATAAAGATAGTCAAAATCTAGGGCATCCTATTGGGTCCCAGCAAAATTATCCTATGCAGATCATTATGAATAATAAGAACATGAATGGGTAAAAGAAGTGATCAAGGGCACAACTTGCCTTCCACGAGCTCCTGCTCAGCTATCTCTACTTGTTGAACCTCAGATTCCACAGGGGCTTGCTCGTCTACTCGCATCAACACAATACATACATAGTATAGCATAAATTAACATCACATCAAACATGCAAATGGAATATACAGTAATAAACTAGACATTAAAATATTATCGCAGGAACTGGAATTATTAATTTTGGAGTTACAGATTTTAAGTTATGGATTTTCTAATGTTTTATGTGCTTAATACAAGATTAAGTGCTAGATAAATTTTAAATCATCTTTCATGTTAAAACAGAGGCACTAGTGGTTAGACAATAATATTATAAGAATTTAGGAACTGGAATGAGTCAATTTGGAGTTCATATGCATTTTCTATGAATTAAACAAGTTTCTAGATTAAATTTGTACTAAAAACCATTTTCTAAACTATTTTCCTGGTTTTATTAATTACCTGGACTGGGCGCACTATTACCTAAAACAGTAGGGACCCCGGGGCAATAATCCTAAGACTCAGTGAACAACAACTGGATGGCGGGTTTATTATTAAATTGCCCAGGGACTCTTTAGCAAATCTTACGGCCGAAGGGGTATTCCTGGTTTCTGGCCGTTGGATCTAAATCAAGCGTCCAGATTACATTCAGGCGTTGTAACACGATTGCGCTCCCTGTGACCGTCGGATCGAAGATCTGGGGCCGAGATCCAATCACGCTCGCCTACCCGCTGAACCATCCGATATAATCTAACGGCATAGATTCAATCTAGCGAAGGGGTACGCTCAGAGTCTAATCCAAGCCGTTTACTCTAGAATCAACGGCCGAGATCCGTTTGCCCCAGCCAACCGAACTCCGGCGGCGGAGCGATGCCCCCACGGCGGAGCGCCATGGCCGGAAACTCCAAATCGGCCCCCGGTGCACGATTTCATAGAACGTTAGGTGCTATACCTAGCCTAGGAGATTTCGGACACAAAGGTGGGTGGTTCCCTGAAACCCGAGTGATGAGGACACCCAATTCCCGTGCACGGCGGCCGGCACCACACCGACGAGAAATTTCGGGGACTACGCGAGTCAAATTGGAGCGCAGGGTGAACTTCTAACGACCAAGGGAGATGACACAGCTGGAGAGAGGGAATTACCTGTAGAGAGAGGCACGAACGCAGCGTCAGGCGGTCGGTGGCGATTTCCCCACCAGTGGCGGCCCCCGAATTCCTCTTCCACGGTGAGCAGCGACCCAGCGGCGAGCTTCGAATCTCGACCAGGGCAAGCGGTCACGCCGGCCACAACTTGAGCCCCAGACAGAGCTTCGTAGATCACCCCGCGGCAGCGACAATTTTTCTCTCTCCCTCTCTCTCCGAGTGACAACGCGTTTCTCTATCTGTTTTGATCTGGAGCTTGATCAGGGGCAGGGCTCGGCTTCTCGATTGTGGACACCTAGTTTCGCAATGGTCGACCGGCGCAGTAGAGGCAAGAAGCTCCGCCTAAATAGCCTTGAGGGAGCACCGGATCCCCAGCCGATTTCTCCGCTCCGCTTCAACGACCCGGAAAGATTCTCGGGAGGAAGACGGTCCTCCCAATCCGACCCCACGCGCAAGTGACCAAGGGAAAGGCCTACGCGCAGGGTCCACACTTCAGAGGGACGGCGCGTGGAGGGAGGGTGAAGGGAAATTGGCTTCATGGGCCGCGCGTGAGTGTTATGTGGGCCGAAATGGGGTAATCCGGCCCAGGTGGGGGTTTTCTCTTTTTCTTTTTTTTGTTTTTTTTGTTTTCTTTTTCCTTTTTGTTTTTTAGAATCCAAATTTAAATCCCTATTCAAATTCAAACTTCATAGTAAATTTGTTTCCTTATCACTTGTTCCCCCTTAAACATGACAGGGGTGAACTTATTTATTTTTAATATTTATGTTATTAAAGCCAGTGCTTTGTTTCTTCAAATTAGAGTTTAAATTCTATGGACCCATTTATATATTGTTATTGACACTTTTATTTTTATTATCCACAAATGCACAATCACATAAACTCCAGCATGATGCACAATTTATTTGGGTGTCTCTTGTTAATGGTTTATTTGTGTAAGTAATGTGTTCACATGCAATGATAGATAGAGATGACACAGTCATGTATACAAAGGGATATAATTTTTCTCCCTTTTCAATTTTCTTACAAAGTGGGTGTTACAAAACTCTTATGGTCCGTGTACACTTGGCACTTGGTTCCCATGATATAATGTCTCCGAATCTTAAGCGCATGCACAACGACTGCTAGTTCTAAGTCATGAGTGGGGTAGTTCAACTCTTGTTTCCGCAATTGACGAGACGCATAGTCGGTCACATATCCTTCTTGCATGAGCACACATCTTAAGCCTTGGCCACATGCATCACAATAAATGTCAAATCCTTTCTATAGATCTGGCATAACCAACACTGGTGGTGACATCAATCTCTTCTTTATGATCAAAGCTGTCTTGGCACTTCTCGTCCCACTTAAACTCTCTTCCCTTCTCTAGGAGCAAGGTCATGGGCTTAGCAATCTTAAAAAAATCCTTCAATGAACATTCGATAATATCCTGCAAGCCCCAAGAAACTCCGAATCTCCGTAACTGTAGTGGGTACACTCCACTCCATAATCTTCTTGACCTTAGCAAGATCCACTGATATTCCTTCATTAGAAATGATATGTCCAAGGAATGGCACCTCGCCAATCCAAAACTCGCATTTGTTAAACTTGGCGTAGAGTTGATCATCTCGTAGCTTCTTGTAGCACCAATCTCAGATGTTCCTCATGATCACTATCATCTCTTGGAATAAGAATATCGTCGATGAAAACCACGACAAATCTGTCCAGATCATGAACACTTTATTCTTTAGATCCATAAAATAACTGGTGCATTAGTTAGTCCAAATGACATAACGATGAACTCATATAAACCATATCGGGTCGAAAAATTCGTCTTGGAATTATCCGATGGCCTAATCTTCATTTGATGGTAACCCGATCAAAGATCAATCTTCGAGAATACCCTAGCATCTCTCATCCGATCAAATAAATCCTCAATACGGGGTAACGGATACTTGTTCTTCACCGTGACATCATTAAGTGATCTATAGTCCACGCACATTCGTTGCGATCCATCCTTCTTCTGCACAAATAACACTGGTGCTCCCCAAGGTGAGGAACTCGGACGAATATACCCCGCTTCTTGTAACTCAGCTAACTGTTTCTTAAGTTCCTTTAACTCTTCTACAGACATCTCGTATGGCCGTTTGGGAGTAAGAGTAGTCCTAGGTAAGAGATCAATGACCAACTCAACTTCCCTATCTGGTGGCATCCCTGGTAACTCCTCTGGAAAGACATCCGGAAAATCCCTAACTGCACGGATGTTGTCACCCAAAAACTTCTCATCTACTAAGAATGCCGCTAGTCTGATGGTGGTAGTTACTGCAACTTCAACTTCAAATCTTTGTCCTTTGGAACTGGTGAGTTCTACGGTTCCCTTAGCACGGTGTATATACTGCCTTTGCCTTTCTTAACCATGACATACCAAGGATCACATCTATAGTGCTCTCTTCTAACACTATAGGGATCGCCCATCTGGGTTAGAAATACAGGGTAAGGAAGGAAGAATTGTAGACAAGGCGAGTGATTATGAGAAATGTTACTGCGAGAGAATTATTAGCTAAGTAGATTAGTGTGCCACCTACTATCGCTAATACATTACCTTATGGTGGTACATGCTAAGATGCCCGTCTATACTATTTCAATCAATCAAAGAAGCAAATCAGGCATTGATCATCAGAACAATCAACCAACATTTTTAATAGAGAAAATAATTTTAATTTTGTTTGGGGTTTCCTATCTCAGAAGATCATAAGTGTAGGATTCTAAGGTGTGAAATCCATCTTGTCTTAGAGTAGAAAAGATAAGAGTAATCAGAGTGGAACAACAAAAGGTGAGATAGGATCAAGATAAGATAAGTATAGAATGAATCAGAGTAAGGTAAGTAGGTAAGGATTTGTCCATTTCTATCTAGGTTTCGTCCTACAGTCAACATTTCCTCTGATACCACTTCTGTAACACCCGGTTTTAAAGGACAAAGCCGGGTGCATCTCATACATGTGCCAAAGAAGACAACATATATAATAACAGAGTGTATAGAGATAAATGTCATAAAACATCAGAGTAATTATTACATAGCGGAAGACTTATTACAAAATAAAAGATAAATATAAAACGAACTAAGGATCGTCGGCGCCAATGTCAACTGAGAAACGCCACCTAGATCAGATCGAACTCCTCGCCTTGTGGCTCCTCCTGAACCACCTGCTCTTCTCCTGTGGGGGGCTGTGAGACAGCAAGGGTGAGCTCACATACGTTCATAGCTCAACAAGTCGTCGGGAATAATGTGACATGTACTCACCAAAGGTGGGAGTTCATGAAGTGTAAGGCTGAACAACAATAGAGGTTAAAGCTGAGCATTGCTTTTATAAGTTGGTCAAAATTTTATTAGCAGTTACTAAGTGTAAGTGAATACCAAACCTTAAATAATAATAAAAAAAACAAAATTAATAATAAACCCATGCAAATGCAAATGACAAATTGAGTTTAGGTTCCATAATTTAATCATCGGAGAGTCCTGAGCCGCTCATGACCGTGAGCTCGGCTAGTATACCAGTTTTACACTCTGCAGAGGTTGTACCCTTTACCCACAAGTCGTGTTTCCCATGTCGCCAGGGTTAGCTAGGCCCTTAGACACTACCAAGGTGAATGGCTAGGGATCCACTACGAGGCCTTTACAAAGTTCCACTAGCTTCCGAAAACCCGCTACAGTATATAGGAAGTTCCAATGGAGGGTTCTTGTCTGACCGCCATCGCAGCAAAATCATCCAAGGACCTCCCTACACTGACCACTCCCCTACTGCCCTTGCCCCTTTCGGGTAAGGTAGTCTTCCACTAGCTTTCCTAATTAGTCAGCCAAGGGCGTCCCATTAAACCCTTGTGGTGGCACGTGTTTCTCAAGTTAGGCTCCATGTTCCAATTAACAATAACATAATGATCTTGACATGAACTTAAATAAAATAACAAAATAACTGGAACATGGATATAATAAAATATTATCCCAAAACCATGTAAAGCAATAGCAAAAACTACCCATGTGATTTAGGGGTAAACAAGGTAATGAGATAAACAATCTAGGGCGACCTATTGGGTCTCATCAAAATTAAGCCTATGCATGGTAAATGATTATAAAGAACATTATTGGGTAACAAAAGTGAATCAAGTGCACAACTTGCCTGGCACTTGAGAATCCAGGAACCAACTTGCTTTTCAGATGACACGTGTCCTCGCGCTAGTCGTAGCAATACAGACAGACATGGTATAGACAAAATTAACATCACACCAAACATAAGTACAAACTGAATAATAATGATCTACGCGTAGCTACGGGATCGCGGGTTCAAAAACCACTAAAATCGGAGTTACGGATTGTGAGTTATGAATTTCTGAAGATTTTATGTATTTGATACGAGATTGATTAAGAGATACATTTTAATATGGTTTTCATGTCAAAACAGTGGTACTAGATGATGAACAATAAAGTTACAAAATTATAGAAACTAGAATGAACTAATTTGGACATCATATGAATTTTATATGCATTAAACAAGTTGTAGAATTATTTTTGTATTAAAAACTAATTTCTATAATTATTTCTCTATTTTTACTCCTTTTTGGACTGGGCCTCAAATTCTAGAGACAACAGGGGCTAATCTACTAAAATTCCCGAGACTCAGGTTTCTGTATACTGGACGGCGGGTTATTTTCCAGAAAACGCAGGGGCTCTTTAAGAAAAGTGCACGGCGAAGGGGGTATGAGTTGGTTTCAGTCGTCCGATCGGGCACGAACGGCCTAGATTAGATCGGCCCATATAAGGAACCGGTGTGCGCTCGCGGCCACAGGATCCCAGATCTACGGACGGGACGCGATCTAATATGGACAGTTCGATTCCGCTCAACGGCCTAGATCAAATCACCGAAAGGGTACTTCTACATCTATTTTCAGTCGTTCTCTACAGGATCAATGGTCCGGATCGATCACGCGAAGAGGTACGCCTACTGCCTAATCGTGACCATTGGTGAAGATCCAAGGGTCCGAAGATCCATCCCCTACCCACCGTCGAGTCACGGCGGCGCCAGGATCACCCACGGCGGGGTTCCACCGGCGCACAGCCGATGCAGCACTCCCATGGCCCAACCGGCCATACGAGGAGCAATTACCCAACCTAGAATCAAGGTGAAACTCTACTGAGAATCCGTACCTACAATGATGGCGCCGGAATCTCAGACCACGGCGAGCGCGACGCTGGAGGCAGGACGCCCGCACCGGCGTGCGATTCATCCTTGATACTGTTGAAATCTGATTCAATCGGGCACTACCCGGATTCTCCACGCGGCGGTGATGCCATCCCCACTGATTCGTTGACCACCCTACGCTATAGCCCGGGATAAACACACGGCGGCGGTCATGGCTGGGGCACGGCGCAGAACGCAATTAGTGGCACGGTGGTAATCTCCCACGAATTCTAGGGCCTAACCGATGCGGCAGAGACGACGAATGCCATAAAAGTGTCACATACCTGTGACTGGTAGTGGACGGCTCCAACCACGGCCACACACGGTGCGCCGCAAACTCAAGAAGTCCGGCGAGAAATCAACCGAGCTTTGGTCGCCAAACCCGCACGGGAGCGCGCCAAACACACACGACGCCACCATGCGGACACCCGAGGCTGGTTGAGGGGTTCAGAGTGCTGGTGGTAGGGTTTTCCACGACGCGGCGGACATTAATCCTCTGCCCGGTCTGGAGTAATGCGCGGCACGTGGTGCTTGTGTAATTCACGGATGGGATAATGATATGTGGAGGCGGGGAAGGGTGCGGACCGATTTATACGCGCCCGGAGCCAAGAATTCTGCGCGAGCTGTGGATCTGTACCAGATTGCAGCGCATTGCGCGCGGTTTGGTTGAGCTTGCAGGTGCGGCTGAGGAAGACGACTAGTGGGTCCCAGGTGCTCGTGACCACGCGCTTAGGTATCATCCGGGGACACTGGAATCTGGGGCCCGCATGGCAGAAGTGTTTGGCTTGCTTCATAATATCCGGGCCCACACGCTAGTGACGCGATCGTCCACTGGTGAGCGGCCCCCATGTGTTAGTGCATACCTATCGGACGTCGAGAGGCTGGCAGAGGGCCTCGCACGACGGCGTAAGGATTTCCAAGTCAGGCGCACGGAAGACGGCTGGCACGCGGGTCCCATGCGTAAGTGGCATGTGCGGGCACGCGGCTGATCAGGGCTGGGCCGCGCGCACCCTTGGTTTGATGGGCCGAGGAGAGTGGGTTTGGGTCCCTTTCTGGTTAATCCTTTCTCTTTTCTTTTATTCTTTATTTTCCATTTCCAAATTTAAGTTTCAAATTTAAATCTGTGTGTGTGAAGTTCAAACCTAGGTTAAATGTCTATATAATAATATGAACTAAATTTTTAATTCTTTTACATTTTTATTTTATCCTATTTGTATAATGTTTTCTTCTCTTTTTTCTCAATTCTAGAATTTCCTTTAGGATTTAAATCCCCATTTGGATATGAACATATTTCTTTTTACTCTATTTTTATATCATCACAAAATGCACACAAAATAAACCTCAGCATGATGCACCATTTAATGACTTTTATTAATCCTTTGTTTTTTTATGAGGTGTTCGCATGAAATGATAAATAGAGATGGCACACATGTACATAAAGGGATATAATTTCTCCTTTTAGATTTTCTTACAAAGTGGGTATTACATATAGTCAGACTCTTACTATGAGTTCCTATCTTGGCGAGACACTACATTACATATTCTTGGTGATACTTGGTCTTATCTTGTTTGCACATTTGATTGGAAATGTGCATGTACTTTTTATCCACTCTACAGGATATTTTATATTGTACGAGCTTTTTATATAATTTTGATGGTCAAACATGGTCTGAAGTGTTTGAAACTGTTGGATGGTTTCTCTTCCTGCCACCATGTAAGGCTGCTTTACTTCAGTGGAATACTCAGCTTGTTGAAATTGCTCTTTACAAGGAAAAACATAAATGACCGCATGACCCTGTGGTAACTTATTTTCCTAACCAAAAATCTATATGTGTATGCGAAGAACTACTTATGTTTCATGGGTTACAATTTATTATAGGAGTTGACTAAAAGTGCATAGAAATGAAATGCCATATTTGGTCCTCCGCATACATGAATGACAAATCCATGTCATGTTACCCATTTGGACTGTTATCATAATGGTATTCTCTTAATTAAAAAGAAACTCATTGGAGCATCGTATTGTGAATAGCCTATACATGCAAGAAAAACAGAAAATGTTAGCAGATAGCCAGATATGCACTCTTTTGTTACAAACTTACAATTGTAAATAATATGGTGGCTTCCTATAAAGGTGCACAAAAGATGTTCTTTTTTATTCATGTATTTCAAACAATGAGCTATACACATCTTTCCACAATGAGCTTCTCACATTTTTTGTTGAAATTCCCCTTTACCTTTTTTGCGAGAATTTTTTTATTTTGGTGCTAAAACCTTACTGGCTAAGTAAATGATCCTGTTTTTGAAGTCTTTGCCACTTAATTGTTGTTAGTTCACATCTTCTGTGTCATTTCCCCCAATGTTACAAGTAAATGATCCAGGTTTTTGAAGTTTTTGCCATTTTCCTATTGTTAGTTCACATACAAATCAAAGGTCGAAATTCAAAAAACAAATTTTGATTTTTGTTATTTTGTAAATATGTTTGGACTTAAAGATTGTTCTTTTGATGTTTGTTCCAAGCTGATAGATTCTATGTTTTCCCATATAAAAACAACCTCATACAGTTGAAATTACAAGGTTCTTCATTCTAGAATAAGGTCCTCTCGACTTTATACACATCAGTCACAAGTAGTTAATTACTCTATCAATAGTTGTCAGTTACTTGTGAAATAGCAATGTTTTCTTATTTTCAATTTAATAATGAATGAATGGATGTCCTTATCTTAGGTTCCTTAACTCTAGATTGCAAGGTTCTTCATTCTATCTTTGATGCTTCACCGTATCTAGACCTACTGCATTGCCATTGTAAATTTACTTTATATGTCTCAATCCAAGCAAATCTCTTATGTAATAGTACTGATTAGTTTCAGAGTTTGTACCTTCTTGAACCTGTGTACATAGTCTATTCAATGCTGAAATAGCCTGTCTTGGAAATTGCTTTGAAGTTGTATACTTGCAAGCTAAAACCAATCACATCTCTTCATTGTTGAAGTATGAACTCTAGACAACATAATTGTTCGATTTTAGTGATAATTACGTACCCTTAATTAGTTAGCAATTGTTTTTTTCTTTGTGCCAGTAAGCATAAACTTTATTTAAAGATCATATAAAGAAAGGTTCTTGATCTTTGTATCTTATATGAGTTTATTTATCTTTATCTGATTCAATATTCACATGCGCTTTTTAATGTTAAGATCTTGCTTGAATTCTTGTGCAAAATTTTTAGACTGCTTGAGTGGCCAAATGTAGTCAGATAAGCTCAACAAATGTTTGCTTATGATCCAAAGGGATTTATTCTTATGTTGGATAGAGAAATTACGTGAGTTGCCGATGAGCATTGCATTTTATTGCACATGATGCATTTGTTAAATGTGTAAGGCTTTTAATGTATGTCAAAATTCTTAACATTTAAATGATGCTAACAAGAACATTAAATGTCTATTAGTATTTGTGAATTTTAATATATCTTATTATAACATGTTTACTCCGTAGCAACGCACGGGCGATCACCTAGTAAACCAATGAAGCCTGGACATATAAAGGCCGTTTTAGACGCATCTTCTTCGGCCATGAAAATCTAATTATAACCAGCATTACCATCAAGAAAGTTAATAATTCTATTTCCTGACATATTATTGATCAACATGTCGGTTATGGGCATGGGATATTCATCTTAGGATTTGCTCTATTCAAATTGCGAAAATCAATACATACTCTGAGCTTACCTGATTCTTTCTTTTCCACCGGCACAATATTGGAAACCCACTCTGCGTATTTGCAAGGTCTAATAAAATTAGCTTCTAGCAGCCGGTGAATTTCGTCCTTTATTCGTGGGAGTATGTCTGGACGAAATGTTCTAGCTTTCTGCTTGAAAGGTCTAAAACCGGACTTAATAGGCAGCCGATGCTCTACTATTTCTCGGCTTAATCCTGGCATCTCAGTTTAATTCCAAGCAAAGCAATCAGAATATTCTTTTAATAGACCGATCATTTCATCTCTAGTATCGATTTCCAGGGTCTTGTTCACAAAAATCGGCCTTAGAGTTTTACCATCTCCTATATCAATCTCCTCCAAATGATCGGCCGATGTAAACCCTTGTCCTAATTTGTCGAGATCTCTGAATTCCTCTATTATGTCCCTTACAGAGGAATTAGATGATCTCTATGTGACGGCGGATTGTCTGGTCTCGAGGGCCAAACTGTCCGCAATACTAGTTTTATGCTGCGGTGGTTATTCGGCCTTAAAAGCCGAACTATTCTGTGAAAGACCAGACTATCCAGCCTTAGTGGTCGGACCGTCCGTGACCAGGGACATGTTTATTATGTGTGTACTCATCAATTAAAATTTATTTAAGATTTAGCTGATTCTCCATTGGCTATAACATTACAGGAATGAAAACCTTTTTATTTATACTTATAAACTGATAATCAGAAAAGTCTACTCATGTGAGACACGTAGCAGTCTCATAGGTCAAAATTACAGGAGCATCGACCACAGCGATACAGGCCGATGCATCAGCATGCACTTGTTCTACATCGTCGCCTACCCACTGCAATAAAATTTGATGTAACATAGAAGGTACACATTGATTAGCACGGATCCAATCTCTGCCTAGGATTAGACTACAATTTCCTTCTACATCAGCAACGAAGAATGCAGCAGCAAGGGTCTTAGTCCCGATGGTTAAACGGAAGTTCATCATCTTATTTACCTAATTTTCTGTACAATGAATAAGGCATTAGATTTACGGCCGCCCCCGCCTACCAACATTTTAGCAATCGGTATCCCATCAATGTGACCACGCACGAAGAGCGGCTTTAAATGATTTACCGATTCCTTTGGTTTACTGAAGATGGCCTCTTTAGGACCAAAGTCGAACTGAACAACGACAGGTTCATCGTCGCCGACAATAGTACAATCGGTGGAAAATGTAATAACATTTATGTCCATACCTGGGTGCTCTGGAGAAGCTTCATAGTCGACCAGGTCTTCTCCCAGTAGGTCGTCCTCCTCCATGGGCATCGGCACATTGTTGGAGGTATCCTAGTGTAGTGCGGACGGTCCGGACTCGGGGGTCGGTCGGTCCGCGCCCTGTGCAGACGGTCCGGCCTTTCTAGCGGGACTGTCCGCCATACCTGCATAGAGCTGCGGAGTTGTTGTCTCATTCCTTGTCTCCATGACCGTTTGATTTATCTCAGTGGCCTTTGGCCTCCACCTCTTTTGCGGTGGTGGGTACTGTGGATGTGTGTCATTAAATATTTTTTCTACTTCTTTTTCTTAGTTCTCCGTTGCTCTCAAGCGTTGTAATTTTCGCTATTGGGACCGTGTCAATCTCGATGGGCACCATCGAGGCATGGAGTATTTTGGATCGGCTATTTTGATGGCAGTCGTATCTTCTTTTTGTTTGTGTTGGCCGATTCATCAAAATTCATCGGCTCTTCATTATTTCCCTATACAGCGACAGCTACTGTACCTATTTTGATGATGTCCCTTTTTGTTGTTCTCTTGGTTGTTGTAGGTATATGCCCCCTGCAGGATTAGTCGGCCTATGCGGCCGAGTATTCCGACAATCTTGCTAGGCTTGTGCCTGGTGACTGGATTGAGTGGCGCTCAATTGGTCTTGTACCAGAGGTGCCAACCTGTTGAATACAAATATTTGGGGTGCCCCCCAAGCGGGGTACTCTGGCATCCCAAATGGATATGGTGGCATGCTCCCCATTTGATTCGGGCATGTGGTGGTGGTATGTATATATATTGATATGACATAGGTAGATATGGGAGTGGAGGTGTCCATGCAGGCACGTTAGGTCTTAACTGGACAGTATGACCTTCCGTCTTTTCTGAATGGTGAGGTGGTCCAATCGGTCTCATCTGCTGTCGCTCTTGAGTGGGTGAGCGGGGTCGCTTTGCTGGTTGGTTACTTGGGCCAACCTTCTTTTTTACATATTTAAACAATAATTGATCGAAGGTTGGGCCAGATCTGACCAGTCTACCATCTGCCTTGAACGTGTTAGTTTTCCACATACCTATTTTCGATCGTCGTGGTTTGAAGGTGCGTGGTCGTCGAGGTTCCTGGGTGTTGCCGGATCGTCTGCTGGAATGATCCGGACTGTCTGGCAATGTTCCAGACCATCCACGCATGTGCGTCGGACTGTCCGCGATGCGCAGAACAGGTGCTAGTGCCTGGTTTCCTGCCTGCGCCTGCCCCCAGTATTGGAGGTTGTTATGGTAATTTTTAGAGTCTCCCTTCCATCAAGAGTCTTCTCGCCACTACTTTCCAGCAAGAAATTTTATTATTTTTATCGGCCTTCTGTGCCCCCAGTGTTGGAGGTAGTTGTGGTTGCTCAGGGTATGTGTCCATCGGCATCCCATAAAGGGGTTGTGATTAGTCGTGACAACCTGTACCCGATGAATTACGTGTATTTTCCCCTAATTCAACCTCGTGCGAAAGAAAATTTGCAACAGTGGATTTATCAAACGCACGTACTAGCCTTTTATAATCCTTTTGTATACCCCATACGATATGTTGCATTTGCTCTCGCTGTTCATCTATGTAAGCATTAAGAGATTGGAGCTCGTTGGTGTTACTTACATTGGAGGTATCCGTTGTGGGTCAGAGCGAAACCAGATTAGTCACCCGTTGCTGAATGACCTTGTTGTTCTTATCCACCTTGAAGTTGGCCAGAAACTTCGCCTTTGCTTCTTGGATCAGCTGCTCCTTGTGCTCCTCGAACTGGAGTTGTTCGTCAGCCGGCAAGGTTTCCCAAGTCGGCTTTATGTTGTTGCTAGGGGAGACGTTAGAGTTATCCCTTGAACCGGCCAATGAGGGCTGATCTTGATAGGTCTAAATGCGTTGTTCCCCAGCGGAATCGCCAAAAAGTGTGTTGACGCTGATCCGGGCGCCAATCACTTCGTTGAGAACCGGTGGCGGTGCTCCCTGCACAGACGTGGATGGTCCGCGGCCAGGGGCCAGACGGTCCGCGACCTGTAGCAGGGCTCGGGTTTCCTGCCTGACGGGCCGGACGGTCCGCGCGTGCGCAGGGACAGCGGAGTTTACCGAAGGCGCCAGAATCTCGCTCTCAAGAGGGACCTCGTCGGGAAGGAGAGATTCTAGGTGCTGTTTAGGGTCAGCAGGCCGACCTAAATACCTCTAATCGACATAGAGCTAAAGAGAAGCGAAGAATTTGGGGATTGGGAGATAAACTAGAACTACTCCTAATGCCTAAGGTAAAAACGAGAGATAAACTGATTATTGATTCGATTGTTGATGATACAAATCGGTCGTATTTCTCTATATTTATAGAGGCGGGGGTTGACCCTTTACAAACAAATCTCTCGAGTTAATTCCGCGAATCTAGCCAACAAAACCCACAAGAAATTTGGAACCCTAACTAACTCTGCGCGCGCGGGGACCGTCCGGACCATGGACCGTCCGCCCTCGAGGCCGGATGGTCGGCCCGCTCAATTTGGTGCTCAACACATGAAAATCGTTCAGTCGGTGTACTGGCGAAGGCCTCAGCTTCTGTCGACATGTTGTAGTTGTTCAGTGGATTTGCCCCCCTCGCCTGTGGATCCCTCGCCGGCGAATGCTGCCAGAGTCGAGGACATGTATTCCTGTGTAGGATTAGCATGACAAAAAGTATAGTCTTCACTTTTTGATCGAGCCGATGTTCGGTCTTCGCCCAACAATGGGCGTCCAAATGAGAGCCAACAAATATCCAATAGAACAATTCAAATATATTATTTGACTGAATGCTTTGACTAGATATCTAGTACGCCATGGATAACACTATCCTTATATTGGTATCTGATATTAGAAAAAATTATCTAAATCGATATTCGGTATCTGAAAAAATGTTTAAATATTCGAAAAATATATCTGAATCAGTACGCCTTAGTTTTGATCGGATGGTCAGAACATATCTTTACTATTTACGCCCCTAAGAGAGATGATCTGACAGCTTTGCTAGCTCCTTCAGAAACAGAGTAGCAAAGCGAGATATAATATGTATTCTCTCTCTAGAAAAGAAAGCAATTCTATAGTCTAAGGTTTGTCCAAAAATGTCAAACATTTACAACTTTGGCCCAACATATAAAAAATATTTATGATGCATAATTAGAATCATTAATACGTCACTGAATATTTTTTAATAAATTTATTGTAAGATGTAAATATTGTGAAGTTTTAAACATAGTCAAATTTAAGAAAATGTAAACAGAAGACGATTTTTTTTAAAACAGACAGAAAATAGTTGGCCGTGAGTGCCATCATCTAAATAGAATTTGTACTTCAGTACTTTGTTATTTGAAATTATTTAGGCAGCAAAAATTATGTTTGAAACTCTCACATTTAAAGTTCAAAGTATTCAAACGACTCAGATTGAGAAAAAGCACCAAAATCAAAGCTATAGTTCTCCAAAAGTTAAAAATCTTTGTAGAGCTGATTCAAATACTCATTTAAAGATCGAATTAAGATAACACGTGGTGGACGAATATTGTAAATGAACTTGATAATCTCATGGGTGAGAGTGGTTCAGTGGGGTACGGGCGAGGCTGATGACTTGTGACTATTTCTTTTGTCATTTTTAGTCCGATTTCTAATTTCTAAAAAAAACATTTGTAGCAATGGTTGCCTTAAGGAAACCGATATCATAAATATTTACACAAAAGGTTCGCTAGCAGAAATTTGTGTAATTCACAATTTTTACAGGCCTTTTTACATCGGCGGTTCAAGTAAAAATAGGTTTTGGAAACCAACACTAGTAAGCCATTTGTCTCATTTATTTATTTTCTACATAATAAAATAAATAAGTCATTTTGAAGTATATCTAATGATAAAGAAGTCATAATAAAATAAAAATAAGCCAGTTTAAAATATAGTCAAATATAATAAAGAAGTCATAATAAGAAAGAAGTCGTAATAAAATGAATAATATTTATAAAAAAACGAATAGAACGAATAGTGAAATAAGATGTTTAAAATTTTAAAAGGCTATGTTTTGTGGGAGTAATTTCATTTACACCAATCATTGACTAGTCTCATCTTGTGTGTTCCGAGAGACGGATGGAGTATATATAAATCACATATTGCCCAATCGTAGCTCCGCAGCGCACACACATACACAAGCACAAGCACTCTAGCAATGGCTTCTGAGGTTGTCCGCCCTAGCGACGCCGAGCTACTAAAGGCACAAGCCGACATATGGCGGCTCAGCCTCTCCTACCTCACGCCCCTGTCACTGAGGTGCGCCGTGGAGCTTGGCATCCCCACGGCGATCTACCGCAATGGTGGGGCTGCCTCAGCCGCTGAGCTGGTCACGGCGCTATCTCTCCCCTCCGCTAAGCTGCCGTTCCTCCGCCGCCTGCTGCGGCTCCTCACCGCGTCGGGCGTGTTCACCGTCGACAAGCAGAGCACGGAGGAGGAGCGGTACCGCATCAGCCCCGTGTCCTACCTCCTGGTGGACGGCATCCCTCACGAGGGCCACATGAACCACACTGCACTGGTGCTCACCTGCACCTCGACGCGCTACATCGAGGCGGGGATAGGGCTGGCGGAGTGGTTCAAGAGGGACGTGGCCACGTCACCGTTCGAGGAGCTGCACGGGGCGACTCTGTTCCACGAGAGCATGGGCAGCCTCGACGCAGATTTCCACGACATGGCGAGCGAGGCCTTGGACGCCCACGACAACTTCGGCATCGAGATAGCGATGCGGGAGTTCAGGGACTTGTTCGAGGGGATCCAGTCCATGACCTACTGCTGCGGTAACTTCGGTGATGACAAGGGTGCCAGGGCCATTGTCAAGGCCTTCCCACACATAAAATGCACTGTGCTGGCCCCTCCCAAGATCATTGCCACCAAACCGGCCGATGGAGCGATGGTAAACTATGTAGAAGGTGACATGTTCAGTTTCATTCCACCTGCTCAAACTGTGGTGCTAAAGGTAATGTAATAACCCTGCTCAAATTAATTAACTTGATGATCGAATCATCAGTCACGAATTAATCATTGCATAATTAGCTTGTGCTGCACCACCTGACCGATGAGGAGTGCGTCAAGCTCCTGGCTCAATGCCGGAAGGCGATTCCTCCACGGAAGGACGGCGGGAAAGTTATAATCGGTGATATTATGATTGACCACTCTGGGCCTATGCTGGAAACTCACCTCCTGATGGACATCGGCATGATGACCATGACAAAAGGACGCCAGCGCGATGAAAAAGAATGGAGCGAGCTCTTCACCAAAGCAGGGTTCAGCGAATACAAGATCCTGAAGGAATTTGGAGCTCGTGTTGCCTTCGAAGTCTATCCGTGAGATTGCACCTGGACTATACATATATCTTTACATACATATATGTATGTGTGTGGGTGCATTGCGTGGCTTGGCGTGATGATGTCATAAATAAAGAGAGTGGGTGTGCTTGCGGTATTCATGGATGGCCATGGATCTGAGCACATGACGTTGGTTGCTTTCTTAAGGCTCTCGTGGATCTTCTATATTTGGAAGAAGCTGGCAAATAATATATCGCCATCTAGTGTTGGCGTTGGCTTGTATGTACTTTGTACCTGCTTTGTTATTTTCTCTAATATCGAGTAACCTAATGTATACTTGCTTACTACTATCATTACCGAAATCCGTCTCTTTGCCGAGTACCTACAACTTTACCAAATGCAATTTAACAGACACTCGGCTAAATATACTTTGCTGAGCGTTACACTCAGCAAAAGCAAGCACTTAGCGAAGAGCGCCTTTGCCGAGTGCTGAACACTTGGCATAAATCGGCTCGATAAATACGCTGCCCAACTCTCAGCAAAAACTGGCATTCGGCAAAGCGCCGTTAGCAGCCGACGGCAGTTGAAGGTCGTTATCTTTGTCGAGATCTAGCCAGACACTCAGCAGATTAATTTCTTTGCCGAGTGCCCAACTGAGACACTCGGCAAAGAACTTGTTTGCCAAGTGTCTTCTCTTGACACTAGACGAAATTTATTTGTTTTTTTTCTTTTCGCTCTAAACTTTTTGTATTGTTTTCATACAGTCTCTAGACCTACATGTTCAATTTTGGCACATTTCTCAAAGTGTTTTCTATCCCTATTAGATTTAGTTCATTTAATTGAATTTATTCGGATAATTCAGATTTGAACTGCAAGTCACTCAAAAAATGAAAAACAATCAATTCAAAAATGATATTGATATTATTGAGCACAAGTTAAGGCCTAAATCAGGAATATGCCAGAATTTACTAACTTCTACGGAGTAGAGCATATTTGGAGAACAACGGGAAGGTGCTACCGAAATTCTATCTCGGATCGAAACAAAGCATGAAAACTAACCCCTTCTACGCAATGGTGGGTGGGATTAAGACTTATCCTCATCTATTAAAAGGTACGAACGTAGTGTACATGCATTACATGTTTATATTACACTATGCTATTATATATGATAGAGGATAGAGGACCGTGAGTGGATGTACACGGGCCGCGCAAGAAGGGATGATGTCACCCATGAATGGATTAGAAAGTCTGATGCTTTCTTGGAACGGGCTTTTGACAAAGCTGCTAAAGGAGCGAGTCTATTCCCATGTCCGTGCAGCAAATGTGTCAATAGGAAAAGACAAATAAAGAAGACCATGTGAGAGCATATTTAGAAGAATAGATTTACGCCAGACTATACTCGGTAGATCTTCCAAGGTGAAGCGCATTATACGAGAGATGAGTTGGTGAGATAACGAGTCGAGGATTATGATGCTGATGTCGGGGTAGTCGACATGTTCAACGACTATCATGAGGCACAGTTCGCCAAAGGACATACGGAGGATGAGCCAGAGGCGACTGCAAAGGCGTTCTACGACATGTTTGACACGGCACAGAAACCCCTTCATGGCAAGACAAAGGTCTCTCAACTAGATGCCATTGGACGTATAATGACGTTCAAGTCGCAATATAGTCTGAGTCGAGAAGCCTTCGATGGTTTGTTGATAGTTATTACCAGCCTGCTTCTAGAGGCTGTCAAAGAGCATGTACGAGGCACAGAAAATACTTCGTGCACTCAAGATGACGTATGATCAGATACATGCTTGTCTGAAGGGCTCCGTCCTATTTAGGAAAGGATACACGGAGACAAAGTATTGTCCGAAGTGTAAATCGTCTAGGTTCATGGAGGTAGACTCTGGTGATGAAGAAAAGAGGCAGTTCGACATCCATGTGACAATCTTATGCTACCTTTCATTCATACCAAGGATCTAGAATCTATACATGACCAAGGAATCTATGAAACAGATGATATAGCACAAAAAGGCAAACGGTACAATCCTGACAAGATGGCACATGCATCCGATGGTGAAGCATGGACCCACTTTGATGCCATTCACCATGAGAAAGTCAAAGAGGCTCGTAATGTATGTGTTGTGCTGTCCACAGATGAGTTCTGATGAGGACATCACTCCCATACAAACAATGCATGGACTGACAACACGAGCACTTGCACGAAAGCTAAATCTCCAGGTTCGTTCTAACCTAGTCAATTGTGTTTTAGAGCTTACTCTTGGTGCCATGGATGTTTTAATGATTAGGAACTTTGGAGAGGACCATACAAGACTTGGGAAATGCCAAGGTGTCGAGGAGGAGTAGCAAGGGCGTCCACAACAGGAAGGAGATGAAGTTCGACTCGGTTGCGATTCGATCTCGGGTTCTAGGACCAGTCTGCACTAAAATGGACGCTCAGGATACATCCAGTCTCCGATAGTGACGGACTTGATATGGTTGGAAAGATAAGAAGATTATCTAACCAACCCAATTGGTCCTATCTTAAAATTCATTCAAAGTTAACGATAATCGTCGAAACAAGTTAGCGCTCATATTCTATTTTGGTACTCCGACAATGTCTATTGGGCCGTGTATCGTGTTGGAGCCCATTAGGTGTACCTCCAGGGGTTGCACACGCCCCTAACCTCTATTTTAATAGCATCCGCCGCCACATTGGGGTTTAGGTTTTGCTTAGATCATATCTGTCATCGAACAGTGTCGTCGTTCATCGGTTTGTGAGACCCCACCTCGTGATCAATGCAGTTTTGATTGCATTCTTCTTGTTCTTGCTTGTGTTCTTGATTGTGCTTGCAGGGATAAGCCTTTGTGGCGAGGTCACTCGTGTGTCACGGGTGATAACCGATGGAGCAGTGGTGTAGTAATTGTGAGGATTCCTTCGCTCGGAGCGTTAGATCATCAACGCCGAGATCTCCACCCAATCAAGTTATCGTACCTCACGGAAGATCGGGCCTTGTTCTCTATTAAGTTCAATACCTATAGACTGATGGCTGCCCCATAGAAATGTTGGCCCATGTTCGTTATCCCCCTCAATCTACCCCAATGTATGGTTTCAAAGATAGGACATATTCTTGTCGTTGATAATTCCTGGACACCTAGGGAATAAAATGGGCAGGTACATGGAACATGTGATTGATGAATTGGTCCATGCTTGGGAGGAAGGGGTATGGACATATGATCAAGGTACAATGACAAACATCAAAATGCATGTTTCGTACCAGTACTTCATGCATGACTACCCGACGTATGGGCTATTCTGCGCCTGCGTATGCTGAGTTGAGACAAGTAGCCAATGGCTTTGCCTATAGGGTTAGGACAATTTTTGGGTATGACATTAATGGATACCCTTTTCACACAGCAAGCTACGACCAAAGTCGACCCAATCAGAAAACCATGTGTTTTGGAGTTTTTACGCCTGGGCTTGACGACGTTGGGTATTATGGAAGAATTAAATAAATATATTAACTCAATTTTCATGGTTCCGAACCTCTTACTGCAGTGATATTCGAATGTTATTGGTTTGACCATAAAGTGATGAGACAAACACATTCTAAAATTGGGCTAGTAGAAATTTGATAAGATTCGATCTTACCAGGAGACGACGTGTATATCGTGGGCCAACAGGCCACACAAGTGTATTATCTCCCATGTGCGAGCGAAACGAAAGAGCATCTTAAGGGTTGGCATGTTGTGTATAAGGTATCACCGCACGCTAAATTACTTGTTCCAAACGATGAAGATTATAACTTAGACCCAAACACATATGATAGAGAGTTATTTCATGAAGATGGGCTAGAAGGGTGATTTGAGATAGATTTAACCGAAGCGATTGAAATAGAAGTAGATATTGAAATGGTTGTTGACAAGGAGGATGATGAGGTGCAAAAATGAGAATGACATAGAAATGCTTGAAGGATTACATTTAGGCAATGGCAATGATGAACTTGTGCCTTTAGATGGTGTTGACTATGAAATGATTGATAGTGTTGATGAGACTTATGATCCAGCTAATCCCGACCATGAAGATTATTTTTAATCGATGTAATGATATATTTTATTTATTGTGCATCTGTTTCTAAATACATATTTTTTATATTTCATTATTTGCTTACTCTTAATTGCAGGTGATTGGACAAAGATGGTGGGCAGTGGGATTAGGACGAGGAGGGGGAGGAGGACCACCCGTAGGACGGAGGAGGCGTAGCAGGACGAGGACGTGCACCAGCAGGTGGATGATGCGGCGTAGCAGGTTAACGACGGTGACGCTCAATTGGGCGAGTATGAGGCACTGCAGGATGGCTCTGGTTCTAGCACCCGAGGTTCGATACAAGTCTACTTGCGAGGTCCAGCGAGTCTCCCTTAGCGACCGATACTTTGTGAAAGGCGCCACTGATTCAACCCGATAGGGAAAGGTATGTAACTTTAGATGTTCAAATTATATGTTCACATTCAAAATAGAAACTAATACTTTTTCTTAATCATTTGGACATGTCTTGGAAGGTTGTGGAGAATGCAGGGGGTCACAAACGCAACCCCAATGGCATACTTGGCCATTTGGTCAGGGAACACTTCCTTGGGATTGTTGAGTATGGTGCACACTCTTCCCCAGCCTATTCCTTCGACCGCTACGCTATCGCCCCGATGAAGTAGATCAGGACGGCATAGAATTCAACAACAAGCCGGAGCAGGTGAAGCAAGAGATGTGGGTAAGTCTTCCTCGCACTATATTGTTTAATGTGTCACATTTATTGCACATTCTTGAAATAATATATGGATACATCGTCTTTGTATGCAGGACTTCTTCAGATGCAAGCCTAGATATGAGGGCATGTGTAACACCCTAAAATTCTAATAATGGGTTTAGTAAAATTTCTCCAAAGAATCAAACTAAAGTACCTTCTAATGAAGGATTATATACACTAAAAGTGTCATTTCCAAAAACATGATAATGATAACAAATAATACTAAATGTTGGTAATTAAAAGTTTAGATTTAAACTTTGAAGACTAGAGTTTGATTTGGACCTTAAATATAGAAACATCCTCAATTCTTTAATTGTTGGATGTATTCTTTTTCTTAATAAAGATTCTACATTAGAAACACTTTTTCCTTAAAGAAATTAAGTAATAAATAATGAGTTATTCAATGAACTTTTAATTTGGCTATACATTCAAAAAAACAATATTTCCATGAAATAAATAATATATGTGCATTGCATAATTGAGACCATTGCCTTAAAAAATAAATAAAATAAATATAGTAGCATTTCATGCTAGTTTTCTGATTTTAGCATTTATATTTGAAACTCATTGTAAAAATTTGAAAACGAAACCAAAATTTGAAGACTGAAATTTGAAAACAAAATAGAAAACAAGAAAAAGGAAAGGAAAATGTTCCTGGGTCGACAACCCCCTACCCTCGGCCCATTTTCAGTTATCCACACCACACCTACCTCGGCCGTGGGCTCGTATGCCAACAGGCGGGCCCCACTGGCAATACACCTCACATGCGCACCGGCCCAAGTCATGTTGTCTAGGTCCCGCGTAGCTTGCGCGTGCGCTGAAAGGAGCCCCCTCGTCATTCACACAAGTTGCCACCACTCTTTGGCAGATGAGCCCGATTGCACAAGAAGATCGTCTTCAAGTAACAAACGTAGGCACATTCCTAGGATGGAAAAAATTTGGTGCAGGCCTGCTGCAAACCAGATTGTTTGCAGCCCCTCACAAAAACAAGGATAGACCCCACCCACAGCAGTAATAACACAACTAAAACGTTATCTTGTGGACCTGCAGGTGGGGTCTATCCTCCTTTTTATGGGGGGCTACAAACAGTCTGGTTTGCAGCAGGTCTGCACCAAATTTTTTTCCCCTGGATCGACGAGGCAGCCACACGGGTTAGTTGTGCCTCTGTGGGGGGAGTTGCTGACTTCAAACACCGCCTCTCACTGGGTTTAAAGGGTGGTGCCGGTCTGACCATCTTGATCTCATCTGGGCTACCATCTCACGTCGCCGCGGGGAGAAGAATCGGGTTGCCACTGTAATTCGTTGTTTGCATGGCCATGCAGATCATGAAGGGGTCGAGGGCACTTCTCCGTGTCGCGGTGCTAGTGTTCGAGGGCTCTATGGTCAGGGCCATTTCCCTGGGCGCCGTGGATTCCTTGACGGCGCTTAAACAACACCGAGCAGGGCTCGACCAATGTGGATCGGGGGTTTGGTATCGCTCAGGGTTGATTTGGTGACAAGGGGATCACGAGAGGATCCAATCCTCCCGGGATCCTAGATCACCAAATCAGCCCTCATGGAGACCACACGTTGCTTCTGCGGATGAAGTCATGATCGAAGCACGCAACATTTGCTCGCCGGCACTCCTCTTTCACCACTAAAAAGCCCCCTGTCGTGGGCCGGCTTCACCTCATCGTCATTGCCTGTGAGTCATTGACCATCCTATTTGCCTCGTTCCCCTCTCCTCATAGTATCAGCTGGATTGGGTAGGGCATCTGAGCGCTGCGATGGGCCATCTCTGGTGAGACCAACTTTTTTGCAATTTGGCCCTTTTACAGTTTTTTGCACAATTATGCTCTTCGTAGTTGCATTTCAAAAAATGGACCCTAGGCTTGGCGTCGTGATCATTGGCGTCGAGGTTGTGTGTGTCGGCGCCAATAATTTTGACGTGCATACATCAGACAGAGTGATACCGTGGAACCTACGTGGCACGTACCTTGGTGCCATAGATCTTGGCGCCGAGGTAGGCGCCATAGGTCAATGGCACCTACCTCGGCGCCAAGATCTATGGCACTGAGGTACGTGCCTATAAATAGACCTTACGCCCGACTGGTTTTTGTGCTCATTCCTATTCTTCGAAACTAGAGATATCGACCTAATTTGTAGGATGTCTAGACGTGGTAAATCTACTAAACAAAGGTATGCGTTGTATTAAAACTTATTTTGTGAATCTATTATATTTGTGATTGTTATAGATCTTATCGAAATTTAGGAAGGGTCCTTTGACCGGAACTGCCTTCGACCCGCTGCCTTTGCCCACTGGTGTTCCAATGCCTATGTGTTTTTGTGGTGATCCTTGTAAGGTTGATAAGTCTGAGGATCATGACACCTATCGACAGAGGTATTGGATGTGTGCTAACTTTGCATTTGAGCCAACTATTGTTCAACGTCGGTTGAATTTAATGGTGAAAATAGTCTTGTAATATGTTAACAATTTGAAGACTCGAAGTGGTGAATGTTTTCTTTGCCTATTAATAATTGCATGTTTTGTAGACTCCTCCACCGCTATGTGATTTTGAGCAGTGGACTGACACAGAAATATCAGAGAAAGACAAGAAGTGGTTGGAGAATCTTAAAAAGTGGGATGCAGAGGACAAAGAGAGGATGGAGAAAAGACGAGAGGAGCTTGCTGCCGAGCAACAACGTGAAGATGAGCAGGAAATGAGGCGTGTTGCTGAATGCAGGGAAGAGAAGGAGAAGAAGCTTGAGCGTGCACGTCGTGCAAAGGAAGCAATGGAGGAGAACCCTAATGCATTTCGCAAGGGCAAATGGCCCTGTTGCACTTAGTAGTCTAGGTGTTTTATTTGATGTTATATAGTAATGAACTTATTATTCGGTATTATGTAGTGTCGAACAATGATATTTGGTAATGAACTACCTTCAAATTGATGAAAATGACATAAATACGCAATTGATGAAAACTACATTAAAAGCAATTGTTGAAGACGACTTCAAGCAATTGATAAAGATAATCAACACGCTGAAAGCAATTGATACAAAAGAGTTCTCTAGTAGTGCTCCCACATTCTAAATTGTGTGGACCCTTCTCCATAGTATCCTCCCATTGTTGTTGTCTGCTGTGGGTGCGGTGGAGATGTTGGAGGACCAACATTCTTGCTGTGACAAGGGCAACAACAATATGGATCTGAGCATACTTGCACCTGTGAAGCACCACCATTGTTGTTGTCTCTTTCTTCCTCGTCATTTCTGTTGCTTACTTCCCTCTCTAGATTAAATATCCTATTCTGTAGGTAGGATATTATTCCGCATGGGGAAAAATCGGACGAGGATCTACCCAACGAGTGAACCCACAATTCTCCTTGACCAATGAATGCTGCATAAATGTTTATAGTTAGTTTCACTGAACAACAAAATTATTTAGAACAAAGGATTAGAAATTAATTTTTACATATGCATAAGGACATCTGAAGAAACGCCGGCCTCCATTAATTCCCCCCTCAACGAACATCTGCACCAAGCAATCCTCACCATGCATGCACTTTGGCCAATCTTCTCTCCTATCATCGTAGGACCTAAGTCTAACCTCTTTGTTGAAATCTTTTTTACTTTGAACTGGAAAGTTAAAAACTGCCTCTTCAAAAAAATCTGGACCAAGAGGGCCATCGAAACACATTGGAGGTAACTTCCCTCCATCCTTTCGTCTCTCATTTCCCGCACCCTTGCCCCTAGAAGACCCTGAAGCCATTTGTATTGCACAATGAAGCAAATGTACAAAGGATCGTGTATATATAGGCGAAAGGATAGGTAATGTAATGGATTATGATAACGGATATGTATAAGAAACTCTGAAAGGCTATGTTCTAGTTCTGAAAAGGCTACATGTCCTACTCATAATATAGGATATTGTTGATTCTAAAAAGGCTATGTCCACCGTGAGATGAGGGCAGCGCCACCTCGGGCAAGTGTATGGATGAAGGTTGTATTTGCGCTGTTGAACCAACCACCAATGGACTAGATTAGATCATCATGTACCGTTTTGGCTCATAGAATCGTGGTCGTAGCTGTGTGAATCGAGGGATGAGGATGGGGGTGGCATGGCGAGTTTTAAGCCGTGGATCTCGGATCTGAAGGCTAGTAGCACGTATCGGTTCATGTTTTAAGTCTTGACCATCAATCTTGAATCAAATGGCTCATATCAGGCGCACATTACAATAGTCGAAGTCATTTTCTAAAAGAGCCCCTTGCTGACATTAGAATCAACCCGCAGTACACTTTAGTTCAAAAGAAATTACAGAGGACTCCTAAAATTTATGTTTTGAACCCTGAACTTTACAAATATAGTACACATCATCCCTCAGTTCTTAATAAATTACATATTTAATTCTGAAATTGATTTTTAGTACAAAAATAATTCCTACATCTGAGAAAACTCATATCTCCTTCGTTATAACTCCGATTTTAGTGGTTCTTGAACCGACGATCTCGTATCGACGTGTAGAATATTCCTTTGCAGTTTATTTCCATGTTTTGGTGTAATGTTATCATATCCATTATATGTTTATTTGTATGTATTGCTACGAATAGAAGCAAGGTTGTGAGGAACCTGAAGCCCAAACTTGGAGAAATACCTGGAATCACAAGTAAAAGGCAAGTTGGGTCCTTGATCACATTGTTTGACCTAATAATGTTTTGTTAATCACCGTGACACAATTAGGTTAAGCTGATAGGACCTAATAAGTTGCCTAGTTTGTTACCCTACACCTTGCAAACAAATGAATTATTGGGTAGTCTTGCTATTGCTCTACTTGGTTTTGGAAATTAATATTATATCTGAATTATGATCATGATTTATCATTATTATTGTATTAATTATTGTTCATGAATAGATTATTGTGTTAATTGGAACATGGAGCGACCACCCGAGAAAATAGTGCTACCACAAGAGTGGCAAGCTAGGGAGATATTACCTTGCCCAAAAATGGCAAGCAGGTAGTGAATCTCTGCAGAGTATAGGGAGGTTCTCGGGTCGAAGTATTTGTGATAGCTGTTTGAACGAGGGATTATATGCTCCCTTATGCCTGAACCGTAGCGGGTTTTCTCAAACTAGTGGAACTTTGGAAAGACCTTGTAGTGCTACCCTATTTCATCTCCTTGGTAGAGATGAATGGGAGTGAAGACACCTTGACAGAATGGGTAACATAGCTTGTGGGTAAAGATGTGCAATGTTGGTGCTTGATTTCAATTCCCCTAAAGGTATCGAAAATCAAGGCAACACAAGTTAGATATAAAGACCTTCTTTCTCTTGATTTAACACTTTTTCGGAGTGTTAGTACATGGGACGAAGGTTTTAGAGAGAAACATAATGAAATGATATGAAAGTGACAAAGTAGAACTTCATATCCAACTCATCTCGTATGCCTTAGCATTTTATTCCATCTCTCCTGATCAATAAGTCTACAAGCATACCTTCGGCTCCTGCACACAGGATGCCACGAAGGTTCTTAGTAGGTTAAGCAACACAAAGTAATGGCCTCTCAAAAAGGTACTTTATGCAGAGCACTATTCACCTATTTATAGGGAAGATGAACCGCCTTTGTACAAAATTACAATCGTGTCCCTTAAGGCTTTACACTCATTATTTAAAAATGGAATCAGGGTAGTATTGTATTTTCTCCTTTCTCTTGTTACGTAGGTCTTCGCCTTCTTTTCCTTTGTCATCTTGCGCATGAAGCTTTTCCCCATGCCAAAGTTAATGGCTTCGGCTCGTTCTCTCACCGTTTTTTCGTACAGACGAAGCTTTTGTATATGTTGCTTTGGCTAAAGGCCAGCTTCGTCCAGTATTTGTTATTCACCTGAAACACACTTTATTATATCAGAATACATGTGTTTTGAGGACCTTCAGCAAGGCAGACCCCCAATAGTAGCCCCTTGTGAATGAGTTCGTTGCTTCATAACGAGCTTAGATCGCAAAAATCATAAATGGGATGTCTTGGGCCAAAGGTACGAAAAACACCTTCTCGAAGCTCGTTAAGAATATCCTGACTAGTAGGGCTCAGATCTAAGTGAGTACAAAGGTTAAGTTCAAAAAATCTACGGGTATGAAAGAGAGTGATACCCGGCGATGTTAATAAAGTATTTGCTGCTTTTGCGTGTGCTGTTGCTCAAGCCCGCTCTTCCTTCGAAGCTTACTTCGATTGCTTTTCGACCTTCAAACCAGCCTTAGCTAGTTCAAAGGTACGCTTTTTCAATAGGAAATGGCAGGAGAGCGGCCTAGTGCTAATGTGCCCTTGGAACCTTCATCAAGCATCCAAGAGACGAAGGTTGAGAAATTAGTTACAACAATAGAGGCTACCACCTCCTAGACCGAAGCTGGTGCTGTGAATCCATCTGAGGATAGTGACATCATTGATATTGAAGAGGATACCACTACCATTCGTCTTATGATGCCAAACCATGTGGACTTTGGTAAATCAAAGATCAAAGGAGGACACATTGAGGTACTTAACCGCTTTGGCTATGTTGACAATGTTGATTGGGTGCGGCTAGGCGGTGATGATTTAGTGCCAAAGCCACGAGAGGACAAAGTTGTTGTGTTTCAAAGTTTTCTAAAGGTTGGGCTTAGATTTCCTTTGCATAAGATGGTAGTTGCCATTTTGAAAAGGTTTAACATATACCTTCACCAGCTCACCCCAAATGCTATAGTGAATTTAGGAATTTTCATTTGGGCTCTACGGAGTCAGGGTGTTGAACTTGATGCCGCAGCTTTCCATGAAGCCTTCAGTCAAGTCCATGAGTTACATTTCAAACAAAGGCAACTAGAGGCCTTCACAACAACTTTGTTGTTACAACTTCGCTTACCAAAGGGGTGCGAGGTTTCCAGCCCTTGCATACCGAAGCAAGTGGCCGAATGAACGGGCGAGGGAGTGGTTTTACATGAAGAATGATTTGAATGAATGGACTGATATAAAAGGAATCATTCAGACTCCTACATCAAAAGCTTCAGATATAAAAATCCAACGTGTTATATCAACTTTGAAGCTTAGGCTGCTATAGTTGCTTTCAATGCTATTTGTACACACATTGGAACAAGGGATCTCATTCAGGAGTTTTTCGCTGTTAAAACATGGCCACTAGCGGCTGGATGGGAGATGCCGAAGATGTCTAAAAAGATGCTTCGAATGTGGAGTCTGTGTTGATTAGACTTTGCTACAAGTATAAGTTTGAAGACAAGTTTGGAGAGCCTAGTGATAGGTGGTAAGATTATATTGAGGCGAAATGCATTGAAATACTTGGTAACCATAGTAAACCTGAGATCGAAGCTTTGCAACGAGCTTTTGTGGCTCAAAGAAGGTGTCGATTAAACCGTGTTTTCGATGCTATTGGCTTCTTCTATCCTGACTATCCCAACATGATTCAGGATCCAAAGAAGAGGAAGAGAAAAGTGACTACGAAGTGGACCAAAGGTGGAAATTTTGTTACAAAGGGCTTCAGAGGAAATTCTAGTATAAATTTGTTGTATTATTCTCTTGTTATTTTTCATGTGTTTTTTTAGGCTGAACTCGAAGCTAAGGTGGCAGCTGAAGTCGAGGAACTCCCTTTTATGGAAGCTAAAGAGACGAAGACTGGATAAGCTATTGCCCTAATAGCAAAAAAAGTTATTCCTTTGGAGCCATTTCTAGAGAGTGAAGAAGAGGAAGAGGAGGAGCAAATATGTCACACCCGGATTTAAGGGACAAAGTCGGGTGCATCTCATATATGCGCCAAAGAAGACAACACATATAATAACAGAGTGTATAGAGATAAATGTCACAACATAATCAGAGTACTTATTACATAGCGAAAGTCTAACAAAATAAAAGATAAATATAAAACAAACAAAAGTCCATCCTTGGCGCCATTATGTCAACTAGGAGACGCCATCTAGATTAAGTCAAACTCCTCGTTGTGTGGCTCCTCTTGAACCACCTGTACTTCTCCTGTGGGGGTGTGAGACAGCAAGGGTGAGCTCACACATGTTCATCGTTCAACAAGTTGTGGGAATAATGTGCATGAACTCACCAAAGGTGGGAGTTCATGTGATGTGTAAGGCTGATCAACAAT
Source organism: Zea luxurians (assembly GCA_029449295.1). Lineage (NCBI taxonomy): Eukaryota > Viridiplantae > Streptophyta > Magnoliopsida > Poales > Poaceae > Zea > Zea luxurians. Next base: position 50,743,923 of record JAOPSE010000004.1, on the reverse strand, counting down.
AGGGGTTAAAGTTGAGCATTGCTTTTAATAAGTTGGTCAAATTTTATTAGCAATTACTAGATGTAAGTAGATACCAAACCATAATAAGAATAATAGAACAAAGTTAATAAATAATCCCATGCAATGCAAATGACAAATTAAATTTAGTTCCATAATTTAATCATGCGAGAGTCCTGAGTTGCTCTTGACCGTGAGCTCGGCTAGTATACCAGTTTTACACTCTGCAGAGGTTGTACCCTATACCCACAAGTCATGTTACCCATCTGCCAAGGGGTCATGAATCCCATACACCTGTACCAAGGAAGCGAGGCAAGGTACATTACGAAGCCTTTACAAAGTTCCACTAGCTTCCGAAAACCCGCTACAGTTTATGGGAAGAGCACTTGCAAGAATCCCTCGTCTGACCGCCATCGCAGCAAAATCAACCCGAGAACCTCCCTGCATGCAACTCCTCTACTGCCCTTGCCCCTTTCGGGTAAGGTAGCCTTCCACTAGCTTTCCTAATTAGTCAGCCAAGGGCGTCCCATTCCACCCTTGTGGTCACGTGTTTCTCAAGTTAAGCTCCATGTTCCAATTAAAATAATATAATGATGTTGATATGAACATAAATAACATAACAGAATAATTGGAACATGGATATAATGAAATATTAACCCAAAACCATGTAAAGCAATAGCATAACTACCCAAATGATTCAGGGATAAACAAGGTAAAAAGGATAACTAGTCTAGGGTGACCTATTGGGTCCCATCAAAATTAAACCTATGCATTGATAAGTGATATTAAAGAACATTATTGGGTAAAAAGTGGTCAAGGGCACAACTTGCCTGGGACTTGAGATTCAAGGTACCAGGATGATTCTTCAGATCCTCGTGACCTCACTGCTAATCGTAGCAATACAAACAAATATGGTATAGGCAGAAATTAACATCACACCAAACATAAGAATAAATTGCGTAATAATAATCTACGTGTTGCTACGAGATCGTGGGTTCGAGAACTACTAAATTTGGAGTTACGGTTATAAAGTTATGATTTATGGAAGATCTACGTGATTTAAATACTAAACTATATTATAAATTGATCGGTGTACATCATATGATAGACTATTCTATAAATAATTAACTCAACTTTAATTTTAATTATAACTTAACTAGAGATCATGTTCTAACCACATTATAATTATGGTCAGGTTAGTTTTGATTTAAAAGAGCTAATCTAGTAGACATGGAATAAATAAATATAGAAGTATGCGACAAGGTATAATCAATGTTGTTACTGCGTAGTACATATTTATACAGAGCCAACACAACTAGAATGGGTCAAATCGGAATTAAAACGAAGAAGTTATGCATTCCTGAAGTTCGTATGTGCTTGCTGCAAAATTAATTGAGTAATCAATTCTAGTATAGGTTTCATGTTAAAACAGTGTTACCAAGTAATAGACAATATTAATACAAAATTATAGGAACTAAAATGGGTCAATTTGGACTTCATATGAATTTTCTATGAATTAAACAAGTTCTAGCATTTATTTTTACATTAAAAATCTATTTCCATATTTATTTATTCAATTCATAAGTTCTCTGGACTGCACCTCAATTACAGGAAAGTCCAAGGGTTAATGCGCGAAAAGTCCCAAGGCACAGATCCACCCCGCGGTGGATGGCGGGTTAATATCGGTAAAACAGAAGGGTTCTTTCACAAAATTCCACGGACGAAGCGGTATCCACCCATCTCGGCCATCCGTCACTGGTTCAACTGCGTAGATTAGACTGGCCCACAGTGAACCAACATGTCACCAGGGTCATTGATGCCGAGATCGACGCTCCACGACAACGCGTGATTAGGGCCACACACAATGCGATCACGGTCCCCAACTGTTTGTTGAACCGGTATGTAATCCTATCCACCCGATTGACCATCAACGACCCTAACTCACCCGCAATATGCTATGCCCACCGATCGCCGGATTACGATCCTACGGCACAGAAGCCGTCTTCTACCCCCAACGCTCGACCACAACGACGTTCAGGAATCACGGCGGAGCAACTCCAGCCGAGCGCGGCGCCGCAACTCAGTGCCCTAAAACTTTCCCCGACAGCTGCCTCATGCAGAGGAGGGTAGGGCGGAGGATGTGGAGGTGGTCTTACCTTGGATCGGTGCGGTGGCGCCTCGCCCCAATGCAACCCAAGACGTTCAGGACTTCCTTCAACTGTGGCGAGCAATTGTGCCACCCTCCACCAACGCTGAGCTAGGCTAGCCGAGGAGCAGATTGTATATGTCCACCAGAGCTTCACGAACGTACTAGACGAATCACGTGCGGTGGCTGAGCTTGTGAGCAATGGCAGCGACTCACGGCTATGCCCTAGGGAAACTCACGTGACAATCACCCTGGTCGAGGCACGAACTAGAGGGATGCGAGGAGGAGCGGTGGCTTGGGTTATAGGCAAGGGTTTGGGGCGAGTTTGCTAGCATCCTAACAACCCTCCAGAGATTCTCGGCGATGGTTGCATGCCCATGGCGGGGAGGGTGCCGCGGATTTCGGGAAGACAAAGACCTAGTACGTGGGCTCGGTCAGTCAGTGGGACGTGGTGCGAGGGCAGCGCCGCATCAGGTGGGGAGTTGGGCTGCCCAGGCGTGTAAACGACCAAGTCGCGGTTCCCATCAGTGGCGGGCAGGCGACTGGGAATGGATGGACGCCTGACACATGGGCCCGCCTGGCAGAGAGACCCCCGCACGACTGGTACCGGGGTGAATGGACTGGGCTGGCGAGTGTGGAAAAAGGAAGTGGGCCGCAGGGGAGAGGAGTCGGCCCAAGCGTAGGTCTTCCCTTATCTTTTTCTTTTCTTCCTTTTTATTCTCTTTTCAAATTCCAAACTCATGTATTCAACTTAAATTTAAACTCCTATTTTAAATTTTTAGGTTTCCAAATGTTCTAATGGAAATATATATATAAATTCTACTGTTTACAAATTTTATTCCATTATGAAAGGAATAAATGATTTTATTAATATTTTGCCTTCTCATTTTATGTTTTGCTTTTCTTTCTCTATTTCAAAATCTACTAGCTGAATTTAAATTTGTTGGTGAGTTGCACACACATGTCCAATGCCCAAATAAAGTTCTAGTATGAAGAATTATAAGTATTCGTATATATTTTTCTTTGTATATTCCTTTCCATTTCTATTTTGTTCTCCTTTCTTATTCCTCTTTCTCCATTTAATTCTGAAAGGAATAAATGATTATCATAATTACCTTTCTCAAGCTCTTTTCTATATTTTCTATTCCCTTTTGATTTACAAATTTTAATTACAAATCCAAGATCAAGTTTAGGAATTCAAATTTTTAATACATACTCAAAATCAATTATGAAGCAATAGATATATATTTATTTTAATTGATTTATTTGTTTGGTAGATGTTTGAAATATGAAAAACACTCATATTGTTTTCTTTCTTTTTAGAAAAATAGTATTTTGAATGTGGGGTAAGAAGTAAAAATTATTTCAAAATTAAATATTCATGTAAATAAATGCTTATGGCGCATCATTTAAGGATATGCATAATCATTTAGTGGAATAGAAAACTTCTCTATTACTTCTTTTCTAAAATAGTTCTTGGTTTTCAAAATTCAGTCCTCAAATTTCAACACTCAAGTATAATTTGAGATATCTGAATTTACTTTTTATTTCTTCATTTATTTTTTTATTATTTTTTTAATACAAATTTTGGGCCTTACAAAATAGGTCCAGTGATGAGCTCGTTCTTCGATATTGACGACACTGAGGGTAACTTCTGCTGACTTTGCTTTTAAGCTTCGGGTTAGCTTGATACAATACTTTAGTTATCTCTCTTTTTTTACTTCTCACAGGATTTGTTTCTGAGCAAAGCCCTAAAGAATAAGAGAAATGTTTGAGGGCGAGGCTGCCCAAAAATAAATGGTTAAGCTCAGATCCGAAGTATCTGGGCTTTAGTTTGACTACGAAGAGAAGGAGAAATCTTTCAAAATTCAGGAAAAAGATTTTGTTGAGAGCTGAACCAAAGTCTAGGCTATGCACGAAGAAAAAAGCAAGCTTGAAGAAATAATTTTGAGGAAATTATCAGAGCTTGAAGCTTTGAATGCTAAAAGGACAATCAAAATGCATCGCTTGATGCTGAGCTAAAACAAGCAAAAGCGGAATATGAAGATGAAACGCCGAAGATAATGCAAGAATCTGCCAAAGCAGCCGTTAACCTTAGCACCGCTCAGGTGAGTATAGATGACCTGAATACAAAGTAAATTATGTGAGACAAGGACAACTTAATGAAAACTATCGAATCCTAGCGGTAAACTGTTATACCCTCGACAACATATGATATAATGAGTTATTGAAGACCTTTTCCTCTACCGGGGCTATGTCTAAAGACAAAAAAAATTCGAATGGTGACTTGGAGGGCTTAATGCGGTGGGTGCTCAATGAAACTCGTGCTTATATGTCATACCCGGATTTAAGGGACAAAACCGGGTGCATCTCATACATGCGCCAAAGAAGACAACATATATAATAACAGAGTGTATAGAGATAAATGTCACAATATAATCAGAGTACTTATTACATAGCGGAAGTCTTACAAAATGAAGGTAAATATAAAACGAACTAAGGACCAACCTTGGCGCCAATAAGTTAACTGGGAGACGCCACCTAGATCAAATCGAACTCCTCGTTGTGTGGCTCCTCTTGAACCACCTGTTCTTTTCCTGTGGAGGGTGTGAGACAGAAAGGGTGAGCTCACACATGTTCATCGCTCAACAAGTTGTGGAGAATAATGTGGTATGAACTCATCAAAGGTGGGAGTTCATGTGATGTGTAAAGCTGATCAACAGTAAGGATTAAAGCTAAGCATTGCTTTTAATAAGTTGGTCAAATTTTATTAGTAGTTACTAAGTGTAAGTAAATACCAAACCATAATAAATAATAGAAAAAAATTAATAAATAATCCCATGCAAATGCAAATGAAAAATTGAATTTAAGTTCCATAAATTAATCATGCGAGAGTGCTGAGCTGCTCATGACCGTGAGCTCGGCTAGTATACCAGTTTTACACTCTGCAGAGGTTGTACCCTGTACCCACAAGTCATGTATCCCATGTCACCAGGGATTGCAAGGCCCTTAGACACTACCGAGGTGAATGGCTAGGGATCCACTATGAGGCCTTTATAAAGTTCCACTAGCTTTCAAAAACTCGCTACAGTTTATGGGAAGAGCACTTGCAAGAATCCCCCGTTTGACCGCCATCGTAGCAAAATCAACCCGAGAACCTCCTTGCATGCAACTCCCCTACTGCCCTTGCCCCTTTCGGGTAAGGTAGTCTTGCACTAGCTATCCTAGTTAGTTAGCCAAGGGCGTCTCATTCCACCCTTGTGGTGGCACGTGTTTCTCAAGTCAAGCTCCATGTTCCAATTAAAATTAATGATCTTGACATAAACATAAATAACATGATAAAATAATTGGAACATGGATATAATGAAATATTAACCCAAACCATGTAAAGCAATAGCATAACTACCCAAATGATTCAGAGATAAACAAGATAAAAAGGATAAACAGACTAGGGTGACCTATTGGGTCCCATCAACATTAAACCTATACATGAATAAGTGGTATTAAAGAACATTATTGGGTAATAAAAGTGGACAAGGGCACAACTTGCCTGACACTTGAGATTCTAGGTACCAGGATGATTCTTCAGATCCTCGTAACCTCACTGCTAGTCGTAGAAATACAATCAAACATGGTATAGACAAAATTAACATCACACCAACCATAAGTACAAACTAAATAATAACGATCTACGCGATGCTATGAGATCATGGGAACGAGAACCACTAAAATCGGAGGATTTATGTGATTAAAATGTTAAACTATATTATAAATTGGTTAATATAAATCATATAAGATGTTATTTTATAAATAATTATCTCAACTTTAATCTAAGTTATAAATTGACCATAGATCATATTCTAGTGGTCAATAATGATAAGCAGTTTAACCAGACTAACCAACATGAGTTAAATACAGATCTAATTATAAAATAATGAGACATGGTATAATAAATGTTGTTATTGCATAGTAAATATATATACGAGACTAACGCAACTTAAATGGATCAAATCAAATTAATAGATTTTAAGTTATGAATTTTTAATGATTTTATGTGTTTTGTACAAGATTAAATACGATATAAATTTTAATGTGACTTTCATGTCGAAACAGTGGCTCTAATTGATGAACAATAATATTATAAAATTATAGAAATTGGAATGAACTCATTTGGACCTAATATGAATTGTCTAGGGATTAAACAAGTTCTATGATTATTTTTTACACTTAAAAATTCATTTATTAAATAAACTTCCTGATTCACTCTCTGTTTGGACCGCGCACATCATAACAGTGAAGGTCGGGGTTAATCTTACAAAATTACCCAGACACAGGATTGATTCGGGTGGACGGCGAGTTCTATTTGCGCAAAGGTCGGGGTTTCTTTTACAAATTGACAAGTTCAAAAGGGTATCCACCAACCTCGGTCGTGCGATCCGAAATGGACGCACGAGATTAGATCCAGCCCTGAGATGAATCGGTACGCGTTCTAGTTCCTCGGATCAACGATCAGGGGCCACGATTTAACGCGCACACGATCAGATCTCGCCCCCACATCCACGGTCCAATGGTGAAGATTAAATCTGTAATCTGGTGAACTGGTACGGAGTCTCCGCCATCGGATCAAACCCCAACGTTCCAGATTCTAAGTAACCTACCTGGATCTACACCCGACCGATCGGGATCGGACGGTGCACGTTTCGCCTAGCCGAATCGGTATTCACCCCATCAATCTAGACCATCGAGCTTTAGATCGATGGACCACAGTCATTCAGCCTACTCCCATTTACCCCGACGGCGGCGCCGCCCATGATGCACGGCGGAGCCATCACCGGAGTACTGCATGCCACGAATCGCGTGCCTATAATCCGATCCGAGCGCCGCTACATGAGGCAGGGAACAAGGCAAAGCTAGAAGAGGATTCTTACCCTGGATTATGGCGCAGAGACGACTGCCCACGGAGGAGAGCGGATCCGCGGCGACGCTTGAACTACGGCGAGCGATTCCGACGTTGTTGGCCCACAATTGCACCCAGAAAAGACCACGAACGGCTTCCAGACGCGTCGACGAACCACCCGCACCGGTTCTTGCTGTTAATGTGTCACTGTCGGCGTGGATTCACCAGCGGCAGCGGTGGAAACGATGGGGTGGTGGTGCTCGGCTATGGCGGCACGGAGTTATCTAGTTCTAGGCGGCGAGAGGTGGTCTAGGGTTCCAGGGGCGCGAGGCCTGCTCTTTATAGCATAGGTCCGAGCCGCACATCCGGGCGACAGCAGTTGGAGCAGCTCGAGAAGCCCGGCGGTGCAGCGTTTGTTACCGAGAAATGGGGAAGATGGAGCTGACATCGTGGGGTCCCTTGGGCAGTGGCAGCAGAGTTGAGTGACCGTAGAAGGGAGCGGTGAGGCTGGCCAATGGGTCCGGGTTGACAGGAGAGGGAGGAACGGCGCGGCTGTGACCGACCCGAGGGCCCCACCTGGCGGTGACCACACGGAGCGCCCACGGCACGGAGGCTGACGGGGCGGGCCCATTTGTCGGCGCCAACGAATGAGTGGGCTGCGCGGGATGGGAATGGAGATGGGCCACGAGCAGTGGTTTTGGGCCTAGATAACATTTTATTCTTTTTCTTTTTATTTCTTGCTCCTTTTCTTTTCTATTTTTATTCCCACCTTCAAAATTCAGATTTAAATAGAATTTCAAATTATAATCTAATTGTAACATCCAGAATAACAACAAGAAGGGAAAGTATATATTTTTATAGAGTTATATATTTATTTTAAGTATTTTTGTTTCCTCTGCCTCCTCCTTTTCTATTTTATTTTCTATTCTTCTTTCTCTTATTCTCAAATTCCAAACTAAATTTAAATTCATGTTTGAACTTTGAATTCACAATTCTATCTTGAATAATACCTTTGCACTTTGAAATCTTATTTATTTATTATTTATTCTTCTTCCCACTATTTAATTCTAGCAATAGTAGACGACTTTAATATAGTTTTCTTCATCTTTTCTTTTTGAAGTTAAACATTTAAAGGCATGAGAAATCCAAGAAGGTTTCAAAAATTCTAAAATCTCTATCATAGATATTCTTATTTCTTTGTTTTATTATTTTACTATTTTTTATATAAATTTTTGGGATGTTACATTCTAAAATTGTTCTCTCATCAGGAGAGGACTATTGCGCATGGATAGGTGCACGAAGCACTGCTTCTGTTTTGTTGAAACCCGGGTACAATCATCTGAAGGTTTGCACCGACCCTGATTTTAAAGTTTCTGCTGACCACGTCTGAAGATCGACCGTCGAGGCTTCAGAGTGGTCTAAAAAATTCATATCTGATATATGGAAGAAGGGCAGGAAGGAAATAAGTATCGAAGAATCTATAAAGAATAGAGAGAAGGTTTGTGTCCTATTACCTTCAACTTTACCTGCGTGAGGTATGCACACACTGACTTTCAAAATTTTTATAGTCATGACAGGCAGATGAAAGAACTGTAGATATTAGAAAGAAGTTGCAAAGCAAGAAAGTTGAAGGTATTTGACCTTTTTTCGCTTCTGTTAATTTTTAGTGCATTCATGCTTTAACAGTTGTTTTACTAACCCTTGCTGAGAAGTCACTACTTCACAGGTGATAATTGAAGTAAAGCATACTAAAGCCAAAGCTAAGGATGCTACTATCGAAGCCGAAGCAGCAGCTGCCCGAGCGACGAAGAAAGCCACAAATGATGTCATACTCAAAATTTGTGAGCGAATCTATGGCGAAGTGATGCAGGGCAATAAGGGAAATGATGTGAAAAACAATGATAATTTGTTGTAATATTTTTTCTGGTACAAAGTATTTGAACACTTCGAAACTTTTCAAGTGATTTGTAATATATTCGTACTTTTTGCTTCATTTTTGCTTCTGTACTTACTTTTGTGATGTGTGAAATATTATTTAACACATGTTTTGAGCCGAAAGCGAAAAACACATTCCCTTGTTTTCACACATTACAAAGGAACACTTATAGAGACGATTTCGAAGTAAACTAAATTTATGCTGGTGTGAATGAATTATAGCTCTGTATTCCCTTAGGAATGACTTCAGAGCTTTTCACCGTGACTTAGGTGAATAAAACATAGCTCTACATTCCATTAAAAATGACTTTAGAGCTTTTTCACCGTCACTTAGGTGAATAAAACATAGCTCTGAATTTCCTTAGGAACGACTTCAGATCCTTTTCACCGTTACTTAGGTGAATAAAACATAGCTTTGCATTCCCTTAGGAATGACTTTGAAACTTTATCACTATTAGTCAAGTGAATAAAACATAGCTCGGCATTCGCTTAGGAACGACTTTGGAGCTTTTTAACACTTGCTTACCTGAAGCTTTGACCGCAATATTTTTGTCATTGCACTTGAAGGTGCTAGGTCATTATTACATTGATTTGCATGATATATAAAGTTAAAAGTTTGTGAAACTAAACATAGACAAATTGTAACGTCTTCTTGATAGCTTCAGGTTTACTTACAGAGCACCTTGGGGTTTCTAGTATTGGGAACTTGGGATGACCAGCTAGGACTTGGTCATAGGGAGATGGTGGGACGAATGAAGCAGATGGTGACCATGCACTCATTACTGGATTGTTTGAGGCATTTGAGGTTGAAGATAAACTTAGTCTTGGCTATCGCAGAACCTCCCAAGTGATCGGGCCCACATGCACCTCTCTTTGTCCCTAGGACCTCATAAGGCTATACATGTGTACCAAACAATTTAAAAGGATCTGTCTGAGTGTCCCAAGGACCTCGGATAAACCACTTATCGCCAAGATCGCAGGATTAAGTAAACAGAACTCACATTCAAACAATTGTAACAGAAATAAATTCTTTATTACAACATGATTATAAGTTACACTAGTTACAAGTTATAATAGGGTTACAATATATATCATCGGAGTTGATTACAAAAGAAAGTGTTTGAAAAGAATTACACTTTAAAATGTTATAGAATATTTGTAAATTTGAAATACATGATAGCTTAAGTGACAATCCTCATTAAAGAAACTACAGGAGGGATATACTTATATAAGAAGGCCGAGCCCACCGAAACTTAGCACCATCCACAACAGAACAAAATTTCAACCTAAAAAACAACACGAAATAAAACCCTGAGTACGCAATTACTCAGCAAGACTTACCCGACTAAAGAAAAGACTCTCAAGGGTATGATGGTTTGTTGCGAATCATGGTAAAGCTTATCCAATTTCAAAGACTCATTTTTGCAGAAAAGCTTACTAGTAGTGTATCCTTATGCCAAACTTCTACTTCACAAATTAAGTACTTTTCCTGAATCTAGATTTGCATGATCTAAAGCATTCACTTGTCCTACACTAGCTTACTTTTATCAACTTTAGTTTCACTTGTTATCTACGATGAGGGTCGAAGATCCAGTCTTCATATCCGAGAAGTACGGTGATCCAAATCGATTAATACCCAGCTAGGGATCTCCAACCACATGACATATGTAGCACTTAACCCTTGCATATGTAAACTCGCACCCGGGTTTCTCAAGACCAGAACAGGTCCCTGTCAACCCAGAGCTCAGTACCCCACCATCCAGCCTCTTGCCAGGTGGATACACGATACTCTCGCCATCTCTCCACTCCCATTGCGGACCGGCCTTTCTGTTATTGGTCCAATCGAGGCTAAGCTTACCCATGACGAGGCATGTGGCCAGTTAAAGGGTCCTAGATCAGCAGACCAACAATTGTTGCGGTCCTTAAATGACACAGACGGGCGACCTATCCTGCTCAACGTCTGGTCTCATCTTATTATTTACCTCCCAAAAACCACGTACATGACAGAGGTACAATACTTGAACAAAGAATTCATCATCGCGAGTGATGCCTTCATTATTGCAAGTTCCTTTTTCATAAAACCCATATCCAGGGTTACACATCATTCTTTTTAAAAGAAACAACTTTTAGTTTTTTCTAAGCAGGGCTAAGCCTCATTAGTTCTCTTTATAAAATAGGTAGCAAGGAGGATAATCAAATTCTAAGGAATGGTGATGCATTAATTGTTTATTCACACAACTCCTATCACCTAATGCAACATATAAGTGATAAAAGTTTTTAAAACAGAAGGATGTGGCAAATGCACCGGGGCTTGCCTGGGATAAACACTAGGTTAGTGTTGTTAGATGATATTTGCTTGGCGAGCATCTCCCATCCTGGCATTTGCTTAATTCATTTGCTAGATTTGTCCGCCGACATCGCCTCTCCAAGTAGACCATCCTTTGCATCACTTGGGGTCAACCTAGACCCTAGCCTTCGCATCTCGATCATTAGCGTACCTATATGATATGAGTGAATATGAGCAGGAATAACACGAGGCAATTAATGCTATACCAAAGTGGATTAAACACTTAGAGGCAAGACTTTACAACACTCAAGATTAGATATCTCTAACTCACTAAATATAACAATCATGTTCCTCTAGCTTAACCCGATCTAACTTAATCATTAAGAAATAATAACTACGCATACACTCTACTTGCCTTAGTTAGAGTCCAACACCAAAAACTTAATAATTCTAAACTCATTAGTCTAAGACATTTAAATCTAGAATAAGAACAGAAGCACATCAACTTTCTAAATTATTACTCTAGGTAAATTTGCAAAGCAAATCATTCACGGGACACATTTTTTAGTTGAGTTTAGCAACCACAAGTCTTCACCAATCAAGAACCAAGAACTAATTAATCCTATCTAGCGAAGCAAGAATGATTCCAAGCAATCAATTTAACACGTGCAGATTTTTTTTGACAGCATCACAGTAGTCACTTGTTTTACTCATAACTCACAAGATATTCATCCTAAAATGGTAAACTAGGACTTTATGGTAATCTTATAAAGTCCTCTACAACTTTGATATTATCATCACAACAAGATTTGACACTTAGAAAGGTCAAATAGTGCTAAACGTAAATTCTGTCCAGATTTGGACAGAATTCGACTCTTCACTTCAAAAATTCATAACTGGAGTTCCAGGCATCCAAAACAGTTGATCCTAGACTTTCTAGAAAGCTAATAAAATTGTCTACAATTTATTTATAAACATCTTAGGTTAATTCAATGCATATCAAAGTCAGTTAACACAAACAGACTTCTCTGTCCAGATTTAGACAGATTCAGACTCTATAGTTCAAACAGTTGTAACTTGGTCTCTAGACCACCAAAAAGGGTGATCTAAGACTTTTTGGAAAGCTTAAGGAAAGTACTACAATTCGTCTATAATTATTAAAAACTGATTCTCAGTTTAGCTTAGCCAAACAATTCAACTTTCGAAACCTATACAGAATTTGGACAGATTCTGATAATGAAATTGAGAAAATCATAACTCCCAAACTACTATGCCTATGGTCATGAAATTTTTAGACATGCAAGAGAAATAAATTAGCTACAACTTTTGTATATAACACTTCAACGAAAACATGATTTACTTCACTAAAGTAGCTGCGTAATTAAAACTGTTCCTGCGGCCCTAAAAAGCAATACATTCAATTCAATAGCACTAGACTTATATATCAACTAGAATACCTCGTGCATACACCACATCCCAAATTCAAGTTTCATCATACGACATGACTCCATTACAATTATGAACACAATTATAATAATATATTTAACACATTATTTAGACAATGCCCACTAGTCTACCCATACTCCTCAAAAATGTTGGTTTCATCATCATACTACATATATACAGGTACCTCACAATTAAGAATGCCACCACATCATCGCATAAATAAATATTCAAACAAGCATCCAAAATTATCATGACTGTTGCAAAAGATGGAGAGGAGGACTCTTTCCTACCCGACGCCATAGAACAACACATAGACATGGTAACGAACCTAAACATGATCACTTTAACGCACTCGCGTTAGAACAAGAAAATCATCGGCTACATCTCTAATGAATCCATCAATCAAATTAATTAGCAAAAATAGAGACAGAGCTCACCATATCGCAAATCAAAACAATATTTATACGCATGACGACGATTCCTGGTTTGAGCATAACATTGAACACCCGACAACCATCGCGCAACTTGTTTCGCTTCACACGTATGAGATTTCTCCTCACATCTCGCACATAAGCACATACATACAAATACGATTGGCATCTAATAAATTGATGTCGGTTACAGGTACTGGCGAGGAATAACATAAGGAAAATAGCGGTTCCTTACCGGGGCGAACGACGACGTGACTGGGACAACATAGATTGAGGTGGAGCACGCTACGATATTTTGTCGAACAAGTTGAGGGCACGACACGAAGGAGTGTCGTGGCTGCTGCTGCTCCATGGCCTAGGGCGAGAGCAAGCACTAGGGAAACGACATCGGCAAGGTTGAGGACGGGCAGCCCAGTTCGGCGTCGGACAGAGGCGAACTGAGCAGCGGCGCTCATCGGACCTGGGTCAAGGGCGAGCTTCAGGGTGTCGCGTGCCATGGCTGAGAAGGGCAAACTTGCTGGCGTGCACCTGGTGGTCAAGGCAAAGCCGAAGAGGCTTGACGATCCGACCTCCACAGCGATGTGGACTGGAGACGGCAACACCCGGCCGAACCTGAGCGCCAGCGTTGGAGGTCAGGGAGGAGGTGGCCATGGGAGAAGTCAGGGACGGCGTGGAAAAGGGGCTGGAGCAGAGGCGAGGAGGAGCCATGGACAAGCACCAGCGAGCACAGGGAGCCACGGACACGAGAGGAAGGGAGCTTCCTGGCCGAGCTCGTGAGGAACGAATGGAGCAGAGGAAGAGATGAGGATGAGGGCGGCCGGTGCTGCTGCCAGGAGCAGCCCGCGTGAGCAAGATGAGGTACCACGTATAGAGGATAAGGCTATCCGCAAGCGTTCCCCCTAAATTTTTCCCCCTATATCACTTTTTTGAGTCACATCATCAACATTTCACCCCCTATTTTTTTATCTCCCGCAGCGGTTCCCCCTAAATAGTCCCCCTATATCCCACTACACTATAAAATATCATTTTCTATACATATTTTTCATCTACTATAAATTTTTTATCTACTAACAAATGAAATTGGGCCCACGTGAACAGTGTTTAGAGGGGGGAGAGAGACAACGCCAGAACGAGGGGGAGAGAGAAGGTTACCTCTACGTAGAGCGCTGGCTAGGGTGAGCCGCTGCGGCGTTGGGGGCGCCCTGTAGCCGCCATGCGAGCTACAGGGCAAGGGGAGGGGGCGTCGGGCCGCGTCCGTTGCGGCCAGTCTAAGCAAAGAGATTGAGCGGTGGGGAGATAAGGATAATTCTGATTTTTATTTTCCAATTTATAACGAAAGAAAACACCTATAAAATATAGGATTTAGATCCGAACGAGATGCAAACAGACGAATCAAAACAATATCAATTTTAATATTTTTGGACGACGCTTACAATGGTAGGTATTTTCGGGATCAGACAAATTTCCATAGTTGTAGACGTGAAACAGATTAATTACGAATAATCAGTTCGGTTCTAGTTATCTCGGTCCGATTTAATTTTACATTAATATTGTTGTCGTCGAGTTCTAATAATATTTACTCGGATAAAAAATCACAAGAGTGCGTCGAGGTTTCAAATTCGTAATCGCTTAATCCATAATTTTTAAACAGACACAAGACTCGACATTTCGTGAAATAAATACGCGAGATCGATGCAGCATCGAAATTGTGATCCTTTCGGAAGCGACATCATGCATCGTTCACGTGGGCGAGAGGCTGTGCGCTGTCCAAACACCGGTTAGCACTTGCCACGTGCCACAATGCTAGTCCACAGAGAGACACGTGCAACGCAAGCGTGAAAGAATTTCAAACAAAGTTTAAGGAACCAGATTCGATTTCAAGGATTACAGTTTGGGCAAGACGTCGATGGCTCAACCCAAACGATATTGGATTCAATGTTTCGAAAGATTACTAAAGTCTGAATTTTGCAAAATAAATTAGGATAATTTAGACAGATAGAGACAGATACGATATCAAAATCGTGGTAAACGAAGATAATTAGAATTTAGTGGCCTTTACATTCACCGATATCTCGTGCTTAAGTTTGTACTCGTTGTCGCACGAGAAATAAACACATAGGTGTTACATTGGCTCTTGTAACTAAGGCTAGATATACCGTGGGATGTAAGGTGAACAATATGATGATGTACTGAACACCTCATTTGACTGTGAGGGTTGAGTGGCTGATGAAGCAAGTTCCTTCTTCTTGTTGATAGTATGATGGCATGTTCTTCTTGTGTGTTCTTTGTCCTCACCACAAAATAAGAAGAATGGTTTCCTTGGTGGTGCACTTAATCTACCACCATAACTTCGGCCTCCGCTTCCGCCTCTGAGAGGAGGTGGACGAAATGTGCTGTGCGAAGGTTGTTGTTGAGAGCTTACTTCCTGCTGGGAGCTCGCTTGCTGCTGGCCTGACTAACCCTAAGACTAGGCCATCTTTTCCACACCCTGCATCGGGTTATGGATGCTTAGGACATGCCTTGGATGGAACCTTCCTCTGAAGCCCCTAACGGCTTTGGTTTGTCTATGTAATTCCGCCCTTCTTTGGCGGAAATCATTGTCATCCCTTATGTACTTGTCCATCTTTTGTAGAATTTTTTCATGGGAATGGGTAGGCTTCCTTGCAAAATACTGAGCTGCTGGTCCTAGCATGAGTCCCTTGACCATGGCTTCGATGACGATGTTATCCTGGACTGCTGGTGCCTAAGCCCGAAGCCGAAAAAATCGTTGGATAAATGCCTAGAGTTACTCATCTGGGTCCTGGGTACACTGAAACAAAACTTATGCAGTGACTGGCTTTGACTGGAAGCTTTGGAAGCTGGTGAGGAGCATCTCCTTCAACTTTTGCCATGAAGTTACAGTTCTTGGATGAAGCGATGAGTACCATGACGAATGACTTTGCTATGACTGCTGAATTACCACCATACAAAGATATGGTAGCTTTGTAGCTCATAAGGAACTACTTTAGGTCAGACATTCCATCATACATAGGTAATATAGGCGACCTGTAGAAAGGTGGTCAAGGTTGGACCTGTAGCTCTGATGTCAGTGGGGAAGCTTCCTCATAGAGGAAACCTTGGAAGTTGATTGGTTCGTGATGAAGGTTGTCTTGGTTAAAACCCTCGTAATTTTGGTCCATGTAGTTGTTCTGGTCCTACGGTTCAATGTTGCGCATTTCTTCAGTTGCTTCGTCAATCTTTTTCTGAAGCTTAGAAAGACGAAGCACCTTCTCCCTGCGCTTCTCCAATTGTTGGTGGATTGCTTTGACATTGTTGATCTCTTAGTCAAGCTCTTGGTCTTGTGGTTCTAAGCTGATAGCCTTCCTGTTTTAGTTTCTTGCGTCCCTCAGGAGTGCTTCGTCCCCTTGTTGGTGTCCAAGGTCCTAAGGATGAGGCCAGTTGTTGTTGCCTTCTTCGGTGGCATGATGCGAGTTGTGGTCATGAGATCAACGGAGGTGAGCTCCAATGTTGGTGCTTGATTTGAATTCCCCTAAAGGTATCTAAAACCTTGGCAACACAAGTTAGATGTAAAGACCTTCGTTCTCTTGATTTAACACTTCTTCGGAGTGTTAGAACATGGGACAAAGGTTTTTAGAGAGAAACATAATGAAATGATACAAGCATACCTTTGGCTCCTGCACACAGAATGACACGAAGTTTCTTCATAGGCTAAGCCACATGAAGTAATGGCCCCTCAAAAAGGTACTTTATGTAGGGCACTGTTCACCTACTTATATAGAAGATGAACCACCTTTGTATAAAATTACAATCGTGCCATTAAGGCTTTACACTCATTATTTACAAATGACATCAAGGTAGTATTGTATTTTCTCCTTTCTCTTATTGTTACGTAGGACATGGCTTTCTTTTCCTTCATTAGATTGCGCATGAAGCTTTTCTCCATGCCGAAGCTAATGGCTTCGGCTCATTCTCTCACCGTTTTTGCGTAGAGACGAAGCTTCTGTATATGTTTCTTCAGCCGAAAACCACCTTCATCCAGCTTTTGTTATTCACCTGAAACACACTTTATTATACTGAAATCCAGGTGTTTTGAGGACCTTCGGCAAGGCAGGCCCCCAACACGCAACCTCTATAGAGTGTAAAAATGGTATATCATCCGTCCTCACGGTCATATGTGGCTCAGACCCTCACATGAGTAATTTTTGGAATTAAACTTAATCTGTCATTTGCATTGCATTATGGGATTTATTATTAATTGTGATCAAATATTTAGTTAGGTTGGTATACACTTATACTTAGTAAATGATAATAAAATTTGACCAACTTATTAAAAGCGGTGCTCAGCCTTAACCAATTTTCTTGGTAAGCCTTACACTACACATGAGCCCCACCGTAAGTGAGCTCATGCGCATTATTCTCCACACTTGTGGAGCGATGAACGTATGTGAGCTCACCCATGCTATAATCACACTAGGAAAAGAGCAGGTACCACAAGATGAGGAGCATTAAGGATGCTACGATGTGTTCGTGAGAGTTCTAGGTCGTCGTCTCCCAGTCAACTATGGTTGCGGAGGATTGTTGTCATCATATGATGTAATCTATTTAGCTATTTTGTATGGAACCACTATTATATAATAAAAATGTGACAATGACTTGTGTACCATGAGTCATAATATGTGTGAGACTTGATCCTATCCCACATTTGAGACGCGCCTGATTTGCCCTTGAATCCGGGTGTGACAGAAGTGGTATGAGAGCAATATTGACTATAGGACACAAGCTAGATAGACCTAGACAAACCCCTACATAGTTACCTTTGCTACTCTGATTCTTTCTAAACTCTCAATCTTTTCTCATATAATGCTACTTTACTATGAATATTCTTACCTTTTATACTCCAAAGACAAAAGGAGGATTTCATACTTTGGAATCCTATACCTAAAGTGACCCTAAAGAATAGGACACCAAATCCTAGAAAAAAACTATTTCATAGGTATTATACACTTGAATGCTTATTCTTATGATAACTGTTTGATTTAGTTCTTTGATTGAGTGCAATGATTTGTGGAGTAATGTCTACAATTGCATCTACCAATATATAATTATAAAAGCATGTTTATAAGATAACTACTCAACCCAGATTATTCTAGCTTAAAAAAGAAGAGATAGACAAATCAAAACAAGAATATGTCCTATCTTAATAAGGTCTATCTTATCCTAATCTCTAATCTAATAAGACCTAGTCTAATCTAATGTAATCCAATCTAATCTAGATCACATCTAATCTGATGTGATCTAATCTAATATGACCTAATAGATCAATATAATCTAAACTAGTTCAAATAGATCTAATTTAATCAGGTTAGATCCAATCTCAACTAATCTAATGTGAGTCACTTACCTCACCTGATTCAATTAGGCAAATTAAACCCTACACAAAGATATCCATTCTAACCGAATTTATTCTATCCTAAATTGGTGCACTAGACCAACTTGGCTACCTAACCTACCTGATGGGTTGCCTAATCCATCTATCCAAAACCTAAAAGCAAAGTAAACCCTATTTGACCTATCTCATGTTCCACAACCATCTACCCATCTAAACCACCTAGACTAGATGGAGACACCAAGACCCGAGATGAAAACTCAAAGACCAAAGATCGAAGATGATCGACACCATCAAGTCAACAAGTATAAGAGCCAAGCAAGATATCCAGATGAGTCGAGATCCATCATCCATTTTAAAGCTCTTCTTACCCTAACCTTTCTTATCCCAACCTCTCCTTGCTCTAACCAAATCTCGTCTTGCCTAATAAGTGGCTAGACATAAAAATGATCATGCATTTTAATCACCTGTTAATTAGAAACTAAAAGCTACACTGCAAGCAAAACTTCTGCATCCCTTTCTTACTAATCTCGAGGACGAGATTATCTTTAAACGGGTAGAATTTGTAACACCCTAAAATTCTAATTATGGGTTTAGTAAAATTTCTCCAAAGAGTCAAACTAAAGTACCTTCGAATGAAGGATTATATACACTAAAGTGTCCTTTCCAAAAACATGATAATGATAATAAATAATACTAAAATGTTGGTAATTAAAAGTTTAGATTTAAGCTTTAAAGACTAGAATTTAAATTGGACCTTAAATATAGAAACATCCTCAATTCTTTAATTGATGGATCTATTTTTTCTTAATAAAGATTCTACATTAGAAACACTTTTTCCTTAAAAAATAAGTAATAAATAATGAGTTATTGAATAAACTTTTAATTTGGCTACATTTAAAAAACAATATTTCCTTGAAATATATAATATGTGTGCATTGCATAATTGAGACCATTGCTTAAATAAATAAATAAAATAAAATATAGTAGCATTTCATGATGGTTTTCTGATTATTGCATTGATATTTGAAACTCATTGTCAAAATTTAAAAATGAAACAAAAATTTGAAAACTGAAACTTGAAAACAAAATAGAAAATAGAAAAAAAGGAAAGGAAATTGTTCGTGGGCTGACTCCCTCCCCTACCCTCGACCCATTTTCAGTTATCCACACCACTGCCTAGCTCGGCCGTGGGCTCGTACGGTGATAGGCAGGCCCCACTGGCCAGACACCTTGCATGCGCACCAGCTCAAGTCATGTCGTCCGGTCCCGCGTAGCGTGCGCGCCGGTGCCGTCTGGCGGCCCCCCTCATCAGTCACACATGTTTCCACCATCTCTGGCAGATGGGCCCAAGTGCGCAGGAAGATCGTCTTCAAGTAACCAACGCAAGCGTGTACCTCAGATCGACGAGGCCGCCACATGGGTTAGCAGCGCCTCCGAGGGGAGTTGCTAACTTCAGGCATCGCCTCTCGCTGGGTATAAAGGGTGGTGCCAGTTTGACCACCTTAGTCTCATCTGGGCCACCATCTCACGTCAGAGCGGGGAGAAGAATCGGACCGCCGCCAAGATCCATCGTCTGCGTGGCCATGCGGATCATGAAGGGGTCGGGGGAACTTCTCCATGTCGCGTTACTAGTGTTCGAGGGCTCTGTGGTCAAGGCCATTGCCCTGGGTGCCGTCGATTCCTCGACGGTGTTAAAACGACAAGTTCGGCTCCCCGCCGTGGTCGTGCTGGGTGACCTGCCACAACAGTGCTCGATTAGTGCCATTAAGACTGTCTCCAGCAGCGTCCCCTAAATTTCGTCCCCTAAAGGAATATTCTCTGTCCTTTACAGAACACTCTAAAAGATTCTGTCCTCTATATATTCTCCGTCTCCAGCAGCGTCCTCTATATTCCATCCCCTACAGCTACAGTGTTAACAGATTCACATTTTCCATTTCTTTTTCATTTTTCTTTGTTTTGTTCTCATTTGACAGTATATAAATGATCCGAAAAAATTGTATTTATTAATTTTCAAAGCAATAAATTCGAAATATCAATAATAATTACATTGAGTGTTTTGTTGTTGTTTAATTGATGTCGGTAACGCGCCACATAGTATAATATCGTTGCCAAAATAAGTTTTCAAATGGGCAAGCTTGCACCGTAAGCCAGTACTCTTGTTCGAGAAGCCATAGTGTAGCTTCCCTTGCACGACAAGCGCACGTCTTCTATCCGAAGCGTACTTCGTCTATAAATACGAAGTGACCCTTCCATACTTCACTCAACCTTGGCTTTACAAACTCGACAACCATGAATCCCTACTTAGAAAACAGTTTTCTTGTGCGCTTGATGGAAGAAATGGAAGAGGAAGAAGAAGAGTTGCAGTTGGCGAGGCACATGATCAATAGGAGGCGACGTGCACGCAATGAGCGTCGTCATGGTGGTTCGATTCCAGGGCGTGTTAGGATTCATCGTGATCACATGAGCGGCGATGCAAGAATCCGAGCAGACTACTTTGGAGCCAACCCTGTGTACACGGATGCTCAATTTCGTAGGAGGTATTTACAATTAACAAATTCTTTTTACCATGTACAAAACTTCATGACCCCTATTATGACACATGAATTCTATGGTAGGTTCCGCATGCGTAATACTGCACAACATGATAGTAGAAGACGAAGGTCCGTTGTCTTTGAATACAACCTTTGAAAACATCGGAGTGCTGGCAGACACAACTCAAGGTTCAATGGAAGAGCGCAACGACTTCGTCAATCAAAGGTACAACCAACTCAAAGACCGCAACAAATATACTCAGCTTCAGGTAGATCTGATACACCATCACTGGGCGCGACATGGATCCGGAGTTGCATAGGACGAAATGAAACAAGTTGTGTCATGGTTGTTCTTAGCTACTGTCGAACTGTCTTTGTTTACTTTACATTGTTCTACTGTCTGTGTTAGTGTCATGTCTGTTCTACTTCATGTGTCAAGTCTGTGTACTGTGTGTCTTAGTGTCTGCTGCTGGTGTTTCAATTCAATAAGGAGTACTACTGTCATGCAACCACATATGTGTACAAATGCTAAACAAAACCTGCAGGAACCTCTGAGTTCATGAAACCAAATAGTTCAACACATATAGTAAAACATTCAGGTACAAACCATGACAAATAGTTCAAAACAAGAAGTTCAAAACAAATAGTTCAAAGACGACCTAAAAATTCTGGTACAAACCAGATTACGATCCGAGGACAGCAACCTCACAGTACGCCTCATTCAGAAATGACAAACAAACATATCAAGTACGCAACCTTCAGTGCCCAGACGAACTAGACCCAGTAACCCGTGCCAGTATCTCTTGTTGCTTGGCTTCGTAGTACTGGCGGAGGAGAGGGTTACATTTGCTCAAATCCATGCTTAAGATCATTATCTCCTCCTCCTTGTCCTCCTTTAGTTTCTGCCTTTCAAGCCTTAATTTCTCTAGGTTCAACTTCTTCTTTTCAAGGAGCAATTTCTGTCTCTCATTTCTGTTCATTGAATCGAGCTTCTTTTCCTCAGTTGTAACAGCTGTTTTGTAGACTGACAGGCGCTCCAAAGAAAGATCACCCATGCGTGTCATAAACTCTGAATCTGATGACGATGTGTCCACAGATTTAGACCTCTTTGCCTTTTCCTTCGAAGAATCTCGACCAAGGGGCCTCTTCGATGTGAAGCTTGATGGTACAGATTCTTCTGCATCCAAATCGACAGTGTTAGATTGTGTGGGATTAGCGTTGGCTTGCTGTTGTTGTTGACCCATGTGGTTGTCCATCCATTTTGGTTGGTCCTTAAGAATGGCCCAACAGTGTAAAAAGTGGAAAGGCTTCTTCTCAATTGCTGCGAACCTAGAAGCTGCCAGTGATGTCTGCAACATGTAACAAATGGTTATACCAGGAACATACTAACAAACCTCTAAAAAGTGATGTGCAAATGTAACATGAAACATGTACCTTGTCTGCGTCAGTGAGTCCACTAGGATTCTGTCGGAGGACTGCCATCATGTATCCAGCAAAAGTGGAACACTGTGTTTTGATAGTATCCCATCTACTCATCAAAGATTTTGTGGACCTTTCTGGCAATGTTCCTCGCCTTGAGTTGTATGCTTGAGTAATTCTACTCCAAAATCCTTGACGTTTCTGGCCTGTGTTAATAATGGGATCGCAACTAACAGCAAGCCATGCATGGCATACCCTGGTGTCCTCTTCAGCAGTGAAGTTTGCTAGCTTCACTCGTTGAGTTGCCTTTTTAGTAACAGCTGGTGTTCTGGAGCCCTCGGGTTGCCCATCAACTGGAAATTCAGAGTATTGTGTTCCGATAGGCTGCTCGTCAATCTGGCTAAGGAAGCTTCCATATTGAGACATCACCTGGTTCCAATCACTCCCCATTCTATGCAATACAGGCAGATGGAACATGATATAAATCAGTAGGTAGGCATCATGTAACATGGTATAAAGTAAGGGAAACATAGTCGAATAAAACACATAAATTATTGTAGTAACTGAACCGGATTCAGTTTACATAGATCAGAACATTAAACTCCCCCAAAAGCATGATCATACCAACCGACAGGTACACCTGAACATAGACCTAAACATGCTACAATACTTGTACTGAAGTTCAACCTAAAACACTAGTACGGATATGTGTCGTCGGTTGAGTAGTCACGACCATCGTCGTAGCCCAAAAGGTCTTCATACTTAATTGGTGACTGTTCGTCTATCAGTAGCTCGTCTTCTGAACCATCTTGTATGAGAAGCTCCTCTACAGCTTCCTCTTGTTCTGGATGTTCTTTGACTTCACTCGTAGCCATATTTTCTACCTCCCACTGAGTTTGCACTGCTACGTCTTCAAGATCCTTGGCCAGGTCGTCAATCTCAACTAGTGCTCGGTTCAATTCGTCCAGCAAAGGTGAGTTGAAAGGCTGGAAGGCTGATTTCACGACATCAACGATGTCACAACTACGCTTTTGAACAACTCTGAGCAGAGTAGCCAGTGCTTTACGGAGCTTTTCGTTCTCCGAATCCATGGCTACATCAAACACAGTGTTCAATTAGTTAACACCGACTACAATTGAAGTATGTTTTACAAACTACTGAATCCAGGGATTCGAAACTATGAGTACGGAGTTCAAATTTGCAGATTAGGTTACCTGTTGCATCTATGTGAAGCAGTTATAAATTTGCAGATTAGGTTACAATCGTCCCATACAAAATTAATGTTCACTAATTTGAATCTGGACAGAACCGAATCATAGGGGACGAACAACCCCCCAAACCCGAAATGGATCCCGCAAATCCGGTCTGAATTGAAGGCAGTGACGCATCAAATTCATGCGCATTATTTACATTGGCCAAGATCGTGAACCCTAAACATCCCAGAAACCCTAATCCATAGTACCGTATACGAACAATACAATACGGTACTGAACAGACAAGGATTTGTGTAGTTCGTACCTCGCTGTTCGCGGATCTGGCTCGATGGACCGAATCGAAGACGAAGACGACGGCGGCGACGAGGTTCTCCTCCGTTTGCCGGCTGCCTTCGACGAAGTCGGCGGACGACGAAGCCTTTTGCCGATGGCGACTCTCCGGCGACGAACAGGGGGAAGGTGGCTTGGATCTTCGGTTGCGGGGGGTCGCGCGGCCTCGGTTCCAAGGACTGCGAGCTCTTCGCCGACACACCCGCCTCCGCACGGCCGCTTCTCCGCCTCCTGCCTCGATGCCGGCGGCGAAGCGCGCCGGATCGAGGGCTCGGCCCCGGATGATGCAGTCGCCAGCGCGGGGTACGAGTGCGGGGAAGTTTCCTGGCGGCGGCTGGTGGACGAACAGCGCGGATAGCGCACTCCCAGAGCGCTCCACATTTAGAGTCCCTGCCACATCCTCTAAAATTTAGAGGACGGCATAGAGTTCCTTGCTGGAGCCGTAGGGGACCTGACAGTCCTCTACATTTAGGGTAGAGGACCCTTTACAGGACCTTGTTGGAGACAGTCTAAGCGGATCGAGGGTTTGGCATCGCTCGTAGAGACTGCACGTCGCATCTGCGGAGGAAGTCATTATTAGAGCACGCGTCAATTGCTCGCCGGCCCTCCTCCTCCACCGCGGAAAAGCCTAACACCCAAAATCTTATTTTAGATTTATGAAAAATATTTTTCTAAGTTCTAAATAAATATCGTAAATAAGGATTTTATTAGTTTAGAAATTATTTTTTGAAAATAATTAAACGTCAATATAAAATTTTTAATTGTCAAAGTTAGATTTCGGTCTCAAAACTAGAAGTTAAAATTGAAAATCTTTTAATAAACATAAAGATTTTTAATTGTTGATATGAGTGAATTATTTTCTTCTTCCCTCTCTCATGAGTTAAGCATCAATATTATTCAAAATAATAAAATAAATAATAAAATATTATTGCTTCATGATGAAAAGATTTTGTTTGTTGCATCTAAATTGGAGCTTGAATTTCAAAACCTAGACTTAAATTGAAAATAGAAAGCTAAAATAGAAATTGGAAAAGAAAAGAAAATAAAAAGAAGGCTCTCCCCCGGCTCTATGGGCCGAAACCGACCGGCTCACTTACCCTCATCTGTG
The DNA here is from genome assembly GCA_029449295.1 of Zea luxurians. Classification (NCBI taxonomy): domain Eukaryota; kingdom Viridiplantae; phylum Streptophyta; class Magnoliopsida; order Poales; family Poaceae; genus Zea; species Zea luxurians. Next base: position 50,718,793 of record JAOPSE010000004.1, on the reverse strand, counting down.
CCGGCCTTGCTGGGGAATCCAGCGTCGACATGTGGCCCCGCCTGGCCAGTCCCCGCACCGCGTCCCATGTCTTCGCGTGGGCACCACTTCGGCTGACGGTTGGGCCCTCACAGCCTTTGGTCGCGCGTGGGCGCCTGTCACACCCGGCTTTAAGGAACAAAGCCAGGTGTATCTCATACATGCGCCAAGAAGACAACATATATAATAACAGAGTGTATAGAGATAAATGTCACAATAAAATTAGAGTACTTATTACATAGCGGAAGTCTTACAAAATAAAAAGAATGAATAAAGCAGGAATAAAATCTATCCTTGGCGCCAGAAAGCTGACTGGGAGACGCCACCTAGATCAAATCGAATGCCTCGGTGTTAGGCGGCTCCTCTTCGACCACCTGTTCTTCTCCTGTGGGGGGGTGAGACAGCAAGAGTGAGCTCACATACGTTCATAGCTCAACAAGTCATGGGGAATAATGTGCATGAACTCGCCAAAGGTGGGAGCTCACGTGAAGTGTAAGGCTTACCAAAGAGGATGGTTGAAGCTGAGCATTGCTTTTAAAGTTGGTCAAAATTTTATTAGCAATTACTAAGTATAAGTAAATACCAAACCTAATTAAGTAGAAGAACAAAAGTAACAACATCACCTGCGACGCAATGCATATGACAAATTGAATTTAGTTCCATAAATTAATCATGTGAGGGTCCGAGCTGCTCATGACCGTGAGCACGGCTAGTATACCAGTTTTACACTCTGCAGAGGTTGCGCATCTTTACCCACAAGTCATGTTACCCATCTGCCAAGGGATCGCGACTTCCCATACACCTCTACCGAGGAGGCGAGGCAGGGTAACAATACGAGGCCTTTACAAAGTTCCACTAGCTTCAGAAAACCCGCTACAGTTTATAGGAAGCTCCAATGCAGGGACCCCTCGCATGACCGCCATCGCAGCAAAATCATCCCAAGGGCCTCCCTACACTGACCACTCCCCTACTGCCCTTGCCCCTTTCGGGTAAGGTAGTCATCCACTAGCTTTCCTAATTAATCAGCCAAGGAGTCCCATTCCTCCCTTGTGGTAGCACTGTTTTCCCGGGTGGTCGCTCCATGTTCTAATTAATATAATGATCTTGTCATGAACAGTAAATAACAACTGATAATAAAAGTATGATATTGAATAATATATATCTCTATACCCAAAACCACATAAAAAGCAATAGCATGTACTACCCAGAAATTCAGTGGTGAACAAGGTATAATGATAATCAAACTAGGGTAACCTATTGGGTCCCATCAAAATTAACCTATGCAGATCATTATGATTAATCAGAACATGAGTAGGTAAAAAGAAGTGATCAAGGGCACAACTTGCCTTCAATGAGCTCCTGCTCAGCTACCTCTACTTGCTGAACCTCAGGATCCACAGTGGCTTGCTCGTCTACTCGCATCAACACAATACATACATAGTATAGCAAAAATTAATATTGCACCAAACAAGTAAATAAAATATACAGCAAAAATCTACACATTAAAATGAGATCATTGGAACTGGAATCATTAAATTTAGAGTTATAGATTTCAAGTTATGAATTTCCTAAGGTTTAATGTGCTTGAAATGGGATTAAATGAGAAGTTGATTTTCTAACTGTTTTCATGACAAAACAGAGACTCTAGGTGACGGAGAATAAAATTACAAAATTTTAGAAATTGGAATGGACCAATTTGGTGCTAAAATGAATTTTCTACGCATTTTACAAGTTCCTGGATTTGTTTTTGTATTAAAACGAATTTCTATAATTAATTCTCTGTTTTTAATCATTTCTGGACTGGGCCTCAATTCTTGGAAAACTCAGGGGTCTCAGCGCAAGATAACCTAGACTCAGGGAATAGTTCCACTGGACGACGGGTTGATTGGTGAATTCCTCGGGGACTCTTTAGCAAAACTACCAGCACGAAAGGGTACGCGTCAAACCTGGCCGTTGGATCAACAGTCGATGCCTCAGATTAGATCCTAGATTACACGAATCGGTAAGCCATTCGGACCCTTGGATCTAGATCCATCGGCCAGTGTCTAATGAAACCAAGACTTGCCTCCCACCGTTGGATCCGCGCTCAACGGCCACCGTTGGGCGTGATTGGATCGGTACCCAGATTTAATCTAAGTCGTATACGCCTAATCTAACGGCTCCAAATCACTTACTCTCCCTTCTAGTCGTGGCCATTAATCACGAAATCAACGGCCCCGGGATCGTCTTCCCCGCGCACTCGCAAGCTGGCGGTGGCAGTCAGCCCGCAGCGGTGCCCTGACCGACGAGCAAACGCCCCCATTCAACGCACTTGGTTTCCTATTGAACATGATTCAAAGCTAAGCGTTTGCTAGAGGAAGGAAGGTTGGGTCCTTACCGTTGGTAGACGGATCCTCGCGGTCGGTCACGGCGACTCTGCCTGGTGGCGGAACAATAGCTTCCGCCGAGCAATTGATCCACACCGACGGTCCAACGGTGCAATTGACGACTATAGAAGTTCCCAGTCGCCACAACGCTTCTCCAGAACACCACACCGATAGCCAGGCGCCCACAAATTTTACGCGCCCCGACGGCGGGCCTTCTATCTCCCGTACTCGGCTGCCGCAATGGTGATGGCTCGATTGTCCTCGCCGATTACTAGCTGGACGAGGTGATCGGTATTTATACACAAGGGCAAGGTCGCGATGGTTGCAACGGCCCCATGTTTTCCTCCGTGCATTCCGGCAACAGCACCACCTGCGCCCGCGCGTTCTGTTGCGCCCCCGCACAAGAGGAAGGAGCTGACGAGATGGCCCCAGCGGCGGTGGGACGCGGCGCGAGGGAGAAAATTCCAGATGGGCCACGCGGCTGACCGGCTGGTCCCGCCAGTCGGTGTCACGCGGGCAGCAGGTTTTACGCCCGCGCGCGGTGTTAAGAATCCTGGGCCGCACGGGGAGAATTCGGAATTGGGCTGGAAAGGAGGTAGTCGGCCCATGTGGCTTTCTTTTTCTTTTTCTTTTTTTTCTGATTCCCTGTTTCTCTATTTTCAAATCCAATTTGAATTCAAGTTTAAATTCAAACTTTATGGCTCATCATTTACACTATATTTGTGCAGTTAAAAGTAATAAGTTTAAGGATATTTATATTATTTATATTTTTGTATCATTCCTCTTCTTCTTATTTTCAAAACCCTATTTTCAAATTTAGGGTTTTAATTCCATAGTAATTATTATATTATTATCCTTAACATTATTATTTTATTTAATGCACAAACATATAAACTCCAACATGATGCATTTTTTATCATTTGTTTGGATTAATCTCTAAATTTTGTGTATGCTCTTTTTATGATGCAAATGAGGCACATAAAATAAGAAAATCACTATGTAAGGAAAATGGACCCCGGGCCATTTGGCTAACTGAGTTTTGGTGTTTGATGAACAACACAATCCGTGAACTAATAAGTTTTCTAGTGTTTGTATTTGTAGTTCACAGGATGCGAAGAGAATTGGACCAAGGCAATGAGGATGCAACACCTCAAAAGAAGACATAAAAAGATGCATAGGAGTCCAATACTCAAGAACAAAGAAGCCCGAAGAAATCAGCGAAGAAATCCAAGATAAGGGCTGTCAGCCAGCGCCTGGTGGCGCACCGGACATTGGTGTCCGGTGTGCACCGGACTGTCCGGTGAGACACCGGACAGTCTGCGCAGAGAGGCCGCAGACAGGCGCTCTCTGGCTGTAGCACCGGACTGTCCGGTGTGCACCGGACTGTCCGGTGTGCCAACGGGCAGAAGGCAACGGTCGGATCCAACGGTCGACTGCTACAGGCACCAACGGTCGGCTGACGTGGCGTGCACCGGACACTGCACAGTAGATGTCCGGTGTGCACCGGACTGTCCGGTGCACCCGTCGACAGAAAGCTGCTGCTTTCTGTCCAACGGCTAGTTGGGGGTGTGGAGGCTATAAATACCACCCCAACCGGCCATTCTCAAGTGTGAGAGCCCAAGCAACATACCAATACACATAGTGCATATTTCCAAGAGCTCAAACACCCAAGTGCTTAATAGAATCACTCGGTGATTAGCGTAGGTGCTTTGCGAAGTGCTTAGGTTAGTTAGACCGCTTTAGCGCTTGCTCTAGGTGAACCCTAGATTGTTGAGTGAGTTTAGTTAAACCTCACAACCCCTCGGCTCTTGCGTGAGTCGTTGTAATTGTACCGAGTGGGGCGAGAGTCTTGCGAGACCGTGACAACCGCGTTTGTGTCACGGCCGCCACCGTGTACCGGAGGGAACGAGGCCCGCGGCGTTTCGGCCGGAAGCTCGATAGTGGAGACGGCGGGGAGCGTCCGAGAGGAGCCGGAAGCGGAGCACCACTTGCGCGTGGAGAAGGCCCGCGGCTCTCTACGGAGTTACTCGACCGTGGTGCTTGGCCCTCGCGTGGGCTTCCCTTTGCGTAGGGGCACCAACGAGGATTAGTCGGGACCTTGCGTGGTTCCGGATACCTCGGTAAAAATACCGGCGTCATCCACGAGAGTTTGCTTCTCTACTTAGCTCTTTACATTCCGCATTTATATTAAGCATTTAAGTTTCAATCTTGTAGTCATACTTATTTAGTATAGATTGAAACTTAGCCTTTTGCGGTAGAGATAGCAACACTTAGACAAAACCTAGTTTGCATATTCTAGTTTTGATTATTTGCATAGGTTTTGCTCTAGGGATTTAATTGTGGCCTAGTTTAGTAAAAGTTCTAGAAGTCCTAATTCACCCCCCCCCCTCTTAGGCGTCACCCGTTTCCTACAAGTGGTATCAAAGCCCCGTTTGGCTCATTTGAAACGCTTTAGCTTCACCGCTAAAAGAGCCGACGCTTTTTTTGAGGAAGGGATGGATACCCATAGGCCACCACACTTCGACGGCACTAACTTCCCATATTATAGTGCCAGAATGGCTTGTTACCTAGAGGCCGTTGATCTAGGTGTTTGGAGAGTCACTCGTGACGGGATGAAACCCCTCAAGAATCCCGAGAAACCCACCACGAGTGAGGAAAAAGAAATTCATTTAAATGCTAGAGCCAAAAATTGCTTGTATGAATCTCTTAGCATGGATATTTTTAATCAAGTATTTACCTTGAAAACTGCTAATGAGATTTGGCTAAAATTGCATGAGCTCCATGACGGCACATCCAATGTCCGTGAGCAAAAACATTGCCTAGTCTTAAATGAGTATAATTCTTTTGCTATGAAAGATGATGAGCTTGTTAGAGACATGTATTCTCGTTTGAATCTAATTATCAATGAGCTCAATTCTATTGGCATTAATAAGCTAGGTGATGCGGACATTGTGAGGAAGATTATCTCCCTGCTACCACAACAAAGATATGGGAGCATCATCACCATCCTTCACAACATGGAGGACTTGAGCAACATGACCCCGACCATTGTGATTGGGAAAATCGCGGCCTTTGAGATGTCGCGAAAAATGAGTCGGGGAGAGGAGCCAACTTCCTCAAGACCATATGCTTTTGCATGTGATGAAAGAAAGGGCAAAAAGAAGGCTCCCACTCCAAGTTCCTCAAGCGAAGAAGAGGAAGTAGAAGAAGAAAGTGATGATGATGAAGATAATCAACCATGCACATCATCCTCCGAGGACGAAGAAACAATCCGACGCGTCGGAAAGGTAATGAGGATGATCCGCAAGATTAATCTAATGGGTGTGCCCCTGCAGGTCGAGGATCTTCTCTTTAACATTGACAGGAAAAAGCAAAGGAAGAGAGGATGCTTCGCATGTGGGGAGAAGGGCCACTTCAGGGACAACTGTCCAAATATGGCCAAACCCAAAAAGGAGAGGAGCAAAGGCAAGGCGCTCACAAGTGTTAGAACTTGGGATGATTCTTCAAGTGAAGATGAACCTCCAAGGACGCGCAGCCACCGGTCCTCGTCACGATCATCACGGTCATCACACAAATGCCTTATGGCAAGAGGTAACAAAAGCATTCCATCCTCTAGTGATGAAAGTAGTAGTGATGATGAAGGTGAGGGAAAGGCCTCTCTAGAAGAGCTTGCGGAAGCCGTAAAATTTTTCCAGGATGTTTGCACTAAGCAAAAAGCTCAACTTAAAACCTTGAAAAATAAGTTGGTTAGCTCTCAAAATGATTACAAAGGTTTGCTAGAAAAATTTGAAACTTTTGCAAACTTAAATAGTGAGCTATCAACTAAAATTGAGCTATTAGAATCTAGTGCCCCATCCACTGCTACCGATGATGGTCTTATTAAAAAGAATGAAAAACTTAAGGCTAAGTTAGCTAGCTCCCAAGAAGCTATTGAAAATTTGCTAGAGAAAATGGAAATTCTTAGCATACACAATAATGAGCTAACTACTAAGCTAGAAAACATTGGTAGCACCCCAGCAGCATCTTTAGTTGAAATATCTGAAATAATTAAGAAAGATGCTTCTACTTCCTGCTTTGATTTAATTGATGATTCTAACCCCTGCAACCAAGTCGTTGTTGAGAATATTGTTGTAGAGACATGTTCGGACGAGGTTGCAAAGGAAAATGAACAATTAAAGCAAGAAGTGGCTCGCCTTGGAAAGGCTTTGTATGACAAGAAAGGCAAAGCCAAACAAATCCGACCTCCACAGGATAACACCACTGCGGGAGTGAACAAGCCTGTAGAGGGAGAAACTGTGATTTGTAGGCTATGTCACAAGGAAGGCCACAAGTCTTTCCAATGCAAGGCGATGACCGGGGATAAACAAAGGCAAAAGCTCAAGCAAAAGCCATCAAGCAAAATCTCCAACACCTACATCAAAAAGGTGAACAAAAAGGATGCTACACCATATTTGATCAAGAAGAAAAAGAACGGAAAGGTGATAGCAATCAAGGCCAACAAGCAAGCCAACAAAGGAAAAGGGGCCAAACGCATCTGGGTGCCAAAGGAGATAATTTCAACCATGAAAAGCACCAAGAAGGTTTGGATCCCGAAAGGGAAGTGAGTGGACTAAAGGACTTCGGGAAATTTGGAGGCTTGGCAAAATTGGGATGTATATCATGGGATACATCATATTGGATCAAGTTTATTGCCAAGTGGGTTAGTGAAAATTTTGGACCCAAATTTCCCACCCATGACTAAGGTAACTAGTTTTATTGTATTTCTTGTTTTTAGATATGCGTATCTATTTACCTTGTATCTAGTTTACCTTTCTTGCCTAGTATTACATGTGTTATGTACTTTTGCTTAAAATCATGCATACTAGGTAAATCATATGGTAGGATTGCTTGTTTTTAATTCATATACTTAAAGCAAACCTACATGGCTTAAAATGTTTATTTAAGCACGGCACATAGCTTTTATATCACTCCATAGTAAATGATGCATCAATTGAAAATCTTGATTTCTACAAAGTGTATCATTTAACTTATATGTGCCAAAGTTTGGATTATGGATAATTTGCCCCTCTTGATATCAAATCAAAGTGCATGTCTCCTACAAGTATTCAAAACTTGTATGCACACCTTTAGGGGGAGGTTACTCTATAATCTAACACTTTGAGACTAACACCTTTTCAAGTCTATTTCATGTGATAGTCTCATTGTAAGGAAAATAATGTCCCCGGAGAAAGACAACAATCTTCCACTGCAAAATCTCCAAGAACTCTCATGTCTCTCAAGCTCGCCATTGATCTTCAATTGGTATCTTTTGAGACTACATTCAGTATCATTTACATGTCTTCTCCAATATTTGATTAGACTATATTTCATATCATATGCTTCCATGTTGCTAAAAATGCATAAGTAGTTAACTCATATTCTGTTACCTATGCATAAGGGAAGTTAGTCTTTTCAAATCATGTCTTGCACCTCTAATTTTCACATGTTTTTTCCTGAGTAGAGGATCTCTGTCAGGGGGAGTATTTCTTCATCTCTAAAAAGGGGGAGAAAACTTCTTTCTAAAGAGACAACTCATTTAGGGGGAGTAATCTTTTGAGGACTCCTTCAAGTGGTATCATTCATATGGTTTATTTTAATATCCTTCTAGTGGTATCATTTGATAAAATTCTTGTTGAGGGCAAGCTGTTATTTACTTCCTACATGCTTTTAATGTCTTCCTTTTCGGTGGTTGATGCCAAAGGGGGAGAAGTTTAGGGACCAAAGCAATGAAAACTATATCAAACACCAAACACCACCAATTTAAAATTTTATATCTACAAATGGTTTTTTAAGTGGTTTTGGTCATTTGGTCCAAAAATAGGAAGTAAGTGAATTATGGAGTTAGGGGGAGGCTTAAGTCCATAATTTCACATTGTGGGGACAATCATGCATCTTAGCAAGTAAAATGCATATTTTCATTCAAATACTTGTATTATTTGCTTGCTTTGGTTGTGTTGTCATCAATCACCAAAAAGGGGGAGATTGTAAGGAAAATGGACCCCGGGCCATTTGGCTAACTGAGTTTTGGTGTTTGATGAACAACACAACCCGTGAACTAATAAGTTTTCTAGTGTTTGTATTTGTAGTTCACAGGATGCGAAGAGAATTGGACCAAGGCAATGAGGATGCAACACCTCAAAAGAAGACATAAAAAGATGCATAGGAGTCCAATACTCAAGAACAAAGAAGCCCGAAGAAATCAGCGAAGAAATCCAAGATAAGGGCTGTCAGCCAGCGCCTGGTGGCGCACCGGACATTGGTGTCCGGTGTGCACCGGACTGTCCGGTGAGACACCGGACAGTCTGCGCAGAGAGGCCGCAGACAGGCGCTCTCTGGCTGTAGCACCGGACTGTCCGGTGTGCACCGGACTGTCCGGTGTGCCAACGGGCAGAAGGCAACGGTCGGATCCAACGGTCGGCTGACGTGGCGTGCACCGGACACTGCACAGTAGATGTCCGGTGTGCACCGGACTGTCCGGTGCACCCGTCGACAGAAAGCTGCTGCTTTCTGTCCAACGGCTAGTTGGGGGTGTGGAGGCTATAAATACCACCCCAACCGGCCATTCTCAAGTGTGAGAGCCCAAGCAACATACCAATACACATAGTGCATATTTCCAAGAGCTCAAACACCCAAGTGCTTAATAGAATCACTCGGTGATTAGCGTAGGTGCTTTGCGAAGTGCTTAGGTTAGTTAGACCGCTTTAGCGCTTGCTCTAGGTGAACCCTAGATTGTTGAGTGAGTTTAGTTAAACCTCACAACCCCTCGGCTCTTGCGTGAGTCGTTGTAATTGTACCGAGTGGGGCGAGAGTCTTGCGAGACCGTGACAACCGCGTTTGTGTCACGGCCGCCACCGTGTACCGGAGGGAACGAGGCCCGCGGCGTTTCGGCCGGAAGCTCGATAGTGGAGACGGCGGGGAGCGTCCGAGAGGAGCCGGAAGCGGAGCACCACTTGCGCGTGGAGAAGGCCCGCGGCTCTCTACGGAGTTACTCGACCGTGGTGCTTGGCCCTCGCATGGGCTTCCCTTTGCGTAGGGGCACCAACGAGGATTAGTCGGGACCTTGCGTGGTTCCGGATACCTCGGTAAAAATACCGGCGTCATCCACGAGAGTTTGCTTCTCTACTTAGCTCTTTACATTCCGCATTTATATTAAGCATTTAAGTTTCAATCTTGTAGTCATACTTATTTAGTATAGATTGAAACTTAGCCTTTTGCGGTAGAGATAGCAACACTTAGACAAAACCTAGTTTGCACATTCTAGTTTTGATTATTTGCATAGGTTTTGCTCTAGGGATTTAATTGTGGCCTAGTTTAGTAAAAGTTCTAGAAGTCCTAATTCACCCCCCCCCTCTTAGGCGTCACCCGTTTCCTACACACTATATGTTCCTTGTATACAATTTTGAGTATTACAAATCCTACCCCCCTTAAAAATAATCTCGTCCTCGAGATTTAGGAAGATCTAGGGAAAAGGTGGGGAAAATCTATATGAAGCTCTTCTTCTCTTTCCCAAGTTGCTTCATCTTCACTGTGGTGGCTCCATTGCACTTTGCACATCTTTATAACCTTATTCCTCGTGACCCGAGTCAATGTATCAAGAATCTTGATGGGGTACTCAACATAAGTCAGATCATCTTGGACACTAAGGTCCTCCATTGGCAACTGCTCTTCAGGCACCCTGAGACATTTCTTCAGCTGAGATACATGAAAAACATCATGAACATCCGCAAGATGATTCGGTAACTCTAATTGGTATGCAACCTCTCCCACTCGTTTTAAGATTAAGAAGGGTCCAATAAAACGAGGGGACAAATTTCCTTTGACTTTGAATCTCCTCATACCTCTGAGTGGTGACACCTTCAAATAGACATAATCACCCTCTTTAAACTCTAGCTGCCTTCTCCGGGTATCAGCATAGCTTTTCTGCCTTGACTGTGCAGTTCTCAAATTCTCCCTTATTTGCTGAACTTGTTCCTCTGCTTCTTGTATAATTTCAGGCCCAAACAATTGCCTTTCTCCAGTCTGATCCCAATACAGTGGAGTCCTGCACTTTCTACCATACAAAGCCTCAAACGGTGACATCTTCAAACTGGCCTGATAGCTATTATTATAAGAGAACTCTGCATAAGGCAAGCTCTTATCCCAACTTCCACCATGTTTAAGAGCACAAGCTCTTAACATATCTTCCAGCACTTGGTTGGTCCTCTCAGTCTGCCCATCAGTCTGGGGATGGTAAGCCGAACTAAAATTCAATCTTGTATCCAAGGATTCATGCAACTTCTTCCAATACCGAGAAGTAAACTGTGATCCCCGGTCTGACACAATCTTCTTTGGCACACCATGTAGGCAGACAATCCGTGCCATGTACAATTCTGCTAACTTGGCCCCTGAATATGTGGTCTTCACTGGAATAAAGTGGGCTACTTTAGTTAGCCTGTCCACAATCACCCATATAGAATCGTACCCAGCAGATGTGCGAGGTAATCCAACAATGAAGTCCATGCCAATCTCTTCCCATTTCCACTCAGGTATCTTCAGTGGATGCAGTAGTCCGGCTGGCCTCTGGTGTTCAGCCTTAACTCTTTGGCACACATCGCACATAGCCACATGTGCAGCCACATCTCTCTTCAATCCATACCACCAATATTTTTGCTTCAAATCCTGATACATCTTAGTACTCCTAGGGTGGATAGAATAAACTGAGTCATGTGCCTCCTTCAATATGGTTTCCCGAAGACTATCAATATCGGGAACACAGATCCGATTCTTGAACCATACCGTGCCTTGCTCATCCTCCGTGAATTCTGGGCCTCTACCCTCTGTTATCAGATCCTTGATCTCCTGAATCTTAGCATCACCAATCTGACCTTTATGAATTTCTTGCTCCAAGGTAGGTTCCAATTCAATGGTAACTCCTTCCGTGTGGGTAACAATCCCCAGGTTGAGCCTCTCAAAATCTTTTGCTAATTCATCGGGTAGCTGGACAACAATAGCGGAATGAACGTGCTCCTTCCGACTCAAGGCATCTGCGACCAAATTTGCCTTGCCCGGGTGGTAGTGAATCTCCAAATCATAATCCTTGATAAGTTCCAACCAACGGCGTTGCCTAAGGTTGAGATCCTTCTGAGTGAATATGTACTTCAAACTCTTATGATCCATGTATACTTGGCACTTAGTTCCCATGATGTAGTGTCTCCAAATCTTAAGTGCATGCACAACTGCTGCTAGCTCTAAGTCATGAGTGGGGTAGTTCAGTTCATGTTTCCTCAACTGACGAGACGCATAGGCGATCACATGTCCTTCTTGCATAAGCACACATCCCAATCCTTGGCCACATGCATCACAATAAATGTCAAATCCCTTCTGCAGATCTGGCATAACCAACACTGGTGGCGACATCAACCTGCTCTTCAATTGATCAAAGCTATCTTGGCATTTCTCATCCCACTTGAATTCTCTTCCTTTCTCCAAAAGCGAGGTCATAGGCTTGGCAATCTTAGAGAACCCTTCAATGAATCTCCGATAATATCCTGCGAGTCCCAAGAAACTCCGAATCTCAGTAACTGTAGTGGGCACTCTCCACTCCATTATCTCCTTCACTTTAGCAGGATCCACTGCTATTCCTCCATTAGAAATAATATGACCAAGGAATGGCACCTTGTCAATCCAAAACTCGCACTTGCTAAACTTGGCGTAGAGTTGATTATCTCATAGCTTATGTAGCACCAACCTTAGATGTTGTTCATGATCACTTTCACTCTTAGAATAGATAAGAATATCATCGATGAACACCAGTCCAAATACTCCATAAACACCTTATTCATCAAATTCATGAAATAAGCCAGTGCATTGGTTAATCCAAATGACATAACAGTAAACTCGTATCATCCATATCGGGTTGAGAAAGTCGTCTTAGGAATATCTGATGGTCTAATCTTCATTTGATGGTATCCCGATCGGAGATCAATCTTCGAGAATACCCTGGCTCCTCTCATCTGATCAAACAAATCCTCAATACGGGGTAATGGATACTTGTTCTTCACGGTAACATCATTAAGTGATCTATAATCCACACACATCCGTTGCGATCCATCCTTCTTCTGTACAAATAACACCGGTACCCCCCAAGGTGAGGAACTCGGATGAATGTATCCAGCCTCTTGTAACTCCGTTAACTGCTTCTTAAGCTCCTTCAGTTCTTCTACAGACATTCTGTATGGTCGTTTAGAAATAGGGGCAGTTCCAGGTAACATATCAATGACAAACTCAACTTCCCTATCTGGTGGCATCCCTGGTAACTCCTCTGGAAAGACATCCGGAAAATCTCTAACCACCCGGATGTTGTCACCAACAAACTCCTCCGTTATAAAGTATATCGCCCGTTTGGAAGCGGTGGTTACTGCAATTTGAACTTGAAATGTTTCTCCTTTAGGGCTAGTGAGTTCTATAGTACCTCTACCACATGCTATAATGGCCTTTGCCTTCCTTAACCATGACATACCAAGGATCAGATCTATACTGCTGGCCTCTAATATTATAGCAGTAGCTCCAAATTCTCTTCCCATAATTGATAATGTCAATCTACGTGTCATTTGATTTGCCTCAATAGGCCCTTTAGGTGTGATTACTATCATCGGTTTTCTCATATTTAGCAGGGGTATCTCATTAGTGTTGGCATATCGAGCAGACATGAATGAATGTGTAGCACCAGAATCAAATAGTATGGTTGCAGGAATTGCATTGATGTAAAACATACCAAGTACGATGTCTGCACCATCAGGAGTATCATCAACGCTGACTTGATTAACCCTGGCTATAGAATATCCCTTGCCAGGAGTCTGTTACTTGTTCTTAGCTGGTGTACCAGAATTCCCCATAGGATAAGCATTAGCATAGTGCCCAATCTGACTGCACTTGAAGCATGTAGGGCCGGTCTTCTGTCCTGCAGGCCTTGTCGGGGTGCTAGTGGGAGCAGCCTGACGAGTAGGAGGTGTCCGTGGAGACCCCTGTGGAGCATACTGAACTGGGTGTGGTCCTCCTGGTCGAGTCGGTGTACCCTGTGGCGAAACGTAGCGGGGACGAACACTGCTGCTACCTTGTCCCTGTGAGATAGCCTTCCTCTTCAAATTACCCAGTTGAACACGCTTGTGTTCAATAGCAAGAGCCTTATCCAGTAGCCTCTGAAATGATGGAAAAGTGTGTGCAACCAGTGCATACTGTAGGGGTCCATTAAGTCCTTCAATAAAATGCTCCTGCTTTCTCTCATCCTCAGCAATTTCCTCCGGAGCATATCTCGACAGCTGAATGAATTTGTCTCTGTACTCGCTGACCGACATGTTGCCTTGCTTCAATGATAGAAACTCCTTCTTCTTGATCTTTATCAATCCAGCTGGAATGTGGTAGTTCCTAAACTGTGTACTGAATTCTGCCCAAGTAATAGTATCAGCAGCATCATGGGCAGCAGTATAAGAATCCCGCCAGTCAGTAGCAGGACCTGTCAGACGACCTGAGGCATAAAGAACTTTCTCCTGGTCTGAGCATTGTGCGATGTTGAGCATCTTCTCAATTGACTTCAACCAATCATCTGCATCAAGTGGATGTAGTGAGCTGGCGAAGGTCGGTGGCTTATGACTCATAAATTCCCGATGCTTATCACGAGGTGGAACTGGTGGTGGTGGTGGAGGCAATGGCACTTGTTGCTGTTGCTGCTGTTGCTGAAATTGCTGCTGCAGCTGTTGTTGCGCCCTTCTCTCCTGGCGTATCTCTTCTCTCTCCTGGCGCAACTCTTGACGTATCTCTTCTCTTTCCTGACGCATCTCCGGGCGTTCTTGCTGCATCTGGGCACGCATATCAGCCATAGTGTCCGCCATTTGCTGCATCATCCTCATCTGAGCTGCAATTAGTGGGTCAACTCCGCCTGGTGGAGGATTAGGAGGATTCATCTCTGCTGGCTGTGGCTGAGGTTGTCTATATATCCTCCGAGTGTGTCGATTAGGCGGCAAATCAATTCCACCACCCCTCCTGGTATTGACCATCTGAGTTAGATACATATGGTAAGAGAGAGTCGAAGACAAGGCAGTAATTACGAATCATGTTACTTTGGGGAATTTATTAGCTAAGCAGTTTAACGTTTTATCTACCATAGCTAATTCATTACCTTATAGTGGTACATACTAAGATGTCAATATATAATATTTCAATCAATCAAAGAAGCAAATCAGGCATTTATCATCAGAACAATCAAACAACATTTTTAAATATAGAAAATAGTTTCGGTTTGGTCTTAGGCCTCCTATCTCTTAAAATGTCATAGGGGTAGGAATTCCAAGGTGTGAAATCCGTCTTGTCTTAGAATAGAGAAGGTAAGAATGATCAGAGTAGAACAGTAGAAGGTGAGACAGGATCAAGATAAGTGTAGAAAGAATCAGAGTAAGGTAAGTTTAGAAGGATTCAGAATAAGGTAAGTACGTAAGGGTTTTGTCCATTTCAATCTAGGTTTCGTCCTACAGTCAACATTTCCTCTGATACCACTTCTGTCACACCCGGCTTTAAGGAACAAAGCCAGGTGCATCTCATACATGCGCCAAGAAGACAACATATATAATAACAGAGTGTATAGAGATAAATGTCACAATAAAATCAGAGTACTTATTACATAGCGGAAGTCTTACAAAATAAAAAGAATGAATAAAGCAGGAATAAAATCTATCCTTGGCGCCAGAAAGCTGACTGGGAGACGCCACCTAGATCAAATCGAATGCCTCAGTGTTAGGCGGCTCCTCTTCGACCACCTGTTCTTCTCCTGTGGGGGGGTGAGACAGCAAGAGTGAGCTCACATACATTCATAGCTCAACAAGTCGTGGGGAATAATGTGCATGAACTCGCCAAAGGTGGGAGCTCACGTGAAGTGTAAGGCTTACCAAAGAGGATGGTTGAAGCTGAGCATTGCTTTTAAAGTTGGTCAAAATTTTATTAGCAATTACTAAGTATAAGTAAATACCAAACCCAATTAAGTAGAAGAACAAAAGTAACAACATCACCTGCGATGCAATGCATATGACAAATTGAATTTAGTTCCATAAATTAATCATGTGAGGGTCCGAGCTGCTCATGACCGTGAGCACGGCTAGTATACCTGTTGGGTACCATAATTAGGGGTACCGCCAACGCTCCTAATTATGACTGGTAAACACCCTCAGACCAACTGACGGGCGCGGATCAAGTCAAGGCTTCGTCTACCCAAGGGACGCGATCTCACCCGAACCCAGCCTCGGGCTAGAGCAGTAGTCCCAGACGAGTTCACACCTCGCCCGAGGGCCTCCTCGGGCAGCGGGCGCCCCCTCGGCTCTCCCGAAGCCCGGCTTGGGCAGGCTTCATTGTGAAGCAACCTTGGCCAGACCGCCTCACCAATCGACCGCTTCGCAGGCGCATTGAATGCAAGGGACGCCTGACGCCGTATCCTGACACACGCGCCTCAGTCGGCCAGGCCGGAGTGACCACAGTCACTTCGCCCCTCTTCTTTACTGTCTGATGTGACAGGAAGACAGCGCCACTCGCCCCGCTCCGACTGCCGTGTCAACCACCCAGGCGACGACTGACAACAAGTCACGATCAACCACCGAGTTCGGCCTCGGGCGCAACAGGAAGCTCCGCCTCGCCCGAACTCAGGCTCCGGCCTCGGGGGGAGGTCTCCGCCTCGCCCGACCTCAGGCTCCGGCCTCGGGAGGAGGTCTCCGCCTCGCCCGACCCCCGGACTCGGCCTTGACCTCGGTCTCGGGAGGAATCACGTCCTCGCCCGACCCCGGCCTCGGCCTCAAGAGAAGTCTCCGCCTCGACCAACCTTGGGCTCGGACCGACCGCTCCAACAGGGGATACATCATTACCCTATTCCTAGCCTGCTCAGGCTATAAGGAACAAGACCGGCGTCCCATCTGGCTTACCCCGGCGACGGGTAATGATGGTGCCCCGCGTGCACCATGACGCCGGTGGCTCTCAGCCCCTTACGGCAGCAAGGAGACGTCAGCAGGATCCTTGCCGCAATGCCAGCTGTGCTCCTATAGGACTCAGGCGCTCCTCCGACGGCCACACTATCACGTGTACAGGACCCAAGCTCTCCCCCGACAGCCACATTGGCATGTACACAGGGCCTAGGCACTCCTCTGCCGAACACGTTAGCGCATAGCTATGCCCCCTGTTGTACGTCTGGACCCTCTCCTTGCGTCTATAAAAGGGAGGTCCAGGGCCACCCTGAGGGGGGTTCGCGCGGGGGAAGGAGCGGACGAACGGGCTCCCGCTCTCTATCTCTCTCTCCCTCACGCAACGCGCTTGTAACCCCTACTATGAGCGGCACCCCTGGTGCAGGATAATACAAGGCTTGTCCCACCTCTTGTGTTCCATCTCGCGCCAACCCATCTGGGCAGGGGCACGTAGCGATTTCACTCGTTGGTCCAGGGACCCCTCGGGTCTGAAACGCCGATAGTTGGCGCGCCAGGTAGGGGCCTGCTGCGTGTTAACGAACACCTTCCCGTTGAGTTCCAGATGGGGAGTCTTCAGCAATCTCTTCAGCCCGGGACGGTGCTCCGCTTCGGGAGTCTCGAGTTCATGTCCCTCGATGGCAGTTACGACATGGTACTCCTCCCCCTGCGGCGCGACGACAACGACGGTCTCCGACTCGCCCGGTCGTCCTCACCACCCTCCTCGCCGGAGGAGGCAGAGACGAGGCAACCATGGCCACGCAGGAGGCGGCACCTTGACGGCTGTCGCACCAGAGCGAGTCGACGACGCCGGCACTCCCTCGGGGGACATGTTGGGCATTGCCCTCGCACCTGAGACGACGGCGGGTGTCACTTCCCCGCGACGTGTCAGCCCCAAGCGGACTGATGACGCTAGCACCCTCGCAAAGGATCTGCTGGGCGTTACCCTCGTACCTGAGATGACGGTGTTCTCCACCCCCGACGCGACCTCACCACCGTCCATCGACCAAGAGGTACTGTCCGTTTTCCATCCCGTACCTTTCCGATTCAGCTTCGATCCACCTAGCGACCCCGCTACGGTGAGTGCCTTCATAAAGGCGTATCCAAACCTTCCGGGGTACCACATGTGGTCGACCTGGGACCGATTGACAGCCGTCTTAATCTTCGGATCGGCGGGTTCCGAGGAAGAGGACGACCCCGACTCTGGTTGGGATTTCTCTGACCTCAGTGACCCCGGTGCCATGCGGGACTTCATGATCGCATGTGACCACTGCCTCTCTGGTTGTTCTGACAATGGCCATGACCTTGACGACGAAGGTTACGGCCTAAGTCGTGAATGTTTCCACATCGATCAGGGAGATCACAATGAAGGCAACCACCTCGGTATGCCGGAGGTTGACGATCCCCCTAGACCCGCATCTCGCGTTGACATCCCACGGGAGCTAGCTGTGGTCCTAGTCCCTGCGGGGGGTCAGGACATACAGCTCGAGCAAATCCGTGAGATGCAGGCCCGGCTCAACGGGGAAGTAGGCCAGCTTGTGCAGCTCCGATAGAACATCGAACAGGAGTGGGCAGGCCGAACACTTGCCGGAGAAGCCTGTCATCGGGCCAAAGACATCCGGCGCCGCATCGTTGATAGTGCCAGGGCAGCGCTGCCCCCGGCTGTCAGCGAGTCCGGCCAGGACTTAGCTGCAGCGGCGATGCTACTTCGAGCCATGCCGGAACTATCCAGCACCGAGGGACGGCGCATTCAGGGCAAACTCAAGGATCTCCTGGAAGGCGCCGCAGTTCGACGAGCCGAGAGCTCCGCCTCCCGGAGGCGAGCTGACCCCTCGGAGCATCACGCGGTGTCCTCCCGACGCATTCGGGAAGCCTTGGTCCATCCCGAGCGCACGCGGGACGAGGTGCCTGTCGCCCGGGATCGCCTCGGCAATGAGCACCACCATCTCGACCATCGAGCCTGCCTCGACGAGAAGGTGCGCTGAGGCTACCATCCCAGGCGTGGGGGACGCTGCAACAGCGAGGAGGATCGCAGTCCTTCGCCTGAACCACCTGGTCCGCGGGTCTTCAGCCAGGCCATACGACGAGCGCCGTTCCCTGCCCGTTTCCGAGCCCCGACTACTATCACCAAGTACTCGGGGGAGACGAGGCCGGAGCTGTGGCTCGCGGACTACCGACTGGCATGCCAGTTGGGAGGGGCTGATGATGACAACCTCATCATCCGTAATCTACCCCTTTTCCTCTCCGACGCCGCCCAAGCCTGGCTGGAGCATCTGTCTCCTGCGCAGATCTCCGACTAGGACGATCTGGTCAAGGCTTTCGCGGGAAACTTCCAAGGCACGTACGTGCGCCCTGGGAACTCGTGGGATCTCTGAAGCTACCGCCAGCAGCCAGGGGAGTCCCTCCGAGAGTACATCCGGCGGTTTTCGAAGCAGTGCACTGAGCTGCCCAACGTTACCGACTCGGATGTCATCGGGGCTTTCCTCGCCGGCACCACTTGCCGAGACCTGGTGAGCAAACTGGGGCGCAAGACTCCCACCCGTGCGAGCGAACTGATGGACGTCGCCACCAAGTTCGCCTCGGGTCAAGAGGCGGTCGAAGCCATCTTCCGAAAGGACAAGCAGCCTCAGGGAGAGCCGAAGAAAGATGCCCTCGAGGCGTCCGCCTAGCGGGGCACGAAGAAAAAAGCCAAGAACAAGTCGCAAGCGAAGTGCGACGCCACTGACGCGGATCTCGTCGCTGCGGCCGAGCACAGGAACCCTCGGAAACCTCCTGGAGGGGCCGGCGCGTTCGACAAGATGCTCAAGGAGCCGTGCCCCTATCACTAGGGGCCCGTCAAGCACACCCTCGAAGAATGTGTCATGCTCCGACGCTACTTCCATAAGACCGGGCCTTCGGCGGAAGATGGCAAGGGTCATGACAACAACAGGAAGGAGGGCGGCAAGGAAGAGGAGTTCCTGGAGGTCCACAACTGCTTCATGATCTACGACGGGCAGGCAGCGAACGCCTTGGCTCGACACCGCAAGCAGGAGCGCTGGGAGGTCTGCTTGGTGAAGGTGGCAGCACCGGTCTACCTAGACTGGTCCGACAAGCCTATCACCTTCGACCGAGGCGACCACCCCGACTTCGTGCCAAGCCCAGGAAGGTACCCGCTCGTCGTCGATCCGATCATTGGCATTGTTAGGCTCTCCAAAGTCCTCATGGACGGAGGCAGCATCCTTAACATCATCTACGCTGAGACCCTGGAACTCTTGGGGGTTGATCGGTCCGAGGTCCGGGCTGGTGCGGCACCCTTCCACGGGATCGCGCCCGGGAAGCGAATCCTACCCCTCGGACAGATCGACTTACCCGTCTGCTTCGGGACTCCCTCCAACTTCCGAAAGGAAGCTCTCACCTTCGAGGTCGTCGGGTTCCGAGGAACCTACCATGCGGTGTTGGGAAGACCATGCTATGCCAAGTTCATGGCCGTCCCCAACTACACCTACCTCAAGCTCAAGATGTCGGGCCCGAACGGAATCATCACCGTCGGATCCACGTACCGCCACGCGTACGAATGCGACGTGGAGTGCGTGGAGTACGCTGAGGCCCTCATCACCGATCTGGAACGCCTCTCCAAGGAGGCACCCGACGCGAAGCGGCACACCGGCAACTTCGAACCAGTTGAGGCGGTCAAGTCTGTCTCTCTCGACCCCAGCAACGACGCCAGCAAGAAAGTCCGGTTCGGCTCCGAGCTCGACCCCAAATAGGAAACAGTGCTCGTCGACTTTCTCCGCGCGAACGCCGAAGTCTTTGCGTGGAGTCCCTCGGACATGCCCGGCATACCGAGGGATGTCGCCGAGCACTCACTGGACATCAGAACTGGAGCCCGACCCATGAAGCAAACCTTGCGCCGTTTTGATGAAGAAAAGCGCAGGGCCACAGGCGAGGAGATCCACAAGCTACTCGCGGCAGGGTTCATCAAAGAGGTATTCCATCCTGAATGGTTAGCTAACCCTGTTCTTGTAAGGAAAAAGGATGGGAAATGGAGGATGTGTGTAGACTACACTGGTCTAAACAAAGCATGTTCGAAAGTTCCCTACCCTCTACCTCACATCGATCAAATTGTGGACTCCACTGCTGGGTGCGAAACCCTGTCATTCCTCGATGCCTACTCAGGCTATCACCAAATCAAGATGAAAGAGTCCGACCAGCTTGCGACTTCTTTCATCACACCTTTTGGCATGTACTGTTACACTACAATGCCATTTGGTTTGAGGAATGCAGGCGCCACCTACCAGAGGTTCATGAACCACGTGTTCGGAGAGCACATCGGCAGAATGGTCGAGGCTTACGTCGATGACATCGTTGTCAAGATGAAGAAAGCCTCTGACCTCCTCTCTGACCTTGAAACGACATTCAAGTGTCTGAGAGCGAAAGGCGTGAAACTCAATCCCGAGAAGTGTGTCTTCGGAGTCCCCCGAGGCATGCTCTTAGGATTCATCGTCTCCGAGCGGGGCATCGAGGCCAATCCAGAGAAAATCGCGGCCATCACCAACATGGGACCGATCAAAGATTTGAAAGGAGTACAGAGGGTCATGGGATGCCTTGCGACTCTGAGCCGCTTCATCTCACGCCTTGGCGAGAAAGGTTTGCCTCTGTACCGCCTCTTAAGGAAGGCCGAGCGTTTCACTTGGACCCTCGAGGCCGAGGAAGCCCTCAGAAACCTTAAGGCGCTCCTTACAAATACACCCATCCTGGTGCCCCCCACTGCAGGAGAAGCCCTCTTGATCTACGTAGCCGCGACCACTCAGGTGGTCAGCGCCGCGATCGTAGTCGAGAGACGAGAAGAAGGGCATGCACTGCCCGTCCAGAGGCTAGTCTACTTCATCAGCGAAGTGCTTTCCGAAACCAAAGTCCGCTACCCACAGATCCAGAAGCTGCTCCACGCAGTGATTCTGACACGGCAAAAGTTGCGACACTACTTCGAGTCTCATCCGGTGACTGTGGTGTCATCCTTCCCCCTAGGGGAGATCATCCAGTGCCGTGAGGCCTCGGGTAGGATAGCAAAGTGGGCAGTGGACCTCATGGGCGAAACACTATCATTCGCTCCTCGGAAGGCCATAAAATCTCAGGTCTTGGCAGACTTCCTGGCTGAGTGGACTGACACCTAGTTACCGACAACTCCAATCCAACCCGAGCTCTAGACCATGTACTTCGATGGGTCACTCATGAAAATAGGAGCAGGCGCTGGCTTGCTCTTCGTTTCACCCCTCGGAAAAGCATCTCCGCTACGTCATTCGCCTCCATTTTCCGGCATCAAACAACGTGGCCGAGTATGAGGCTCTGGTTAACGAGCTGTGAATCGCCGTCGAGCTAGGGGTCCGGCGCCTCGACGCTCGTGGCGTGTAACACCCAAAATTCTGAATTTGGGATTGATAGAAGAAATCTGAGCAAAATACCATTGATAAATGATTAAACTTTATAATTCACCCTTTTTAAAGGTAAATACTCATAATAAAATAAATGAAGAAACACTATGTAGTAATTGTGCATCATGTGAAAGTTTAACTTGTGCATAAATTCGAAATCTAGAATTTAAAACTTGGTTTGATTTGAATTGGAAATAGGAAAGAAAGAAAGAAATAGTATACAAAACAAAACAAAGTTATAAATTCATCACACTTTTAGGTATGTCCAAATTTTACTATTAATCTGAAAGTGAATTTGCCACAAGTTGAAATTTAATTTGAATTAGAATTAGGGTTTGAAATAAGAGAAGGGAAGAACTAAGAAAAATACTACATAAAATAAAATAAAAATCAGAATAAACATCCTTCACACTTATATTATTAAATTATACCTTTCAAACTGAGGACAAGTTATTCACAAAGTTTGAATTTAAACTTGAATTCAAATTGGGTTTGAAAATAAAGAAAATGGAAAGAAAAATGAAAAAGAAAAAGATAAAAAGCATACCTGGGCCCTGAACCGCGAAATCGGCCCATCAAGGAAAACCTCCTCTGCGGCCCGTTCACTCCGCGCGCGGCACTTACAGGTGGGTCCCGCGTGTCGGTCTCGCCCGCGCGCGCGCCGGCGTTCTCTGCTGCGCGGACCCGCGTGTCAGCCTCCTTTCTTTCACGACGCCGCGCGCTGGATACCCGGTGACTGTCACGTGGGCCCGCATTGTCATCCCTCCCGCTGAGCCACGCAACAACCCGCGCGCAAACGGCGGAGCTTGAAGCGAATTCCCCGCGCCCGCGCTGTCAAAACGGAATCCGTTGAACTCGGACTCGGCACTGGGTATAAATCGTGCTGCGACCTCCTCCTTCCCTCCTCATCTGCTTACACCGATTGCCGTGCGCCGTTGCTACGCTTGCGGAAGGATTTTCGGCCGCCACCATTGAATCGCTTGGCCACCGTCGTCTCCGAGTCATTGTGGAGTCTTGGCAGCTCATCTGGGTACGGCGAACATAACCGGGGCCTCCACGTGCGGAATTGGTGACCGGAGCACGACGAATTCCTCACCGGAGTCTCGACTTCGGATATTTCCGCCCTCCGCCGTGGCCTGCCTCCGCCAGTGGTCTACCTACCCGGTAACTCACCTCACCGTGTTCGCCTCGGTTCAATTGTTGTGCTGTGTCAGTTAATCGAACGGAGGGGCCCTGGTCGGGCCGAATTTCACCGCGCCGTCCATGGCGCCGCCGCTGGGGACCAACTCGCCGACGTTGGGCTCGGTCGGGGGGGGAGATGAGCCTCCACCGTTGGATTCCAGCCAACGGTCCCGATTAGATTAAGACGTACCCCTTCGCGCGAGCGATGTGAACCGTAGATCCGTGATCCGATGATTACGACGCAATCCCGGGTATTTTGAATCCGCGCCGTAAGAATAGAATCCAACGGTTGCCGTCGCACACCGGTTTATAACCCGCGCCATCTAATCGTGGCCCTTGATCTTAGATCGTGCGGCCCACTGTTGCCAATACCCCTTCGCCCTGGCAGTATTTTAAAAGAGCCCTCGGGTTTTAATGGAATTAACCCGCCGTCCACAGATCCTGTGCGCTGTGTCTGTGGCGACTTACCCCGAGCCCCCTGACCTTTCTTATAATTGAGGCCCAGTCCAGAACATAATAAAATCAGAGAAAATGGTTATTAAATAGATTTTTAATATGAAAATAATTGCTAAAACTTAGATAATTCATAGAAAATTCATTTTAGCTCCAAATTGAACCATTCCAGTTTCTAAAATTTTGTAATAATATTCTTCATCATTTAGTGTCTTTGTTTTGACATGAACTCTGTCAGAAAATTTATTTATCATTTAATCATATTTTAATCACATTAAACCTTAGGAAAATCATAACTTGAATTCTACAACTCCAAAATTAATAATTCTTTTTCCTGTGATCTTATTTTAATATGTAGATTATTAATATGTATTTTGCATATATGTTTGGTGTAATGTTAATCTTGCCTATACCATGTATGTTTGTATTGCTACGACTAGCAGTGAGGTCACGAGGATCTGAAGAATCATCCTAGTACCTGGAATCTCAAGGCCCAGGCAAGTTGTGCCCTTGATCACTTCTTTTTACCTACTCATGTTCTAATTAATCATAATGATCTGCATAGGTTAATTTTGATGGGACCCAATAGGTTACCCTAGTTTGTCTATCTTTATACCTTGTTTACCACTGAACTTTCTGGGTAGTACTTGCTAGTGCTATATGTGGTTTTGGGTATGGAGATACACTATTCATGATTACACTTTTGTTATCTGTTGTTATTTATGGTTCATGTTAAGATCATTATGTTAATTGGAACATGGAGAACCACCCGGGAAAACAGTGCTACCACAAGGGTGGAATGGGACGCCCTTGGCTGATTAATTAGGAAAGCTAGTGGAAGACTACCTTACCCGAAAGGGGCAAGGGCAGTAGGGGAGAGGTCAGTGTAGGGAGGCCCTCGGGAGGATTTTGCTGCGATGGCGGTCCTGCAAGGGATTCCTGCACTGGATCTTCCTATAAACTGTAGCGGGTTTTCGGAAGCTAGTGGAACTTTGTAAAGGCCTCGTAGTGGATCCCTAGCCATTCACCTCGGAAGTGTCTAAGGGCTTTGCAAACCCTGGCGACATGGGATACACGACTTGTGGGTAAAGATGCGCAACCTCTGCAGAGTGTAAAACTGGTATACTAGCCGTGCTCACGGTCATGAGCAACTCGGACACTCACATGATTAAATGATGGAACTAAATTCAATTTGTCATATGCATTGCATCGCAGGTGAAGTTGTTGATACTTTTGTTCTATTACTTAATTGGGTTTGGTATTTACTTATACTTAGTAATTGCTAATAAAATTTTGACCAACTTTAAAAGCAATGCTCAGCTCTAACCATCTTCTTTGGTAAGCCTTACACTTCACGTGAGCTCCCACCTTTGGCGAGTTCATGCACATTATTCCCCACAACTTGTTGAGCGATGAACGTATGTGAGCTCACTCTTGCTGTCTCACATACACCACAGGTCAAGACCAGGTACTGCAGGATGATGCTCATGGAGGATGCTGCTATGAGTTCGTGAGTGGTCTAGGTCGTCGTCTCCCAGTCAACTTTGGGTTGCTGGACCGTTGTCTCCCTATAATGTAATTATTTATTTTGTATAGAACTCCTGTTATATATAAAGATGTGACATTCGATCCTGTGCCACTATACATCATATGTATGAGACTTGGTCCCAGCATACCTGGTGTTTATGTTAACCCCGGGTTTTGGATCCCTAAAATCCGGGTGTTACAGAAGTGGTATCAGAGGAATGTTGACTGTAGGACGAAACCTAGATAGAACTGGACAACCATTACCTACTTACCTTTGCTACTCTGATTCTTTTCTAAACTTATCTTAATCTATTCTCATCTATTTCCGCTTTACTCTGATTATTCTTACCTTTTCATTCTAAAGACAAATGTGGATTTCACACTTTGAAATCCTATGCCTAAAGTGACTTTAGGAATAGGAGACCTACTCTTAGGAACAAAGACAAAACTATTTTTATCTATGTGCTTGAATGTTTGTTCTTATGATACTTGTCTGATTTGAATCTTTGATTGAGTGTGATGAGTTGTGGAGTAATGTCCACAATTGCATCTGCATATACACATAGGTATAAAAATATATTTATAAAATAACTAGACAACCTAGATTATCCCCATTGGAACATATCTAGCTTAAGAGATTTATCTTATCCTAAAAGATCTCATTCTAACCAATTCATCTTATCTTAAAAGATTCTCCCTTATCTTAATAGATCCATCTCATTTTAAAAGATATTCATCTTATCTTGAAAAGATTTTATCTCATCCTAATAAATCTAACTGACCTCAAAAGATTTTATCTTATCTTTATGGACCCATCTTATCCTAATAGGCATACTTATCCATCCTAGTTTATCAACCATGATCTAATGCAAGTTAATTAGACCTTATCTAGTCAAACTAGTCATACCAAACTAATCTAGATCCCATCTAACCTAATATGATCCAATCTAAAGTGAGATATTAACAAGTTAGTTCAGTTGGTGATATAGGTTAGACACTGTCTCTACAAATATATCTTGACCTAAATTAATGTCTTATACCAACTCATCCTTGAACAATGACCTACCTACATCATATAATCCACCCTATCCTAAAAGATTCTAACATATCCTAGTAATATTTATCCTACCCTGGTAGATCTAGCTAATCTTAACTAGTTTAATCTAGTCATACCAACCTAATCTGGATTCTATCTAATCCAATATGATCTAAGATGGATTGAGTTACTTAGTGCTGGTACAATGGATAAGGCCATACTCCACATTCACTTAAGTCTAAATTGGTGACTTAGAGCCACTAATCCCTACCCAACAACTTGACCCATATAACAAGTTACATAAACCAATAGAGTAATGATGGATTGCATAGTCTATCAACCCCTACCTAAAATGAACTTGTAACTTACATCATGTAGTCTATCTCATCCATACCTATATTAACCATATTCCCCAGCCAATAATATACACTAACTCCTAATCAATGAGACAAGACCAAAGAATATGATCAACTTCATCAAGGAAGGATGAACACCAACCCAAGTCTTCAAGGATCAAGTAAGGTCACCAAGATGAGTCAAGATCCACAATCTTGGATGGAGTTTTTCTTACCCCACTCTTTCTTACCCAAACCTATATATGCCCTAAAGACATCTTCTATCCTACATAATAATGTGGACATACATATGTACACCCATACTTTCCTAACCACCAGTTCCACCAAGATACATAAACATATTTATATATTACTACTATTTGTAAAGATCTAAGTGTTACCTTAGTTAGTAGCTAGTATTTTACTATATTGAGAATAATAATAAGGTCTATCTGACCCCATGTGTTTTGCTAATAAGATATGCATCACGCCGAGATTTTGTTTATGCATATGTGTTGAATCAATATGAACATACACCCTTTTTCCTTACAAATCTCGAGGACGAGATTATTTTTAAGGGGGGTAGGATTTGTAACACCCAAAATTCTGAATTTGGGATTGATAGAAGAAATCTGAGCAAAATACCATTGATAAATGATTAAACTTTATAATTCACCCTTTTTAAAGGTAAATACTCATAATAAAATAAATGAAGAAACACTATGTAGTAATTGTGCATCATGTGAAAGTTTAACTTGTGCATAAATTCGAAATCTAGAATTTAAAACTTGGTTTGATTTGAATTGGAAATAGGAAAGAAAGAAAGAAATAGTATACAAAACAAAACAAAGTTATAAATTCATCACACTTTTAGGTATGTCCAAATTTTACTATTAATCTGAAAGTGAATTTGCCACAAGTTGAAATTTAATTTGAATTAGAATTAGGGTTTGAAATAAGAGAAGGGAAGAACTAAGAAAAATACTACATAAAATAAAATAAAAATCAGAATAAACATCCTTCACACTTATATTATTAAATTATACCTTTCAAACTGAGGACAAGTTATTCACAAAGTTTGAATTTAAACTTGAATTCAAATTGGGTTTGAAAATAAAGAAAATGGAAAGAAAAATGAAAAAGAAAAAGATAAAAAGCATACCTGGGCCCTGAACCGCGAAATCGGCCCATCAAGGAAAACCTCCTCTGCGGCCCGTTCACTCCGCGCGCGGCACTTACAGGTGGGTCCCGCGTGTCGGTCTCGCCCGCGCGCGTGCCGGCGTTCTCTGCTGCGCGGACCCGCGTGTCAGCCTCCTTTCTTTCACGACGCCGCGCGCTGGATACCCGGTGACTGTCACGTGGGCCCGCATTGTCATCCCTCCCGCTGAGCCACGCAACAACCCGCGCGCAAACGGCGGAGCTTGAAGCGAATTCCCCGCGCCCGCGCTGTCAAAACGGAATCCGTTGAACTCGGACTCGGCACTGGGTATAAATCGTGCCGCGACCTCCTCCTTCCCTCCTCATCTGCTTACACCGATTGCCGTGCGCCGTTGCTACGCTTGCGGAAGGATTTTCGGCCGCCACCATTGAATCGCTTGGCCACCGTCGTCTCCGAGTCATTGTGGAGTCTTGGCAGCTCATCTGGGTACGGCGAACATAACCGGGGCCTCCACGTGCGGAATTGGTGACCGGAGCACGACGAATTCCTCACCGGAGTCTCGACTTCGGATATTTCCGCCCTCCGCCGTGGCCTGCCTCCGCCAGTGGTCTACCTACCCGGTAACTCACCTCACCGTGTTCGCCTCGGTTCAATTGTTGTGCTGTGTCAGTTAATCGAACGGAGGGGCCCTGGTCGGGCCGAATTTCACCGCGCCGTCCATGGCGCCGCCGCTGGGGACCAACTCGCCGACGTTGGGCTCGGTCGGGGGGGGGAGATGAGCCTCCACCGTTGGATTCCAGCCAACGGTCCCGATTAGATTAAGACGTACCCCTTCGCGCGAGCGATGTGAACCGTAGATCCGCGATCCGATGATTACGACGCAATCCCGGGTATTTTGAATCCGCGCCGTAAGAATAGAATCCAACGGTTGCCGTCGCACACCGGTTTATAATCCGCGCCATCTAATCGTGGCCCTTGATCTTAGATCGTGCGGCCCACTGTTGCCAATACCCCTTCGCCCTGGCAGTATTTTAAAAGAGCCCTCGGGTTTTAATGGAATTAACCCGCCGTCCACAGATCCTGTGCGCTGTGTCTGTGGCGACTTACCCCGAGCCCCCTGACCTTTCTTATAATTGAGGCCCAGTCCAGAACATAATAAAATCAGAGAAAATGGTTATTAAATAGATTTTTAATATGAAAATAATTGCTAAAACTTAGATAATTCATAGAAAATTCATTTTAGCTCCAAATTGAACCATTCCAGTTTCTAAAATTTTGTAATAATATTCTTCATCATTTAGTGTCTTTGTTTTGACATGAACTCTGTCAGAAAATTTATTTATCATTTAATCATATTTTAATCACATTAAACCTTAGGAAAATCATAACTTGAATTCTACAACTCCAAAATTAATAATTCTTTTTCCTGTGATCTTATTTTAATATGTAGATTATTAATATGTATTTTGCATATATGTTTGGTGTAATGTTAATCTTGCCTATACCATGTATGTTTGTATTGCTACGACTAGCAGTGAGGTCACGAGGATCTGAAGAATCATCCTGGTACCTGGAATCTCAAGGCCCAGGCAAGTTGTGCCCTTGATCACTTCTTTTTACCTACTCATGTTCTAATTAATCATAATGATCTGCATAGGTTAATTTTGATGGGACCCAATAGGTTACCCTAGTTTGTCTATCTTTATACCTTGTTTACCACTGAACTTTCTGGGTAGTACTTGCTAGTGCTATATGTGGTTTTGGGTATGGAGATACACTATTCATGATTACACTTTTGTTATCTGTTGTTATTTATGGTTCATGTTAAGATCATTATGTTAATTGGAACATGGAGAACCACCCGGGAAAACAGTGCTACCACAAGGGTGGAATGGGACGCCCTTGGCTGATTAATTAGGAAAGCTAGTGGAAGACTACCTTACCCGAAAGGGGCAAGGGCAGTAGGGGAGAGGTCAGTGTAGGGAGGCCCTCGGGAGGATTTTGCTGCGATGGCGGTCCTGCAAGGGATTCCTGCACTGGATCTTCCTATAAACTGTAGCGGGTTTTCGGAAGCTAGTGGAACTTTGTAAAGGCCTCGTAGTGGATCCCTAGCCATTCACCTCGGAAGTGTCTAAGGGCTTTGCAAACCCTGGCGACATGGGATACACGACTTGTGGGTAAAGATGCGCAACCTCTGCAGAGTGTAAAACTGGTATACTAGCCGTGCTCACGGTCATGAGCAACTCGGACACTCACATGATTAAATGATGGAACTAAATTCAATTTGTCATATGCATTGCATCGCAGGTGAAGTTGTTGATACTTTTGTTCTATTACTTAATTGGGTTTGGTATTTACTTATACTTAGTAATTGCTAATAAAATTTTGACCAACTTTAAAAGCAATGCTCAGCTCTAACCATCTTCTTTGGTAAGCCTTACACTTCACGTGAGCTCCCACCTTTGGCGAGTTCATGCACATTATTCCCCACAACTTGTTGAGCGATGAACGTATGTGAGCTCACTCTTGCTGTCTCACATACACCACAGGTCAAGACCAGGTACTGCAGGATGATGCTCATGGAGGATGCTGCTATGAGTTCGTGAGTGGTCTAGGTCGTCGTCTCCCAGTCAACTTTGGGTTGCTGGACCGTTGTCTCCCTATAATGTAATTATTTATTTTGTATAGAACTCCTGTTATATATAAAGATGTGACATTCGATCCTGTGCCACTATACATCATATGTATGAGACTTGGTCCCAGCATACCTGGTGTTTATGTTAACCCCGGGTTTTGGATCCCTAAAATCCGGGTGTTACATGGCGACTCATAGCTTGTCATCGACCAAGTCATGAAGAACTCCCACTATCGTGACCGGAGGATGGAAGCCTACTGCGACGAAGTCTGGCGCCTGGAAGACAAGTTCTACGGGCTGGAGCTCAACCACATCGCCTGACGGTACAACGAGACTACGGACGAGCTGGAAAAGATAGTCTCGAGGTGGACGATGGTTCCCCCGGACGTCATCTCCAGAGACCTACATCAACCATCCGTCAAGATTGACGACACGCCCGAGCCCGAGGAAGCCTCGGCCCAGCCCGAGGTACCCTCGGCCGAGCCCGAGGTACCCTCGGCCGAGCCCGAGGAGGCCTCGGCCGAGCCCGAGGTACCCTCGGTCATCGAGGAAGAGGCCTTGCCCGTCGAGGAGGAACAGAATGGGGCCACGCCAGATCCGGACTGGCAGACCCCGTACCTGGAATATCTCCTCCGAGGAGAGCTTCCCCTCGACAAGACCAAAGCTCGGCGGCTGGCTTGGCACGCCAAGTCATTCGTCTTGCTGGGTGATGAAAAGGAACTCTATCACCGCAGCCCCTCGGGCATCCTCCAACGATGCATATCCATCGCCCAAGGACAAGAGCTGTTGCGAGGAATACACTCGGGGGCTTGCGTCCACAATGCAGCACCTCGAGCCCTAGTGGGAAATGCCTTTCGACAAGGTTTCTACTGCCAACCGCGGTGGCCGACGCCACTAGGATTGTACGCTCCTGCTGGGGGTGTCAATTCTACGCAAAGCAGACGCATCTGCCCGCTCAGGCCTTGCAGACAATACTCATCGCCTGGTCGTTTGGTGTGTGGGGTCTAGACCTCGTCGGTCCCTTGCAGAAGGCACCCGAGGGCTTCTCGCACCTGCTGGTCGCCATCGACAAATTCTCCAAATGGATCGAGGTCCGACCCTTGACCAGCATCAGGTCCGAGCAGGCGGTGGCGTTCTTCACCAACATCATCCATCGATTCGGGGTCCCAAACTCCATCATCACCGATAATGGCACGCAGTTCACCGGAAAAAAGTTCCTGGACTTTTGCGACGACCACCACATCCATGTGGACTGGGCCGCCGTAGCTCATCCCATGACGAATGGGCAGGTGGAGCGTGCCAACGGTATGATTTTGCAGGGACTCAAACCGAGGATCTACAACGACCTCAACAAGTTCGGCAAACGGTGGATGAAAGAGCTACCCTCGGTAGTCTGGAGTCTGAGGACGACGCCAAGCTGTGCCACAGGTTTCTCACCGTTTTTTCTAGTCTATGGGGCCGAGGCCGTCCTCCCCACGGACTTAGAATACGGCTCCCCAAGGACCAGGGCGTACGACGACCGAAGCAACTAGACCAGCCAAGAGGACTCGCTGGACTAGCTCAAGGAGGCACGGGACGTCGCCTTACTACATTCGGCACGATACCAGCAGTCGCTACGGCGCTACCACACCCGAAGCGCCCAGCCCCAAGGCTTCCAAGTAGGAGACTTGGTGCTTCGTCTGTGATAAGACGCCTGAGGGCGCCACAAGCTCACTCCTCCCTGGGAAGGGCCCTTCATCATCGCTAAGATTTTGAAGCCCGGAACATACAAGCTAGCCAACGACCAAGGCGAGGTCTACAGCAACGCTTGGAACATCCAACAGCTACGTCGCTTCTACCCTTAAGATGTTTTAAGTCGTTCATGTACCTCGTTTACATACACAAAGTCTAACCATCAAGGAAGGGTCGGCCTTGCCTCAGCAAAGCCCGACCCTCCCTCGGGGGCTAGAAGGGGGGAACCCCCTCTGCGTCAAAATTTTCCTCGGAAAAATTTTCTACCAAAACAACCTTTGTGCTTTCGACTTCCGAATTGATAACGGGATCCTGAGAATGACGAGAGTACACGTAAGCGGCAAGGCCGACCGAGCCGAGGAACTCCTACGCCTCCGGAATACGGATACCTCATCACCTTCCATGAGAAGTAACTCACGCTCGGATAAGCGATCCTGCTACCGAACAAGTCCAAACACTCAGGTAGAAAACGACTTTCATGCCTTCTCGACTGTATCAATAGCGGAATCCTACGACCAAATGAGAGTGCACGTAAGCAGCAAGGCCGACCGAGCCGAGGAACTCCTACGCCTCTGGGATACGGATACCTCACTCATCACCTTCCACGAGAAGTAACTCTCGCTTGGATAAACGATTCTGCTACTGACAGACAAGTCGTGATACTCGAAACAAGAGGAAAGAAGACGTAGCTTTTTAACACGACGATAAAGTGTTTAGGCCTCGGCGGCCGCGAAAAAACATGCGCATGCTACAGACAAACTGTTCCTACAGGTTCGGGCATCGGCAGGGGGAGCAGCAGCACCCTCGGTGTTGTTTCCACCTTCGGCGGAACCTATCCCGGCCTCGGACGGTGACCCGGGCGAAAGGACCTCCACCTAAGGGAGGACGCCAGCACCGCGTCAGCAGATGTCTTGGCCAAGCTTCAGCGGCTGCTACCACATCTTCCTCGGCCTGGGAAGCCGCTAGCTCCCGGGCCGACGAAGCCTCTTTCCGAGCCGACTCTGCCTCTGTCCACGCTAACACCACTGTCGAGCAGCCGAGGATTCTAAAAAGCTGAGCAAGAGAGGCCTAGAGCGGCAAGGCCGACCGAGCCGAGGGACTCCTACGCCTCTGGGATACGGATACCTCACTCGTCACCTTCCGCGAAAGGCAACTCACGCTCGGTTAAGTGGTTCGGCTAGCCAACAGGCAAGTCCCAGTGCTCGGAATGAGGAAGACACACAGCTTCATACTCGAAATACCCAAATGTTCAGGCCTCGACAGCCACAAAGAACAGCACATATACTTGGGGTAACTATGCTACACAGACTTAGACGTCGGTAGAACCCTCGGCGGTTCTCCCGCCCTACGACAAATGTCTAAGTGCTTGAAGCGGTTACATTTTGCTCTGGTAAAAACTCAGTATATCACCTTACAAACGGGACTCCGGTTCTGCTCCCGCGGGTATGAACTACCTCCACACTAGAGGGCATGCGGGACAACAAATTCCAAACGGCTTGCTGACGACCTCTACAGCCGCAGCGACAACGACCCCCGCTTCGGGTGGCTAAACAGCAGCAGCGATGACCTCAAGGCCGACGCTGCTGTGACGAGGCCCTCGCCCGCGTCTCCGCTCGAGGGGCGGGGACAAGCCATCAAAGCCAAAGAGCCGGGGGTCTGGCCGCAGCTGGTGCTGATGGTCTCGTCGGCGGAGAAACCTTCTCTGGCTACCACCACCTCAGCACCGACGACAGCGGCCACCTGCGCGCCAGCGCCACGCTGACGAATGGCGGACGCCCCAGCCTGCACCGGTAGATCCCCACTCAAGTCCTCACGGACGGGCAGGCCCCGACCTCCGCGCGGAGGCGTCGTGCCGGAGTGAGGACAAGACAATCCAAGAACACGAACGCCACCCATGCGGCGTATGGCGTCTTGGACGGTCCACCGGTGTGCACGGCGCAACTGACGACCGCGCCCGGATCAAGCGGCAGGAGGTAGCGTCGGAGGCTGCCGACAGAGCCAGCTGAGCCAGCGAGCCAGGCACGCTGGAGCTGACGACGCTTGTGGCCGACCGGTCCCGTGTTGCCGAAGTTCGCCCCTCCGCAAGGTCGGTAAGTGCCTTCTCCCTTGAATGCTGAAGGAGGAGACGGCCTGCCGGCCCATGCGAGAGGTAGAACCCCGGCTCAGCTCGCCCTCTGCCTTAGCAAGGATGACGAAGATCCTTGAAGCTGAGGGCGGGGCGGAGGCCGCAGCCCGACTTGCTTCTCCCCACCAAACTGCCCATTGGTGAGGGAATGTAGCCGGGCTGCACGACGAAAAACCTTGAAGCCGAGCGATGGCTGAAAGGTGTCGATCTCCACGAGGCCGTGCTCCTCCAATGATAGCAAGAGCAAGGCGACGCTGGTGC
The DNA here is from genome assembly GCA_029449295.1 of Zea luxurians. Taxonomy (NCBI): domain Eukaryota; kingdom Viridiplantae; phylum Streptophyta; class Magnoliopsida; order Poales; family Poaceae; genus Zea; species Zea luxurians. Next base: position 50,684,548 of record JAOPSE010000004.1, on the reverse strand, counting down.
ACCCCATCCGGGGGCTCGAAAGGTGGAAGGGCGCAATGCATAAGGGGAAAACGAAGGCATGGCCACGGCCCGGGGGATCGATTCCCCTTTTATAGGCAGACCTCCTCACTTGCACCCCTTAGTGTCACGGGCAAAGTCTCCACTGACATACTCCAGGGTTCTCCCCCTACGACACGGGGGCTGGGACCCACACATCATACGAGCTGATCCGAAGCGCGAAGAAGGCGAACCGCCGCACGCGGGGCATGTAACCGTCCCGCGGTTACGAGCGCTCTCCCATCTTCACAGAAACCGGTGGTCGAAAGGCTGGACTGCCACGCGACAGGCATCCAACTGCACCATAATTGTGCGCCCTTTTGGCTTCGACCACATCCGGTGGACCAGCGCAAAGGAAGCGGGCCCGCATGTCATGTAACCGGCGCGCCGGTTACGACGTGCAAGAAGCTACACCGCCACTCGCGCCAATGCTGCGCCTCCTCGACTATGGAACTAGTACCGTGACTCGAGGTAGCCCTGCGCATGACCCAACAGTGCCAATTAAAGGCGACGACCATGGGTCAGTCAGCCGCGGGGTAGGCACGATGGTTGGCATGGTCAAAAGTGGGTCGACAGTAACTGCAGCGGCAGACGAGCGGAAGCAGCGGTCAAGTCGCCTGCAGGCTCGCGTCCCCTCCTGAAGCGACGGGAGAGCCCTCTCCCATGGCGTGAAGACGACGCACCCGTGCCCCGTTCCTTGAACGGCCCGCACGCGCAACGGGCACCACGCGAATCGCCCATCCCGTCGCATTAACTCCCCGACGGAGCAGGCGACACCTCTGGCAGGCGAGGCGGGCGTTGCTTCGCCTTCGCCATAATGACCACGTCAAAAAAGGTGCGCCACCTTATTTAAATTCATATCCTTCCCCTCCTCCTCCTCTCTCTCTTGCTACAGGGATCGGGAAAGGGGATGTTGTGGAAAAGATCCTTCTCGGCGAAGGAAGTGGGCCCCGAGCCCTCCTACTGATCAGGGGTTCGAAGGCTGGCCCCTCGGAAGGGTTTCGACAGCCGCCCCAGAGCACTCGGACTTCAAGCCCATTACTGATCAGGGGTTCGAAAGCTGGCCCCTCGGAAGGGTTCGACAGCCGCCCAGAGCGCTCGGGCTCCGTGCCCATTACTGATCAGGGGTTCGTAGGCTGGCCCCTCGGAAGGGTTCGACAGTCGCCCCAGAGCACGCAGAGTGAGGGATGACTCTGGGTACGTCCGATACATGGCCGAGGCTCGGGCTATGCTCCCAAGGTACCCTAGGACATTTCCGAGACTAGCGGGAACGATTTGTAATGGAATCCCACCGGAGGGAGGCATCGAGCCTTCGGACCCTGTCGAAGGGGTCTGGGTCCGACGAATCACCCACAGGTACTTTAGGAGCGCGCATCTGGGCCACCAGCCGACCCCTAATGAATGGGGCACGGGCGTCCACTCGGATCACCCGTTAGCAGCTCACTGGAAACACCTTGTTCGGCGCCCTTCGAGGGCAACATGGCACTTTCCCCCCTCCTCCTTGCGGAAAGGCGACGCAGGGGCGTATGATAAAAGTCGGGAAAGTCCTTGATCGTCCTCTCGCTCCGTGCAGAGGCTCGGGGGCTGCTCTCGCACCCAGCTACGACCAAAACTATTGACAGCGTCAACAAACCAGCTTGATAACTCGGAACCCGACCACGCACCTGGGCTACGGCCAGGCCGCATGAGCGAACGATCAGACCGGCTGAAGCACCACGAAAAGCATTCAGACCTCAGAGGAGTCAAACCACTCCTCCGAGGCCTTGGGGGCTACACCCGGCGGGTGCGCTCATGCGCACCCACCAGAACAAAGCAAAAACCGAGAAAGGCCGGTCCCCTCACCGAAAATGCGGCAAAAGCCTCCAAGCGAGTACCAACACTCCCTTCGAGGCTCGGGGGCTACTGTCGGGTACCATAATTAGGGGTACCCCAACGCTCCTAATCATGACTGCTAAACACCCTCAGACCAACTGACGGGCGCGGATCAAGTCAAGGCTTCATCTACCCAAGGGACGCGACCTCACCCGAACCCAGCCTCAGGCTGGAGCAGTAGTCCCAGACGAGTTCACGCCTCGCCCGAGGGCCTCCTCAGGCAGCGGGCGCCCCCTCGGCTCTCCCGAAGCCCGGCTCGGGCAGGCTTCGTTGTGAAGCAACCTTGGCCAGACCGCCTCACCAACCGACAGCTTCGCAGGCGCATACAATGCAGGGACGCCTGACGTCGTATCCTGACACACGCGCCTCAGTCGGCTAGGCCGGAGTGACCACAGTCACTTTGCCCCTCTTCTTTACTATCTGATGTGACAGGAAGACAACGCCGCTCGCCCCGCTCCGACTGCCGTGTCAACCACCCAAGCAACGACTGACAACAAGTCACGATCAACCACCGAGTTCAGCCTCGAGCGCAACAGGAAGCTCCGCCTCGCCTGACCTCAGGCTCCGGCCTCGGGGGAGGTCTTCGCCTCACCTGACCTCAGGCTCCGGCCTCGGGAGGAGGTCTCCGCCTCGCCCGACCCCTAGACTCGGCCTCGACCTTGGTCTCAGGAGGAATCGCGTCCTCACCCGACCCTGGCCTCAGCCTCAAGAGAAGTCTCCGCCTCGACCGACCTTGGGCTCGGACCGACCGCGCCAACAGGGGATACATCATTACCCTATTCCTAGCCTGCTCAGGCTACAAGGAACAAGACCAGCGTCCCATCTGGCTTACCCCGGCGATGGGTAATGATGGTGCCCCGCGTGCACCATGACGCCGGTGGCTCTCAGCCCCTTATGGCAACAAGGAGACGTCAGCAGGATCCTTGCTGCACTGCTAGCTGTGCGCCTACAGGACTCAGGCGCTCCTCCGACGGCCACGCTATCACGTGTACTGGACCCAATCTCTCCCCCGACAGCCACGTTGGCATGTACACAGGGCTTAGGCACTCCTCTGCCAGACACATTAGCGCATAGCTACGCCCCTCGTTGTACGTCTGGACCCTCTCCTTGCGTCTATAAAAGGGAGGTCCAGGGCCACCCTGAGGGGGGGTCGCACAGGGGAAGGAGCGGACGAACGGGCTCCCGCTCTCTATCTCTCTCTCCCTCACGCGACGCGCTTGTAACCCCTACTACGAGCGGCACCCCTGGTGCAGGATAATACAAGGCTTGTCCCACCTCTTGTGTTCCATCCCGTGCCAACCCATCTGGCAGGGGCACGCAACGATTTCACTCGTCGGTCCAGGGACCCCCCGGGTCTGAAACGCCGACAATACCAGTTTTACACTCTGCAGAGGTTGCGCATCTTTACCCACAAGTCATGTTACCCATCTGCCAAGGGATCGCGACTTCCCATACACCTCTACCGAGGAGGCGAGGCAGGGTAACACTACGAGGCCTTTACAAAGTTCCACTAGCTTCAGAAAACCCGCTACAGTTTATAGGAAGCTCCAATGCAGGGACCCCTCGCATGACCGCCATCGCAGCAAAATCATCCCAAGGGCCTCCCTACACTGACCACTCCCCTACTGCCCTTGCCCCTTTCGGGTAAGGTAGTCATCCACTAGCTTTCCTAATTAATCAGCCAAGGGGTCCCATTCCTCCCTTGTGGTAGCACTGTTTTCCCGGGTGGTTGCTCCATGTTCCAATTAATATAATGATCTTGTCATGAACAGTAAATAACAACTGATAATAAAAGTATGATAATGAATAATATATATCTCTATACCCAAAACCACATAAAGCAATAGCATGTACTACCCAGAAATTCAGTGGTGAACAAGGTATAAAGATAATCAAACTAGGGTAACCTATTGGGTCCCATCAAAATTAACCTATGCAGATCATTATGATTAATCAGAACATGAGTAGGTAAAAAGAAGTGATCAAGGGCACAACTTGCCTTCAACGAGCTCCTGCTCAGCTACCTCTACTTGCTGAACCTCAGGATCCACAGTGGCTTGCTCGTCTGCTCGTCTACTCCCATCAACACAATACATACATAGTATAGCAAAAATTAACATTGCACCAAACAAGTAAATAAAATATACAGTAAAAATCTACACATTAAAATGAGATCATTGGAACTGGAATCATTAAATTTGGAGTTATAGATTTCAAGTTATGAATGTCCTAAGGTTTCATGTGCTTGAAATGGGATTAAATGAGAAGTTGATTTTCTAACTGTTTTCATGACAAAACAGAGACTCTAGGTGACGGAGAATAAAATTATAAAATTTTAGAAATTGGAATGGACCAATTTGGTGCTAAAATGATTTTTCTACGCATTTTACAAGTTCCAGGATTTGTTTTTGTATTAAAAACGAATTTCTATAATTAATTCTCTGTTTTTAATCATTTCTGGACTAGGCCTCAATTCCTGGAAAACTAAGGGATCTCAGCGCAAGATAACCTAGACTTAGGGAATAGTTCCACTGGATAGCGGGTTGAATGGTGAATTCCTCGGGGACTCTTTAGCAAAACTACCAGCACGAAAGGGTACGCGTCAAACCTGGTCGTTAGATCAACTGCCGATGCCTCGGATTAGATCCCAGATTACATGAATCGATAAGCCATTCGGACCCTTGGATCTAGATCCATCGGCCAGTGTCTAATGAAACCCAGTCTTGCCTCCCACCGTTGGATCCGCGCTCAACAGCCACCGTTGGGCGCGATTGGATCAGTACCCAGATTTAATCTAAGTCGTATACGCCTAATCTAACGGCTCCAAATCACTTACTCTCCCTTCTAGTCATGGCCGTTAATCACGAAATCAACGGCCCCGGGATCGTCTTCCCCGCGCACTCGCAAGCCGGTGGCGGCAATCAGCCCGCAGCGGTTCCCTGACCGACGGGCAAACGCCCCCATTCAACGCACTTGGTTTCCTATCGCGCATGATTCAAAGCTAAGCGTTTGCTAGAGGAAGGAAGGTTGGGTCCTTACCGTTGGTAGACGGATCCTCGCGGTCGGTCACGGCGACTCTGCCTGGTGGCGGAACAATAGCTTCCGCCGAGCAATTGATCCACACCGACGGTCCAACGGTGCAATTGACGACTGCAGAAGTTCCCAGTCGCCACAGCGCTTCCCCAGAACACCACACCGACAGCCAGGCGCCCACAAATTTTACGCGCCCCGACGGCGGGCCTTCTATCTCCCGTACTCGGCTGCCGCAATGGTGATGGCTCGATTGTCCTCGCCGATAACTAGCTGGATGAGGTGATCAGTATTTATACACAAGGGCAAGGTCGCGATGGTTGCAACGGCCCCAGGTTTTCCTCCGTGCGTTCCGACAACAGCACCACCACGCGCCGCGCGTTCTGTTGCGCCCCCGCACAAGAGTAAGGAGCTGACGAGATGGCCCCAGCTGCAGTGGGACGCGGCGCGAGGGAGAAAATTCCAGATGGGCCACGCGGCTGACCGGCTGGTCCCGCCAGTCGGTGTCACACGGGCAGCAGGTTTTACGCCCGCGCGCGGTGTTAAGAATCCTGGGCCGCACGGGGAGAATTCGGAATTGGGCTGGAAAGGAGGTAGTCAGCCCATGTGGCTTTCTTTTTCTTTTTTTTTCTGATTCCCTCTTTATCTATTTTTAAATCCAATTTGAATTCAAGTTTAAATTCAAACTTTATGGCTCATCATTTACACTATATTTGTGCAGTTAAAAGTAATAAGTTTAAGGATATTTATATTATTTATATTTTTATATCATTCCTCTTCTTCTTATTTTCAAAACCCTATTTTCAAATTTAGGGTTTTAATTCCACTTCTAGTAATTATTATATTATTATCATTAACATTATTATTTTATTTAATACACAAACATATAAACTCTAACATGATGCATTTTTTTATCATTTGTTTGGATTAGTCTCTAAATTTTGTGTATGCTCTTTTTATGATGCAAATGAGGCACATAAAATAAGAAAATCACTATATGTTCCTTGTATACAATTTTGAGTATTACAGCGCCCACTGGTAACAGGTCGCCCCCCCGGAGCAGTCAGACACCGGCATACTCGCGCTCGCCCCTCTCGCTAGTGTGTGGGCCCCAATACCCAGTAGTATCTTCCTCGCGTGAGCACCAGCAGACGGATAATTCATTGGGTTCGTTGAGATCCGGCCGAGATTCTTGCTGGTGGCAGTCAACCTCCCTCCACGCGGAACCTCCCTCTCTGGCTTTAGGCTATCCGCAAGCGTTCCCCCTAAATTTTCCCTCCTATATCACTTTTTGTGTCACATCATCAACATTTCACCCCCTAAATTTTCATCTCTCGCAACGGTTTCCCCTATATTATCCCCCTATACTCCACTACAACTATAAAATATTATTATCTACCCTTATTCATCTTTTATTTCTATTTTTGTTCAACTATTAAATAAGGGAGCACTGTATAAGGGGGCGCTACAGTGCTCCCCTTGATCTGGGGGACGTGCGCGTCCTCCCCTACGCCTGTAGCACGTAGGGAGCGGTTTAGCGCGCGCCGCTGCAGTGTGAGCGTCGCTCTAAATGGCTACAGGGAAAGGGGAGCGCGGGTGTAGCGGATGGCGCTGCAGCTAGCCTTATAGACCACGTGCTTGAGCATCCAGATGAGAACCCGAGTCACCGTGCGCCACCACCAAGGAGAGAACATAGTAAGAGAGAGAGAGAGCACCGCCATGGAACCTTGCCCATGAAGCTATCCGGACCAAAAGAACTGGCCAAGGTGGTTGGCGGGGTCCCTTGGGTTGTGGTCAGGGCCTCTGTTCTAATATTAGAGAAATAAGTGATATGCTTTCTACATATTTAAATAGATTAAATATTCTAATTCCGAATAAAACAAGCATATAACTCAGACAAATGCCATATGTAATTATAACAGCAATGAACAGTAGCAATTCCAGTAAATGAAAACATGAAACATAGCTACTCAGGTCCATTTGCAAATTAAACATGGCTAGCAGATGTAGAAGGCAGATTAAACAAATAAACATGATTGTTTATATTAAAATATTGCTCTCAAAATAGCGGGTTGCTGCAATAAACAGTCCTCCAACGCTAAAGGGTGATCAAAGATCCTCGACTAACGTGACAGTCCTATCTTACCAAATCAGGGTTTTAGATCAAATATCATGAGCCTAGAAATCAAGCATGAATATCAAATTCAAAACAATGTTCACAGGAATTAAGGAATAATAATGAACTTAAATAATCAGCCTGCACAATAGTAAAGATGACTAGGCACAAATAATATCAATGCTGAAAATTAACAACACATTAAAACCCAGACTGTCACGTTGTCTCACTACACCGCTATCATCATCGAGCTCATAATCCGCCCACCAATTGTGCAATCACACCCAAGTAAATTATACTAGCAGATTGCACACAATTATTCAATAAATAATGAGAGGCAACGGGTAACTCACAGCACGTAGATTGTCTACGTGGGAAGACCAGCTCAGCGAACACAAGGTTCTGTCCCAGAAAACCAATTCCGCCGCCCACGTCCGGACCTGCACGGCGGGAGGTTGACGGAGATACTGGAGCCGCTGCTGAGGCCGTGGGGGACGTCCACGGCACCAGCCCGAGAAGATGAACACCGCGCAGCAGGGAGCCCAAGTACCAGGCCACGGTAGACAATAACCAGAACAAACAGAGCACCAGTAGAGCACGCAGCACAAGCGCGGAGCCAACTCCACTCTCTCCCAATCGCCACCAGAGAGACGCACAGAATGCCAGGACCGATTGAATCGATCGAATGTGTGATTGGAATAGAGAGCAGGAGAGAGGAGCCAAGATTTCCAGTCTCTGGAACTCTAGCCCGTGCCGAGGAAGGGGAATCACCTCACATATGTAAAGGAGACGAGCAGGAGCTTTACCAGAGGCCGATCCCTCGTGGGCGCAAGAATCGGTCGCCAGTTATACGGAGGAAGCGGATCGGCAGTTGGGCGCCGCCGCCGCCCGAGTCGCGGCTGAGCCTGCGCTCGCCAGCTCAGCCTTGCGGTCACCCAGGCACACTCGCTTGTGTGTCCCCTGCCCATGCCCTACGGCCGCCCAGGCCTATGCTGGCTGCCCTGCTGGGCTGCTCGGCCCAACAGGCCTGGTAGCGGCCCAGCGGGTGGCCTTTTCCTTTTTTTTTAATTTCATTTCTCATATTTTCCATAACGAAAATAAAGGGAAAATCCCTACAAAATGAACAGCAATCCCCACCATTTTCACTCTTATTTTCTGACCAATGTCATTGAGCTCCCGTACTATTTAATATACTACTTTTCGGCAGAGGTACTTGTTAGGTTTGAACCAAAGCCTATCCCAGTGTACTCCAACCCTGCACGAGTAAGCGGAGGACTACGCCTTGATCCACAAACCCTAGTGTGAGAATCTTCGCACAAAAGGCACATAGTACTAGGCAGATTATCTGCTTCTCTTACGGGGCAGGGCGTTACGGTCATGCCCTTTAATATCTGTTCATGAGCTCACTAGAGAGAAAACCCCATTCTCTCCTGGACTGCGACCCCACAGTCAGCTCATATAGGTGAAATCGTTAAGGAAATTCTGTAGGACAATTTCCCTGCTTATAGCATTGACTTCATTAAGAGCATATCGCTCAACCTGCCATACAGTCAGAGCACAGCAGCTCATGAGACTCTTTATCTTTTGTGCTCTTGGTTCCACAGTGCTTCATTTCCTGGAGCCTGGATCTCGGGATCTCCGGTCACACAGGACAGTTATCCGCAGTTGAAACCGCTAACAGGGTACGAGTCCCATTCCAATGCACGCTGCTTGGATTGGCTTTTGAGCCAGTCCTTTGGTGAAAGGATCAGCAAGGTTCCTTTCAGACTTGATGTAATCTACTGTTATTACACCCGTCTCTCTAGCATGCCGACATGAATCAAGTCGTCTTCTGATATGCCTCGAGGATTTTTGGTTGTCCTTTCTACTGTTCACTTTCAGCAACACAGAAGTGTTGTCACAGTATACTAGGACAGCCGGTATCGGCTTTGCTAGCATTGGAAGGTCTGACAATAGGTCTCTCAACCATTCAGCCTCCAATGCTGCTGAATCAAGTGCAACTAATTCAGCCTCCTTAGTGGAACGTGTCGACACTGATTGTTTAGACGATCTCCATGACACGGCCCCACCAGCTAAAGTGAACACATAGCCACTTGTAGACTTCATTTGATCCGAGTCAGAGATCCAGTTTGCATCACTGAATCCTTCAAGTACTGACGGAAATCCGGTATATTTAATACCAAGATTCATCGCTCCCTTCAAATACCGAAGCACTCTGTACAAGGCTACCCAGTGTCTATCTCCTGGACTGGCCGAATAACGAGCCAGTCTGCATACTGCATATGAGATATCTGGTCTAGTTGCACTGCTCAGGTACATGAGAGATCCGATGATCTGCGAATATAGTAGCTGGTTCACAGGCTCGCCTTCATATTTACTGAGCGTGTAGGATGGATCATAGGGCGTGGTGACTGGTTTACAGTCCATATGTCCAAAGCGAGTCAGGACCTTTTCCACATAATGGGATTGTGACAAAGTAATCCCATCCTCACCCTTTATCAGCTTGATGTTCAGTATAACATCAGCTTCACCCAAGTCCTTCATATCAAAGTTCTTGGAGAGGAATAATTTTGTCTCCATGATAGCCTCCAAATCGGTCCCAAATATCAATATGTCATCAACGTATAAACACATGATGACACCTTTGCCCCCAGAGAAGCGATAATACACACACTTGTCGGCTTCGTTTACACAAAACCCGGCAGTGGTCAGAGTATTATTAAACTTCTCATGCCATTGTCTGGGAGCTTGTTTAAGACCGTATAAGGATTTAATCAAGCGACACACTTTGCTCTCTTGTCCTTTAACCACAAATCCTTCTGGTTGCTGCATATAAATTTCCTCTTCCAGCTCTCCATTTAGGAATGCTGTCTTTACGTCCATTTGATGGACAAGAAGTTTATAAGCAGCTGCCAGTGCTAAAAGCACACGGATTGTGGGCAATCGAGCCACCGGAGAATAAGTATCAAAATAATCCTCCTCTTTCTTTTGAGTAAAACCCTTAGCCACAAGACGGGCCTTGTACTTTTCAATAGTACCATCGGGTCTCCTCTTCCTCCTAAAGATCCATTTGCAGCCCACAGGCTTGCAACCAGCTGGGAGATCAGTTATCTCCCAAGTTCCGTTCGAGATGATTGAATCCATCTCGCTACGGACAGCCTCCCTCCAGTACTCTGCATCCGGAGATGTATATGCCTCTGTGAGGGAGCGTGGTTCTTCATCCACTAGATAAATAATATAATCATCACCCAGAGACTTTTCAGTCCTTTGTCTCTTACTCCTCCTTAACTCCAAATCTGGAGTTTGGTCATTGACACTCGAGGGCAGAGAATATGTCCGAGATGGACCATCTGGGGCTACTACTTCCTTATCCCGCATAGGGAAGATGCTCTCAAAGAATGTCACATCCCGAGACTCCATTATTACATTTACAGCGATTTCACTTGTCTCGGAATGGACCACTAGAAATCTATAAGCTGCACTGTTATGTGCATAACCCAGGAAGACACAGTCTACGGTCTTAGGGCCTAGCTTTCTCTTCTTCGGCAACGGGACATTCACCTTTGCAAGGCAGCCCCAAGTTCGAAGATGCGAAAGATCTGGCTTCCTTCCTTTAAATCCTTCATAGGGTGTGGCCTCACGGTTGCGAGGCGGCACCCTGTTCAGGACATAGCATACTGTGAGTATTGCCTCGCCCCACCATATGTCAGGCATCCCCGAACTTTGCAACAAAGCATTAGCTAAGTCACACACCGTTCGGTTCTTCCTTTCAGCTACCCCATTTGACTGAGGTGAATATGGAGCAGTGGTTTCATGAATGATTCCACACTCTTTGCAGTACTCATCAAAAAGGTTGGAAAGGTATTCACCTCCTCTATCAGACCGTAACCTTTTAATTTTCTTGTCTAACTGGTTTTCAACTTCAGTCTTATAGATCTTAAAGTGTTCTAGTGCCTCATCTTTAGTTCTGAGTAAGTAAATATAACAGAACCTGGTAGCATCATCTATCAAGGTAAGAAAGTATCTTTTACCGCCTTTTGTGATTATACCATTCATCTCACAGATATCTGAGTGAATTAGTTCTAAAGGAGTGGTACTTCTGCCTTCAACCGTATGAAACGGTTTTCTAGGCTGCTTGGCTTGCACACAAATACCACATTTTACACCTTTAACATGTTTATATTCAGGAATTAAAGACATGTCACTTAATCTCTTAATGGCCTCAAAATTCACATGACACAAACGAGAATGCCATATATTATTAATGGAATCGTTATTACAGACCACATTAACATGGTAAGAAGAATGATTGTTCAAAACAGAAAGACGGAACAAACCGCCTGACTCATATGACTTTCCAACAAAAGTACCAAACTTAGACAGGACCACTTTATTAGACTCAAACACTAATTTGAGACCCTGTCGACATAGCAGCGACACTGATATGAGGTTCCGGCTCATCGATGGCACATAGAGTACGTCCTTCAACACGAGCGTCTTTCCTGAAGTTAACTTCAGGTAGACCTATCCAGTACCTCGAACTGCTGCCGGAACACCATTTCCCATCAAGACTGGTGCGCTGTTGTATCCCTGGAATGAAGAGAACATGGATCTATCAGCACAAATATGAACAGTAGCACCGGAATCCATCCACCAGTCATCTGATGGACTTGCCATAAAGGCCTAAAGTGCATACCCTGGGGTGGAGTTAACCACCACGTTCCCTTCTTTGCGCTGAGGTGGAGGACCTTTTCCCTTCCTAAGTTTGCACCTCCGAGCTGTATGCCCGGAGACACCACAAACGTAGCAGATAAAGTCCTCCTTTTTCTTCTTCATCTTTTTGGATTTAGGTTGGTTCAGATTCTTCTGTGGAGAGTTCTTCTTCTTCTTCTGGAATTTTCTATCTCCACCCTTCTCAACAACGTGAGCCTGGAGTTGCTGAGATGGCTTGTTACTGGACCTTGCACGCTCTTCCACATTAATCGCAGCTGACAACTCAGTGAGAGTCATTTGCTTCTTCATGTGGCGGCGTGAAGTCACAAAGTCTCGCCAGGAAGGTGGGAGCTTTGCCAGTATTGCATTCACCTGAAAACTGTCTGGTAGGACGCAGCCATATTGGACCAAGTCCCTAACAAGGAGTTGAATCTCCTGTAGCTGCTCCATAACAGACCTTCCCTCAACCATTTTATAGTTAAGGTAGTTTTCCGTTGTGAATGACTCATTGCCATTGTCAACTTCAGAGAACTCGTTCTCAAGTTCAGTCCATAGACCCTTAGCGGAGGTAAAACCAGAGTACACGTCAAATAAGCGGTTCGACAAGACGTTCAACAGACGAGACAAGCATGCCTCATTGGCTTCGTCCCACTTGGCCTTCTCCGCAAGTGCGGCGGCCTTCGCTGCATCATCAGAATCATCTGATGCAGCCTGGGGAACAGCCGACGTCACTACCCAAAATAATTTTAGGTCAGTGAGCCACATGCGAGTCTTAATCTGCCAGCGCTTAAAGCTTGCGCCGTCGAACGCTTCAGGCTTAATGACATCAGAACTGGAGGCCATTATACGAATTGGTTTTCTGGATTGTTGTAATATTAGAGAAATAAGTGACATGCTTTCTACATATTTAAATAGATTAAATATTCTAATTCCGAATAAAACAAGCATATAACTCAGACAAATGCCATATGTAATTATAACAGCAATGAACAGTAGCAATTCCAGTAAATGAAAACATGAAACATAGCTACTCAGGTCCATTTGCAAATTAAACATGGCTAGCAGATGTAGAAGGCAGATTAAACAAATAAACATGAATATCATGAGCCTAGAAATCAAGCATGAATATCAAATTCAAAACAATGTTCACAGGAATTAAGGAATAATAATGAACTTAAATAATCAGCCTGCACAATAGTAAAGATGACTAGGCACAAATAATATCAATGCTGAAAATTAACAACACATTAAAACCCAGACTGTCACGTTGTCTCACTACACCGCTATCATCATCGAGCTCATAATCCGCCCACCAATTGTGCAATCACACCCAAGTAAATTATACTAGCAGATTGCACACAATTATTCAATAAATAATGAGAGGCAACGGGTAACTCACAGCACGTAGATTGTCTACGTGGGAAGACCAGCTCAGCGAACACAAGGTTCTGTCCCAGAAAACCAATTCCGCCGCCCACGTCCGGACCTGCACGGCGGGAGGTTGACGGAGATACTGGAGCCGCTGCTGAGGCCGTGGGGGACGTCCACGGCACCAGCCCGAGAAGATGAACACCGCGCAGCAGGGAGCCCAAGTACCAGGCCACGGTAGACAATAACCAGAACAAACAGAGCACCAGTAGAGCACGCAGCACAAGCGCGGAGCCAACTCCACTCTCTCCCAATCGCCACCAGAGAGACGCACAGAATGCCAGGACCGATTGAATCGATCGAATGTGTGATTGGAATAGAGAGCAGGAGAGAGGAGCCAAGATTTCCAGTCTCTGGAACTCTAGCCCGTGCCGAGGAAGGGGAATCACCTCACATATGTAAAGGAGACGAGCAGGAGCTTTACCAGAGGTCGATCCCTCGTGGGCGCAAGAATCGGTCGCCAGTTATACGGAGGAAGCGGATCGGCAGTTGGGCGCCGCCGCCGCCCGAGTCGCGGCTGAGCCTGCGCTCGCCCGCTCAGCCTTGCGGTCACCCAGGCACACTCGCTTGTGTGTCCCCTGCCCATGCCCTACGGCCGCCCAGGCCTATGCTGGCTGCCCTGCTGGGCTGCTCGGCCCAACAGGTCTGGTAGCGGCCCAGCGGGTGGCCTTTTCCTTTTTTTTTTAATTTCATTTCTCATATTTTCCATAACGAAAATAAAGGGAAAATCCCTACAAAATGAACAGCAGCCTCACCGGGTGGATTTGAAGCCTGTGGTGCTCGAGATTGCTCGCCGTGATCTCAACATCACCACGTGCCGCTTGTTACCGTGACTAACTCTCTTCGTCCATTTGATCACTGGTAAGAAGCCTCCATGTTGATAGCCTTGGTAGGATCTATGCGTTGGACTCGTTGTCACTTAGAATCGAGCACCAAAACCTCGAATGGATGTGTTCCGGTGAGGGGCGCCGTCGTGGGGTGACTCTACGCCGCGGTGTCCCTGTGGCCAGAGATAGAAGACGAGTGCGAACCATTGATCCTTATTGGACGGTCCTGATTAGGACTCATATACCCATTCGTTTATTTAAATCATGAGCGATGATATAGAATCGAATGGATCAGGTTTGATCGTTGCGTGGTCGCATCCTGGGCCGTCGAATGAGATCGGACGGGTCAGATAGCATACCGATTCATAACTAGCATAGGATTGATCTAGGCCCTTGGTTTCTGATCAAGTGGCTCAGGACACAAGATACCCCTTCATCCACGGATCTTTGCATAAGAGCCCCTGTGCTTTATAGGAAACAACCCGTGGTCCAGTTCTGGTCAGAAACCGTTTCAACCAAGTCCTGAAATTTACAGAGTAACCCCTGGTCTTTCATAAAATAGTGGCCGTGGTCCATGGATTTTTGGATATTGAGAAAATTAATTTGAAAATGATTTTTAGTATAGAAATAATTCCCGAACATTGTTAAATTCATAATTAATTCATTTTAAGTCCTTTTTGATCCATTCCAGGTGCATTAGTCTCATATTAATATTGTCTATCAACTACTAACCTTATTTTGTTATGAAATATAGGTTAAAATTATGCACTTAATTTCTTTTATATCCAACACTTAAATCTTCAGAAAATCATAACTCTTTAACCGTAACTCCAAATTTAGTGGTTCTCGAACCCACGATCTCGTTACAATGCGTAGATCATTATTATGCAATATGTTCTCATGATTGGTGTGATCTTAATTTTGCCTATACCATGTTTGTTTGTATTGCTACGAGTATTAGCGAGGTTACGAGTCACTTGAAGACCAATTTGGTGAAGTACCTGGGAATCTCGAGTCTAAGGCAAGTTGTGCCCATGATCACTTTTCTCTTTACCCAATAATGTTCCTGTTAATCACTGTGACATGCTCAGGTTAATTTGTTGGGGCCTAATAGGTATCCCTAGCATTGTTTATCCCACACCTTGGAGACAAAAGAACTATTGGGTAGTTTTGCTATTGCTCTACATAGTTTTGGGAAATTCATGTTATATTATGATCTTGTTTTAGTTATGCTATTGTTTTAATTACTGTTCATGACAAGATCATTGTGTTAATTGGAACATGGAGCTTAACTTGAGATATCCGTGCTACCATAAGGGTGGAATAGGACGCTCTTGGCAGACTAATAGGAAAGCTCGTGGAGGACTACCTTACCGATAGGTGCAAGGGCGGTAGAGGAGCTGCATATAGGTTGGTTCTCGGGTCGATCATGCTGCGATGGCTTTCGGACAAGGGATTCCTATATTGCCCTTCTTAGAAACCGTAGCGGGTTTTCTGAAGCTAGTGGAACTTTGTAAAGGCCACATAGTGGATCCCTAGCAGTTCACCTCGGAAGTGTCTAAGGGCCATGCAAACCCTAGCTAGACGGTATACATGACTTGTGGGTAAAGGGCGCAACATCTACAGAGTGTAAAACTGGTATGTCAGCCATGCTCGCTATCAAGAGCGACTCAGGACTCTCGCATGATTAAATTATGGAACTAAACTTAATCTATCATATGCATTACATTGCGAGTGTTATTATCAATTGTGATCTCTTATTTAATTCGGTTGGTATTTACTTATACTTAGTAACTGCTAATAAAACTTTGACCAACTTTAAAAGAAATGCTCAGTTTAGCCATCTCCTTTGGTAAGCCTTACACTTCACTTGAGCCGCACTGTAAGTGAGCTCATGCACATTATTCCCCACAACTTGTTGAGCGATGAACGTATGTGAGCTCACCCTTACTGTACTCACATCTCCCTAGGTCAAGAATAGGTACCGCAGGATAAGGTGCATGAAGGATGTCGCGATGATGTTCGTGAGAGGTCTAGGTTGTCGTCTCCTAGTCAACTTTGGTTGCTGGATCGTTGTCTTCATATGATGTAATTATTTAATTATTTTGTACAGAACTCCATTATATATTAAAGATGTGGCATTCGTTTCATACCATGAGTCATCATATGTGTGAGACTTGATCCTAGCAAACATGTGAGTCACGCCCGGGTTTGACCTCCTAAATCTAGGTGTGACACCCTGCTGCGGATCGGCTTCACTGCAGCGCCATCGCTAGTGAGTCGTTGACCACCCTGTTTGGCTCGTTCCCCTCTCTGTTGTGGCAGAACCTCCAAGTTATTGGGCCCACATGCACCTGTCCTTGTCCCAAAGACCTCAAACGGCAATGCATGTGCACCAGATAACTTAACAGGATCTGTCTGATTGCCCCAAGGACATCGGATAAACCACGAACAACCAAGATCGCGAGATTAAGTAATACAAATCACACACACCAATATTTTGCAGCGGAAATCTTATTACTAAATTTTACAAGTTACAAAAATTTTACATTATTTTATCGGAGTGATTACAAAAGTATAAGTTTGAAATATATGCTAGCTCATGTGACCATCCTTAATAAGAAGTATAGAAGGAGTACTTAGACTTATAAGAAGGCCGAGCCCACCGGCACTTAACACCATCAACAACATCACAAAGTTATGACCTAAAAAACAACATGGAATAAAACCCTAAGTATGGAATTACCCGACTAAAGAAAAGACTCTCAAGGGTATGCTGGCTAGAGGGAGTCAAGGTATGGCTTATCAAGAATAAAAGACTCTGTTTTGCAGAAAAGCTCACTATGAGTGGATCCTTAAAAATCCAATTTTACTTGTCAAGTTAAGTAAAGTTACCTGCATCTAGAGTTCTTTCTACCCTAGTTCAAGCACTTGGCCTATACTAGCCATCTTTCCATCATCCCTTTATCTTCATTGGATTGCTACGTGTAGGGCAGTGACCAAGTCTTCATAACCGCGAAGGTACGGCGATCCGAATCGATTATATTCAGTTGAGGATCTCCAATCACACGACATATGTAGCACTTAACCCTTGCATATGTCAACTCGCCACCGGGGTTCTTAAGACTAGATCAGGTTCACGCCAACCGAGAGCACAGATACACCACCGTCCAGCCTCTTGCCACGGAGGGTACACGCTACTCTCACCATCTCTCCACTCCCATTGTGTGGTATCTTATTCTGGTATTAGTCTACCCGAGGCAAAGCTTACCCATGACGAGGCATGTGACCAGTTAAAGGGTCCTCGATCATCAAGCCTACATCGAGATGGTCCTTAATCGACTCAGACGAAGACACTACACCGAGACTCCTTTCTCGTGCAAGTCAACCGCCCGGTCTCAGCTTCATCATTTAAAACCCAAAGTTTGGTACCTGGCAGAGGTACATCTTTTCCGATGTTGAACCCATCAAGGCCTTTGACAGATCCACCATCAAGTTTTATTTTTGAAAACATTCCCACCCATTGAAGCATCACCTTTGTTTTAAAACAAAACATTTTTGTATGCTAAAGCAAGGCTAAGCATCATAAATTATTTTTAAAAAGGGTATCAAGGAAGGGTAATCAATTTCCAAGGAAGGAAATGCATTAATTGTTTTAGCACGCAACTCCTATCACCTAATGCATCAAACAAGGTGATAAAGATTTTAAAACACAAGGAGGTGGCGAATGCACCGGGGCTTGCTTGAATAACACTAGGTTAGTGTTGTTAGGTGGCGACCACTTGGCGATCATCCTTTGGCTTGGCACTCGTTCAGATTATCCATCTTCTGGTTTGTTCATCAGCATCATCCTGTGGATTAGCCCGCACTTGGGGTCGACTTGGTTCGTCTTCCGCATCACGCGATTATTTATCGTACCTCATGAGATGCACGATGCACATGTATGAGCACGAGTATAACGAGTATAATATAGATAATCTACACTAAAAGGATGAAACACTTAAAACCAAGCATTCATCATCATGGATATCACAGCAGGGCATCGACTACATCCATTAACCAAATTGACATAATAACACTAGAAAATCTATTTTTATTCCTAGCTTTTTATTAACTCTTTAAACTGTGTATCTTAATTACTTGATTTACCGATTTATCTAAATCGATCATCACAATATATGCATGCTAAATTAATAACATTTATTGAGACCAATAATTCTATTCACTCTATTTATAGACCTAGTTAACGGGAATACGAATCAACTTATCCTGACTAATTCGACGCGATAGTCGCGTCATCTAGGGGCCTTCTTTTCTTCGATAATCAATTGCTGAAGATCTTTTTGTTGACTGAATAATTTTGACGAATCGAACTTCAGTCGCGCAGGATGTCCGAGCTTTTTGTTGCGTACTTGGTGAATTCCACTCTAGCTTTGTCTTCATCCGACGCTTGGGATTTCTTGATGACGCGAGGAACGACGACGACCTTCAGCTGAACACCCACGAGCTATGTACACTGGCTTTGCTTTCTTTATCCGCACACATAAATTGCATTGACGAACGACGAGATCAGAAAGGCTCGGTATTAGAAAAAATACCAGAAATGATGGGTGATGGAGCTGGCAGATGACAATGGTGCTGCCGTAAAGCGAATAAGGTTAAAACATGGCGGGGTCTGTGCCGCAAAAGATTGCCAGCACACAGCATGGTGGATAGCAAAAATCAATCGACGAGATCCAAGTACGGCGCGATGCGCATTAGGAACAAGCACACGCGGTAGCGAACACGGTCAACGAGCCTAATGACACAGGGCCAAACGACGAACGCATTTGGCGAGGTCGACGACGCGACGAGAATTAAGACCAAGCGAAGAAAATTCGCGCGCGCGACAGAGACGAAGACCGAGCGTGGTAGTAGGAAGGGCGAGCAGACGAGCGTAGGGAGCAGCGCGAAAGAGAACTCGACAGCGGTAGTCCGTGGCGAGCGCAGCAGAGAGCCGGGATGACTTAAACAAGTGCCGACGAGTTGAGAAACTACGACGCGAGCAGGGAACAGGGAGGAAGCGCCAGAGAGCTGCGTGTCCGGGAGAAGAAGACCTGGGCGACGGCGCGTGCACAGGAGGTTTAGCTGGGCGCAGGGAGAAGAAGCTGGGCACGCAGAGGAGCTCCGAGCTGGAGCTGAATAGAGGGAGCAGGGGCTTGTCGCGACCTAGGCAAGGAACTCGGCTAAATCCAGACGCCGAGCGAGAAAAACAGGAAAGAGAGAACTCCGGCCAGGGGCGCTAAGGTCACGCGTAGGGAGTTTCAACGGCGAGCTGAGAGGGAGGAAGATGAACAGGGGCACGCGTCGAGGGGGATCCGAGCTAGGGCCTGAAGCGAGCAGAGCCGGGCTGGAACTCGCGGCAAGACTGAAGACCGAGCAGGGAGCCGCGCGTGTCAGGGAGCCGCGAAAGAGAGACGGGCGACCGAGCAGAAGGGAGCCAGGATGCGCTAGAGATGCCCGACGGCTCAGCAGACCCGGCCCGACAGCGCGTGCACCAGGGAGAAGAACTTGGAGGGCGGCCGAGCTGATGCCTGGGAGGGAGAGGACCGTGGAATAAGGAGAGAGGAGGAGTGGCTGGAAGACGGCGGAAGCTCGTGCGACGACGACGGGATAAAGCTCCTGCACGCGTAGGAGATGAGGACGAAAAAGCGGTGGCAAAAGAAAAATCAGAGAGCAAAATATCTGAAGAGAGGCAGCGGCGAGGATGAGCACAACATAGGAAAAAAATCAAGGCCTACGGCAGCAGAAGGATAGGGATGGAGGGATTTTCTTTTCAGATTTCTACATTTCCCCTTTCTTATAAATAAAATTGGAGATATTTTGGATCATGATTTTTTACTGATGTACACTGGGTTGACATGCTATACGGCTACACATTTCATTCTAATGATTTAGCGAACTAAATCATTTACCAATTACTTGCTGTCAGTACTAATTACAGTAGTCTAGTTTGTTTCGGACACGATGTAAATGGACCGAATTAAACGAATTTCGGCTTCGGTATTTTAATCGGCATTTGATTCGGTTGACTTCAGATGATTTCCGTTCGCTACTCGAACACTCGACTAGAGAACAATTCAG
The DNA here is from genome assembly GCA_029449295.1 of Zea luxurians. Taxonomy (NCBI): domain Eukaryota; kingdom Viridiplantae; phylum Streptophyta; class Magnoliopsida; order Poales; family Poaceae; genus Zea; species Zea luxurians. The sequence goes on along the minus strand of JAOPSE010000004.1, from coordinate 50,664,403 downwards.
TTAAAAATCCGTAGACGCGATGTTACGGATGATAAAAGGGGACTAAATTATTTTACCCCAGAAACTTAGTCGTCGACTTCTATTAATTTGTTTGAGGGGAAATCGGGGGACTGGACTGAATTTCCAAACTCGTATTTGCGCGAGCCATGAATTTTAAATAATCACCGGACGCGTCAATTTTTGGACAACGATGTTCCGAACATCACGAAAATTTGGGAATAGCTCGGATAGATAAGAATAAAAACGACGTCGCACTCGCGACAGATGAAACAGATGTGATATGAAAATCGCGATAGCGAAAATAATTAGACCTTAGTGTCCGTCTGATTTACTGATATCACGTTCTTAAATCCATACTCGTTGTCGAGCGGAATATAAACACCTGGGGTGTTACACCCCTCCCCCCTTAAAAGAATCACGTCCCGAGATTCGGAGCGAAAGACTTCTAAGGGTAGAGAAGTATGTAACCCATGTTCATATCAGCGATAATCGTGAGACATTTCCAATCAAAGGTGAGTGTCTCAGGATGTGGTTTCTCTAGTGGGCATAACATGTATCGCCTTACGCTAATTTAGAAATGTCCACCAATAGAGACAATGTCTGCCAGAGGAACACATCAGGTTCCATATGTGCAGTTTGCTTTCTCTGATGACACTGTACTATCTGAGTCTGTTGAGCGAGCGTCGGATACGCGATTTTACCCAAATAGAATCAAATGCACCATCTTGGGTAAAACACATGAAAGTAGGTTTACCAACAAGTGGTCACAGTGAGTTCGTAGCACATGAGACGGATGTGGATGTCGAATACTGTCGTGGTTAACATATGGCTAACCCGAGAATTCAAGTCCACGAAAGATGGTATAGATTCGAGAAAATCACCTGCGGAGGGATCTGTAGATATGGACTTTACAACCAGTCCATTTTATCCAGCACTAGTCACAGCTCGACTTGATCACACATGCTGGAAAAGCACACGCGAGGCGATCGAGGCATGACTAGAGCGATGATTAGGTAGTTTTTGGTCGACTTAACTTAACCTTTGTTCATTAGGCAGTTACAAGTTAGTAGAATCCAACTTGTTAAACTACTTTTGACATTGGGCATGTCCTCTCAGTACCATTGGTAAGCCAAGGGTTGAGAGTTTTCTCTTATTAACAGTTCATCATGCATTTGGGTAGAAATCCATTTGGTCACTTTGTTCATCCGTTTCTTCTATACGAGATGAATCATACACTTGGCTAGGGAATACATGGATTAAATAGGAGAGCGAATGAACAAACTCCTGCATTTCAGCAGCAGGGGAAATAGATCTCCATTTTGAGAGCTAATCAGTTGTCTCTCGACACTAAAAAGCTCCAAGGCTTCACCTTTACACAAAGGATGTAAAGGGTACTTGTATGAGTAGTCACTACCAAGATCAAAAGAAATAAGACCACACATGAAAGTGGTATGCCCTTTTGATCCAACGGAGATGACAGATGTTGCTTGATCACTTCACAAACAACATAGAAATTGTTTCAAGGGAAGGTCGACGGAAGATAACATATTGATATAATCTCATAATGGATTATGACTACTAACTGTGATACTAGCGTGTGCCGAGTAGCGCAACCATGTGCACACACACAGAAGGCCCTCGGTTTCGTCACGGCACCACTGGTTTTAGTCATAACACCATTATCAGACATAACCAGTAAGAAATCTCACGCGACACATATGAATTGGGCAAGGGTGACAATGTACAAAGAGATACTCCACCTGTAAGGATGGTTACAAGTAAAGAGCTAAACAGACCATGGCCCGATGAAATGAACAAGGCATGGCCATAACCTAAATTTGTATGAGTTTGGTCATGGAGGGATAATGGAAAATTCAACTTTGGGTCGGGTCATGGTTCACTAAATACGAATATGGCCTAATTTTTGGTTTAGGCAATCAAGTCACTAACCTCCTATCAGTACATCAAGCACCAGAGCAAACACATATAACACCTAAACATAATACCTAAAGAATGGAGGACAACTATTTCCTTAGGGATCATAATACCACATTACACCACATTATCTACAATCACAGGTTACTGGATTAAGGATGAGAGAAGCATTTTGGGTGTATAGGTGACAAACATGATGCAACAATCAGGATGCATGCTCGTCCTACACGCCCTCACTGATTTTTGCCAATATACGGTGGCAATAGCGTTCTATCTCGGTGGCATATGTTCTCTCTCGGTATTTTGCTAGTCGTCAACTACACATACGTTTTTGAGGTTAGTGTACCTGCAGAAAAATTCCATCACAGCCCAATTCCCAATAATGCAGTCCACACATGATAGTTTATCACAGTTTATACTCCATATATTGCTATATGGAGGCCAGCTCATCATTAAGCGCCGAGCCACGCATAGGCGCCGCTGCCACATTTTAACCATAGGGCAACTCATTATGGTAACTCACCTTCTTACCTGAGCGTAGGTGCGTCGTTACAAGTACATTACACTTCTCAGTAGTCCCATGTCTGTATACCCATACACATCCATGGGGTACTGAATTCCCGGAAAAATAAATACTCCACATCGCAGCTTTCATATATACATATATAGAACATGTATAGAATCAAGCGCCACAATTAAGCACTTCCCTAGACCGATGGTTGTTCATTCATGCTCTCACATCTCACCTTACCTTGAGCGTCGATCCATTCAAAACTGAATGGCCACAAAAATAACATTACACATGTATGCAATACCCCCGGTTGTGGGTTAGTGGTTTTGAACTAAGCCACCTGATAATCCTTAACTTAGGGCTTAATAGAGGATGTCGCTAGCATTATAATTTTTCAAAACTGTTTTTCAAAGCCAAACAATGTGTTTAGTTGAAAATAGGTTTTCTAAAACCAAAACTTTTGTTTTGAAAGTACGTATGTGACCGTATATACTTAATCCTGCTCCGATACCAGCCTGTGGCACAACCTCCAAGTTATTGGGCCCACATGCACCTGTCCATGTCCCAAAGACCTCAGACGGCTATGCATGTGCACCAGATAACTTAACAGGATCTGTCCGATTGCCCCAAGGACATCAGATAAACCACGAACAACCAAGATCGCGAGATTAAGTAATACAAATCACAGACACTAATATTTTGCAGCGGAAATCTTATTACTAAATTTTACAAGTTACAAAAATTTTACATTATTTTATCGGAGTGATTACAAAAGTATAAGTTTGAAATATATGTTAGCTCAAGTGACCATCCTCAATAAAAAGTATAGAAGGAGTACTTAGACTTATAAGAAGGCCGAGCCCATTGGCACTTAACACCATCAACAACATCACAAAGTTATGACCTGAAAAACAACAGGGAATAAAACCCTGAGTATGGAATTACTCAGCGAGACTTACCCGACTAAAGAAAAGATTCTCAAGGGTATGCTGGCTAGAGGGAGTCAAGGTATGGCTTATCAAGAATCAAAGAGTCTGTTTTGCAGAAAAGCTTACTATGAGTGGATCCTTAAAAATCCAATTTTACTTGTCAAGTTAAGTAAAGTTACCTGCATCTAGAGTTCTTTCTACCCTAGTTCAAGCACTTGGCCTATACTAGCCGTCTTTTCATCATCCCTTTATCTTCACTGGATTGCTACGTGTAGGGCAGTGACCAAGTCTTCATAACCGCGAAGGTACGGCGATCCGAATTGATTATACTCAGCTGAGGATCTTCAATCACACGACATATGTAGCACTTAACCCTTGCATATGTCAACTCGCCACCGGGGTTCTTAAGACCAGATCAGGTTCACGCCTACCGAGAGTACAGATACACCACCGTCCAGCCTCTTGCCACGGAGGGTACACGCTACTCTCGCCATCTCTCCACTCCCATTGCGTGGTATCTTATTCTGGTATTAGTCTGCCCGAGGCAAAGCTTACCCATGACGAGGCATGTGACCAGTTAAAGGGTCCTCGATCATCAAGCCTACATCGAGACGGTCCTTAATCAACTCAGACGGAGACACTACACCGAGACTCCTTTCTCGTGCAAGTCAACCGCCCGGTCTCAGCTTCATCATTTAAAACCCAAAGTTTGGTACCTGGCAGAGGTACATCTTTTCCGATGTTGAACCCATCAAGGCCTTTGACAGATCCACCATCAAATTTTATTTTTGAAAACATTCCCACCCACTGAAGCATCACCTTTGTTTTAAAACAAAACATTTTTGTATGCTAAAGCAAGGCTAAGCATCATAAATTCTTTTTAAAAAGGGTATCAAGGAAGGGTAATCAATTTCAAAGGAAGGAAATGCATCAATTGTTTTAGCACGCAACTCCTATCACCTAATGCATCAAACAAGGTGATAAAGATTTTAAAACACAAGGAGGTGGCGAATGCACCGGGCCTTGCCTGAATAACACTAGGTTAGTGTTGTTAGGTGGCCACCACTTGGCAATCATCCTTTGGCTTGGCACTCATTCAGATTATCCATCTTCCGATTCGTTCATCAGCATCATCCTACGGATTAGCCCGCGCTTGGGGTCGACTTGGTTCGTCTTCCACATCACGCGATTATTTATCGTACCTCATGAGATGCACGATGCACATGTATGAGCATGAGTATAACGAGTATAATATAGATAATCTACACTAAAAAGGATGAAACACTTAAAACCAAGCATTAATCATCATGGATATCACAGCAGGGCATCGACTACATCCATTAACCAAATTGACATAATAACACTAGAAAATCTATTTTTATTCGTAGCTTTTTATTAACTCTTTAAACTGTGTATCTTAATTACTCGATTTACCGATTTATCTAAATCGATCATCACAATATACACATGCTAAATTAATAACATTTATTGAGACCAATAATTCTATTCACTCTATTTATAGACCTAGTTAACGGGAATACGAATCAACTTACCCTGACTAATTCGACGCGATAGTCGCAAGCACGACTATGGGTTTCGGTTGACGTCATCTAGGGACCTTCTTTTCTTCGATAATCAATTGCTGAAGATCTTTTTCTTGACTGAATAATTTTGATGAATCGAACTTGATTCGCGCAGGATGTCCGAGCTTTTTGTCGCGTACTTGGTGAATTCCACACTAGCTTCGTCTTCATCTGACGCTTGAGATTTCTTGATGACGCGCGGAACGACGACGACCTTCAACTGAACACCCACAAGCTATGTACACTGGCTTTGCTTTCTTTATCCGCACACATAAATTACATTGACGAACGACGAGATCAGAAAGGCTCGGTATTAGGAAAAATACCAGAAATGACGGGTGATGGAGCTGGCAGATGACAATGGTGCTGCTGTGAAGCGAATAAGGTTAAAATATGGTGGGGTCTGTGCCGCAAAAGATTGCCAGCACACAGCATGGCGGATAGAGAAAATCAATCGACGAGATCCAACTACGGCGCGATGCGCATTAGGAACAAGCGCACGCGGTAGCGAACACGGTCAACTTTCCTAATGACACAGGGCCAAACGACGAACGCATTTGGCGAGGTTGACGACGCGATGAGAATTAAGACCAAGCGTAGAAAATTCGCGCGCGCGATAGAGATGAAGACCGAGCGCGGCAGTAGGAAGGACGCGCAGACGAGCGTAGGGAGCAGCGCGGAAGAGAACTCGACGGCGGCAATCCATGGCGAGCGCAGCAGAGAGCCGGGACGACTTAAACAAGTGCCGACGAGTTGAGAAACTACGACACGAGCAGGGAACAGGGAGGAAGCGCCAGAGAGCTGCGCGTCCGGGAGAAGAAGACCTGGGCGACGGCGCGTGCGCAGGAGGTTTGGCTGGGCGCAGGGAGAAGAAGCTGGGCACGCAAAGGAGCTCCGAGCTGGAGCTGAACAGAGGGAGCAGGGGCTTGTCGCGACCTAGGCAAGGAACTCGGCTGAAGCCAAACGCCGAGCGAGAAAAAACAAGAAAGAGAGAACTCCGGCTAGGGGCGCAGAGCTCGCGCGCAGGGAGTTTCAACGCGAGCCGAGAGGGAGGAAGATGAACAGGGGCACACGGCGACGGGGATCCGAGCTGGGGCCTGAAGCAAGCAGAGCCGGGCTAGAACACGCGACAAGACTGAAGACCGAGCAGGGAGCCGCGCGTGTCAGGGAGCCGCAAGAGAGAGACGGGCGACCGAGCGGAAGGGAGCCAGGATGCGCTAGAGATGCCCGACGGCCCAGCAGACCCGGCCCGGCAGCGCGTGCACCAGGGAGAAGAACTTGGAGGGCGGCCGAGCTGATGCCTGGGAGGGAGAGGACCGTGGAATAAGGAGAGAGGAGGAGTGGCTGGAAGACGGCGGAAGCTCGTGCGACGACGACGGGATAAAGCTCCTGCACGCGTAGGAGATGAGGACGAAAAAGCGGTGGCAAAAGAAAAAATCAGAGAGCAAAATATCTGAAGAGAGGCAGCGGCGAGGATGAGCACAACATAGGAAAAAAATCAAGGCCTACGGCAGCAGAAGGATAGGGATGGAGGGATTTTCTTTTCAGATTTCTACATTTCCCCTTTTTTATAAATAAAATTGGAGATATTTTGGATCATGATTTTTTTAGCGATCTACACTAGGTTGACACGCTATACGGCTACACATTTCATTCTAATGATTTAGCGAACTAAATCATTTACCAATTACTTGCTGTCAGTACTAATTACAGTAGTCTAGTTTGTTTCGGACATGATGTAAATGGACCGAATTAAACGAATTTCGGCTTCGGTATTTTAATCGGCATTTGATTTGATTGACTTCAGATGATTTCCGTTCGCTACTCGAACACTCGACTAGAGAACAATTCAGTTAAAAATCCATAGACTCGATGTTACGGATGACGAAAGGGGACTAAATTATTTTACCCTAGAAACTTAGTCGTCGACTTCTATTAATTTGTTTGAGGGGAAATCGAGGGACTGGACTGAATTTCCAAACTCGTATTCGCACGAGCGATAAATTTTAAATAATCACCGGATGCGCTGATTTTTGGAACAACGATGTTCAAAACATCATGAAAATTTGGGAATAGCTCGGATAGATAAAAATAAAAATGACGCCGCACTCGCGACAGATGAAACAGATGCGATATGAAAATCGCGATAGCGAAAATAATTAGACCTTAGTGTCCATCTGATTTACTGATATCACGTGCTTAAATCCATACTCGTTGTCGAGCGGAATATAAACACCTGGGGTGTTACATCTGTATAGCATCAGTTTGATTAGGGTAAGTCGTCTGATAGCATTGCGATGGGCCATCTCCGGCGAGCCGCTACTGTGAGATTGGGGTGGTGCCGCCTCAGGCGGGTGTATGGATGAAGGGTGTATTTGCGCCTTGATCCGGCCACCAACGAACTAGATTAGATCTCCATGTACCGTTTAGGCAAATAGAATCATGGTTGCAGCTGTGTGAATCGAGGGCTGAGGATGGGGGTGGCGTGGCGAGTTTTTGAGACGTGGATCTCGATCCAAAGGCTAGTAGCACGTACCGGTTCATGTTTTAAGTCATGGCCGTTAATCTTGAATCAAACGGCTTAGATCAGGACTGCATTATAATAGTTGAAGTCATTTTCTAAAAGAGCCCCTGGCTGACATTAAAATCAACCGACGGTACACTTCAGTTCAAAGACCAATACAGAGGAGTCCTAGAATTTATGTTTTGAACCCTAAACTTTACAAATATAGTACCCGCCATCCCTTAGTGCCTAATAAATTACAGAATTAATTCCAAAATTGATTTTTAGTACAATAATAATTCCTACATCTTAGAAAATTCATATATCCTTCGTTATAACTCTGATTTTAGTGGTTCTCGAACTGACGATCTCGTATCGATGCGTAGAATATTCCAATACAGTTTATTTCCATGTTTTGGTGCAATGTTATCATATCCATTATTTGTTTATTTATATGTATTGTTGCGAATAGAAGAGAGGTTGCGAGGAACCTGAAGCCCAAACTTGGAGAAGTACGTGGAATCACAAGGAAAAGGCAAGTGTGTCCTTGATCATATTGTTTGACCTAATAATGTTCTATTATTCACCATGGCACAATTAGGTTAAGCTGATGGGACCTAATAGGTTACCTAGTTTGTTTACCCTACACCTTGCAAGCGAATGAATTATTGGGTAGTCTTGCTATTGCTCTACCTGGTTTTGGGAATTAATATTATATTTGAATTATGATCATGCTTTATCATTATTGTTGGCTTAATTATTGTTCATGATAAGATTATTGTGTTAATTGGAACATGGAGCGACCGCCAGAGAAAATGGTGCTACTGCAAGGGTGGAATGGGACACCCTTGGCCAAAAGGGCAAGCTAGGAGTTAACCGCTCCAGAGTGTAGGGAGGTTCTCGGGTCGAACTGTCTGTGATAACTGTTCGAACGAGGGATTCCTATGCTCCTTTTTGCGTGAAACCGTAGCGAGCTTTCTCAAATTAGTGGAACCTTGGAAAGGCCTTTTAGTGCTACCCTGCCTTGTCTCCTCGGTAGAGATGAATGAGAGTCGAGACCCCTTAGCAGAATGGGTAACACGGCTTGTGGGTAAGATGTGCAACCTCTATAGAGTGTAAACTTGGTTTATTAGCCGTGCTAACAGTCATGAGCGGCTTGTACCCTCTTATGAGTAATTTATTGAATTAAACTTAACCTGTCATTTGCATTGCATTGTGAAATTTATATTAATTATGATCATATATTTATATGGGTTGGTATAAACTTATACTTAGTAATTGCTAATAAAATTTTGACCAACTTATTAAAAGTGGTGCTCAGCCTTAACCATTTTTCTTAGTAAGCCTTACACTACACATGAGCCCCACCATAAGTGAGCTCATGCACATTATTCCCCACACTTGTTGAACGATAAATGTTTGTGAGCTTACCCTTGCTCTAGTTACACTAGGAGAAGATCATGTACCACAAGATGAGGAGCATGAATGATGCTATTGGGGACTTGTTCTCAAATGCTATGAGATAAGAACAAGGCAACACAAAGTATTAATGGTTAAAGACCTTCATCCTTTGAGGCATTATCCCCCTTAGGATATAATGATCTTCAGACGAAGGTCATGAAGGATGTACTTTCATCTCAGTATTATAACAATGAAAGTAGAAGCATATGAAACATGGAAAATAACATGAATAATTACATGACATCATTAAGATATTTTTATTATATCATCATGAACAAATATGAACAATATCGAATTACATTTGTACCTTCGGCTTGATAGAAGGTGAAAAACCAGATGATGTGCGAGTGAATATCAATCAGCGTGAACAGTACAAGGGTACTGTTCATCTATTTATAGGCACGGGATGTAGCCCGGACAAAATTACGTTTGTGCCCTTGATAACTAATCATAACCATGACACAAGTTATCATGGACTAAACAGACTTTTACTTTTTAAGTCGGTGCTGCCCTTCGTCTCAAGGTGCGTCGTCATGCCGAAGCACCCTGGATTGTAGCTTCGGCATCGCTTCTGTTTTGATCTTCTGAAGGTGTTTCTTCTCACAGGACCTTCGGCGACGAAGCAGACCCCCAACAGTAGCCCCTTCAAAGTGCCAGATTGTTTTTCGTAACAAGTTTGACCCGTGAAAAATTTTCTTAGGCTTCGGAATGCCGAAGGTCCGAAAAACACCTTCCCTGAGCTCGTTGTCAAGAAACGATTAAATATTCCGAGTACGAGATGGTCCCACCATACGGCGGGTACGTGAGATCTAGTGATTCACCTTCTCACACACTATGGTCCACCGTTCAGTGGTTGCGGGCGACTGTTCAGCGTGTGCGAGCGGCTTGGCGATTCACCTTCCCACCTGCAGCACTATATAAACAGACGGGTAGGTGTGAAGTTACCACAACATTTATTACTATTGCACCGTTGTGCTGCTGAAAAATTTGACTATCGCCAAAGCTTATTCATCGTATTCTCAATCAAAGTATCATCTTGTTTTAGCTTCGTCATAAGAGGGAGCTTCGCAAAATTGCAAAAAGTCATCAACTTCATCAAAACCATGAGAAATTCAGTATCAAATGGCCAGAGTGCGTTCAACAACTAGAATTACGCGCGAAGGAGAGGAGGCTGAAGCTGCTGAAACTGCCCCAATCTCCGAAGTAATGAGGCAATCAGGACTGGTTGTAACAGAGGGTGCCTCCGACGAAGGTGCACCTGCCTCCGAAGCTGAACATGCTGACATTGAAGAGGGTAATGCTGATGAAGAAGAGATAGATTATAACACTGTCATGCCATCCAAACCCAGCCACTTGGACTTTGGAAAGTCTACTATCTCTGTGGCTGATATGCCCATGATGTTAAAGCTTGGCTACTTCGGGGAAGCAGAGAAGAAGCTGATTCGTTTTGGCGGGGAAGAAACCACTCCAAAGCCAGAAAATGATGAAGTGGTAGTTTTCAGAAGTTTTTTCAAAGCAGGATTAACGTTTCCTTTGCATGAAATGATTGGGGATGTTTTGGAAGATTTCAAAATTTATCTTCATCAGCTGACTCCTAATGCCATCGTTAGGCTCAGCGTCTTTATCTGGGCTCTTCGAAGCCAAGGAGTGGAGCCGCTTGCCGAAGCTTTCTGCCGGGTGCACGAGCTTCATTATCAGACGAAAGCTAGAGAAGATGGGCTTCACGAGAATTTCGGCTGTTACAACTTTGCTTATCGCAAAGATATGAAGACTCTGGTGGTCATTTATCGCACCAAATGGCCAACCGGTTGGAAGAATGAGTGGTTTTATGTTAAGGTTGATGAGAAGAAGGAGAAGATAGTTCAGAGACCACTGGTCCTAACCTTTGGGTTAACTAGGCCCTTGTGCAACATGCTGCAACGGTCACCATGCCGAGAAGCTGTGGGCGAATTCCGAGTTGTGTCTGAGCATATCGGTACTAGAGATTTGGTGCAGGAATACTTAGCCAATAGAGTATATCCGACGTTAAAGGAATGGAATATGCCGAAGCTTAAAGGAGAAAAGAAAAAGAATGAACTTGTTTGACTGCCCTATCACTTCAAGTTCAAAAAACATTTCAAAGAGCCTTGCCAAGAATGGTTGGAAATGATTGAAGCTATGTGCAATGAAATTCTGGGCAACTATACTAAGAAAGAAGATCAATTGATGACCGTGGCCTTCGGCACCTGACCGAAACGAAGGTTGAATCGAGTAATGGATGCCCTAAAATTTGAATACCCTGACTATGAACGATTAAGCAAGGGTGTCGCAAAAAAGAGTTGTCAGTGTTATGAAGAGACAAGCTGCTAGAATGATAGAAGAAGATGAGAAAGCTTTAAAGAAGAAAAAATCCAGCCCTGAGCCGAAGGTGGCTATTCCGAAGAAAAGAAAAGTTGTGGCTGCGAAGCCAAGAACAACTGATATAGAGGAAGAAGTTCCTTCAACGCCTCCTGCTACTGACGTGGAGGAAATTTTAAAGGTAATGACCGAATCTTTACCTCTCAAGCTAAGTCCACTAGGGCCACAACTGATGAAGCTTTTACAGAAGAAGGAGGAGCCTGCAGCAATCAAGAAGTTTGCTGAAAAAAACGAAGGATTATTACTGTTATTGATGCTATTGAAGAAATGCCACCATCGGCTTCGGCGTCAAAAACACCAGTTGCCGAAGACACCGCAGCTACCGAGGCTGTCCCCGCCGAAGGTGCAACTGTCGAAGCTGAGACGGCCGAAGATACAAATCTGGAGAGCACTTTTTCTGATATTGATAAGATGCTTTTGAACATGGCTGCGGAAGAAGCTGCTGCAGCTGCCGAAGAGACTCTGGTCCCAGCTCCCGGGAAAGAGAAGGGGAACGAGAAGGAGATTGCCGAAGATACTTTGGAGGAAAAGGATTTTAATTTTCAAAACATACTTGGACAAAAGCTGTCTAAGGCTGATGTAGGAAACGGGTGACGCCTAAGAGGGGGGGGGGTGAATTAGGACTTCTAAAACTTTTACTAAACTAGGCCACAATTAAATCCCTAGAGCAAAACCTATGCAAATAATCAAAACTAGAATGTGCAAACTAGGTTTTGTCTAAGTGTTGCTATCTCTACCGCAAAAGGCTAAGTTTCAATCTATACTAAATAAGTATGACTACAAGATTGAAACTTAAATGCTTAATATAAATGCGGAATGTAAAGAGCTAAGTAGAGAAGCAAACTCTCGTGGATGACGCCGGTATTTTTACCGAGGTATCCGGAACCACGCAAGGTCCCGACTAATCCTCGTTGGTGCCCCTACGCAAAGGGAAGCCCACGCGAGGGCCAAGCACCACGGTCGAGTAACTCCGTAGAGAGCCGCGGGCCTTCTCCACGCGCAAGTGGTGCTCCGCTTCCGGCTCCTCTCGGACGCTCCCCGCCGTCTCCACTATCGAGCTTCCGGCCGAAAACGCCGCGGGCCTCGTTCCCTCCGGTACACGGTGGCGGCCGTGACACAAACGCGGTTGTCACGGTCTCGCAAGACTCTCGCCCCACTCGGTACAATTACAACGACTCACGCAAGAGCCGAGGGGTTGTGTGGTTTTACAAAACTCAACTAACTAGGATTCACCTAGAGCAAGCGCTAAAGCGGTCTAACTAACCTAAGCACTTCGCAAAGCACCTATGCTAATCACCGAGTGATTCTATTAAGCACTTGGGTGTTTGAGCTCTTGGAAATATGCACTATGTGTATTGGTATGTTACTTGGGCTCTCACACTTGAGAATGGCCGGTTGGGGTGGTATTTATAGCCTCCACACACCAAACTAGCCGTTGGACAGAAAGCAGCAGCTTTCTGTCGTCGGGTGCACCGGACAGTCCGGTGCACACCGGACACTGCACTGTAGCATGTCCGGTGCCGCCACGTCAGCCGACCGTTGGCGCCTGTAGCAGTCGACCGTTGGATCCGACCGTTGGATTCGACCGTTGCCTTCTGCCCGTTGGCACACCGGACAGTCCGGTGCACACCGGACAGTCCGGTGCTATAGCCAGAGAGCGCCTGCCTGCGACCTCTCTGCGCAGACTGTCCGGGACTTCACCGGACAGTCCGGTGCACACCGGACACTGCGCTGTAGCATGTCCGGTGCGCCACCAGGCGCTGGCTGACAGCCCTTTTCCTTGGAATTCTTCGCTGATTTCTTTGGGCTTCTTTGTTCTTGAGTATTGGACTCCTACGCATCTTTTTATGTCTTCTTTTGAGGTGTTGCATCCTCATTGCCTTGGTCCAATTCTCTTCGCATCCTGTGAACTACAAACACAAACACTAGAAGACTTATTAGTTCACTGATTGTGTTGTTCATCAAACACCAAAACTCAATTAGCCAAAAGGCCTGGGGTCCATTTTCCTTACAATCTCCCCCTTTTTGGTGATTGATGACAACACAACCAAAGCAAGCAAATAGTACAAGAATTTGAATGAAATAATGCAATCTACTTGCTAAGATGCATGATTGTCCCCACAATGTGATATTATGGACTTAAGCCTCCCCCTAACTCCATAATTCACTTACTTCCTATTTTTGGACCAAAAAAAACAAAACCACTTGAAAAGCCATTTGAAGATATCAAATTTTAAATTGGTGGTGTTTGGTGTTTGATAAAGTTTTCATTGCTTTGGTCCCTAAACTTCTCCCCCTTTGGCATCAACCACCGAAAAGGAAGACATTAAAAGCATGTAGGAAGTAAATAAAAGCTTGCCCTCAACAAGAAATCTATCAAATGATACCACAATTGCAGGATGTTAATTTAAACAATATAAATGATACCACTTGAAGGAGTCCTCAAAAGATTACTCCCCCTAAATGAGTATTCTCCTTTAGAAAGAGTTTTTCTCCCCCTTTAGAGATGAAGAAATACTCCCCCTGACAGAGATCCTCTACTTAGGAAAAAAACATGTGAAAAATAGAGGTGCAAGACATGATTTGAAAAGACTAACTTCCCTTATGCATAGGTAACAGAATATGAGTTAACTACTTATGCATTTTGGCAACAGGGAAGCATATGATATGAAATATAGTCTAATCAAATAATGGAGAAGACATGTAAATGATACTAAATGTAGTCTCAAAAGATACCGATTGAAGATCAATGGCGAGCTTGAGAGACATGAGAGTTCTTGGAGATTTTGCAGTGGAAGATTGTTGTCTTTCTCCGGGGACCTTATTTTCCTTACAATGAGACTATCACAAGAAATAGACTTGAGAAGGTGTTAGTCTCAAAGTGTTAGATTATAGAGTAACCTCCCCCTAAAGGTGTGCATACAAGTTTTGAATACTTGTAGGAGACATGCACTTTGATTTGATATCAAGAGGGGTAAATTATCCATAATCCTAACTTTGGCACATATAAGTTAAATGATACACTTTGTAGAAATCAAAATTTTCAATTGATGCATCATTTACTATGGAGTGATATAAAAGCTATGTGCCGTGCTTTAACTAAACATTTTAAGCCATGTAGGTTTGCTTAAGTATATGAATTTAAAAACTAGCAATCCTACCATATGATTTACCTAGTATGCATGATTTTGAACAAAAGTACATAACAAATGTAATACTAGGCAAGAAAGGTAAACTAGATAAAAGATAAATAGATACGCATATCTAAAAACGAGAAATACAATAAAACTAGTTACCTTAGTCATGGGTGGGAAATTTGGGTCCAAGATTTTCAGTAACCCACTTGGCAATAAACTCGATCCAATATGATGTACCCCATGATATACATCCCAATTTTGCCAAGTCTCCAAATTTCCCGATGATCTTTGGTCCACTCACTTCCCTTTCGGGATCCAAACCTTCTTGGTGCTTTTCATGGTTGAAATTATCTCTTTTGGCACCCAGATGCGTCTGGCCCCCTTTCCTTTGTTGGCTTGCTTGTTGGCCTTGATTGCTATCACCTTTCCGTTCTTTTTCTTCTTGATCAAATATGGTGTAGCATCCTTTTTGTTCACCTTTTTGATGTAGGTGTTGGAGATTTTGCTTGATGGCTTTTGCTTGAGCTTTTGCCTTTGTTTATCCCCGGTCATCGCCTTGCATTGGAAAGACTTGTGGCCTTCCTTGTGACATAGCCTACAAATCACAGTTTCTCCCTCTACAGGCTTGTTCACTCCCGCAGTGGTGTTATCCTGTGGAGGTCGGATTTGTTTGGCTTTGCCTTTCTTGTCATACAAAGCCTTTCCAAGGCGAGCCACTTCTTGCTTTAATTGTTCATTTTCCTTTGCAACCTCATCCGAACATGTCTCTACAACAATATTCTCAACAACGACTTGGTTGCAGGGGTTAGAATCATCAATTAAATCAAAGCAGGAAGTAGAAGCATCTTTCTTAATTATTTCAGGTATTTCAACTAAAGATGCTGCTGGGGTGCTACCAATGTTTTCTAGCTTAGTAGTTAGCTCATTATTGTGTATGCTAAGAATTTCCATTTTCTCTAGCAAATTTTCAATAGCTTCTTGGGAGCTAGCTAACTTAGCCTTAAGTTTTTCATTCTTTTTAATAAGGCTATCATCGGTAGCAGTGGATGGAGCACTAGATTCTAATAGCTCAATTTTAGTTGATAGCTCACTATTTAAGTTTGCAAAAGTTTCAAATTTTTCTAGCAAACCTTTGTAATCATTTTGAGAGCTAATCAACTTATTTTTCAAAGTTTTAAGTTGAGCTTTTTGCTTAGTGCAAACATCCTGGAAAAATTTTACGGCTTCCGCAAGCTCTTCTAGAGAGGCCTTTCCCTCGCCTTCATCATCACTACTACTTTCATCACTAGAGGATGGAATGCTTTTGTTACCTCTTGCCATAAGGCATTTGTGTGATGACCGTGATGATCGTGACGAGGACCGGTGGCTGCGCGTCCTTGGAGGTTCATCTTCACTTGAAGAATCATCCCAAGTTCTAACACTTGTGAGCGCCTTGCCTTTGCTCCTCTCCTTTTTGGGTTTGGCCATATTTGGACAGTTGTCCCTGAAGTGGCCCTTCTCCCCACATGCGAAGCATCCTCTCTTCCTTTGCTTTTTCCTGTCAATGTTAAAGAGAAGATCCTCGACCTGCAGGGGCACACCCATTAGATTAATCTTGCGGATCATCCTCATTACCTTTCCGACGCGTCGGATTGTTTCTTCGTCCTCGGAGGATGATGTGCATGGTTGATTATCTTCATCATCATCACTTTCTTCTTCTTCTTCCTCTTCTTCACTTGAGGAACTTGAAGTGGGAGCCTTCTTTTTGCCCTTCCTTTCATCACATGCAAAAGCATATGGTCTTGAGGAAGTTGGCTCCTCTCCCCGACTCATTTTTCGCGACATCTCAAAGGCCGCGATTTTCCCAATCACAATGGTCGGGGTCATGTTGCTCAAATCCTCCATGTTGTGAAGGATGGTGATGATGCTCCCATATCTTTGTTGTGGTAGCAGGGAGATAATCTTCCTCACAATGTCCGCATCACCTAGCTTATTAATGCCAATAGAATTGAGCTCATTGATAATTAGATTCAAACGAGAATACATGTCTCTAACAAGCTCATCATCTTTCATGGCAAAAGAGTTATACTCATTTAAGACTAGGCAATGTTTTTGCTCACGGACATTGGATGTGCCGTCATGGAGCTCATGCAATTTTAGCCAAATCTCATTAGCAGTTTTCAAGGTAAATACTTGATTAAAAATATCCATGCTAAGAGATTCATACAAGCAATTCTTGGCTCTAGCATTTAAATGAATTTCTTTTTCCTCACTCGTGGTGGGTTTCTCGGGATTCTTGAGGGGTTTCATCCCGTCACGAGTGACTCTCCAAACACCTAGATCAACGGCCTCTAGGTAACAAGCCATTCTAGCACTATAATATGGGAAGTTAGTGCCGTCAAAGTGTGGTGGCCTATGGGTATCCATCCCTTCCTCTAAAAAGCGTCGGCTCTTTTAGCGGTGAAGCTAAGGCGTTTCAAATGAGCCAAACCGGCTCTGATACCACTTGTAGGAAACGGGTGACGCCTAAGAGGGGGGGGGGGTGAATTAGGACTTCTAAAACTTTTACTAAACTAGGCCACAATTAAATCCCTAGAGCAAAACCTATGCAAATAATCAAAACTAGAATGTGCAAACTAGGTTTTGTCTAAGTGTTGCTATCTCTACCGCAAAAGGCTAAGTTTCAATCTATACTAAATAAGTATGACTACAAGATTGAAACTTAAATGCTTAATATAAATGCGGAATGTAAAGAGCTAAGTAGAGAAGCAAACTCTCGTGGATGACGCCGGTATTTTTACCGAGGTATCCGGAACCACGCAAGGTCCCGACTAATCCTCGTTGGTGCCCCTACGCAAAGGGAAGCCCACGCGAGGGCCAAGCACCACGGTCGAGTAACTCCGTAGAGAGCCGCGGGCCTTCTCCACGCGCAAGTGGTGCTCCGCTTCCGGCTCCTCTCGGACGCTCCCCGCCGTCTCCACTATCGAGCTTCCGGCCGAAAACGCCGCGGGCCTCGTTCCCTCCGGTACACGGTGGCGGCCGTGACACAAACGCGGTTGTCACGGTCTCGCAAGACTCTCGCCCCACTCGGTACAATTACAACGACTCACGCAAGAGCCGAGGGGTTGTGTGGTTTTACAAAACTCACTCAACTAACTAGGATTCACCTAGAGCAAGCGCTAAAGCGGTCTAACTAACCTAAGCACTTCGCAAAGCACCTATGCTAATCACCGAGTGATTCTATTAAGCACTTGGGTGTTTGAGCTCTTGGAAATATGCACTATGTGTATTGGTATGTTACTTGGGCTCTCACACTTGAGAATGGCCGGTTGGGGTGGTATTTATAGCCTCCACACACCAAACTAGCCGTTGGACAGAAAGCAGCAGCTTTCTGTCGTCGGGTGCACCGGACAGTCCGGTGCACACCGGACACTGCACTGTAGCATGTCCGGTGCCGCCACGTCAGCCGACCGTTGGCGCCTGTAGCAGTCGACCGTTGGATCCGACCGTTGGATTCGACCGTTGCCTTCTGCCCGTTGGCACACCGGACAGTCCGGTGCACACCGGACAGTCCGGTGCTACAGCCAGAGAGCGCCTGCCTGCGACCTCTCTGCGCAGACTGTCCGGGACTTCACCGGACAGTCCGGTGCACACCGGACACTGCGCTGTAGCATGTCCGGTGCGCCACCAGGCGCTGGCTGACAGCCCTTTTCCTTGGAATTCTTCGCTGATTTCTTTGGGCTTCTTTGTTCTTGAGTATTGGACTCCTACGCATCTTTTTATGTCTTCTTTTGAGGTGTTGCATCCTCATTGCCTTGGTCCAATTCTCTTCGCATCCTGTGAACTACAAACACAAACACTAGAAGACTTATTAGTTCACTGATTGTGTTGTTCATCAAACACCAAAACTCAATTAGCCAAAAGGCCTGGGGTCCATTTTCCTTACAGCTGAGAAGGAAGAGCTAAGGGATTATGCAATTTCATGCGGCTATCAACCAGGAGCATTGCTCTTCGGTGGCGTTGACGAAGAGAGCTTAGGATGTCTTCGGGACTGGACTGGAGCGAAGGTTGTCAGCACTCTATCGAAGAGTGTTGGCTTTTCGAAGCTTGAGGCTGACCTTAGCAGATACCGGCGGCAACATATTGCCGGTAGCTTGTTTTATTCTAATTTTAAGGTAAAATTCCTACCTTAACTTTTTTTATTATTTTCGAGATGAAGGTTGCTTCTGATGAAGGTTATTTTTTTAGAGTCTAATACTAAGTAAAACCTTGAGGATGCAACAAGACCTCGAGGACAAGAAAAATGAGATTATAATTGAGGGCTTAAAGGCCAAAATTAAAGATCACGAAGCTGCTCTGGAGAAGAAAGATTTTGTGATTCAAACAATGGAGGGTTCGCTGGCAGAAGCCCAAGCCGAGATTGCTAGATTAAACAATGAACTCTCCACGAAATCAAAAAGCTTCGAACAAGAGAAGAAGGATTTTGATGCAAAGCTTGAAGCTGAGGTTGCAAAGAGTTCGAACTTGCAAAAGTCATTGAAGGAACTTCAAGATAAATGTCTGAACTTCGGCAACCATTGCGTGCAACGACTGAAGTAGGTCTTCAACTCAGTTGGAGCCAGTTCAAAAAAGTTTAAACCTTCAGCTGAAGACCTGCCAGGCATCTTCGATCACATTGAAGGCGAAGTTGATGCTCTTGATGAAGTCATAGTTGGGCATGGTGACTTCTGTGCTCTGCTAGCTTCTCGTGGCACAGCTGTTGCTTTTATGAAGGCTGGTTGCACACACGGAAATATTGTAAACAGACCGAACTTCAGCTTATCACCAGTGGACTTGAATGTCATCCCCGGCCTGGCCCGAAGCATTGGGAACAGATTCGTAACTCAAATTTGGGCGAAGGGTGGACGAAGCTATGTTGGTGACGAAGCTCGACGTCACCTCAAACCAGTAATAAACTCATACCTTGTGCTTACCTTTTCCTTGAAACTTGAATTTACCTTATAACGCTTTGTTATGTACAGGATGACGAAGCCAAAGAGCAATGATCCGAAGCTTAGCGGATGGTGTTGAAGCCGAAGACATTGCTATGAAAAACTTTAGAGAAACTTTTGAATTATTCTTGTAAAAAATATTGTAATTTAAGAATTAGATACTACTTTGTAAATTTGTCCATACCTTGTAATATATTTTTACCTTTTCGTCCATGTATGAACTGCTTTGATGTGGACGAAACTTGTATTTTTTGAGTCGAAGGCGAAAAACACCTTCCCTTCTTTTCGTACACAACGAAGCATAAATCTGCTTCTTTTCCTTTCTCCGAAGCCTTATCATTGGAGCCGAAGCAACTGTCTGTATTTGTATGATATGATGATGATCCTATGTATGTCTAAATGAATGTATATGAATGCAATGAATGATGTGATGTATTGTGCAAATGAATGTCCAGACACATGCTTACGAAGCCACATCAAAACTCTTCATTCTCTTAGGAATAACTGAAATCTCTTTGCCGTTTATTTTTCGGCTGCACCGCTTATTTTTCGGTGTAAGTTCTGCATCCCCTTAGGAACGTCTTTTGAACTTCTTCGCCTTCCATTTCAGCGGTATCACCGTTGACTTTTCGGTGTAAGTTCTGCATTGCCTTTGGAACGTCTTTTGAACTTCTTCACCTTCTATTTCGGCGGTATCACCGTTGACTTTTCGGTGTAAGTTCTGCATTCCCTTAGGAACGTCTTTTGAGCAGAAAAACTTACGCTGCGCTCCCATAGGAACGATTTTTTTGTAGCTTCGTCGTGCTCTACATCCCCTTAGGGACAACTTTCGAGCTTCTCCCTGCTTTTTTTCTTTTTCTGCACTCGATGGTGCATGCTCAGATTTTACATTTTACATATTTTTGGGGGATTCTGCTCTCGTAGAAAGGAAAAATTACAAACTATGGCCCCATTAAAAACCTTTCTCCCCCTTTGGAAAGGAAAAGTGTGCCATAGGAAAAATGAAAAAAGATTACATCAAGTTACACATAATATCGCTGAAGCTCATCCGCATTCCAAGATCTAGGAATGTCATTGCCATCCATATCCTTTAATCTGTAAGAGTCGGGCCTTGACGAAGATACCACCAGAAATGGTCCTTCCCACTTCAGCTGTAGTTTGCCTACTATGTTTGGATTGGCCATTCTCCGAAGTACCAAATGCCCTGGCTTAATGTTTTTCAGCCAAACTTTTCTGTCACGCCATTTTATAGTTTCGGCTTGATATTTATTGATATTCTCCACAGCCTGAAGTCTGGTCCCTTCTATAGCATCTTTTGCCACAGAATAATCAGCTTCGTCCTCTGCCGAAGCTACTGTTCTGATTGACCCTGCCTTGGCTTCTTCTAGGGTTATAGCTTCGTCACCAAACAATAACTTGAACGGTGTAAAACCTGTTGACCTTGATATAGTTGTATTGTGGCTCCACACCACTTTAATCAACTCATCTGGCCACTTTCCTCTGGTTGATTAAAGATTAACTTTATTATTCCCGTCATTATAATACCATTTGCTCTTTTGACCAGCCCGTTTGACTCCGGGTGCCTGACTGATGCAAAATGAATCTTCGTACCAATCTGGTTGCAAAATTCTTTGAAAGTTTCGGCATCAAACTGTGTTCCATTGTCCACAGTTATAGCCTTCGGCACGCCAAAGCGACAAACGATATTTTGCCAGAAGAATTTTTGGACTGTAATCGAAGTTATTGCAGCCAAAGGCTTTGCTTCAATCCACTTAGAAAAATATTCTACAGCCACCACAACATATTTCAAATTACCTTGTGCTAGTGGAAGTGGGCCTAATAAGTCCAGGCCCCATCTTTGCAATGGCCAGGTTGGTTGTATTAACTGAGTTAATGAAGAAGGTTATTTTTGGTCTCTTGCACATTTTTGACAATTTTCACACTTTTGGATCAGATCTGCTGCATCCGAAGCTGCCTTCGGCCAGTAAAATCCCTGTCTGAAAACCTTTCCCAGCAAAAGCCTGGACCCAATATGGGATCCACACAATCCTACGTGTATCTCCTTCATTAGTTCTATACCTTCGGTTCGGGATAAACACTTGAGAAGGGGGGAGCAAACTCCATGCTTGTATAATTCTCCTTCTATTATGACATATGGTCTTGTTCTTGCTTCCATTCTTTTATTATAAACTTCATCGTCCGAGAGGCAGTTATCCTGGAGGAAAGATATGATTTCAGTCCTCCAATCTTCACTATGTACTAGAGAGATGGTGAGCACTGCTCTCTCCATGAGTTCAACCGAAGGTGCCTTTATTGTTTCAAAAAATATTTTCGAAGGTAGGGGGAACCCCTGAGCCACTGATTTGGCTAACAGATCTGCATGCTCATTTTCGCCTCTTGGAATGTTCTTGACAGAGAAACCTTCGAAGGAAGCCTCCAACCTTCGGACTGTATCTAGATATTTTTCAAGTTTCGGATCTCTTGCCTTGCTACTTTTATCTATATGGCCAGAAATGACTTGAGAATCAGTTTTCAGAATAGCCCTTCTTATTCCCATTGCCCTTAACTTCCAAAGTCCCAACAGGAGTGCTTCGTACTCGACAATATTATTTGTACAACTGAAGTCTAGCTTGGCTACATAACATGTTCTGACTTTCGAAGGTGCTACTAGAACAGCAGCTGCTCCTGCGCCAAAGGCTCCCCAAGAACCATCACAGAACACTGTCCAAGCTTCGGCATCTTTATTTATATCTTCTTCCTGAGCCCCTGGTGTCCAGTCAGCGATGAAGTCTGCTAACGCCTGGGACTGAATTGAGGATATATGCACATAACCAATGGTGAATTCATTAAGTTCTGCAGCCCATTTCCCAATCCTTCTAGTAGCTTCTCTGCTTCTCATAATATCCTTCAGAGGCTGTGACGAAGGAACAATTATGTGATATGCTTGAAAATAATGCCGAAGCTTTCTGGAGGCCATTAACACAGCATATAGCACCTTTTCCAATTCTGTGTAATTTTTCTTTGACGGACTCAGAACTTTGGAGACGAAGTACACTGGAGCTTGCTTTTTGACTTGGCCATCTAGCTTCTCCTGTACAAGTGTCGCACTTACTGCAGAATGTGAAGCTGCAACATATAAGAGCAATGGAGCCCCTGGCGAAGGTGGAGTTAATGTTGTTAGATCAATCAAATATTGTTTCAACTCTTCAAAAGCTTTTTGTTGTGCCGGGCCCCATTGAAAGACTTCGGCTGACTTCAGTATTTCAAAAAATGGCAGATTTCTTTCTGCTGATCTAGATATGAATCTGTTTAATGATGCTAATCTTCCCGCTAGCCATTGAGCCCCTTTATTTGTTCTTGGTGGTTCCATCCGAAGGATAGCTTCGATCTTGCTTGGGTTAGCTTCAATTCCTTTCGTTGATACCAAACAACCAAGGAACTTGCCTTTCTTCACTCCAAAAACACATTTTTCTGGATTTAATTTCAGGCCAGCTTGCCTGAAATTGGCAAATGTTTCTTGCAAATCAGCAATATGATTTTCTTGCTTCGTGCTTTTCACTATGATATCATCAACATAGGTCAGCACATTTCTGCCTATCTGAGAATGAAGGACCTTGGCTATTATTCTGCTGAAGCTTCCTCCAGCATTTTTAAGCCCCTCAGGCATCCAAAGATAGCAATATGTACCACTGGGGGTTATGAAGCTAGTTTTTGGCTCATCTTCTTTTTTCATCCAGATTTGGTGGTAGCCTGAGTAACAGTCCAGTAGACTCATAAGCTCTAAAGAAGCTGGTGCGTCTACTAGAGAATCTATCCTTGGCAATGGGAATTCATCCTTCGGACAAGCCTTGTTAAGATCTGTAAAATCAATATACATTCTCCATTTGCCATTGGCCTTCTTCACCATAACAGTATTGGCTAACCATTCTGGGTATTTTACTTCTTTGATGACACCAGCACTGAGAAGTCTTTTCACTTCATTCCGAGCACCTTCGGCTTTATCATCAGACATTTTCCGAAGCCTTTGCTTTCTTGGCCTGAAGGATGGGTCCACATTGAGTGAATGTTCAATGACATCTCTGTTAACAACACAGAGATCATTGGCTGACCAAGCAAAGACATCTTTGTTGTTGAACAAAAATCTTATCAAAGTTTTCTCTTGTTCATCGTAAACAGAATTAATAATGAAATCACCTATCTAGTATTTTTTTACTACTAACACATGTCTGCCAAATTTTGTCATACTTCATTCTAATCCAATATATTAAAATCATTATGAACAAATAATATGACTAACAATTCATGCATATATGCATATACCTGAACTTCAAATCACAACATTCCAATATTATATTACAACAATAATTTACAAAATTTACAACCTAGTTTAAAATGTGATTTCGAAAATTAATAAAATTATTTTCAGGTTGTGTTTAACCTTGTGATGAACAGCGAGGGATGGTCGGGGCTCGACGCGGTGGCGGAGAGGGGCTCGGCCGAGGCGGGGCGCGGATAGTCTGGCTCCGGTGAACGGCGAGGCGAGATGGGCGGGCTTGGGCGCGAGGTCCTAGCGACGTGCACAGGGCTCCAGCGAGCTGCGAAGGTTGCTCGCAATGGCGAGCGACTGCCATGACGAACGTAGGCGTTACGGGTAGGACTGCGCGGCGTGGCGGAGTCGCTGCGCGAGTGAGGATCTCCGGCGAGGTGGCAGAGCGACGCAATGGCGGGCGGTAGCAAGTGAGCGCGGCACCAGCAGCACGATGCGGAGGAAGTCAACGCGACAGAGGCAGCAGGGTGAAGAGTGTACTAGGGAGAGAAGAAGGGCATGCTACTCCTTTTATATAGGTGGAAAGGGAAGGAGAAAGGACGCCCGATTAACGCAGATTTGATGGCTAATTGATGCGTTGTGAATTTACAGAGAAATGAAAGCTTCAAACTCCATTAATGGAGAAGCAGGAAACGCTCGACACAGTGGAGAAGAAACGGATGGAAATAGACGCATCAAAGGGAGGAGGAGGAAGAGCAAGGGCGGCGGATGGTCTGAGAGCAGCACGGAGATTTATAGGCCAAGGAAAGAGTAATTGCTGGGAAGGGAACAGGCACGGGTAGCCGCCATTGATGGCGAGGGTAGAATCGGTGAGGTAGTGGGGAGGGGGAAACAACCGTCGCAGAAGCTTAGACGTCACAACCATCGGGGAGACGAGGAGCTGAGTGGCGCTGTCCTCAGCAGAGATGAGGAGCGGGAGGCAAGGAGGACGACGGCTCTATCAAGCGATGGTGACCGCGCTCGTACGGAGAAGACGAACAAACAAAAAATGAGAAAGGGTGATGACGTGAGGGTCCCACATGTAAGGGAGAGAGAGGTGAGAATAGTGTATAGTGTGTTTCTTGGCTGAGACTTGCTTAGCCGATTGGTCTTCAAGCGTGAGGTGAGTTTGTTGCTTCTTTTTTTTTTTCAAAATTCTCTTTTCTTTTTAATTTTCTTTTATTTTCGAAATTCTTTTTTAAATAGGTTCATAAAAATTATAATAATATTTTCATAAATAGAATACACAATTTTAAAGAATGAATAATTTTAGGCAAAAATCTACTATTTAAATAGATTGGGCTCCATAAAAATGAATAAATCAAAATGAAACCTATGCATAATCCAAAAACAATATTTTAACGACTCCTTATTATTTTATTAAATGAGATTTTCTCACCAAATTAAATTTAAGTATTATATTTACAAATCGAGTCAAACAAAATTTATGCTTCGGCATGAATGCATCAAACAATTGACAACATTTTATCCAATTAGGAAATCACCATTTCATTACTTGAAAACATATTTTTTCTTTCTACTAGAAATTAATAATATAAACTAAGTTATTTTCAATTGATGGATTAGGGTGATACAAAATCTACCCCCTAAAAAGAATCTCGTCCTCGAGATTACGGAAGGCTAGCAAGAAAACAAGGTGATACATGGTTATTTGTAGGTTCTTAGTTCACATTGAACTCTTCCAAACTTAAGGAACTTATCTTCTTCTTTGCTCCGCAATGAATACTAATCAGGCGACCTTCATCATCGTACTTATAAAATGGTTGGTCTTCTGGATTATTGCTTAGGTCATGCTTTGCAACCTTCTTCTTTAGTCAGTCTAGACGCTTCTTGGGGCATTCGCGAATACTATGTCCTTCATTTTTGCAGTAGTAGCAAGCACCTCTTGCTTTGAGTTGTTTGCATGTCAACTTTGCTTGACCAACAGGGGATGAGGGTTGATTGGGTGTTTGTATCTTATGTAGCTGAGCCTGACTTGATTCTTCTGTTTGGGTATCCATGTGTTTCGTGGCTTTCGCTTGTGGTTGAGGTGGACTAATCATGTATCCAAACATTTTCTATTCCTTTTGTTGTTCTTCATTCCATTCATCAGATATCTCTGTGACTCATTTTTCTCGTTCATAGTTGTTAAGGTAGGAATATTGTCATTGGCATCACCTACTTCATGGGGGTTCATCATCTAGTTAGAGAGTAAAAGAGATAGTGAGACGATACTACATAAGAGGCTTGTATGATATGAAGATAAAGGGTGAACACAACTTTTTGATTTCCAAGATAAGATTAGTCAAGGAGCAAGGATGGTTTCAGATTTCTCCTAGCTTCATCATACTTCGAGACTTTACAAGTGTTATATTCCTTAAAAAAGATCTTTTTAACTCTATAAACTTCAGAACATGATATCCAAATCATCATTCTGATCCAACAATATTTCTTGAAACTAAATTGAGAAAAAGACTTGAGTGGGATTCTAGTGTAACTAGAATAGAGCATCACTTTGTTGCACATAGCAGACGACCTTACACTTTATTCTCTGCAAAACACAATAGGTGCGAAAGATTCTCCAAATTTATTTATATATCACATAGCACCATTACAAATCCTCAAAGGGAGCAACGCCTTGACATTTTTTAGTGAGACATATTGATCCTTCTAGCTAAATGATATACTATTCTTCCTAGTCAGATGCACCAATCTTCAGAGCTAGGGGTCGGTTGTCTTCAACTACCATTCTGCCTCCTGATGGAGTTTCCAAACACATGGTTCTCTCAGTGTGTTGGATTACTTCCTTAGTTCTTTGTAACCAATTATTTCCAAGAATCACATCATTTTCCATTGATTCCATCACTATAAGATCAGAAAATATATCCCATTAATTTTAACACTTAATTTTGGACATATGCATTTTACTAACATTTTTCTTCTGGGTGCACTGTGGTCATGCTTGATCTCAAGGGACACTTAAAGATACCATACTTTGTTGCAAACTGAGCACTGATAAAAGAATGTGTTGTATGAGGATCATACAATACGGTGGCGGTAGTTGTGTGAACGAGAAGTTTTCCAAAAATTATTGCATTATCATATGGAATGGTTCCTGTCATTGCATAACTTATCCTTCCTATGGACTTTTTTCGTTGTTTATTCTTTGTTGATGCATGAATCTGAGGGTGTTGTCTTTTCTTTTGGTACTTATTGATCTCTACATCCTTCTTAGGACAACTATTAAAAAGATGGTTGGTATCACCACAACCAAAGCAAGCATGACTTGATGAGTTACTTGGTGGAGTTGTCTTTACATTGTTGATATAAGTTTATGTGCATTTTTGTTCATATTTCATGTCTGGAGACTGAGATAGCTTCAACTCGGAGGTGATCTGTAGCGAACTCTTCTCAGGACAGTTACGGAGGTAATGATCTTCACGTCCACATTGATAGCAAGCTCTTCTTGAAGTTATTTCTTGACTTTTTCCATGTTTCCCTTTTTGTTTCTTGGACCTGATGCGACCATGAGTCTGAAACTGTGTGCAAGTAATAGTCCATCCATTAATGTAACACTCATGTGCTTCTTCATGGAGTTGGGCATCCTTGTGATGTTTGCTTTTTGGAATACTTTGCAATTCATGAACTGGCAGTGCATTAGGTATGAGAGAATCTGCTATTAGTTGTTCTTGGGGAGGCATCTATCTTTTTATGCCAAAAAATAAAATTTGGTTCTTCTGTTTTGTAGTTTCACTTTCATTTGCATTGATCTGGCGATAAGGAATTCCATAGTACTCACAACAACAACATGTTCCAAGATCACTTGTCTGTTGGTTTGGTTGTGCATCCTTTTGTGTCTTGAATTTCTATTCATCAGCTGTTTCATTTCTAGTGTTGCTTCAACTTGCTATCACACGACATTCTTTGTACTTAATGACATCATCTGTAGTTGTCATTCCAAGGTCTAACATCTGTATGGGTATGGAAGAATGGAAGGGACAAAAAGATTGAGAAAGGATAGTCTATAGAGAGCAGAGAGAACATAACTATCTAAGGTTTTACTTAGTAACTATGACATTGTGGACATAAGTCACACAATACACCAACAATCAATACAAAGAAGCAAATCAAACATGAGTACGAAGTACAATAAACAGGAACTCAAACACACCAACACAACATAGCTCAATGCTACATATTCAAAAGAAGATCTTTCCTAAGGAAATTAGTTTCTCACATGTTATTGAAAAGTGAAACAAGGTTGGGAATAGGAAAAAGATTACAAAATCAAAGAGTCAGATTAGAAATAACAAGGAGTTAGACAAGAACAAGATATTATTGTTGATGGTCAAGAGTGCAATAAGGTAACCATGAACTGGTGAAGTGAGAATAAATGATACAACCAAGGATATGAAGTGTGTTAGAAAGCTTTATCAATGAGACAAAATAGAGAGGCATTATCAAGGAGGACTAGGGAGGCAAAGAGTTCAATATATCAAGGTAGATATTGCCTTAGCTTAGCAATGCAATGGCAATAAAGAAATAGTAGAAGTCATGGGTTATATAGCAAGATTATGCATTAGAAAACCACTATAATATAATATAACATCGTCCTTACCGATCTAGTCGAAAACTTAATATAATAAAACTATCCTATAAACCTAACCAAGTAGTTCGATAATAGATCTAGGGGATCCATAACAAAATCACTTGAGGTGTGGGGATAAGACAGAGAATAGGGTATCTTCAATAGTTTTGAACGGGTCCTTCAGGCAAACTTCGCTTCAAGTTCCACAATCCTTAACTTGATCATCTTGTAATGCTTCTGAGTAGAGCTTTCTGATAGACCAAAAATTAGACAAGAAGAGTTGAAGATAAAAGAGACTAGTTCTGATACAAACTAATTTTTTATGGAGGAAAATAGACCACGTGTTGAAAGACTGATAGGGCTTTCCATTACTAACTAATCTAGCGACCTACGGTCACATTGCTTTGATACCACTTCTGTCACACCCGGTTTCAAGGGCAAAACCGAATGCATAGCATATGTGTGCCAGGATCTATTTCCACACATATGTTGACGTCACAAGTGTAATATATCAAAAGAACAATGCATAAAAGCGTAAATAAAGATTATATTAACATATTACACTTCGAATAGACATGAAGTCTTAACCTTGATTCATCAAAGTACAGCGAAACATAGACATCCTTCCACAGGAAGATGACCGGGGGTATCACTAGACTAGCATCCATCGAGTTCACCATCAAAATCTTCATCTCAAACTTCTGGTCCCAAATTAAGCAAGGGTGAGCTCACTTATGGTCGGGGCTCAACAAGTGGGTGAAAATGCAAGGTAGCAAGGTAAGGCTAAAGTTTAATGCGGTTAGCATTTTAATTGGTCAACATTTTATTATCAACACCTGATTACTAAGTGTAAGTATATACCAAACCTAATTAAGCATAATTAATAATCAACATAAACTTAAACCACTTGAGCAAATACCATCAGCATGAAGCTCAACCTCTTGAGCGAACCACTTAAGCATACCACTTAAACAAAACCGATCCCAATTTATTTCCATCTTCAAGTTCAATTATCATGTGAGGGTCCAGGCTGCTCTTAACCGTGTGCACGACTGATATATCAGATTACACTCTGCAGAGGTGGCACATCTTTATCCATGATTCGTGATTCCCTTCTAGCCTAGGTTGATCAGACCCGTATTCACTTCCGAGGTGAATGGCTAGGGTCTCACTACGAGGCTTTTCCCTAGAGTCCTCATTATATAGATGTTGTAAATGGTCAAACTGCATAGAGTACACCTGATGTAACCAACTCATAGACCAGCCTGCAGGGTAAAGCTTGGGAACTATGCCCGTATCCAATCTACCTGAGTCAGAAATATAAGCGCTTGGCAGATGCCCCCGTTCCGGTCGACCACGACCAGCACCCAACATAAGATTTCCCTAGTTATTTAAACAAGGGCGTCCCATACCACCCTCATGGTAGCACTGTTTTCCTAGGTGGTCACTCCATGTTCCAATTCAATCATATGATCTTGTTTAATCATTGGATTAACAACAATAATGTAAACTTACCATTTGGAATAGGTAAGGTTGGGAAGTTTAGGTGTATTTGAATAGGTAACCCATCAAATTATGCATATCATGAATGTAAACTTTATTAAATGTATTGTATGGGATCAGACAGAAAATGCAGAGGGGGAAGTCCACTTGCCTTGCTCAAACATGTCCTACTGGTCGTCTTCGAACGTGTTTCGTTCGTCTACCACATAGTTAGCTTCTAATATCAATTCACATATCATACATACAACAGAAAACATACACCAAATAAATAAACATACACCAAATAAATAAACATACACCATTACATGGGTAACATTCACCATTAAATGAACAATCATCTACCACACAAACTATACTTATAAATAGTGCCTAAATAGAACCTAATTCATTTTATTAATCCACTAAAATCTCCCCTTTGAATTGTCAGTGGAGAAAGTTATATGGACATGCGACTACGAAAGTATTTTACCTAACATAGCTTAGATGTAATGATTTAACCAATTCTACAGAAACAAATTACCAATTAGTTATTTCCATTATGACTAATGATATTCTTTTAGTTTTACCCTTTCCTTTTAAAAGAAAAAAAACATTAATAACGATCAGAGGTCAAACATCTAATAATAAGTTAGACTAATGATTAACTTATAATTATTGCATTATAATCAATTCTACTCCACTTACTAATTCCGCGTTACGAAATTTCCATTAATTATTTAGTGAGCCTAAATGAACCTTGGATTATAATTTCTAAATAACTCTAAAATTCATCGTAAACAGAATTAATTATGAAATCACCTATCTAGTATTTTTTTACTACTAACACATGTCTGCCAAATTTTGTCATACTTCATTCTAATCCAATATCCAAAAATCATTATGAACAAATAACATGACTAACAATTCACGCATATATACATATACCTGAACTTCAAATTACAACATTCCAATATTATATTACAACAATAATTTATAAAATTTACATCCTAGTTCAAAACGTGATTTTGAAAATTAATAAAATTATTTTCAGGTTGTCTTTAACCTTGTGAGGAACGGCGAGGGATGGTCTGGGCTCGACGCGGTGGCGGACGGGGCTCGGCCGAGGAGGGGCGCGGACGGTCTGGCTCCGGTGAACGGCGAGGCGAGATGGACGGGCTCGGGCGCAAGGTCCTGGTGACGTGAACAGGGCTCCAGCGAGCTACGAAGGTTGCTGGCGATAGCGAGTGGCTGCCACGACGAACGCAGGCGGTGCGGGCAGGACTACCCGGCGTGGCGGAGTCGCTGCACGAGTGAGGATCTCCGATGAGGTGGCAGAGCGACGCAATGGCGGGCGGTAGCAGGCGAGCACGGCACCAGCAGCACGACGCGGATGAAAGCAACACGAATAGAGGCAGCAGGGTGAAGAGCGTACTGGGGAGAGAAGAAGGGCATGCTACTCCTTTTATATAGGTTGAAAGGGAAGGAGAAAGGACGCCCGGTTAACGTAGATTTGATGGCTAATTGATGTATTGTGAATTTATAGAGAAATGAAAGCTTCAAACTTCATTAATGGAGAAGCAGGAAACGCTCGACACAGTGGAGAAGAAATGGATGGAAACGGACGCATCAAATGGAGGAGGAGGAAGAGCAAGGGCAGCGGATAGTCTGAGAGCAGCACAGAGATTTATAGGCCAAGGAAAGAGTAATTGCTAGGAAGGAAACCGGCACGGGCAGCCGCCATTGATGGCAAGGGCAGAAACGGTGAGATAGTGGGGAGGGGGAAGCAACCATCGCAGAAGCATAGACGTCACAGCCATCGAGGAGACGAGGAGCGAGTGGCGCTGTCCTCAGCAGAGATGAGGAGCGAGAGGCAAGGAGGCCAATGGCTCTATCAAGTGATGGTGACCGCGCTCGTACAGAGAAGATGAACGAACAAAAAAATGAGTAAGGGTGATGACGTGTGGGTCCCACATGTAAGGGAGAGAGAGGTGAGAGTAGTGTCTAGTGTGTTTTTTGGCTGAGACTTGTTGAGCCGATTGGTCTTCAAGCGTGAGGTGAGTTCGTTGGTTCTTTTTTTTTCAAAATTCTCTTTTCTTTTTCTTTTCTTTTATTTTCGAAATTATTTTTTTAAATAGGTTCATAAAAATTATAATAATATTTTCATAAATAGAATACACAATTTTAAAGAATGAATAATTTTAGGCAAAAAACTGCTATTTAAATAAATTGGGCTCCATAAAAATGAATAAATCAAAATCAAACCTATGCATAATCCAAAAACAATATTTTAACGACTCCTTATTATTTTATATAATGAGATTTCCTCACCAAATTAAATTTAAGTATTACATTTACAAATTGAGTCAAACAAAATTTGTGCTTTGGCATGAAAGCATCAAACAATTGACAACATTTTATCCAATTAGGAAATCACTATTTCATTACTTGAAAACATAATTTTTTTCTTTCTACTAGAAATTAATAATATAAACTAAGTTATTTTCAATTGACGGATTAGGGTGTTACAATTCTTGAGCCCCTCGGGCATCCGAAGGTAGCAGTAAGTTCCGCTAGGAGTTATGAAGCTTGTTTTGGGCTCATCCTCCTTCATCCAGATTTGATGATAGCCTGAGTAGCAGTCCAATAGACTAATAAGCTCTGAGGTGGCTGCCGCATCTACGAGGGAATCTATTCTTAGCAAAGGGAATTCATCCTTTAGGCAGGCCTTGTTGAGATCCTTGAAGTCAATACACATTCTCCACTTTCCATCGGCTTTCTTTACCATAACAGTGTTGGCTAGCCACTCTGGGTATGTTACTTCTCTGATCACCCCAGCAGTGACAAGCCTTTTAACTTCATTTCTTGCCCATTCGGCTTTATCATCGGACATCTTCCGAAGCTTCTGCTTCCTCGGTCTGACTACTAGGTCTACATTGAGTGAATGTTCAATAACATCTCTGTTGACACCATAGAGGTCTTTGGTTGACCAAGAAAAAACATTCTTGTTATTGAACAAGAATTTTAACAGAGCTTTTTCTTGTTCATCAGACAACTGGGACCCAAATAACACCTTCTGCTCAGCTATGTCTTTACACAAAAGCATAGACTTTGGTTGATCTACTAAAGCAACTTTATCTCTTATATACTTATGCTACTGGTGAGCTTCGTCTTCGTCTATGTTGTGAATAGCCTTTGAATCTATCCAATTCCCTTCGGCCCTTCTAGCAGCTTCTTGGCTTCCATGCACAGCAATAGGACCTTGGTCAGATGGTATCTTCATACACAGATATGCTGGATGGAGTATTGCTTCGAAGGCATTCAATGTCCCTCGTCCAATGATTGCATTATAAGGATAGTCCATGTCTACAATATCAAATACAACTTGCTCTATTCTTGTGTTGTGAACATAACCGAAGGTGATTGACATTGTTATTTTCCCAAGTGCCACAATCTGCCTTCCTGCAAAGCCACACAAGGGGTGCATTGCGTCATGTATTTTATCGTCATGTTCTTGCATTTGTCTGGAGGCTTTTGCAAAGACAATATCTACCACACTGCCTGTGTCTACGAGGACATTGTGAACTAGGAACCCTTTGATAACACATGATATGACCATGGTGTTATTATGGGGGTAGTCCTTGAGCTGAAGGTCTTCCTGAGAGAATGTGATTGGTACATGAGACCATTTGGATTTGATGAAGGGTCCTTGCACTCCGACATATTGTACCCTTCTCTATGCCTCTTTCTTCTACTTCTTGTTGGCTGGTTCGGAACTTGAACCACCTATGATTGGAAGCACCAGCTTCGTAGCCGAAGGTGTCACAGCTTGATCACCTTGCGAAGCCATTGTCGTGGTCGTGGAAGTGAGTTCACCAGAGGTGGGCGCCAATTTGGTCACTTGTTCTAAATGCTGTGAATCAAGACCAAGGCAACACAATTATTAAAGATTAAGGATCTTCGTTCTTCGAACCATTATTTCCTTTCGGATATAACAATCTTTGGACTAAGGTCATAAAAGACACACCTTAATTATCCATGAAGATGAAAGTTCATAAATACAATATATGTTATTCATTCATTCTTCCATATATTATTTCATGATATCTAGATGAACATTAACAAACTTTATATTACATTTATACCTTCGGTTTGGTCGAGGGCGTTGACACGAGAGCAATTACAATCCAGCATTAACAGTGTGGGATACTGTTCACCTATTTATAGACACGGGACATAGCCTGATTAAAAATACATTTATGACCTTAACATGTACTCATAATTGTAACATAAATCATCAGGGATTTACTAGTCTTTTCCTCTTCGGCTTGACATCATGTTTGATCTTCGTCGCCATCTTGAGCCGAAGTTGTTGTCCTTCGACTATAGCTTTGGCGTTCGTCATTATCGCTTTCAGACAGTGTCTTTGTCTCGAGGACCTTCGACGGGGAAGAAGATCCTCAACATCACTTTACGAACGATATCTTCGTCTTGAAGACCTTCAGTGGACAAGAAGACCCCCAACACCTACTCTTGTGAGTATGAAAATTTAGTCTTATATGATATATATTCATTTGGTCTCACAAATGCAATCTCTTCTCTATGTAGGGAGAATCGACGCAATCAAACAACCCTCATGGATCGCCCCGCCCAACGCTGAACCAGTCTAACCGCCCACCTCACTGATGATCCCTTAGTGGTGATTGTGAGACTTATGCAGTTTCAAACTTGTGATACTTATGTGAGAAACTTGGTCTAAATTTGGTATGAACTTATGTTTGTGGGTGTTGGTAATAAATATGTTTGTCAAACTTGGTCTGAACTTAGACATGTTTGTGAAAAACTTGTGAGATTTGTGGTCTTTGTGAGATATGTGGTCTCTATGATGTATGTGATGATTATGTGAACTTTGTGATGTATATGTGATGATTATGTGATATATGTTTTATTTGTTTTGATGGAATAATAAAAACAAAAAATGGGGGTTTCTGGTCACTTTCCTGAGTATCAATGACCATAGCACTCGGCAAAGAGAGCATACCTAGGAACTGATAAAGCCTCTTTGCTGAGTGTTGTAGTCCTAACACTCGGCAAAGAAGCTCCCTTTATGAGTGCTGGCTAGCGCACTCGGTAAAGAAATTGGCAAAGGGGCTCAATGGTGCTCATTTTGCTGAGTGCCATACACCTAAGCACTTGGCAAAGAAGCTCGCTTTGCTGAGTGCCAGTTTGTAGCTATCCGCACAGAGAGCATTCTTGGCCAAGTGCCAGGCCGAGAGACACTAGACAAAGGCTTCCTCTTTGCCGAGTGTTAGTGAATACACTCCGTAAAGTCTCCTTCACCGTCAGGATGACTTTTCTTTGCCAAGGACTAGGTGACACTCAGCAAGACTTTGTCGAGTGCCCAACAAAAAGCACTCGGCAAATAAGTTGTTGCTGAAGTACAATTCATCGAGTCCTCTTTGCCGAGAGTCACACTCAGCAAAGAGTTTGCCAAGTGTTTTATGATCTTTGTCGAGTGCCTACGGCACTGGACAAAGTAGACTGTTCCGGTAGTGTATGTCAGATGGAATATATGTTTTTGATAATTAAATAAGGACCACAACAAAAATGTGCTAGTTGTCACTTTACATTTCATGTTGTAGAAATTTATTGAGCAATAAAAATGTCCAAGCGGACGGTCCGCGGTCCAAACTGTCCACGGTGGCAGTGCGTACGGTCTGTGTGTGCGCAAAATTAATTATGGCTCCTTGTTTCTTGTGGGATTTGTTAGCAAAACCTGCAAGATTAGCTCGAGAACCGACTTGTAATGGGTCCAGACCTTTCCCCTTATATAGATGAAGGGCTATGGATGATTGAACACCCACAATAGATCCAATCAAACCTACTTATCAAATTTACCTTATTTGCACTGTTCTTTCCATTCCTTAGGAATAGGAGTAATCTAGCCTTAGTTTATCCTTAGTATTAGTATTCCTCGACCTATTTCTTCACCCTCTTCATCTCAACATGGTCTAGAGGCATCTTAGGTGCCCTGGCGACCCCAAGACACACCTAGGATCTCTCCTCCTTGATGGGGTCCCTCTTGGGAGGTGAGATCTAGATTTCTTACAAAGAAGAAGACCTCTGCACCAGTCGTGGACCATTCGAGCCCCAGGCGCGGACCGTCTGGAAGCATGCAGAGCAGGAGCAGCTCTTGCGTTGAGGTCGTCGACCGTCTGCGCTCCTGCAAAGAGCACTAGCAGATGGTTCATCTCTAGTGATTAGTGCCCAAATCGGAGCCAGCAGACTTTTTGGCGACTCTGCTGGGAACAGGTGGCTAGGTCTACTAAAAATCAAGCCCTCAAATGTTCGGTTCTAAAGATCACACCAATTGCTCCCCAGACAATATCCTTAGGCTGGCTGTTGAAAGCCTATCGGCCGATGAGCAACTACAATACGAAGACTTCATGCATCAAGCGAAAGAGAATTTTTTGTCACAATTCACATTGGATCGCCACCAGAAGGTTGTCAAACATGGAGAGACCGAGGTCACATGTTTCTACCTTTGCTTCAAATCACCAATGTAAGTAAACCGGGATGATACCCAATCTATTAAACAATATGTAGATCAGCAACAGAATCAAATGAAACAACAATTTGGAGGGTTAGAAAAATCAATTAGAAAATTAGCACGTTCGTTGGAGAAATTTGTTGCTCCTAGTTTTCCATGATATGAAACTAGTAACGGGATGTCTATATCTAATACATCGGCAACAAATGGGGATTCACAGCCCCAACCATTATATGGTATGCTGATGAATTTGCATCAAGGGCAAATCCACCACCGATGTCCCTGCTTGATAGATAGGCGTCCCTGGACATGACTGGACCATTCGAGCCTCTTCCCGGACAATCTGGCCCTTATGTTGTAACGCCTGAAAAATCCTACGATGAGCTTTTAGTAAAGTTCCCCCAAAAAATTTTAAATTAGAATACCTTTTTGAAGAATTCCTCTACCATTGAAATTATTTCTCCTAAAATAAATATGATCTCTAATAAAAAGATCCCTAAATGAACTAAGACATCCCTTTGTTGAACTTTTATATTATTTCCAAAGGGATTATTTTAAAGCATACAAAGGATTATAACCCTTTATTAATCAAAGTAAATAAGTATTCATTTTTTAGCTTCTAAGTTTGTCACACCTTCAAAATAACCTTTTCCTAAAGTATGTTCATTTTTAAAAGCATTTACCTAATTAAAAGAAATAGAATAGTGACAATAAATATCAAATAAAACCTTTGCATTTGGTATACTGAATTTTTTGCTCGTGCATTTAGGTTTTGAGATTGAAACCTAGACCTGAATACAAATCTGAAAATTCGAATTTGAATTAGAAAATAAAACAGAGAACAAAAATAAGGAAAAAGGAAAAAAAGAAGTTGGGCTCATGGGCCTAAACTAGTCAATGTGTTAGCCCATCTCTTTCCTTCACCCCTCTACGTCGGCCCATTTTACCATCTTCATGCTGACCAAT
The DNA here is from genome assembly GCA_029449295.1 of Zea luxurians. NCBI lineage: Eukaryota > Viridiplantae > Streptophyta > Magnoliopsida > Poales > Poaceae > Zea > Zea luxurians. Next base: position 50,627,088 of record JAOPSE010000004.1, on the reverse strand, counting down.
GAGCCGGGAGGGTCGACCAAGCACCCCGAGAGAGTTCATGAGGTTTCCTAACTTGAAGACCAACTAGAGTGCTAGGGATGGCTCATCGGAGCTCGAGCCTCGCTGTGGAGTCACGCAACACCATGGGCAAGACATGCTGCTGCGTGGTTTACGGTGATACTCCCTTCCCTGAGTTCACATTCATCTATTCTTCGTGTAGTGTTGTTTTAATCCAAGGTTTGACCACGGGGTCATGGCACTAAGGGAGACAACAATGGCCGCCACATTGTGTATCTTGTGCATCGACCGGAGTTGAGACTTAAGAGTGAGGGAGGAGTTGAGAACATTTCTGAGGGTCGTTGGATCCCAAGCCAACGATCGGGATTAGAACGTAGCTTACCCCTATGCCACCTTAAATCCATGTCGTGGATCTCAGATCTGTTAGATAGGAATGTGTCCCGCCTTCTATTAATCTGTAGTGTAGATCCAAGATCTAGCGGTTGCGGTTGGCTACTAGTTCGGAGAGTGGTTTGATCTAATATGGGCCTTAGATCCGATATCGGATGACATCGGAGACCTGGATAATCAACCAGCAATCCACTTTAATATAAAGATTGGAATAAATAGGTCCTTTTACCTACAAAAATAGCCCTGAGCTCTTTATAAATAGTAGCCACAGTCCAATAAATCCAATTTTCATAAAATAAATCTAACAAATGATTCTTAGTATGAAAATAAATCTAGAAAACTTAGATAATTCATAACTTGCACATTTTAACCTCGAATTTGGTGGTTCTCAAACCTACAATCTCGTAGCAACGTGTAGAATATTAATGTGTAGTTTGTTTCTATCTTTGGTGTAATTTTACCATATCCATTATTTGCTTGATTGTATGTATTGCTATGAGTAGAGGCGAGGTCACGAGGAATCTGAAGCCCAACTTTTGGGGAAGCATCCGGACAACAGGTTATCGCAAGTATAAGGCAAGTTGTGTCCTTGATCACTTTCTTTACCTAATAATGTTCTTGATAATCATAGTGACATGCTCAAGTTAACTTGATGGGACCTAATAGGTTACCCTAGTTTTGTTCACCCTACACCTTGCAAACAAATGAATTATTGGGTAGTCTTGCTATTGCTCTACCTGGTTTTGAAATTAATGATACTTATGATTCATTACTATGTTCCATTATATTGTTGGATATCTATTATCATTCATGATAAGATTATTGTGTTAATTGGAACATTGAGCTTAACCTGAGATAACAGTGCTACCACAAGGGTGGTATGGGATGCCCCTTGCAGACTAATTATGAAAGCTAGTGGAGGACTATCTTACCCAAAAGGGACAAGGGCGGTATGAGGAGCTACTGGTGTAGGGAGGTTCTCGGGTCAATCATGTTGTGATGGCTTTCAGATAAGGGATTCTTATATCGCCCCCTCCTCAAGAAACTGTAGCAGATTTTCTAAAGCTTGTGGAACTTTGTAAAGGCCTCGTAATGTACCCTTCCCAACACACCTTGGAAGTGTTTAAGGGTCCGCACAACCTCAGGAAAAAAGGGAACACGACTTGTGGGTAAAGGGTACAACCTCTGCAGAGTGTAAAATTGGTATATCAGTCGTACTCATGGTCAAGAGCGACTCAGAACTCTTGCATGATTAATTTATGGAATTAAATTTAATCTATCATTTTGCATTGCATTGTGGGGTTTATTATTAATTGTGATCAATTATTTAATTGGGTTGGTATACACTTATACCTATTAATTTCTAATAAAATTTTGACCAACTTATTAAAATCAATGCTTAGCCTTAACCACTTTCTCCTTGGTAAGCCTTACACTTCACATTAGCCCCCACCGTAAGCGAGCTCATGCACATTATTCCCCACAACTTGTGGAGCAATGATCGTATGTGAGCTCACTCTTGCTAAACTTACACCAGGTCAAGAATAGGTAACGCTAAGATGAGGAGCATGAAGGATGCTATGATGAGTTCGGAGAGGTGTAGGCCGCCATCTCCCAGTCAACTATGGTTGCGGAGGATCGTTATCGTCATATGACGTAATTATTTAGCTATTTTTTACAAAACCCCTATTATATAATAAAGATGTGACATTGATTTATGTACCATAAGACATCATAAGTGTGAAACTTGATCGTAGCATACATTTGAGACACGCCTGGATTTGTCCTTAAATTTGGGTGCGACATACGTGGACCGTCCTGTTGTCCCTGCCGGACACTCCGGGTCTGTGCCAGGACCACCATGTGGGATCCTTGCAGTAGCGAACACAACCAGACAATCCAGATGTACCATCAGACAATCCGACACCGTGTTGGACCGTTTGGCCGCTTGGGCCGTACCGTTCGGATACTCATACGTAGAACCTGTTGTGCACCATACACCAATTTATTACACACCACAACAGCAGTACGTTCCTCCACATACATATTTAAACCACATCTCACTATATGATCACAAGCAAATCACCGTTCTCGATCGACCACAACAAAAAGGTTGGCATAACAACGCCCAACCAAATGAGCCCCATACCCCAAGGTCCTATGGTCTGCCACCAAGCGTGGTGGAGAAAATTAGGGAAGAGATGGCTGAACTATTTCAAGAGAGGCTCAGAGTTAGTGTAGCCAAAATAGGGCAATCATATTAAAATCCATATGATCACTGGTTTGACACGGTCCCATACCGCAAGGGACAAGGATACTAGAGTTTTCCAAATTTTCTAGCGAAAGTGGTAGAAGCACACACGAACATGTAGACTAGTTGCTAGCACACCTAGGCGAATTGACCGATATTCATTTATTTTCTTTACCCCTTACTAGTTCCAATTTCGTGTGGTATGCTGCCTGCCTCCTAATTCCATTAATTCTTGTAATGATTTAGAAAGTAAATTTCACAAGCATTTCTTTTCCAGGGAATATGAATTAGGGTTGGCTGATTTAGTTTCAATCTAATAGGGACACGAAGAATCAATTAATGATTATATCCAGAGGTTCCAGGACACTAGAAACTGATGCTTTCCATCCACCTACTCATCGTCGATATATTATCATGTTCAAATTTATAATAGTACAACGATGAACCCGTGTTACATACATAGTCCCGTTGCCTATTTGGGCAGGGGGACACCTCCATTCTATGCCTTTTGATCCATTGATCGAATGGTCATGGCCAAGAAAGATGCAATAATAAATGACCTCTATACATTAGAATTCTATTAAATGACCACTCTATTAGGTTAAAAAGTCGGTGACTTGCATTAGGCTTAGTTCTTACTTCGGTAACAAAATGACTTGTGAGACCTATTGTTTCTCAAAGGATGCTGAAGATACTTGTGCTTTTGGTTCGTCAACTCCACAAAAAGGCCAGTGTCACACCCGGTTTTGGGGGCAAAACCGAATGCATAGCATATGTGTGTCAGGATCTATTTTCCACACATATGTTGACGTCACAAGTATAATATATCAAAAGACAATGCAATAAAGGCATAAAGTGAGTAGAGTAACTTTATTACATCATCTAGACAATAGTATCTTAAAAAGTATCATTATCAAAGTACAACAGAATGGACACTCTTCCACAGGAAGGTGACTGGCACATCGTTTGACTTAGTATTCGTCGACTTCATCTGTAAAGTATTCTTCATCACCCTCTGATCAAAATATTAGAAAAAGGGGTGATCTCACTTATGGTCGGGGCTCAGCAAGTGGGATGAATAATACAAGTTTAACAAGATAGGCTATGGTTAAACGGTAAGCATTTTAGTTGGTCAATATTTTATTAACAACACCTGACTTACTAATTATAAGTGTATCCCAAAGTATCCCAATTAAACATAAGCATGTGATTATATCAAAAACACTTAAGTGAAACCACTTAAGCAAACCATTTATGGATCATCACATCACAATTTATTTTCCATCTTTAAGTTCAATTATCATGTGAGGGTCCAGATTGCTCTTAACCGTGAGCACAGCTGACATCAGTTTTACACTCTGTAGAGGTGGTACAACTTTACCCACAAGCCATGTATCCGATCTTGGGTTGTATGGACCCTTAAACACTGCCGAGGTAAATGGCTAGGGATCCATTATGAGGCTTTCACAAAATACACTCAGTACAAAACAACCTGCTAAGGTTTCCAAGTCGGTGTGGAGTCCATCTAGGCAAGACAGCTTAGCCAAGTCTACATCCCCATGTTAACATGAGCTGCCACCATCAACCGCTCCCCCTCTTGCCCATATTTCAGGAAAGGTTACTAAGTACTAAGCAAATTAAGCTAATTACCAAAGCTAGAGCCATGATAACAATCGTGGTTGCACTATTATCCTGGGTGGTCACTCTATGTTCCATTTAATACAAAATGATCTTGTTTAACCATCGATTTAACATCATAATGCAAATTTTATTTCCAGAACAATAGTATCATTAAAGAGTGACATCATAATTATCAAGTTGAGCAGTAGCAAAAATTGCTTAGCATAGCATTTATCCCAGGGTAATCAAGGAATAGGGTTGGTATTTCAAGGAAATCCTATTTAGGAAAATCCCATCAAATTATGCAAATATCCAAAAAGTAAACATTATTATATGCATTACTTGGGTACAAACAGAAATGCAGAGGGAGAATCCACTTGCCTTGCTCAAAGGTGTCCTGCGGGTCGTCCTCGAACGAGTTTGGTTCTTCTACCACGAAATCAGCTTCTAATATTGATTCGCATATCGTACATACAAAAGAAACCATACACCAAATAAATTAACATCCACCATTACATGGGTAACATTCACCATTACATAAACAATCACATACCACGCAAACTATACTTATAAATAATGCCTAAATCATAGTTATTTTATTAATCCACAAAATTTTCCACTTTGAATTATCATTGGTGAAAATTATATGGGCATGTGACTACAAAGATATTTAATCTAACATTGCTTAGATGAAATGACTTAACAAATTCTATGGAAATAAATTACTAATTAATTATTTTCTTTATGACTAATAATAATCTTTTGGTTTTTATCCTTTCTTTTCTAAATAGAAATTATACGTATCGCTAAAAATGTTTATTTATAAATCACATAACAATAATATTATAAGAATTAATGTAAATTACTAATTTTGGACTTTAGTAACATAATCATGGTTATTTCGACATAAATAGATATTTTACTAATTCTTAGTGAATAAGCGATATGCATATGAATACAAATATCATGATTAGAAAAACTCTAAATTTTAACCTACCTAATGATGTGGCCTAGAACTTATTTCAATTTCTTATACCATTAAAACTATACTTAAACAATTAATAACATAATATTATTTTATGTGCTAAAATGAGATGTTAATCGCAAACGTTTCTAGTACGAAGTTAATGAGTCGTAACATTATTTACTTTTGAATTATAAAAATAATGTCCATATCCAAAATATTGTTGCTGGGGTTGATTCACGATTAAACGTATAGTTCGAGGAGTAGCACGTAAGATTTTAGGACTTCTTTTAAATACATTTGTACTGTAGAAAATACAGGAATAATTTACAGAAAACTGGAGGGCCAAAATGCAAAACTGCTTTCTTCTACCATGGGCTCGTGCACGTCGCAGGGAGGGGATCGGCGAGGGCAAGGCAGTGGGCAAGATCATTGACGGCGAACTCCGACGTGGTTTGGTTGGTAGGGCTCGGCAGAACCGGGCTAGGTGAGCGGCGGTGCAGGAACGCGACTCGGCGAGCTTCGGTGAGTAGGGGCTCGGCGGGTTCGCGACGAGTGAGCGAGAGAAGAGAGTGCGAGGAGGGAGAGAGAGCGAGCTCGGCAGGGGAGAATGAGCTCCGGCCGGTCCTATTTATAGAGAGTGGGGAAGAGAAGGGGCGCCGGAATGAGAGATGGTCGGCCATTAATGGCTATAACGGCGGCAGTTTCTCTCCATTGATTGGAGAGGGAACAACAGTGAAGAGGAGAAGAGGAAACAGTGACGGTTTTCGGCACAGGAAGACCAAGCGGTCGTGGCCAGGCGGGGTCGGCCAGATGCGCCCGCGCGCGAGCGTGTCGCGGTTGCGGCGCGGTGCCGAACATCTGCGCGACGCAGAGGAGAAGAGGCCATGGGGCCAGGGTGGGCCCACGCGCCATAGAGAGAGGAGGGAGGGGCGGGCTAATGGGCCTGGGTGGGCCAAATTTGGCTAGCCGACTCTAGGGTTTGTGTTTTTTCTTTTATCACTATTTCATAAAAATATAAATAAATATATTTTAAATATTTCAAAAAATCATAATAATTATACCAACTTTATTTGTCATTAAAGAATTTATTTTTGGACCAAAATACGTATATATATTAATTAATTGGGATTTCAATATAAAAGAAATTCCGCAAAGGCAACCATAAATCAAATATGAGCAAACAAAAATTATTCTAAAGGCAAATAAGATCAAACACTTGAAAGAAAAATTCTTTACTATAATTACCACTAAAGTTTAAATGCATTATTTTAAGTTGATGGTTTTGAGGTGTTACAAACCTACCCCCTAAAAAGAATCTCATCCTCGAGATTAAGGAATTTCTGAGAATAGTTGGGGGAATTCTGCTATGAGTTCATCTTCTCTTTCCCAAGTGGCCTCATCCTCCGAATGATGACTCTACTGAACTTTGCACATGTTGATAACTTAACTCTGAGTAATTCTGCGAGATGTTTCCAAAATTCTTATAGGATACTCTGAATAAGTCAAATCCTCATTAACGTTGAGTTCTTCCATAGGTAACTGTTCCTTAGGTACTCTTAAGCATTTCTTAAGTTGTGACACGTGAAATACGTCATGCACTTCTGATAAACTATCAGGTAGCTCCAACTGATATGCTACTTCTCCTTTTCTTTCCAAAACTTTGAATGGGCCAATGTAGCGGGGAGATAATTTACCTTTAACCTTAAATCTTTTCATTCCTCTCATTGGTGAAACCTTAAGATATACGAAGTCTCCAACTTCAAAGATCAACTCTCTTCTATTGTCAGCATAGCTCTTCTGTCTTGACTGTGCTGTTTTCAAATTTTCTCTGACAATCTGTACTTGCTTCTCTGCTTCTTGGAGAATTTTTGGACCAAATACTTGACTTTCTCCTGTTTGATTCCAATATAGCTGTGTTCTGCATTTCTATCCATAGAGTGCTTCAAACGGTGCCATCTTTAGACTTGCTTGGTAACTGTTGTTATATGAGAATTATGCATAAGACAAACTTTTATCCTAGCTTCTACCATGCTTTAGAGCGCAAGCTCTTAACATGTCTTCTAATACTTGATTTGTTCTCTCTGTTTGTCCATCTGTCCACAGATGGTAGGCTAAGCTAAAGTTTAGCTTGGTATCCACGGACTCATGTAAACTTTTCCAAAAACGCGAGGTAAATTGGGTTCCTCGATTTGATACGATCTTCTTCGGTACTCCATGCAGACAAACAATCCTTGACATGTATAACTATGCTAACTGGGATCCCTAGTAAGTTGTCTTCACAGGTATAAAGTGTGCAACTTTAGTCAAAATGTCAACTATAACCCATATGGAATCATAGCCGTCACGGGTACGGGGTAATCCAACTATGAAATACATACTAATTTCTTCCCATTTCCATTCTGGAACCTTGAGAGGTTGTAACAATCCTGCTAGCCTTTGATGTTCGGCCTTAACTTGTTGACACACATCACATAGTGCAACGTAAGTAGCAACATCTCTTTTCAGACTATACCACCAATACTTTTCTTTTAGGTCCTGGTACATCTTAGTACTTATAGGGTTAATAGAATATGTTGAATCGTGAGCTTATCTTAAAATAAGTTGGCGTAGGTGCTCGATTTCAGATTCTTTGTTTAAACCATACTATGCCTTGTTCACCTTCGGTGAAATCTGATGTCTTACCCAAATTAATCTGTGCTTTAATTTCCTTGATTTTCTCATCGAATTCTTTTCCTTTATGAATCTCATGTTCCAAAGTGGATTCCACTTCCATAATTGTTGCTTCCATGTTATTGAGCATACCAAGGTTGAGTTGTTCCATTTCCCAACATAATTCCTGTGGCATCAAATAGGTAGTAAGATTGTTCCCTTGACCTTTATGGCTCAAAGCATCTGCCACTACATATGCTTTTCCTCGGTGATATTGTATTTCCAAATCATAATCTTTGATTAACTCAAGCCATCTTCGTTGTCTTAGCTTGAGTTCTTTCTGCGTGAATATGTATTTCAAGCTTCTGTGATCTATGAAGATTTTACACTTGTTTCCAATCATGTAGTGTCTCCAAATCTTCAAAGCGTGCACTACGACAGCTAATTCCAGATCATGTGTAGGATAATTCTTTTCATGCTTCCGTAACTGCCTTGAGGCATAGGCTATTACTTTTCCTTCTTGCATTAATACACATCCAAGACCTAGATATGATGCATCGCCAATACACGTCAAATCCTTTATGAATATCAGGCATTATCAAACACTGGTGCAGTGGTTAGCTTTTCCTTTAATTCGTCAAAACATTTCTGACATGCTTCATCCCACTTAAACTTTTACCTTTCTCTAGCAGTGAAGTAAGGGGTTTCACTATTTTGGAGAAGCCTTCAATAAATCTTCTGTAGTATCCGGCTAATCCGAGAAAACTTCTGATCTTGAACACATCCGTGGGTTGCTTCCAATTTCATATTTCCCTTATTTTATCGGGTTCTACCTTGATTCCTCCATCTGTGAGAATATGACCTAGGAAAGTGACTTCCTTCAGCCAAAAATCACACTTTGAGAATTTTGCATGCAACTGATTGTCACGAAGCTTCTGTAGGGCTAGTCTGAGATGATCTTCATGTGTTTCTTCATTCTAAAAGTATACTAGTATATCGTCGATGAATACTACCACAAACTGGTCAAGATATTCCATGAATACTTTATTCATCAAGTTCATAAAGTAAGCTGGTGCGTTGGTTAATCCAAATGACATAACCAAAAACTCATATAGTCCATATATTGTAGTGAAGGTTGTCTTAGGTACATGTTCAGTTCGAATCTTCAATTGATGATAGCCTGATCTTAGATCTATTTTTAGAATACCTTTACTCCTCTCATCTGATCAAACAAATATTCGATCCAAGGTAACATGTATTTGTTCTTAACTGTTACTTCGTTTAGACTTCTATAATCGACACATATTCTTCTCGAACCATCTTTCTTGCTCGCAAATAGAACTAGGGCTCGGAGATGAACTTGGGTGAATAAAACCTTTTTCTAGTAATTCTTCTATTTGTTTCTTCAGTTCAACTAAATCCTTGACATACATTCTATAAGGTATTTTTGAAATCGGTGCAGTTCCAGGTAATAATTCAATAGAAACCTCTATATCACGATCAGGTAGCATACCAGGTAAATCCTCCAGAAATACGTCTGGGTACTCACAGACCACCTTGATATTTTCTAGGGACTTTTCTTCCAAGTGATTTACCACTATCTCTGCTTCCGCTTGCAAGTTGGTGATGACACTGATTCTTTCTACTTGTGGGCTTGTCAACACAACTGTTTCTTTGGCACATTGTATCATCCCATCACAACTTTTCAACCAGTCGTATCCAAGAATCACATCAATACCGTTGGATCCTACGACCACAAGGTTAACTAGAAAATTTGCTCCTTGAACCTTGAGACTAACATGAGGGCATGAGTGTGTGGCCTTCATTTCACCTCCCGGTGAACTAGTAAGTAACGTCTTCGTAAGGGGATGCTTTGGTATGTTATGTTTTTCCATGAATGACTCTTTCATAAATGAATGAGATGCTCTAGAATCAAACAAAACTGAAGCAGGTATGGAGTTGATGTGATATGTACCAAGTGCTACGTCTGGTGCATCCTGAGCTGATTCTGTGGTGATATTGTTAACCCTTCCCTTGTTCTGGTTTTGATAACTTTTACCTTGAGTGTTGTTACAAATAGGTGTTCCTTGGTCAACCTATTGACTATTGTTTTTCTAAGGTGTCTGAGAGTTGCGCTTTGGGCAATTATTGGCATAGTGTCCATTTTGTCCACACTTGAAGCACCCATTGGGCTGAACTGGGTGATTGGATTATTATTCTTGGTTTGGGCGTTCTTAGCATTTCCTTGACGATTTTGTGGATGTCCGCCAGATCCTTACCCTTGCTGATAATTAGTTCTCTGCTGATTGCTTTTCTAGCCTTGCTGTCCAGAGCGTTGCATTTGATAATTGTTGTTTCCACTCTAATTTCTAGAGCGAAACTGAGAACCTTGGGAGTTGTTTTGTCTAGTGTTCCTGCTAGACTGTCCTTGGAATTTCCTGTTATGATCAGACAATTCGTTTCTCTTGCTTTCTAGGCCAATTGCCTTGTTGAGTAGAGTCTGGAAATTGAGGAAGTTGTGGCTCTTTAGTTGATAGTTTAGAGGTCCAATCAAGCCTTCCAAGGAATGTTCTTGGCGCTTCTCATCAGTGTCCACTTCTTCTGGTGCGTAACGTGAAAGCTGAGTGAAGCGATCATGGTACTCACTAAGAGACATGTTTCCTTGAGTAAGAGATAGGAATTCTTTCTTCTTCAGCTTCATGATTCCCGAGGGAATGTGATGAGCTCGGAAGCTCTCCTAAAATTCCTACCAGGTTATATTGTTTGCGTTTGCATGAGCCGCAGTGAAGGCATCCCACCAGTCGGACGCGGCTCCTTCCAGTCTTCCAGAAGCATATAAGACCTTTTCTCGGTCATTGCACTGCGTAATGTCTAGCTTCTTGCCTATCACATTGATCCAGTCATCGGCATCCAAGGGATCAACCGAGTGAGAGAAAGCAGGTGGGTGATGGCTCATGAAGTCTCTATGCTTATCCCTGGCTTGGGGTGCATTCTGTTGTTGCTGGTTCTGCTGGTTCTGTTGATTCTGCTGGTTTTGTTGAATTTGTTGCACTGAAGCAGTAAGACCTTGCAGAAGCTGCATTTGTGCTGCAATAAATTTCTCCATTGTTGGATTTGGTGGCGGTGGTGGCAATTGTTGACCAGTTCGTTGATTTCTGGTGTTCCTGGGACCTGAGCGAGGCGTTCACCATCTGGTTGGTTACAAAGTGCAACCTTTAGATAAGTGAAGAGAAAGGTTCTAGGGGGAATAGTTTATAACTAAAGTTAAGATTTTTTTGTTAATTTTAAATGTTCTTATGGCCATCATTCCATAAGACCATTGCACTCAAGAAAAAAAATCCAAATCAACCATTATGCAAACATCACCATCACATGGTTGTTATTATAAGCATAGTATCATGAAAAGGTTCAACGTCTAATGCGAAATTGATCTTATTACAATATGTCTTATAAATCTAAAGCGGCTTGGTGATGGATCTTGGTTCTCTATAGGGGATCCTCTTGCAAGGAGGGGACATAGCCATGGCAGGGACTTGGCTTCAGGGGGGTTCCTTCCTTCTAGTTGAGCTTCTAGGGCTGCAATCCTTGCATTTGCATCTTCTAGGTCCAAATGTACCCTGGAGAGGTCTAAGGTAGCACTGTCCAAGTTGGTGTTAAGACTTGCCACCACACCAACAAGGGTGTTGAGGTGATTTTCTCCAGCCTCGCCTGGAACAATGCTGGTCTGGCTTCTCCACGAAGACATAGAGGAAGATGCATGTACCTCGTGTCATGCAGCTGCTGCCGGTAAGTGTGGCTGAGAGACCATAGAGCTCGCCTAGCAGCATTGCTGATCGAAGCAGCGTAGGTGGATAGCGGCGTTAGAGACTCATGAGCTGATAGAGTCCTGAAACCACTATCTCCTGCATCCATCACCTTGATATGAACGCAAGTGATGTAGTAGCAAGCCCGAGGGGCTTAGACACTCCCCTTGTGTCATACAGGGGTCGAACGTAGGTCCCTAGTGCATGTAGAACATCTTGCAGCAGGTTAGGGAAGTGCCCTGTCTCGAACATTGAAGTATAATGTTCAGTGACATGTCATATCTCAATGAAGTTGTCCTCCTGTTCATCATTGGCTTCCTCATTTTTGTTATCCTCCTCTTCTTCTTCATCATCGTCACCAGAATCATCTGGATTCACCTCCAGGGGCAGGGGCTTGGACTGCTGGTGCTGGCGGTGCTGCAGATGATGCTCCAGCTACAAAGGCTAGTGATTCTGACAACTGGGTGGGTGTTGCCCGAATCTCCTCTGAGCTATCCTCCAGGATAACTCCATTCTCCACACGAAGGTGATAGAGATCCACAGGGTCTTCCTCTGCTACCACTAGGTAGACAGAAGCCTGCCGTGGCGGAGGGATGTAGTTGGTGTTCACCCGAGTAGTCTGGATAGAATGCACCATCTACAAGAGAAAATGTCAATTTAGTTCAATTTTAAAGAGGTAAGATTAATAAAATAAATTTGTAAGAGCAAAATAAGTATATTTTGAACAAACTAGGCTTTCCATTTCTAACTAGTCTAACGACCTAGAGTCAGCATAGCTTTGATACCACTTCTGTCACACCCGGTTTTGGAGGCAAAAACCGAATGCCTAACATATGTGTGTCAGGATCTATTTTCCACACATATGTTGACGTCACAAGTGTAATATATCAAAAGACAATGCAATAAAGGAATAAAGAGAGTGGAGTAACTTTATTACATCATCCAGACAATAGTATCTTAAAAAGTATCATTATCAAAGTACAACAGAATGGACACTCTTCCACAGGAAGGTGACTGGCGCATCATTAGACTTAGTATTCATTGACATCATCTGTAAAGACTTCATCATCCTCTGATCAAAATATTAGCAAGGGGTGAGCTCACTTATGGTCGGGGCTCAGCAAGTGGGAGGAATAATGCAAGTTTAACAAGGCAGGCTATGGTTAAGAGGTAAGCATTTTAGTTGGTCAATATTTTATTAACAACACCTGACTTAAGAATTGTAAGTGTATCCCAAAGTATCCCAATTAAATATAACCATATGATTATATCAAAAACACTTAAGTGAAACCACTTAAGCAAACCATTTATGGATCATCGGATCACAATTTATTTTCCATCTTTAAGTTCAATTATCATGTGAGGGTCCAAGTTGCTCTTAACCGTGAGCATGGCTGACATATCAGTTTTACCCTCTGCAGAGGTGGTACAACTTTACCCACAAGCCATGTATCCCATCTAGCCTGGGTTATACGGACCCTTAAACACTGCTAAGGTGAATGGCTAGGGATCCATTATGAGGCTTTCACAAAATACACTTAGTACAAAACAACCTGCTAAGGTTTCCAAGTCGATGTGGAGACCCTCTGGGCGAGGCGGCTTAGCCAAGACTATGTCCCCATGTTAACATGAGCTGCCACCATCAACCGCTCCCCCTCTTGCCCATATTTCAGGAAAGGTTGCTAAGTACTAAGCAAATTAAGCTAATTACCAAAGCCAGAGCCATGATAGCACTCGTGGTTGCACTGTTATCCTAGGTGGTCACTCCATGTTCCATTTAATACAAAATGATCTTGTTTAACCATCAGGTTAACATCATAATACAAATTTTATTTTCAGAACAATAGTATCATTAAAGAGTGACATCATAATTATCAAGTTGAGCAGTAGCAAAAATTGTTAAGCATAGCACCTATCGCAGGGTAATTAAGGAATAGGGTTGGTATTTCTAGGAAATTCTATTTAGGCAAAAAACCATACACCAAATAAATAAACATCCACCATTACATGGGTTAACCACCATTACATAAACAATCACATACCACACAAACTATACTTGTAAATAATGTCTAAATCATAATTATTTTATTAATCCACTAAATTTTCCACTTTGAATTATCATTGGTGAAAATTATATGGGCATGTGACTACGAATGTATTTTATCTAACAAATTCTATGGAAATAAATTACTAATTAATTATTTTCTTTATGACTAATAATAATCTTTTGGTTTTATCCTTTCTTTTCTAAATAGAAATTATATGTATCGCTAAAAATTTTTATTTATAAATCACATAACATTAATATTCTAAGAATTAATGTAAATTATTAATTTTGGAATTTAGTAACATAATCATGGTTATTTCGACATAAATAGATATTTTACTAATTCTTAGTGCGTAAGCGATATGCGTATGAATACAAATATCATGATTAGAAAAAACTCTAAATTTTAACCTCACCAAAAGATGTGGCCTAGTACTTATTTCAATTTCTTATATCTTTAAAACTATACTTAAACAATTACTAACATAATATTGTTTAATGTGCTAAAATAAGAAGTTAATCGCAAATGGTTCTAATACAAAGTTAACGAGTCGTAACATTATTTATTTTCGAAATATAAAAATAATGTCTATATCCAAAATATTGTTGCCGGGGTTGATTCACGATTAAATGTATACTTCGGGGAGTAGCACATAAGATTTTAGGACTTCTTTTAAATACATTTGTACTGCAGAAAATATAGAAATAATTTACAGAAAACTGGAGGGCCAAAATGCCAAACTGCTTTCTTCTACCTTGGGCTCGTGCGCGTGCGTAGGGAGGGGTTCGGCGAGGGCAAGGTAGTGGGGAGGATCGTCGAAGGCGAACTCTGGTGTGGTTCGGTTGGCAGGGCTCGGCGAAACCGGGCTGGGTATGACGAGACGAGCGGCGGTGCAGGAACACGGCTCGACGTGCTCCGACGAGCAGGGGCTCGGCGAGTTCGTGGCGAGTGAGCGAGAGAAGAGAGCGTGAGGAGGGAGAGAGGGGCGAGCTCGGCAGGGGAGAATGAGCTCCGGCCGGTCCTATTTATAGAGAGAGAGAAGGGAGGAGAAACGACGCTGAGGTGAGAGATTTTCGGCCCACCATTAATAGCTATAACGGTGGCGGTTTCTCTCCATTGATTGGAGAGGAAACGGGCGGAAGAGGAGAGGAGAAGTGGGGGAGAGGAGAAGAGGAAACTGCGACGGTTTTTGGCGCAGGAAGACCAAGTAGTCGCGGCTAGGCGGGGTCGGCCGGATGCAACCGCGCGTGAGCGTGCCATGGCGGCGGCGCGGCGCCGATCGTCCGTGCGGCGCGGAGAAGAGGCCGCGGGGCCAGGGCGGGCCCACACACCATAGAGAGAGAAGGAGAGGCCGCGCTAATAGCTAGGCCAAATTTGGCCAGCCGGCTCTAAGGTTTGTGTGTTTTTTCTTTTATCCCTATTTCCTAAAATATAAATAAATATATTTTTAAATATTCAAAAAAACTTATAATAATTATACCAAACATTATTTATTATTAAAGAATTTATTTTTGGACCAAAATGCGTATATATATTAATTAATTGAGTTTTCAATATAAAAGAAATTCCAAAAAAAACAACCATAAATCAAGTATGAGTAAACAAAAATTATTCTAAAGGCAAATAAGATCAAACACTTGAAAGAATTTTTTTACAATAATTACCACTAAAGTTTTAATGCATTATTTTAAGTTGATGGTTTTGAGGTGTTACAAGCCAGGGGCATGTTGAGCACTAAAAATGTCATGGAGCACGGTCCGGTCCTGAGGTCGAACGGTCCGCGGTCTAGACTGTCCGTGATGGCGGCGTGGATGGTCCGCACGTGCACAGAATCAGTTACAACTCCTTGTTTCTTGCGGGATTTGTTAGCAAAATTTGAAGGATTAGCTTGGGAACCGACTTATAACGGGTTTAGACCTCCCCTTATATAGATGAAGGGGTACAGCCGATTCAACCCCCACAATCGATCCAATCAAACAAACTTATCAAATTTACCTTATTTGCAATGTTCTTTCCATCCCTTTGGAGGAGTAATCTAGCCTTAATTTAGCCCTAGTATTAATCTTGCTCAACCTATTTCCTTACCTCACTTCGTCCTGGCGTTGTCTAGAGGCGTCATGCGTGGCCTACGGACCTCAAGACACACCCATGATCTCACCTATCCGACAGGCCAGGAAGCGAGATATGAGTTTCCTGCGAAGAAGACCTTTGCGCCAATCGCAGATCGTTCGAGCCCCAGTCACAGTCCGTTAGGAAGTATGCAGAGAAAGGAGTAGATCTTGCGCCAAGATCACGGGTAGAGAGCACCGTAAGGTGGTTTATCTCCCGCGATTGACGCTCAAATCGGAGCGAACACATTTCTTATAAATTGCTATCTTTATTTGTCACATAAATACATGTTGTCTAGCTCATTAGTGCACAAAAGATTTGTATGGATGTTTACCAATTTATTTTGAAATATAGATGTGTTTGTAAATCTTCCATATTTTGTCCAGCTCCAAACTCCAAGGCCGCAAGTACGTAGAAATTGATTTTCGTAGGTGGTTAGCATAAAATTCATGGGACACTTCTTATATCAACTTTCTTTGTAAACGAGTAGATTTGAAAACTCAAGTCAAACGTCATCACAAATTAATTTTTAGGATTGTTTAAATATTAACACTTTAACTCCCACTACAATCTGGCCGACGTAAATAAAATTGGCTTATTTACTATGGCTTTTAAAAGCTGACGTAAATAAGTCAATTCCTACACGTTAGAATTATTTTTTGTTTACTTCACAATACAATATATATATCACAAGAATCATAAATCTGCCACAAAACAATATATCGCAAAAATTTCATAATATATCGCAAATCCAAATCCATATTCGTAGACCATAATTGTACCATGTAATATCAATTTATACAAGTCCATACAATACAAATCCATAGTACTAACTCTCATGTGCAAATAAGACTATATACAAAAGTCCACACAAATAAGACTATGTTGGAGAATAATCATTCGTGTTGTGCGCACTAGCTCCTGAGGCAAATAAGTTGTTGGCAAACTATTTAGATGCCATGTCCCATCCTGTGGAGTAAAACATCTAATATGCTGGCCGGTAAATGGGTTTGGAGATGTTTACTAGTATAAGACCCTGTTTGGTTTCTTTAGTCACTAGACTAAATTTTAGTGACTAAAGTTTAGTCGCTAAAGTATCCTGTTTGGGTCCAGTGATTAAACCGGGCTAAAGAGCAATAATTGTTGTGAATAATGACTGTTTTATCCATATTATTTAATGAATGTTGCTATAAGAAGGAAGTGGAGATGACAAATAAGGTAAAAATACTACTTTAGTCCCTTTTAGTCACCCTCTTGGTGACTAAAGAAATAAAGTTTAGTCACCCTATTTTAGTCACCATGTTTACTTCTTTAGAGACTAAAAGTAACTAAAATTTAGTCACTAAACTTTAGTCACCACAAACCAAACGGGGCCTAAATATGCTTGGTAAGGACTAGGGGCCACCACCAAGGCCTTCCAAATCTGTACGACTGTACAGCCCTTTCCATAACTATTTGAACAAACAGTTTATGGGTGAATGTACCAAGATATTTTGTATCAAACTAAATTCAAGTTGGTTTTCGCCTTGGCCTGGAGTCACTTTCACCTGTACGTTCTGTGAAAGGGCCCAAGACCTCGGCAATGCCCCTAGCCCGACGGACAGCTCGTCCAGAGTCTGTCCTGAGCTGGCTTGGAGTTCGTCGTGGTCACCGCTCTTGTCTTTATGCCTGTTGACGAAGCATAGGTACGCGCGGATGTTTCTAGTGATCTAGATGCCCGTTGCCTGGAATCCAAAGGCCTCCCAGCTGGGTGCACTAGTGTTCCTGTCAGTACATCATCAGCTGGGTTCGTAAAACCGGTTGGCTTAAAAAAAACCGGTCGGGACCGATATCGATTATTCGTGTTATTTTGGTAAAACAGACCAATTTTAAGATCGGTTCAGTTTTTTAGTTCAAGCGACTCAGAACCAATTAATCGGCCGATAAGACCGATTTATCGGTCACTAATTTGATAAATCGGAAACCGTGCGTGAGAAATCGAATCTCTTGTTTTTTTTTGGGTACATAGAGCATATTTAGGCCACAAATTTCAAATAAAAATAGCCTAAATGTTATCACAAGTCCAAGAACAACATTTAGCGGTTTAAAATACATTGCATGACATGATTTCATGATTCAAATACATTACATGTCACAGTTTCATAGTTCATAAATACCATCTAAAATATAATATACTATCCGGTGAAGCTCATTTCCACGAGTGTGCATTCCACTTATTTGTGTTGTATTATACTTCTCTGATGAGAGCAACATAATATCTTGTGTATGCATCAACTGCCCTTATACTTCATCCAAGTTTGCCCAGTCCACGTTGAAGTGTACTCCATTTTTCTAACAACTTTTTAATGTGAAAGGATATAAACATAGTATAGATTATACAATGTGGAAGCAGCATGCAAATAACAACCTTACCAGGATATATATTGTCACTATATTCCTAAACCGGATCGATGTGATTCGACATTTTATGAAAATAGCAATAGTATTAATTATTATTACAAGTAGCAGCACCAATACTAAAAAGATTTGAAGAAAATCCACAAAACTTAGTTACTAGAGCTCCATCGGTTTATCTCTATCTAGGACCGATTAATCAGCTAGCAGGGCAGCTAATCGGCCAAATCGTTTGTTTTTTTTAATTTTTTAAAACTTGTTTAATTTTTAGTTTGAAATCTGTTGTGT
Organism: Zea luxurians; assembly: GCA_029449295.1. NCBI lineage: Eukaryota > Viridiplantae > Streptophyta > Magnoliopsida > Poales > Poaceae > Zea > Zea luxurians. Next base: position 50,608,572 of record JAOPSE010000004.1, on the reverse strand, counting down.
GTTTTTAAATTTGGTTCTAGTGAAAAGTCTTAAAATGGTCTATAATATTTAAAGAAAAATTGACATCAATTTTTTTTTAAAAATTATAAAATACCTTAAATTCGAATTAGTAAATCGGTGAATCGGTGGAGCCCGGCTTCGGCTAGCCGAGTTTATCGACGGGCCTCCTGATTCCTGGCAACTGCTACTTTGTTCGTCCATATTTGCTCTTGAATTTTTTTTTAACGGCCGTGCCTCTATTTTTTATAGTACTACTACTGCTAGAGTACATGTGATGTGTGGTCTTTTAGTAGTACTACTACTGCTAGAGTGCATGTGATGTGTGGTCTTCTGATAGCCCGGTAGGTATGACTAGTTTGTGTGTTTTCACTGCAGTCATTTTCGACCACTACAAGCCACTGAAAATAGACCATTTGCCACCATAAATAAACTATTGTCGGCGACAAAGACCTATTTTTGGTGGCTTCTGATCGCCAAAAAAATTAGACAAAATAAAGGTTAATTTTCAGCGGCCAGAGCGCGGCCGCCGAAAATAACTTATTTTCGGCGGCTAGCTCCAAGACCGTCGAAAATAGGGAATTTTCGACGGCCGCGCTCTGGCCACCGAAAGTTAACGACCGCCGAAATTATACCAGCATTCTTTTCGACGGCCTCTATGCGGCCGCCAAAAATAAATAATTTCAGAGAAAAAATATGAAAGAAATGCAAAAAAACAGCAATTTTAACAACAATATAATCACAATAATATGGCAGAAACAATAATAACAGAATTACACACATTTAACACAAAATATCGTAATTCTTCACAAATACATCACAGTTCACCAAAATACTACCACAGTTCACAATTCTTCGCAAATACATCACATAGTCCATTACAACATAACACAAACTCACAATTCAGTACAAGAACCAAATCATCACATATCGGGGTCGTTTGTGTTGTGACCACTACCTCCAGAAGCGAACACCTCGTTCACGAAGTCATTTAACTGGTTTGGATTATAAAGAAAAAGAAGACATTAATAACGGCTGTGTTTACATGATCACAATTCAAATGAATTGTTTGTCAAACTAACCTCTCCTGTAGTAGCTCCTCCCCTGCATAAGCTCCTCTTGGTGTTGGTATCACCATGGTGGCGTGTTGTGGCCCATAACCCCGTATCCCTACAAAATTAAGTTTAGTCAAGATTTGAAAGGTTAATACAAACAACAAGTATAAACCAATTGAAGCACATGAGGTGGAGGTGGCGGAGCATGTAATCCCCACGGAGGCATCGATGGCTGAAATTGAGGGAAAATGAATGGTTGCCGCTGTGCCTGTTCTGGAAACCAAGACTGTTGCAAATACAATATATTAGTTTATAGGACAAATATCGACCGTGTTGAGAATAAATAAGACACTCACATTCATTGCTTGTTGCGTTTGTGCGTTGTAAGTAGCCATGTACTCTGATTGTTGTTGGAGGAATGTCATTTGTTGTTGTCGCAGCTCTTCACAAAACCTTTCTTTTTGTTTCCTCATAACGTCCTCCATGCTAGAGCGCCGACTACGGCTGCTACAACGTCCCGCCTGCGACGAAGAGCCGCCATGAGACCGCAACTCCGTCGAATCGATCACACCGGTAAACATAGAATATCTTGGAAAAAAAGAAAATTACCTATTCGGTCATAGTTCCAATATTATTGAAAAATTCATAAGTAATACCGTCCATGGGCCTTTTCCTCCAATAGAATGCACAACTTCAGCGTCGATGGTAGGCGTTCCTCGCCAACCATAGTCTTCTCCATACTTCTTAACCATCTTCTGCCCGTAAGTCTCCTACAATATAATATGAAGGTTCAACACACTTGTAATTTATAGCTATATGGCAAGAAAACATTAATCCTAACAACAACTAACCATATGCTCAATGGCAGCTTGACTACATAGCCCATCATAGATTCCACTGTTTTTCGCTCTATGCCCTCGCCTATAAACATCGATTGGCCTCGAGACAACTCCAGTTTGAGCCTCCTGCAAATATATGAGTTTAAACTGATTTCATTTCTGACCTAAACCAGAATACTACATACTAACCATTCGCTTCGCCCAACCGAATGGGTCCATCATCCCCATAGGTATGGTTGACTACGACCTCATCATCGTCCCTGTCCTGCTGATGGCGCCGCCTATATCGATTCCTATTTGACTTTTCAATCCACTCTGGCAAAGCCCATATCTCACACAAAGCCTTATAAGCTTGCGGTCGATGTTCCATCCATGGAAGAGTTACCTGCATCTAAGAGTTAGCACAAAATTACATTAACATATGAATGAGCTACAAAATTAGATTTTTACCTCCATGTACTAGTCCCATAGTCAAGTAGACATCCGAATATTGTCGAAAGTTGTTGATAGAATGCCCTCGGCGCTTCATGTACGCGTTCACAACCTATAGACAAGCATTGGAAAATGCATCCTTGCACACCTTCTTCGCATTTTTCTTTAATACTCGGACTGTATGCTTTTGAGCCTTAGGTTCCACACGATAGCGTCTCTGTCCAACATCGAAAATAAAGTTAGTATGAACACAAATCATAAAATGTAAGTTTGAAACAATTTTCTTACCCAAAAGTCGTGCTTGACAGCGCTCTAAGCTGTTCCATATGTAGCATGTGGAGCTAGTGCGAAGTTGCGACCAGCTAGTGCAAGGAACCACCACACCTTTCGAGTCGGTCACAATTCCTGGATTATGTAGACAACAGAGGTTACATAAGACTTGATTAACCTGTCTATGGTGACCTCGGCCGTCGAAAGATGTGTCATCCCATTGGCTGCATGACAAAAAAACAAGGAAGTCATGTCATATATATAATGTATAGTAAAATAAGCAAATAAGTAAGAACAAAAAATGCCCAAATGTGAGTACCTATCACCAATCAGGATGATCAGTACCCAAGCTTCCGATTGTGCAGGCGCCTAACGGAGGTAGGACAAAGTGGCCCTTCCGAGTGCCCCTCCGTCGAACGGCAGGAGCCTTGATGGTATTGTCATCCGCCTTAGCATCCATGCCCGTGACCTCCTTCTCCTCATGGCCCTGCACCCCGACATCTATGGTTGCAGTATCTTCTCGTGGTGCTACACCTCCTCGTCCTCATCCTCCTCTTCCTATGGACATGAAATAGAGACATGTAAGACACATTTATATATAAGTGAATGACAAATAAGATCAATTACATAAACATTTACATCGGTACTCCTTTGTAGAGCGATAGGTGTATCACGGAGTTCTGGCCGAGCGTGTCTCAGAACGCCTCCTATCTGCTCTGGCTAGAAGAACTCCCTTGGAAAAGGGAACGTGCACCAGGGACTATCCTGCTAGCTGCATTAAGAAACCCCCTCGCAATGTGCTTTGTTTTCCTGCCACTCATCCTATTCAATAGAAAAACATAAAGGTATTAGCTCCATAAAATTAAATATAATTAATAAAAAACAGACAATACATCACATAAAATTAAATTATGCATTACACATCAAAATTCATTGGAATTACAATCAAGGAGTCTTCTCGATCCAAAGTGTGGCAGAACCTCCTAAGTTATTGGGCACACATGCATTTGTCCTTGTCTCAAAGACCTCAGACTGCTATGCATGTGCACCAGATAACTTAACAGGATCCGTCCGAGTGGCCCAAGGACACCGGATAAACCACTTACAACCAAGATCGCGAGATTAAGTAACACAAATCACACACACCAACATTTTTGTAGTGGAAATCTTATTACCAAATTCTACAAGTTACATCAAGTTACTTTATGTTTTATCGGAGTGATTACAATAGTGATTTCAAAGGAATAAACTTTGAACTATTATAAATTATTTATAAGTTTTAAATATATGCTAGCTCAAGTGACCATCCTCAATAAGAAGTATAGAAGAGTTACTTAGACTTATAAGAAGGTCGAGCCCATCGGCACTTAACACCATCATCTAGCAGCACAAAACTATAACCTGAAAAACAACAGGGAATAAAACCCTGAGTACAGAATTACTTAGCAAGACTTACCCTACTAAAGAAAAGACTCTCAAGGGTATGCTGGTTTCAAAAGGATTCAAGGTAAGGCTTATCAAGAATCAAGGACTCTGTTTGCAGAAAAGCTTACTATGAGTGGGTCCTTTAAAAATCCATTTTTTACTTGTCAGGTTAAGTAAAGTTAGCTGCATCTAGAGTTCTTTCTACCCTAGTTCAAGCACTTGGCCTGTACTAGCCGGTCTTTTTATCATCCCTTCAGTTCACTAGATTTCTACGTGTAAGTCAGTGACCAAGTCTTCATATCCGAGAAGTAACGGTGATATGAATCGATTAATACTCAGCTGAGGATCTCTAATCACACAAAATATGTAGCACTTAACCTTGCATATGCCAACTCGTAACTGGGTTTCTTAAGACCAGACCGGGTTCACGCCAAACCGAGAGCACAGATACACCACCGTCCAACCTCTTGCCACGGAGGGTACACGCTACTCTCGCCATATCTCCACTCCCATTGCGTGTTGGCCTTTCTGGTATTAGTCTGCCCGAGGCAAAGCTTACCCATGATAAGGCATGTGACCAGTTAAAGGTCCTCGGTCATCAGGCCTACATCGACAAGGTCCTTAATCGACTCAGACTGAGACACTACACCGAGACTCTCTTCTCGTGCAAGTCATCCGCCCGGTCTCAGCTTTATTATTTTCAACCCAAAGTTTGGTACCTGGCAGAGGTACATCTTTTCCGAATGATGAACCCACTTCGGTCGAAGGGGAATCATCATCATAAGTTTTCTTTGTAAAAATTCCCATCCAATCTGTAGCATCATCTTTTGTTTTAAAACAAAACATTTTGTTTTCTAAATGAAGGATAAGCATCATAAAAATCCTTTTAATAAAAAGGGTATCAAGGAAGGGTAATCAATTTTCCAAGGAAGGAAATGCATCAATGGTTTGGCACATAACTCCTATCACCTAATGCATCAAACAAGGTGATAAAGATTTTAAAACACAAGGAGGTGGCAAATGCACCGGGGCTTGCCTCGATAACACTAGGTTAGTGTTGTTAGACGTCGATCACTTGATGACCAGCCTTGTGTTGGCACTTATTCAGATTATCCATCTTTAGGTTCGTTCATCAGCATCATCTTTTGGAGAAGCTCACGCTTTCCATCCTCTTGTGGTCGACTCAGCTTTGGTCCTTCGTATCACGTAGTCAATAAAACGTACCTAAATGATTTGCATAATGCACATGAATGCATATAACAAGAATAGCACAATACTAAATATTTATACCAAAGAGGATTAACACTTATGGTCAGGCATCACAAACTAGAATACATAAACACTAGATATTGTTATAAGACTAAGTATAACATTCGTGCTTCTTCTATTTATCTGGTGCTAGCTCAAACATCACGGAACAATAATCTAAACATATAAGAAGTACAACACTCACGTCCTTCCCACTTCACCGAATTTAACTCATACATCAGGCAACACCACACTAAGTATAAGTTCTATATTTTCCCTAAGCTATAGCCTATACCAAACAATTAACGAGAATTAGGCTCATTCCAAGATAATTAAACTCAAGACTACAGATAGAAATCATTTATAGCTTTCTAACCCACTACGCTAATTAGCTCATACAATACACTAGACAAAACAACAGTATTATGTATGACTAGACTGACCACATCAGATATGAAGAACCAATTTAATTACACGCTGCACAACTTATATCTTGAATCTAAGTTTTACCACCTGACATTACTACATCACTAGCATGACTACAAGTATATCACTGCCTATAATGAGGTATTTCGACAAACATTCAATATCCCGACAAGGCACATGCTATTGTCATGAGAAACGATGTAACTGACAGGTCTACCCAATCCCACTATGACACTTGATCAGCCACTAGCAGAAATGTGACGACTCCTAAAACAATCTATCTTCTTTTCAATCGCACATACCAACATGTAATTGCAAGCGATTTAGACATTTCATCATCACATATACCCACTAATTAAGCTAATTAACCTGAAATGCGAAATTACTCACCATCACTAAATCAGGCTCGATATCCACAAACGCAACAATCTCCAGTTTGAGCCTTTTGTCGAACGCCTTGTGAGCAACACATTGGACTTCGCCTTGTCCTTCATCTACAGCTCCACCTTCTTCCACCAAAAATAATCCGAACTGGACGACGACGTGGACTAGGGACATAGGAAGTTGCGGCCATGGCATGGGTAAGATGATGACGAACTCTAGTTCAAACAGGTAGCGAAGTCGGCAACGAGCACCAAGGAGACAACGACGATGTTGCTGATGAAGATGATAGTGGTCGCTGAAGTTGAAGACTGACGGACACGACGAGACCGCAGTTGTAGGCGAACTTTTGACGACATTTAAAATATGGCGAGCCTAGCAAGCTCCATAGCAAGCTGGGAACAGCGCCCGATGACCTGGTGGAACAGGATTTTATCGTGACCAGAGGGAAACATGGATGGTGGGGCCAATCGGCGAGATCCAAATACCGCGCGATGGGCATCAGGGATAAGTGCGCGCGACAGCGACTATGGTCGACTAGCCTAGCGATACAGGGCCAAGCGAGGTCGACAGCGTTGGGGTTTCTGTGACAAGACAAAGTCGAGCACACAGGGCGACCAGCCACGGATCCGGAGCAGGCCGAGCGCCAGAGAGCATCACAGTTGGGAACGGACAGAGGGAGTTGGGCACGAGCTGCGCGTGGCCGACAAGCAGAGCAGGAGGGAGCTCCACGAGCTTGAGGACGGCAGCGCGCGGCTGGGGAAAAAGCAAGGGGCTAGAGACTGGCAGAGCCCGATTGGAGGAGCTCGGGACGCGTGGAACTCGATGGCGGTGTGTGCGCAGGGAACTTGGTGCGGTGCGCGTAGATGAGCCGGAGCAGGCAAGACCAAGTAAAATCCGAGCAGAGGAGATGGCGCATGGTGAAGGGAGCAAGCAGGGAGATCTGGCTATACGCCGAGAAGAAGAGGCCATCAGGTCAAGCCAGGGAAGAGGGAGGAGCAGGACCCGGGTGTAGCGGCTAGCACGCAGGGAGCCATGGGAGAGAAGCTCGGTTCAGAGAAAGGAGGAGCGCACGGTGGAGCGCCGCGGCATGGGCGAGCAAAGCAAGGCGCCGAGTTGGAGGGAGAGCGAGCGAGCTGCAGGGAGGAGTACCCATGGGAGCAGGGCTACCGTGGGGAAGAAGAAGTGTGCAGAGGAGGACGCGCTTGAAGATAAAGCCGCGGGAAACAAAAAAATCTGAGCAGGGAGGGGCGGGGGGATAGAGATCGGCGAGATTTTTTGTTTTTTTGTAGAAATCACAGATATTTCGGATCAAGAGTTTTATCAATTAATAAAGGGTCGACACACTATATGACAAACGGCTACACACTTGATTTTCCGAATCAAGAAACGGAAATCAGAGAAACAACAGTTTAGATGGTTCTGGCTAATCCTCGTTTGGATAATTTTTGTGACTAGTCTGGGCGCGATGTAAACGGACCAGATTAAAACAAGTTCGGCTTGGATATTTAATCTGTGCTTAACTCGTCTAACCTGATAAATCTCATCGTCAAATTCTAATAAATTTTATTTGGGACATAGATCACAAATGTGGATCGAGCTTCCGATTTCGCATTCGTTTAATAGAGTGATTTTAAATAGGAGCAAGACTTGATAGCTCATATAATAAATATGTTCCGATTTTCGCAAAGCATTTAGATTAACCCAAATGGGCAGAGATGAGGACGATATCAAAATCGTGATGAACGAAGATGATTAAATTTTTGTGCTCTTTACATTCACCGCTATCACGTGTTAAAGTCCGCACTTTGTGGTCGAGCAGACGATAAACACCTAGGGTGTTACACAAAGCACACAATGTGGTTTTTTTCTTGGATTTTGTTTTTGTTTCGGTGCAACACATTCATCAGCAGTGATATCATTATGGTCTCCGACTAGTGAGTTGAGTGCAACACCCTCATCGACAGTAAAAGTGGTTGGCAATTCTTCTTCTTGATAAACCTCATCAAGTTGTTCGTCTTCGAATTGATAACCAGCAATGCAAGGAGTATGTTAACTTTCCTTAGGGTTCACCTTGTGACTACCCACCATGCTTTAAACTTCGAATTTGCGTACTACATATAGTAGACCTGCTCGCACTGGTGTGCAAGGATAAAATTATCATGGCCTCAAATTCGTTCCTTGTGCTTTACTTCAGTTATGCCATATTGATGTTGTCTAATCCCATTATTGCTGTCAAACCAATCACATAGAAAAATACTACTTCAAAGTTTTGTTCCCTGCAAAATTAAAATGTTTTGAATGATGCCATAATAATTAGTTTCTTCCGAGTGCATCGAGTGCCCTAGTCACAACCTGTGTTACGTGTGGCTGCACGAGGACAAGACTTTTCAAATTGGTCTGAATGAAAATGGAAGCCATTCACATCGTATTGACCAAAGGTTCTGCAAGTAACCGTCCCATAAGATAGTTGTCTCAAGTCCTCATGTATGTTAGGAGTCTTTGTGCACTACAAATAATATACAGTTAAAATATTACCTCACATAAAAGGCTAAATGGCATCAAAGTAAGGAATATAAAGAGTTTACATGCTCTCGAAACCAGTCAATAAAATTAGGTCTTCCTTGCCTCCTATGTCGTCGCATCGTATCTAGTTGTTTGCTTGTTGGCTGATGGGAATAAGTCCAATTTTCCTCGTCGAACTAGTATGACAAATAAGTAATTTAATATGGCTCCTTGGAAAAGAAATTATGGGGCAAAATAAAGACTTACATGAAATATGGCTCCATCTCTTCCATATTCGAGTACATGTATAGCAATGCGGACATTCTTTCACCATGATAAGGTGGTAGAACGTGCCCTTACTAGTATTTGTGCCTCTCCATTGGAAAATTTTGAGATCACTAACAGGAGGTTCCTCATCGACATTGTATCACATCTTAGCAGCATAGACATTTTGTTCCTCTACGTAATACACACTCGTGAAGTATGAAACCTCCTTTAGCAAAAAAGCTTCAGCGATGCATCCTTCTACTCAGCCTTATTTTGAACCATGGCTCGTAGGTTTTTGAGTGCACATTCTATGTGATACATCCACCTATATTATATAGGTCCACCAACTTTTGCCTCATATGGAATGTGAATAAGTAGATGCTCCATCGGATTGAAGAATCCAGGTGTGAATATTTTTTAGCTTGCATAACAACACTGGTATTCTTTCTCCAACTTTCCATCATATTTTTACTTATTTCTTTAGCATAGATATGCCTGTAGAAATAGCTTAGCTTAGCTATTGCTTGCCACATGGCGTCGTGCATGTAACCACGAAACATGACAACGATAATCCTCTCCATTAATAAATGGAAGTCATGGCTCTTTAACCCAGTTAGTTTTCCTTTTCAAATTCACAGCTATTTTCAAGCCCACAACATAACCACTAGGAAATTTAATTTTTTTCATCCATCTCATTACCTCGATGCAAAGAATTTCTAGATCTCCTCGAGCTTTCAGATTGTCCTTTGTTTTTTCAAATGCAAGCAGGTGTGTATGAGGGCTTCAGCAACATTACTTTCTTAGTGCATGAAATCAATGTTGTGGACAAGAATCAATGATGGCATATAAGGGAGCTCCCACAGACCACATATATGTGTCCAGTTGTGGTCCACTCTGAATCCTTGGTACTTGTCCCCTTTCATTTAGGACAAGGTTGTTCAGCTGAGCATATATTTCTGCTGCGTTCAGACGTTTAGGCAATCCTTTGGTGACCTCGGTGTTCTTTATAAAGTTTTTCTTATCGCTCCTAAAGGGGTGTTTCCTGGGCAACCAACGTCGATGACAATCGAAGTAAGTGATCCTTCCACCATGAGCAAGATAGAAGCAATCTGTATCTGAACCGCAATATGGACATGTCAATCTACCATGTGTACTCCAACCAGTAAAAATAGCATACGCCATGAAGTCATGCACCGACCACAAATACACAACTCAAAGTTTGAATATCTTTTTTCAAAAACATCGAATGCTTTGACTCCTTTCCAAAGCTCCTTCAACTCTTCAATCAAGGGTTTTAACATGACATTGAGTTTCTTTCCAGGATAGTCTGGGTCAGGAATGATTAAGCAAAGAAATATAAATTCATATTTCATACAAAGAGAAGGTGGAAGGTTGTATGGAATAACAAAGACAGGCCAACATGAGTATGATGATACCATTTGACCAAAAGGTGTGAAGCCATCGGTCGCGAGGCCGATTCGAACATTCCTCTGTTCACCTGCAAAGTCTGGATGAAACGTGTTGAGAGCCTTCCAAGCATCCCCATCTAAAGGTGCACGATTAGCTCATTGTTCTCATAGACACCTTCTTTGTGCCATCGCATGTGCATAGTGGTTTTTTAGATAGAAACAATGTTTCACTCGAGGAGTTAGTGGCATGTAGCGAAGCTGCTTATGTGCAACATCTGTCATCACCTTATCACCCTCATCATTAACAACTTCCACAAAACTATATTGTCCACATTTCAGACATTTTCTCTCTCCCGCATGCTCCATCATGAAAAGCATACAATTATTTTTGCACACATCAATCTTTCATAATCCATACCGAGACCTTGATAATTATCTTTGAATGGTACATGTCTTTAGGGAACTTATTGGGCTTTAACAGCACATCTCCTAATAACTTCAAATTCTCATTGTAACAGTTGTTCGAGAAAAAAATACTTGGACTTAATGGCCATGAGCCGGGTCACAAAAGCGAGTATACTCACATCTATGTGTTCATGCAATGGCTCTTCAGAGTCTTTTAGCAGTTTAAAAAATCTGGAAACCTCTAGTGTGGTAGGATCCTCGGAGCTTAGGTTTAACTCTGGATGTAGCGAATCTAGCATCTCATGCATCGCATCATCGCCAGCCCAATCATTGTTCTCCTCCTCTTTTGCATTCGGGTTGAGTACTACCTCACCATGATGTTCCACGCCTCATATCCAGGCATAAATCCAAACTGACAAAGATCTAGGCTAACTCTTTCCTTATTAAGGAATATACTATTTTGTGCCGCCTACAAGGGCATCTGATAGTGCCGGTTAATGACAAGGAGAATACGTGGTCCACAAATCTTTGGTCTTGGCTACCCAATCATCAGAATGACGTCCATTCCTACTCCAGCCATTATACATCCATGCACGATCTTCAATCATGCCTGAGACTGTTAAACGGACCATATCGTGAAAACATTATTCAACTTCGTCAAGGGTATCAGTCCTACATCTATAGGCAAGGATAGGTTCTAAACCCACAAGGTAGCAGGACCCAAAGACAATTTCGGCAGCATAACCTCGCTGCCACTAAATAATATATTATTTATATATAAAACAAAGAATGAAATGCTATTAATTAAATCAGACTAAGTATCACATACCACTAATATGGCAAATGTACGACATACCAATATAATGTACTTATAAAACTAATAATATAATAGTATCACATTAATATGAAAGTAATGCCACAAATACAATATACCCCTAATTACTGAACCACATATACCATTAATACATTAATATAATCGAACTAAGCAATAATACTAATACATACACTAATCAAACAAACAACAATTACAAATATATACTAATTTCGGCGACAATTAAATAATGGCCGCCGAAAATATAAAATAAATTACTAAAAAAATTAACCTGCTTATGGAGAAGGGCTCGGGGCGCGAAGCGGTGGCAGGAGGAGAGCTCGACGAGCGCTGCCGGAGCAGAGGCAGGAGCGGCACGCGACGACACAGCCGTGCCTACAGAGGCAGCATGGCCGGGACAACCTAGGAGAAGGCGGGCGGTGTGGCATGGGCGGGCGCGGCCTGGCGGCGGGCGCTGCGTCACCGGGCGGAGGTGGTGTGCGGCGCGGGCGCGGTGTGAGCAGCTGGGCGCACGACACGTATGTGAGAGGCGTTGGCGTGGGAAAGGGAGGAAGAAACCGACGTTTAAAAAGTTTAATTTTCGGTGGCCAGGGTGAAGACGCGGAAAATACGTGGTTATTTCGATGGCCGTGTAAGGAGCCACAAACAATAACCTTATTTTTGGCGGCCGTGTGAGAAGCCGCTGAAAATATGGTTATTTCGGCGGCCAGTGTTAGCCGCCGAAAAAACCACTTATTTTCGGCGGCTTTACCCTGACCGCCAAAAAAATTGAGGCTGCCAAAAATGAGCAGTAGTGTTGTTGTGTTCGATTACTCTTTGGAACCACTTCTCTCTCATACTATAATTCCATATCGAAAACGAGGAACACATAGCTTAGTGATGAGCAATCAACCAACTGTGAATTGCGACTTTTGACTAAAATAGTGATAAGGATCTCACACGGTTTTTATAGAGATTGAGAGCAAAATGTTAAGGGTCTCTTATGTCGAAGATCATTGTAGGATCTAGGGCACCGACTAGAGGGGGATGAATAGATAGTTTTGACTAAAATAAAATACACTAATAAATTTAATTGAATCGACAAGAGATATAAAATTACTAGTTTTGATGAGACAACAAAATATAATGACCAATTCAAGCTAGTGCCACAAAGATAAACAATATACAAGTTACCAATTACTTGTAAGTAATGTATAAAGGTTGAGAGAGGGACACCGAGATTATCCTGTGGTATCGATGATTTGCCGTTCACCCTAATCACGTTGAGGTGGAATTCAAGCTCTCACTTGCTCGTCTACCAAGACACGGCTTGATCTTTAAGCCAAGAGTACAAGAACTCACTCAATACCTCGATTTCACTAGCGTCGCCTTTGCCACTCCAGTGAGGTGGGCGTGAACCCCTCACAATCAATCTCTCACGGCTCCTCCATAATCTTCACGGAGAGCTCGATGGAGACAACACACGAGCTGTCTAGGAGGCAGCAACCTCCAAAAGTAACAAGTCGATGACGCTTGCCCGGTGTACCACCTAGTGCGTCAAAAGATAACAACGAATGAAAATGCACTAGAGTGTCTCAATCACTCACTAGAATGTGATCTCAATCACCTAGTGTGAGTGTTTGAGTGGAAGGATAAAAAAAATGAGCTCAATGTTTGCTAGGAATGGCCAAGAGAGCCTCAGACACGAGCTCCACTTCTATTTATAGCCCTCAACACATACATAGCCGTTATGTGCATCTAAAACAGCTTCTGCGCACACGCGGACGGTCCACGCCCTATGACCGGACGGTCCGCGCCCTATGGCCAGACGGTCCGCCGTACCAGTAACGGCTATATCGACCGTTTGAAACCTGTCAGAGTTGTCAGAAAAGTCAAGGCCGGGCGGTCCACCCAACAGGGCCGGACGGTCCGGAACCTGACAATTTAGAATAACAGAGCGCTTGGTCAGTCAAAGTAATTCGAGCGGACTATCCGCCATTCATGGTCAGACGGTCCGCACATGGACCACTTACCGTCTGGCTAACCCCGAACGGTCCGTAGTACAAAGTCTCAAAAGCACACCATCCCCGCCCAAACTCAATTCATCTAATGCGGACGGTCCGGCCTCCTGGCCTGGACGGTCTGCCAAAGGAGACAGAGACAGACGACCAGCTGACATCTCTAGCAGAGTCATGGACGGTCCGGCCATCTGGCCGGACGGTCCGTCGACCACAGAGAAAAAATATTTTGCGCTTGTTCAAAAGAATTCTAATTTTGAAACCCATAGCGCTGTTAGCCCTCATGCACATGCTACCGTTTATGCTCTACGAGGCACTAAGTTTACACCACACAAGTTCATTGACCCGTCTTAATAGTACCACTGTCTATCCTATTAATTCGGTCAATTTTTTCTAAACACCTGCTGATCGGTAAAAGCAAGAACCTATGTTTTACCTTTTCCTTCACTTGATCCACAATCAATGGTTATTAGTCCCAGAGACTTTACTGTATCTTGTGGTCCAGTCCAGCATTCTTATTTCTTCAAGAATTGTTAGTCCACACTCAATTATCATTAATTACCAAAACACTTAGGGGCCTAGATGATTCACAATCTCCCCCTTTTTCGTAATTGATGACAACATCACATATTTTAGAGAAAAGTAGATTTTGCTTCCCAACCTTTCTTACATTCTAGGTATAAGAAAGATTTGAGATGAGTTTGAGTGACTTATCTTGATTTTGAGGTTCTTCTAAAATGTTGATAAGTCAGCACAGATAAACTTAGAGAATAGTAACTCCCCTATCTGTGTGCATAGAGAATACCCAGATCATGAATTCACACACATAGTATATCAGAGGTTTGGCGGAGACCTTCTATAACCTTGGTTATCGAGGCAGATAGAAATAATAGTATGTAAGAAAATAAAAGCAGCAAGAGAAATCCTACTTCGATTAACCTTTAAGAATTTTAATAGATAGAGCCTTAAAAATTTAAACATAGTTCAAAGTAACATAATAAGTTTAGTAGCATAAAAACAGATGTAGCATAAATATGCAGCAAGCTCCCCTGAATCTTGAATCTTCATTTCTCAGGCTCCCCCTTGAATCATCACTTCTCTCTCCCTCTTTGGCATCAATTTCCACAAAGGGGACATTACTGCGCACCAGGTGGAGGACGAAGATACATGTTGTAAAAGTGAGAGCTGAAGCTGTCAAACATTGAAGTGAACTGACTGAAATCATTCTAAAGCTGATGTTGTCTTTCATCCAATGAGTAAATGCTGTCACTAGTAGACAGAGTTTCAAATTGGCTGGACAAAGCACCCATATTATCCTGAAAGCTTTGTTGCATCTTGTTCATTCTGCTCATAATTGGATCATGCACAATAGATTGAATATGAGAACGAAGATCATTGAACTGTGTATGAACCCCATCTAGCTGAGTGTCAACAACGGTAAATCGATCATGCAAGTCGGAGAATTGACCATCAAATGTGGAGTGCATGTGATCAAACCGGTCATCAACATGTGACATAATGCCTTGAAACTGACCATCAATATGAGTCTGGAGTCCTTGATGCATTTGTTGAAAATAGGGATCAAAATAGCTAGGTGCAGGCTGCTAGTACTATCCCT